>JAVQMF010000021.1:0-2400000 GCA_032878935.1 Erythrophleum fordii
CAGATCATTCATTGTAAATCATTTATCTGCAAGGATATATATATATATATATATATATATTGAAGTTTAAGTGTTAAGTTGAAATAGAGAATAGAAGGTGAATGAAATAAATGGCAAGGAGAACTAGAAGAAGGAGAAGAACCAGAAGAAAAGAGAACATAAATAAAATTAAAAAGGTTATTAATTCATTACATTAAACATTGATATGATATAATTATAGAGAAATAATTAGTGATAATTATAAATAATAAAGTAATTTTAAAATTTTAAAAATGTATATTTAACAAAAATAAATAAATAAATGATAAAATTTAAAAAATGTTCATTTATATAAATATAAAATGAGACCAAAATTTAAAAAAAAAAGAAAAAAACAATTAAAAAATCAGTTGGCTTTTTTCTGATTACTTTTGTAGTTCGTAGATATTACCAACTAAGAAAAACCGACTGATGCTTCCGACTAATATTTTCAGTAAAAAAAAATGTGATTTCTGGTTTATTCCTATTACTTCTTCGGTCGACATTTAGTGATTTTATTGTAATCAATGAAATAAAAATTCAATAGGGAATTTAAAAAATTTTAAAAGTTTGAAAAAAATTTGAAAATCAACAAAGATAAGAAACTAAAAAATAAATAAATTTTTACCAAAATTTAAAATCAAATCAAATCCAATTCTTTATTCCCAAACTTAAGTCGAACATTGTTTTCAATATTCCAAATACACCAAAGTAGGGTGAAAAGATATCTCCCTTAAAATGTGGCATTTAAAACCAAATCAGAAAATGATACGAAGCCATAGTATTATCTTGAAAACTATAAAAGAAAAGAACAAATAAAACTCAAAAGAAAATTTAAACTTTCTTAAAAGAAAAATAAAACAAAAGAAAACAAAACATAGTAGTGTGTGTATCCTAGACATAGGATTGTCTAGACACTAGCATCAGCCTAATAGTCCATTAATACACTAGCTGATTAAAAACCAATGGTGCATCAATACACCGTGCAACAATTTATATATTTGGATTTTCCTTTTTCTATTTTTTAATTTTTAATTTTTTTATTCAAAATAGAAATTAGAACATCATAAAAGATAATTAAAAAGGAGAGTTTAGAAACTCTGATCTTGAAGCACAAATATCGATCTTCATTCCACATTTTCTCTTCCATTGCTGTCTGCAAGAAAAAATAAATAAATAAAAGATCAGATGAATATACAAAAATGATAGGCAAACAATCCAACGTACATTAAAAAAACAAAAAAGATGCTTCTATGGCATTTTGGTGAAATTGACCTAGCAAATGCTCCTAAGAATTCTCAAAAAAATTTTTAAATAAAGATAAGATGTTACTAAACAAAGTCATGTAACAAAATTCTGTTGTCAAACATTACTCAAACACGACGAAAAGATCAACAAAGTAATGCAAAATCAGCAGATATAGCAGATGACAGAACATAACAACATGTATAAAACTATGAATATCTCATTCAAATGGTATCAAAATAATGTGAAATCAATTTTATTAAAAACTAGATATATCAAGGAAAATTATGCCGCTGGAATCACATAGAAGTTCAACCAACTGATTTTCCAGAAATTCAACAAAAGCAGAATCAATAATAAATGGAAAAACTGAATAGTGCTAAGATATGAGTATGAAAAATAATTCATACGAATTCAATTGGTGCCAAAAATTTACTATGAAAAGCATATAAGAGATATATCTAGAGAAAAATCCCTGCAAAAGAATACGTTACAAATTTATAGTGAATTTCTGAAAATCACATTCAGCATAGAGCAAAAATCCAATATTCCACAAAACAAAATATTTTCAACGAAAAATTATGAAAAATTTTAGAAAATATTCAACATCTCAAGAAAGATAAGGACAATGAAGTAAGTGATGAGAGAGCAAAAATAAGGTAAGGAAAATTCCCTCAAAGTTTGACTGTATCCCAATAAAATCTGTTTCTTGAGAATGTAGATTCAAAAATTTGAGAATGAATTTCTAACTCCTGAGGATACCTAAAAAACAAAAGTATATGATTAGACAAGTAAAATAAAAGTAGAAACTATGTATGAAGAAAAATGGTAAACTATTGCACTACAAGTCACACAACAAAAATTGACAATATTTTAAAATTTAATCCAGCTAAGAGTGCAAAAGAACAAAGTAATAGAACATCACTATTTTCATCAAGAGTTGAGTACCGTGGCTTCTTTTCAAGGGCTTTGATCGGCACTTGATGCCACTTCGACTTGTTCCTTAGAATTAGGTTCAGTATTCCCAGACAAAGCTCTGTTGTTTTTCTCAACATAATAGTGGCCATTTGTCCAAGTTACTGTTCAGAACTCTTAATCAATACATCTTGATTTGTCATTCACACTTCAATTGTGGTCATGAATTTGGTCAGCATTTCCTCTAGGCTGGTTCTTTACTTGAGGTTGGAATTGCGAATGCTGAGGAACTCCTTTTGGCCTTTGTCCTTATCGTTGGAAGCCTAGTTGACCTTGCCATGAGAAGTTAGATGCTATAGCATCCATGGTTGTATGTGTTACCAAAAGGATTTCCTTGTTGCCTGCCAAAATTAGACACAAAGTTAACATTTAATTAACAAAATCTGAATGTACAACATCAACATGGAAAAGTAGAAAGGTCAAGAGAAATTGAAAACTCATTTGACTGAGAACCCTTCATCACATCAAGCTTCTGGTTAACAATCTTCATCTGCGCTGTCAAGGCTACCATTTGACCAACATTGCATACACCATAAGTTTTCCTTGATGATTGCATAGGCAAAAGGTAGGTGTTTGTGGCCATGTCTTCTACGGCTAATGCTCTATGCACTATAGATAAAAAATAGCCAGAAACTAGTATCATTGCTTATAAGAAAAGAAATCATGACAATTAAAATTCATCCACATAACTTAACTATTAAAACATCTATTCATATAAAAATATCACATTAAAGCAAATTAAAGTTTCAAATTTTATCCACCAAGAAATTGTCACAACACAAATCCAGAGATGTGACTCACATGGATATGAGAAGGTTCTCAGATCCATTAGCCTAACCTATGATTTGTAGCCTACTTGGCTATTCCTAATACAATATTTTAAATTGCACAACACAAACAAGATATGCATATGAAATTCATCAAATTTCATTTTAAATAATCAATTTCCATACATCTCTAATTCTTGTAGAAATTTCAATAGTGTCTAACCTTAAAGTTGGACCTGCCAAATTTCAACAATAGGCTAGCACAAGCATTTTCAACAAAGGAGAGCTTCACTCTCAATCCCTATTAGCTCTATTATTTGAGAGATCTACTTGTAGGTGTTGTGAAATTTAATCTAAATTATATAGTATGTTCATATACAAAAATAAAATAAGGAATACCTATATGGAGCAATTCTAAGACTCACAGTGAAAGATTATTTCCTTCTATGCCATTGATAAACAATCTAGTTCAACCCTATCATTTGAACTATCAAATATTAACCAAGTAAATAACATCCTACAAATAAATATAAATAAATAAATAATAAAAGAGTGATTATGTAATTCAATAATTAAATTAAATTAAATATGATAAATGAGTACCTTTGGTTGACTATCAAGTTTAAAATCTATGCTTCTTAATCAATGAATAAATTCTAAATGTCAAAGCATGAAAACATATACTAAATATTTACTATTATGATAATCATGATCCAATGAGAAAATGATAATAATAAAATAAATATGCAACTTTCAAGAAATGTTTTGGAGTATTTCAAAATCATATTATCTTAAAAACCTTTTAGTTGAAAGGACTTTCATTAGAACAACATAGTTGTTGTCGACACACAGTCCACATAGGTAAGCAACCAAGTCTGTTGTCAACATACAATCTATGTAGGTAAGGGTATGTTTGGCATACCGTATAAGGCTTGATAGTATAAACTAATATAATATATTATGAACTTATCATTTGTTTAGTACATGTAATGTATTATATAAGCTTATACATCATAACTTTCTTATACATCAAAATGATGTATAACCTAATCATGCCTTGGGGGTGGGATTAGATCTGATTAGGTTTTAATGTATAAAACTTTATTAATACTTTTCGATTTTAACCCTTTACATATGGGGATATTCATTGGCTAAACTGAATTGGGTTTAATTAATATTAGTTGGAATCGGGTTAATTGGGCTATTTTTAAATTTTTAGTAAAATTATAAAATTATAAAATGACCCTAAAAAATAAAATTTTCATATAGGTCCTTATAAAAAATTTTTCATAAAAATTATAAAATAACCCTAAAAATAAAATCTTTATATAAGTCCCTATAAAATTATATTTTATCATTAAAAGTTTTTTATATAAATCTCTATAAAATAATTTTAAAAAAAGAATTGGGATAAATGATGTAAAAATTAATTTATTATCGAACTCAATCTAATTGGTTTAGTATGAGGTTGGGTTATATTAGTTTCTTAAACTAACTAAGTCACTTTTTTTATATTTAGTAAAAATTATAAATTTACTTTTAAAAAATAAAAATTTCACATAAGTCCTCAAAAATTATATTTTGCCCTTAAAAAAAAAAAAATTTTCACTAGGTTAGTTGAAATTAGCTAATATGGCCAACCTGACTTAGTATGTTGAAATTATTTTTTAGTTATTTAGCTCGATGTAACCAAATGAGATCAAGTCATCTAGGTTACTAGATCAAGTCACCCAGAGCTCTATTCACTCATACTTTTTTTTTTTTCTAAAAGTTAATATAACATAATAAATTTAGATAAATATAGTATTTTTTTAGGTAAAGGATATTTTTTTCAAAAGAGGTAATTTTTATCCTATCCAGCATTATGTAATGTATTATCAAATAAATGATAATATTATCTTATACGATACATTATCTTATACAGTATTATACCAAATACTGCATAGTTTTAAAATTTTATCAAGTTTTATCCTATCAGGCCTTATTCTATCAAATCTTATACTATCA
This sequence comes from Erythrophleum fordii, assembly GCA_032878935.1. Taxonomy (NCBI): domain Eukaryota; kingdom Viridiplantae; phylum Streptophyta; class Magnoliopsida; order Fabales; family Fabaceae; genus Erythrophleum; species Erythrophleum fordii. The sequence goes on from JAVQMF010000021.1 coordinate 5,013, forward strand.
GGCCTTATCCTATACATCATACTAAACGGGCCCTAAATAACCAATTTGTTACGAGTCCTTAGCTCATGTAAAATAACATACCTATTTTCCCTATGTATTGGTTGTCACATGAGGCTAGCATCTCCTGCACCTTTTGCTAGCTAGGGAATTTGCCATAGTGCTCCAAAGGCTAATAAAACTATTGTCAACCAGTGCTCTGCAACCAATCCTTTTATAAAATGTTACCATAATGCATGGAATCATCTTAACACAAATTTGTATTTAAAACATTTCTTGTATGTAATCAATATTAGGATAGGTAAAAATAAAAATTAAAAAAATTCCTAAGATTACTCCCATTGATTCCATACATGTGTAAATAACTTTTAAACCAATAATTTTAGTATAATTAAAATATTTCTCATTTGAATGCAAATGCAATTGGAAATTTAAGATTTAAAAAACCATGATGTTTTCTCAAAATAATGAAAATGCAAGATGGAAAAAGTATAAAATAAGAAAGTATATAGTCAAATGTTATCTACTCACAATGTGAATGATGTAATGGTACTTCCTATTGCTTTGTCTAGCAAATCCCCAACACATGGAAATGTCCTCAGAATTTCCTTAAAGAGCTTGTAATTAGCTTTATCTACTTGGAATTGAGAGTAAATAGTCAAATGGAGTCAATAAGTGGTACCCAAAAGAATTGCAATTCCTAGCACTACAAAATTTAAACATCCATACATTTGATCATTATCAAAAAACTCATACAGTATAGTATGTGGTAAGGTTTTCAAGCCTCGCACAATGCACCACAATATAGTAATTTAACCAACCCAAATAGCCATAAAATAACATTACATTCAATGCTTTATATCACCAATTTAGCACTTGAACCCAATAATTCATACTCAAAAAATAACTTAATAAAGAGACTAAAAAAGAAACCAAGATAAGAATTCCATTCCTTCACATCATCATGGTTGAGCAGGAATTCTTTCAAACATAAAAGAAGAAGAAAGAAGAAAGGAGAGGCAACAAACTAGAAACCTACACAACAAGAGGACTTCCTAAGATTATCCATTTTACAAGTGATGACACAAAGTTAACATATAAGCAAACAATATTAAATGTGAAATTCAAGATTTTAAATATAACCTTGACTTCTTAGTAAATTGAAAGATTCCAAAATATTATGATAAAATAAAATCGAACTTAACTTGGAATATGAATTCAAGTGCCTATGTACCTATCTCTCAGTAGGATCAAAGCTCATGTAGTTTGTCTAACCAATTAGAGACATTATTATATATGTGCCTAAAAAATAGTGATGAAGTAAAAATAAGTCCACCTTTGTAGAAGAGGATTATAAATTAAAGAATATAATATTTGTTCCTAGAATAGATTATTTATTGCTTTATTGATCCTCCAAGATGATTATTATTCCAACTCTTTATTTATATAGATAGATAGAGAAAGAGAGAGAGAGAAACATTTAGTGTATTATAGTTATACTACATTTTAGATAATATAAAAACTCATTTTCCTTTTTTTTGTTGGGACAGCTAACATGATATGTTCATAAAGGGAAAGCTGAATCCCATCCACTTCAAAACTTGAATAAGGAGAAGCCCAACCTAACTATATTCCATTAAGCTAGGGTACTAATAATGCTATTCCACTCAAAGTTAATACCCATCCACTCAATTATCTTTCCCTATTTCACACCCAAGTAATAGACTTTCTTTCTTTAGTCAAGGCATCTTTTTAACAAAACCAACAAACACTTTGGTTTGCTTTATGCATTTCCTTTTAGAATGTCCAAATAAAAGCAAAATGCCCCGGACAATAATGATAAAATATAAAGGCTAAGTTGATGAGGATTTGAAAATCAAGCTAACAAGAACAAAGCCATGCATGTCATTATTTTCACCTAAGCCTTGAAATTAAAACTCAAGTTCTAGTGCTATTCTTTGTAGCTTCCTTTGTTCATTATTTTCACTAAACCATGCAATTAAGATTCCCTTGTAGTCAATGAGCTCAAACCTAGTGATAAAGCATGTTGGCATGATATGTTGGTTCCCTAAAGCTCATGTACATAAACATATTTGTCATGGCATTGAGTTTCCTTTAGATTTTATTACTTTCTTACTTAGCTTAATTATGCTAGCTACAACTCATGATAATGAAGTCCTTATACAACTAATAAGATATATCAGCCAAGGGGAGCTAATAATCTATTTAGAGCTCCTATGGATTCTCCTCATCTTGCTATTGCTTTAGCAAAATTTTCATCTGTGACTCCATCATCTAAATCTTTCACAAAGATCATGTCATGCAAGTGTCATCAAGAGGTCCTTTGAAGTGAAGACTAGTAAGGTCCTAATAAGGGCAAGATGCATATTTACGTCAATGATTTTGAAGAGGGGGTCCAAAAAGCTATTAAGGTGTGCTCAATTTTAGACTTTATGATAATACAAGGGATATGCTACATTATGTAATAAATTAAATAAAGGATTAAAAATTGAGTAAATTACATGGATTTTGCCCTAAGTTCTGTTAAATTATATATACTTTCTCTCTATTTTCAAAATATAAATGTTAGTCCAATTTTAAATATTTTGACTAAAATAACTTTTATTAGCCTAAATATATTTTAAGAAAAAATATGTATTTACATTAATAAAGGGTATTTTAGTCAAAAATTTTAAAATTGAACTAAAATGTAGCACAACTTTTTGTTTCAAGAATGGTCTATGTAATTTTAGTAGACCATACTTATAATGTGTTTTGAGTGTACATACCAAATGGAGCTCTATGTAATTTATTCTAAAAAAAATTCATCAAATGCTTATTTGTCAAAGTATTGTTGTCTTCCTATTATTATTTGTGTCATTTTTTAGGTTACATAAGGTGTTTCGTGTGCACATACCAAGTGGGATCACTTTAAGCTCAGGTTGTGGCATGAGATCATGCAGACCACACTTCTAGTGTGTGTATTGAGTGAGATAACTACACTTAGGTCAAGGCACAAGGTTGTGTGCATCATTTTGTTGTGTTGTTTAAGTAAGTTGTACACATGAAAAATATATAATTGTGTACCTAAAATCAAGGTTGTCTTTTGTCGTTTGTGGGATATTAAATATTCTATTTTCATTATATATGTGTTTTCTTCCTAGTGCAAGTTTTAAAGTGTCTATTAGTTTTGTCTCCTTCTATTGTAAGTTTGACTTAATTATTGTCCAAATCAAAGATTCCTTTTTATCACTTGATACTATTCATTGCTTGGCCTTGTTGAAGCTACTATTGCTTATCATTTAGATACTAAAAATTTAACTCATGATATTTCATTGATTTTAAGATTGTTATGATTCTTGTCCTCACCCATTCATCATATTCAGCTTTAATTTCTCATCACCTTGTTTAGCTTTAATTCATCTTCTATCACCATTGATCAACTCTCCTTTTACATTTAGCTCTAATGTTGCTATCATTACTAATTCTTCTTTCATCATCATGTTTAACTCTAATGTCACTATTATATCCACATCTTAATATTATTTATTCTTCTTTTGTCATTAGGTTCAACTCTAATATTGCTAATCTACTCCTTCTTTCATTACTAATCTAATATTACTAATCCTTATTTCATCACGACATTTAGCGCTAACATTGCTAAGCTAATATTGCTAATCGTTCTTTCATCACTACATTCAATGCTTACATTGCTTAGCAAATATTGCTAATCTTTCTTTCATCACAATCATTCAACTATAAGGTCACTAAATTTATTTTCATCTCCCTTTTTGTTCTAAGCTCAATCCTTATGCCTTTACCATAGCTAATCCTTGACTACCATTTTTTAACCTTATCACTTAATCTAACTCTAGTATCTACCATTATATGTGATGCAAAAATATATTTAAATATTTCTTTATTAATCATGACAAGTCACCTTGTATGGAAACTTGAAGCCTCTTGTATAGTCTTTTCCTACTCTAACTTGATTAGTAGTAGTCGATTTGTAGCTTTGTGTAAATACTATTGTCTTGTCTTAAGGTTTGTACATTTTTCCCCATTCAATTGTTTTTATGAGCTTTCCAATGTATCTACTATTTTTAAGCCCTTAGTGATACTATAAAAAGTGTTATAATAAGGCTAGTTTGATTCACAATGAACAAAGGATATGTTTAAAGAAACAAGCTTCAAATACTTGAAGGTGTTTGGGAGTATATTTCTTAATATGCTAGGAATGGGTAGAATAAAAAAAATAATGTTTTTCCCTTTCTTTAGATACATCGCTCATCATAGCAAGAATTGGCATGTCCTTCCTCAAGGAGGGGATATTGCCCAATAAGCCTCTGTACTACTGTAGGTGGAAGAGGATAATAGCGAGATGGCCAATTAACTTCCTTATGCTCCATTAGACTTTGCAACAAAAGGTTTCATGTGATAAGCTTCCATAAGCATGTCATTAGTGGGGGCCCAACAATAGCAAACATTTTCTTGCATTCCCTTTTCCATGTGCTTCTAAACAAAAGGAATAGGTCTACATTGTTGTGGCTACTATTATAACTGTTAGGTAGTTTCCTCCATAATTAAGGAGTAAATTATCTCTTGTATGCTATCACTAGTGAACCAGTTAGACTTTTGCCCTTTGCTTTTAAGATTATTATCGAAACTTTATAAAAAAACTACTTAGTCCATTTAGTAAGACCTTTGTGATCATCATCCACAATTTGAAGAACATCACACTACTTTGTAATGACTAGGTTTTATATACTGTTAAAAACTTTGTAAAAGTTGTTTAAATAATAGAGATTTTATGAATTTTGGCTTAAGATAATTGAATACACCTACCTTAAAGGTTTAGAGGGTGTGTTTCTGAGTTCTTTTTTTGCAAGCTCATTATGTACTTTAAGGCTTTTGTAAGTAAATAATTAGCCTGATCCATTTGAGGCCTAACATATTTATACTTATAATAAAATAATAAATCAAAGCAATTGATTTCATTATTGAAAATTTTAATTGCACTTTTTGGTTATAGGATTTTATACCTTTCCAAGGGATTTTTTTCCATTAGTTCACTTAGATACTTCACCTTTTGTTCCATATGACCTACCTTTGTTCATCATTATATAAAGGGTTTAAGGATTTGTCCTTACCATAAAGGCTCTTATAAAGGTCAAACAAGAAGGTTTTGATATAGTTAGTGTGGTCGAGCCAACATCTTCCTTTCTTCCAATCTAAGAGGGATAATGCGTTAATCTAATGCACACTTTGTGCTACGTTTAGAAAAAAGGAAGCATCACCAACTCATTTTTACAATAGTCACTAGTCTCCCATTTTGGTTATCTCTAGGGTTCTTTAAAAGATGGTTTGAGGAAAAATATCTTTAGGCCTTTGTTTGATCACAGTGTCAATTTCCTTTAGAATGGGTTTGACATACTCTTATTGCTATTCTCATCAGTTCAATATGGACCATGCAAGGTTGCCTTTGTCTAACAACATATAATTACTTATATCTTTATTTTGAGGGCTTTTAATAAGATTTTAAACTTGTATAATTTTGATTGATGATTTTGTAACATGGGTACTTCTAGATATTTTCTTATATCTCATGACTTTTGTAAAATAAAAATTGTCCTATTTAGTTTGTATTCTTCTTTCTTATGTTGATGTCTAACTAGTATATATCCCAAAGTAACTTTTGTAACTTTATGGATATCCATTTAACAATTGTAACTTCCTAAGGAAGTCTCATCTTGTACATAGTGCATTCTAATCCAATTAATAGTCGTAGCTTCTCAAATGTCCTTCTTGTGTTTTTTTTTTGGACACGTGTTTATCATGGATGTCTTGTCTAATTGACTCCTAAGGTAGATTTTTTATGTAATCAAGCTTGAACTTCTTTGTCTTTTGGTTCCTTTCGATATAAAGGACTAATATAAAGCTTTGTTAATTCTAAAGGATAATGGGTTACTAACATTTATAAAGAGAGTGTTAAGGATGGATCAAACTTATGTTATAAGCTATCAGGGCTTTAGTTCCTTCTAAAGAGGTGATTTTGTTGAAGTAATGTTTACTCCATACTTTTCTTGGAAGGAACTAAATTCTAATAACACAACAGTAGAGGCTATTTAATTTTTTTTTTTGGAGAATTATAATAAAGGACCCAAAAGTAAAGAAATTTATTCTTAAGGACTTGTTATCACTTTTTTTAGGATGATTACTACTGAGTTTAGCAACAAACAGTTGAACCTAGTGGTAACAAGTCCTTAAAAATAAAAATTTTCACTTCTTGATCCTTAAACATAATTTTTTCTTTTTTTTCATATCATTCTTTTGCTATCATTATTCCTAAAGAACAATGATAATTGAAGGTGATAGCCTTCATTCAAAATGCTCATTTTGTAATGGAGTCATAGAGCTAGGTAGCTTGATTGCCTAGAGCTTACAAACTTAACTCAACTATCCTACAAGCTCTTTAGGTCACTTTTAAAGCTTCTTTACCTTTTACTAACTAGTTGCACTTTCTCTTATAGGCATTTCTTATACTATTTGTTAGCATAGTCTTGTATACTTTGTCAAGCTCATAGGGTTAAAAAGGGATGTAGATAGTAAGATGCACTTTGTAAAATTTGTTCAAAAAAGACATAAGATGCACTTTTGTAAAGAACAAAAGATGTACTTCATTTCATTTGAAAAGATGCATAATGCATTTTTCAAATAGAAAGCATACTCTTGTTCTATTTTTTCTTTGAAAAACATCCGTGATAAAAGGTGTACCTTTGGTTGGATTTCACAATGCTTTTGAAATTTTTGTTTGGTTGCTTGAAATATGATAAATCTTTGCAATGTTGATAAGAGTAATGGGATATGATTTTTGGGTCTTAGGTGAAGTTAGGACTATAGGAACTAAAAATTATGTGAACTAATTAAGAATCACTACACTACTTCATTACCCTGAATTTATGAGGTGGTTTGACCAAGGGCAATTCCTTCTTATCTATCATGATGATTTTTGAAGAGAAATGGGAATAATATAGGTGAACTAACAAAATGTAATGGAAACAAAATAATAATAATAATAATAATAGGCATGTATATTATTGTTTATCAAATTAAGTTTTATCATTAATTGCACCATTAAATTTAAGGTTATAGGGTGAGAAATAAGAACAAGTATTGATTAAAGCTCTATTGGTTGGCTTAATTGCTTAGTCCTTATAGGAACTATGTTAACTCCTCATAAGTCTACCTCTGTCAATTTTTTCCTTCTTTTTTCTCCCTTTCTCTTTATGTATATGAAATATACATTTGTTGTCAAACTTATGATTTAACTCACTGAGTTTTGTAACATCCGGTCCCTTCGTAAACGTGAGAAACACAATGTTCAGTTTCTCCGTAAACGTCAGAAATAGGCTAAATATAAAAGGAAGTCCTCGAAATAGAAGGAATTGGGGCCAAATAAAATTATAATAAAATTTTAAATATTAGAAAATGAGGATTTGATATTTAAGATGCCCAAAAACCAGATCCAAAAGAGATCAGAAAATTTACCGAGGGAAGTAGGGGCATTTTTGTAATTTTTGAAAAATTTGAAAAACTCATAGGAGGATTTTTTAAACAAAAAATTTAAGCTTTCTAAGGTTCTCAGAGGCCCTGAATACTATGGGAACCCCTAGAACAGTTGAAACCCCTCCGGTGAGTGATTTCGGCTGTCGGTTGACCGAAAATTGACTGAACCGTTTGAAATGGTTTTAGATCCTTTTTGAGTGATTCCAAAGGCAATTATTATGATTAAGAGCCTAAGGAATATGATGGAAAAGACGGACTTCAAAACGGAGTTGAAACAAGCCCAAACGAACAAAACTATGAAGAGGGACTAAATTGCAAAGTGTAAAAGTTGCTTAAGTGAAACCCTAGCTTATAAAAACGCCCCTCCTTTGCTCAGATCTCCTCTCCCACTCTCTCACACGTTAAAATAGAAGTAACAAAGGCTGAGAGTGGTGCACAAGAGGGGAGGCCAAGGAAGGAAGAGGAAGCTTTGAAAAGTGTAAGTTTTAGCCACTTTTTCCTACTCCTTGCCTTGTTAAACTTCTTCCCCTCCTTTCCTCCTCTCTTCCTATGGATTTAATGAGATGTTTGGTTCTGTTTTGAGCCCAGAACTGAGGGGGAAATTTCAAAATTCAAGGAGAGGGTTGAAGCAAAGAAGAGAGCTCTTGAGAAAAGCTTGGAATCAAGGTGATTTTTCTATCTTGGTTGCTTCCTTTTTCTTGCCCTTTATGTGTGGAGTTCTGCCAGAACAGAATCATCTTGGGGGGAGGCTTTTTTTCTAGAAATAAGAAGGAATTGTGGGTTTTAGACCATGAGGAGTTAGTAGATGCAAGGAACTTGGAAGAAAGGCTAATGAAAATCAAGTTAGAAAAGTGTAGAGCTCTTGGACACTTTATAAAAACTGATTTAATCCATGAATTTTCTTGCATGTGTACATGTTTATTTGAGTCTCTAAGACCCCTAGGAAGCCTCCCAATGTCTCTCCCATCAAGGAAAAATCAAAAAGCCCATGGACTCCTCCTCCCTCCATCAATTCAGCCAAGACATAACTATTAGGCTAGGGGCTGTTTTAATTTGTTTTAGCCTTGGTTTGAGACTTCTTATGATAGTAAAAGGTGGGAGGAACCCTTAGAAAAAATTTAGAACTCCTAGAAATTGATTTGGTGCCTTAGGTTCCATAATATGACCTAAAGAAGCAACATGGTGCTAGGCCTTTTGTTTTAATGATGTGATGACTCCAAGAGGCTTAAAAGGAGTCAAGAATCATATTTGAGAGTAAAGAATAAGGCCTAGACATCATTTGAGGGGTGTTGCTTCATTAGGTGCCAATATGGACCATAATGGAGGTTGTAGAGTAATCTAGGGTTTAAGCAAGTTGCATGGCCCTAGAAATTGTTTCATGAACTTAATTGGCTCCCATAATTTGTGTCTAGGCCAAGAGTCACTATTTCCACCAACTTGTGGGTGTGTGGCTAAAAGAGGAGGCTTAAAAGCTAAGGAAAAAGTGTGTGTTTGTATACAAGGTAGCTCTCTCCATCTTCTCTCATGCATGGATGTGTGTTTAGCTTGTTTTAGAATGTGTGTATGTGTATTTTTAAGCTTTGAAAAGTATGCTAGCATGCCTTTATATGCCATGATGCTTGATGCCATGTTATGTTTTTAAATGAACTCATGATGTTTGTATGAGTTTGCTTGAGTGTGAAAAGGCCAAGAACTCTTCCCTTGGGTGAGGATGAGCCAAGAACCCTTGAGCTTGGTTGAGACAAAGTAAAAAGTCTCCTAAAAGCAAAGTGGGCTCCCAAGAGTATGGTTGAGTCCAAAGTGCTCAAAGAATGGGTGAGGCAAGTCCAAAATCCATGAGGAGAAGTGTGAGGCCAATCCAAACACTTAGTGAGCTCTTAAATGTCTTGTATGATTCATTCACATACCAAGGTTGCTTTTAAAATGCCTATGATTTCTACTTCCTCCATGCATGCATTTATGAAACTTGCTTTGCACATATTATGTATGATTGAATGGGAGATGAGCTATTGGGATTCTTTGAATCTCATCCCCTCCTCTCCAATGATCTAACATGCTAGGTGGACCAAGCAATTGTGGTGAAGGGAGCCAACAACCTTAAAGAGAGACAATTGACAAGCTTATGTGTTATTTTGCTCCTTTTTGGAACCATAATGATAGTTCATCATGTATATGAAGTTGTATATGTACTAAGAACGTTTCTATAGAACGAACATAAGATGAGGTATGAGAATTGCATGAATTGAGTCCTAGAAGTATGGTGTTACAAGTTTACTAAGTTCACACTTTTACCTAAAATTTTGTCAACTCACTTGTGCTCAGTACAAACTTAGTAGACTTATCTCTAACTCAGATAAACTCAGTTGACTTGGTGTTTTTAGATTGGGTTAAGTAAATTAGCTTATAACTATATCAAACCTAGCTTTAAAAAAAAAGACTTCAATGCGTAACCCGGTTTAGTAATGAAGACGTAAAAATAAAAATATTATAGTGAGATATTCAAAAATCAAAATTTGGCATGCTCTAAAGCTTTTACCTTTCCTTTGTGCTTTTGAAGTTGGTCTGCAGCTATGTGCCTTTACTTCCTTATTAGCCTAGTATGGCCAGAGAGAGTAAGGGATAGAGTCCTCATGCAATTATAGCTCACAAAAATCAACTCCAATCTACACTTCTATATTAAGCACCATACCAAAAGAGTAAGGAAGCAAGTGTGTAGAAGAAATTTATCTATGCCTTCATGTAATATCTGGTCTCTCTAAAACTGGATCGAAACTGAGAAGATTACAAAAGAGGACCCTAGAATAAAATCATTAGAGACTAAACAGGAGTAGAATAATAATCTTGACATTTAGAAATGAGAATACAAAACTAATGATGGCTCAAAATCAGAGCAAAAGTGGCTAAACGAAAAAGCTAAAAATGTAGTGGCATTTTCATAATTTTGGGCAACATTTTGAAAACTTAAAGGAAGGAACTTTAAAAGATAAATTTGAGTTTTCCAAAGTTTTCAGAGGCTTTAAAAACTATAGGAACCTTTAAAATAGTTAAAACCCCTCCGGTATATGATTTAGGATATGAATTGACTTAAACTTTAACCAAATGGTTCAGTAAGGTTTTAAATCTAATTTGGGTAAGACCAAAGGTATTTATGAATTAGAGGACCTCAATTTTATATGAAAAAGATGGTTCTCAAAAAGGGGCTAAAAAGAGTGAAAATGGGATAAATGAAGGTGAAGGGCAAAATAGGAATTATGAAAAAGTTGTAACTTAACCCCTTCCTTCTTAATCCTATCCAGCACGACCCAAACCTCTCAAAATAAAACCTAGACCATCTAAACCAGAGGAGAGAGGCGCACCAAGGAGAAGAGAAAGAAGAAGGAAAGAAGGCAAAAAAAAAAAATGTAAGAAAATGACACGTTTCCATACTTTTGTCTTCACCAACTTGGTTCTCCTCCTTAAGCTCCTTCTTTTAGTGGTTTTAGTTCTTAGAAAGAAACATTTTTGTGGCTGGTTTGTTAGAGAAAGGAGAGAGCTTGAAGAAACTAAGCTAACCATCAAATTTCTCTCTTGAAAGACATTAGAACAAGGTATGTTTCATAGTATGATTGTGCTCCACCTTGCCTCTTCCTTCTTCATGAGTTTCGGTTAGACCTAGGACCATATGAAAGTAGATGATTTTCAACCCTATCAAGGTAGGAACAGGGGTTTTAGAGTATGAGAAATAAGAATATCCAATTGGAACCAAAAGAAAAGTTTTAAAATTTAAGATATGGAAGTTAGGGTTTTAGTTGCACCCTAGAAATTATAGGATCATTGAAAGGTATTTGGAGTTATATGAATTCATGTCTAAAATGTAGAGAAGCCAAGGATTTTGGGTATCTATCAAATTCCTATCAAGAATTAATAAAATCCATGTTTGCTTCTCTTGTTATGGTGTCTTGGCCAAACTATGGAAGAGTTAATTAGGGAGTGTTTATTTGAATTCTAATAAATTTAGAGACTTAGATATGATGAATAAAGAATTATGGAAATATTGGATTGAATTTAGGAGCCTTAGAATGGAAGTTAAAATTTTAACAGCCTGAATGAGGTTAATGAAGTAAGTTAGTTTTAAAGCTTTCTAACCAAGTATATAATGATTCAAATTAGTCTTTTGAGAGTTATAAGACTTGTAGAAAGCAAGAGTTTAGGGTTAGAAAAGTAAAAACTAAAGGTTGCTTCATAATGGACCTAAATTAGTCATAATTGATACTTTAAGTTGTAATAAGATTAAGTGAGTACCTTGGAACCTAGAATGAGCTCTATGGGATTAATTTGCCTTGTAATTGTCATATGTAGGTCAAGGTAACTCAAACTCACTCCTTTGTAGGTGCCAAGGCAAAGAAAGTAAGGAAAAAGGAAGTCAACAAATGGGTTAATGGTATATCCAAGTCCCTAGAATTACAAGGTAGCTTCATCTCCTTCTCTTACATACATTTGATGTTTGAATAAGTTGTAATGCTTGTATGTGTTGTTGCTTAATGCATTCATGATGTATGTTTTAGCATAAGTTCTTTATTGAGTTATATAAATGAGAATGATATATGTTTTGGCTCCTAGCTCCCCTAAAGCTTGGAATTGAGCATAGTAGCTCTTTAATGGCCCCTAAGTTAAGAAAAGTTTAGTTTAGTGTAATATCTGAGTTTTTGTAGAAAAAGGACTTAATTTTCATACCTCGCGATAGTTAGGATGCTAGTTCATTATAACAAGTTTGTGGCCCATACAAAATCCAGGAAACTTCTCGCAATAGTGCCAGCTGTAGCGAGAATAACAGGGAAGCTCTCATAATAGCGAGAGGTGTCTCTAGTTATAGCGAAACTTGTTTAAGCAAACACTAAGAAGGGATTTTTAAATGAAAATTTTAAGTTGCCTAGAGTTTTCAGAGGCTTTAAAAATCATAGGAACCCTTGGAATGGTTTAAACCTCTTATGGTGTACGTTTTCTAATGTTAGTTAAGCCAAACTTTGACCTCTTTGTTTAAGAAGGTTTTAAATTCAAATTGAGTGCTTCCAAAGCTATTTCATAAAAAAAAGAACCTAAATTTTATGATGGAAAAGACGGTTCTTGAATTGAAAAGGTGCTAAAATAAACTTAAAATGAATTAGCCAAGATAAGAGATGTAAATGAAATTTTTTTTAAAACAATTTCTTCTAAATTCTTTCACATAAGAGGCATCCCACTTAGAGCTTCTTCTAACCGACTTATTCTACCAAAAATAGAGGAACATCTGCTTAAGGGAGAGATGCTCAAGAGAAGGGGAAAAGGAGAAGGAAGGAACCAAGGAAAAAGTATGGAATTCTAAGGTTTCTCATGGCTTTCCTCTTAGAAACTTTGTTCTCCTCTCTTTGCTCTCTCTTTTCATGGTTTTGAGGAATGAGATGGGTCTATTTTGGCCTTAATTCAAAGGGAGAAGGTTAGTCCTTGGAAGAGGAGGTTAAGGCAAAGAAAGAAGCTCTTGAAGAAGCTAAGAAAGCAAGGTAACTATCCATGCATCTATGCTTCTTATTCTTTACTCCTTGTGTGTGTTAGTTTGGCCAAGGGGGAGCTTGTGAGGGGGAGGAATTTTTTATCAAGAGCAAGTGATAAACCTAGGTTTAGGCTTAGGAAACAAGATGGTGCAAATAAATCCAAGAAAAAACCCTTAGAATTCAAGATACAATTTCTTGGGATTTTATTACACCATGGTTTGTGTGAAGCTTTCTAGTGGGAGCTTCAATTGTCTAAGGGTTTGTAGGAGTTCCTAAGACATCAAGGAAGCCTTCCACATGCACCTCCCACCAAGGAAACAAATGGCTTCCTTAGGTGGTTTATAGAAGCATAATTGAACCAAATAGGAAACCAAGCTTCTCTAGAGTGTGTGTAAGGCTAGAGTTATTTCAAAGAGTATAATTGGGTCCTATTTAATGTGTCTAGGCCAAAGGAAATCCTACACCACCTCTTTGTAAGGGTAAAGCTAAAGGAAAGGAAGAGAAATCAAGCAAAAATGTGTGTTTACATTCAAGGTAGCTCCCTAATCATTCTCTCATGCATGCTTAGTTATTTTCTTGTCTTTGGATGTGTGTATGTATGATTTTACCATGATCAATGTTTCTAGTGTTTTTCTACATGGCATGGTATCATTATATGCATTATATTTGTTTGGTGAATGATGGTTGCCTTGAATGAACTTGGTAAAGCCAAAAGCCTCTTAGCAAAGGTGAAGATAAGCCAAAAGTCCTTAGGATTGGATAAGACAAAGTCAAAAGTCTCAAGAAGAGTGAGACTTAGTCAAAAGTCCCTTGAAAATGGATGAGACAAGTCTAAAAGTCCTAAAAAAAGGGGGTAAGGCTAAACCAATGCTTTTAAAAGCCAATATGTGATATGTATGAGCTTCCTGAATATGAAAATGGTTATATATATGATCACTAGTAGCTAAAGGTTCATGCATGCATTCTTGGACTTGAAATCATGGCTTTTATGTATGATTGAAAGGGTTAAAAGCTATTAGGATTCCTAGAATCTCACTCTTCCCTCCCCATTACCTAACATGTCTAGGTGGACCAAGTGAGCTAAGAAATAGGAGCTACTACCCTTGAAGGCTAGGAGATTGGCAAGGAATTTGTTAAGTAGTTGTTTTGTAACTATCTTGTTGTTAAAAGATGTAACCCACTGATGTATATGATGTATAAGCCCTTGAACGTTTGTAAATGTATGGATATATGGTATATGGATGAGAATTGGATCCATATGAATAATAGTGTATGTTTTTGACATGGAAATGCAAAATGATGCATGTATGTTCCTTATGTATATCATCAAGTGGGAGAGTGAATTGGTGAGGTCTAGGTTTTTGGACTATTGGAACATGTTTAGTAGGCTATTTTTATGCTTTTCCATGCACTCAAATAGTCTTAGAAAAGTTAGAAGCTAAAATGGACCATTCTTGACCCTCAAAGAGGCATCAAAATGCTATTTTGCAACCCTATGTCACAAAGTGACCAAATGAGTGATTTTGAGGCTGAGCACACATATAGATCTCATATAGACCTTTTTGCTATTCCAAGAACTTCATCGTTTAGAGGTTTATAGAATTTCTTATGATTTTTCAAAGTTTAGCTCAAAAGTTAGTTTTAGTCTAGGCATTGTTTACTTGAGTAGATTTCATTTTTATGTTATCCAAAAGGTAAACAAGGTCCAATGGTTCAAAAATTTTACATGAAGAAACTAGATACTCATAATGATCTATAGCAATGGGAAGCACCTCATTTGGAGGTTTGTAGAGAGAGAAATGAATTTTTGAAAATTCACATCAGAACTAGTGATGCCAGCCAACCTTGTGTACTCTTTCATTGTAATTCAGTCCCTAAATGAGCTTAACCTAGTCTGAACGTATTTTTCCCATAAATTTAACATCCATAGCTTTCTAGAATAGTATAGTTTGCTAGGTTTTGATTTTTCTAAAATTAATTATGAACTTTTGACATTCATATCCATAACCTGTGATGGCAAACCAAAGTAGCCAGACCTTTAGTATTTTCCTATTGTCAAACATCATCTAACTAAGTTTTCATGGCTTGGAATTATTTTTACCTTATAGTTGACATCTGGAGATTTCCCAAAAGCTATCACTTGCTTAATTTTGATTTTTTTAGAATTAATTATGATTTTCCAAAATTGGTGATAGAAACTTGAATTCTAGACTTGAGGTAAAAACTCCATTTTTCTTATATGTGGCTCCTAAACCAAAATGTATGGAATGTTTTGCAATGTTTATGACTTGTTTAGATGGAATATGAGTAGGGGATGATATTGAGGGGTCCACGGGATCCACAGAATGAAATTCAAGTTTTTAAAGTATTACTCAATGCAAAAAAGACGTTATACTCTTCTTATTGCTTTCCCCATCAAATTCATATATGAAACTTAATGTATAGGAAAATGAGGCTACAATGCTAAGGTGTTACACTTAGCAAGTTTATAAGGATTCCATGGCCAATAAAGAAATGAATTTTCATGTTTTATGATGCATTAACTCATATGAAGCATCAGTATTACATTCTTGCATCACGTGCATAACATACATTTATGGCATTTTTGTACGTATTGTATTGGTTGAGATTAGCTATTGATATTCTCCTAAATCTCACCCTTTATACTCCCACTAATCATTTCAAGTTCTCTAAGCCAAGGTCAAGTCTAAGAGAGATCATAGATAGTAGGAAATTATGTATTAGAATCCTATCTTGTACTAGAATTTATGTATATGTATGCAAATGATGCTTTACTTGTACCATGACATACTTATGATGTATATGATAATGCTAATTTATGTTTTATGATAGAACCATGTATAAAAGTATGAGAATGTGGATGCAAAACAAGTTATAAGAATGTATATTGATTCTAATAGGAATGTATGTATTCTTGTATGTCAAAGGGTCAAATTTTAGTCCACCTATAATAACCAAGTTTTCATAGACATGAGAACTCAAGGTTATTGAAAATTTTTTAAGTCTGTTAGCTATAACGAGTATACTTGTTAGCTATAGTGAGAATGTTGTTTGCTATAGTGAGTGTACCTATTTGCCATAACGAGAAGCCAGTTAGCTCTAGCGAGTTCAGGGCTAATACAAAATCTAGAGGGTCTTTCGCAATAACGCCAGTTGTGGTGAGCACGGGGGCACCTGGAACTGTTAAGTACTCGCCGTAGCGAAGGTTATTTAAGTGCTCGCCGTAGCAAGGGTTATTTCCCACTATAGCAAAATTTAGTCTGAAAAAGTGTGAAAAAAGGGGAATTGCTTCTAAAAACATCAAAAACTCTCCCCTACCTCTAAACCAACTTTTAACTTACTGAAAGGAGAGAGAGAGACCAGCTGAGGAGGGTGTCAAAGGAGGGAGGAAGAAGAAAAGAAAAATCTAAGAAAAAAGGTAAGAAAAGTGTTGTGTTTTATGCTTCTTTCTTTAGCAAACCCTTCATCCTCTTCCTCCTCTTCCTTTTCATGAATTTATAGAAGCTTTTGGTTTTATTTTGAGCTCAGACCAAAGGGGAGAAGTTTGAATTGGAGGAAGAGAGCCAAAGGAAAAGGAAGAGTATGCAACGAAAGCTTAAACTTAAGGTCTTACATTAGCCTCTATACTTCTTCCTTCTTGTTCAGATATGGGTGAGTTTCTCCCTTCATAGAAGTAGTCATGAGGAAGTTGTTTTGGGTAGAACCAAGCATGAATCTTAGGAACTAGAGTGTAGAAAGCAAGTATATACAAAGAGAATCAAGGAAGAACCATAGAAATTTGCAAGATAGAAAATTAAGGTTAGTGGACATAGGCTAAAATCTGAACTTATCCAAGAGTTTCTAAGACTATGTAAATGTTTGTATGAGTTCCTATGACCCCTAAAGAGTTTCCCATATGCACCTTTCACTAAGGAAAGTAAGACCACTTCCATAGGTATCCAAAGAAGTATTGTGAGTCTAGCACCCTTGGAATTGAGTTGTGATAACTCCCAAGAGTTTAATTTATGTCAAGAGATCTAGAATGATCAAGAAATGGGGACTAAGAGTAAGAACTCCATGTGTTGCTTCGCTGTGTGCATTATGGAACCATAATGAGGTCTTTGAGTCAAGTAGCCTAGTCTTAAGTTGTAAGGAGCTAAGTGTCATTTCAATGACTTAGTTATACTCCATTTGTGTCTATAGGCTACAAGGAACGAGTTCCACCTCCTTGCAAGAGTGTGACCAAGAAGGGGAAGGGAATTATGAGAGAATAACATTATGATTCATTATAAGGTAGCCCTCTAACTTTTCTCTCATGTATGTGTATGGATATTTCCTTACTTTGGATGCTTGTATGTGTGTTTAATTATGAAAAGTATGTCTAGTTAGTAAGGATATATGTGGTGCCACTTATGTGTTTTGAATGTGTGCATAAATAGACTTGGTAGTGCTAAAAATCCCTTAATAAGGGTGAGGATGAGCCAAAAGTCCCTTAGTATGAGTGAGACAATTATTTATATATTATATATACTCTAGTACATGAAGACATATATTTTAAGTATATTAAACACTTTGTCAAAATAATATTCTTAACTTGTTGAATATTTGGCTTACAAAATTTATGAATATATGTAAATATTTAGATCCTTTTGCTTATTGATTTCTAGTCTAAATCTCTCATTTACAATTATAATTGTGACATGGTTCCCTTTTAAAGTTATGATCAAATTCAATGTGTCCTACTTTCTATTGAAATGTAATGGATCAATTTGATTACCTAATTGAAAATTTCATATTTTTATACTCATTCATGTACAAGATAATTTTTAATGTACAAGTTGAGATTTAAATTTTTAATTATGGGTTCCAATTTGTGATTGTGATTCTGAGTTCTAATCTTTTAGATGACATTGTATTTTCTTATTCATGTTATCTTGTAATAGCCTTTTCAGTATCTTTCTATTTTTCTTAAAATAAAAAAAAACTAAAATCTAACAAAATGTAAATACTATGATTAAAAATTTTTTGAATAAATGAACACATATAGTCACAAAATAAGATCTGTAAGCTTGTATGCCTATACAGTATGGTTTTTATCTTTATGCTTGTATTGGTTTATGTATTTTATCCTTATATAAGTGAGTAGTTTTGTTTATTGCACTAGTAGCCATCTATGAATATGTTGTTTTATTTTTATCTTATAATTTTTGTTGACTACTTGATTGGGTGGTATAAGTCTTCAAGTGCAAGTGGGATTATTAGAAAAAAAGTTATTGCTATAAGAAAAAAACTATCCTACTAACAAGCCTAATATATGGTGGATACTTGGAATAAATGCTCATAGGAAACACTAAAAAAGACTAGCATAATTATTGTGGCAAAGTTGTTAGTAGAGGCATCTATAGGTTTAAACATCACTTAATTGGCATTAAAATAAATGTTGAAGCTTGAAGTGTTTTGGATAACATTAGGGCAATAATGTTACAACATGTTTATAAAGCTGAATATGCATCATATAAAAGAAAATGAAAAAAGAAACAATGGGTTGATATTGGTGAAGAGGAGGATTAAGGCACATAAGCTTAAGCTGAGTCTCAAGGAAAAGGGAAAACATTCATGAATTTCTTAAGAAATTGAAAAAAAAAAATAGTAGTGGAATAGGTAGTATGCAATTAACCATTAATCAAATGTTCAAGAAAGACTTAGAGAAGAAGCTTGCCAATGAGTAGTTCAATTTCTTTCTTTCTTTTTTAAATGAGTGCCATTCCTTTTAATTGTATAAAAAATCCTAAGCTTATAAAGATATAGGAGGTTGTAGGGAAATATGACCAAGGGTTTAAGCTTCTTTCTTATCACGAGATCAAAGAGAAATACTTAAATCTAGAAGTGAAAAACACATAAGACATGCTTGAGGATGTTAAGAATGAATAGAAAACAACCAGTTGTTCTATCATATCTTATAGGTGGGTTGATAAAAAAAAAGGTGTTCCATTTGCAATTCCTTAGTGAATATTCCTAAGGGGACCACATTTTTGTATTCATTAGATATTATTGATAAAGTTTTTGACATGCTTGATGAAGTTATAGAGAAAGTGGAAGAAAAGAATGTGGTGCAAATAATAACTAACAATGCTGTAAATTATAAAGTAGCTAGACAAAAATTAATAGAGAAGAGTAAACACTTGTATTGGACACCATGTGTACCTCATTGCATTGACTTGATGTTAGAGGGCTTTGAAAAAAAAATGACATTGCATAAATAAATTGTAAGAAAAGGTAGAAGAATCACAACCTATATTTACACAAGAACAATACGTATTAGCTTGTTTATTTGACAGCTGTGACTCAATTTGCCACTACTTATTTGACATTAGCATGTCTTAATAAGCATAAAGTAGCATTGATAAATTTTTTAGCTATAAGGAATGGAATGATAGTAAGTTTTCATCTACCAAAGATGTAAAGAAAGCAAAAAAAATAGCTATGGATAATAATTTATAGAAGAAAATAATGACATGCCTTAAGGCCACCTCTCCTCTAATTAAAGTTCTCCATATGATGGACTTAGATGAGAAGCTAGTTATGGTATTCATATATGAAGCAATGGAAAGTGTGAAGGAAAAGATTAAAGAGGACTTCAATAATGTTAAAAAGAGATAAATAGTAAACTTGATATTTATGTCTTTAATTTTATTAATGCAAATTTTATATTTTGACTTTGATATTTATTGATTATTAAGCTTATGTGGAACATAATTGATGAGAGATGGGAAGCTTAGTTACATAAAGTCTTATATGCGGCTACAAACTATCTCAGTCATCATTTCTATAACACCATATATTTCTAACTCATTTCATACTATCTTTATACTTCATATCAAACAACTCACAAAGAGATAAGGAAAAATAGCATTAAATAATGCATTTCATAGCATTACGTTATATATAAAAATTTTATTTGGTGTTATGTGGACCATCTGATCTCATACATCACATTTTCACATTTAATTATATGAATACAACTCATTTCCATCATTAAAAGTGGTCTACATCTCATGAAACTCAAAGGGAAGCATGAAATACATATATATATATATTTTCGGCCAAATTTTTTACATTTTTGTCATAAGTTTTAGAAAATCATACCTAATTCTAGAAAAATCAAACATGCATTCTTGGCTATTCTGGAAAGCTACACATGTCTAATTCATGCTACGACTATAACATCTATCATAAAAGGCTTTTGACATTCAAAAAGGTCTAGAGGTCAGGCAGTTCACTGGTGCTATAATAGAATTCTGCAGTAAATTCAAAAATATCTAATTAATTCTACAAAAATCTAATCCATGCAAATGATACCAATATGGAAAGATGTGGATGTTAGCTAGAGGGTAAAATAATTCTAGATAGGTTCAAGTGTGCCCAGACCTCAAAACTTAATCAAATAATAACTAAAGTTGGCTAGAATTCCTGATACTGGACAGATTTTTTGAAAATTCATATCTCCGTCTCTAGACATCCAAATGAGGTGCTTCTAGTTGTCATAAGTCACTGCGAATGTCTAGTTTCTCTTTATAAAATTTCCTGACAATTGGACATCATTTGAACTCTATGTAACATATTTCATTTTTAAACCAGTATGAATAGTGACATGACCAAAATCAGAAAGTTTTTCAACTTTGAAAATTCATCATATATTCTCTAAACTTTCAAAAATTCTATTCTTTAGCTTCCTAAAAATGACTCAACAAGCTCTAATTGCATGCCAAATCTCAGATCAAGAGGAGTTCACTTGGACAAAAAGTGATATAGGGTTCCGTTATGATCAATTTTGCCTCTATATAAGATACCAAAATATCCAAATGGCTTTTCTTGGGATTTGGTATCTCTTGGGCAAGTCTAAAAGCATGATTATAACCTGTGTAAGCTGCCCAAGTGATCCCAAACTTTATACATTTCATTTTGGCTATTCCACTTCCATTCATACATGAAATTCCATAATGTAAAATTGCCATTACCTGACCAAAATGAGTATTTCCATACATATAACCCTAGTTCTCATTTATACACAATACATTAACATAATTATACATGCTCATAACATCATAGGTCATATACAACTAGGGATTTCATCAATTGCTCTTCATAAGGCCTTAAAGTAATAATTTCAAGACATTTTGGTGTCATGCTCTCATCTTCAAGATGGTTAGCTTCCATTACCTTGCTCTCTTGGTCCACCTACATGTTAGAACATTGGAGAGGAGGGAATGAGATTTAAAGAATCCCAATATCTTATCACCTATTCAATCATACATAAAACAGATGTATGCATGGCATATGGACATGTGCAATCATTCAATAAGCATTCTTAGCATTTAAAAAAGTCATACATAGCATACCTAGGCTTGCCAAGCAAGTAGATTGGCCTCACCCATTTACTTGTGGATTTTAGACTTGCCTTACCCATTCTTTAAGAGGTTCTTAGACTCAACCATGCTCTTAGGAGTCAACCTCACTTTTGGGAGACTCTTTACTTTGTCTCAATCAATCTTAAGAATTATTGGCTCATCCTCACCATGGCCAAAAGTTCTTGCCTCACCACACTCAAGCAAACTAAGGCAAACATCATAAACATCATTTTGAAAGCATAATGCATCATCATAATACCATAGAGTAAGAACTTATGCTAGAACATTTTTCATGGCTTGAAATACATATACACACATTCAAATACAAGTAAAGCAAGCAATCATGTATGAAAGAAGGTGGAGAGAGTTACCTTCTTAGCATTTATACACTTTTTCCTTAAGCCTTGAATCCTTTCCCTTGACTTCACACACCCAAGAAGGTGGAAATCATTCCTCTTGGCCTAGACACATCATATGGAAGCTAATTAGATTCATGGAATTAATTCTAAGGCCACACAACTTACTTAGACTGTAACTTGGTCTATAAACCCCTTTATGTTTCCAAGAATGCACCCAATGAAGCAATACCCATCAATTAAATTTTAGGCTCCATTCTTTTCTTTCAAATATGATTTTTGACTCCTTTTAAGCCTCTTGGAGTCATCACACAATTAAAATAATGAACCTAACTACATGTTGCTTCTTTAGGTCATATTATGGAACATAAAGCACCAACTCATTTTCTATGGTTTCTAAATTTTTTCTAAGGCTTCTCCTTATCTTCACTCATCATATATGACTCGAAAATGGGCTTGGAACAAATTAAAACTATCCTTAGTTACACAAACTCCTTTAGGCTAAGACTAAGAAGCTTTATGACCTCCTTGAACTTTGCTTTGTTTTCTTGATGGAAGAAGCACATGGAGAGACTTCTAGGGATCTTGGGAGCTTATTTAAACTCTCATTTAGACATAGGAATCAAGGTATCAAATCAAATTTTGTAAGGAACATATGAAATCCTAGACTTTGTGTGATGACCCTAACTTTTACTCATTGTAATTAAGGTTAAATACACGGTTAACAATCATAAATCTAGATTAAAAGTCATTAAAACTAATTACATTATGAAAATGCAAGGAAATTTAAACCTTAATGTTATTAGAATCATCAACCATACTAATTACAAGCATTCATGTGCATAAGGGAAACAAACGCTCATTTATAGGCCTATGATTCTATTACTTACTAATTCCAACTCACAAGAATCTTCTACTACTATTTTTAAGTCATCCTTTGAGATTACCATATGAAAGACTAAGATTTTCTAGCTAATATAAGAGGTTTTAGGATGTTTGCCACTACCAATTTCCATTTAGCCGCGGCCAATTCCTCTCAGGTTGACTCCTTGCATTGTCACCGCCGTGGCTAACCTACATGGCACCGCAGTGAGGAAGCCTCCTGGAACCTACCTCGCTCACCTCTCACTGTTGGTTGCAGCCAATTCCTTCTTTTGCTGCGATTAATTCCTCTCTAGAACACTCGACAAATTCTTACAAAAGTTTGCCGCGACCAATTCTCATTTAGCCGCGACGAATTACCCTCTGGACGACTCTCAATTTTGCCTCTCACATTTCGCTGTGGCTAATTCTACTATTCGCCGTGGCAAATTGCTCTCTGGTACTTTCCTTGGGCAACTTCACCTCTATTGGCTACGGCTAACTCCATTTTAGCCGTGGCAAATTGCCTTCTGATTCTACAACTCCTAAAATCTTGTCTCATACTCTCCACTCTCCCCCCAATGACACCCAAGGGCCCCTCTACCTTAATTGTAGGGCTCGAATAGCTTTCATTAGCCTAATTTATCCAGTTAATCTATCCTTACGAGTTTAAGATTTAAGGGCCAATTTTCTTTTCTTTAATTACCCTCTATCACTAAGTTTGTAGAGTAGCAATAACAACAATCTATGAATTATCAGTAGTTATTATTTAATACACAATTAGTGGGGGTTCCATACATTAATGGTTCATATCAATATCTCAAATATTACATTTCCAATAGTAAGCCATATCATAGTTCAACAAAGCTCACAACAGATATTATAAACCCATACATTAAATACTAAATTAAAGTAAGGCCTAGTTCTCAATAGGTACACATTATATTATCAAAATAAAGACTCCTACACTTGGCAATATAGATACATAGTGATGCTATACAGAGGTTAACAAAATTTAGCATCTACTCTATTCCATTCAGACTAAGTGTAGCTCCCCACATTAGGCCTCAGCTCATGAATGTTCATCCGCTTGCTTACCCTTATCCTTACTCGAAGACCCTTCACCTGAAATTATAATCCCATGAAATGGGGTGAGATGTAAATCTCAGTAACTAAGGCAAATTCCATCATATATTCCAATTTAATTAACATATATGCATAATTTCACATAAGCATCAGAAACATACCAGTCATATCAGTAAATGAAACAATTAGGCTATCATGATTACTATCCCATACTAGCAATCATATTTTCATATGTTAAAGGCCAATAATATCAGGAGAGGCCCGTCCATGGCACCTATTCCCTATTTAACACAAGCAGGGCTCAGTGCATCTGGGGTTTGATCATAACTCGATGCCCGATTGAAGCACATGCACGAGTGGCAGTTGCACCACAGCTCCACCATGGACTTACAAGGTTCAATCACAATACAACAGATAGCTAACCAATTCATTCATCATTTCAAATCATTCATGTACAGTAAATATGAAATTAAAGCAGATATATACATGGAATTAATATAATCTCGGTTACCTCACTTGTAGACAAGTTGAGAAGCTACAGCAATACCAAAATCCTCCTAAAATCACAATATTGGAAAATGTTCATTTTTATCAGTACATTACTATCTCATTTGTCATTTGTAATAATAACCAATGCTAAAAGAATTAAGTTACCAAAAATTACTTAAGGGATACCCAGTCAATCCCCAAAAGCCACTAATTTCAGATTTTGCTTCCCTAGACCAGAAACATCAATATATCACTCCAAATCATAGGAAATTTCACACAAAATTAAGGCCCATACTATAAGTCTACTATGGGGGTCTTAAACCAGTAGAAAATGCATCAAAATAGAGAGTTTATACTTGTCTAATATCAGCCCTAGCCTCAACCTACAAAATTTCACCATGGAAACCCCAAACAACCACATTTTAGATTTTGGGTATGGTGAAAGTACTCCAAATGAAAAACTAATCAGGCCAAAATGAAGAGAAAGAGAAGGGAATTAAGTTATATAACTATTATCTTGGTTGAATCTTGCTCTAGAAGTGGGAAATGATGGATTTCTTGCCCCAAACCTTAGCCTCCCTTTAAACCTCTAAATTTTTCTTTTGTGTTTTTGTGTTCTACAGAATGGGGGGTGAGTAGGTTAGTTTTTAGGGTTTAAGTTGGCTTTTCCATGGGTTATGGGCTGCTCCAATGATCCAACTCTAAATGGACTTCAGATTTAAGCTTGGTTAGGCCATCTTTAAGGTGTTGGGCTACAGGAATCTAATTGGGCCAGACCAAGTTTGAAGGACTCAATTGATTTGGGTCTACACAAGCATTATTGGGCCAACTATAAGGGCCTATAAAGGTGGATCTTAGGCCTTTATCACATTGGAGTAGATTGGGTCTGCACTTAACTTATTGAGCCTCCATTAACCTCTTATCATGATCTCCTACATTAATTTAGGCCTAGATGAAGTTTTTATCCTAATTAAACCTCAAACTCATATTAATAATTTATCTCCCTAGAATTTCCATTTACTTAACTTACCCGATTATTCTATATTAATTATTCTTAATAAACCCAAATCCATGATTAATACCTTAATTAATTTTGGGGTGTTACACTTTGCATCTTGAATTTCTATGGTTATTTACTAATTCTCTTTACATATTCTTAATCTCCACACCCTTTTTCTTAAGAATCACCCTTGGCTTTGCCTAAAAGTCAAATCCTCTTAGGTCTTCTCAAGTAGGATGAAATGTTAGAGAAGGGGAGCAAGGGGTAGCAACCATAGAAGAAGAAATTACTTTGTTTTCTTGTTTTTTCTCACTTGAATCTTGTGTTCTTTGAGCTTCTCTCTTCAAATCCAAAATTTTCCCTTAATTTCTCCCTTAAAATAGATTTATGAAATTCATTATAATCATAGGAAATAAAGGAGAATGGAGGAGAAGAAGTTTGGAAGGAAGAAAGTATGAAAAACTACTAAATTTTCTTACCTTTTTGCTTGAATTTCTCCTCCTTTTCTTCTTCCTCTTGTGCGCCTCATCCCCTAGGGTTTTCTCTAGGTTTTGGGCAAAAACATATGAAGCTACATGAGGATGAGAGTGGGGCGCCACATATATATATATATAAGGGAGGAAGAATAATTTTTCAAAAATTCCTATTTTGCCCTTCGTTCTTAACATGTTTGTTTCTAATTTGTTTTAGCTCCTTTTTTAGAACCATATTTTCCATTATGAAATTTAGGTTCCCAATTCAGTAAAATGCCTTTGGAATCACTCAAATCAGAGCTAACCTTCCCGAATGAATCTGTTAAAATTTTGGTACATAGACGTTGAAAAATGTCTACCAGAGGGGCTTTAGTTGTCCCGAGCCTTCCCATAGTTTTCAAGGCCTTAAAAAAGTTTGAAGAACTCAAAACTTTCATTTAAAAAGCCCTCCTATGTGAATTCCAAAATTTACTCAAAATTACCAAAATGCCATTACGTTTTCTAAGTTTTCCGTCAAATTTTGTTTCTTGATTCTAGCTCCATTTGTCTTTCCTTCTGAGCTTGGGATTCTCATTTTTAGGAGTTTAGAATGCTTTTCAAATTTTTTGGGACCTTAACTAAGTCATTTTGAGGGACTTCCTTTTGTATTTGATGAGTTTTATTTGTTTACAGAGAAACCGTACGTTATGTTTCTCATATTTTCTCTCGTTTTCAAAAAACTAGATGTTACATTTCTCCCCCTTAAATAAATTTCATCCTCAAAATTTGGGGTATACTTTCTTCTTATTATTTTCTTTTTTGGCTAACTGTTCTTTTCTTTCTCTTCTTCTTGGCTCTATACACTTTTCTCAGTGATTTCACTCATTTAAATTTTTCATAGCCAGGGAATTTTCATACTAGCTTTTAATGAGAGTTCTATTATTATAATGTACTAGCTAGTTCTAGAGGCCAATCTTGGGAGAGTTTACTTATCATATCGGGTTAGTTTTTAACCCAGTTGTAGGGGTTAATGTTTCTTTCAGTAAACTCATTTACATATCTTAAGAGGTAACTTATTTCGTATTAAATCTCTCGTGTCCTTTCTCAATGGCTTTTCATACCTCTCATCATCTTTTCTGATCATTACAGCCATCAGAGGTTTTTGTTTGTTTGCTTACTTATTTAAATATACCATCCACTGTTCATTTCTACGTTCTTTCTTACTAGCTCATCTCATAATTACAATTCATATTTCTTTTTGTCACAGCCCTCACATCTCAATTACTTACTAGGATTGCAGCTCCTTTGAGGAGATTCTACTTTTAATAATCCCAATTTCTCTGTTTACTACTACATCTGTCTCTGTAGGCTAGGATTTTTTCTTACTTTCTTTGCTCACTTAAAGTGGCATTTTATAGTCCCTCATTTCAGTACTGATAAGCCTAACATATGTTTCTCATACTGGCATCGAAGAGTGACTACTACTGACTACTGTTGAGCTTTGGTGGGATGCTAGCTATTCTCACAGTTTCGCTCATTAAAGATATACTGTACCACTTACCTCATATAAAAACTGTACCTTATCCTTTTTTGAATACATAAGCTAGTATGCAGAGATCTCTCTATCCCTCAGTCAAGGCTACTATCTACTAGGTAGTGGTTCATTTGGTTCTAACTTTGGAAAGCTAATTTCTTACTTTTCTCATCCTATACACTATACTCATCTCTTAAGAGAGTTAGTTAGTGGTCTAACTATCTAAGTAAAGCCTTCATATCTCTGTAGCAATGGTCTACCAAACTTAGGAAATCTCTAGTCTCTGAGATAAAAGCTAGCTGAAATTGTACTAGTCTTTGAGACTAATTACTCTATAAAAACTATCTCAGGCTGTCATTTTACCAAAGAACTATCATACTATAACTAGGGCTCTTTGTAACTCTGTGGGATTTATTGTGACCTCTGGGTCTACTGCGACCTCTTAGAGCCCTACTAGGGTCTACTACGACCTACTGAGCTATGCTAGGATCTATTGCGATCCATCTCTAAGAGACGTCAAAGCCTAAGATCATTGTATTTGATAGTAAAATACATGCTCACTAAGTCCAATAACCATCGCTCATAATAATTGAGGCTAAACTCAAAAGTACATCGTGCTCTTCGTGCGAAGTGGGTTGTGTGTCATTTACTTCTCTAGGATCCCGTTATACTGATGCCAGGGAGCATATTAATTTTTACTCATCGCCCCTTATAAGATTCTCATATTCCCACTTTAGTCCTTTTTTACTTAGACTTTCTTTCTTACTCTATTGACTTACTTACTTTACATATACTCGTTCTAGCCCTCCTCTCATATCTTGCAGTTTCTAACTATACTCACGTTCTGCTTTTAAGTGCTTTGGCACTAGGGCATCTCACACACTGAGTGTGGTTAACATCTTCGATAAGAGAGAGGCTATGCACTGGTCCTTTCTCATTTCATTTACATATATTATAAGGGACTCAGGCAATATATACTAAATCTGGCATTCTTTACTAGGGATTCCTCTCTGCATACTTTTCTTACTGTTTTGGTATTCTTAGAATCCTTTTACCTTTCTTTTTTGACTTATCTCATTATCTAGCCAACTAAGATACCCTTCGATTATCAAGACACTTTAATGATTGATGTCACCGTTTGCTATGCACTTAAGCCACATTACTACCAGGTTAGCCAGACCTAATATCATGTAGCCTCTGTTGCAAGCAAAACATAACATCAAACACTAATACACGGATGCTTTATGACTGAGCTTAGAGTTGCTATCGCCAGTATATTACAAGTTTCTTGATAATCTAAAGTATCCCTCTTGTACTTTTCTTTATCTGCCCTATTCTCAGAGGATACTAGGGGAAAGCATGATTCTTTTCTCTACTTCGTCCTGAGATCACTACACGTTGTTTGACTATTTTTATTTCGGGCACTATCATACTAGAAGGGCATCTATATGTGCTTTCTTAAATACTCAAGCATATCAACTCAATATCTATTCTCAATCTATTATGTTCTCAGATTGAATACTATCATAATTTTTCCTTCTTTTACTTTTCCTATCCTTTTACTTCGATAAAAGGGATGCTCTACTACTGGCTGTCTCTGTTGCTAGTTCAATTTTTTCTACGCTCAAGAGTACTTACACTTTTCCTTGGTTCTTCTACTTATTCATTCTTTGTAACATCAAGGGGGTCTATTTTTTCTTATACTTTTGCTTTACTTTTAACTAGACCATTCCTCGGTAAGAGAATTTCTATTACCTGTAACCTCAGGAATTACATTCTATGGCACTCTCGGTTTATACTCTTTTTTTACATAATGCAAGACTTACCTTCTGAGGCAGTCTTTAACTTCCTCAAGCTTCCTTAAAGGTACTAAGGTACTAACTATCTATCTCAGCTTGCTTCTATGTTCAAATCAGAGCTAGGTTTTCTTTCTATTTAATCTCTTTAGCCTCATCCCAAGAGCACAATATACTATTTCTAGGGTTCTGTTAACCCAATCCAAAACACGTACTCTCAATGTCTAGATTCTATCTTATTGAAAACTTATGCTCCATCGAGTGCCCTAATCACGCACGTGCTTTAACCCCTACATCCTCATATTAAGGAGCTTGTCTAACTAACTATCAAACCTTTATCGTTACCTTTCTGGCTCAGTTTACTCATTTAATTATTACTAAAGCGAGGGTATATTTTCTGTAGCTAGTTTCTCAGCTCTTCCTCGCTTCCTTTATCATTACACCTTACAACTTAGGAGAGTCTATCTAGGGGAATTTACTAATCACTACTGGGTGGTTTCCCTAACATTGGGATGTCTCATCTTTCCTTTCTCAATCCAGGGAGAGCTTTCACTGAGCCTTTCATTTACATGTCTCACTTGGAATGATACTACTAGTCATCTTATTAGACTTATAGCTTACTAACTATCCTCATTCTTTTCTAAGCCTCTATTACTGGGCTACTCATACTTACCTCTAAGTATTACTTATGAGGTACACCTTTCTAGGCCACTCACTATGTGCCTCACTGCTAGTAGTCTGATCTTACGTTATTTTGAGGCTATACTAGCATTCTATCATTCAGTGTCTCACAGGATAGCACTCTAGGTTAGAGTCAATGCTTTAAAGGCAGGGCTCAACAACCTTATCATCTTTGTATCTAACTTTCTCTATGCTGAGCTTTTTTCTTAGTTTCATTTACTTAGCCTATGAATTTCTTACTGATCTTTTGTAACTATTCACTACCTTTTTCTCTACTTATACTTGGGGTTCTCGCTCTTTGTAGGTTGTCTGACCCCATATCAACTCCTTTCTCAAGTTAGCCTAAATATAATTAACAAGGCATTCATGGTGCCATTCACCACGGCTAACATGTCATTTGCCACTGCTAATTAGTCTCAGGTTCACCTTAGTTTTTTTGTCTAAGTATTGGTCGCGGCTAACTTCTTAATTGGCCATAGCGAGGAACTCTCTGGATTGTCTCGCTACTTCCTGAAATAATTGGCCGCGGCTAAGTCATTAATTAGTCGCGGCTAGCAACCTTTGATTGGCTTACTTTTTCAAGGATTGGATTTTCATTTTTAGCTCCCAACCTGAGTCTTATTGCCTCTATATCTAACTTATCATCAAGTTAAAGGGTTCTACCTTTTGCTTTATTCATGCATAACTAGCTATTACCTATGGGTAGTCGGGCTCTAAGGGGTGTAGATTGTAACTCAACCTCTAGCCTGAGGGACTTTACTTTTTGAGCTCTAATACTTATTTAGACATTTGGATATTGTGGCTAGGGGATGATTATTTTTCTCACTTTCCTTCTAGACTAGTTCTGTGCAGCTGCAGTTTCATGTCATATCACACTGCATCACTACTCGTCTCTATATTATACGAGACATCTTGAAATGGTCTAAGTATGACTACCAGGGAGAATTAGGCCTCACATAATCTCTTTAGCAAGCCTCTCCATATCAATGAGATCATTTCTCATCATTTATATCTAGGCCTTGCCACTAATCCCATACGAGCTATCACATCTCATCAAGTTGTAGCCGTTGGATCCCTTAACTTTGCTTAAACTTAGTTCTACTTAAGCTACTCTAAAGGCCACTCTTTCCCGGTGTCCACTAACTACTCTAAAACCATTTTACAACTTACTTGCCATGAATAAGGCCATAAACTATCCTCATACACCTAACATTTCTCATACAAAGCTCTACCAATCCATTTAAGTCTTTATATAGCCCTGTTGCTATATCCTCAAGCCAAATCCAATCCAAAAGAGCCTGAAACTTTGCTCTAATACCAATAAATGTAACACTATATATTTCTAACTCATTTCATACTATCTCTATGCCTCATATCAAACAACTCACAAAGAGGCAAGGAAAAATAATATTAAATAATGTATTTCTTAGCATTACGTCATGTATAAAAATTTCATTCAGTGTCACGTGGACCATGTGAACTCATACATTACATTATCATATTTAATTACATGAATACAACTCATTTTCATCATTAAAAGTGGCTTACATGTTGTAGCACCATGAATTCTAACTCATTCTAACTCATCAAGTACCTTGACATAACTTAATATCATGAATCAATGTAAGTTTTGCATGAAAAAGACAAAGAAATAATGTCATTTTAGCATTGCACTGGGTCTCAAAATGTCATTCAGTGTCACATGGACTGTGTGAGCTCATACTATACTTCCTCATATTTAATTTCATCATCACAACTCATTCGAATCACAAAAACATGCTTGCAACCCATGGAAACCGAAATGGGGTATGGAAACTTAAAGATCATTCTTGGCCAGAATTGGTCCTTTTCTGGGCAAACTTTGAAAAATCATAACTAAATTTAGAAAAATCAAAACCATACAATCCTAGTCATTCTGGAAAGCTTGCAATGTTTATGTCACACTAAAAATATGTCTAGGTGACAATATTCATCAACCAGGACGTTTGACATCCAAAAAGTTACAGAGGTCTGACTAAAATCTGAAACTATCACAGAATTCTACAGAAAACTTTGAAAATGTCCAATTAACTCCAAAAAAATCCAATCCATGCAAATGATACCAATCTAGAAATTTTTGAATGTTGGAGAAAAAATATCTCCAGATTAGTTCATCAAGTCCAGACTCCGGAATTCGATAGAACAGTACTTTTGGTCGGGCAATTTCATTGATACTGGACAGAAACTTTAAAAATTCATATCTCCCCCTCTAGACCTCTAAATGAGTTGCTTCAATTGGCATGAGTCGCTGTGATTTCCTAGTTTCTATTTATAAAATTTCATGGCAATTAGACATCATTTGGGTCTCGCGTGCCAGAAAATAATTTCGGACTAAATGAATAGTGTAGCAGAGCAAATCCATAAAATTTGCCAATTTTGAAAAATCATCAAACATTTTGTAGACCTTCAAAAATTATGATCTTTAGCTTTCCAGAAAGCTCTCAATGAGATCTAATTACATGCCAAATTTCAGATCAAGACTAGCTCATTTGGCTAAAAAGGGACATAGGGTTCCATTATAGTCAACTGTGGCTCCATATGAGGTACCAAATTTGCCAAATGGTCTTCCCTTGGTATTGGAACCTTTTAGGCAAGTCTAAAAGCACATTTAAAACTTGTGTGAGCTGCCCAAATGGTCCCAAACCTCATGCATCTCATTTTGGCCATTTAACCCACATTTACACACATATTCATCAAACTTTAAACTTGCATACTATGGCATTACATACTCAAAACATGTGCTAGTAGTCATATATCATTTCCATACATCTAAACATCACATAATAGTACATCTACATATGTCTCAAGGTTCATAATATATATACAACATCATATACATCTTGAACCATTATTATGGTTCTAAAATAGACAAATAAAGCATAAGCTTGTCAAGATCCTTCCTTTAGTGTTGTTGGCTCCCATTAGCATATCCACTTAGTTCACCTAGCATGTTAGATCATTGGAGAGGAGGGGATGAGATTCAAAGAATCCCAATAGCTCATCTCCCATTCAATCATACATAATATGTGTAAAGCAAGCCTTTTAAATGCATGTATGGAGAAAATAGAAATCATAGATATTTTAAAGGCAACCTTGGCATGTGAATCAATCATACAAGACATTCAAGAGCTCACTAAGTGTTTGGATTGGTTTCACACTTCTCCTCATGGATTTTGGACCTGCCTCACCCATTCTTTGAGCACTTTGGACTCAACCATACTCTTGGGAGCCCACTTTACTTTTGGGAGACTCTTTACTTTGTCTCAACCAAGCTCAAGGGTTCTTAGCTCATCCCCACCTAAGGGAAAAGTTCTTGGCCTCTTCACACTCAAGCAAACTCATACAAACATCATGTAATCATTTGAAAACATAACATGGCATCAAGCATCATGGCATATAAAGGCATGCTAGCATACTTTTCAAAGCTTGAAAATACACATACACACATTCTAGAACAAGCTAAACACACATTCATGCATGAGAGAAGGTGGAGAGAGCTACCTTATATACAAGCACACACTTTTTCCTTAATTTTTAAGCCTCCTCTCTCGGCCATACACCCACAATTTGGTGGAGATAGGTTCTCTTAGCCTAGATACAAATTATGGGAGCCAATTAAGTTCATGAACCATACTCTAAGGCTACACAACTTAATGAAACACTAGATTGCTCTATAGGTTCCATTATGGTTTATATTGGCACCTAATGAAGCAACACCCCTCAAACGATTTCTAGGTCTTATTCTTTCTTTTCAAATATGATTCTTGACTCCTTTTAAGCCTTTTGGAGTCATCACCTCATTAAAACAAATGGTCTAGCACCATGTTGCTTCTTTAGGTCATAATATGGAACCTAAGACACCAATTCACTTTTTATGAGTTTTAAATTTTTTTCCAAGGCCTCCCCTCACTTTTATTCATCAAATATGACTCAAGAATGGCCCTAGAAAAATTTGAAACTCCCCCCACCTGCACAAACAAGCCTAGGCCGAGACATAGGCTTCCTTTAGGCTCCTTGGAGTTCTCTTGCTTTTCTTGAAGGAGGAAGCTTGTGGGGAGCATCTTTGGTGTCTCAAGAACTCATTTATACTCTAACTTAGACCAAGGAAGCATCATACAAATTCAGAAATTAGAAGGTGCACTTAAAACCCTAGGTTGTGGATCTTAATTTCTAATGCCTATTTCTAGATTTTCTTTGCATATTTTTATTCCTCTCCATCAAATACCTAAGAATCACCTTTAGTTTGGTTAAAAATCTGACTACTTAGGTCTGTCTAGGTCTCGGTCGAAATGCTCAAGGAAGGGAGGAAGAAGACCAAGTGGAAGAATGACAAAATACCTTGTTTTCTTTGAATTTCCTTGCTTGTTCTTGCTTTCCTTGGCCTCCTCACTTGAATTTCGAACTTTCCCCTCTATTCTCCCTTCAAAACAGCCCTCAAAACTTCAGAAAAATTCATGGAGAAGAAGAGGAAAAAAGAGGAGAAGAGATTGGTGGAGAGAAAGCATGAAAACAAGCAAAATTCGATACTTAAAGTCTTGAATCTTTCCTTCTTCTTCCCTTCTCTTTGTGTGCCACTCTCTAAGGGTTT
This sequence comes from Erythrophleum fordii, assembly GCA_032878935.1. Taxonomy (NCBI): domain Eukaryota; kingdom Viridiplantae; phylum Streptophyta; class Magnoliopsida; order Fabales; family Fabaceae; genus Erythrophleum; species Erythrophleum fordii. Next base: position 39,373 of record JAVQMF010000021.1, read on the forward strand.
TGCTTTTGATTTGGGGCTGAAAATTCTAAAGTGCAATGAGGGAGAATGTGAGGTGCAACCTATATATAGCTAGGGTAAAGTGACTTTTTCAAAAATTTCCATTTTGCCCTTCATACTTTGCATTTTCGTTTCTCCTTCGTTTGAGCTCCTTTTTGAGAACCGTCTTTTCTCTTATAAAATTTAGGTTCCCAATTAAGAAAAATAGCTTTAGGATCACTCAAATCGGAGCTAAAACCTTTCCGAATGAATCGGTCAAAGTTCAGGTCAACCAATGTTGAAAAAATTACACTGGAGGGTCTTTACCGGTCCCGGGGCTTCCCATGGTTTTTAGGGCCTCTGATAACCCTCAGAGAACTCAAAACTTTCATTTAAAAAGTCCTTCTGTATGTTTTCTAAAAAGTTCACTTATTTACAAAAATGCCACCGGCCTTTTGGCAAATTTTTCGAATCACCCCGACCTCGATTTTTGGATAACTCAAGGCTCAAATCCTCATTTTCTATTATTTAAAATTTTATCCAAACCTTGAATCACTCATCTCACGGGACTTGTTTTGAAAACGTGCTCGTTTCTGTCGTTTAACGAAAACTGGATATTACAATTCTCTCCACCTTTTAAAAATTTTGTCCTCCAAATTTAGATAACAAACCTCGTGGGAAGAGTTTTGGATATTTCTTCCTCATGTCATCCTCTAGTTTCTAGGTGGCTTCCTCGGGAGATAACTCTTTCCAAACCACTTTCACTAGCGGTATCGTCTTATTCCATAACTGTTTGAGTCTAACATCCATGATCCGATCTGGTGATACTATGTATGATAGATCATCCTATAACTGTACATTCTCATATTCTATGACATGTGAGGGGTCGGGCTGATACTTTTTCAACTGGGAAACATGGAAGACAGTATGGACTTGGCTTAAGTTCGGAGGAAGGGCTAGTCTGTTTGCCACAGGTCCTACTTTCTTAAGAATCTGGAAAGTACCTATGTACTTTAGACTGAGCTTTTTGCTTTTGATGGATCGACCCATCCCTATGACTGGAGACACTCTAATAAAGACATGGTCTCCAATTTCAAACTTTAATGGCCACCGACATTTATCTATATAACTTTTCTGTCTACTCTGGGTCGTCAGAAGTTTCTTTCTGATGGTCTCTATTTGTCTGGAGGTTTAGTCCACTAACTCTGGGGATCTACACTTCTTCCCATACAATGCTTCATATGGTGCCATTTGTATACTTGCATGATAACTGTTATTATAGACAAGCTCTGCTAAAGGCAAGTATGTATCCTAGTTCCCTTTCATTTCTAATACACACGCCCTCAACATGTCCTCTAGGATTTGGATAGTTCTCTCTATCTGTCCATCCATCTAAGGGTGATAGGTCGTGCTGAATCTAAGTTTGGTGCCTAGAGCATCTTGTAATGATCTCTAGAAATTCGATGTGAATCTAGGATCCCTATCTGACACTATGCTCCTAGGCACACCATGCAGTCTCACTATCTCTTTGATGTACAGTTGGGCTAACTTGTCTAGGGTATAAGTGGCTTTCATAGGTAGGAAATGCGTTGACTTTGTTAACCTATCCACTATTACCCATATTGCATCATACCCTGATGATGTCCTCGGTAAACCCATGACAAAATCCATAGCTATGCTATCCCATTTCCACTCTGGAATATCTAGGGGGTGAAGTAATCCAGCTGGTTTCTGATATTCTATTTTTACTCTCTGGCATACTAGACGTCGGGAAACATATTTTGCTATGTCTATTTTCATCCTAGGTCACCAGAACATTTTCTTTAAGTCTTGGTACATTTTATTACTGCCCAGATGAATGGTGTACTTACTCTTATGTGCCTCATCTAATATCTTTTCTCTAATTTCTGTATTTCTAGGCACATACAGCCTATCCCTATATCTTACTATGTCATCCTCAGACAGATTGAACTCCTGCATATTACCCTGGGCTATATGGGCTCTAATCTTATTTACATGGTCATCTGTCTACTAGGCCTCTCTTATCTAATCCCTTAGGTCATTTTCTATTTGGATCTCACTCATTAATAGCTTCCCTGAATACACCTCGCAGGAGAGACTCATGTCTCTAAATCTCTTAATCAATTCCTGCTCTCGGATCATCATACAAGTCATGTGTATAGATTTTCTACTAAGGACATCAGCTACCACATTAGCCTTACTAGGATGGTACTTTAATGTGAAATCATAATCTTTTAGAAATTCTAACCATCTCCGTTGCCTCATATTTAGCTCTTTCTATTCAAACAAATATTTAAAGCTCTTGTGGTAACTGTAAATTTCTATAGCTGCCCCATATAAGTAGTGTCTCCATATTTTCAAAGCAAATACCACTGCGGCTAACTCTAAGTCGTGTGTGGGATAGTTTTCCTCATGAGGTTTCAACTGTCTAGAAGCATAAGCTACCACTTGGCCTTTCTGCATAAGCACACATCCTAACCCTTTCTTTGAGGCATCACTGTATACTACAAAAGTTTCTTTAGGGTCAGGGAGTATTAAAACTGGGGTCGTGGTCAACTTGTGCTTTAGCTCTTGGAAACTACTCTCATATTTCTCATTCCACACAAACGAAACATTCTTTCTAATAAGCCGAGTTAGTGGCATTGCTATCTGAGAAAAGCCCTGAATGAACCTCCTATAATAACCTACTAAACCTAGGAAGCTCCTGATCTCTGTCACTGTCCGAGGTCTCTCCCACTGTAATACTGCCTCTACCTTATGGGGATCTACTGAGACCCTTGCCTGGGAGATAACATGACCTAGAAACTGAACCTCGGTGAGCTAGAACTCACATTAACTAAGTTTAGCGTACAACTATTTCTCTCTCAGGGTCTCCAAGGCTAATCTCAGGTGTTGCTCATGTTCCTCTCTACTTTTTGAGTAGATAAGGATGTCATCTATGAAGACTACTACAAATTGATCTAAGTATGGCCTGAAAACTCTGCTCATGTAATCCATAAAGACTGTGGGTGCATTCATCAACCCAAAGGGCATAACTAGAAACTCATAGTGCCTGTATTTAGTTCTAAAAGCTGTCTTGGGAATATCCTCAGCCTTTATTCTAAGTTGATGGTATCCCGACCTGAGGTCTATCTTTGAAAACACTGACACTCCCACTAACTGATCCAGGAGGTCATCTATGCAAGGGAGAGGGTACTTATTCTTAATGGTAATCTTATTGAGTTCCTGGTAATCTATACATAGCCTAAGGCTCCCATCTTTCTTATTTACAAAGAGGACTAGAGCTCCCCACGGTGAGACGCTAGGTCTAATGAAACCTTTCTCTAAAAGTTCTTCTATCTGTTTTTTAAGCTCTACTAGCTCGGTGGGAGCCATCCTATACGAGGCCTTAGACACTGGACTTACCCCAAGCATAATGTCTTTGGGAAACTCTACCTCTCTCTCTGGGGTTAGTCTACTAATTTCCTTAGGAAATACTTCTGGGAACTCCCTCATTACCGGAATCTCCTCTATACCCTCTTCGATCTCAGCCTGAACTAAAAAGAAGACCAGATACCTCTAACAATCATGCCCTAGAGATCTCTCAGCTTGGGAGGTGGTCATGACAGATAACTCAGCCCTAGTACTAGGCACAGTCCCACACTCAGGTCAAGTGATACACTTGTGGCTACAATCTAGTGTGGCATTATTTACAGACATCCAGTTCATGCTAATAATCACATCGATATCAACCAGGGGCATACAAATCAAATCAAGGGTGGTCAGGTAATGATTAAACTGGATCACACAATTCAAACAAGTATGAGAGGTAATAGCTCGGTTTCCTGTGGGGCTAGATACATGCAACTCATATGGCAATATAGACATACTCAGAACTAACCTCTCAACACAGTCATATGATATAAAAGAGTGGCTAGCACCCGAATCAAATAATGCAATCATAGAAAAATTATTTATTTTAATAGTACCTTGAATCAGACTCAGGGACTGACTAGCCTCCTACTGTGATAGGGCAAAGACTCTACCCTAGGTCTGTGGTCTGGGAGGAGGAGCCATCTCCCTCAACTGTGTGATCTACCAAAGGGCTTGTGGAGGAGTCTGGGTGCAATCTCTAGCTATGTGCCCTGGCTTGCCACATCTGAAGCACACACTTTGCCCCGTATAGCACGGTCTGGTACCGTGATTCCTGTCACACTGGGGACACATGATAGGTGGAGCACTACCTTTACTGGACTGAGTCCTCCTTCTTTTGCCTCTCCAGTTCTACTGGTTCTTTCCACCTCTTCGGCTAGTCACTGCAGGCTGAGAACCCTCTCTAGGTCTCTTGGGCTCAGGGAGGGGAGGAGGTGGTTTAGCACTAGAGATAGGCTGCAATCTCCTGAGGTTTGTCTCTGTGACTCTGCATACCTCCACAAGAGTATTAAAGTGCCTGATCCTCTGTGGCACCACCCTATCTCTGATCTCAAGGAGCAAACCCTTCTCTAATCTATTTGCCCTCCATCTCTCATCATCATGTCTCTGCAGGTAAGAGGAATATCTGGAGAGCTCAACAAATTTCGCCACATATTGGTCCACAGACATCCCCGGAGTCTGCTTAAATAGAATGAATTCTGATTCTTTCTCATCTCTGATAGAATCAGGGAAATATTTCTCATGGAACACCTCGAGGAATGCCTCCCATGTAATCGGTGCTTCCCTCGCTCTTAAAATAGGCTTAGTGCCCTTCTACCAGTAAATTGCTTCCTTCTATAACTAGAATACAGTCATCTTGGCTTTCTGCTCAGACGTGCACTCCATCACCTTAAAGATTTGCTCTAATGCCATAATCCAGGCCTTAGCTTTAGCTGCATTCATCTCACCATCAAAAGTGGGAGGCCCGAATTTTCTGAACTGTGTAATCACCTTTCTGGTCGAGGGTTGCTATACAAGAGGTGTCTGAGTTAGTGGAATCAGGGCAACAGCTTACATGTGTGGCTGTGGATCTGAAGGAGTTACCCTTGAATGCTCAGGACGATCTGAGTGTGGAGGTGGCTGAGGAGGAGTAAGTGTAGGGCCCTGGCTATCTCTCTCAGCAAGCCATTCTTGTAACTACATAATAACGGCCTGCTGCTGATCCAGGCAAGCCATGATAGATTGAAAGGCTCCAGCAACTGGATTACTAGGCCCGGCTTCATCAGCATGAGCCTGGCTAGGGAGCTGACCTCTCCTAGTATTCACCATCGTACTGAAACATCATAACAAATTATAACATAAGCTAGGGAACACTTCCACTATCATACACACTCAATTCATCCAAACAAGCTTATATGCATATAGGCAACTCATAAACACAAGCCACAGCCCATAATAAGAGCCTGAACCAGGCTCTAATACCAATAAATGTAGCACCATGGATTCTAGCTTATTCTAATTCATCAAGTGCCTTGACATAACTTAATATCATGAATCAATGTAAGTTTTGCATGAAAAAGGCAAAGAAATAATACTCATTTTAGCATTGCACTGGGTCTCAAAATGTCATTCGATGTCATGTGGATTGTGTGAGCTCATACTATACTTCCTCATATTTAATTTCATCATCACAACTTATTCGCATCACAAAAACATGCTTACAACCTATGGAAACCGAAAATGGGGTATGGAAACTTAAAGATCATTCTCGGCCAGAATTGGTCCTTTTTCTGGGCAAACTTTGAAAAATCATAACTAAATCTAGAAAATTCAAAACCATGTAATCCTAGTCATTCTAGATATCTTGGGATGTCTACATCACACTAAAAATATTTCTAGGTCATAATATTCATCACCCAGGATGTTTGACATCCAAAAAGCTACAGAGGTGCAACTGAAATCTGGAACTATCACAGAATTCTGCAGAAAACTTTGAAAATGTCCAATTAACTCCACAAAAATCCAATCCATACAAATGATACCAATCTAGAAAGCTGTGAATGTTAACTAGAGAAGAAAAATATCTTTAGATTAGTTCATCAAGCCCAGACTCCAAAATTTGATAGAACAGTACTTCTGGTCGGGCAATTTCACTGATACTGGACAGAAAATTTAAAAATTCATATCTCCCTCTCTAGACCTCCAAATGAGGTGCCTCTAGTTGGCACGAGTCATTGTGATTGCCTAGTTTCTTTGTATGAAATTTTGTGGCAATTGGACATCATTTGAGTCTCGTGTTCTAGAAAACAATTTCGGACCAAATGAATAGTGCAGCAGACCAAATCCATAAAATTTTCCAATTTCAAAAAATCATCAAATATTCTGTAGAATTTCAAAAATTATGATCTTTAGCTTCCTAGAAAGATCTCAATGAGATCTAATTGCATGAAAAATTTTAGATCAAGACTAACTCATTTGGCTAAAACGTGATATAGGATTCCATTATAGTCAAATGTGGCTCCATATGAGGTACCAAATTTACCAAATGGTCTTCCCTTAGCATTGGCACCTTTTGGGCAAGTCTAAAAGCACATTTAAAACTTGTGTGAGTTGTACAAATGGTCCTAAATCTCATGCATCTCATTTTGGCCATTCAACCCACATTTACATACATATTCATCAAACTTTAAACTTGCATACTATGGCATTATATACTCAAAACATGTACTAGTGGTCATATATCATTTTCATATATCTAAACATCACATAATAGTACATCTACATATGTCTCAAGGTTCATAATGTATATACAACATCATATACATCTTGAACCATTATTATGGTTCCAAAATAGACAAAATAAAGCATAAGCTTGTCAAGCTCCTTCCTTTAGTATTGTTGGCTCCCATTAGTATATCCACTTGGTTCACCTAGCATGTTAGATCATTGGAGAGGAGGGGATGAGATTCAAAGAATGCCAATAGCTCATCTCCCATTCAATCATACATTATATGTGCAAAGCAAGCCTTTTAAATGCATGTATGGAGAAAATAGAAATCATAGACATTTTAAAGGCAACCTTGGCATGTGAATCAATCATACAAGACATTCAAGAGCTCACTAAGTGTTTGGATTGGCCTCACACTTCTTCTCATGGATTTTGGACTTGCCTCACCCATTCTTTGAGCACTTTGGACTCAACCATACTCTTGGGAGCCCACTTTGCTTTTGGGAGACTCTTTATTTTGTCTCAACCAAACTCAAGGGTTCTTGGCTCATCCTCACCCAAGGGAAGAGTTCTTGGCCTCTCCACACTCAAGCAAACTCATACAAACATTATGTAATCATTTGAAAACATAACATGGCATCAAGCATCATGGCATATAAAGGCATGCTAGCATACTTTTCAAAGCTTGAAAATACACATACACACATTTTAAGACAAGCTAAACACACATTCATGCATGAGAGAAGGTGGAGAGAGCTACCTTGTATACAAGCACATGCTTTTTTCTTAACTTTCAAGCCTCCTCTCTCGACCACACACCCACAATTTGGTGGAGATAGTTTCTCTTGGCCTAGATACAAATTATGGGAGCCAATTAAGTTCATGAACCATACTCTAAGGCTACATAATTTAATGAAACACTAGATTGCTCTATAGGTTCCATTATGGTCCATATTGACACCTAATTAAGCAACACCCCTCAAATGATTTCTAGGCCTCATTCTTTCTTTTCAAATATGATTCTTGACTCCTTTTAAGCCTCTTGGAGTCATCACCTTATTAAAACAAATGGCCTAACACCATGTTGCTTCTTTAGGTCATAATATGGAACCTAAGACACCAATTCACTTTTTATGAGTTCTAAATTTTTTCCAAGGCCTCCCCTCACTTTTATTCATCAAATATGACTCAAGAGTGGCCCTAGAAAAATTTGAAACTCCCCCCACCTGCACAAACAAGCCTAGGTCGAGACATAGGCTTCCTTTGCGCTCCTTGGAGTTCTCTTACTTTTCTTGAAGGAGGAAGCTTGTGGGGAGCATCTTTGGTGTCTCAAGAACTCATTTTTATTCTAGCTTAGACCAAGGAAGTATCATACAAATTCAGAAATTAGAAGGTGCACTTAAAACCCTAGGTTGTGCATCTTGATTTCTAATGCCTATTTCTTGGTTTTCTTTGCATATTTTTATTCCTCTCCATCAAATACCTAAGAATCACCTTTGGTTTGGTTAAAAATCTGACTCCTTAGGTCTGTCTAGGTCTAGGTCGAAATGCTCATGGAAGGGAGGAAGAAGACTAACTGGAAGAATGACAAAATACCTTGTTTTCTTTGAATTTCCTTGCTTGTTCTTGCTTTCCTTGGCCTTCTCACTTGAATTTCGAACTTTCCCCTCTGTTCCCCCTTCAAAATAGCCTTTAAAACTTTAGAAAAATTCATAGAGAAGAAGAGGAAAAAAGAGGATAAGAGATTGGTGGAGAGAAAGCATGAAAACAAGTAAAATTCCATATCTAAAGTCTTGAATCTTTCCTCCTTCTTCCCTTCTCTTTGTGCGCCACTATCTAAGGGTATTGCTTCTGATTTGGGGCTGGAAATTCTAAAGTGCAATGAGGGAGAATGTGAGGTGCAACCTATATATAGCTAGGGTAAAGTGACTTTTCCAAAAATTTCTATTTTGCCCTTCATACTTTGCATTTTCGTTTCTCCTTTGTTTTAGCTCCTTTTTGAGAACCGTCTTTTCCCTTATAAAATTTAGGTTCCCAATTAAGAAAAATAGCTTTGGGATCACTGAAATCGGAGCTAAAACCTTTCCGAACGAATCAGTCAAAGTTTGGGTCAACTGACGTTGGAAAAATTACACCGGAGGGTCTTTACCGGTCTCGGGGCTTCCCATGGTTTTTAGGGCCTTTGAGAATCCCGAAGAACTCAAAACTTTCATTTAAAAAGCCCTTCTGTATGTTTTCTAAAAAGTCCACTTATTTACGAAAATGCCACTAGCCTTTTGGCAAATTTTTTGAATCACCCCGACCTCGATTTTTGGGTAACTCAAGGCTCAAATCCTCATTTTCTATTATTTAAAATTTTATCCAAATTTTATTTAGCCTTGAGTCACTCATCTCAAGGTATAACACCCCAAAATTAATTAAGGTGTTAATCATGGATTTAGATTAATTAGGAATAATTAATATGAGATAAGTAGGCAAGTTAAGTGAATGGTAATTTTAAGAAATAAATCAATAATATGAGTTGAGAATTAATTGGGATAGAAACTATATCTAGGCCTAAATTAATGTAGGAGATCATGAGAAGAGACTTATAAAGGCCCAAAGATTCTAGATGCAAGCCCAACTCCTTATCATGAGACTTGGGCCAAGAGAGATCACCTACCAATAGCCCAATTTGATTTAGTGAAATAGAGGCCCAAGACCCAATTTACATGAGCTCTTATAGTTGGCCCAACATATATTATGCAGACCCAAGTTGGATTGACTCTTAGAACATGGCCTAACCCAATCAAATTTCTATAGCCCAGCTCATGAAATAAGGCTCAACAAGTATAAAAATCTAAACCTACAAGGAATTGGGCTATTGGTCAGCACATCCCACTTGTAGCTTTAAATTTTCTGCAGCCCATCTTACCTAGCACCAGCCCACTTAAAATAATAGGCCCATTGGACCACCCACCTTCATTAAAACCCTAAGAAGTCTTATCTCCACCCATTTGGCTGCCAAAGAATACATGTTCTGCAGACTTAGAAAGACATTTTCGCACATGAGAAGAGGGGCTAGGGTTTTTCTGCATTCCTCCACCATTTCTCACTTCTAGAGGAAGATTTGGCCAAGGTAATCTATATAAAATATGTCCCTCTCATTCTCCTCTTCATTTTGGTCCGATTAATTTCTAGGTTTGAGCATTTTCATCTTCCTCTCAAATCTAAAACTTGGTGTTGGGTGATTGCTTGCAAGATTTTCGGACTTGGAGGTTAGAGGGAGGATTAGGTAAGCTTTTCCCTTCCATTTTATGTATTACTTTCCTGGAAAATGCCCTTAAGGATGTATTATCATAATGAGTTCTGTTATTGTGTGAGATTACAAGGAGATAATGGTGGAAAACTGAATTTTCTGGGCTTGATGATTGAAATGCGAATTTTGGTGCTTCCATGGTGGATTTTCGGAGGTGAGGCTATGGGTGTTGTTAAGTGAGTATCTCCTTCCCATTTTGATGCATTTTCTGTTAGTTTGATACTCCTATAGTTGACCTATGATATGGGCTTTGGTTTCATGTGAAATTACCCAGAAATTGGAGTAAAATATGGCAATTTCTGGTGTGAAAAAGATTGGAATTTGAAATTAAATCCCTTGGTAATTAGGTGAGTAACCCCTAGTCTGTCATTAGTAGTTTAACTCTTTGGATATTTGATTATAATTAGAAATGATGATAATTATGCTTGTTATAGGCTTGGTGTGCATTTGGATTATTATGGTAGCTAGGGGAAGAGTAATTGGCTTCAATGAGGTAACTGAGTTATTTTCCTAATTCCATGTATATGCTCATGTTAATCTACTATTTGTTACACATGCTTGATTTTGAAATGTTAAATGACTGGTTGACTACTTGATTGTTATTGTGATTGGACCTTGTGAGTCCATGGTGGAGCTATGGTGCGGCTGCCACCTGTGCATGTGCTTCGATCGAGCACTGGGTTATGATCAAACCCCAGATGCACTGAGCCCTGGTTGTGCTCATTATGGAGTAGGTGCCGTGGACGGACCTCTCCCGGTGTTATTGGCCATTAACATGTTGTGTATGATTACTGGTATGGGACAGTAGTCATTAGTAGTTCAACTAGTTCATTTGCCAATTGAATTGATGATTTTGATATTGATGACATGAGATTGCCTTGGATTGATTGACTTGTACATATATATGGAAATTACCTTTTGTTACTGAGATTGTATATCTCACCCCGTTATGGGCTAATATTTTCAGGGACCGGACCTCTTAGTGGCAAGGAGAAAATTAATGGAAGATCATTAAATGGTTTGGTAGCATATAGGTTTGAGAGCCTTGTCAAATTGTGATGTAACTAATTTACAAGTTTTGTACCATTGTTGCATTGCATCATGAATTGCCAAGTGTAGAAGTATTTTGTTAACATAGAATGTAATCCCATGATATGTTCCTTATAGACTTGACTATTAATGCAAGAAATACCTAATGAAAGTATGATTGAATGACCATTGTGGGAGATTTATAATTTGCTGACATAAAATCCCATGGATGAGTAGGAAAATCCACATCCAAATGCTAAATGTGTAATGATAGATTAGTTAGGTAATTAAGGTAGATAATTATCATTAGAGTTGTATAAATTAAGGTAGAATAGCCCTTGAGTGATATTGGAGGGAAATTGGAAAGCATGAGATGAAATCTTGGGAGTTATAGGAACAGAAGGGAATTGGCCGTGGCCAACATTTAATTGGCCTAGGCCAAATAGAAACAGAGAAGAATTGGTCGCGGCCAACAATTAATTGGCCTCGGCTAGATGTGGCGAACCTGCCAGGAAAGAAAACAGAGAGGAATTGGCCGCGGCAAATAGTGATATTAGCCGCGGCTAAGTCTGGTAAGCGAGTTTGGGGGTGTTCCAGAGGGTATTTGGCCGCGGTGAAAGGGGTATTTGGCCGCGGCAAAATGTGTGAAATTTATGGAGGTATAAGGACTTGAATCCGAGAGTAATTGGTTGCGGCGAAAGGGTATTTAGCTGCGGCGAAGATGCTCAATTTCCCATATTCACCTAGAAACCTTAGTTTCTTTCATGGTAATAATAAGAAATGATTTAGAAACACTTGTAAGAGGTTTTTATGAGTTGGAATTGATGGATGGGAGAATCAAAGGCTCTTTATTAATGATTAAATTCACTTGCACATTTGAATAATTATAGTTCCTTAATTAATGACCCTAATAACATTAAGGTTTCAAATTTTCTCACTTTTTCCCGATGTAATTAATCTTAATGACTTCAAACATTGATTTATGATTATTAATCACGTACTTAATTTTAATTATAATAATTGGAAGTTAGGGTCATTACATAAGGGACTTGTTTTGAAAACGTGCCTGTTTCCGTCGTTTAACGAAAACCAGATGTTACAAATGTCATGGAACTCAAAGGGAAGCATGAAATACATACATATATTTTCGGCCAGATTTTCCACATTTCTATCACAAAATTTGAAAAATTATAACTAATTCTAAAAAAATTAAAATCATGCATTCTTGGCCATTATGGAAATCTACACATGTCTACTTCATGTTAAAAATATGTCTAAACTATAACATCTATCATAGAAGGCGTTTAACATTCAAAAAAATCTAGAATGTCGGTTGTTCACTGGTGTTATCACAAAATTCAGCAGCAAATTTCAAAAATATCCAATTAATTCTAAAAAAATCCAATCCATACAAATGATACTAATTTGAAAATCTGTGGATGTTAGCCAGAGGGAAAAAAATAATTTCAAACTAGTTCAGGTACGACCAGACCTTGAAACTCAATCAAATAATAACTGAGGTCAGTTAGAGTTCTTAATATTGGACAGATTCTTTGAAAATTTATATCTCCCTCTCTAGATATCCAAATGAGGTGCTTCTAGTGGACACAAGTCACTGGTAATGTCTAGTTTCTTTGTATGAAATTTCTTGATAATTGGACATCATTTGAGCCTTGTGTAATGGATTTCATTTTTGAACCAATATGAACAGTGACATGACCAAAACCAAAAAATTTTCCAACTTTGAAAATTCATCAAATATTCTCTAGACCTTCGAAAATTTTGTTCTTTAACTTTTCAAAAAACTCTCAATAAACTCTAATTGCATGCCAAATTTCAAATCAAGAAGGGTTCATTTGGACAAAAATTTGACATATGGTTCTATTATGGTCAATTTTGGCTCCATATAGGATACTAAAATGTCCAAATGGCTTTCTCTGGGACTTGGCATCTCTTGGGCAAGTCTAAAAGTATGATTATGACTTGTGTGAGCTACCCAAGTGATCCTAAACCTTATTCATTTCATTTTGGCTATTTCACTTCCATTCATACATGAAATTCCGTAATGCAAAATTGCCATCACAAGACCAAAATGAGTATTTCCATACACATAACCCTAATTCTCATTTATACACAATACATTAACATAATTATACATGCTCACAACATCATAGGTCACATACAACTAGGAATTTCATCAATTGCTATCCATAAGGCCTTAAAGTAACAATTTCAAGACACTTTAGTGTCATGCTCTCATCTTCAAAAGGTTGGCTTCCATTACCTTGCTCTCTTAGTCCACTTAGCATGTTAGAACATTAAAGAGGAGGGGATGAGATTCAAAGAATCCCATTAGCTCATCTCCCATTTAATCACACATAAAGCATGTAAAACAAGTCTCACAAATCATGCATGGCATATGGACATGTGCAATGATTCAAGAAGTATTCTTAGCATTTGAAAAAGTCATACATAGTATACCTAGGCTTGCCAAGCAAGTGGATTGGCCTCACCTTTTTACTTATAGATTTTGGACTTGCCTCACCTATTCTTTAAGAGGTTTTTGGACTCAATCATGCTCTTGGGGGTCAACTTCACTTTTGGGATACTTTTTACTTTGTCTCAACTAATCTTAAAGATTATTGGCTCATCCTTACCATGGCTAAAGGTTCTTGGCCTCACCACACTCAAGTAAACTAAGACAAACATCATAAACATCATTTGAAAAACATAATATATCATTATGGTACCACAGAGTAAGAACTCATGCTAGAACATTTTTCATGGCTTGAAATACATATACACACATTCAAATACAAGTAAAGCAAGCAATCATACATGAGAGAAGGTGGAGAGAGCTACCTTGTTGGCATTTGTACACTTTTTCCTTAAGCCTTGAATCCTCTCCCTTGACCTCACACACCCAAAAAGGTGGAGATAATTTCTCTTGGCCTAGACACATCATATGGAAGCTAATTAGGTTCATGGAATTAATTCTAAGGCCACACAACTTACTTAGACTCTAACTTGGTCTATAAACCCCTTTATGTTTCCAAGAATGCACCTAATGAAGTAACACCCATCAATTAAATTCTAGGCTCCATTCTTTTCTTTCAAACATGATTCTTGACTCTTTTTAAGCCTTTTAGAGTCATCACACAATTAGAATAAAGAGCCTAACTACATGTTACTTCTTTAGGTCATATTATGGAATATAAAGCACCAACTCACTTTCTATGGTTTCTAGATTTTTCCTAAGACTTCCCCTTATCTTCACTCATCATATATGACTCAAAAATAGGCTTGGAACAAATTAAAACTATCCCTAGGTACACAAACTCCTTTAAGTCGAGACTAGGAAGCTTTATGATCTCCTTGAACTTTGCTTTGTTTTCTTAATGGAGGAAGTACATGGGGAGACTTCTAGGGATCTTAGGAGCTCATTTATACTCTTATTTAGATATAGGAATCAAGGTATTAAATCAGATTTTTTAAGGAACATATGAAACCCTAGACTTTGCATCTTGAATTTCCATGGTTATTTGTTAATTTTCTTTGTATATTCTTAATCTCCACACCTTTTTTCCTAAGAATCACCCTTGGTTCTACCTAAAAATCAAATCCTCTTAGGTTTTCTCAAGTGGGGCAAAATGTTGGAGAAGGGGAGTAAAGGGTAGCAACCATGGAAGAAGAAATTACCTTATTTTCTTGCTTTTCTCACTTGAATCTTGTGTTCTTTGAGCTCCTTTCTTCATATCCAAAATTTCTCCTCAATTTATCCCTTAAAAAAGATTTATAAACTTCATTATAACCATACGAAACAAAGGATAATGGACGAGAAGAAGTTTAGAAGGAAGAAAGCATGAAAAACTACTAAATTTCCTTACCTTTTTGCTTGAATTTCTCTTCCTTTTCTTCTTCCTCTTGTGCGCCTCATCCCCTAGGGTTTTCTATGTTTTTTGGGCAGAAACATATGAAGCTACATGAGGATGACAGTGAGGCACCACATATATATATATATATATATAAGGGAAGAAGAATAATTTTTCAAAAATTTCTATTTTACCCTTCGTTCTTGTCATTTTCGTTTGTAATTCGTTTTATCTCCTTTTTTAGAACCATATTTTTTATTATGAAATTTAGGTTCCCGATTTAGTAAAATACTTTTGGAATCACTCAAATCAAAGTTAACACCTTCCCAAATAAATCTGTCAAAGTTCGGGTGCAACAACATTGAAAAATGTTCACCGAATAGGCTTTAGCTGTCCCAGGCCTTCTCATGATTTTCAAGGCCTCTAAGAATCTTGGGGAATTCAAAATTTTCATTTGAAAATCCCATCTGTATGAATTCCAAAATTTGCTCAAAATTACAAAAATGCCATTATATTTCGTAAGTTTTCCATCAAATTTTGTTTCTTGATTCTAGCATCGTTTTTCTTTCTGTCTAAGCCTAGGATTCTCATTTTTAAGAGTTTAGAATGCTTCCCAAATTTGTTGGGATCTTAACTAAGTTATTTTGAGGGACATCCTTTTGTATTCAGTGAGTTTCATTTGTTTGCAGAGAAATCATACGTTACATTTCTCATATTTTCTCTTATTTTTAGAAAATCAGATGTTCAATTTCCTTTACAACACTAATTTCAAACCTTATTATAAGAGTAAACAAGGACTGTATGATTATTTAATAAGAAAGAATGAAGATCAAGATGTGAAAAATAAGATTAAGTGTCAATTAACTAACTTTAATTATGGGATAAGCATGTCTGGCTGTGACACTGCATAAGTATTAAGAACAAAATGGCCCTAGCAGAATAGTGGGATTCTTATGGAGATAGATGCCTAGAACTTTAAAGAATTGCAAGTTTGTATTCTTAGCTTATGTTGTAGCTCTTTTGGGTATGAACATAATTAAAGTGCTTTTGAAATGTGTGGTAATTAAATGTGATAAAAAATACTTTTTTTTCTTCATATTCACTTTAATTTTGTTTAATGGTTAGAATACTGTTAAAGCTTTTTTATTTTGTTTAGATTCATACCAAGAAAAGAAATCACTTACAATAAAAAAGATGAATGACTTGGCATTTGTGATATGAAATTTGAAGTTTAAAAGTAAGTAAAATAGTAGAACTCAAGTTTATAACTTTAATATTTATTCTGATGATAAATGGATAACTCAAGGAAAGAGAAATGGAAGTAATGTGGAGGAAAAAGATGATAAGGTTCTTCAACCTATTCAAGTTATTGAAAATATTGCTATTCCTACTTGTGAGCTAATGATAGAGCTGGGTGATCATTTGGTGGTTGATTTAAATGTTGATAATCTACATGGTGCAATATCCAGTTTTTCGTAAGTGATGAATCAAGGATTCAAGGCTTAAGAGATGTTCAAGCCTTCTTGCTATAGCCAAGGTGCCAGTTTGCTATAATGAGTTTTTGTCTCATACAGAATCAAAGGAATTATTGGCAATAATGCCAATTGTGGCGATAATAGTTAGGATCTAGAACTGATAAGTTTTCGCTGGATCGAGAGGTACTTCCTGTAATAGCAAGACTCGTTCCGGAAAAAATTATAAAAAAGTGAAATTTTGCTTCTTAAAGAGTCTAGAATCCTCTTTTTTTTCTGACTGACTTTGGGCTAGCTAAAAATAGAAGAAGCTCTACCTAAGAGAGAGAGAGAAAGATAAAAGGGAATTTAAGGAGGAAGAAAGAACAAGGAGAAAGGTAAGAAAATTCTTGAAATTTAAGCTCCTTCCTTTAGTAAACTCATTCTCCTCCTCCTCCTCCTCCTCCTCCCCCTTTTCATAGTTTTGGTTGTTGAATTAGTTATGTTTTAAGCCAAGTATAGAGGGGAGAAGTTGAGAAATTCCAAGGGCAAGCTAAGGCAAAGGGAAAGACTCTTGAAGAAGCAAGGAAAACAAGGTATGATTTATAGTTTCATTTGCTCTTCTTCCCTTGCTTTTCATATGTGATGTTTTGGCCAAAGAGAGAGCTTGAGTGAAGGAGTGAGTTCTGACCTAGAACAAGCAAGAAACTTATGAATTAGTGTGTAGAAACCTATAAATGCAAAGAAATTGAAAAAAAAAAGGTTAATGAAAATTAAGATAGGAAAGTGAGGAATCCATGGACAAAATGTAAAATATGATTGTGTCTAAGAATTTTCTAGCCTATGAAAATGCTTGTTTTATGTAAGTGCTTGTTTGAGTTTCTAAGACTCCTAGAAAGCCTCCCAAGTGTCTTTCCCTTCAAGGAAAAATTTAGAAGTCATAGATTGAGAGTTAGGTCAATATGTTCCATAATGTAGCCTTAAGAAGCAACTTATATCTAGACTCTTGGGAATGAGTTTGTGATGATTTCAAAGAGTCTAAATGGAACCCAGAGGTCTAGATATGAGAAGGAAATGAAGTTAAGAGATTGAATTATGGTAGTTGCTTTATTAGGCCATTAATTGAGCTATTATGGAACCAATAGACCAAGTATGCTTCTTAAGTGTGGGTTTATTACTTTGGCTTATTCTAAGAGAGTAATTGAATGCTATTTGTTATGTCTAGGCCAAAGAAATCAAGCTCAACCTATTTGTAGGTGTGAGATCGATAAGGGAAAAGAGAAATCAAAAGGGAAGAATTGTGTTTAATTGCCAAGATAGCTCTCCATCTCTTTCTTGTGTGCAATATGGTTGTGTGAATGTCATTTGATGCATATATATATAGTTGAATCTTAAGAAATGCCATATGCTATTATTTGACTTCTATGGTACCATTATGCTTCTTGATTGGTATCTGATTGTGAAATTGTGCTTTATGGATGAGGTTATGCCAAAATTCCCTTGTGATGGGTCAGCTGAAGCCAAAAGTCCCTATCAATGAGTGAGACAAGGCCAAAAGTCTCATGGATGAATGAGGCCAAGTTAAAAGTTTTTAGACCAAGGGTGATGCTAATCCAAAAGTCCTAAAAATGGGGCGAGGCTAGACCAAAAGTCCTTTAAACTTGTTCTTAGTTTTGATATGTTATTATGGCATAGAAATTATGAATGTAACACTTTTTGAAGATGTGTATAACATGCTTGTATCTTGTGACATGAATATATGCCTATATGCTTGCTTGAAAAGGATGTTTGAGCCATTGAAATTTCTTGAATCTCACCCTCTTCCCTCTCCCATCTCACCATGTCTTGGTAGTGTTCAATAAGCTAAAGATGGAAGCCAAGGAGCTTGAGAATTATCTCTTGACAATTGTATAGTTTTGTATGATTTTTTATGTAAAGAAATGTCAAGTGTATATGTATATATTATTTTTGAGATGTAAACATGCAAGTAAATGTAAAATTATGTATATGTAGTTGAATAAACCAAAATTGGAACCAATTCAATGAGAATGTGTGTTTTGGGTACTTGGAAGACTACTCTTGAATGTGTAGTTTTGCATGTGGCATAGTGAGATTATAATGCATGGTAGTTTAAACCATTTGGGAAGCTTGTATATGTCATGTTTATGCTTTAAAACTTGCCCAAGAGGTGGTAAAGTAATTAAGAAGCCATTTGGACTAACTTAGACTCTTATATATTGCCAAATTTGCCATATTCGTAAGCTATATCAAGATCTGACCAAATAAGCTTTTCTTGGCCTAAAATTTGGTATGCATATAGGTCTTATCTAGAACTTTTTAGAAAGTTAAATTACATATTATTTGGAGCTCTAGAAAATTGTTGGTGAATTTTCAAAGTTAACAAATTTTGACAAAATTAGCATTGTTACTATACAAATGATCAGATCCTTTACCTTTATCACTCATAGGCATAAAAATAGACATGATAAGCTTTTTGTAGCTCTTAAGAGCACCTCATTTGGATTTATAGAGAGGGAGAAACAAATTTTTAAAGTTCCAGATCAATATCAAGGATGTAGTTAGACCTCTGTTAACTTTTCATAGACTTTCATGCCTTGGTTGCTTCTTTTTTGTTTCGTACTTATTTTTTCCCTTAAGTTAACATTCTTAGCTTTGCAAAATGGTATGGTTTGTTGAGATTGGATTTTTATAGATTTAGTTATGGATTTTTGAAATTCATATTAGTAACCTATGATAGCAAACCTAGGTAGCTAAACCTTTCGAGCTTTTCTAATGTCAATTGTGGTCCAGCTAGCATTGTCATGGCATAGAATTATTTTTAACCTATATTTAACATATAAAGCTTTCCAGAAAGCTATCATATTCTTGAATTTGATTTTGCTAGAATTAATTATGATTTTTCAAAGCTAGTGCCAAAAATCTAAATTCTAGACCCATGAGTAACTTGGCATTTTTCTGGTTTTTGGTTCCTAATCCGTGGTCCAGATTGTTTTATGATATGTATGAATTTTATGGATGGGGTATAAGTAGAGAATGCTATTGATGGGTCCACGGGATGAAGTATGAATTTTTAAAACACTACGCAATGCATAAAAATACTATTACTTTTATGCATTTTCTTTGGCACCATGTGAAATTGAGCTTAAATGTGAGAATATGGAGATAAAGGGAGTATGGTATTACACATAGTGATGCTTTAAATATGGCTTTGAATGATGAAACTGGAGAAGGAAATAATGATGATGATTTTGGTAGTAAGGTAGGTGGAGATGATGTTAGTGGAGATGGTAATAACCGAATGTTTGAAGATCTTTGTTGAATTTCTATTTGTGTTTTTATACTGAATGACTATTTATGTATGAACTTGATTGGAATTTCTATGTTTAGCACTATGGAATATCAAATATGGAAAATTTTATTTTGAATTAGTATAATTTGAGTTGAATTTAAATAAATTTCTTATTATATAATGTATTCTAACTATGTAATTATATACTTTAATAGATATTTATTAGCAATAAGAGTTGACAATATGAATCCATGTCATGAGTCTACCTTCTTTTTATGATTTTACCTAAACTCACAAGTTTGACAACCTTGATAGTGCTATTTAGGGACCATATTACAATTTTAAGAGATTGCCTTTATGCCTTCCCATTCTTCATAGATTTGTTTTAGGCCCTTTGAGATTCATCAGTAGAAACATCCAGTGAGTGCACATATGTCCCTTTTAGTTTCTTTTGTACACTTCCCATTTACTTCCTTTAGAGCTAACCTTTTGGAAGTGATTGACTCCCTTCTTTCTTATTCTTTTTTAAGTTTTAGTTGAGGAATTCCTTTGAAATTTTCTACAACCTTGCTCTATGGTTGTGCTTTTCACATCTTGGCTTTGTCTATGAGAAGTGTAGCAACTTAGCATTCAACAATGGTTTTAACCTGTCTTCTCATCCTTCTAGTCTATACTCTCCTTTGAGCTATGTCTTTTTTAGGTTTGTTTCTATCACACCTAGTCTTTTTGGCTCACGTACATGTCAATTATATGCAATAAACATAAAGTGTGTAACCATTACCATGCATTTTGCGGTAAAATGGATTTATTTATAAGCCAAATGAGAGTAATAGGGGTCAAAATTTGGTTCTTTCTTTTTCTTTATTCATATTTACCATAATCAAACTTTTTTGGATCCATTTTGTCATGAATTTCACATGGGACACCCTAGGAGTTCCTTGAACCCAAAATGAACATGGATGCCATAATTTTACACCTACTTTGAAAATTCATATCTCGAGTTACAAAACTTTAATTTGCACAAATTAGGTGTCTATGGAAAATTTAGGACGTGAACTATATGCTATAAAAATTTTAAAAACAAATGAATCCATTTGTCCTCTTAAAAACCATGAAGAACCGAGGCTATACAAGGTCGACAACATCAAACCCACACATAAATCAAACCCTAATTTAAAAAATGTATAACTTTGGCTACTTAACTCTAATTTACACAAATTTAGTGGCCATGAAAAGCTTATAATGCCAACTATATACTTGTAAATTTCATGAGCAATAGCTTTCATTTGACCTCTCAAAGACACAAAAAACCAAAGTTGTACAAAAAGAACATTACCAAAGACCAATTTATAAAATTTTCTTAACTTTGGAAATTCATGAAATATTTTAGAAAGCTCTAAAAATTTTGATTCTTGACTTTTTAGAAAGATCTATTAAGGTTCTAACTATAAGTCAAATCTTAAACCCAAACTAGATCATTTAGGCCACTTTTGAGGACTAAATTTGGGATCAAAATGGACCAATTAGTGTTTAATTGGATTTCTTCCACTTTGAGCAAATTTCCTTCACCCTAAATGACATGTCTAACCATTTTATTACATGTAATAAGGATTGAATCAAAATTTGGCCCCTTTACACCTAAGTATACATGCATCCATCATGGTACCATATATGCAAGATTACACAAAATGATCATATTTCATTACCAATCATCATATTAAAGTGCTTTGGCTTATACATATGGTTCCATCATAAACATGAATTTTATACTTCATTTTATGTCATAGGCCATTAATATTAATAAAATAGTGTCATACTCATATATACATTGAAGTTTACTACACATAATATCTCTAATACATCAATTCTCATATCTAGGCCCTTCCAACATCCTTATCTTGCCCCTGTGACCTTGAAATGGTTAATGGAAGCATATGGATGAGGCTCTTAAAAGAATCTCAGTAGTCAATCTCAACCAATTAATGCACACATAAACACAATGAGGAAATGCCATGTATGTGGTGTGAGAATACTATTCATATCTCCCATGAAATTCAAATGCAACTTTTAATATAAAAACTCATTCTCTAACAAGCCATGGCAACATTATAAACTAGTTAGACTCAACTAATCTTAACTTGAGGTCAAAGAAGAGCTACTGCACTCAATTCTATGCCTTAGTTAGCTAGGAGCTATCACATACCATCTCATATACATATAGCTCATTTTGAAAAATATAACATAACATATTTTATGACTGTATTAAGCAATAATACACACAAATATTTCAACTCATTCAAGCATTCAAATGCATGTAAGAAAGGGTTATAAAGCTACCTTAAAGTTTGTAGAAACTTAAAATGCCACTAACCCACTTGTTGGTTTACTTATTTTAGTTCTTCTTAGCTTAACACTCATAATTTGGTGGGTTTGAACCAGCTTGGCTTACAAACATGAATCCATAAGACAAAATGATCCATTAGAGTCTATTCTAAGTCCTAGTATTTTCATTTTAACTCATTATAATCTAACATGGAGTTTATAACTATTTTAGATCCAACAAGAAGCAACCTTGGCCTTCCACTTTCCAAACCCCAAACTCTTGCTTGCTATATACCTTAGAACTCTAAAGAAAATCATTCAAGTGATCATCTGCTTGGTTAAAGGGGTTTAAGACCAACTTGCTTCTTTAACCCACTTTATGCCTTAAAAGTTCAACTTTTATTCTAAGATTCCTAAATTTAATCCAATGCTTCCATAATTATTTATTCATCATATCTAAGTCTTTAAATTCATTAGAATCTAAGAAGACACTCCCTAAGTGCTCTCTTCCCACCTTGGTTGAACCTACACCCTTATGGAAGCCCATTAGAGTTTTAGGGAATTTGATACAAGTATACATTCATTGGTTTCTCTTTAACCTAATTATACTTTCATATGGCTTAAATTAGGCTTCTAGGGTTCCATAATTTCTTAGGTGCAACTAAACGATAATTTCACTATCTTGAATTCTAATGCTTTTCAATTGGTTCCAATGGTATAATCCAATTCCTTATGCCTCTAAACCCTTATTTCTATCTTGATATGGCTAAAATTGATCTCTCTCTATATAGTTCTAAGCTTGGCTGAACATGAAGGAGAAAGGGAGACAAGGAGAAGTAAGTTTTTTAATCGTAAAACTTAACTTATCTTAAAGCCTTTCAAGAGTAAAATTTGGTGCTATGCTTAGCTTCCTCAAATTCTCTCCTTCTTACAAGAAACTAGCCATAAAAAAATTTCTTTCAAAAAGCTAAAACCACCAAGACAAAGAGCTTAAAAAGGAGAACAAGGTTGGTGAAGGCAAGACTGTGAAAAAGAGCAAATTTCCTTACCTTTCTTGGCCTTCTTTCCTCCTTCTTGTCCTTCCTTTCTTGGGTGACTTTAGTTGCTAGTTTGGGGGCTTTAAAGTTGGTTTTGGTCTTACAAGAGATGGCATGGCTTAAATAAAAATAAAGAAGGATGATTTAACACAATTTCCATAATTCCCATTTTGCCCTTTCATTTATATTCCTCCATTTAGATTCATTTTAGCTCCTTTTTAGAACCATCTTTTCCATATTAAAATCTAGGTCCTCTAGTTTATTAAAAGTATTTACTTTCAATTCTATAGGGTTCAAAACTATCCCGAAATCATCTGGTCAAAGTTCAGGTCAACTTACAACATAAAATATACACTGGAATGGCTTTAGTCATTTTGAAGGTTCTTATAATTTTTAGGGCTTTTAAGAATTCTAGAAAACTCAATTTTGCCATTTAAAACTTTCTCTTTTGAGTTTTTAAAAAGTTACTTGAAATTACAATTTTACCACTATCTTTTTGGTTTAAACTATTTAGCCATTTTGACTTTGGTTTCAAGTCACCTTTAGCCTTGTAACGATATTTCTGGATGCCTAGATTATTATTCAATCTTTACTTAATCTCATTTCATTTTATTTTGAGGTTTTTGTTTAGTGCCACATCGATTCCAATTCAGTTTTAAAAAGATTGGATATTACAGTTTCTTAGTATGATTGAAAATTTTGTCCACCATTACTTTTAGTTTGAGGCTATGGTGATTTGCTATAAAGTAGTTTCCTTCCTTAAAGTTTGTTGACTTGATCTTCTTCAAGTGGCTTCTCTTTGTGCAATTAAAGTTTATCTTTTATAGCTTTCCTTTCATTTTTCCTTAAAATATAATGTGCCTTATTTTGTGCTTTTTGGGTCTTGCTCAATGATCATGTCTAGTACATCATTTTTTTTAGGATAATTTGTCCAATTTAAGCTTTTTGGCTTAGTCATGGCTTCCTTAATTGGTGTTGTAATGCCCTCTTATGGTCGATAAGTGTTGTCCCTATTTTCTTTCATATTTTTCCTTTCACCTAGTGTCACATGGCTAGTTTTGAAATTTCTATAATACATGTTATGTTGTCTCAATTTTGCTTTGTCCTTACTATGCTCCTTAATATGATTTTCATAAGCTAAACCTCATATTTTCCTTACCTTTTTGGTTCCCATTTTCAGCCATTTAATAGCTATGAGCTTGCTTTTGGAACCCCATTGGAAAATCATACACTGAATGTATGGAAAGTGGGTAGGTCTCTAACCTAACCTAATTGACTGCCCATTTAGGTAAACCAAGAGGATTTTCCCTTATGTTCCCTTATTGGAAAAGTCTAGTGATGAGTTAAAATTGATGAAATCTCTAATTGTAGTAGATTGCTTAGCTTGATTTTGGAAATACCATGTGCTAAGTTATGAATTTAATAATGCACGATATGAAATAATTTGACATAAAAGAATTTAGAGAATGTAGATTAACCAATTGAGATAAGGCTTGTGCTAAAAAGTCAAGATCAATTTGGTGGAATTTAATTAAGCTAAGTAAGATTTAATTTAGGATAATTTAACTAAGTGACATAATGAATTAAGTCCTTATTGGATTAAAAGTAATATGGGTAAAGATTTCACCAGGTGAAATAATGAATCAATTGAGCTAAACTAAGATGTGATGTCAATTGACTTAATCCCATAATCTTGACCTCTCAAGGTAAATTTTAAAACTGTGAAATGGATAAACAAAGTTAATTGCTAATTTAAGCTAGTGACTATAACAAGTAAATTAAATTAGGTCATGTAATAAACTAGATTGTAGTTAAGGTAAGAGTAGAAATTAATCTAAAATAGGGTAGCTTGATGATATAGAGTAAAAGAGAAATTTTTGCTTTGTTTCCCATATTTATAGGCATAAATAAAATTATGTTTAAGAGTGTATCTAGTCTTCCCTGTTGGAAGGATTTGACAATAATTTGGTGATGGAAGAGCTAACACCCTTACCATTTAGCTTTCTTAATGAGTAGATTATAAAGTAAGATATATTTTAAACTTCCAATGAGCAGATAGGCTTCTCTAAGTAGCTTCCTTCTATATGCTAGTATCATGTAATACTAAATATTTTCGGGTTATGATGTGTTAATCTTGTTTACATTGTTGATATATGAAATGTGTATGAAAAATCATCTAATGAAATTGAATAAGAGAAAGGCCAAAAGGGTACTTATGATATATGTACATGTTTATAAGAATTGCTTTTATGACATAATTATATGGAGTATAATGATCTAGATTAATGATATATGATGATAGGTCTACCTTGCTTAAGGTTTAAGAATCAATTTGAATTTCATGAATTTGATATTGATTTCAATAATGATGATATGAAATGTTTTTATCTTTTTGTTTCTAAAATGAGAAATGTTTTGATATGCAATGAATTGTAATTGTGAAATGCCATTCTATTTGCATGCTTAATTGTGTCATGAAGACAAGATTTTGAAAGTAAACCTACTACTATAAATGGTTGAATTTTAAAGGCTAAAATCATGCTATAAATTGTTTGGAGTTTATGATATAATGTCAGACTAGGGATACTTGAGAAGCCCATTAAATTATGTTGAATTACTTCGATTAAAGGTTGTTTTAAATGTTGAAACAATGTATAAAGTTATGTTTGTTTTCAATTGAATTATTGTTTGAATAAGGGTTCCAAGACATTATGTGGTGCATCTAAATATTGCTACTTGAAGATTTCCTATATTTTGACTTTACTATTTTATGCCAAAACCATGCATCCAATGTGTTATGGAGAAGCTTTTATTTTGAAAGCTGATCATTTAGTATATGACATTAATTGCAAAGTTGATATGTCAATTGTGGCTATGATAAATCATGCATAAAATGTATGCATACTTATCTGTGAGTTGTTATTATGTAGATTAATAATGATAAAAGATGTAATTGTAGGAAAAAATTAGGAAAATGATTCAAATGATAGACATATAAAAGAGTTACTAGCTACAACAAAGACAACTAAGTGAACACAACTTTTGTGTAAGTGTTTTCCTTACTTTGAAGGTTGATTGTTTTTCCTTACTCCCTTGGCATTACATTCTTTCTAGTGCCCAATTGGTTTAAGCTTCTTTATTTGATTGATATTTCTAGTAAAGAAAAGTTCTTACCCTAATGATGTAAAATTAACAAAATTTATGGCATGCTTAATATGTCTCCTTCTCCACCATTTTGTAATTGTATTTGTAA
Source organism: Erythrophleum fordii (assembly GCA_032878935.1). Classification (NCBI taxonomy): domain Eukaryota; kingdom Viridiplantae; phylum Streptophyta; class Magnoliopsida; order Fabales; family Fabaceae; genus Erythrophleum; species Erythrophleum fordii. The sequence continues at coordinate 65,561 of JAVQMF010000021.1, forward strand.
ATGTTTATTTACTTATTCCCTTCAAATAGTTATGTCTGTGCCATTATTCCTTTTCAAGACATTGTTAACACTAAGTTGTACATAAAACCAAGTTGTAATTGTGGTCTTTGCAACCTCTTATAGTAGTTTAAATTAACCTTGGCCCCATATAGGTCTTTTAGCAATGTTAGGAATATGCCTATGTAATTTTTTAGGTGTTTAGAACCTAGCTTTATCTATATAAGTTTCATATGCTTTATGAATGCACATCTTTTATATAAGTTTTCAAGTACATGAGGGATTTAAAATGCTTGCATATTAAGGGAGATGATTGTTGTCTTGTCTCTTACGAATAATTTTAAGTAAGAGTGAAATCCATTTTCTATTAAGGAAAGAATATAATAAAGGGCATATGCTTGTTCCCTTATCATAGTCTTAGATATAAGTAACTATGCACATGTAGGGTTTTGGAACATGTTCCAGGTTGAAGTTGACTAAAATGGTTATTTTGATTATGGCCTTCTCTAATCTAATTTTACTAGATTCTTAATATGATTTATTATGGTGCAAATGATAATGTATATTACCTTATTTGTACATTGCCATTTTGTAGTCGTTAGGTGGATTTGACATGATTTTCCTCATTGAACATTTTCAATGTAACTGCCTGGCTTTAGGGTATTATGTATCCTATTACATTATTAGAGTTGTGGAATTATGGAAGAATTTTGACCATTAAAATTTTGTTTGTCTACTTAAATCCTAAAATGAGCATCCAAAATTTTAACTAATCATATATCAAGTAACTAGTTTGATGCATCTAATATTTATATAATTACATGGTTATAAATAAGATCATTAGTCAACATTAATAGTATTATAATACCGATATATAAATGTACAATCTATTTTTAGGCTAGACAATCAAATATAGACCATCATGACTTAATAATTATTACAAACAACTAACAAAATAGACAAAAGCCCTCCATGTCCATTGTGCTACAATCTAAGTAATGGAGTCTGGTCTACTTCAAACACTTTAATCTACTATAAGCTTAGCATAAGTGTAACAAGAGTCCCTATATGAGTATATTATCAAATGTAGTGAGAAATTACATTCTTAATAAGGATATTGTTAGTTTCAAAACTAGTAATAGTTTAATTGCCACATGTGTAAAAAATACTTTTATTTTATGTCCCTTGTCCATGGCATATATAAATAGCAAGCATATATCATAATTAAACATAATTATGTTCCAATATAATATCATGCATTCAACTATGCAAAGATATAATATCATGTATGCAAAGACAATAATGTGCACATACAATACTATAAATATATTTGTAATGGGTATCAAATCATGCATTTATATTCAATTACACACATATCTGATGCATCTTTTTTATTAAAGTGTATAAGATCATACTTTAAGCTAAACTAGTTCAACTACATCTTATCTAGAAATTGCTGAAACTTTAGGCGAATCATCTTTCTTAATAGAACCTTAGCACATTTTGTACTTGCCTTTCATACAATAATACATCATTGTGTACTTTAGTATTCCAAGGCAATTATGTCATATGATTGTGCATATCCTTATAACAAGATGTAGAAGATCCTACCTTAAAAGCATTGTTTCTATAGAAAATTGTTTCCTTAAGTCCCATATCAAGCATCCTATACTATTTAGGTTTTCAAATTTATAGGCAACTCACCAAGCATCCTATAATACTTAGCATAGGACCTAGGTTTTCAGTGTAGTTAAGGAGGAAAATTGCTTTCCTTATCTACATGATCATTAGAACATATCATTACTTTCATGGACAAGAGTGAACATTGCAAGGGCATTCCCTAAAGTGGAACCATAAACTTTAACCTAAAACCTGAAGTCATATAAAGGTCTCCTAACCCTTGTAACCTCTATTTCATAACCTTCTACCTGGGAGAATGGGACTTTAACATAGTTGTTCCTATAAGATCATATTCTTCTTTATATATACATAAGTTCTCCTAAGGTCTAAGCCCCTAAGAATGCTACTCTGTCGATGAAGAACTTTTCCTATCAAAATTTCATCCCTTGAGAACCTTATCTCTTAAAGACCATTGTCAAATTGGGATCCAAGAATCCTAACTTTTAGAGGCCATTTGCTATTGAGATTCCATTCCTTAAGAACCTTGTCTTTGTCTTAAGATCTATTCCTCTTCTAGCACTAAATTAGTGTCACATACATAATCATCATAATAGTTATATTGTATACTAAGTTATTTAAGACATGTTTCATGGCCAATGCATAATTATTCTTTAGGCATAGATAAATGGTATAGCATTAGTTAGCACAATTATAAACCTTCAGTTAGCAAAGTATAGGCAAGCCACAAGTAACTTATTTATAACATAATTATATCATAATCTATATTTGTCATGTTAAAGGAATCATAATAGGTAAATCATATGAATCATACATGCCTCTAAGTCTAATTTGTGAACTTGTAATCATTGGTTGCTTGAGCAAATTATAATGGAAACCTTTTCCTATAGACAAACCTTCTAGTATTTTTAGTGTCTAAAAAGTCCATATCATAATACTTCATAGCTAAGGTCATATGTGCATAGGAATAGTTTAGCGTAACGTTATTCATGGAAAGAAATTCATGTTAAGGTATTCTATTGATAAGGTCATCCATGCATGGGAATAGTTTATAGTTTAGTTATCCATGCATGGGTATTCATCTTTCCTCTTTTGTGTAACGGATGTAAATTCCGTAAAATGACAAAATAAGCCATATAAAAGCAAGTCCTTTGAAATGAGCTAAATAATGTCCTAAAATATTTAGGTAGAGTCTAGGCTCCTAAAAATGATAATTCTAGGCTCATATGAAAAGAAAAACAGAGCTAGGATGGTGAAATAAATTGTGACGAAAATTGATAAAACGTAATGGTATTTTTGTAAATAAGCGTAACTTTTGAAAAAAACATATAAAAGGGCTTTTTAAATGGAAAATTTGAGTTGTCCAGGGTTCTTAGAGGCTGCAAAAACCATAGGAAGCCCCAAGACTGGTAAAGCCCCTCCAGTGTACGTTTTCCAATGTTGGTGAGCCAAAACTTTGATGAATTTATTCAGGAAGGTTTTAGCTCTAATTTGAGTGATTTCAAAGACATTTTATTAAATTGGGGACCTAAATTTTATAATGAAAAAAAAGGTTCTTAAAAAGGAGCTAAAATGAAGCCGAAACGAAATTGCTATTACAGAAGGATGAAATTAGAATTTTGGAAAAAAATGAGTTTCTTGAATGTTCCATAAGCTTCTTGTCTCTTCTTCCCCTCATATAGCATGACTTTCCTCTATCCAAAATACAAAAAAATGACCAGCTTCTTGAGGCACACCAAGAGAGGAAGAAAAGGAAGAGAAAAATCAAGAAAAAGGTAAGGAAAATTGTAGAATTTCATACTCTTTCTTCTTCCAACCTTGCTCCTTTCCTTCCATGCTTTCTTTCTATGGTTTGGTTGAGCTTTTTGGTTCTATTTTAAGTCAAGAACTAAGGGGAGTGGTTTGAATTTCTTGAAAAGAAGCTAACCATAGAGAAAGGCACTTGAAAGCTAGCTTGAATCCTACGTAATCTTTACCCTTTATTGCTTTTTCTTCTTACTCTCCCTTTGTGTGTATTTCGACTAAGAGCAGAACCAAGGGAGGGGAGGATTTTTTGCCCAGAAACAAGAGAGAAACTAGGGTTTTAGGCCATGGAGAAGAAGAATAAGGCAAGAAATTCCAAGAAAAACTCATAGAAATCAAGTTAGGAGAGTGTAATGTTCTTTAGGATTTTGGAAAATCTAATTTTGTGTGAGTATTTCCTTGGCTATTTAAGTGTTTTCTTGAGCTCTTAAGACTTTTAGAAACCTTCCCAAGTGGCTTTCCCATCAAGGAAAATTTTGAAACTCCAAGAACACTTTTTCTTAAAGTATGTCTCAGCCAAGCTAGGAAGAGAAGCCTAAGGAGTGTTTTAATTTGTTCTAGCCTTGGTTTGAGACTTTATATGATGTTAGAAGAGGGGAGAAACCATTGAAAAAATTTAGGAGCCATAGATTGGGAGATAGGACAATGGTGTCCATAATAGTGCTTTATAAAGCAACTTGATTCTAAACTTGTGCAAACAATTGTGTGAGGGCTCCAAAGAATTTGAATGAGGCCAAGAGGCCTAGAAATAGAAAGAGATGGGAGCCTAGAGTTTGAATTGTGAAGGTTGCTTTAATAGGCCATTTATAAAACTATTATGCTACTTATGGAACCAAGTGTATGTTTAAGAGTGAGTTTAATGCTTGACTTGCTTCAAGTGTGTAATTGTATGCTGTTTATGGTGTTTAGGCCAAGAGAACTCCAAGACACCTAGGTGTGCTTGTGAAGCCGAAAAAGCAAAGGAGAAAGACTAGGAAAAGCTTACAAGAGTCAAAGTAGCTCTTCACTTCATTCTCCTTGCATTCTTGAGTGCATATGTGTGTCATTGTATGCTTGTGTGTGTTCTTTGTGACTTGATGACATGCCACTTGATGTCTTGACATTACATTGGTACCAATGTGTCTTATTAAATGGCCTTGGTTATGGAAATAGCTTATAAGGGTGAGGTGATACCAAAAGTTCTAAAGAAGATGAGGAGATGCTAAAAGTCTTATGGCAAGGGTGAGACAAGGCCAAAAAGTCTCTTGGAAGGGTAAAGCCAAGTCAAAAGTCCCTAAGCCAAAGTTGAGAGAAATCTAAAAGTCCTAGAAATGGGGTGAGGCAAAACCAAAAGTCCTTAGAGCATGTTCTTATCTTGAATGTAATAAGTGGCATAGAAATTGTGACTTTGCATATTTTATGGTTGTTAAACCTTCCATATATATGCTTTGATGTGTATATGTCATGAATGTGTATGTGAATGGGTGTGTGAGCTATTGAGATTCCATGAATCTCATTCCCCTTCCTTCTTCCTTCTTAAAATGTCTAGGTAGTATTCAAGAACCAAAGGATGCAAGTTAAGGAACTTAAGATGCCATACTTTGAACAATCATGGCTTTTTTTGCATCTAAATGTTACAATAATTTTATACATATTTGAGATGTAAGACCATGAGCAAATTTAAATTGATGTATGAATGTTGTATGAACCTTTTATGGCATCAAAGCAATGCAAATGTGTAAATTGCCTGCGTGATGGCTTGTGTAAATTAGTGTATGAAAAGATGTAGGATAGCCAAATTACTATGCATGATATTTAGGACCACTTGAATAGTTCATACAAGTCATATTTATGCTTTTAAACTTGCCCAAGAGGTGCCAAACCATTAAAGAAGCCATTTGGACCAAAGTGATACCTTATGAGAGGCAAAATTGATCATATTGTGAAGCTATGTCACTTTTTATCCAAATGAGTTCTTCTTGGTTTAAGATTTGACATGTATCTAGAGCTTGTTAAGAGATTTTTTGAAAGCTAAAGTGAGTAATATTTGGAGGTCTACAAAATTTTTGGTGAATTTTTTAAGTTGGTTGAAAATTCAGAATTTGCCACTAGTACTATTCATCTACTCTGAATTTTGTTCTGTCAATCATAGGGCAAACAATGTCCAATTGCCATGAAATTTTACAAGAAGAAACTAAACCTTCCCAGTAACTTGTGCCAATTAGAAGCACCTCATTTGGTTGTCTAGACAAGGATGTATGAATTTTTGAATTTGTTGTCCAATACTAGGCACACTGTCAAACCCATGTTATTGTTTGATTAATTTTTTGGGTTTGGATGAACTTGGATTGGTCTAGAATTATTTTTTACCTCTATTTAACATCCTTATCTTTCCTAATTGGCATAAATTTCATGGATTGGATTTTTTTGTAATTAATTATGAATTTCCTAAGTTTATATTAGTAAGCTATATCAGATTTCTAGATAGCTCGACCTCCCTGCGTTCTCTATTGCCAAACGTGATCCAGATGAGATTTTCATAGTTGAGACTTATTTTTATGTAAATTTAACATCTAGATCTTTGCAAAAAGCTATGTTTTGTGTGATTTCAATTTTTTTTACATTTAATTATGATTTTTCAAAGTTGCCTAAAATTCTACTACCCTGGAACTCGAGGAAAAACGTGATTAGTTTAGATTTTTTGTTCTTGCTCTATGGTTTATTTGAATTTTTGAGATGTTTATGACTTGTATGGATGGAAAATAATTAGGGAATGATGACAGAGAACTCATGGGGTCCATATAACACAAAATGAAAATTTAATCCATAATGTAACGCAAATAAATTCATTATTTTCATATACTTTTATTGAATTTCCCTCGAGAATGTGTATAAGCCATCTTGAATTAAACAATATAGTACTAGAATACTATGGTATGACATTTTGCATATGCCATTAGGTGTGATATTAGTGAAAGTAGGTTTTTCAAGTTTCAAAAGAATTTAGATATGCAATCATGTATTTCAACACACAATAGCAACTAGATATCCACACAAACATGTTTCCATAACTAAATATCCAAGCAAACATGCATGAATAACTAAATATCCTAAATATTTAAGGTTTCACCCTAAATATCTTAAGAAAATCCTTTAATTTCACTTAACTAAGGGTTACATCGCCCATGTGATTTCACACAACCTACTTGTGTCTTCTTAAAGCTCATTTTATATGAAGAATGCCAAAGAATTACATAGACCATGTTCAATCACACAGCCAAGCCATGTAACACCCAAGTGGTAGGCTGTGTGGTAGAACATAGCCAGGTTGTGTTAGCTGTCACACTACAACATGGCCCATGTTAAATAATAGGGTCCCTTCGAAGTTGTAGTGCCTTGTTTTACAAAGACACATTTTTTAACCATTGTTTCATGCTCTTCCACCATTTTTCCCTCATGTAATCAAAGAAAACTTGATTATTTATCAAGCCTTAAAATAAAAAAAGAAATCAAGTAAAACATGGAAGATTACAACTAAGATCTTAGAATGAAATTCTAAAGTTTTCATGAACATCAAACTTCTCTTATGGCTTCCTACCTAATCATAACAATTCATGGGAGTTTGAAGGGAGAAGGAAGATACATGAATCAAAGCCATGTGAGCCACCATTATATGCTTAGATAAGGGTGTAACCTTACCTTGGATTTCTTCTCAACTACCTTCTTCAGTTGCAACTTCTCCTTCCTTTTTCCTCTACTTTGTTCCTCTCACTCTTTTGTGCTTTTTACTTTCTTGGTGCGTAGGTGTGTCTATAGCAAGTAAGGCTAGGGGATTCAATATGGGTGACATTGGTTTAGTTCTATAAAGTCTCTCTCCCTTTCTACTCATGTTCTCTCTCACTCTTTCTATTTCTTTCAAATTCTCTCCAGCTCTTTCTCTCTCCCAGGTTCTCTAATGGTAGGGTAAAGTTGTGTGTGTTAAGTGTGGAAAGCAAGGAAAGTTGGGGAGATTTGGAGCTTTTATAGTTGGTAAGGCTCAATGTTGTTGCCTCCTTTAAAGCTTTCCCTTTCACTCTTACTTTTAGGTCTCTCTTTTCTCTGAGTTTCACTATCTCTCTCTCTCTTTCCTTCACTACCTCTTCTTCTCACTCACATTTTCTCTCATGGATAGCTTTTTGTAGAAGCCATTTGTTCAAGTCTTCAATCAAGATTTAGCCTTCGATTGAAGTTCCATGTCCTAAGATATGTCTTAGCTAAGTTTATGGCTAAGTTTTATCTATTAAAAATCATATTTTAGTCTTCAGAAAAATTATACTTTGGTCCTAGAAAAATTGCATTTTAGTCCTAGGTTAAAAGTATTCTTTGAACCATAAACTTTTAATAAATATAATTTGATCCCAATATTTCACCCCAATACTTTTATTTCTTAAATAATTTTCCTATATTTTTAAAGTTCAAAGGTTGAAAAAACTTAGTAATATTATTTTCCTAAGTATGTATTATTTAAATCTTGATTATTTAATAAATTTAAAATATCTTTAATTAAATTCCTAAAATTCCCAACAATTTCCATTAAATCCTTCATTGACCCTATAGAGTTTTATTAGATTCCTAATTAATTTCTTAATTTGTCTTATCTCTAATATTCAAAAATTTCTTACATTATCTTATGTCATTAATTTAATTTATCATATATTAATTAAATAGCTAATTTTAAGGATGTTGTGTGACACCATGATTCTATGACTCATCTCATATCATATGTAGACTTATTTCCATGAAGCACATGAATTCCTCAAGAAGGAGTCATAGAAAATACAACTAAATTACATTACATCACGGGTAAATTCCTCATTCGATGTTCCATAGGCCATATGGACTTATGCATTTCATTCTTACATTTAAATACACAAATACAACTCATAACAAGCTCAAGATGTGGCCTATACCTTGAGCAAAGGGAGGATATACTCAAAAACATAATGTGCAGCCTTGGGTAGGATTTCTAAATTTTGTGCCTAAATTTTGAAAAATCATAACTAATTTTAGAAAACTTGAAACCAAGCATAATATACCATTTTGGCTACAGATGTCTATTTTATGCTAAAAAAAAATCCAGACCACAATAGAGGCTACTAATGATCGAAAATTGATGGATCAATGCCAGAGGTTGACTATCATTATTGGTACTGACCTCCAACTTCAAAAATTCATATCTCCCTTCTCAGAGATCCAATTGGGGTGATCTTGGTGGCCATGAAAATCTTATCATGTCTAGTTTATACCTATAAAATTAAATGAGTATTAGACATCATTTGTCTCATTAATTACACAGCCCAATTTTCTCACAATTTGAACAGTGTCTGCATCTATTTAGCAAAAAAATTACCAATTTTGAAAATTTATAATTAATTCTATAGAGCTCCAAATAATCTGGTCTTTGACTTTTTAGCTTTGGATAAGATCTATATGTGTGCCAAATTTCATGGAAAAATTCATTCATTTGGTTAGATCTTGAAATTGGGTTGTAAAATGGCTTATTTTATATCATATAAGGGGTCCAAAATGGTCAATTTCAAGTTCTAAGGCAACCATGACCACTTGAGCATGTGGAAATGCACCAAAATGGTGATCTAAACTTATCTCAAAGGTGTATAAGCCCAAAAATAAAAAGCTCACTCTCTCACCCCATGCCATACAGAAGGTTTCACATGCTTGAACTTGCCATTCACTACCCAAAATACATATTACCACTCATTTGGCACTAAAACTCATACATACATCAATCATTTGGGTAATTATATATGTTCAAATGATTATATAATAATTTCATCTTAGGATTACATCATATGTCAAGTGTAGGGCTACAAAAGAAACAAAATTAGGCATTTTCATATACTTTGTTGTCAATCTCCTTCTTTTAGGCTTAGAGGCTCCCATTACCTTGTTCAATTGCTTCACCTAGTATATTAAGACATTGGAAAGGAGAGGATGAGATTCAAAGAATTCTAATAGCTCATCTCCCTTTCAATCACATATAAAGTATACAATATAAGTCTTGAAAATGCATGCGTGAGCATATTGCAATGTGTGAGCATTTAAGAAATATCATTGGCATTTGAACAAGTCATATATAGCATACATAGACTTGCCAAGTGAGTGGATTTGTCTCACCCATTTTCTCTAAGAGATTTTGACTTAACCTTATTCTTGGGAGTCAACCTCACTCTTAGGAGATTTTTTACTTTGTCTCAACTAATTTTAAGGGTTATTGGCTTATCCTCAACATGGCTAGAGGGTTCTTAGTTTCTCCACACTCAAGCAAACCAACGCAAGTATATAAAACATTATTTGAATGTATAAAATATCATCATGGTACCATGGCATATAAAATTATACTAGAATACTTTTCATGGCCTAAAACATACATACATACATCCAAAGACAATATAAGCACACATTCGCGCATGAGAGAAAGTGGAGAGAGCTACCTTTGCTACACAAGGACAATTTTTCCTTGAGCCTTGAGTCCTCACTCTCAACCTCACACACACATGGGGGTGGAGATCATTTTTCTTGGCCTAGACACATCATATGGAAGCCAATTATACTCTTAGATCAAATTCTAGGGCCATACATTCACTAGAAAAGTTAGGTGGTTCATATAACCCTTACTGGTTCCATAATGCATTCAATAAAGTAACCTTAAGAAAACATCATCTTGGCTCCATTCACTCCATCTATTTATGATTCTTGACTCCATTTAAACCTTTTGGAGTCATCACACAATCAATTCAAGGAGTATAACTAGATGTTGCTTCTTTAAGCCATAATATGGAGCCTATGATACCATCTTACTTTCTATGGCTTTTAAAATTTTTTTAAGGCTTCCTTTCATCCTCTTCCATCATATATGACTCAAAAATAAGTTTGGAATAAACTAAAACTACCTTCAGGTACCTTAAGTGTCTTAGGTCAAAGCTATGCTTCTTTTCGGTACCTTTGGAATTTCTCTACTTCCTTTAATAGGAGAAGCATGGATGAAGCTCTCTTGGTGTCTTAGGAGCCTATATGAACATTTAAACATGATAAAATATGGCTAAGATTCATGATAGAGTTCAACGTGTAACCAAAACTCTAGCCTTCCTATCTTGAAATCTAATGGTCTTTTGTTAATTTTCTTTGCATATTCTTAATCCTCACACTTCATAACCTTTGGTTCTATTAAGAACACATAAAGAAAAACTCTCTTCCTCACTTTCTCTCTTTATACTGAAGCTCAAATAGCTTGGAAACATAAGTTTTTGCAAGCATTTCAAGTAAAGTCTTACCTTAAAACAAAGCTCTCTTCATGTAGATTATTTTGCACCAATTGATTTCTTGAAAAGCGTTCCTTTTTAGCTTGGGTTAGACCTAAATCTTCAAGTTTTCAAGAAAAAAAAACTACCATTAGAGAGCTCTTAGAGAGAGGAACAACTTTCCTGACTGGCATAGGATGAAATGGGGCTGTTTACTTACCTAAATGGAAGCTTAAACTTCTTCTCTTTCTCCCCTCTTAATGTCATGCCATGGCTGCCCATTTTTCTGCAAATGGAAGCTTGGAGATGATGATGAGGTGTAATCTTACTTAAGAAGCCTCTTTTATAATTTTTTAAAATGACCATTTTGTCCCTACGCATCTGTTTGCTCCGTTTAAGCTCATTTTAACTCCTTTTTTAGAACCATCTTTTCCATCATAAAATTTAGATCCTTTAATTCATAAAATTCCTTTGCGTTCATCTAAATTGGATTTAAAATCCTCCCGAATGAACTAGTTAAAGTTTGGGTCAACTGACATTGGAAAGTATCTATCAAAGGGGCTTTAGCTGTCTCGAGACTTCTCATGGTTTTTAAAGCCTTTGAAAACCTTAGAGAACTCAAAACTTTTATTTAAAAAGCCCTCCTATGAGAATTCCAAAGGCTTGTATAAATAAGTAAAGTCTTAGATGAGACATGTTGGATGTATGAGGATAGGTTATGGCTTTATTCATGATGAGTAAGTTGTAGAATGGTCTTGGAATAGTTAGTGGACACTGGGAAAGAGTGGCCTCTAGAGTAGCTTGAGTAGAGCTAAGCTTAAGCAAAGTTAAGGGATTCAACGGCTAGACCTTGATGAAATGTGTTAGCTCACTGGGATCAGTGGCAAGCCCTAATTATAAACGATGAGAAATGATCTTGTCGATAGGAAAAGGCTTGCTAGAGAGAGTACTTGAGGCCTAATTCTCCCTGGTAGTCATACTGGGACCATTCTGAGATGTCTCATGTAATGCAGAGACAAGTTGTAATGCAGCGTAGTATGAGATGAGACTGCCGTTGCACAGGACCAGTTTAGAGGGAATGAGAAAGAAAATCCCTTAGCCATAATACCCAAATGTCTAGATAAGTTCTAGAGCCCAAAAGGCTAATTTCCTCAAACCAAAGGTTGAGTTATGAGCTACACCCCTAGAACCCGATAGCCCAGAGATGACAATTAGTTATGCAAAAGTGGAGCAAGAGGTAGAATCCTCTAGCTTGATGATGGGCTAGATATATAGGCCATAAGGCTCAAGTTGGTAGCTAAAGATGAAAATCCAATCTCTAAAAACTAATCAGAGGCCATTAGCTGTGGCCAATCAATTACTTAGCCACAGCCAATTATTCTAGGAAGCAGCAAGGCAATCCAGAGAGTTCCTAGCCACGAACAATACTCAGACAGGAAAAACTAAGGTGAATCTGAGGCTAATTAGCCACAGTGAATAGTAATATAAATGCCTTGTTGGTCATATTCAAGCTAACTTGAGGGATAAACTGATAAGGGATCAGACAATCCACAAAGAGTGGGAACCTTTAGTATAAATAAAGAAAAAGTGTAGTAAATAGTCACGGAAGATTAGTAAGAAATCTGTGGGCCTGGTAGTTGAAACTGAGGAAAAAGCTCTACCCAGAGAAGGTTAGACATAGGAATGATAAGGTTGTTGAGACCCACCTTTGAGGTATTAACTCCAACCTAGGGTGCTACCTTGTGAGACACTGAATGATAGAATATTAATGTAGCATTGAAATAATGTAAGATAAGACTACCAGCAGTAAGGCACATAACAAGTGGCCTAGAAAGGTATACCTCATAGGTAACCCCTAGAGGTAAGTATGAGTAGCCTAGTAACATAGGTTAAAAAGAAAAATGAGGATAGTTAGTAAGCTGTAGGTCCAATAAGATGGCTAGCTAGATTGAGCATAAGCTAAAGCCTAGGAGAGATGACGAGTAGCACCATTCTAGATGAGACATGTAAATGAAAGGCTTAGAAGAAAGGAAAGATGAGACATCTTAAGTCAGGGAAGCCATCCAATAGTGGTTAGCAAATTCCCCTAGATAAACCCTTCAAATTGTAAAAGTACAGTGACAAGGGAAGCGAGGAAAAGCTAAGAAACTGGCCACAAAAGAGATGTCATCGCTTTAGTAATGATTAAATGAGTAAGCTAAACCCATAAAAGTAAACAGATAGGGGCTCGATAGTTAGTTAGATGAGCTCCCTAATATGAGAATGATATAGGGTTAAAGCACATGAATGATTAGAGCACCTAGATTATAAGTTTTAATAAGGTAGAATCAGGACATTAAGAATACATGTCCTGTATTGGGTTAACAGCACCCTAGAAATAGTATATTATGCTCTTGGGGATGAGGCTAAAAAGACTGAATAGAGTAAGAAAGCCTAGCTCTGATCTAAATGTAGAAATAAGTTGAGATAAATAGCTAGTGCCTTAGTACCCTCAGAAAAGCTCGAGGGAGCTAAAGACTGCCTCAGAAGGCAAGTCTTGTATCATGCAAAGAAAGAGTGTAAATCGAGAGCGCCACAGAATATAATTCCTAGGATTACATGAAATAGAATTTTTCTTACCGAGGGATAGTCTAGTTAAAAGTAGAGCAATAGTATAAGAAAGTATACTCCCTCGATGTTATAGAGAGCGATTAAGTAGAAGAATCCTAGGAAAATCCAGGTGCTCTTGAGTATAGAGAAACTCGAACTGGCAATAAAGATATCCAGTAGTAAAGCATCCTTTTATTAAAATAAAAAGATAAGAAAGGTAACAGGAGAGAGAATATCTGATGGTGTTTAAGCTGAGGACATAATAGATTAAGAATAAATATCGAGTTGATGTGCTTAAATACTTAAGAAAGCACACTTGTCCTTGGCATAGATGCCCTTCTAGCATGATAGCACCTGAAGTAAAAATAGATGGGCAATGTATAGTGATCTCAGGACAAAGCAGAGGAAGAATCCTATTTTCCCCAAGCACTCTACGAGAATAAGGTAGATAGAAGAAAGTAAGAAAGAAATACTTTAAATTGTTAGGAAACTTGTAATATACTGGCAATAGTGGCTCCGAGCTCAGTCATGAAGCACCAGTGTATTAGTGTTTGATATTATAGTTTGCTTGCAATAGAGGCTACATGATATTGGGTTTGGCTAACCTAGTAGTAATGTGGCTTAAGTGCGTAGCAAATGACAACATCAATCACCAAAGTGTCCCAATAATCGAAAGGTATCATAGTTAAAGAGCGAGATAAGTCAGAAAAGAAAGATAAAGGGATTCTAGTGATATCAGAATAGTAAGAAAATTATGTAAAAAGGAATCCCCAGTAAGAAATGTTTAGATTTAGATAGCATGAATTCAGTATGTATGATCTAAGTCCCTTATAGTATATGTAAATGAAATGAAAAGGACTAGTGTATAGCCTTTCTCCTGCCAAAGATGTTACCACACTCAGTATGTGAGATACCCTAGTGCCAAAGCACTTAAAAATAGAACATGGGCATAGTTAGAAACTGCAGGATATGAGAGGAAGGTTAGAATGAGTACACGTAAAGTAAAGTAAGCATTAAGAGTAAGAAAAGAAAGCCTAAGTAAAAAGGGGTTGAAGTAGGAATTTGGGGATCCCATGAAAAGCGATAAACAAAAATTAAGATGCTCATAAGTATCAGTGTGACAAGATCCTAGAGAATCAGATGAACAGAACCCACTTTATATAAAGAGCATGATGTACTTCTGAGTTTAGCCACAGTTATTATGATCGATGGTAACTAAACTTAGTGAGTATGTGTTTTACTGTCAGATACAGTAATCGTAGGCTTTGACATCTCCTAGAGATAGATCACAGTAGATCTTAGCATAGCATAGTAGATCGTAGTAGACCCCAGCAGGGCTCTGAGAGGTTGCAGTAGACCCAGGGATCATAGTAGATCCCACAGAGTTACAGAAAGCCCTCAGTCATGGTATGATAGTTCTTTAGTAAGATGACGGCTTGAGATAGTTTTTACAGAACAGCTAGTCTCAAAGACCAATACAGTTTTAGTTAGCTTTTATCTTAGAGACTAAAGATCTCCTGAGTCTAGTAAACTGTTGCCACAAAGATATGAAAGCTTTACTTAGATAATTAGACCACTAATTAGATCTCTTGAGAGATTAGCATAGTGCATGGGATGAGGAAAGCAAGAAATTAGCTTTCCAAAGTTAGAGTCAGATGAACCATTACCCAGCAAACATTTACCTTGATTGAGGGATAGAAAGATCCCCATATGCTAGTTTATGTATTTAGAAAGGGGTCGGGTGCAATTTTTACATAGGGTAAGTGGTACAGTATGCCTCTAGTGATCAAAATTGTGACTATAGCTAGCATCCTACTAGAGCTAAGCAGTAGTCAATGGTAGTAGCTTTTCGATGCCAGTATGAGGCACATATGTTAGGTCTATCAGTGCTGAAATAAGAGATTGTAAAATGCTACTGTAAGTGAGCAAAAAGAGTGAGAAAAAGTCTTGGCCTACCAATTCAAATATAGTAGTAAACAAAGAAATTAGGATCATTAAAAATAGAAACTCCTCAAAAGAGTTGTAGTCCCATGTAAGAAGTTGCGATATGAGGCCTATGACAGAAAGAAATGTGAATTGTAATCATAAGATGAGCTAGCAAGAAAGAACATAGAGATGAACAGTGGACGATATAAGTAGACAAGTAAACAGACAGATAGAAACCTTCGATGGCTATAATGATCAGAAAAGATGATGAGATGTCATGAGAAGCCATTGGGAGAGGATATGGGAGACTTAATACAAAATGAGTTACCTCCCAAGATGTGTAACTAAGTCCATTAAAGAAAATGTTAATCTTGCAAATAGGTTAACATTAACCCAATATGATTAGTAAGCTCTCTCGTAATAGGCCTTCAAAGTTAGAAATTCCTTTCCCTTATGAAAAGAATTAACTAGTACATTATAGTAATAAAGCTCTCATTAAGAGCTAGTATGAAAATTCCCAGGCTAAGAAAAACTTAAACGAGTGAAATCACTGCAAAAAATGTATAGAGCTAGGAAGAAGGAAAGGAAAAAGCACAATTAGCCAGAAAGGAAAAGAGTAAGAAGAAAGCATACCCCAAATTTTAAGGATGAAATTTATTTAAGGGGGGAGAAATGTAACATTCAATTATCTAAAAACGAGAGAAAATGCAAGAAACGTAACGTACGATTTCTCTGTCATCGAACGAAATTCACTGGATACAAAAACAAGTCCCTCGAAATGACTTAGTTAAGGCCCCAAAAAATTTAGAAAGCATTCTAGACTCCTAAAAATGAGAATCACAGCCTTAGACGGAAAGAAAAACAGAGTTAGAATGAACAAACAAATTTGAACGAAAGGTTGATGAAACGTAAGGGCATTTTCGTCATTTTGAGAAAATTTTGGAATTCACACAAGAGGGCTTTTTAAATGAAAGTTTTAAGTTTTTCAAGGTTCACAAAGGCTCTGAAAACCATGGGAAGTCCTACAACAGTTAAAACCCCTTCAGTTGATGTTTTCCAATATTAGTTGACCCAAACTTTGACTGATTCATTCGGAAAGGTTTTAGCTCCGATTTGAGTGATTCCAAAGACATTTTATTTAATTGGGAACCTAAATTTTATGATGAAAAAGATGGTTCTAAAAAAGGAGTTAAAATGAGCCTAAACAGAGCAAACAGAGGCAAAATGGTCATTTTGAAAAATTGTAAAAGAGGCTTCTTAAGTAAGATTACACCTCATCACCTTCCTCAAGCTTCCATTTGTGGAAAATTCAGTAGCTATGGCATGACATTAAGAGAGGAGAGAGAAAAGAAGTTTACACTCTCGTTTAGGTAAGTAAACGGCCCCGTTTCATCCCAGGCCAGTTAGGAAAGTTGTTTCTCTCTTTAAGAGCTCTCTAATAGTGGTTTTCTTTTCTTGAAAACTTGAATATTTAGGTCCCTTTTCAAGAAATCAATCGATGGAAAATAATCTACACGAAGAGAGCTTCATTTTAAGGTAAGACTTCACTTGAAACACTTGCAAAATCTTATGTTTCTAAGCCATTTAAGCTTAGGTCTAGAGAGAGAAAGTAAGGAGGAGAGTTTTTCTGTATATATTCTTGATGGAACGAAAGGTTATGGAGTGTGAGGATTAAGAATATACAACTAGAAGTGAAAAGGGAGCTTTAGAATGCAAGTTCTAGAATTTAGGGATTTGGTTCCACCTAGGCTAAGATGAAGCTTCCTAGTAGTAATTTAAGTTGTTTAAGAGTATATATGGGTTCCTCAGATACCAAGAGAGCTTCTTACTTGTTTCTCCCATCAAAGGAAGCAAAGAAACTCCATTGGTGCCTTATGGAAGCATAGCTTTGGCCAAGGAGAGTTCATGCACCTAAAGAGTGTTTTAATTCCTTCTAAGCTTAGTTTTACATCATGTGTGATGGGAGAATGTGAGAGAAAGCCTTGGAAAAAATTTAGAAATCATAGAAAGTGAAATGGTGCTTTATGTTTCATAATATGACTTAAAGAAGTAACATGTAGTTGGGCTCTTTATTTTAATTGTGTGATGACTCCAAGAGGATTAAAAGGAGTTAAGAATCATATTTGAAAGATAAGAATGGAACCTAGAATTTATTTGATGGGTGTTGCTTCATTAGGTACATTATTGGAAACATAAAGAGGTTTTTAGACTAAGCTAGTGTCTAAGTAAGTTGTGAAGTCTTAGAATTAATTTTATGAACCTAATTGGCTTCCATAAATCATGTTTAGGCCAAGAGAAATCATTCCTACACCTTTATGTGTATGAGGCCGAGGAAGGAAGAGGAAATCCAAGAGAAAAAGTGTGTAGTTGTATCCAAGGTAACTCTCTCTACCTTCTCTCATGCATAATTGCTTGCCTTACTTGTCTTTGAATGTGTGTATATATATTTTAAGCCATGAGAAATGTTCTAACATGAGCTCTTACTCCATGGTACCATGATGATGTATTATGTTTTCTAAATGATGTTTGTTTTGGTTTGCTTAAGTGTGGTGAGGTCAAGAACCTTTAACCATGGTAAGGATGAGCCAAGAACCCTTAAGATTAGTTGAGACAAAGTAAAGAGTCTCCAAAAATGAGGTGACCTCTCAAGAGCATGGTTATGTCCAAGAATCTCTTAAAGAATGGGCGAGGCAAGTCCAAAATCCACAAGTAAATGGGTGAGGCCAATCCACTTGCTTGGCAAGCCTTTGTATGCTATGTAAGACTTTCTCAAATGATGAAAATACTTCTTGCATGTTTACACATGACAACATGCTCATGCATGCATTTGTAAGACTTATTTTGCATGCTTTATGTATGATTGAATGGTAAATGAGCTATTGGGATTTTTTGAATCTCATTCCCTACTTTCCAGTGTTCTAACATACCAGGTGGACCAAGAAAGCAAGAGAATGGAAGTGAAGCATATGAGAAATGAAAGGATGACATGAAAGTATTTGAATCTTGTTATTTTAAGGCCATATGAATGGAAAATGATGAAATCAATGGATGTATATGTCTTATGATATTATAAACATGTATAACTATGTTTATGTATCATGTATAATTGAGAACTAAGGTTGTATGAATGGAAATGCACATTTTGGTCATGTAATGGCAAGTTTATATTATGAAAGTGCATGTATAAATGCAAGTGAGATAGCCAAATTGAGATGCATGAGGTTTGGGACCATTTGGACAATTGACACAAGTCATATTTATGCTTTTAGACTTGCCTAAGAGGTGCTAGACACCAAGGAAGGCCATTTGGACATTTTGGTATCATATATGGAGCCAAAATTGACTATAATGGAACCTTATGTCATTCTTTGTCCAATTGAGCTCTTTTTTATCTAATATTTTGCATGAAATTAGAGCTTGTTGAGAGCTTTTTGGAAAGGTAAAGCACAGAATTTTTGTGGTCTAGAGAATATTTGATAAATTTTTAAAGTTAGAAAATTTTCTAATTTTGATCATGTAACTATTCATACTAGTCTGAAAATGAAATTTGTCACATAGGGCCCCAGTGATATCCAATTATCATAAAATTTTATACAGAGAAACTAGACATTCACAGTGATTTCGACCAACTAGAAGAGCCTAATTTGGATGTCTAAAGAGGGAGATATGAATTTTTAAATATTATGTCCAGTATTAGGAACTCCAACTAACCTCAAGTAGTATTTGATTTATTTTCGATACTTGGACATGTTTGAGATAGTCTGGAGTTGTTTTTTCTCTCTATCTAACATTAGCATCTTTCTAGATTGGTATCATTTCTATGGATTAGATGTTTTTGGAATTAATTATATATTTTTCAATTTTGCTGTAGAATTCTATAATAGCACCAGTAAATAGCTTGACTCTGAACATTTTTTAATGTCAAACGCCTTCTATGATAGATGTTATGGGCTGGACATATTTTTAGCATGTAGTAGACATGTGTAGCTTTCATTAATGTCTAAGAATGCATGATTTTGATTTTTCTAGAATTAGTTATGATTTTCCAAAATTTGTAACAGAAATGTGAAAAATCTGGTAAAAAATATATGTATGTATTTCATACTTCCCTTTGAGTTCCACGATATGTAGGCCACTTTTAATGATGTAAATGAGTTATATTCATGTAATTAAATATGATAATTCATGTAATTAAATATGATAATGTGATGTATGAGCTCACATGATCTACATGACACCGAATTAAATTTTTTTACGTGACATAACGCTAAGAAATGCATTATTTAATGCTATTTTTCCTTGGTTCTTTGTGAGTTATTTGATATGAGGCATAGAGATAGTATGAAATGAGCTAGAAATATATGATGTTACATATAAAGTATGCAATACAAGTCTTGAAAATACATGCGTGGGCATATTGCAATGTGTGAACATTTAAGAAATATCCTTGACATTTGAATAAGTCATACATAACATACATAGGCTTGCTAAGTAAGTGGGTTTGCATCATCTATTGGACTTACCTCAACTATTTTCTCTAAAGGTTTTGAGTCAACCTCACTCTTGGGAGACTCTTTACTTTGTCTCAACCAATTTTAAGGGTTCTTAGCTCATCCTCATCATGGATAGAGGGTTCTTGGCTTCTCCACACTCAAGTAAATCAAGGCAAGCTTATAAAATATCATTTGAATGCATAAAATATCATCATGGTACCATGGCATATAAAATCATATTAGAATACTTTTCATGGCTTAAAACATACATACACAAATCCAAAGACAATGTAAACACACATTCATGCATGAGAAAAGGCAGAGAGAGCTACCTTTGCTACACAAGCACACTTTTTCCTTGAGCCTTGAGTCTTCTCCCTTGACCTCACACACACATGGGGGTGGAGATCATTTCTCTTGCCCTAGACACATCATATGGAAGCCAGTTATACTCTTGAATCAAATTCTAAGGCCATACATTCAATAGAAAAGCTAGGTGGTTCATATAATCTTTAATGGTTTCATAATACACTCAATGAAGTAACCTTAAGAAAACATCATCCTGGCTCCATTCTCTCCATTTTAAATTGTTGTTATTGTTGTAATTACTGTTGCGATTGCATAGTAATTACTATGGTTGTGGGTGCTATAATGCGAGTTGCGATCGCTGCGGTCATGATTGTTTTTTGAAGTTCCACACAATATTTTAAAAATGTATATAATCATTATAACTCTTAAATATGTATAATATATCATACCTAGCATCAATAATTAATTGAATAAATCCTTATTTGGTACAAGTGTAATACCATATTTATAGAACTCATCTCATATAAATTCTAGGCTTCCTTCCATGAACAACACAAGAGGAAGAAGGAAAACCATAAAAAAATAATCCATTTAATTATGTTACATCACGGATAAAATTTTCATTTAGTGTCCTGTGAGGCATGTGGACTCATCCATTTCATTCTCATATTTAAATAAACAAATGCAACTTATAACAAGCTCAATTAGTGGCCTAGAACTTATGCAAGTGGAAGGTATACATGAAAAGAGAGTGTGCAGCCTCGGGTTGGAATTCTAGAATTCTAACATGAAATTCAAAAAATCATAACTAATTTTAAAAAAAATCTAAATCATGCACACTATACCATTATGGAAAGATACAGATGTCTACTTTATGTAAAAATAAGCCTAGCTATAAAAGAGACTACTAGCCATTTGAAATTGATAGAATAGTACCAGAGGTCGACTATCACTACTGGTACTATCCTTCAAATTCAAAAATTCATATCTCCCTGCTTAAATCTCCAATTGGGGCAATCTTAGTGGCCATGAAAAGATTATTATGTCTAATTTATGTCTGTAAAATTGCATGAGTATTAGACATCATTTGACCTACGAATGATGTAGCCCAAATTTTTGACTATATAAATAGTGTTTGCATTAGTTTAGTAGAAAAATGCCAACTTTAGAAATTCATAATTAATTCCATAGAGCTCTAAATAATCTAGTCTTTGGCTTCTTAAAAACTCTAGATAAGATCTGTATGCATGCCAAATTTCAAGAGTAAATTCTTTCATTTGGTCAGATCTTAATAGTGGGTTGCAAAATGACTCATTTTGTGTCATACAAGGGGTCCAAATGGTCCATTTTGAGTTCTAAGGCAACCATGGACACTTGAGCACGTGGGAATGTACCAAAATGACCTTTTAAACTTGTATCAAAGGTGCATAAACCTAAAATTTGAAAACTCACTCTCTCGCCCCATGCCTTACATAAAATTACACATGTTTTACATTGCCATCCAAGGTTCAAAATCTACATTATCATTCATTTGGCATCAAGTGTCATACATGCATCAAATATATGAGTAATTACACAATAGTTCCATCGTAGTATTACATCACTTGCCATTCATATGGCTACAAATTGACATTTTCACACACTTTGTTGTCAATCTTCATTCTCTAGGCCTGGTGGCTTCCATTCCTTGGCTCACTTGATCCATCTAGACATGTTAGACATATGGAGAGGAAGGAATAAGATTTTAAGAATTCTAATAGCTCTTTTCCCTTTCAATCAAATATAAAGAGTGCAAAAATAAGTCTAGAAATGCATGCATGACTATCATGGGGCATGTGATCATTCAAGAAGCATTCTTGACATTTGAAGAAATCATACAAAGTATACATAGGCTTGCCAAGTGAGTGGATTAGCCTTACCCATTCTTTTTAAGGTTATTGAACTTGCCTCACCTTTTTCTTAAAGGCCTTGAGCTAAGCCTTGCTCTTAGGAGACTTTAATCTTTGTCTCAATCATTCTCAAGGGTTCTTGGCTCATCTTCACCATGGCTAGAAGGTTCTTGATTTCTCTACACTCAAGCAAACCAAGGCAAGCATATAATTATCATTTGAAAACATAATATCACATCATGGTACCGAAATATATATGCACATGCTAGAACACTTTTCATGGCTTAAAACACATATACATATATTCAAAGATAAGGCAAACATTCATCCATGCATGAGAGAAAGAGAAGAGAGCTACATTTGCCACACAGGCACACTTTTTCTCTTGGAATTATACTCCCTTCCTTGGCCACACACTCACAATGATGTGAGACTTGCTTCTCTTAGCCTAAACATATAAAATAGGAACCAGTTATGCTCTTGGAACCATTCTCAAGGCTACTTATCTACTTGGAACTCTAACTTTGTCTTATGATTCATTTATGGTTCCTAAATGTACCTAATGAAGCAACATCCATCATTTGAGTTCTAGGCTCCATTCTTTCCTTTCATTTATGATTCTTGACTCCTTTTAAGCCATTTGGAGTCACCACAGAATTAAAATAAGGAGTCTTACTACATGTTGCTTCTTTAGGTCATATTATGGAAACTATGGTGTCATCTCACTTTCTATGGCTTCTAAAATTTTTCCAAGCCTTCCTCTCATCCTCTTCCATCACATATGACTCAAAAATAAGTTTGGAATAAATTAAAACTATCCCTAGGTGCTACAAACTCTCTAGGTCGTGGCTATGAAGCATGTGAGCACCAAGTGAGTTTGCTTTGTTCTCTTAATGGAAGATGCATATGAGGAGTGACGGGCTTGTCGTACAACCCTCAAAATAAAACTAGGTTGGACATTAAATGTAATATAGGGCACAACCTAGGTCATCTCCCTTGGAAATGGAATTCAATGCTTAATTAAGTTTCTAAGTGTTAAAAGACCCTAAAAATTTCTAAACTAAGGGGGTTTTGGTTGATTTAAAATAATTAAAATGAAACCAAATTAAAATTCCTAATTGCTACCTAATTAGATAAATTGTGGTAGATAATGGCTTGTGACTAGCTTATGAATGGTCTCTTGGTATCCACTATCCTTATCCTAATCCAATTATAATTAATTCTGGCCTAAGAATTCCTAATTGTGTTCATTAGCAAATGATCTTGAATAACCATTCAAGATTCAAGAAATTAATAATCTAATGTTGAATTGAGACCTCAATCCCGCATTAAATCGCTAATTCTTGTCCTTAAGATCAATGAACATTCAATTTGATTAATTAACTAATTAATTATCTTCTGATTCATCATCCAAAAATGTTTAATTAACCAACTAAACACTAAGGAATTCTCGAATCAAACAATCAAGCACAAAATCTCACTCATGCATTTCATCGAACACCTTCGTGACATACATGACAGATTAGTGAGAATAATGAAAAATCAGATTTAAATCCAACCAATTAATCAACAAAAAATGTTTTCTAATTAGTATCTAACCAGTCACTAATTAATTACACAAATTCCTAATCAAATACAACTCAACCGAGATTGCACAGAATGAGAAAAAGTGTAGGAAAATTAAAGAATCTTAGCCAAAATTCTGCTTCTTCTCCAAGGATTCAAGCTTCAGCCAAGGTACTTCCAAGCTAGCCTCAAGGTGGATGAATTAGAGAATCATTTTGGTGGTGAGATGGAGATGGGAGGAAGCAGCATGGAGAGAATGGGTTGTGGGTGAAAGGCGTGGATGAGCGAATGACGGAATGGGCGAATGACCTAATGGAATGTGTGTGTGTCGATGGAATGAAGGCGTGGAGTGGATGACGTGAATGATGAACGGATACAATGGATCCTCTCTCACGTGGCTTGCTTATTTTTCACGTGCTCCCTCTTCAGCTCTTGCCTTCACGTTGCTTGCATGTAATATAAGGTGGGCCCCATTGCTTTTATTTTATAATATTCTGCTGCAGTTTCTTATTCTTTCTGACGTCGTTTTATCATGTTAGCTCCTATTCCACGTTGGTTTCACGTTTCTCTCTCTGCATGTGAGCTGCCTTCATCACGTGCTTTCGTGGCTTATTTCCACTCCTCGTGTTCTACGCTTAACTCGAGCTGCCTGACTCCTTCGTTTCAAAGTTGGTTTATGTGTTGCTCGAGTTGTAAGCTGCTGCCATTTGTTTCTTCATGCTCCTCAAGCCAAAACAGTAGCTTTGCCTTCTCTGTTCTGCATGTGTGTGTTTATTTCTGCTCAAAAGCTCCAGCTCATTTCTCTTCTGCTTCTTCATCGTTCTGCAGCTTTTACATGGTTCTGCTCTTCCTTCTTCACAAGTTTGTAGCTTCCCTCATTTTCTTTTACGTGTTGAACCCGTGGCTGTCTCTGTTTCTGCATTCGAGCCTCTCAACTCGTGTAAAACCACATGCTCAGCTGGTGTGTGTTGCTTCTGAACCTCCTCTGTTCATTCGTGCTCTGCTCAAGGGAGTTCTCCACATGGTTGCTTCTTTAGCATTTCATTTGGCGTCCTGGACAGCTCCTCATTCCTTTACGTTATAGCTTCCAATTTAGCTCAACAAGCTTCTTCGTTACTAAACCAGAAACTCGAGCCTCCTTCTCCTGTGTTGTTTGCTTGTTCCTTCACATAGCGTTCTCCAACTCTTCACGTTCAGGTCAAGCCCTCTCTTCATACCACATGTTGCTTCTACTCACCAGAACAGAGCATCGTGAAGACGTGGTTGGTCATGAGAGTGAATGCACACAAGCCACCTTCAACTAGCCCTTTTTTTTCGACGTACATCCCTTATTTCTTCTTCCCATATATACATGCCTTCATCTCTTCTTCTTCTTTTCTTTAAATCAAATACTCATTTAAGCTATTTGCCATTCACAAATCTGCACAAATAATAAGAACAATTCAATAGGAAAATTCACAAAATCATTTGAAATAGAATTGAGCATTAATATTTCAAAATTTTGCAAATTAATTCCTAAAGTTCAAAAATGGCTATTAAAACCAATTTTCATTCAATTGCATTCATTAAGCCACATTTAATTATTAAAATGACTAAGTTAGGAGGATAAAAATAGATAAAATATGTGTTTATCAAATTCCCCCACACTTAAACCTTTGCACTCCTGGGCAAAGCTCAAAATCCAAGATGAAGAATGAATTGAAGTATCCGGCTAGTAGAATGGCAAGTAGGAAATGAAAATGAAAAAGAAAGTGTAAAAAAAAATCACAAGTTAGAGATTAATCACAACTCTTCAACACTTCAACAATCTAAGTTAACTTCACTTGCATCAAGAAATCAAATTCTATGGCAATTTCATTTGAAAAGACTGAATTGAAATGCATAGCCTCTCACATGGATTGTGTTTACTCTCATCTTTCAAGTGTTTATGGTAATGTGTTTCGCTCAAATTCCACCTATCAAGATTCACTACCATAAGCTTATCTAGCTTCTAAATCTCCACCACCTATGCTAGATGCAATACACAAATCAAAAGGGCTTTTATTTAGGGTTGTAATGGGGCTAGGGAATGAAATGAATGGATAACAAAAACAAGGAAAATACAAAACAAATGGATACCTTAGAACCTCAAGAGCAATCAATGGAAATCTAGGATAGGGAAGAACATGTGTAATCAAGGCCTTATTTCCAACTAGCAATGGACAACTACAACTCAATTTAAAACACTTTTTTTTTTTTTCCATTGCTTCCTTTTCTTTTCTTTTTCTTTTTTTTTTCATTACTTTTCTTTTGCTTTCTTTTTGTTTTTCTATCTCTTCTTTGCATTTGCAATTTTTTTTTTCTCAAAACAAATTCTTTGACTAAAAATGGCCTTAATGGATGCAACGTACACATTCACCTATCCTAATTAGATGTAATGCTCCTTGAAAATTCCTAAGGCATCCTAAAACAAGGTGGGAAAACATTTTAATGGCTATAGGCTAAACAAGAAAATAAAACAAGTCCAAAGTGGCTAAAACAATGGATAAAGATGCATATATGGTTGGCCTTTTGGCTCTAGCTAAAATAGAAAGGAATGCCTTATCATTTTCATGCATGCAAGTGCAAATGTGGTCTCAACAAAGAATCAAGACAAGTTCTAGAGTGAAAATAAAGATAGGTGAATACACACTAGAATTGAACAATTAAGGCTCAATTTCTCACCAGCTAATGGCTATCAAATAATTCATTGAAATCAAATTCATTGCCACTTCACTTGAATCAAGACACAAGATCCATCACTTATCATGTCTAAGCAAATCCAAGCTACAATCATCTTAACTTGCAACTTTTATAGAAAAATTGAAGAAAAATCACGCTATTTTTCAAAAAATCTTTTCAAAAGGCCATTTTTTTTTTTAACAAAGGAAGGAAAAGATGGATGAAAAAGATGGATGAAATAGAATGACTCTCCCCCCACACTTAAATATTGCATTGTCCTCAATGTCAGCACACAATCCAGTAAATAGATAAACAGCACAATAGAAAAGGTAAAAAGGGAAAGTATACAACCGAATGAATTTGAATATGGAGATCTCAAGGGTGGCTTGAAAATGAAGATCTTAAGGTGGCTTAAATTTCCTTGTAGCTGGTTAGCAATCTTTTATTACCTACAAAACAAAAACAAAACAAACTGTAATACAGAAAAGAAAAAGAAAGTGAAATCCTAAACTACAGAGAACTCTATTAAGGTGGGAACTAATCATATGTATCAAAAATAAGAATCAACACTACTTTATTCCTTCTCAACTGGATAATTTTGAGTCTAACCATTTTAAAACATTTGGATTGATCATTCAGTGATGACCCATGGATTTCCTCAACCATCAGTAGTTTAGGAAAGTCATTTTCAGCATATTCAAAAACAAGAAAAGAAGAAAAATCAAATTTAAGACAATTAAAACTAAAGAAAGAAAATTTAAAATCAAATTGAAAATTTGAGCTTCCTAAAAATCTATCAAAACTAATAAAATCTATAGGACTCTCATTAGTAAGAGTCACTGCATCTACAGAAGAATTAAATTGCAACTTCTCACAGCATTTTAAGTTTAAGTCCTCCAAGGTATCTGGCAATTGCTTTTTATCAGCTTGGAGAGTCTGTGGCTTGCTAGGAATTAGCTCAACAACTTCAGGAATCTGTTTTGGACTCTCCATAAGAGAAATAACATCTTCCCTGACCAAAGAGACATCAGTAGGCTCACAAGATTCTAAACAATGACCAACAGCAAAATCAAGTCTCCCACTAGTATCAACAATAGTACAAGCATCGATAGGATTTTTAACATTAGCAGTATCACTATGCATACTATCATCAAAACTAGTATGATCAGTGGAATTAGTCTCATCAATCATTTCAGTGCAGGCAAAGGATTCCATGGATTCAACAGACTTATCAGACTTCAGAAACTCATTTATCTCAGCACATATAGGACATGTATGCAATTCGTCACACAAGCATTTAAGAGTTAAGTCTAAATTATCAACAATAATTTGCTCAATAATTTCACTATCTATATCATTATCACATGCTACATTCATTATTTCAGCAAGCACACCATCACAGGCTAGTGAGGAATCATGATGATCAGAATATGTGAAAGACTCACTAGTCTCAATGGAAGAGTTAATTTGGGAGCATCTATCATAGACAGTAGATCCAGCATATATACAATCAAGAGATGCATGCAAATCAGTTATGTCACATGGTCTAGATGGCATGTTGTCCCTAAATTCAGAAGACGCATCATCAACAGAATTCTCAACCAATTCCAGACTAGGAATAGCATGATCATCACATTCCAAATCACCCCCACACTTATCTACTACCCTAGACTCAATAGATTCATCAATTGATTCAGATATAAATTCATCACTAAGGTTACAGCTAGGTGTAGACATCCCAAGTGCATCAGTACACAAGGGTTTATGAACATCAATAAATGTGTCAATTTTGTTCAATGCATTACCACAATCAATCATATTAGGAGATTTAACAATAATTTCCTCATCAACAATATCATCATCATGTAATTCAGAATCAACAACATTATATGCATAAGGAATCACAGTGCTATCATGCAAATTAGATTCAATTCCAACAAATTGTAAAACATTAGAGAATGGAAGGATATTACCCAATGAATAAGATTCTTCCTCCTCTATACATTCCTTTCTAATTTGCTCTTCAATTGATTCATTAGCACTTGTAGTCAGTTGATTCATTTGAAATCCTAAATCCTTCAATTGTTGGTCAAAGAGTTGTAACCGTTCAGTTATCCGTTGGGCCATTTACTGCATTTGCTGCATTTGCTGGTGTTGAATATCATAAGCTTCCATTAGCTACCTCATCCTTTCTTCCGAACTCGGTTCCCTCTAGGGCTCTTGTTGCATGTACCCCTCATAGTAATTGTAAGGATGATAGTTTGGCTCTTGCATATGGTAATCAGGGTATGGCTCTTGCATATGGAAGTTATGATGTGGTTCATAATGAGGATGGTAATTTGGGTGAATCTCATATGGATGGTGGTATGGTTGGTAGCTGGGGTGAACTTCATAGGAATGATGGTGTGGTTGGTAGCATGGTGGTTGGACTTGTTGGTATTGTTGGGCTTGCTGTTCTTGTCTTTGTTGTTCAAGCAAGCCTTGAAGCATTGTATGGAGATCATCCAACTTCCTGGAAATCCTATCATTTGCATAAGGATCATAAGCACCTTGATTAGAAAAATATGGATTCATTTAAAGCAAAGAAAAATGGGAAGCACAATTAAATTCAATACAAAACAACTCTCAAACAAATTATGACCAAAATTAATTCAAAATTAAGAAAATAAAATTCAAATGAAGCTAAGACTTACTTAACTATGAAAAACACTCCTAAATAGAGGTTAGTCACACAAAATAAACTTACAAAAAATAAAGAAAATAATTCTAGAAAAATTGAAAAAATCCTAAAAAAAATTTGAGAAAATATTAAAAATTAGAAAAAGTGCATCAAACATTGGAATTTGGCCAAAAAATGGTGCACCTAATAGCTTTGCTATTATTTTTGCTCAAAACACCCAAAACCCTTGAAAAAAAGAGTTTGAGAATTTTCTGGGTACTTCAAACAAAAATTCCAGCAACCAGACAAATTAATACGTAACATCAAATTGAACCAATTCCAAGCTTAAAACAGAACAAAAACTAAGCTAAAACAGAACTAAAACAGAGATAAAACAGAACAAAAACACTTAGAAAACTTTCTCAAACAATTGAAATTCCAAATCCCCGGCAACGGCGCCAAATTTTGACGGGCTTGTCGTACAACCCTCAAAATAAAACTAGGTTGGACATTAAATGCAATATAGGGCACAACCTAGGTCATCTCCCTTGGAAATGGAATTCAATGCTTAATTAAGTTTCTAAGTGTTAAAAGACCCTAAAAATTTCTAAACTAAGGGGGTTTTGGTTGATTTAAAATAATTAAAATGAAACTAAATTAAAATTCCTAATTGCTACCTAATTAGATGAATTGTGGTAGATAATGGCTTGTGACTAGCTTAGGAATGGTCTCTTGGTATCCACTATCCTTATCCTAATCCAATTATAATTAATTCTGGCCTAAGAATTCCTAATTGTGTTCATTAGCAAATGATCTTGAATAACCATTCAAGATTCAAGAAATTAATAATCTAATGTTGAATTGAGACCTCAATCCCACATTAAACCGCTAATTCTTGTCCTTAAGATCAATGAACATTTAATTTGATTAATTAACTAATTAATTATCTTCTGATTCATCATCCAAAAATGTTTAATTAACTAACTAAACACTAAGGAATTCTCGAATCGAACAATCAAGCACAAAATCTCACTCATGCATTTCATCGAACACCTTCGTGGCATACATGAGAGATTAGTGAGAATAATGAAAAATCAGATTTAAATCCAACCAATTAATCAACAAAAAATGTTTTCTAATTAGTATCTAACCAGCCACTAATTAATTACACAAATTCCTAATCAAATACAACTTAACCGAGATTGCACAGAATGAGAAAAAGTGTAGGAAAATTAAAGAATCTTAGCCAAAATTCTACTTCTTCTCCAAGGATTCAAGCTTCAGCCAAGGTACTTCCAAGCTAGCCTCAAGGTGGATGAATTAGAGTATCATTTTGGTGGTGAGATGGAGATGGGAGGAAGCGGCGTGGAGAGAATGGGTTGTGGGTGAAAGGCGTGGATGAGCGAATGACGGAATGGGCGAATGACCTAATGGAATGTGTGTGTGTCGATGGAATGAAGGCGTGGAGTGGATGACGTGAATGATGAACAGATACAATGGATCCTCTCTCACGTGGCTTGCTTATTTTTCACGTGCTCCCTCTTCAGCTCTTGCCTTCACGTTGCTTGCATGTAATATAAGGTGGGCCCCATTGCTTTTATTTTATAATATTCTGCTGCAGTTTCTTATTCTTTCTGACGTCGTTTTATCATGTTAGCTCCTATTCCACGTTGGTTTCACGTTCCTCTCTCTGCATGTGAGTTGCCTTCATCACGTGCTTTCGTGGCTTATTTCCACTCCTCGTGTTCTACGCTTAACTCGAGCTGCCTGACTCCTTCGTTTCAAAGCTGGTTTGTGTGTTGCTCGAGTTGTAAGCTGCTGCCATTTGTTTCTTCATGCTCCTCAAGCCAAAACAGTAGCTTTGCCTTCTCTGTTCTGCATGTGTGTGTTTATTTCTGCTCAAAAGCTCCAGCTCATTTCTCTTCTGCTTCTTCGTCGTTCTGCAGCTTTTACATGGTTCTGCTCTTCCTTCTTCACAAGTTTGTAGCTTCCCTCATTTTCTTTTATGCGTTGAACCCGTGGCTGTCTCTGTTTCTGCATTCGAGCCTCTCAACTCGTGTAAAACCACATGCTCAGCTGGTGTGTGTTGCTTCTGAACCTCCTCTGTTCATTCGTGCTCTGCTCAAGGGAGTTCTCCACATGGTTGCTTCTTTAGCATTTCATTTGGCGTCCTGGACAGCTCCTCATTCCTTCACGTTATAGCTTCCAATTTAGCTCAACAAGCTTCTTCGTTACTAAACCAGAAACTCGAGCCTCCTTCTCCTGTGTTGTTTTCTTGTTCCTTCACATAGCGTTCTCCAACTCTTCACGTTCAGGTCAAGTCCTCTCTTCATACCACATGTTGCTTCTACTCACCAGAACAGAGCATCGTGAAGACGTGGTTGGTCATGAGAGTGAATGCACACAAGCCACCTTCAACCAGCCCTTTCTTTTCCATGTACATCCCTTGTTTCTTCTTCCCATATATACATGCCTTCATCTCTTCTTCTTCTTTTCTTTAAATCAAATACTCATTTAAGCTATTTGCCATTCACAAATCTGCACAAATAATAAGAACAATTCAATAGGAAAATTCACAAAATCATTTGAAATAGAATTGAGCATTAATATTTCAAAATTTTGCAAATTAATTCCTAAAGTTCAAAAATGGCTATTAAAACCAATTTTCATTCAATTGCATTCATTAAGCCACATTTAATTATTAAAATGACTAAGTTAGGAGGATAAAAATAGATAAAATATGTGTTTATCAAGGAGCCTTCTAGGAATCTCAAAAGTCATCCAAACACTCATTTAAGCCTAAGAATTATTGTATCAAATCATATTTTTAATGGAATACTTGAAACCCTAACTTTGCTATCTTGAAATCTAATGACTATTTGATTGTTTCCTTTCCATAATCTTGTTCTCCTCCCTCATTTTCCTAAGATTCACCCTTGGTTTAACTAGAAATCCAACCGCTCTTAGTTGGTCTTGTAACACCATATATTTTTAACTTACTTCTTATCATTTCTAAGTCTCACATGCAACAAGAAAAGGCGGATAGCTACCTTGGGGCAAATTCAAGTATTACTTTGCTTGTTCCTTTCCTTTTTTGGTTCCACAAACACAAGGAGGTGGGGTTGGATTTCTTTGGCCTATTCACAAAAGTCCTAAGAACCAAGAGTGAGGCAATCCAAAAGTCCTAGAAATGGGGTGAGGCCAAACCAAAAGTTCCTAGAGCTCATTCTTATACTTGACATGAGTTTGTGACACAAAAATGTGAAAGTGGAATGCTTCATGAATTGATTGATTGCATACTTATGCCTTTGACATGTTGTATGTCTTGAAAATGTACTTGGATAGGTATTTAAGCTATTGAGGTTCAATGAATCTCACCCTTTCCTTTCTCTCATCTCACATGATCTAGGTGGAGTCCAAGATCCAAAGGATGGAGGCCAAGGAGCTTAAATCTCTATCTCTTAGCACATTTTGCTAATTTTGATGTATTAGAATGTCAAAGAATATATATATATGTTATTTTTGAGCCATGACACTTTGAACAAGTGTAAAACTATGTAAAGTTAGTGTATGTATCAATAATAGAGTTTAATGAATAGAATTGTGTGTTTTGACCTAGGTCGTGCTGTGCTATTATTACTGTTCTAGAAATTCAAAAATTCATATCTCTTAGCTCTGACCTTCAAATGAGGTGCTTCCAGTTGTTACAAGTCACTCTAAATGCCTAGTTTCTACCTACAAAATTTCGTAGCCATTGGACCACGTTTGCCCCTCGGATGACACAATTTCACAACTGACCAAATGAACAGTATTAGTGCAAATCCGAAATTCTGATGCCAACTTTGAAAAATCATAGAAAATTCCACAAACCTCCAAATGAGGTGATCTTTAGCTTGCCAAAAAGCTCTAGGCAAGATCTAAATGCATGCAAAATTTCAAATCAAGAAGAGATCATTTGGTCAGACTTTGTCATAGCTCAAGGTTATGGCAATTTGGTTCCAATAAAGGGGCAATTTGGTTCCAATGGGCCATTCATTGTTCCACACACAAGACTCTGTTCATATAGTCCATGAATACCGCGGGCGCATTTGTCAGCCCAAAAGGCATTACAAGGAACTCATAATGCCCATATCTAGTCCTGAAGGCCGTCTTCGGGACGTCTTCAGCTCTCACCCTCAGCTGGTGATATCCAGATCTAATAAAGTGCCTTTGGAATCACTCAATTTAGAGCTAAAACCTTCCCAAACGAAGCGGTCAAAATTTAGGTCAACCGACATTGGAAAGAGTACATCGGAGGGGCTTTACCAGTCCTAGGGCTTCCCATGGTTTTTGAGGCCTCTGAGAACCCTGGGCAACTCAAAATTTCCATTTCTCTATATGCCACGTTCTGCCTCCCCTTCTCTAAACCGACTTGCTTCTGCCTAATTGCAGAGGAGAACTCTAGCTTCTTAGGCGCAAAAGAGGAGGAAGATTTTGGAGGAAGAAATTCAAGAAAAAGGTAAGAAACTTTAAGAAATTCCATATCCTTCCTTCTTAAAACTTGCTCCTCTCCTCCCAAGCTTTCTTTCTATGATTTTAATGGAGAGTTTGGTGCTGTTTTGGGGGCAGAACAGAAAGGGAAATTTCGAAACTTGAGGGAGTAAGCCAACCAAGTGGAAGAATAAGCCAAAAGAAGCAAGAAAACAAGGTAAAACTTCCATTCTTTAGTAGTTTCTCCCTCCCCCTTTCTCTTGCATGAATTTGGCCACCATGAGCCCACTTCTTAGGGGCTGTTTTCTGTCCAATTTATGGAGGGATTAGAGGTTTTGGAGTGCAAGGATTAAGATTCTATCATTGGAAGCAA
Organism: Erythrophleum fordii; assembly: GCA_032878935.1. Classification (NCBI taxonomy): domain Eukaryota; kingdom Viridiplantae; phylum Streptophyta; class Magnoliopsida; order Fabales; family Fabaceae; genus Erythrophleum; species Erythrophleum fordii. The sequence goes on from JAVQMF010000021.1 coordinate 99,250, forward strand.
GTAAAAGCCATTGAATTTCAAGTTGAAAAAGTGTAGGGTGCTTGAACATAATTTAAAATCTGGGTTTGGATAGATGGCAGAGCCTGAGCTGGTTCCTGGGGAGGTGGGGGTGGAGCACCGACAGTGGAAGGCTGGGGTGCACCAGAGGTGGATGGCTGAGGTACACCAGAGGTGGGTGGCTGAGGCGGAGGTGGTGGAGGAACCTCTCTCCTGGCTTCTTCTTGCCTAGCCAGGGCTTCTTGCAGCTGCATAATTATCTCATGCTGCTGCTAGATCATATATTGTTGCTGGGCTATGACGTTATCAAACTGGTCAATCCGCTCCTTAATAGCCCGCACTGGATCCTCAGACTCAACCTCAGGTTCTTGAGGTGGTTTGCCTCTGCCTCTACCTCGGCCTCTCTGAGTCTCAACCATCTTTACTGAAAAGAAAAACCACAGCCTTTAGCCCACAACATAAACTTACCACACATACATCGCTTTCCACCCCAAAAACCACCTAAAAATAAGCCAAATATACCATTCCATAATCAAATGTCGAGCAAAAGTACCTGAACTTTTGCTCTGATACCATAAAATGTAACACCATATATTTCTCGCTTACTTCTTATCATTTCTAAGTCTCACATGATGAATTGCATAAAAGGGAATGGAAAAATGGCATTAAAATAATGTCTTATTTCGCGTTGCGTCGCGTATGAAAATTCCATTCGGTGTCACAAGGACCATATGAGCTCATACATCATATTCTCATATTTAATTACATACATACAACTCATTTGCATCACCAAACTTGGCCCACAACTCGTGGAATTCAAAAGGGAACATCAAATTCAATCTATTATTTTCGGCCAAAATATCAGTTTTTCTGTCACAATTTCAAAAATTCATAACTAAATCCACAAAAATTGAAACCCAACAAACTTTACCATTATAGAAAGCTCTGGATGTCTACCCAATGCTCAAAAAAATTTCATCTCATGAATCACTAAGGGGAGAACGTTTGACATCCAAAAAGTCACTAGGGTCGCTGCTGTCTGGGCTACTGGTTCAGGTTACTAATATGAAGTTTCAAAATTCATAACTAAATCTAGAAAAATGGAAATCATGCATTCTTGGCCATTTTGGAAAGCTACACATATCTAATTTATTAAAAAAAATATGTCCAAGCTATGAAACATAACACAGAAAGCGTTTGACATGCGAAAAGGGGCAGAGGTTAGGATTGCTACTGGTACTGATGCAAGTGTCTGCTATAAACTTTGGAAATGTCCAATTAATTCCAAAAAAATTCAATCCATGAAAATTATACCAAGTTGGAAAGCTATGAATGTTAACGTTATGGTAAAAATAGGTTCAGACCATAGAACAAAGGGCAAAATGGAGAGAAGAAGAGCAAGGAAGATTAAGTTGGAAAATGGCAAAATACCTTAGTTTTCTTAGCTTTTCTTGCTTGTTTCTCACTTTGTTTAGCCTCCTCTCCTCAATTCTGAATTTTCCACCTCTATTTCCCTCCATATAAACCCAAAAGCTTCAACAAAACCATAAAAAGAAAGAGGGGAAAGAGGAGAAGGAGATTGGTGAAGGAGAAAGCATGAAAAATAATGAAATTCTTACACCTTTTGCTAAGTTTCTCTCTTCCTTCTTCCCTCCATCTTGTGTGCCATTCTCCTCTACCCTTGGTTCTATTTTAGCCTAGAAAATTCATTCATAAGGAGCGGGGCAGAAGTAGGGATATTTTTATAAGCCTAAGGGTTCATTTAAATAATTTTTAAAATTTGCAATTTAGTCTCTCTTTTTAGTTTTATCCATTTGGGCTCATTTTAACTCTTTTTTGAGAACCGTCTTTTCCATCTTAAAATTAGGTCCTGTAATTCATAAAATAGCTTTGGCTTTACCCAAATTGGATTTAAAACCATTTCGAACAGTTCGATTAAAGTTTTGGTCAACTAACAACCGAAATCGTTCACCAGAGGGGTTTAAACTATTCTGGGAGTTTCCATAGTTTTCAAGGCCTCTGAGAACCCTAAAAATCTCAAATTTCTTATTTAAAAAGCCCTTCTATGAGTTTTCTAAAAATTGCCCGAAATTATGAAAATACTATTACGTTTCGTTGCATTTTCATTAAAAATTTGTCTGGCTATTCTAACTCCGATTTCAAGGCACCTCTGGGCTTGACTCATCATTATTTATGGTCTAGAATATTATTCTAATTTTATTGGACCTCAAATCATTCTATCTGAGAAACTTTCCTTTGTATCTAGTAAATTTCATACGTTTACGAAGAAATCGTACATTATACTTTTCGTGTTTTCTCTTATTTTCAAAGAATTAGATATTACAACAAGCATATTATAACACCATCATACTATAACTCATTTCATGCCATTTCTAGGTTCTATTCCATGAAGCATATGAGTTTCCAAGAAAAAGACATTAAAATATTATATTTTCATGCGTTGCATAGCGGATAAATTTTTTATTCGGCATTCCATAGACCAAGGGAACTCATTAAAATCATTCTCATATTTAATTACACTAATACAATTCAAAACCATCCAAGAAAGTGGCTTGGAACTTATACAAGTGGATGAAACACACCAATTTCCACAAATTAGCCACAGTCAAATTTTTAGTTTTTCTGTCACAACTTCATAAATTCATAACTAAATTCCAAAAATTGGAAATCTAACAAACTTTACCATTCTAGAAAGCTCTAGATGTCTACCCCTTGGTATAAGTAATTTTAGCTCATGAATCATTAAGGAGAAAATGTTTGACATCTGAAAAGCCATTGAGGTCTCTGCTGCCTGGGCTACTGTTTCAAATTACTGATATAAATTGCAAAATTCATAACTAATTCTATAAAAATTGAAATCATACAAATTTGATCATTATGGAAAGATAAAGATGTTAAATGTATTCTAAAAATAATTTCAAAATGAAACAGATACTTTTAGCCATTGGAAATCTATAAAACAATAACTAGACTCAGGGGGCGCTATTGCTACTGACAGCAAACTTAAAAAATGCATAACTCTCTACTCAGACCTCCAAATGAGGTGATCTTAGTGGCCACAAAAAGCTTATGAACTTTAGTTTATGGATATAAAATTTTACAAGCATTGGATGCCATTTCCCAATCAGATGACATAGAACACAAAACTGATAGTGTGAACTATGCACATACCAGAACCAATTGAAAATCCCAACAATGAAAATTCATAAATAATTTTGTAAAGCTTCCGAACTTTAGCTTTCCAAAAAGCTCTCAATGAAATCTACATGTATGCCAAATTGCATGGAAAAATTCCTTCATTTGGTCAGAAAATGCCATAGGGTGCCATTTGGGTTAATTTAATGTCTTTCAATGGTTCAAGGATGGGCAAAATGGCTCCTAAGATCCTTGTGACCACTTGGGCACGTGGAAATGGCTAAAAAAGACTCCCTAAACTTGTCTTAAAGGTGTAAAAACTCAAAACATAAAATCTCATCCTTCATCCCTAAGTCATATGCAAGGAGACATATATCTAAAGTAGCCATACAATACCCAAAAATTCCAACGCTTCTCATTTATCATCAATTGTCATACATATATCAACTATGGGAATATTTACACATGGTCTATTCATTGTACATTCATTCTATCAGAAGATTACATCATTTGCTATTTCTTTGGTTGCAACATAACCAAAATCAAGCAATTTAGGGCCAACGCTTTATCTTCCACCTTGGTGACTTCCATTTCCTTGTTCATTGGCTCCACTTAGCATATTAAGATATTGAAGAGAAGGGAGTGAGATTCAAGGAATTCCAATAAGCTCATCTCCCTTTCAATCATGCATAAAGAATGTAATACAAGCCTTAAAATGCATGGATGGCATACTAATATTTAAAATGGTTAAAGATGCATTCTTAGCATTTACACAAAGCACACATAGCATACTTAGGTTTGCCAAATGAATAGATTACCCTCACCCACTTTCTTCAAGGTTCTTGGACTTACCTCACCTTTTCTCTCAAAGGCCTTGAACTAAGCCTTGCTCTTGGGAGACATTCTGTTGGTCTCAACCACTTCTAAAGGCTCTTGGCTCATCCTCACTAAAGATAGAAGGTTCTTGGCCTCTCCACATTCAAGCAAACTAATGCAAACATTCTAAGCATCATTTGAATACATAATGCAATACTATGGTTCCATGGTACATAAGCATCATACTAAAACACAATTCATAGCTTAAAATACACATACACACATTCAAAGACAATGTAGACATTCATTCATACATGGGAGAAAAGAAAGAGAGCTACCTTTGCCACACAAGCACACTTTTTCTCTTGAATTTGGATCTCCTCCCATGGCTACACACTCATAACTAGGTAGGGCTTGTTTCCCTTGGCCTAAATACATAAGATAGGAACCTATTAGACTCTTGGAACCATTCTCAAAGCTACCTATCTATTTAGAACTCTAACTTTGTTTTATGGTTTAATTATGAATCCTAATGGCACCTAATGAAGCAACATCCACTCTTTGAAGTTTAGGCCCCATTCTTTCCATTTATATATGATTTTTGACTTCCTTTAAGCCTCTTGGAGTCATCACACAATTAAAACCAGGAGCCTAAGTATATGTTGCTTCCTTAGGTCACATTATGGAATATAAGCACCAACTCATTCTCTAAGCCTCCTAAATTTTTTTCTAAGGCTTCCCCTCATATTCATTCATCATATATGACTCAAAAATAGGTTTGGAAAAATTCAAAACTATCCATAGGTATGTAGAACTCACTTGACCGAACCTATGGAAGAATTTCACCTTCATAGACTTTGCTTTGTTTTCTTGATGGAGGAAGTACATGGGGAGGTTCTTAGGGATCTTAAAGGACTCATTCAAATACTTATTTAAACATAGGAACAATTATATCAAGTCAGATTTTCAAGGGAACACTCGGATGCCTAATGATTCTATCTTGTTTTGTAATGCCTTTTACTTGCTTCCAATGATAAATTCTTAATCCTTGCACTCTAAAACCTCTAATCCCCCCTTGGTTTGGATAGAAAATAGCCTATAAGAATTAGGCTCATGGTGGCCAAATCGTGCAAGAGGAAGGGGGAGGAAGAAGCTACCAAATAATGGAAGTTTTACCTTGTTTTCTTGCTTTCTCTTGGTTGCTTTTCACTTTCCTTGGTTGCCTCCCTTACGAATTTTTCCTCTGTTCTGCCCCCAAAATAGCACCAAATACTTCAAGAAAACCATAGGAAGAAAGGAGAGAAAGAGAAGAACAACTTTGCTTAAGGAAGAATAAAGCAAATCTATGAATTCCATACCTTTTTCTTGGCCTTTTCTCCTTCCTTTACCTCCTCCCTTGTGCACCTAAAATTTTTGGTCATCCTCTCTATTTTTGGGTAGAAGCAAGTCGGTCTAAACTAAGGGAGAGTGAACATGAACTTTAAAGAAGAATAAAGAATCTTCATTTTTAAAATTGATTGCAATTTTGCCCTTCGCAATGGCATTTCTGGTTTGGCTTCATTTTAGCTCCTTTTTTAGAACCGTCTTTTTCATTATAAAATTTAGGTTCCTAATTTAGTAAAATATTTTGGAATCACTCAAATCAGAGCTAAAACCTTCTCGAACAAAATGGTTAAAATTCGGGTCAACCGACATCGGAAAACCTACATTAGAAGGGTTTTAACTATCCTAGGGCTTCTTATGATTTTTAGGGCCTTTGAGAACCCCAGAGAACTCAAAACTTTCATTTAAAAAGCCCTCCTATGTGTTTTTCCAAAATTTCCCTTATTTACAAAAATGCCACTGGTCTTTTGGTAAATTGTTTGAATCACTGTGGCCCCCATTTCTGGGTAACTCAGGACTCAAACCCTTATTTTCCATTATTTAAAATTTTATTCTAATTTTTGTTAGTCTTAAATAACTCATCTTAAGGGACTTACTTTGAAAACTAACTCATTTCAGTGTTTTACGAAAAATCGGACGTTACATTTCAACACCTTACAGAGCCTTGTGGACATTGTCCCTCGAAAATGGCTTCTCTCATTAGCTCTAGAGTTTTGTTCTTCTTGGAAGATGGCTTCTCCCATTAGCTCCCAAGAAAATATGTCTACGTGGGGAGAGTATTACTCCTACTTATAAGGCCCTAACCAAGATCCCTCTTTTTTGATATAGGACTTTACAATCCACTCCCCTTTAGGGCTAACTCGTCCTCGGATTGCATATGTGGTTAGGCTAGCTCTGATACTAAACACCTTACAGAGCCTTGTGGATATTGTCCCCGGTAGATGGCTTCTCCCATTAGCTCTAGGGTTTTGTTTTTATTAGAAGATGGCTTTTCCCATTAGCTCCCAAGAAAACACATCCACGTGGGGAGAGTACTACTCCCATTTATAAAGCCTTAGCCTAAGTGCCTCCTTTCCGATATGGGACTTTACACATATCAATGTTACTTGAGAAAATTAAAAGAACAAGTCAGATAGCATAAAAGTATGCTTACATACTTATCATAAAAAGAGAATTAAAATTACTACATTGTAGAATGTCATGGAGGATCATAGACCTTACTTTCACTTTCATTATCACCTTGTCTTACTCCCTGTCTAAAAACATAATAAAAAAAAATCCTCCACCTATAGTCTCCATTTGCTGATAAGGAAAATTTGATGTTTGTTGATAATAAGGCTCTTGATAATTTATTAAAGGTTGATAATGTGGTGGGGCTTAAGTCATTGGATAGTAATCATATGACATATGAGAAGGTTGTTGATAAAATAGTGGATAATAACTTTGTCTACTTTGAGAGGAGTCACCAATGCCAAAATCACTAAAACTTTAACAAAAAATTAAAGGAAGAACTATCTTTTACTACACCACTTTACTGCCCTCTACCTCTTATAGATTGAGAACTACCTTTTCTATTATCACCAGAACCTTTGTCCTAAAAAGAAGTCATATCAACAATAAAGCCTGAATCATGTATAGTATATGGAATGTTTTGATATGAATCTTGTTTCCTATCTTCATCTATGTCATGGTCACTTTTCACTACACCACCACCACCACCACCATTATTACTTGGTGGACTCAAACCACCATTACCAACTTGACTATAACCTTCATGAAAACTTGAATCATCATCAGCCTCTACCTCTTCATTATTAGTATCTATTTTTATGAGCCATTTCGAATTTTGAAGTCCATCCAATAATAGGTATTCTCTTTCCTTAATCCACAGAGACAAGGGATCATCTTCTTAAAATATGTAATCAAGATTAATTAGATTAAAACTATTTTCTATCTTTTCTTGACCACACCTCTTATTTTCCCTCATTTTTAGCTTTATATCATAAAAGGTAAAGACAAGTTTCTATAATTTTTTATACTTGAGTCTATTTCTTGTCTTTGAATGAATATATCTAAATGTGTTCCAACTCCTTTCACAATTTGAAGCTAAGGTTGTTTAGCTCAAAATTTTTATTTCAATGCTTTGAAGCTTAGGAGCATATGAATCATATATCATCCACCATTTAACTATTTAAACGAACAATACAAAAATAAAGTCAACTTTGGATTATAAACAAAAATAATCATTTTAATTGAGTCACATATTATACCATGTATACTTGTAAATGAAAAATAAATTATATCTTACCGGGATCCATTTGAGACCATGCTCTCTAAGCTTGTCGTGTTCTAAAGTTCTCTCTCATTTCTCAAAAAACCATTAACTATGTAACATTATATTAAATTTAATGTAAATATATAATAGTATATTCCAAATATTCATTATACCAAAAATAACTAATTCAATTTAGTCTTTTAATTATAACATCCATATTTCCTTCTAATTTGGTGATTGCACTTTTGGTTCTATCAAATGTTTCTTTATGAATTGAATGACCATGCTCAACTCCAACTTGAAACTGATGATTAAGAAAATAACCTGAAAAAAAAAAAGATTTAATTAGTTAATACACAAGCATTTCTCTTTTTGCGACAACATAATATATATATACTTACCTATAGAATCTAAATCAGTATGTAAAAATTTTTACCTTTTATTTTTTATGTCATCATAAGTTGAGTGATGATGATAGCTTTATTGCATAGATAGCTTTACTATATCTGTAACTTCATAGATAAAACCTATAGTAGGTTTTTCATCACCATCAACCAATCTTAACACTTTGACAATTGGTTTAAACACTTTTAATATTTTATTGGTTTTGATCCAAAAGTCATTATCCAAAATTTTTTTTCTAGCATCATGTGTGTCACAACATACATAGCTAGCAATAATTTTACATCACAATTAGCCAAAAGGATTTATTTTAATAATTTAAGCACTTTTGGCAACATATTTTATCGTCATTAAAAGCCCAATTAACTCATCATTAGCTAAATGAACCAATGAGCTACTATATCTATTTTCCATCCATAATACATGTGTTCAATTAGAAACATCTCAATTTGAAGCTCCAAAACTTGGGCCCAAGCCATGCAACACAAAATGGCATGTCATTTGGCAATTTCCAAGAATTCCATAATCTAATATAAACTTTGAAAATCATAATTAATTCTAGAATGATTGAAATCATGAAAATTATATCATTTTGGAAATATAAGGATGTCCTCTAATAACTATAAAAATTTTAAATCAAAACAACTAGGTTCGATCCATAAAAATTGATAGAACAGTACATCAGGTCACTAATGCATCTTACAGCAAAATCTAAATTTCAAAAATCCATATCTCCCTCTACACAAATCTAAATGGGATGCTCTCAGTGGCTATAGAAAGCTTCTGATGTCTAGTTTATTCTTGTAAAAGTTCATGAGTATTGGACTTCATTTGGCCCATGAATGACACAAAAATGCAAATGGACTATATGAATAGTGACTAGGACAATTTTGCATAATTTAGGCAAATTTGAAAATTCATAATAAATTTTCTAGAGCTCTAAATTAGGTGCTCTTTTACTCTATAAAAAGCTGTAGATGAGACCTACAATCATGCCAAATTTCATGCATAAAATCATCTATTCGGTTAGTTTGTGGTTTAGCTCAACATTATGTCAATTTTGAAACTACAAAAGGCTTAAAATTGCACCAAATGGTCTTCTAATTATTCCACAACCATTTGAGCACATCCAAAAGTATAAACACAGCCTATGAGAGTATCCTAAATGATCCAAATTATAACACCCAATTTTCGTAAAAACAACAAAAACAAGCCAAGTATAAAAGAGAGTTAGGGCCAAATAAAATTAAGATAAAATTTTAAATAGAAAATAAAGATTCAAGGCTTAGGATGCCCAAAAATTAGAGCCAGAGCAGCTAAATAAAATCTAATAAAAGGTAGTAGTATTTTCATAATTTTGGGCACATTTTAGAAAACTCAAAGGAGGGATTTTTAAATAGAAAAATTGAATTTTTTAAGGTTCTCAAAGGCTCTATAAACTATAGGAACTCCTAGAATAGTTCAAACCCCTCTAATTTATATTTTAGAACATTGGTGTAATACCATACTCTTCTAGCTTTCCCATCCCATTACATGAGCTAAACTTCATACACTTTGCAAGAAAATCCATATATTTTAATGTATTAATTTGTGTTACATAAGGTTCCATTTACTCATTTCATGCTTCATGTGTCATATGAACGCATCATTATCACCTTCCATCTATAACACATCCATACAAATAAAAAACACCACAAAATATCCTAAGAGTCTCGGGTTTGGCATCATACATCAGAAAATTCAAGGTTTACTCTCGGGTTTACTGTTCTAGTTTTTTGGTAGGAACTTTGGAAAATCATAATTAATTCTAGAAAAATCAAAATCAAGTAAATGATAGCTTTCTCAAAAGTTCTAAATGTCAAATAAAGGCCTAAAATCATTATATGAGCATTGGTGTAATACCATACTCTTCTAGCTTTCCCATTCCATTACATGAGCTAAACTTCATACACTTTGCAAGAAAATCCATATATTTTAATGTATTAATTTGTGTTACATAAGGTTCCATTTACTCATTTCATGCTTCATGTGTCATATGAACACATCATTATCACCTTCCATCCATAACACATCCATACAAATAAAAAACACCACAAAATATCCTAAGAGTCTCAGGTTTGGCATCATACATCAGAAAATTCAAGGTTTACTCTCGGGTTTACTGTTCTAGTTTTCTGGTAGGAACTTTGGAAAATCATAATTAATTCTAAAAAAATCAAAATCAAGTAAATGATAGCTTTCTCAAAAGTTCTAAATGTCAAATAAAGGCCTAAAATCATTCCAGAGCACAAAAGCATCAATTGGACCATGGAAAATAATAGAATAATTCTAAAAGTCCAGCTACTAGGTCTGCTGTCACAAGTTTCTAATATAAAATTTGAAAATTCATAAGTAAAGACAAAAAATTCAAAATCAAGCAAAGCATACCATTATGGAAAGCTTTTGATGTTAAATAATGATTACAAATAATTCTAGACCAATGCACTAGCCTTTAACCTGCAAAAAATAATGGAACAGTACCATAGGTTGAGTTGGATTACTAGCACTGTCATATAACTTTAAAAATTTAGTTTTCTCTCTATAGAGCTCCAAATGGGGTGATCTCAGTGGCTATGAAAAGCTTATGATGTCTAATTTATGCCTATAAGAACTTTATAAGTATTGGATATTATTTGGCCTATGTGTGACACAGAAATATAAACTGACCATATAAACAGTGCTATTACTATTTTGGTAAAATTTTTCCAACTTTGAAAAATCATAATAAATTCTCTAGAGCTCCAAATTAGGTGATCTTTAACTCCATGAAAATCTCTAGTTAAGCTCTATAAATATGTCAAATCTCATGCCAAGACTATTCCATTCAATTTGTAGTTCAGCTCAAGATTTAATCACTTTTTGGGGTTACAAGGGATTCTTAAAGCACCATTTCACTTTCTTAATATTCCTTAGCCACTTGAGCACATCCCATAGCACCAACATAGCCTAGGGAAGCATGCAAAATGGTCCAAATTACCATGGAACTCATATTCATCTTGCCACTCCCATTTTTACACATATAAACTATGGCACATAGGTGGCAAAAATCCATAATTTCATACATTTAGCTTCAAGGTTGGTACATTCATCATAATTATATACATTCAAACTTGCTCAAATGGTTATGCCTCATATACATCATATGAATATAACTCTTGACATCAATATGCTTTACTCCTTGTCAAAGTCTCATACTCTAAGGCATTTGGCCTCCTTTCTTTGGTCTTCTTAGCTAACCTAAACATAATTAAGCATATGAAAGGAAAGAGTGAGATTTAAAGAATTTCAATAGTTTTTTACCCTTTCAAACATACATAATGGATACTAAAACATGTCAAAGAATGCATGTATGACATTTAGACTACTAGTAAACATACATATAGCATTTTCATGGTCATAAAAACTCATATATATCATACATAGGTTCTCAAGGGCATTGGTCTAGCCTCACCTATTTTCCTTGGGACTTTTGGATTTGCGTCACCCATTTTCAAGAAACTTTTGACTAAGCCTCACTCTTCTTGAGACTTTTGGTTTTGTCTCATCTAATCTTAAGGACTTTTGGCTCATCCTCACCTATGCTAAGAGACTTTTGGCATCACCAAACCCATTTAAGCCAAAACACATTCATAAAGCACGTTTCAAGAACATCATGGTACCATAATATGTAGGAAATGGCTAGAAACATTTCTCGTGGCATAAACATACATAAAAGCACTCAAAGACAAGCAAACATCTAAGGCATGCAAGAGAGAAAGGTTAGAGACCTACCTTGGAGCCAATGCCACACACTTTTTCCTTGAATTTGTCTTCCTTTTTTTGGCTAAGCTCATGTAATTAGGTGGCACTTGATTCTCTTGGTCTCGATGCATCAAATAAGGTATATTTAAGTCATTGGAGCAAGCTTTAGCTTCTCACAAGCTCTATGCTATGCTACTTTCTCATATAACCTCATTATGGATCCATTCAAGACAAAATGAAGCAACCTTTGGGTTTCATTATCTTGGCTCCCATTTCTCACTTAATTCAAGTCTCTTGACTCTATTTAGACTCTTTAGAGTCATCACAAATTCATTTTAAGGAGCCTATTTATAAGTTGCTTCTTTATGTCTCATTATAGAGCCTACACTTCCATCTCACAAACCAAGGCTTCTAAATTTTTTTCAAGGCTTCCATTGATGTTCTTCTATCATATCTAGTCCCATTCTATCATTGGAACAATTTACAACACTCCCTTAGTGCTTTAAGTGGTCTAGGCCGAGACATAGAGCACTTTGTAGCATAGGAAGCTTTGTTTGTTTTCTTGTGCAATTAGCCACTTGTGAAGCTCCTAAATGTCTTAAGAACTCTTATATACTCTTAGAAAGGCTATGTGACCCTTGAAAAGTTTCAAATTTCCATTTGCAACTTAAACTCTCTTGGTAGCACAACTTATATTTTCTTGCTTCTCTTTTGCTTTCAATTGGAAATTCCTATTTCTTTTACTCTAAATTCCTCATTTCTAACATGCTAAGACTTGAATTAATTCTCTCCTCAATGGGTTAGATTCTAGATGAAATTCCCATGAAGAAAACAACCAAGAAAAAGCAATAGAAAGCCATGTATCTTACCTTGGTTTTAAGCTTCTTCAAGAGTACTTTCTAGGCTTCTATGTTTCCTTTCAATTCCTCACCTTTTCTTACTGAATCAGTCATGTTTCAGCCTCAATTAGTTCAGAAAAATCATGGGAAAAGAGAGGAGAAAGGGAAGGGCATGATTGGGGAAGGAAGAAGCATAAGATAGTCTTGGATTTTTACGTTTTTCTTGGTCTTTCTTCTTCTTCTTTCCCCCCTCCTCTTGTGCGTCCTTGGAGCTCTCTCTTAGCTCTATTTCAAACTAACAAAATCATGGTTAAGGGCTAGAGTGTAACACCCTAAAATTAATTAAGCTATTAATCATAGGTTAGACATAATTAAGAATAATTATTACAGAATAATTGGATAAGTTATGTGAATTGGAATTATAGAGAGATAAATTATTAATATAGGTTTGAAATTTAATTAGGTTAAAAACCTCATTTAGGCCTAAATTAAATTAATTAGGCCATGGCTAGAGACTAATGGAGGCCCAATGACTATGGATGCAGACCCAACTTCTTATTGTAAGACTTGGCCCAAGAGAGAGCACTTAGTAATGATCCAATCTAATTTAGTGAGATAGAGGCCCAAGACCCAACTTACATGAGCTCTTATAGTTAGCCTAACATTTATTATACAGACCTAAGTTAGAGTGACTTTTGAAATTTGGCCTACCCAATTAAAATTTTGTAGCCCAACTCATGAAATCTGGCCCAATAAGCATAAATTCTGAAACTCATGGATATGGGCTTTTGGGTTAACCCATAACTCACTTAGGACCCAACTTAAACCTAACTAAACCCTACACACCTTCCACCCCTCACCCTATTTTGCAAAAAACTAAAACATAAGAAGCAAATTAGAAGGTCTCTTAGAGGCTAGGGTTTCTACCACCTTCTTGGCCCCATTTTCCCTATCTAGATCAAGATTTAGCCAAAGTAAGTGTGATATAACTTAACCCTCTCTTCTTCCTCTACATTTTGACTTGATTGATTTTTCATATAGAGCATTTCACCTATACCCAAAATCTGAAACTTGTTGATTGGTGTTTTCATGGTGAAATTTCGCAGGTTGAGGCTATGGGTGTTGTTAGGTAAGTATAAACTCCTCATTTTGTCACTTTTTCTGCTAATTAAAGACCCCTATAGTTGATTTATAGTATGGGCATTAATTTTGTACAAAATTACAAGGAGATCAAGGTGAAACCATGAAATTTCTGGGCTTGAGGACTTAAATTCGAATTTTGGAATATCTCATGTTGTGTTCTTGGTAGTTGATAACCCCATGATATTTTATATATTTTAATCCCCTAACTTAGGTATTTTAATATCCAAATATGGCTTTAAGACTTTAATTAGATAAGATTTTATTTTAATAGCCATTTCTATATTTTAGGAGTTAATTTGCAAAAATTTAGTTTTTTAATACTCATTTTATCTTAAACAATTTTTGTGAGTATGCCTGTTTGATTTTTTCCACTCTTTTGTGCAGAATTTTAATATGAATTGGGAGCTTGAACAAGCATTTGATTTAAAGAAGAGAAAGGAATGATTAAAGAAACATGAGCTTGAGCTAAAGAGAAACCTATGAGCAAAATGAAAAGGAAACATGTGGGTTGAAGGGGCTTGGAAACAAATGAAAAGAAAAGCATGCAGCACTTACATGAAAGCCACGAGAACAGAGCAAGAATAGAGAAGAAGAAGTAGAGTGTGTGTAGAAGCAGAGAAGGCACGAGTTTAGAATGATGAAGGAGTGAAGACAGCCACAGTTTGGGAGAATGAGCTGGAGATTGAAGAAGTGCAGTAGCTGAACAGAGAAGAGAAGGAGAATGGGAGTTGAAGCAACACACAAACCAGAAGCAACGTCCAGTTGTACGTAGGAGCAGCAGAATGAAGAGAAAACTACGTGGAAAGCTTAGGCAGAACAGAACCATTATGCACACGTCATATGTAAGCAGCCAAATGGGAATGAAGTGTCAGCTGAACCATGTGAAAAGAAAAAGCAATGAGCTGTCCAGAACGTGGAAAACGTAAAAGAAGAGCTGCTGAATAGAGATGAAGCTACGTGAGAAACTCCAACAAATGAATGAGAAGAGAACCAGCTGCAGCGTAAGAAGAAGAAGCTACGTACATGCAGAACAAAGGAGGTTTAGAAGTAACACAGAATAAACGAAGAAGCTCCAAACGCATGCAGAATCACGTCTGAGCAGCAACTTACAACTCGAGCAAAACATGGAGAAAAGCACATGAAGAGCATGAAGAAAGAGCTGGACAGCAACGTGATTCAATTAAGAAGGCAGCCACGGGTTCTGATGCTTTACAAAGAAGAAGAAGCTGGAAGAAACACGAAAGAACAGAAGCTACGTGAAAAGTGGGAAGCATGAATCAGAATATGTGAAGCAAAATAATAAAATAAAATGAATGGGGCCCACATTTTTACACACATGAAAGAGCTTCAGCCGATTGAAATTAGAGAGGAGCACGTGAAAAATAAAAAATGCCACGTGAGGAATAAAATCACGCCATCAGCATCCATTCCATTCACGACGCCATTCGCCCATTCAACCACACGCCTTTCGTCCACACTCGCCCATTCTCTCCATTTGCCCACCCCTTCGCCTTCGTCCAGAACCATACACAGAGCTTCCTCCTATCTCCATCTTCACGCCATTATGAAGCTCTAATCCACCTTGAGGCTAGCTAGGAGGAAGCTCTTGGAGAAGCTTGAATCCTTGGGCGAAGAATGCAGAATTTTGGCTAAGGATTTCTATTATCTTACACTTTTTCTTTTTTTATGCAATCTCGGTTGAGTTGTATTTGATTAGGAATTTGTGTAATTAATTAGTGGCTGGTTAGACACTGATTAGGAAACATTTTTGTTGATTAATTGGTTGGATTTAAATATGATTTTTCATTATTCTCTCTAATATCCCATGTATGCCACGAAGGTGTTCGATGAAATGCATGAGTGAGATTTTGTGCTTAATTGTCTATTTGAGAATTCCTTAGTGTTTAGTTGGTTAATTAAACATTTTTGGATGATGAATCAGAGGCTAATTAATCAGTTGATCAATCAAATTGGATGTTCATTGATCTTAAAGACAAGAATTAACAGTTTAATGCGGGATTGAGGTCTCAATTCAACATTAGATTATTAATCTCTTGAATCTTGAATGGTTATTCAAGATCATTTGCTAATGAACATAATTAGGAACTCTTAGGCCAGAATTAATTACAATTGGATTAGGATAAGGATAGTGAATACCAAGAGACGATTCCAAAGCTAGTCACAAGACCATAATTCACCATAATTCAACCAATTAGGTAGTAATTAGGAATTTTAATTCAATTTAGTTTTAGGTCGGTTTAATTAAATCAAAAACCCCCCAAATCAAGTAGCCTTTAGGACTTTTAACACTTAGAAAACCCAATTAGCATTGAATTCTATTTCCAAGGGAGATGACCTAGGTTGTGCCACTTGCTATATATTTAGATCAACCTAGTTTTATTTTGAGGGTTGTACGAGAAGCCCGTCAGTAGTTAAGGCTCAACTTAGTCTATTTAACCTTTTAGGTGTATGGGTAAGGGTTTCCTTTTCTCTTGCGTGGTGCATATGTTGAATTCCTATATTTTGGATTGACTTTTACTGCATGGTTTGTACATATGCAAAAATGGAGTTATGGGGAGTGAATCATGGTGAGCTTTAATATATGAACCCTAAATTGGTGCAATAGATCATTAGGAAGCTTGGGTAAGAAGTTCTCAATGATTTCTTCTTAAGATTAATCTATAGATAGGGAAAATTTCTTTGCTAATGATAGTTAAATGATAATCATGCTTATATTAAGTTTGGTATGCTTTGGATCATGGTGAGAGCTAAAGGAAAAGTAATTAGCTTCATTGACGTAACCAGGGATATTTTTCTTAATTCCATGTATATGCTCATGTTAATTTGATATTTCTTACACATGCTTGATTTTGAAATGCTAAATGATTGGTTGACTACTTAAATTACAATTTTGATTAGACTTTGTGAGTTCATGGTGGAGCTGTGGTGCGGTTGCCACCTTGCATAGCTCTGGTTGCCACCCTACATGTACTTCAATTGGATACTGTGATCAGACCCCAGATGCATGTACATGGACCACTTCCAATGTTATTGACCATTAACATGTTGTGTATGATTACTGGCATGGAACAATAGTTATTAGTAGCTCGACTAGTTCATTTGCAAATTGAATTGATGATTTTGATATTGATGATATGAAATTACATTGTATTGATTAATCTATACATATATATGGAATTTACCTCTTGTTACTGAGATTGTATATCTCACCCCCATTGTGGGCTAACATTTTTAGGGACTGGACCTCTTAGTAGCAAGAAAAAATTAATAGAAGCTTATTATATGGTTTGGTAGCACATAGGTTTGGAAACCTTGTTAGATTGTATTGTGTAATTAGATTTCTAGTTTTATATTATTTCTACATTACATCATAAATTGCCAAGTATAGGGACTGTATATGTAATATAATTATCACGGAATTGAACATTATGGTTGTAATTGGCCAACAATAGATGAGTGACTTGATCTTGTATGAACATTAAGCATTGGCCCTACGCTCCTTGTGGTTAGAACACTTTTGCTGTTACTAAATTATGGAATTTGCTTATGTATGATAGTTTCGTGAGTAGAAATTAACACTTAAATCTTAAAGTAGATAATGATATATTAATTAGGTAAATCAAGTAGATAAATATTATTAGAGTTTCACAAATTAAAGGAGAGTGGTCATGAAGTGTTTCTAAAGGGAGAATTGGAGTGCATGAGAGGAAATTTGGAAGTTATAGGAACATAAGGGAATTGGCTATGGCCAAAATGGAATTAGTCACTGCCAAACATGACGAAGTTACCCATGAAAGGAAATAGAGAGCAATTGGCCACAGCGAAAAATGAAGTTAGCCATGATGAAATGCAAGAAGCAGGTCTGATAGTGTTCTAAAGGGTAATTTGCCACGATAAAAGGGGTATTTAGCCATGGCGAAATATGAGAAATTTCTAAAGGTGTAAGGAGTTGAACTCAAGAATAATTGGTAGTAGCACGAGAGAATTTAGTTGCAGCGAAGGCGCTCAATTTCTCATATTAACTTAGAAACTTTAGTTTTCTCTATGGAAATGATAAGGAATGATTTAGAAGCACTTGTAGGAGGTTCTTATGAGTTGAAATTAATGGATGATAGGATTAAAAGCTTATAATTATGGGTTTGATTTCCTTATATGCATAAATGGTTATATAAGTAATTAGTTAATAACTCTAACAATATCAAGGCTTAAATTTCCTCACATTTTGCTAATGTAAGTAATCTCATAATGATTTCAAACCTCGATTGATGATTATTAATCATGTCTTTAATCTTAATTACTATGATTAGAAGTTAGGGTCGTTACATGGAGCAAATGGCTAGACATTTAAAAAGCCAAAAAGGTAAAGTTAACACATTTTTTTAACTTTTCATTTTAGTCCCTAAACCATGGTTTTTCTATTTGTCTTCATTTCAACTCCTTTTAGAGAACCAATTTTTGCATCATAACATTTAAGTCCTCTAACTTATAAAATGTTTTTGGTTTCATCCAAATTGGGTTTTAAATCATTCCAAACTATCTGGTCAAAGTTTCGATCAACCAATAACTAAAATTGCTCATTTGAGAGGTTTTAATTATTCTAGGGATTTTCATGTTTTTTAAGGCCTTTGAGAACCTTAAAAAATTTAAATTTTCCATTTAAAAAGCTCTCTTATAAGTTTTTAAAAATTACCAAAAATTATAAAAATACCCTAACTTTCTTTCGTAAACTTTTCTAGCTCATCTGTCTTGAGTTTCAAGGCAACTCAAACCTTAAATCCTCATTTTCTATTATTTATAATTTTTTTCTAATTTTATTTAGCCTCAAATCATTCTATTCAGAGAACTTTCTTTTATATCTGGTGAGTTTCATGCATTTATGAAGAAATTGAATATTATAGTTGGTTGACCCGAACTTTGATCTTTTCGTTTAGAAAGGTTTTAAATCAAAATTAAGTGATTTCAAAGGTATTTTATAAGTTTAAGGACTAAATTTCATGATAAAAAAGATAGCTCTCAAACAGGAGTTAAAATAAACCTAAATAGCAAGAGCCAAGAATGAAAGACAAAATTGAAAATTTTAAATATCTTAAGTGAGCTCCCTTGTTATCTATTACACATCCCTCTTCTCCCCCACACTTCGCCAACTTAATTTTTGTCTCAAACTAGAGGACAGTTCTACCAAGGGAGACACAGAAGGAAAAAGCCAAGGAAGAAGGAGAAAGCTTAAGAAAAGGTAAGAAAAATCATGAAATTTCATGCTCTTTCATTTAGCAAACTTGTTCTCCTCCTTTTTCTCTCTTTTCCTTTGGTTTTGGTGTGTGATTTAGGATTGTTTTGGGACTTGTTCAGAAGGAAGAAGTTAGAATTTGAAGGAGAAGCTTGTAGCAAGTGGAAAAGCTCTTAGAAAGGCTAAGAAACAAGGTAAACTTTGTGGCTTTGCTTGCTTCCTTCTCCTTGTTCCTCCATGGATGATTTTTGTCCACATAGAGAACACCTAAGAGGGAGTAAATTCTGACCAAGACCAAGCATGAAACCTATGTTTTTGAGTGTGAGAAACAAGTATATGCAAAGAAATTCCAAAAAGAAGCATTAGAAAATAAGTTATCAAAACTTAGGGATTTCGTTGCATTTTGATATGTATGAAACTTCCTAGTGGTATTTTTAGTTGTCTAAGAGTATGTATGGGTCCTTGAGACACCTAAGAAGCCTCACATGTGCCAACTCCTTAGAAAAAAGTTACAAAATTTATGGGTTCTCTTCCTTGTGCATAGTCTTAGCTTAAGCTCCTTCAAGTACCTAAGGAAAGTTTTTAATTTTTCTAAGACTAGAAGGGATTGATGGAAGAATATGAAAGGAAGCCTTGGAATAAATTTAGAAACCTTGGTTTGTGAGATAAAGGTATAGGTTCCATTTTAAGACTTAAAGAAGCAACTTGTATCTAGGCTCTTGGGAATAAAATTGTGATAACTCCAAGGAGTTTAAATGGAGTCAAGAGATGTAAATAGAAGGAGAAAATGGAGCCAAGATCATAAATTTTATTAGTTGCTTCATTAGGTCATGTATGGAACCATAATGAAGCCATATGAGAAAGTAGCATTCCATAGAGTGTGTGTGATGTTAGAGCTTATTTCAATGATGTAATTGTATTCCATTTGATGTGTCTAGGCTAAAGGAATCAAGCTCCACCTAGTTACAAGTGTGTGGCTAAGAGAGGGGAAGAACAATCAAGGGAAAAATATGAGAATCTTGTTTCAAGGTAGCTCTTTAACTTTTCTCACATGTATGGTTTAGATATTTATTTGTCTTTAAGTGCTTGTATGTATGTTTGAACTATGAAAAATATTTCTAGCTATTGCTTACATGTATGGTACCATTATATTTCTTGAAAGATGTTTATGCATGTAATATAGCTCGAATGGGTATGGTTATGCTAAAAGTCCTTTAGCATAGGTGAAGATGAGCCAAAAGTCCTTAAAAATATATGAGACAAAGCTAAAAGTCTTAAGAAAAGTGAGACTAAGTCAAAAGTTTCTTGAAATTAGGTGAGACAAATCCATAGGTTCCAAGAAAGTTGGGTGAGGCTAGACCAATACCCTTGAGAGCTAATGTTTAATATGTATGAGTTTATGTACCGAGAAAAATGCTTTATGTATGCTCACTAGTAGTTTGAATGTTATACATGCATTCTTTAACATGAATTTGCATCCATTATATATGTTTGAAAGGGTTAAGAGCTACTGGGATTCTTTGAATCTCACTTTTCCCCTATATATGCCTAACCATCTTGGTGAGCCAAGCGGACTAGGGATTGGAGGCCGACAACCTTGAGAAGCAAGACTTTAACAAAGGGATAGAGAAATGGCCTTTTTATTTGCATTTTGATATCAAGAATTGTAACCATAAGATGTATATATGATGTAAACTATTGAACATGTCCAAATGTATGTAAATATAGTATATGTATTAATATGGAAGCCAAATGTATGAGAATGTGGGTTTTTGCCACTCATTTGCCTTTATGTCCATGTGTATGAATGCAAGTGACAAGGTGAAAATGAGCTCTATGATAATTTAGATCATTTGGCATGCTTTTATATGTTGTAATTATGTTTTTAGACTTGTTCAAGTGGTTGTAAAAGGGTAAGAAAAGTATTTGGTGCCTAATGATACCTTTTTAGACTTCAAAATTGACTAAATGGTGAGCTATACCAAAGTCTAACCAAATGGATAATTTTTTGTATGAAATTTTGGCCAACATGTAGTATTATCTAGAGCTTTTTACAGTGTTAAAGAGCACTCAATTTGGAGCTCTAGAGAATTTATTATGATTTTTCAAAGTTGGCCAAATTATGCAGAAATGGTACGTGTACTATGCATGTGGTCTATTTGCTTCTCTATGTCACATGTGGGACAAATGAAAATCAATTCTTATGAAATTTTACAAAAATAAATCAAATATCATAAGTTTTCCATAGCCACTAATATCACTTCATTTGGAGCTCTGTAGAGGAAGAACTAAATTTTTGAAGTTGCGTGATAGTACCATTAATGTAGCTCGACCTTTGATACTATTCTATCAATTTCTATAGGTTAAATGCAATTGCATTAGTCTAGAATTATTTTTATTCATTATTTAACATCTATAGATTTCCAAAAAGCTATCATATGCATGATTTCAGTATTTTTAGAATCAGTTATGAATTTTCAAATTTCATATTAGAAATCTAGACATGCCAACCTGAGAGAAACTTCCATTTTTGTGGTGCATGGTTTCCAAATCCATGATGCATGAGATAAATAATCATGTTTATAACTTGAATGGATATGTTATGGATAGGAAATGATATGGAAGTGTTCACATGGTCCCTAAAGCCTTGAATCATGAATATGGCCTCCTAATCATATAATTGTTCATGCTTAAAGTATATGTTTCCTTACAAATCTCTTACAATATGCATGAAATATTTTGAGATAGCCTATGTGATCATTATGTAAGGGCTAAAAGGTATTACACAAATCATCATACATCTCAAAGCCATTTTCCTACATGACTTTATACATACATGCATCAAGGCTCCATGATGTCAAATTTTCACATACTCATTCATTTGACTTCAAAATTAATATATACATTATAGTTATATACATTTAAACATGCACAAGGGTCTACATCACATATACATCATATGGTTACAAATTTTGACATCAAAATGTCTAATTTTCTATTCTATTGTTGAAGTCTTGTTTTTGAATATGTTTGGCTTTCATTTTTTACTCCACTTGGCTCACCTAAACATGGTTAGACATAATATGGGAAAGAATGAGATTTAAAGAATCCCAATAGTTCTTTTACTCTTTTCAAGCATACGTACATGGCATGTTTTCAAATCAAAGAATACAAACGTGTCATAAAAACTTCTAAAAACATACATAAGCATATTTCTATGTCACATAGGTTCATACAAACCAAACATAGGCTCTAAAGGATATTGGTCTAGCCTCACCCAATTTTCTTGGATCTCACTAGTTTTAAGGGGCTTTTGACTTAGCCTTACTCTTTCTTGAGACTTTTGGTTTTGTCTCATCCATTTGTAGGGAGTTTTGGCTCATCTTCACCCATTCCAAGGGACTTTTGACATAACCATACCCATTCAAGTCATTTTGCATTCAAATTCCATTCAAGAAGCATAATGGTACCAAAATATTAAATCAAAAGCTCTAGACATGTCTTATAGTTCAAACATATACACAAGCATCCAAAGACAATCAAGCATATAAGAAATGCATGCAAGAAAGGTTAGATAGTGACCTTGAGTCAAGAATACAAACTTTCTCCTTTGCTTTCTTACTTCCAATTTTCGGCCACACACTTACACCTAGAAGGATCTTGGTTTACTTGGCCTAAACACATCAAATAAGATAAAATTCAATCATTAGAAGCAATTCTAGCTTTACCTAAACTGTATACAAGTTTATAAAAGGGCATAATAAAGCAACCTTTAGAATTCATAATCTTGTCTCCAATTTTTCATTCAATCTAAGTCATATGACTCTAATTAAAATCATTAGAGTCATCTCTAACTCATTTCAAGGAGTCTAAATACAAGTTGTTTCTTTATGTCTTAAAATGGAGCCTAAACGTCTATCTCATAAACTATGGCTTCTAAATTCAAATCAATAATTTCCTTAGTATTTACTAATCATATCTAGAACATTTTCATCCTTAGAATTAAAGAAAAATTCACCCTAGGTGCTTGCTTCTCTCTTGGTTGAGACATATGCAAAGATGAAAGCCCATAAAGTTTTGTTAATTTTCCTTAGGGGATTGGCACTTGTGAATCTTCCTAGATGTCTTATGATCTCTTAAATACTCATACACAAGCTAGACTATCCTTAGAAAGCTTCAAGAATGGCTAGGTGTAACAAAATCCCTAGGTAGAACAACTTATAATTTTAAGGCTTCCCTTTTATTTCCAATTACTTATTCCTACTTCTCATGCCTTAAAATCCTCATCCCTACCTTTCTATTACCTAAATTCTTCCCCCCCTAAATGGGCCTAGGTCTAGTTAAATTAACACCCAAAAAGAACAATAAGGAGATGCAAGAAAGGCCATGGTTCTGACCTTATTTTCTAGCTTTTCCAATCCTAAGCTCTCCTTCAAAGTCTTCCTTCTCCTTGCTAAACCAACCACAAAATAGCCTTAATTTATTTATCAAAACCATAGGAAAAGAGAGAAGAAAGAGCAGGACAAATTTAGTAAAGGATGTAGCATGAAAAAATGATGATTTCCTTACTCTTTTGCTTGGCTTTTCTTCTTCCCTTGTTCTCCCTCTTGTGCATCTCTTGGAGTTGACTTAGGTTCTATTTCAAACCAACAAAACATAGGTTATGAGAAGGAGCAAGGGTGGGATGTGTTTTAACCAACAAAACATTAGTTATGAGAGGAGCAAGGGTGGGACGTGTTTTATATAATGAAAGGCTAAGTTATGACTTTTTCAAAATTTCAATTTTATCTTTTTTCTTGACTCTTTCCATTTGGCCTCATTTTAACTCCTTTTTTAGAACTATCTTTTCCATCATAAATCCTTTAATTCATAAAATGTCTTTAGTTTCACCCAAATTAGACTTAAAATCTTTCCAAATAAACCAGTCAACGTTTTGGTCAACTAATGTTCTAAAATGTAAACCGAAGTGGTTATGGCCATTATAGGGATTCCTATGATTCTTAGGGCCTCTGAGAACCCTAAAAAGTTTAATTTTTACATTTAAAGATCCCTTTTTTTGCATTTTCTAAAAAGTGCCAAAAATTACGAAAATATCATTAGTTTTCATCTAATTTTATTTAGCTACTCTGGCTTTAGTTTTTGGACATTTTTAGCCTTGAATCCTCATTTTTCAATTTTTTAGATTATTATCCTAATTTTTCAAATCTTTCTATTTAAAGGACCTCCTTTAGTAATTCCCTTAGTTTAAAGTTTTTTAGAATAAATGGGCATTATAATATGTTGGTCCAGATTTATCCTTGCCAAATTTAACTTCTTAAACTTTTCAAAATTGAACATATTTTTTAAAGCTTGCTTTTGCTTCATAAGAGATTGTAGTTGCAAGAATTGTGTAGCAAAGCGAGTAATAACTAGATGAATAATCTTTCTACCTCTAGTATATTCTTTCATAAAATTCATAGTCCAAATGTGGTTATATATAAAGGATGTTATCATCTTTGCATCTTATAACAACTTTTGCACGTTGCTTTTTTTTTTTCAAATGTCTTTTAAGTATAGATCCAGACAATGAGCTACACAAGGTGACTAATAGGAATGTGGTCTTTTTTCCATCAATTTTTTTCTAGCTATCTTTAAAGTTCTCTTATTATCTGTAACCACTTGGATCACATATTCTTCTCCAACTTCTTCTACCACTTAATTAAGTAACTGAAGGTAGTAATCAATAATTCTTCTAGCAATAGAAGAAACATTAATTGATTTTAGAAAAATAGTTCTCCTGCTGCAATAGATAAGAAAATTCATTGTATGCATGTGATTAATGCTACTAGTCTAACCATCACACATTAATGTAACACCTCTTTCCTTCCATGCACCTTTTAATCCATTGACCCATTCTCTCATGGATTGGTTATCTAAAATCTCAGAAAGAGTAGGGAATTTAACCCCTATTGTACCTATCCCAGTAGCTACAATAATTAAATTATGTAACTAAGGAGAATTAGATAAATTCATTGGAAGACGCTCAAATATAATAAACTTTGATACTACTTCTCCTAGTTTCTTCCTTAACGTTTTCATTAAGCCATTAGAAATTATTGGTTGTTTCATACTTTTACTCTTTACAAGATCAATATTTGTAGACCTTAAACTAAAGGCAATATCTTTTGATCCTCTTGCCCTTGCATGAGAGCTTCCACCATCTTCATACATATTTTGTCATCTTCTAATTTGTTGTCTAAATTATTGTCTATCTTCCCATTCATGATGTGATCTAATACTTCTTTGGGTTGCATGCCTCATTTGCATTTCCTCATTAACAAATGCTTCCATTTCATCATCTTCATCACCTCTCAACCTTGCTTCAAATTCTTCTTTTCTTTTCTTTTTTTGAATCATTTTTTATCTTTATTATCTAAAAGAAGTTTTATCATATCCTCTCGAATAGTAGTTGTAACTCTAGTAATTCCACCCTTTACTACTTTCCCACATAGTTTGCAAATTATGTTGTTTTGATTTCCAGTTACAGGAGTTTCAAAATGTCAACTAATATCATCACTAGGAGTACCTTCCAATCTTCCTATAAAAAATTCCTCTCTTGGCGGCATTGTTTATATTTTATAACACTTGTTGATCAAACGAAATTGGTAATATAACATAATATAACAAAACTAAAAGCACAATTGAATAACTAGGAAATTAATCAATTAAACAAAATTAGAATAAAAATTCAAAGTTCACTAATAATAATCCCAGTTCCACCACTAACACCAACAACTTTTCTTCAATGCCTATATAATGATAAGTATCAATTGGTAAATGATATATAGGATTGCAAACATATAAATGTGTTATTTTCAGTGGTTGGTATTTTTATTTTCTCTTTTGATACACTAAACATTTAAAATTTAATGAGTTTATAGGCTAAATGACAAAGGGTCAAAGATTGGATATAATAAAAAAATTCATAGCTTAGTAATCTAAGGAAAAAGATGCAATGCTCATATTTTTTTTGAAAAAATATTATTTATTTATGGTATAATCCTTTCTCTATCTTCGCTATTATAGTTTTCAATTAATTTGTTGACAAGAAAATTTGATCATAGGAATAGATACTAAAATTTTGCCTTAAAAAAAGTAGTGCATCCTCCTTTTCCTCTAAGAAAGATTAGAAAAAAAGAATAAGATTAATAAGAGTAGCCAAAAAAACTAGCTGAAAAAGAAAATGATTTAATGATCAAGCAATAATACAATTGCTAAATATATTAAATTTAAATTAATTTTACAAATCATGTCAATTCCTTTTTATTACTATCATTACCATCAATCTATCATTACTTATAAATTTAACAATGTTGTGGTTTGGTAAAATTAAAGCTTTTATCAGTTTAAGTTGCTAAATTTCAATCTAGTAAAAAAAAAATTTTAATCCATGAATAAGTATTATATGCAAAATCTAGTAAACTAAATTCCAATCTAAGAGTTATGCTTTGCTAGTACCAAATTCTAAAACTTGAAAGTTATTGATGGAAAAAATATAATTTCATATATAAGTAATCATTTATATATGAATGGTCTATTTATATAAATGAATATAACTTGATACAAAATAGTCAAAACATTATAAATATCTCTTATATTTCATGTAATATATTTTAATTAATTTTATTATATTTGACAAACTGGTTATCAATTAAAAATTTTGTTCATAATTAAATCCATATTCAATGTGTAATGGTTACATGTTTTAAATTTATTTTGTTCTATATATGGTGTTAACAACTTACTTTGTTTACTTTTCTAAATGAGGCCTATGAAGATATTATATTATTTATAGTAAAAACAATGAAATGATTAAGAAATGGTTAATTAAGCCAAAATATAATTAATAATTCCCATGAATATATTAGTTTATTAGCTACAATTTTTTTAAAATATAATTTATGATTACATAATATGTGGTAAATATATGCTATACATTGCTTAGAGTCCATATATTTATGCAATAAATAAAAGAATTTATTGCAATTTTTTATAAATTTGAAAAGATACTACAATTGCCAAAAAAAAAAAGATGGATAAGTACTACTCATTTATTTGTTTTTTGGAATTTTTGGACAACCATAAATTAGTGACAATCTTTTCCCTTCTAACTTGCTAGGAACTCCTTTTTTTGTTTTTTGGAATTTTTGGACAACCATAAATAGCAAATAGTTCTAGCTATCCATGTGCCAAAATTAGATGGATTGGTCCAATATTTCTATTTTCTTATTTTCTTGATAGAAAATGGTAATAGTTCTTAGGAACTATTAAAAAATTCATGGAAAATATCTTAATATTTTTTTGAATTATAGTATCTTTTCAAATTTATAAAAAATATCTTAATAATACCATTTTAAATAATCATATCTTAATTAATAAGCAAATTTCAATATATATATGTATATATATATACGAAACCTCATAGAAAACCAATAATCATAGACAAATTTCAATATACATGGATATATATGAAACCACATAATATATATATATATAAGATTATATCAAAATGATCATAGTAGCATATGTGCATGGCTCCTCGTACTCCCTGATTCAATATATATTGTATTATATTAAAAAAATCAAAATGACATTTGGGTGTGGCTCCCTCCTACTCCCATGATTCAATGCTTCAAATTCCAACTCTGAAAGTGAAAATGGAAGAGAACCAAAACCAAGAAAATAGCATTGCAAAGTAAGAAGAAAAAGATGTACTGCATACCTATGGGCACTTCTCTCTTTAGATTTGAGCATTTATATCGCTAGCTTCACTTCAAGACTTTAGATTTAAATTTCAGATCATCGTACTCTAGCCTTTAGGTATTGTTTTAGATCTCAAAACTTTAAATTCATCAAATTGAAGCTCTCTCTATTGGTTGCTATTGCTGCTTACTAGCTTTTTTTCCTTTTGTTGTTTGGGAAAGCAGATCTAGGGTTAGCTGCACTATTTAGAGCTCTATGGCTTTATATAATGCACCATAATGGAACAGCAACACAGTTCCATTGTGGCCCATTAGTGTGATATCTAATCTTTTTATAGTTGCAGGCTAATGCAGATACGGCTTGGTATTGTAGCTATATTGCAGCAGTTTAAAACACTACGATAAACTACTATGAGACCATAGTATAACTCCCTAGGGTACTATGTATATTATTACTTTATTAGAGTGGTGGAATTATGGAATAATTGCAACTACTAATATTTCATTTGTCTATTTAAATCCTAAAACATTCCTCTAAAAATTTAACTAAACCTATATCAAGTAACTAGTTTCGTGCATCAAATATTCATAGAATTACATGGTTATAAATAAAATCACCAAGGAATATTAATAGTATTCCAATATTGGTATATAAATGTACAATCCATCAATAGGCTAGACAACTAAACATAGACCATCATCACTTAATAATTATTATAAATAACCAATAGAACAAACAAGATTACTCTGCCTTTAGTGTGTTACAATCTAGGTACTGGAGTCCAGTCTACTTTAAACACTTTAATCTATGATTACCTTAACATCAATGGAATGGGAATCCGTATCTAAACATATTTTTAAGTGTAGTGAGAATTTGCATTCTTAGTAAGAACTGTTAGTTTCAAAGCTAGTAATGGTTAAGCTGCCATATGTATATAAAACAATTTTATTTTATGTCCCTTATCTGGGAGAAATTATGAATAGCAAGTATATAGCCTAATAGATATAATTACATTCAAATATAATATCATGCATTCATCCGTACATAGATACAAAATTATATATGCAAATACAATAATATTCACATAAAATATTACCATATATTTATATTTAAGTACCATATCATGTATTTATATACAATTACACACATATTTGATGCATTTTTTATTAAAGTGTACAAGATCATACTTTGAGCTATACTCGTTCAACTACATCATATATACACATTGGTAGAGCTTTAGGCAAATCATCTTTCTTAATAGAACTTTAGCAAATTCCCTACTTACTTTTCATACAACAATACATTCAAAAGCCACAAGAGTTCTTGGAAATCCCTTTCTCTTTCTAAGCTTCATTTGGGTACTAATTAGGATTAATAAAGGAATCATCATTACTTGTGCTTGTAGAAAGATTCAAACTCATCTAGCATTGTCACTACAAAATGTATTTGTGTGGACAATGACAATTCATTGTGTTTGGATGATCCTCAGAGCCAATGGTTCCAATTTGTTCCCGGCAATGTGTAGCTAAGGTGCAGGTTGGTTTATGAATATGTACCTAAGTTTATCTATCTAATGTGAATTGAAACTTCACATTTCTATGTTGATGGTGTCTAATGTATTAATCTATGATCTCTCAATATGTTATATTGTGTTGTATGTGTTGTGGCCAGGTTATAATTTATTCCCAAAGGTTTTAACTTTTAAATTTGTCAGCTCTCTGCCAAATAAATTTGGCTTTAGTTTTAAGAAAAGGTTTACCTTATATATGCTTAAGCCTGATAAGGATGTCTGCATATTTTATCTCATTCTCATAAGAAAGGCTTAAGTATTTTAAAAGAAGGTTTCTCACATAGTGAAGCCTAAAAAGGAAGGGCTAGACACTTCAACTCATTTTATTTGAATATCTTTTTCTTTTAATTAGTCCACCTTAATTATGAAAGGGAAAATTTTCTTGACACACACTAATGCATTTTAATATAAGGCTAATTATATTTAAGGATCTAGATTTTTCAAAATTTATAATAAAAGATATAAAAATGTAAAATTATTCCCAATGACTAAAGGACTTCATTTGGACTTAGAATGGATGAAAATGCCTTTAGTGGTATTTCAAATTTGAAGCCTTTTAATTGAAGATGCACTACTCTACCCTATCTTTCCATATGTTAATGTCATCAAGCCAAGAATTCTATCACTTATGAGCTACCTGACTCAGTCTCATATGCAAACAACTTAGATTTCTCCACCTTTATGCCCAATGGGATCGGCTTCGAGATTGCCCATTTGTTCTTCTTTGCTAATCACCTCTTTTTTCTATAAAACCAAAAGGAATGTTGAAGCAGAGGATATTACCACTACCAGAGTAGGGTTTTTATGGTGAATCATTGGGATTCTTATAAGATAAGGTGGAAATGGATCATGATTAGGTGTATTAGATGTATTGTAAGTGAAATTGTTAACAATGTCAACAAAAGTTGATTTGTCAAATTTCTTATGCCTATCTAGGTGAACTAATGTTATGAAGTTGTTTCAAGAAATGTTGAAGAAATTGAGAGTTTCCAAAGGAAGGAAATCAAAAGGGAAATTGCCATTGATACCATTGTTTGACAAGTCCAAGTCATTCAATGAGCATAAAATAGAAATGGGTTTTAAAAGTGGCCCAAGTAATAATAAATAATATTCAATATATGAAATTGCTCCATGAGAATTGAAAGGAATTAATGGTAACTACTTGTAAGGTTATAGGTTCCCTAAAGCCTGATAGTACCATGTAAAAGTCTCTTATAACTTAGAGAAGCTTACATTATAACTTGGGGAATTTATACTACTAGGTTTTAGGGAACTTACAACCTTACTCCCTAACTTTCATTCATAGAAATGTTAGGTCACAACATTTGAGAGTTACAACCTGAATCTCCCCAAGTTATGAAAAGACTTTTAAGAAAGTTTCTATTAGATTTTAAGGAACTTACAACCTTACAATTCGTTGCCACTAATGCCTTCCAATTCTCATAGAGAAATTTCATGTCTTGAATATCACTTATTATTACTTGGTCCATTTTTAAATCGGAAGGAAACTTATAACCTTGCAAATGTTTGACTTAGCATTGGTGTGACCAAAAGTTGGGACCTAAGGTTGTAAGTTCCCTAAAACCTAATAATAACATTCTTAAAACTCTATTGTAACTTTTGTGAAGTCTCTTGTAATTTAAGAGCTACAACTTGAGCTTTCTTAAGTTACAAGGTACTTTTAGGAGAGCTACAAATAGGTTTTAAGAAACTTACAACCTTACAATTAGTTACCACTAATGCCCCCAATTCTCATAAACCTTGGATTTTTGTCCCTTGTTTAGAAGCCACCAATCCATAGTTGAACCATCCATTAATATTTGTTTCATACAACATTTATTAGTTACTACTAATACTTCTTAAAGTTACAATGAACTTTTAAGATTATTACAACCCAATTTTAAGTTTGTAATCACATTGCTTCCCAAATCTCATAGAGCACCTTGATTGCCTAATCTAAATTTATGTTACAACAACCTTGGCAAAGTACATTGAATGTTATAACCTTGCCTATCATAAATTCCAATACAAATTATACATCCGCTTAATACAAGATTAGTGCACAATATTAGCTACAACATTTAACAACTTTAAAGAACTTGATGCTTGAAGTGGAGAGTACAACTTTAAAGTTTACGCTGGTATAATAGTGATTGAGCCTCTAGTATGAACTCCCATCTGATCAATATTCTTAACAAAAGCACCAATTACCTCCTTACTACCATAATTTGGGTCTTTTTAGTCTATATGAGATTCACCATTACAAGCAAGCAACTTTCCCCAAAGTGTCTTAACCATTAGCACCATCTGTATTCATGGCATATCTATAGGAATTAAAACAATGATAAAAATTATCTAGAATGAAAGGCATAAGAAACTTAAGGTAATTAAAACAATGATAACAAGAGATATTGAAACAATAAGCATTCCTTCAACATCCTGATATTTGCTTTTAGGTTGTATATAGGGTATTAACAACTGAACTTAAGGAGTCAATAAGGGAAAAATCAAAACTACAAACAAGAAACAATGTAGTTGTACTACTAACTAATTCTAAGAATTGGCCAACTGCCCTAGATTATTCCCTTTGCCTAAGGGAACTATGGCTATTAACGGTGGATAAGATAACTTGAGATCAAAAAAATACCTAAGTAGCCAACCTATTATTCCATCACCCTCTGTAACCTAAAGGCAAGTTATACATCAAAAACTCAAAATAGATTATGCATATAAAATCACTGAGAAAAAAAGAAGATGCAAAAGAAGCCAACTTTCCAATGAGAATGTTACAATATCAAAACATCAATGTATATCTCAACTCACAATTGATCTCAACCTCTTCATAGTCCTTGTAGCAAGTTGATTATTTTGCAATCTTGACAAATAGGGTACCTCATGAATTAGGCAACGAGAAATACAACATAGTGGGAAAAAAGAACCATCCATAAAGTCAATCCTTGATGCACATTTAAATGATAACATTTTTTCCATTGAGTACGTGCAAAATTGTCAAAGTTATATTGTAAAACCCGACGTGCATGAACCCAACATGCATGAGTTTGATATACATGTGGAAAGGTTGACTTTTCAAAGGGAGAAATTGATGCAGCCACGTAGAGGATTTTCTTTCTCCTTCTGCAATTGCCAAAATGCCCTTACTTATCCACTTTTTGTTTGGGTTTTAGGTAATTTGCTTCTCCAATTTCTGCAGCACTGAACCCATACCTATAGCCGTCTCTTCGGTCAGGAAAAAGGAGAGAGTTGGTTGGAAACTGAACTTCATCCTCTCTCCTCTGTTCCTCGCCATTTCTCCTGTTCCCTTGGTTCATTTTTCTGCTACTTCTGGTTCCATTTCTTTTGCTGTTGCTATTGTTTGCTGGCTTGAATAAGTGTGCTGCTGTTGTTAGTGATTTAACGCCAGAAACACATCCTCTTCCAAGCTTGGAGTTACTACTGTAAGTGTTGCATTTTCTGGTCCATTTTCACAGCATCTCCCTCCCCTGTTTTGCTTGTTCTGAAATGTGATTCTGTGTGTGTGGTCAGTTGATGGAAGGGTGTGTAGAAAGAAAAGAAAAGAGAGTGCAAGGGGAGATATATATATATATATATCTAAACCTATAACTATGTATATGTGTGTTGTATGGATATGGAAGGCATGAATGGAGGAGAGAATGATGAATTTAACATGCCATGACGGAAGTTGAGAGGTCAGCTGGAAGTTATCCAAAGAGTATTTCGCCGCGGCTAATTAAGGAATTGGCCGCGGCTAACTCTTCTAGGGGGGAATTGGCCGCGGCGGAAGGAGGGATTGGCCGCGGCCAATATCGAGAGCACGAGCGAAGAAGCTCCATAAGGCTTCTTCGCCGCGGCACCATGTACTTTGGTCGCGGCGAATGTCCAACTAGCCGCGGCGAAATTAGTGATATAGAAGGGGGTTAAACAGAGAAGAATTGGCCGCGGCTAACATGCCAAAAACACCTATAACACCTAAGAAACCTTAGTTTTTCATATGTTAATCTGAGGGAATGAAGAATAGACATTAATGTTAGGTAGGCTAAGTTAATGAGACGATTCTTTTGGTTATTCACACTCTAAAATCTGGTGAACGGGTATTGTAGGGTACTCAGGAGATTGAGTTAGAGCTGAGGACTGGGCAGGGAATATTGATATCATCCTAGGAGGTGAGTAAGTAATGCAGACTGTGAGTAACTTCTATTTCTTATTTTATTACTAAGTTTCCTTGCAGTGTTATAACGTTGGGATAAATGTTTTGTTATATGCATGTTACTGAAAAAATTCATTTAAACATGAAATTTTGCAAATGGATGTGTGTTGAGTTATTTGGAAACTTTGATATCGAACTGATATGGAAGGTACTCTATCTGAAATGTGATTTGAGAAACGTATCAATTCTAAGAGGTTATCTGTTCAGAACTCTATAGCTAACAATAGTAGTTGTTAGCCTTGGTGCACCATGATCTGAACCTCAGCTAGCAGGGGTTTTGCTAGCCCCGTGTGGGTAGCTACCACATGTGGAGTTATTTATTTCGCAAGCAAAGAGCTTTGCGTCTGTGGTTATTCTTCCCGCGAGTTGTGTGCTCTGCGTCTGTTTTAATTTGGTTCTGCTTAGATACTTCTGATGCATTTTAAGAGACGATCTGCATGAGGCTTGTTTTATGTATGATGAATATATATATATAGATATTTTTACGGGCCTTGTCCATAAGAATTTTAAGGGTCGGCATTATTTATTCACTGAGTTTCAAACTCACTCTTTCTTAAATCTATTTTTCAGAGAGCGTTGAAGACCCTAGCCTACCCTGAGCTGCCGACTAGCTGTAGATCTCCTGTTTCGTTTCTTTTGGCGAGCCCACAATTGTTCATGTGGGTGTATTTTGTTTTACGCTTGTCAATTATTTGACTTGAACAATGTAAAAATGTGGCTCCACTGAATCATAGTCAGGACATCCCCACTCCTTAGATGTCTATGTTTTGATATATTTTGGGTGTATTGTTGAATTGACTGATTGTAGAAATATCGGGAGGTCCAAATTATAGAGGGGACTCTGCCGAAATTTCTACAAAAGTCAGAAATGAACTCTTAATTATGGTAGGAGAATTTGCTATCTTTTGTGCCAACATACTAAATCTGTGGGTTGTGACATATATTTTATTTCTTTTAGCTTTAAATATAGAAAGATCAAAATGAGGAAAACAATACCCATTCCAACACCAAACTTGGATGACAAAGGCACAAGTACAAAGAAGAAAGACGTCTCCAATAGAAATTATGAGGTGTAAATGCAATTGGCTAAGAACAAAATGAAATCACATGGAAGGCATATGTGTACTAGAAATCACATGCTCATGCCATGAACCCATGGAAGCTTCGCCCAATGTGAAATTTGCTACATAATGCTTGGATGAGGCATGAAGTCTTGTGGGTATTGTAGTGGTTAGATGACAAGCACTTAGGAATAGACATAGGTTGCCAGAATTAGCAAGAAGATGAGGATGGCAAGTGAAAAAGGGAAGAAGACGGAAAGGTAGGCAAGAACTTATTGTTGAAGGTTTTGAGAAACTTGAAATCTAATAGAAAGGGAGGTGTTTAGCCAAAAATTAGGTGAGGGAATGAGCTTGGTGAAGGAAGGCATGAAGCAATGTGAAGACGTAGAGAAGAAAGACACTATGACAGTCATGGAAACCTCACTAACCTAAATCCAAAGGCTTACATAACATAAGGGCATTTTCATTTTTGTAAGGCAAAATTAAGGTCCTTTAGACCTTTGGAATAGTTTGAGTTTTTATGGTCTTTTATTGTAAATTTTGTAAAGTTGGGGTCATGCAATGTAATTTTCCTTTTGATAAACATCACTTCTCTTATCTAAAAATATGCTAATGAAGATCAAAAAGAGGGAGAAAGTATTGCTTAATGTGCAAATACAAGGACAAGTATCAACTATTGAAATTAAATGATCAATGGACAAAACGTACAGCTAGACAAAAAGAAGTTAACACAACATAGATGCCAACGTGAACAAGGAAGGCTCCAAGCTATGAAGAGTGGCTCTAGGAATTTCATGAGCAATATTTAAAAGTTGGGTAAGATTAGAGCATTTATGGTGCACTAACCAAAAGATTTTTCAAGTATATTTATTTCACCTTATTGGAAATAGTTTAATAACTATGTTAAAATTCAATTTTGTTGGAGACCAATCAACTCGTGTAACACAGAAGCACCAATGTCATCTTTGGAAAATAATAGTCAACTAGTCCAAGAGACTAGTCAAATGGTTCAAGACATGCACTAGTTGGATGATGGCCTATGATAGTCTATTAGTTAGGGCGTGAATATCATAAACTTGATTTTTTGACAGATTTGATGAGGAGTCATGAGGTATCTTTATATAACAATCTAGTGACTATTGGAATGGAAACTCTAAAAAGACACTTAACCAACAATATTGGAATTTGAGTTTCTAATTTAAATGGAAAGATATGATAGTTCAAAATCAATTATATAAATACATTGATTCTAAACACACATGGGTAACAAGGAAATAATAATAGAAAAACTCTCTGAAAATCACACATTCACTACAAATCTAGAACAAGTCTCTTGGAAGGGAAAGTTCTACTATTTGCTAAGTGTTGTGGGATAACTTATAGAAGCACATTTACCTTAACCCACTAGCAAGGAGGAAAATATTGCTTTAAGATTAGTGTGAATTTCACATGTTTCAAAAGCCTTCTCTTATGATTTCTTTCTTCCATCAATGATTCAATTTCTAACATCCATTTTGTGTTATTGCAGCGCCCAAAACTTAACAATCATAAAGCAATAATAATAGTGGAGTCATAGGCTTGGGAATTTTGAAATTTGATGGAGTATCGAAGAGATGGCTTGATCCAGTGTTCCGTGATCTATTCTACTCCAAATTATGTTGTCCATTGCAAGGAAAAATGAAAGATAGGTTTTTAAATCTTTATTTATTGCACCTGTTTGATTTCTAGAGGAAAACCAAGTTGTGTTCTTCAAATCAAGACTTGGGGTGAGTTGTTTTAAATGCACCAGTGAAGCAGGAGAAGGACTATATCAATGATTCTGAAAACGTGGTTCTGCACTCGTTCAAACAGTGCATTATTATAGTCAAACAATGAAATTTGCGAACCATAACCAAATGATTGCAGTCTTGAATAAAGTGCGAAGAAGATCGTGGCAATTTTTGGCGAAGAAGCAATTCATATCGTAACCGAAAAGTGGATAGGACAAAATTGGATGGATTATTATGATTTTGAAAATGGATTATTCGAAATCGATGAGGTGATTAGGAACCCATAGTTGAGGAGAGAAGCTCCTTCTTCTCACTAAAAACGAAAGTTGTAGGAGATGGTAGTTATTTGTGCCTTCATAAGTTGAGTTTCACAAGTTTCCCTCATATAGGGGGCTTTCTTCTCAAAGGTTTCGAACTATTTCTATTGGTTATGGTAGCTGTGTTGTTTGAAGTTAGTTTGCTGTTAGCGGGAGGATTAACCTGTTCAATTTGGGGCACAGCCGATAAAATGGCTGCTTGCTATGAAACAATGGATACAAATTCGAGGGAGAATGTTCACTAGGGTCATCTTGCCCCTGCAATTCAACTATCAAGAGAAGGACCCTTTGTTCACTTTGATAACTCGATGGTAAATTCGAATAGGCAAATATAGGGCACCTGTTTCCTTGGTATGCAAAAGATAATCAACTCAAATTGCAAGCTCTAAGGTCAGGTAACAGTTGTAGGCAGAGAGCGTCATATGTATGTCTTAAAATTTGACGATTATAATGATCGAAGATGTATTCTGCACAATGGTCCATGGGCAGTTGAAAACACTTTTATGGTCATGGAATAGTGGCAACCCAACATGGTTTTATCCAGATTAAGAGTTGATACAGCTTTGGGGGTTGCCTCTTAAATATTTCATTGAAGCTGTGGCTGTAGTGTTGGGTAATCTGTTAGGAGATTTTAGAGATCTTGATGCCATGGAAGGGCCTACCTATAATATTCGTTTTCTAAGAATTGGGGTGATAGTGGATCCTTCATTACCTTTAATAATGGCGATTAGAGTTAAATTAGATAATGGCAGAAAATTGCGGGTTGAATGCAACTATGAAAGGTTATTTAGAATTTGTTGTCAATGCGGGAGAATGGATCATCTAGATCACCAGTGTGATTGGGATCTTCCATCAATTAGAAGTGCAACTCAAGCGCTTCGGATAGGGCATTCCGGCGATATGGGGTTGGCTTCATCAAAGATTTCAGATATCCTTTGGTGTCAAAGTTCAATATAGCTTTTTATACAAAAAAGCTCAACTAAGGAAAAATACAAAGGTTCGATGGTAGGAATCATCCTCAGGTGGTAGATCCAGTGTTCATGATTATAGTCCATTTCCATTAGCTAATATGGAAAACTCGTATCAACCACCAACGGGATACGTAGCAGTTTCTGAAGAGTTTGCTGCTTCAAACAGACATGGAATTGGATTCTGAGGAAGACGTAACCGGGTCAACAAGAGAGAGCATGGAAACTCAAAATGTGGAGGTGGCGGAAGCTGATGTGGATGATAGTATGCAGATCCCAGGGCTGCAAACCAAGAATGATCAGCATGCTTACGGGAATGACAATGAACATGAATCTAATGATGATATAGATATGGATGAATTGCTGGCACCGTTACAATGCTGTGAGCTACCGCTTCGTGACTCGGGGATGCTTGGAAATGACACTTCAGCATGTGGAAAGGTTTAAAGAATGAAAACCTCAGCGACTCCATATCATCTATACATTTAATGGATTTGGACGTGAGAGAGGTTGAAACAATAGAGACGGCGCTTCAAGTTGATGGAATAGAAGAGATAAAATAAACATGAAATCACCACTTAACCATCCATCGCTGCACATTGCATGGGGATCTTTTGGAGGAGATAAAAAAATTGGCCGATGGATCAAGTAGAATGATATTAAAGAATCCAGTTTTGTTGGGCAAATTACTTCATGGAACAATGGGCTGAAACGAACAAACATGGAATTCTTATAATCACCATATACTTCTAAATTGCGCCTTGGCAATGCACAACTTGGGCCATCTTGTTGGATTTGTTATGCATAAGATTTTTCATCTTCAATCTGTCCAGGAGGAAGACTCATCTGAAACAGGCAAATGGAATTTACAATTGGGCCATATGTCGCTAAACAACTAACATTAAGTGGAGCGGACATTATACCCATTAGCCCTTTCATGACCCAGATGATTTTCAGATGGCAAGTTCAGCAACGTCTCAGGGGCCATACTACCATCTCACAAGGTCCTAAGCCTATACTCTGGGACCCAATGTAGTTTCATACGAACTGTACCATCGCTGACGAGTCATCTTACCACCGTTAGACTTTTCTTAATCTTCTATTTCTGTTGATACAAGGTTCAGGCCAAAAGAAAACGCGGGTGAACTATACTCTCTCCCTCCGATAGTGGACAAGCCACTTCTTCTTCAACCTTTGCTTTTGCAACTACTTCATTAAATTACAAAATTGCCACTTTGACAGCCATGTTCAGATACTCATAACTCATTTTAATCCGATTCAAGAAAATTTGATTTTGTTAGAAAGATTGCAATGAGATCTTTACGACATATGGATTATACATATCCATTTTCTAAGGAGTGGGAAACAGCCTTAAAAGAGGGTTATTTGATTGAATTTTTTAGAATTCAATTTTTAGAGGGCTAACTTTGCAGACTCATATTTCTATCAATTGTGTGTCTAAATTGGATAAATTATATATCTTTTAAAAAGCTTGTAAAATGTCTTTCTCATGATATATGGCTTACACCCAATAATGGCTTGAGGAGGAAGATACCACCTTCAAAAATGGGTTGTTTATCAATGTTTTCTTGAATTTCTAGTTTTAGAAAGCTGATTCAACAATCTTTTCAACCATATATGACTTGGATCAAGTCATTGTCTATAGAATGCCAAGCCTCAAAAAACACTTTTTCATAAAAATTTTGAATTTAAAAATCTTCCTAATGACTATTCCAATTTCTACCAATTTTTTGCCACAATATCATCATTATGTAGGTAATCGACGGTATCGATTTTGTGGCCTCATTTGGTCTCTACAAAATTTGCCATTTTAGGATCTTTAAGATTCCATTATGAAATTCTCATGCAATTGTCATTTTCATTGTCTAATAACACAATAATGATGCATCAAAATTACAATTTAAATAAAGGGAATAGCAAACTTGAGCCAACTTGGCTCTGATACCAATGAAGGAATTTCTAATAGTTACCTCTTGCAGTAGATATGGATCTTTGTTAGATTTTTGCTCGATGCAGTTCTGAATCGGATCACTATGTAATCCAATCCATTTGTCATAGCAAATAGCCATGAAAAAGAAAAACTTTATTCTTTGTAGTTTTCTCTCTATATGTGTTTGGTTTCTAAAAGAAGAATAGGGGAGGGAAGGAAAGGAGAGTTTTTGTTGTGAAAATATTAAAACTGATGACGTCTTTTTCACTTATTCTTAACTAGTTTTCCACTTATTATTCAAAAAATAATTAATCCTTTTTAATTTGAATTATGAAAATTAAAAATTCAAATTCAAATAATATGTTAATAATTAAAATAACCAATCCAAATCTATTTGAATTTCAAAATTCAAATATAATAAATGACTTAATAATTAATTAATTTCCTTAAAAAAATTGGTTTAGATTATAGGTCAATCCAGTCAACTCGTTAGGGATGCCTTATTTTCCAACAGTTACCATAATTGATTTTCTTTGAAGGGAAGAGTCAATTATGAGAACTAATCTTCTATCATATTGAGAGGTTCTTGCAAATAAGTGATTTTACTTATTAAGAGACCATCACTATAATTACAATACTTGCTAAAAAATTGCCCCAGAATTCTTCATCTCTATTAGTTTGTTCTATGGTCATTCAGGTATTAGGGTTGAGACGGTTTGATTTATTGGCTTCAAAATTTTCGTGCTTATAATCATGGCTGAAGGTATATTATTTGTGATTTCGCTTGAAGTCTCTCCATGGGAACCATATACATGAAATAGAAATTCCTTCTATTGACAGAATTTTAAGAGTGTTAATTGGCGTGTGTGCGCGCCTCTCTCTCTCTTCCTCTCTCTATGTAGATATATTTGATGAGAGATTATTATACGACTTAATTGCGAGCAATTCATGACAAAAGGCATACATACGAAATGGGTATCATATTACTTAAACCTAAATCCTTAAATATCTATTATAAAAATTCTCACACTTAAATTAAAATTGATAAATTTTACGAATATTTATAAAATATGAATATTTTACCGTAGATATTAAATGGATTTGGGAATTTTATCCCATGTCACTTCGTTCCATAGATTTTGTAAGTGCCTTCAACAAATACCCAACCCAAAAAAAAAAAAAGGAAAAAGGTCTGCAACTCCAGATTTAAAGATACGATGCTTTTTTGTTTTGAAAGGGGTGGAGGGTGGACACCAAATTAGTGATCACTGGACCAGTCATATTTGGCCAGCTGAAATCGAGATAGGGCACGCGTGCTGATTAAAGATCTATTAATCATGTAAAATAAGAATTTGGCCCTAGACTTCGCCTTAGATATGTACAATAAGGCAAACGGACATGAGAATCTCCAAATCCGTACATGAGGGATTAAAATACCCATATTTAATGAGTAAATAAATAAAATAGGATTCTTGAAAGACCTTGCTTCTAAACTTGTATTAAAAATCCCGATGATCTGAAATTGAATATAATAATGGAAATCGCAGTAAGATCCTCGGTAACAGAAGATGGGTGCAGTTGGCAAAAAATGATGATTTTTTAATTTTTTTTCTTTTTAAGGTTTAATGCATAATATCAAAGATAAAAAATTATAGAATTAAAATTTTTGGAGTATAATTGTAATTTTTATTTTTTACATTAAAATTTAAATCTAAAAAACAGAAAAAATGAAAATCATTATTTTTCGCTAATGTATCCCCTATAATAGGATCCCCTACTGCTGGGGATCCCGATTCGATGGGATCGCGTACTCATGCCATGCTCTGTAAGCGTGAGATTGTGGCCAATAGTGGTTACACAATTTTTTTATTGCTTTGTTGAAAAAAAAGTAATGACATCAGTTTAATTTCTGAAAAATTTTACTAATATTAATTTAATTTATGTGAAGTACGCTTTTCATAATATTATGACTAAATTAATGAAAAATTTTAAAAATTAAAATGAGAATTAGAGTATCCTTCAAAGATAGTTTATTTGTACGTTTGTTTTTTTTAAAGAAATTTCGAGCAAATTCCTCAGACTATGAAGCACGCGAAGTCTATGGATACCCAGAGAAAGGGTCTTCGAATTCTTACCCCGTGACAGCAACTCATTGCCCCTTCTTGAGGGTACGGGAAATTTTCTGAGCTGAATTTCCCATTGTCTTGGTTAATTCATATCTCAAGCTTCAGGCCGTTTCACGTATTGCATGTCTTTGCCTCAGTCTGGTCTGAGAGCGAAACACTTGCCAGTTTGATCTCCAACTCTCCAAAAAGCTATGGAACGAGAACGAAGATTATGGGTAAGAAGCACTGAACCTTGCAGTATGAATTACATTTTCTTGTTTTGAGCAGATGTTAATGAAATTATGGCTCTGAATCTTTACCCAGTTGTTGGTGTTATTATAGCCTAGAACTGCACGCTGATGCCGCTCCTTCTAGTCTGTTATGTGTTTGGTAGAATGTGTCAGTCAAATTGATGATGATTCTAAATTTTGTTTAGTTTAATAAGAAAATTTGTAGTTAAATCTAATATAGATTGATAAACTAAATTTATCAAAGAAACAAATAATCATCTTAAAACGAACTTTTAATAAAAAAATTACATAACTAATTAGTATCGTTTTATAATTAATTTGATGACTACAATTTTTTTTGTTCAGGTGAGCTCTCAAATTATTATTGAGAGAATTAGACCAAACTAGATAGCTGGATTAAAAAATTGATGATCCAACTATAATTTCAATCCAGTGGCCCTAAAAGCTGGCGAGATAAAATACAAGTCAAGAGTTGTAAAAGTTGATAAAAACTAGGCGATTTGATATTGAATAAATCAAAAACTAATTTTTATTTTTTTTTTAATTTAAGGCAAAATTTTGAGCATTCTGCAAAAATTTATAAGAAATTAATAATATTAAAATATTTTATAAAATATATAAAATAAAAAATAAAAAATAAAAAGGTATATAGAGAGATATAATATTATATATAATAGAAGGGTATATAAATTTTTATACATATCAAATTCTATTTTTTTTATTTTTTTCTTTAAATTAATTATTAAATTTTTATTAAATACTAAAAAAATGAATATTTAATTATAATATTATTTTTTAATATAATTTAATTTTGAATATTATTTTCTATATTATATAGAATTCTAAAGATTTATGATATCTATTAAATTTTATCCAACTCATTTCATATAGATTTGTTATTTTATTAAATACTTTATCTAGTTTTTATATATTTTAAATATTATTTTACAATATATGTATCTATTTAATTATAAAATATTATATATATTTATACTTTTTATATATATTTTAAAAAGCAGTTGGACCACTCTTCAAGCACAACAAAATCAGCGAACCGCTTTGGTTTTTAAATGTTTTAAAAGACATTTAAAAGTAAAGACTAAAGAACATGGTTTGAGTCTTTGATGTAATGTGGGACCTGGTTTGTTTTCTAGATATATTAACAATGTTGTAAAGTCCTGCCCCCCGGTCAATGTTTATAACTTACTTGTTTAATTGACGTTTAATTCATAAGACACGCAAGTGTGAGTAGTGCCACAGACGACTGCTTAGGAATGTGCTGATTGATCAATATGTAATCTATACCCAAGTTGTTGATTGGTGAACTAATGACTGTCTAGGAACCTGAATCTTACTCTTCATAGCCTCTTTATGGTAACCTAGCAAGCAGCTATAGCCATCCAATTTGGCGCTTATTTTGACTTATATTATCGCCAGTCAGTCACCAAAAGACCATTACTCCAAGTTCATTTCATTTTTCACTGCCCTATTTACAGCAGTTCGCTCTATAGCAACTTGTTTCAATTTTTTGTTGTATTAGAGGAACCGAATTGCTATCATAGCTTTTAAAGCTATCAACCTTTAAATTTGTGTACGCCTCAATCAATCCACCTTTATGGTTGGTTAAAGCAAGACCTAATATGCAAAGATTAAGTGTTTTACAGAAATTTTTTTTTGCGTTCTTAGCCTAACTACCTCCAAAGAATCAGCAAAACTAAAATTCAAACCCCTGAAAGCGTGACTATCTACACATCATTCTCGCCTCCACTACAAAGTCAATACCTTGGAGTTGACGTATTTAAAATGCTATGTATCCCAAAAAAAGAAATTGACTAGCCTCGAGATTATTAATGAAAGCTACCTCGAATTGATATGATGGGCCTAAGACTTAAGTAAGGTGGTTTACTAGTCCTAGAATCAAGCCTGCCTCTAGATATGCATTTTCACTATCAAATGGCAAAAATGGCAGATTTCAAGTTAAATAGTGGAAATATAAAATATTTAATTGCTTTCTTAATCATGTTCACTAATAAGTTGATGCATAGTGTAATTTTGAAAGGTTCATTGAGACATAAAATACAACTATTGCACAGCTCCCCTGACTCCTGGTCTTGAGACATAGCCCCAGCACAATGTTGTCCCACGTGCATGATATGGGAGCTATCCCATGTGGGATTGAACATGGCTAATCAAATAACAAATCCAACAATCTTCAAGTATCCTTGGCATTGATTGTTGATGTAATATGAACAGAACAATACGGGGAACAGAGAATTTGGGCACAGAGAAAGAAAGGAGAGAGAATCTAGAGAAAGGAGGACTAGAACGAAAAAGAGAGGAATACAAAACCTTAATAGCTATCTCAATCACAAATTCTGATATATATATATATATATATATATATATATGAGAAATAAAGTATACAGCAGGACCTAAATGGGAAAACTAACTCGATAGTGAAATTACTCCTAAAAAAAGAATCTCACATTAAAAGAGTCTAATATCCCTCAAATTACTAATAAATAATAATGTTTCAATTAATTCTTATTCATATATCCTGCTATTTCTATTCCATACTCCATCACTTTTGCAGTTTGTATTCCTTGTTTTCATTGACTCTTGATTTTACTTCTCTAATAACAACTAAAATCTCAGATTAGGGACTGTTAAC
This sequence comes from Erythrophleum fordii, assembly GCA_032878935.1. Taxonomy (NCBI): domain Eukaryota; kingdom Viridiplantae; phylum Streptophyta; class Magnoliopsida; order Fabales; family Fabaceae; genus Erythrophleum; species Erythrophleum fordii. The sequence goes on from JAVQMF010000021.1 coordinate 143,919, forward strand.
ATAGATAGTATTAGGTGTTTGATAAAGATCAAAATAGCATGGAATGCTAAAATTTCATATTGTGTTATATGGGCTGCATAATAGAATACTTAAGCAGGGTAGTTTTTCACTTTAATAATTAGCTTTTGAGAAGAGTTCCCCACCTTGTTCGAATGCCTATCAATTAGTATTAGTGGTTGGTGGCTCTGAAAAAGGGTTACTTGTCACTTTGCTTGGGTGCTCCTTAATGTTATGTCATTTTGAGTTTGAGGTTTCACATTTTGGGGTCTATTGTTTTGGTAGTTGTAATGCAATCACGGGAAGAGTCATATATTGCACTGAAGGAGGGGGAAAAAAAAGTCCTTTTTGTCAACCATTTGAAAAATTAATCCCTTCAGTCTGACAAAATCGTCTGCCATGACGATGAAGAAAGCAGGGAACATAGCCTGCATGGCAGGATTTTTCTTGCTACTTGTCTGCTTTTGTCAACATTGTCCTTGACAATGTTGTAAACGTGGTCCGCCCTCAAGGTTTTATGGAGTCTTGGGAGAAAAGAGATGTAATGTGTGCACTTGCTGTATAATATACAAATACTTTTATTTTGAAAACAAAAGAATAAAAATAAAAAACAGAAAAACAAGATCCAAAGCTGGGGCAGCCTCACATTAATCAGAAAATGAGTTGTCCCCAGTTTGATGCTATTGCATAAAAGAATTGAGAAGCTGATAGTTTGCCTAGAGAACAAATTCAACACAAACTCAGAGTGTAACTACAAGCGAAAAAGCTCCTAATATTCTTGGTATATCATTATCAATGGGAGAAGAAGTGAAAAGGTATATTTGCTGTTTTACTATTGGTATTCCTAAAAATTAAGCTGACCCTCTAACCACCGCCAACTCTTTTTTGATCTGTGTTATATAGGTGTGCTGTTGTGACTGGAGCAAATAAGGGGATTGGTTATGGGATATGTAAGAAGTTGTCTTCAAGTGGAATCATAGTGGTGCTTACAGCTAGAGATGAGGAAAGGGGTTTGAAAGCTTTTGAAAGCCTGAAAGATTTTGTTCTCCCGGATCTTCTGGTTTTTCATCAGCTTGATGTCACTGATCCTGTTAGCATTGCTTCCTTAGCAGATTTCATTAAAACCAAATTTGGGAAACTTGATATATTGGTATGAAGGGCAATTGTTTAATCTCTCTTTCACCTCTGTGAACCAAAATATCCTCCTAGACACATATTATCCTTATATTCATATCATGACTATCAAGATGTCCCATATATATATATATATATTATATATAATCTGTATGTCTCGCAGACATATCTTTCTTAGATTAGGAAAATTAAGAGCACAATGAGCGCAGGAAAATATAAAAAAGGCAGTTTGAATGAAAGATAAATAATATTATACTGCGAAAACAAGAAATTTTGATTTTCAAATATTCATAAGTACAGCTATGATTACTAATTCTTAAGCTTTTCCTATTGAATATAATACATGAGGATTGAGATGACATAAAATTGAAAATATTCAGAGTTTAGTGATTCTCACTGGAAGAAACAAATTAGTGGAACTAGGATTCTCTACAGTTGAACAGTAATCTAGACCCTTCATCTTTTTTTGTTTGTTTGTTTGTTTCCTTTTCAATCTTAGCCATACTTTTTTTATTTTGATTTATATATTTATTTATTTTAATAGAAGCAAAATGCATGATGAAATAATTTTTTAACATTTTTCAACTTTCACTAAATTGTGTAATGGAAATTAAAAAATTATTTTTATTTTTTATTTTGTTTCTTTTAAAATTAAAAAAAAATATCAAAGTAACAAAATGAACAGTTGAGATTGAAAAAAAAAACAAGAGGGATGAATGGTCTAGATTGTTGCTCTGTAGCTCATAAGGACATCTTGCAATTACTTGTCAGAGAACATAGACTCCCCTTGGTTTCAAGGAACCTTTTTTGTATTTTTAGCTGGACTTCACCAAAATCTGTTAAGTTGATCATATATATACTGGTGCAGGTAAACAATGCAGCTGTTCCTGGGGGCATATTAAATGAAGAAGCTTTTATTCGAAAGGCAAGCTTAGTTTTTCCTCACTCTCAATACAAAGGAATAGATCTTTTTTTTAAAAAAAATTATCGTGTTTCATGGTAAATACTACTCACAGCAAATAAGCTATGAGCCAATTAAAGATGATATAGGAATTTATACAAGTTGACATGAGACTAAATTGATTGATGGTCATCTGTAGACATTTTAAGCATGCATGCCTGGATGATAAAGCATATTGATCTATAGATCTGCTCTTTACCCATTTTCCTTTGACGCAAACGCACAATTACGCAAGAAGTGAAGAAACCACCTCGAGTGCATTTTGATCTGTTTGTGCAAGCAAAATGGTAATGCTGTTTGTGCATGTTTTTTCAAACATTTTCGTTAAGGTGCAATCTAATACGTGTTACTTAATTACACATAAACCAACAAGATAAAGGCATATGCCAGTAAAAATATTAGTGTCCTCTCTTGAATGATATGTTGGATCCAGCTTGAAATTTGCCTTTTAAATGTTTGGTGTTTTTTGCATCAATTGTACCAAAGCAGATGCGTACAGATGTGCCAAGACAAAAATCTCTGTTTAAAAGCTGTGCATCCATTGTTAGAATAGTCATGCCATTAATTTGACTCCCCTTCATCTCCATTAGAAGTCTCATTTTTTTATGGACTCGTTGAAACAAAACATACAATTACATCTACATCTGTATTTAGCAGTATTAATTCTTGCTTGACTATGGTAGCTTAATTACTGACTCCTATATTATTGGATCTTGATGTCATTATTAGTCTCTCAATATTATTAAGGACTAGATTTTAAATACAATTCTTTATATCTTTTTTTATCCGGTTTTCTAATAAACTAATAATATGTGTAGAAAATTTATTAAGAAATCCTATCATCTGAGGCTAAGTTGGAAAAAAAATGCATTTATTTTTAGAATCTATATATTTGTTATAATTTTATTGGGAAGCCTAATAATGAGAATATAAAAGTTGCAACTATTTTTTTTTCCAATTGTTAAATGTCAAGTTCAATTTATAGGTTGCCTTAATCGATCATATATACTACATGGAAAGTTATAGCTAAGCACAGAGTATGTTCAGTTGGATGGGAATAAATGTAATAGAAACATTATTATTATTATTATTATTATTATTATTATTATTATTATTATTATTATTTCCCTGAAGAGTGGAGCATTATATTTTAGTTATTGTTTAATATCTTTTTCCTTTAAGTTTTAAAACCAAATTTGTCATTGGCTTGCAAAAGAAAAGAAAGCAAAAGAAAAGGTGAAAGAGAAAGTTGAAATAAAAGGGGAATGGAATCATTAACTCTTCACTTTTTGGTTCCCTTATGTCTATTTATAACCATAAAATGGGCTAACACTAGAAGTGGCCCAATCCACAAGATGTTAACACCTCACATAACTAGCATACTATTCTAACCCTACTTGATTATCATATCATAGCTTCAAAGGATGTACTACTCCAATCCAAGTTCACTAAAATGTTATTGAACCCTCAAAAGTTCACGTTATTCAGGCCATAGCCCAAAATATTAAGCTTTTATGCTAGATTGGGCACCTAAAGTTTGTTTATTGCTCTTTTAGGCCACAATATTTCCACTTATAAATACACAATATCTTGATAGTTGACTTCTTATCATTTGGTGACCCACCCCATTAGCATATGAGAAGACTTTAACTCTCATATGGCTTAGAGATTTCTTTAAGTACTTTACTATGTGAATTGGTGCTACCTAATGAATGATATTTCGTAAAGATATAAATTGAATGGCCACACTAATAGATAAAGTAATGTTAGGTCAAGTGACAGTCAAATAGTTCAATTTCCTTACTAAGCTTCTATATTTGTTGTATCAATAAAGGCCAACACAACTTTTGCTGACAACTTATGTTTGTTTCTATAGTCATCTCACATGGTTTAGCTCCCAAAAAGATTGTTTTATTTAGTTTATCAAGGCCAGTTTTCTTTATGCTAGGAAGATCTACCTCTCCTTGACTTTATAACCATGATGCCCTAAAAGTACTTAAACTAAAACTTGGTCTAAAGAAATCTCATAAGAGCAGCAATAACATACTTATCAATACTAATGATCAAAATATAATCAATATAAACAATAAATATGATATATTCAACGTCAATGTGTTGAAGAAAAACTATAGGATCAATGCCACTTTTATGTAGACCAAACTCTACAACCACATTGCGAAATTTACATAACCAAGCCTTAGGAGACTATTTCAAACCATACTACAATTTCTATAGCTGCCAAACTTTACTAGACTCCCTCTAAGCAACAAAATCAAGGGTTTTCTCCATATACACTTCCTCTTGCAAAAATCTCAATAGAAAAATGCATTATTCACATCTAATTGGTACAGAAGCCAATTATAAGTAGCGGCAAGAGAGATTAAGATTTATACTAAGTGTCAATTTTGCCACAAGAGAAAAGAAATTAGTGTACTGAACAACATCTCTAAGCATAGCCCTTAACCACTAGTTAAGCCTGCAATAAAAAAAAATGATCCATTTGGATTCATTTTCATAGCATACACATATTTACATCCAAAGCATGTTTACTTGAGGAATAGGAAATTAAGTCCCAAGTGTCATCATGTTCAGTACCAAGTATTTACTCCTCCATATGTGTTTGCTATCCATTATAAGTCACAGTTTCCCATGAAGACTTAGGAATAGATATGCTATCATGGGAGGAAACAAAGGAACAAGATAAAGTTGATAAGTAATTATATGAGACAAAAGATGAAGTAGGATGGGCACAAGTGCATTTACCTTTTCAGATAGCAATAGAAAGGTTTGAAGTAGAATCCTACATAAGAAGATGGATAAAGGAAGGGAATCCAACATTGGTGTATCCATAGGATTAATTGTGATTGGATTAGCCAAGTTTGATATGAGTAAACCTATGTAATAGGAGATTTGATACAAAATATGTTGCAGTATAGATTAAGAAATCATTAGCAAAATTGCATACAAGAAGAACAATTTGAGATGTAAAGAAAATATTTGTCTCAAAGAATGGACATCTACAAGAACTAAACATTAACTAAGATTAGGGGAAAAAATCAATACCTTTTTTTGGGTGTAAGAATAGCCTAAGAAAACCCATTTTAAAGATTTGAATCCAATTTAGTTACTTGTAGTCACATGTCATGAACAAAGCATATGCACTTAAAATTTTATAAGGAAGCAAAAAGAAAGATTGGGATGTTGATAGCATTAAGGATGGAACCTATGCCATTAATAATAGATGAGGGCATTTGATTAATGAGCTAAGTGGTGATGTGAATAGCATTAGCCTAAAAAATCATTGGAACTTTCATTTGGAACAACATAACTTAAGCAGCTTCCACCAAATGATGATTTTTTCTTTATCTACCCCATTCTATTAAAAGTTAACAATTTAGGATAACTAATAAATCATGCACTATTCAACCATATAAGAGGAATGATATAAAAAAGTATTCTTTGGCATTATCTCTACATAATACATAAATATGACAATTATATTAATATGACAACTATATTGAGTGTGAATTTTAGCCTAAAAGGTAATAATATAGATGATAGGGAAAAATAAGAGAAAGAACTTAGAAAAATATGATTCTTATATTCTCATTATTAGAGAGCAAGAAGAACATAAATAAAGATTATGAGACAACAATCTCGCACTCAAATCCCTCAAAGAGTGCAATGGCACAATTTGAAATAACTATCAAGAATTGGTTGCTATAATGGGTAGCTAAAAAAGGAAATAAACAATTAAAAATAAATATAAATAAAGATGAGAATAAAATAGTAACAAAGACGAGAATAAAGAAGGTTAATCCTGTTTAGAAGTGGTAATAGCATGTGTACTTTTAACATACCTCCTTAAGTTAGGATATAGATATTTAACATTCCTAATTTGGATTTGAGCTCTTCTAATTTGATTATAGAAATAACTTTAGTTAGCAATCTAAAAGCTCTATAATTTTTTATTCAATCTTCTCCTTGATGAGGTGCTTATCTATAAACATGTTTCATTTTGTCATAATGAATTGCATTCTTAAAAATCCCAATAATGGCTATGTTATCATAATAGACTTTGATGTGTATGTTAAGGGGTAACTTAAGTTCTTCCATAAGCCTTTTAATCCATATTCCTTTATAAGTACGAAGGGCAAGAGCATGAAACCCAACTTTAACATTACTTCTAGCCATCATTAATTTTTTTTTTTTTTTTGCTTCTCCAAGTCATTAAGTTTCTATATACATAAGTATAGTAGCCTACAGTGGATCATTTATTAGTAAGTAATTTGACTATTAGTGTAGATTTCCAATCCCTTGTGAATTCCCTTTATAAAGAACAAGCCCTTTCTAGTAGTCATTTTGAGGCATTTTAAAATTTGATTAGCAACTTCCAAGTGCTTATCATTTGGATTTGTCATAAATTGACTTACTACATCAACAAGGAAGGTAACATTAGGACAAATGTGAGAGAGGTACATTAATTTACTTACTAGTCACTGATACATTCTTGCATTAATAGGTGTACTCTCTTGATTGAGGCTCAATTTTGAGGTACTTTAAAATTTGATAAGCAACTTCTAAGTGATCATTATTTGGGTTTTTCATAGACTAACTTACAACATTAATAGGGAAGGCAATATCAAGACAAGTGTGAAAGAGGTAAATTAATTTATGTACCAGTTGTTGATAAATTCCTATGTCAATAGGTGTGCTCTTTCGTTTAAGACTCAATTTGTATTTGGCTTCCATTAAGGTATCTGTTGGTTTACATCCTAGCATTCCTATTTCTTCCATTAAGTCAAGAGTGTACATTCTTTAAGATACTAAAATACTCATGTACAATTTGTTGGTCCCCAAATATAACGATGAATTATGGTAAATGGTGCAGTGGATTTATGATCATAGGGAAGTTAAGTATTTCTGTGTTTGGATATTTGGCAAATGTTACATTGAAATTGAAGGGAGCTTTTATTGATGACTTTAGGGTACATATGTTTCATGCAGGGAAAATTTAAGTGGCCTAGTTTATAGTGCCACAACATTACACTATTCTTAAACACGAAAGTCAAGCACTCTTATTTAGTTTCTAGGCTCTTTGTATGTAGTATAGATTGGCATATTCCCTAGCATTATTAATCGTTCCCCTTGATTCTAAAAATTACACCCATCAGACTTAAACTTAGTAACACATTTGAAATCCTTGGTAATTTTACTTATTGAAAGTAAATTGCAAGTGAGTTTGGGAACACAAAGAATATCTCTTAGTAGTGTATTATTAGATAACCAAACTTCACCTAACCCATTGACTTCAAAGAGAGTACCATTAGCAATTTTAACAAATAATTTATTGAAACATGGTACAAAGATTTTATTAAAGAGAATTGTTACCAGTCATGTCATAAGAAACCCTAGAATCAACAATCCAGGTGTTTTTATGAGGACTTTGGGAATTCAAAGCCATAAAATTGTTATCTTTTTTAACAACAACTCTAATATCAATCACCTTATTTGCATTAGATTCAATTTTTCCAATTATCTTCTAGAGTAAATCCAATTGTTCCTTATTGAACAAAGAAGAATCAAGTTTGTCCTCACTAGCAATCATGAGGCCTTTAGTGTCCTTTTGCTATTGTAGCTTCTAATCATTTAGCTTGCCATGTAGTTTCACACACATCTTCTTGAAGTATCTTGATCTGTGACAATAATCACAAAACTTGTTTCTTTGTGTCTTGGGCTTGGAATCATTAATTTTTAGGCTAGTTGTCATTAGAGGTGGTGGTAAAACTTTGAATTATTGTTTAAGCAATTTTCCTTTTTCCCTATTCATATATAACCATAGAGAAGACCTCATAAGAAAGGGAAAAATCTAGACACTTATAATATACCATCTTAATTCCTTAAATTAAAGGTTAAGACCCAAAAGGAACTTTAAGATTCTTTTCTTCTTAGCCAACTTTTGGTAATATGCTACATCCTTAGAACATAACTAGCGTAGGACTTATAAAGATCTTATTAATACAAATAGCAATAGGGGGCATTATAATAGTTAGTAACATTAAGGTTTCCATACTTAAAGTCATTAATAAGCAGGACATCAACATGTTACTTTTAGCTACCCATTTCTTGTACTTGGAATAAAATATAGGTGGTTAGATAGCATCTACCACTAATAAACATAAGAACACTTTGGGACCACTCCAAATAGTTATTGCCATAAAAACTATGTTTAGTGATCATAATAAGGGTGGGTTTTGGAAAAAGAGATGTAGAGATAGTGACACCATGGCTGGGAAGTTAGGTTGGGCTTGAGAACTCAGAGGATAAGCCTCTTTTAGTAGAAGTAGTAACACATAAAATTTTAGAAGGGAAATAAATTTGAAAATAAATAGAAATAAGAATGGGAATAAAATAGTAATAAAAGAAAGAATAAAGCCATTCAATCTTTTTTAGAAAAGGAGTAATATGTGAACTTTTAACAAATAACAATGTAGATTTATATTTCATAAAATAAAGCCAAGTACATGAGAAATATCATCAGCACAAGTGACAAAATATTTAAATCCACTTATGGAGGTGAGAGGACAAGGCCCTAAACATTTGAATGAACTACATCAAAAAGGAAGGCAACACTTCTATTGACATGAGGTAAATAAGAAACATAATAGTGCTATGCAAAGCAACATGACTCACAATGAAGACTTGACATTAACTTAAGTTGTGGACAAAACTTCTTCAAAATAGGAAAAAATGGATGACTTAAATGACAGGGAAGCTAAAAAGGAGTCAAAGCCCTAAAATATTCATATGGTTGTGATGGTGAGGTGGCAGTTAAGTCCATTAGGAAATTCATTTCTTGTATTTGGAATAAAATATAGGTGGTTAGATAGCATAGAGTATAAGGAAATTCATTTCTTGTACAAACATGAATTTTATAATGCTTAATGATCATCTCTTCTAGTGTCTTACAACTCACAAGAAAGTATACTTCCTCCCATGTTCTTTTGTAGTCCAAGTAGTAGGCCATTAGTGACCTCTTCTTTTTCCCAAGCCAATAAATATCTTCTGATAAGGCATAACAACAATTTAGGTTATTACTAGATCCACCATATGCAAATTCTAAAAATGTTCAGACATCCTTTGTAGATTTACAATGTGAATGTGTTGGGACACCCTTTGTGGTTTTATAATGTGTAAGTATGCATTTCATCTCAATAGAGTTAACTAGGGGAGATAAAATCCTTTTGTCCTTTTACATCCATGTGATTGCAAACTTCTCATCTAATGGGTAATATCCTTTGTTAAATGATCATCCTTGCCCATTCTTCCAACTCCCACTTTCACTAGGTATTACCACTATAGAAATTTTGTTTTATCTTCATTTAAGTTTTGTATTTGTAAATTTGGATGTGATAGCAAATGTCTTATTCCAATTTGCCTGATGGTGTTGCCTAATAAAGAGGTCACAATTTAGATTGGATGGATGGAGTTGCCTGAAGGAAAATGAGTAGGAATAGTAGGACAAGTGCAGGGACTCTTTTTTTACCATTGTAATCTCCTTGTCTATAGCTATCACAACACACATCACAAAATCAAAAGTTCCATAGAACTATCACAATGATTGATGAATTATAACACCTAAGCACTTGCTAATCTAAAAAAGTAATTGTAGACTATTATATCTACATCTACCTTACCCAAATCTAATTAATAGAAGTAACTTCAAATCATCATAACTACATGAAACTAAATTTTATATCTCACCAGAGCTATCACTTTTGGTCTTCACAGCCTACTACTTTACATTCCACCATTAAAAGAGAGAAAAGAAAATAGCTCAAAACCAAAGCAAAACCTTTAGGCCACCTTCTAATAAGTGGATCATTGTTTTGTCCCACATTCAGCCCTATTCTTTGCTAAAGTTGTAGTAAAATCACTGCCACAGAGCTTGCCATGATTTTGGTTCCTTAGAGAGGTGAGCCCAAAATCCCTTACCCTCCTTCACTTCAAATCTACATTAGAAGAGGCTTTCTTTATGTGAGTTGCATCTTTTATCCTTTTTTTTTTTTCAAAAAAATTCTAATGTCTTTAGGGTTTAAGAACTGAAGGCTTTGATACCATGTTATCTATTAAGGAAAAGAAGGAAAAGAGTAAAAGAGATTGATGACAAAAAAAGGGGAAAAAAAGGATGGTATCACTAACACTTCATTAATAGTTCCTTGTGTCTATCTATAACCATAAAATTGGCCAATTCTAGAATAAGCCCAGTCCACACTATGTTTACACATAGCAATAATATTGTTTCAGCAATTATTATTCTTCCTAACAAATTCATATATTTGCTCTTAATTTATTGCACATTAAAAAATGTTTGCTCTTTGTTTTTAAGGCTAAGGGAAATTCATTTAAACACAAATAGAACAAAGAGCATAGAGTATGAGGAAATTTTCATTCTTTAAGTAAGCAATTAACTTTCATTTTTTTCCCATCCCTCAAATATAATTTTAAATGTATAATTATCTTTTACATATATAAATTTTTATATGAATTTTTGACCCTTTCTTTAATTTTAAATTTTTTTACATTTTTGTTTGATAATGAATCTTTTTATTTATCATTTCTATTGCAACCATAAACTTACAAAGAGAATCATTATTACATGGTTGTAAGTAAAAGTTAGTTAGTTTATTGAATAAACATGATTAGTTAGTTAGTTGCCAACTTCAATTAGTTAGGATACAACTACCTAATATTGAATCACCTTACACTTCTCTGTGTTATAAATAGGAGTAATGCTTGTACTGAAGACTTTGTCAAATGAGTTGAATCATTTTCTCTTTTTTTCTTCTTTCTTTAAGTGCAACATGCACTAAATTGGTATCAAAGGTTTTTTTCAAAGGTTTTTTTCACTTGGTCATAGGACCAAATTGTTAAAGTCAAGCAATATGTATAGCAAAATAGCATATGTCAAAAAAGTTGAAGCAATTAATGTCATGTTCAGAGCATCACATGGAAAATATGGTGGTCAAATTGGCTCACTTGGCAACGGTCAATGTTGGAAAAGCTAACAGAGTAGCATTAATCACAAATGGCCACCACTTAGTTAATGGTTACTTACAATGCAGGTCTTACATGGCAATCGTGCTAGCAACTATATGTTTCCTATAAAGCTTCTAAGAATCAAGTTTGCTAAATGCAACTATAATGGCTTTTATGGTTGGGTTTATCTTTACAATTAATTTTTTGATATAGACAAAACTCCAAAGGCTTAAAGAATAAGTTTTATTAGCATATAGTTGGAAGGAAAGGCTTTTTAATGGCATTTGAATTTCTGGAAGAGGGAGAAGGTCAAGGAGCTTGGTTAAGGGGCTTGCTAGCAAAACATGAAGGCAAGTTCTAAGAATGTGGAAAAGGTAGATGTAATGGTGGAAATTAAGGATTTAAAGCAAGAAACATCAGTAATTGATTGCCAAGAGAAATTTGATAGAAATGGACTTGCTTGAGCCACTAACAGTTAGTTGTTTTATTGGTGGACTTTGCTCAAACATCAGGCAATTGCAAGACTTTTAAATCTTAATAAGCCTTCCAATGCCATGTACTTCTCATGCTTCAAGCTTAGTACAAGCTTTTCATAATCATACTCCAAACCCTTCTAGGAAATAAAGCCTTATCTCCACCCCAATCTCATAATTTTCTAACCAAAAAAACCAATATAATACCTCAAACTCTTTCTTATAGAACTAAACCATCAACTCTTCAATTGAATACCATGCCTATACTGACATAAATAATACAAATTCTAATATTGATAAAGTAAGTCTTGTCGTGGCAAGTAAGTCATGTAACTTTCAAAGAAGGAAATATATGAGAAAAGAAGGAAAGGATTATACTATTGGTGCCTAGAAAATACATGAATGCAGAAGTTCATAAGTCTTTATGATTATGGCACAAGAAGATGAATAAAAGGTGTTTTAAGATTAAGGAAGAACTTAAAAGCTATAGGCCATGATAGGATTAAAAAATATCCTTGAATGTTATAAAAAGGAGAAAAGGTCTACATTATTATGAAGGTGGAAGGAAGGGTGAAGAAACAATTAGTGCTAATTTTTTGCTAGTAGCACAAAAATTTTTAGACCATTATTAGTTAAGAAGGTTAAAGTTAAAATTACAGTTAGCTGAAGGAGTTAAAGTGCTAATAAGTAATAGAGAGAATTTGGAGGCAACATGAAATGAGTTAAGTTAGAATGGTTAATACAAGGATAATTATTCAAGGCTAACTTCCTCATTAGGGAACTTAAGGGGTATGATATGATTTTAAGAGTTGAATGGCTATTTATAATAAGAAAGATAGTTTGGGATCTAAAATAGAAAGTAATGAACTTTGCTTTGAATGGCAAACCTTATGAGATAATATGGACCAAGTAACTTAGAACTATATTTGAAGAATAAGAGCTCTATTAAGGAAGTATATCAAGGGGTCCCAATAAGCATTTCTTATTCAAGTCAATAAGATTGACTCTAAAATAGGAGCTTGGGACAGTTAAAAAATGCATAATAAGTGGCAATGGAGGAAATATAAAACACATTTCAATGGCCAAAATCTTTCCTGCCATCAAGAGCCTTTGGCAACTTAATTCATTTGAAAATGGATCAGCCTTTAAGTTTAAGATCATATAGGTATGGTCCAATTCAAAAGATAGAAACTAAGAAGCAAGTATAAGAGGTGTTGGAGAATAGGGTTATAAGGGACGTCAATATTGCATTTACTTGACTTATGGTTTTAGTAGGGAAAAAAAGGATGGTTTATGGTGGGTTTGCATTGATTGTAGGAAATTGAATGATCGAACAATGAGGAATAAGTTTCTTGTAACACCATAACTTTTTACCTTATCTCATGCTATCTCCATGTCTCACGTCATGTATTTCATGAAGAAGCAAAGAAAAATGACATTAAATAATAAGTATGTTTGCGTTGCGTAGCATATGAACTTTTCATTTGATGTCTTATGGACCATTTGAGCTCATGTATCATATTCTCATATTTAATTACATAGATATAACTCAATTCCATCACTAAAAGTGGCCTAGAACTTGTCCAAGGTAAAAGAATACATAAATTTCATAGTTGTAGCATAGGCCAGAATTTTCTCTTTTCTATCATAAAATTTGAAAAATCATAACTAATTCTAAAAAAATTGAAATCATACATTCTTTACCATTATGGAAAGCTACAGATGTTAACTTTAAGGAAAAAAAATGGTTCCAGATCACGTCCAATCCATTTAAGACCTGAATTATGATGGAATAGTACTAGAGCTCCAGTGGCATTACTAATACTAACATGAAACTTCAAAAATTCATAACTTTCTGCTCAGACCTTCAAATGAGATGACATTTGTGGCTACAGAAAGCTTATAATTATACTTTATGCATGTAAAATTTTACAAGTATTGGACACCATTTGAACATCGGATGACACAGAACACAAAATTGACCATATGAATAGTGCACTGAACCAAAACTAGAAAATTTCTCAACTTTGAAAATTCATAATTAATTCTATAGAGCTCTAATTTTTCTATACTTTAGCTTCCCAAGAAGCTCTTAATGAGCCCTACATCTCTGCAAAATTTCATTGGAGGATTCATCCATTTCTTTAGTTTGTGCCCTAGGGTTCTAGTTTGGTCATTTTCATGGTCTTTGTAAGCACCGAGGTGTCCAAATTTACTTCCTATGCTTATGTGGCCACTTGAGCATGTGGCATTGCACCAAAATGACATTTTAAACTTATCTCAAAGGTGCAAAAGCCTAGAATTTGCAAACTCACTCTCTCACCCCATGCCATACATTCATTTCCATAATGCTATTCTTGCCATTACATGTCCAAAATGCACATTTCCATACATATAACCTTAAATCTCATTTATACATGATACATTAGTATAATTATACTTGTTCATGGGGTCATAGGTCATACAAAATAATATATTAGAACATTTGCCACTCATATGGTCATAAAGAAATAAATTCCATACACTTTGATGTCATACTCTCATCTTCCAAGTTGTTGGCTCCCATTACCTTGTTCTCTTGGTCCACCTAACATGTTAAAATATTAGAGAGGAGGAAGTGAGATTCAAAGAATCCCAATAGCTCATCTCCCTTTCAATCACACATAAAGTATGCAAACTAAGTCTTACAAATGCATGCATGAGCATATAGACATGTGCAACCATTCAAGAGGCATCTTTAACACTTGAACAAGTCATACATAGCATACATAGACTTGTCAAGTAAGTAAATTAGCCTCGCCCATTCACTTATAGATTTTGGCCTTGTTTCACCCATTCCTTTAAGAGGGTTTTGACTCAATCTTACTTTTGAGAGTCAACCTCACTTTTGGGAGACTCTTTACTTTGTCTCAACCAATTTTGAAGTTTCTTGGCTCATCCTCACAATGGTTAAGGATTCTTGGCTTCATCACACTCAAGCAAACTAAGGTAAACACATAAAAATATCATTTGCATGCATAAAATATCATCATGGTACTATGGAATAAGAGCTCATGATAAAATAATTTTCATAGGTTAAAACATACTTACACACATTCAAAGACAATGTAAACACACATTCATGCACGAGAGAAGGTGAAGAGAGCTAACTTGATTGCAATCATATACTTTGCTTCTTGAATTTGCTCTTCCTTCCTTGGCCTCACACACACAAAAATGTGGGATTGGTTTCTCTTAGCCTAAACATAATTTATAGAAGCCAATTAGGTTTATGGAGTTAATTCTAAGGCCACATATCTTCCTTAAATACTAACTTAGTCTATTAACCCTTTTATAGTTCCAAGAATGCACCTAATGAAGCAACACCCATCAAATGAGTTCCAGGCTCCATTCTTTCCTTTTATATATCATTTTTCTCTTCTTTTAAGCCTCTTGGAGTTATCACATAATTAAAACAAAGAGCCTAACTACATGTTGCTTCTTTAGGTTATATTATGGAACATATAAGGCCATCTCACTTTTTATGATTTTTAAAATTTTTGCTAGGCTTCCTCGCATACTCTCCCATCATACATGACTAAAAAATAAACTTAGAACAAATTGAAAACTACTCCTAGGTGCCATTTTTACTCTAGGCCGAAGCATATACTTTTCTTAGCATCCTTGGAGTTTCTTTGCTTCCTTTGTTGGGAGAATCATGTAGGAAGATCTTTTGGTGTTTTAGGAACTCATATGAATACTTAAACATCATAAAATATGGCTAGGGTTCATGGTAGAGTTCAAGGTGCAATCAAAACCCTAATTTCCATAACTTGCGTTCTAAAGCTCCCTTTTCAATTCTAGTTGTATATTCTTAATCCTCGCACTCCATAATCTTTGGTTCCATCAAGAACACATAAATAAAAACTCTCCTCCTCACATTCTTTCTCTAGACCAAAGCTTAAATGGCTTGGAAACACAAGATCTTGTAAGTGTTTCAAGTAAAGTCTTACCTTAAAACGAAGCTCTCATTGCGTAGATTATTTTTCACCAATTGATTTCTTGAAAAGAGTTTCCTTTTGGCTTGGGTTAGACCTGAATCTTTAAGTTTTCAAGAAAAAAAATCACCATTAGAGAGCTCTTAGAGAGAGGAACAACTTCCCTAACTGGTGTAAGATGAAACGGGATTGTTTTCTTACCTAAATGGAAGCTTGAACTTCTTCTCTCTCTCCCCTCTTAATGTCAGGCCATTGCTGCCGATTTTTCTACAAATGGAAGCTTAGAGAAGGTGATGAGGTGTAATCTTATTTAAGAAGTGCCTTTTACAATTTTTCAAAATGATCATTTTGTCTCTATGCCCTGTTTGCACCATTTAGGCTCATTTTAACTCCTTTTTGAGAATCATCTTTTTTATCATAAAATTTGGATCCCCTAATTCATAAAATGCCTTTTTTTTTAATCCAAATTGGATTTAAAACCTTCCCGAATGAATTGGTTAAAGTTTAGGTTAACTAACATTGGAAAACATCTACCGGAGGTGTTTTAACTGTCTCAAAGCTTCCAATGATTTTCAAGGCCTCTGAGAACCTTGAAGAACTCAAAACTTTCATCTAAAAATCCATCTTGTGAGAATTCCAAATTTACTCAAAATGATGAAAATGCCCTTATGTTTCGTCAATCGTTTGTCATAATTCGTTTCTTCATTCTAGTTTTGTTTTTCTTTTCGTCTGAGCCTGGGATTCTCATTTTTAGGAATCTATAATGTTTTCCAAATTTTTCAGGACCTTAACTAAGTCATTTCGAGAGACTTGCTTTTGTATAAGGTGAATTTCATTTGTTTACGGAGAAACAGTACATTACGTTTTTGCGTTTTCTCTCATTTTCAGAGAACCGTATATTACATTTCCTACACCCATCTTTGAAGAATTATTTGAGGAATTACATGGTACAAAATTTTTTTCAAAATTGAACCTTCAAGTAGGATTTTATCATATTAAAATATAGCCTTAAGACATTCATAAGATGGCTTTTCACATGTGTGAAGTCTATTATAAGCTTTTAGTGATGTTATTTAGGCTCACAAATGCTACAGCCACATTCAAAGGCCCTATGAATGTTGTTTCCAAATCATTTTTAAGGATGTTTATAGTAATTCTTTTCAAATGACATAGAAGTACGTAGTACACCATGGGAGTATCATTTAAAGCATTTAAAGCTTACCCCTTCAAACATACTCTATTTGCAAAAAAGTCTAAATGTACCATTGGAGTAACACATATTGACTATTTAGGTCATATCATTTTAGAGAAGGGTGTGGAAGTTGACCCTAAGAAAATTGAAGCTAGTGTTTCATGGCCTAAACCTACTTCTATCAAGGCTTTGAGAAGATTTCTTGGTCTACAAAAGGTTTGTGAAAGGTTATAAGTCCATTTGTAAATGTTTCATAGATAATCAAGAATAAAGCTTTCAAGTAAAGTGAGGAAGCTAATACAACCTTTGAAGTACTTCAAACAGCTATGTCATCTACACCAATCCTTGCTCACCCTGAAAAGTTTATAATTAAGACTAATGCATCCAATATAAGCATGGGCATAGTTCCATCTCAAAATGGACAATCAATAGCTATTGTTATCAAGGCTCTTTTTCCATGTAAGAAGAATTTATGAGCCTTCTAGAAGGAGTTGATAGCAATAGTATTTGCAGGAAAGCAATGGAAACAATACTTACAAGGTCCTAAGTTTTTTATTAAAATAGACCACTTAACATTAAAGTATCTCTTGGGGTAGAAATCTTTATCGTCAAATCAACATAAAGGGATTCACAAGTTGTAGGGATAGAGCTATGGGATAACATATCAAAGAGGTAAAGATAATGTAGCTACTAATGCATTGTTCACTAGAGAAAATATGGAGGAAAATAGAAGCTACGTAGCAATCACTTTTATAGCTTCAAATTTGACTTCTAAAGTTAAAGAGTCTTAGAAAGAAGGTGACATGCTTACAACTCTTATATAAAACTCAAAGTGATACCAATGCTTATCCTCACTACTCATGGGTTAACTAAATGTTGAAGATAAAAAGGGAAATTAATGGTAAGAGCGAATTTAGATATAAGGAAGCAATTGTTGCGATTTTTTAATGACGATGCATGTAAAGGCCATTCCTACCTATAAAATAATTTCTTATATTTTCTATTGGAAAAGGTTATAAAAAGATGTTG
The DNA here is from genome assembly GCA_032878935.1 of Erythrophleum fordii. Lineage (NCBI taxonomy): Eukaryota > Viridiplantae > Streptophyta > Magnoliopsida > Fabales > Fabaceae > Erythrophleum > Erythrophleum fordii. Next base: position 161,721 of record JAVQMF010000021.1, read on the forward strand.
AAATGTTTGTAAGAGCTTGTACAGTATGTCAAAGATTTAAACCTATACATCCAGCTATGCTAGGCTTCATTCAACCACTTCTAAATCCTAAAATTGTTTAATATGGCTTACTAAAACCCAACAATATACATATGTGATCCTAGTGGTAGTGCTAGATTGAGCAAGGTTGCACTTCTTATGGCTCTCAAACACCCAATCTATAATAGAAGTTGCTTAACTTTTTATAGACAATATTGTTACTTTCTGGCTTTCCTAACTCAATTGTTATAGATAAAGATCTAGTATTTTGTGGCAAATTTTGGAAGGAGTTATTCAAATTTCATAAGGTTAATCTTGCTTATTCTTTATCCTACCATCCTTAAATGGATGACCAAACACAAGCTTTAAATAGATGTTTGGAGTGTTATCTACATTGCATGACTAGGGATCATCAAAGATAGTGGTTTAAGTGGTTACCATTGTAGAATTAAGGTACAATACGACTCACCATTTAGCTATAGGAATTTCTCCTTTTCAAGCTATATATGGGGAACCTCCACCATTTCATCTACCTTATCTTATTGATGATTCATCTAATGATGTAGTGGATACAAGTTTCAAGGAGAGGGAAGCTACTATTCAGTTGTTAAAATAGAACCTTCTCAAAGCTTAGAATGAAATGGTTTAATTAGCAACAAAGAAAAGAACTACCAGGGAATTTTTATTGGGAGATTGGGTTTATTTGAAGCTTCATCCTTTTAGAAGGAACCTTATTAACAACACCTCATTACACAAGCTAGTTGCAACAATTTTCTTAATCTTATAAGGTGCTTCAAAAAGTTGGGACAGTGGTTTATCAATTACAACTTCTTAACTATAGCAAGTTGCATGTTGTGTTTCATGTCTCTCTATTAAAGAATCATGTGGGAGATAGTTGTCCACTAAGTTCCAAGCTTCTTCAGATTGATGATCAAGGTCAATTTGTCATGGAACCAAAAAGTACCTTGGCTTGTAAGGTTGTCAAAAGAGGCCATTTACCAATGGCTCAGGTCCTTATTCACTGGAAGCACAGTAAAAAGGAAGATGCGACTTAGGATGATTTGCTAGCCATTCAGAACCAATTTCCTATTTTCCCAATGGTAGCTACTCTTAATAATCCTTGAGACAAGGATTTTCATTTTTTTTTTTTTGGTGAAAGGGGGAAATAATTGGTACGTGATTGTAAATAAAAGTTAGTTAATTGAATAAATAGAATTAGTTTGTTAGTTGCTAACTTCATATGGTTAGGATATAACTACCTGATATTGAATCACTTTACTCCCATGTGTGTTATAAAGGCAAGTAACGCTTGTATGGAAAGATTCTGTTGAATGAATTGAATGACTTTCTTCTTTACTCTCGTATTCTGGTGCAAGACGGACCAATCATAATGAATGAAATTTGACAGATTCCGTTCCATACCCTGTGATTTTACATATAGAGAAGCATAAGGAATGAAATTTGTTAAATCCACTCGATAATGGAGTTTTATTCCATCTTAAATAGAAGGATTATATTGTAATTTGGTATCTATAATATTTATTATTCCGTTCATTTTCATTAGAACTCCCACACCAAGAGGAGGGAATTTCCATCATTATTAAACTGTCAAATAGAAGGAAGATAATTTGAGGTTTATTTTGAATCAACAAATGGTAGACGCTCCTCATATTTTTCCGTTGACATTGGTGGTAGACTCTAAGATCTCAAGCTTATCTTTTGCAAGAATCTCAACGATTTCAATGGAGTTACAAGTTTTTCGTCACCACATTTGGTGTTTGTAAAGATGCTTTATGATGAGTAGTTTTCTTTTGTCTTTGGAAAATGTTGGTTTACAGTTTTCTAACTTTTAGAGAATTGTGTCTGTGTTGTTTTTGTGGTCTATTATTAAAAAAAAAGGATAAATTTATCTCATTTTGATCCTCTCTATTTCATTTCATACTATTCATTTACATTGATTTCGTCATGTATAAGACTTCCAAACATATCTTATGCATACAGTACCTTTGTCTGGGTTTAGAAATCTAGATTCTCTTTTTGTTTCACAAAACAAATTGTTTCTAGCTCACTCCCTGTCCAAATCCCGCGAAGACACGTATTTGCTAATTAAAGACTATTTGCAGGACTAACTTGTCCTTTTTTTTTTTTGTAGAGAAACGGTGCACAAGTTCATTTGAGTGAAACATTGCATCAAAGTTATGAGTTTGCTGAAGAATGTGTAGAGATAAACTTCTATGGTGCAGAAAGAGTAACCAACGCTCTTCTTCCCTTCCTCCACTTATCTACTTCACCCAGGATTGTCAATGTTAGCTCTAAACTGGGGTTATTAAAGGTACACACATAGGTTCCAAATTATTTTTATGAAAAACTTGATTGTGGAAAATATCATTTTTATTTTAAAAATTTGCACAAATTGCAATATAATTACTTTTTACTATTTTCTTGTATGAGGTTTTGCTTTGGTTTCTGACTTCTGATCCCCCTATTGATTGATTGTCATACATAATACATATATATAGCCTTTAAAACAAACTTTTCTTTTTGCCCCGGCAAATACGGAAAACATTCTTTAGGAAGTTTTTTTCTTTAAAACAAAAGGACACTTAGTAAATGATTTAGTAAATTAAAATTAATGAAAATCAAATTATATTTTTTAATGGATTATAACTGAGCATCATCATACTAGTAACTATAATAGTTTTTGGACAACTTGGACCTTGACCCAATAGTCTATTGGTCAAAACTGACATGGGCTTTTTGCAAGTTTTTCTTTCAAGTTTTTCAATCAAATTAATGATGTGAAAAAAAAATGTTTTAGAAAACTTAATGATGTGATGCTGAAAAAAAAAACTTGTCTGCAAATTACTTTTTTATTGAAAAGATTGATCTAATAGCACACCATTAAAAAACTGGAGTTCCGTTCTGGTATATTTGCAGTCATTCTAGTACAAAGATATATGGCTAAAGTTGTAACATTTTTCTTTTTTTGTTGTTGTTTCAGTATCTACCAAATGAATGGGCTAGAGGAGTATTTAGTGACATTGAAAATCTCACAAGGGAAAGATTGGATAATGTGCTGAAAGAGTTTCTGAAAGATTACAAAGAGGGATCGCTTGAAAGTAAAGATTGGCCAAGTTGTGTTTCTGGTTATATAATGTCAAAAGCAGCTTTAAATGCCTACACAAGAATAGTGGCTAAGAATTGCCCTCATTTTCGGATAAATTCTCTCTGTCCTGGTTATGTTAAGACTGATATGAACCATAACACTGGCTTCTTGAGTATTGATGAAGGTGCTGAAAGTCCGGTGAAGTTGGCTCTATTGCCAGATAATGGTCCTTCTGGCCTCTTCTTTGATCGGGATGAAGCTATACCCTTTTGATCCATCATTATATATCCATTTGCAAGTAGCATGATAGTTGATGAACTATTGTCTTTGGTTAAGGCTATTTTTGACCATGTTGTATTCTCTAAAAGCCTTAGACTGGAAGTGTTTATAAGGATTTGTGATTGTGATTTGCCTCTACTAATAATAAAAGCTCACTGACATTGGAAAAATTGTAGTTATCCACGCCCATCTTTATTTCTAATTAAGACGTTTACCTCTTCCCCTCGCCCTTCCACCCACCCACCCATCCATTCTATAAAAAATCACAATTGGAATAATGAACATGTTTGGAAAAAGCGGTCTAAAGATATGGATATAGGTTGTGTTGTCACAACACCTTAACTAATAAGCAAAGTTTTCATGTCATGACTTGGGTCCACGCTTAATGAGCCTTTTTTTTGGGATCAAATATTGAAGGATAAAACATGCATCCTACTTAAATATTCGCACATGCGCATACAAACATATTTATCTGATACGGGACTTGAAGCAAGGTGGGACCTCAAGTATGGCAAGAGGCCATTACACGTTAGATTTACCCACGCGTCGAAACTTCTTTTCTTTTTGGACCAAACATTGAGGGGTAAAACACCCAAGCGGGTCTTATCTAAACATTGCATGTTTTATTTAAATGCTTTTACACACACATTTCTACCATGTGTAATGAGTTTAATTATATATGTGTGTGTATATATATATATATATATACGCATATACACACACTCACAATTCAACAAATTAATAAATGATCACTCACGATAAAGTTATTTGATCTTCTGTCATTGTTAAGCTCTTATTGTCCTTAGTTATGTCCATTAACAGCTTATTTAAGTATGATAACAAGTACAAGGAAGTGAAAGGAATTTAAGTCAAACAGCAACTAATTTATTTGAACAAAATAATCGTCGCTTCCATGATAACTTTCTTATTAAAACATTGTTTCAATTTGATGCTCTAATTAACCATCCAATTATTTGAACGTCTTATGATTTGAAAACTGACTGGTTGTTCTATTCAAGCACTCATAGACTTCCATATGCCTACTCAGTTCAAATAAAATATAATTATTATTTTAGACAACCACATACATCTAACTTTTTTCTTTTTTCTTTTTTCTGACCAACTTTTTTTGAAGAAAGATACAATATATGAAAGATGGAGTAGAGCCCTACTGCAAAAGAATTACGTATGTGGCAAAATACAAAAATTAGAATATATTTATTGCACATTTGATAGTTAATATTATCTTATAACCCATAAGGAACAACCAAAGAGAGACCTAATTGTCTGTTTGTTGGCAATTATGTTGTCCGAGCATGCTATAACATCTTGGGTTCTTATATCCCGCCCCATGCTTCTCAAGTACCTAAATTTAATCCCTACAAGATAACAAAAATCTTCTAAAGTTTGTTGTAGTAAATTTTCTGTAAAATCAAAGAGAAAAAGATTGAAAGCTTCGAACATTGAAAGCTGCTTCTATCGTTGAACTTTCTTTACATCGCTTGAGATGGAGACTAGCTCAAGTAATACATTGTGCGGGAAAGATTGAATAATGGCATCGCAACGTTGACTCTATTACAAATTACATGCGATAGTATTTCTCTTAAACTAAGTTCTTGAAGTGGTTAAGTCTCAGGACAGGCAAGGTATTGGCTTCTAAAGGGATCGCAGAGGTGTTGACAGCCTGAGATGAGAAGAAGGGTCTTGAAGCTGTTGACAGACTGAAAAGTGCTTGATCTTTCAGGACATGTGATTTTTCATCAGCGTGATGTGACTGATCCTGCTAGCATGGTTTTAAATTGCGGTCCGCATCATGTAATGCGACCGCAATATTGCTGTTGCGGCGCAGGCCGCATCCGCATTTTTTGACCGCAACGCCCGCAATCCTTCTTATACTATCCGCAACACTCGCAACCGCAATCGCAAACCACAACCGCAACCGCAATTTAAAACCATGCCTGCTAGTATAGCACCTCTCGTTGATTTTGTCCAGACCCAACTTGGAAAAATTGATATCTTGGTAAGAATATATTCTCCACGCATTTGTATGTGATTTTTACTCTACTCTTCATTCTTTACTATTACTGGCAATATACTTCTAAAAACAATATTTTAAATGGTTTACACTATTATTTTTTAAAAATTTTATTAAGTTCAAAGTTGTTAAACTATGTTATTCGATTCATTCATATCTTCAACCAAATGGAATTTTTTGTCTTTTGTTCTACATTATTTATTTGTTTTTGTTCTTTATCCTTCTCGGGTGTCACTTGTATCCTAGATTCCTGGCCATATTTACGGCAAGTACAAGCTGTGTTCAACATGTATCAAGTCTGCATTCGACGCACACATGCTCAAACTGTGTTAGATTCATGTCTAATATGAAAAATGTTTTCTTTTATTAAAACTCAATTTGCATATCGAACACGTATTGGAGTGGTCTCGATTTCAAACACATGACACACCTAAAAATAAGTGTATCCAATTAATAATATTCAAGTAAACGAGGGAGAAATGTTTAGAGAAACCCTATTAAATAAAAGTAGGCTCTTGCTACTTATTATGAATAAAAATGTGAAAGCATATGTCAAGCATATTTTTGGGCAGATGATTCATTTTTAAACTGCCATCAATAGACTCCTTAAAAATCTCTCATAAACAAGTTTTCAAGCTGTAAGAAAATAAATTATGTTACACTGTAACACATTATAAATTCTTTTTGTTATATCTAGCTTTTTGGCTCATGTACGTGTCAATTATGTGCATTAAACATAAAGTGTGCAATCATTATTATGCATTTCAATGTAAAATCGGTGTCCGTTTACAAGCTAGTCAGAGCTATAGGAGTTTGATTTCAGTTCTTTCTTTTTCTTTATTCATATTTACCATAATCCAACTTGTTTGGATCCATTTTATCATGAATTTCACATGGGACACCCTAGGAGTACCTTGAACCCGAAATGAACATAGATGCCATAATTTTGCACCCATTTTGAAAATTCATATCTCGAGTTACAAAGTTCTTATTTATACAAATTAGGTATCTATGAAAAGTTTAGGATGAGAACTATGTTCTATAAAAATTTCAAAAGCAAATGAATCCATTTGGCCTCTTAAAAACCACGAAGAACAAAATCTGTCCAAGTGGTGCATCATTAGACTAACATAACCAGACCCCAAATTTCAAATATACATAACTTTGGTCACATAACTCTAATTTATGCAAACTCAGTGATTACAAAAAGTTTATAATGTGAACATTATATCTATAAAATTTCATAAGCAACATTTGGCCCATCAAAGACATGAAAAATAAAAACTGGTAAGAAGGAACAATACCATGACCAAAATGTAAAATTTGCTAAATTTTAGAAATTTGTGAAATATTCTATAGAACTCAAAAAATGCTTATTCCTAACTTGTTAGAAAGCTTTATTAAGAGTCTAATTGCATGCCAAATCTTAGACTCAAATTAGGTTATTTTGGCCACTTTTGACATTGGTATAGTTAGGGTCACTTTTATGCCTCTTTTCGGGTTCTGAATGATTCAATTGCTATTCAATTGGAGTTATTCCACTTTGAGTAAATTCAATCACCCTAAACAACTTTTTTATCCATCTCATAATATGCAAAGAGGCTTGAATCAAAATTTGGCCCCTATGCACCCAAGTTTGTATACTTACATAATAGGGTCACATATGTAAATTGCTACACTAATGCTCATATTTCGTCACAAAATGCTTTACATCAAAGTAATTTAGCTTGTACATGTAGTCTCATCATAAAACATTGATTATTTACATCATTTTGTATAATAAGAAATTAATGATACAAAAGAGTGTCATATTAATACATACTTCAAAGTTTAGTACACATAACATTCATAAGGTCTAAACCCTTTCAACATCCTTGTCTTTACTCAGTGACCCTGAAATGGTTAATGGGAAGACATGGGTGAGATTTTAGGAAGAATTTCAGTAGTAAATTTCAACCAATCCATGCACATATGAATACAATGAGGAAATGACATGCATGTGGTACAAGGATACTATGCATGTGTTTTATGTAAGTCAAATGCATTATATAGCATAAAACACTCATTCATTCTTAAGCTATGGCATCATCATAAACTAGCTAGACTTGACAAATCTCAACCCAGGGCTAAGAAAGAGCTCTGGCACTCAATTTTATGCCTTAGAAAGCTAAGAGCCATCACATAGCCAATGGCAACTAAAACCCCTAATTTCATTATCTTGAATTCTAATGCTTTTCAATTGGTTCCAATGGCATAATCTAATTCCTCATACCCCAAAACCTTTATTTCTATCTTATTATGGCTAAAATTCATCTCCTTCTATATAGTTCTAAACTTAGCTGAACATGAAGGAGAAAGGGAGATAAGGAGAAGCAAGTTTTCTAACCATTAAACATACCTTATCTTAAAGCATTTCAAGAGGATAATTTGGTATTATGCTTGGATCCCTCAAATTCTTTCCTTCATCTAAGAAATTAGCCATAAAAACACTCTTTTCAAGAAGCTAAAACCACCAAGAGAAGGAGTTTAAAGAGGAGAATAAAGTTGGTGAAAGCAAGACCATGAAAAAGAGTTAATTTCCTTACCTTTCTTGGCCTTTTTCCTCCTTCTTCTTCCCCCTTTTTAGATGACTTTAACTATTGGTTTGGGGGCTTCAAAGTTGTAATGTCCAGTTTTCGTTAAACGACGGAAATGGGAACGTTTTCAAAGCAAGTCCCATGGGATGAGTGATTCAAGGCCAAATAAAATTTGGATAAAATTTTAAATAATAAAAAATGAGGATTTGAGCCTTGAGCTACCTAAAAATCGGGGTCGGGGTGATTCAAAAAATTTGCCAAAAGGCCAGTGGCATTTCCGTAAATAAGTGGACTTTTTGGAAAACATACAGAAGGGCTTTTTAAAATGAAAGTTTTGAATTTTACGGGGTTCTCAGACGCCTTGAAAACCATGGGAAGCCCTAGGACCAGTAAAGACCCTCCGGTGTAATTTTTCTAATGTCAGTTGACCCGAACTTTGACCGATTCATTCGAAAAGGTTTTAGCTCCGATTTGAATGATTCCAAAGCTATTTTTCTTAATTAGGAACCTAAATTTTATATTGAAAAAGATGATTCTAAAAAAGGAGCTAAAACGAAGGAGAAACGAAAATACAAATTATGAAGGGTAGGAATTTTTGAAAAGTCACTTTCTCCTCTTTATATATAGGTGGCGCCCCACTTTCCTCTCCATTTGGAATCAGAAAATTTTGTATAATTTCAGAAGGGAGAGCTAGGGTTTGGGCACACCAAGAGAGAAGGAGAAGGAGAAGAAATTCCAAGGAAAAGGTAAGTTTTTATATATGTTTTCATGCTTTTTCTCCATCAATTTCTTCTCCTCTTTTTTCCTCTTCTTCTCCATGATTTTTTTTGAAGTTTTTAAGGGCTATTTTGAAGGGAGAACAGAGGGGAAAGTTCAAAATTCAAGTGAGGAGGCCAAGGAAAGCAAGAACAAGCAAGGAAATTCAAGGAAAATAAGGTATTTTGTAATTCTTCCACTTGATCTTCTTCCTCCCTTCCTTTGAGCATTTCGACCTAGACTTAGGCAGCCCTAAGGAGTTAGATTTTTAGCCAAACCAAAGGTGATTCTTAGGCATTTGATGGAGAGGAATAAGAATATGCAAAGAAAATCAAGAAATAGACATTAGAAATCAAGATACAAAACCTAGGGTTTTAAGTGCACCTTCCAATTTTTGAATTTGTATGATACTTTCTTGGTCTAAGTTAAAGTATAAATGAGTTCTTGAGACACCAAAGATGCTCCCCACAAGCTTCCTCCTTCAAGAAAAGCAAGAGAACTCCAAGAAGCCCAAAGGAAGCCTATGTCTCGGCCTAGGCTTGTTTGTGTAGGTGGAGGGAGTTTTAAATTTTTCTAAGGCCATTCTTGAGTCATATTTGATGAATAAAAGTAAAGGGAGGCCTTGGAAAAAATTTAGAACTCATAGAAAGTGATTTTGTGTCTTAGGTTCCATAATATGACCTAAAGAAGCAACATGGTGCTAGGCCTTTTGTTTTGATGAGGTGACGACTCCAAGAGGCTTAAAAGGAGTCAAAAATCATATTTAAAAGGAAACAATGAGGCTTAGAAATCATTTGAGGGGTGTTGCTTCATTAGGTGTCAATATAGACCATAATGGAGGTTGTAGAGTAATCTAGGGTTTAAGCAAGTTGCGTAGCCCTAGAAATTATTTTATGAATTGAATTGGCTCCCATAATTTGTGTCTAGGCCAAGAGAAACTATCCCCACCAAATTGTGGGTGTGGGGCCAAAAGAGAAGGCTTGAAAGTTAAGGAAAAAGTGTGTACTTGTATACAAGGTAGCTCTCTCCACCTTCTCTCATGTATGGATATGTGTTTAGCTTGTTCTAGAATGTGTATATGTGTATTTTCAAGCTTTAAAAAGTATGCTAACATACCTTTATATGTCATGTTGATTGATGCCATGTTATGTTTTCAAATGATTACATGATGTTTGTGTGAGTTTGCTTAAGTGTGGAGAGGCCAAGAACTCTTCCCTTTGGTGAGGATGAGCCAAGAACTCTTGAACTTGGTTGAGACAAAGTAAAGAGTCTCCCAAAAGCAAAGTAAGCCCCCAAGAGTATGGTTGAATCCAAAGCTCTTAAAGAATAAGTGATGCAAGTCCAAAATCTATGAGGAGAAGTGTGAGGCCAATCAAAGCACTTGGTGAGCTCTTGGATGTTTTGTATGATTGATTCACATGCTAAGATTGTTTTAAAACATGCATGTCTTACATTTTCACCATGCATGCATTTGAAAAACTTGCTTTGCACATATTATATATGATTGAATGGAAGATGAGCTATTGGAATTCTTTGAATCTCATTCCCTCCTCTCCAATGATCTAACATGCTAGGTGGACTAAAAAATTATGGTGAACGGAGACAACAACCATGAAGAGGGACAATTGATAAGCTTATGTGTTATTTTGTTTCTTTTGGAACTATAATGATGGTTCATCATGTATATGATGTTGTATATGTATTATGAATGTTGAAACACATGTAAATATACTAATATGTGATGTTGAGATGTATGATTCTCATATATGATCACTAGCCCATATTTTGAGTATGTAATGCCATAGTATAAAAGTTTAAAGTTTGAAGGAAATATGCATAAGTGTTGGTTGAATGACCAAAATGAAATGTATGAGGTTTGGGACCATTTGGGTAGCTCACACAAGTCTCAAATAAGCTTTTAAACTTATCCAAAAGGTGCCAAGATTAAGAGAAATCCATTTGGCAATTTTAGTACCCAATATGGAGCCAAAATTGACCATAATGAAACCCTGTATCACTTTTTAGCCAAATAAGTTAGTCTTGCCTTGAAATTTGGCTTACAATTAGGTCTCATTGAGAGTTTTTTGAAAAGCTAAAGAACATAATTTTCAGAGGTCTAGGGAATATTTGATGAATTTTCAAAGTTTGGATTTTTCATGAATTTTGGTATAGGTATTGTTCATATTGGCAGTTTTGTGTCACCCGATGGCCAAATGGTGTCCAATGCTTATGAAATTTTATATGCATAAACTAGAGTTCATAAGCTTTCTATGGCCATTGAGATCACCTCATTTGGAGGTATGAACAGAGAGTTATATATGTTTGAATTTAACTGTCAGTGTTAGTAGCATCTCAGGAATTCAGTTACTGTTCTATAGGTTCCTAATGGCTAAACATATCTATTTCATTCTAGAATTTTTTTAGTATAAGTTAACATTTATAGCTTTCCAGAATGACAAAATTTATGTGTTAATTTTTATAGAATTAGTTATGAATTTCAGAAATTTGTATTAGTAAACTGAACAACAGCCCAGACAGCTAGCAACCTTTGTAGCTTTTTGGATGTCAAATGCCCTGTGTGATGAATGGGCATATTTTTATTGTGAATTAGACATCTTAAGCTTTCTAAAATGACAAAGATGTCATGATTTTGAATTTTTTAGATTTAGTTATAATTTTCCAAATTTGGGTCAGAAAATGGAGCAAATCTGGTAAAAAATATGCTTGTTTATTTTGAGCTCCATTTTCGGTTTCCATGAATTGCAGGCATGTTTTTGCGATGCAAATAATGAAATTAAATATGAGAAAGTATAGTATAATCTCACATAGTCCACGTGACACCAAATTGAATTTTTTAGATATAGCGTAACGTGAAAAAAGTCTATTATTTTCATCCCCTTTTTCATATGCTCTCGTGGGATTGATAATACAAAGCTTATAAATGGCATGAAATAAACTAGAAGTTATGGTGTTACAAAAGTCAGTTTTGGTCTTATGGGAGATGGCATGGCTTAAATAAAAATGAAGAAGGATGATTTAAGACAATTTTCATAATTCCTATTTTGCCTTTCTACTTCTATTCCTTCATTTAGGCTTGTTTTAGCTCCTTTTTTAGAACTATTTTTTTCATATGAAAATTTAGGTTCTATAGTTTATTAAAATATTTGCTTTCAATTCTATGGGGTTAAAAACCATCTCAAATCATCTGGTTAAAATTTAAGTCAACCAACGACTTAAAACATACTGAAAGGGTTTTGGTTATTTTGAAACTTCCTATAACTCTTATGGCCTCTATGAATCTTGGGAAACTCAATTTTATCATTTAAATTCCTCTTTTGAGTATCTAAAAGGTTGCATGAAATTACAATTTTGCCGCTGCTATTTCAGTTTAAACTATTTATCCATTTTAACATCAATTTCAAGCCATTTTTAGCCTTGTAACCCTATTTCTACATGCCTAGATTGTTATTCAGTCCTTACTTAATCTCATTTCATTTTATTCTAGGGTCTTCCTTTAGTACCTCATTGGTTTCAATTCAGTTTTAAGAAGATTGGGTATTACATTTCCTCCTTAAATAAAATTTCATCCTCAAAATCTAGGGGTATAGTCATCATTCTATATTTCTTATACTTTTAAGGCTAATTGCCTTCAGATTCTCTTATATGGGAAGTTTAAATAGCTTATTGAAAATATTCCATTCCTTTTGTCTTCTTCTCACAGAGTATATCATTAGTTCATTATTTGCTCTCTTAACTTTTGTGATAAGAGGGCTACCTCTGATAATATTACATGCCCTCTCATGTTTTTGGGGTCGGAATTTAAAGATCATACCTTTTTATGTCTAGTTAGTCTAAAAATAAACTATAGGGGATGGACACTTTTTATCTAGTAGATTCACTCACATATATATGGAGACATGCCATCAAATACTGGGTTTCCATCCTTTTGTTATGACGGCTTGTTGTCTCATTTCTTTACCTTTTTATACTTATTCTAAGCCATTAAGACTCTTTTCCTATCTACTTTCCTTTCTTAATATTTAGTCTACTATTTAATTTTACATTTTTCTTGATCAACTTGTCTCACAAAGATTTCATCCCTCTTTCTTATCAAAAACCTTATAACTAACTAACTATAAGGATCATAGTTCTTTTCCTGATGTGTGACACCTCAATCTACTACCGCTACCTAGCCTCTCACCGGGCTCGGTTCCACATGATTTCCAAAGAATCACTACTCTTCTGTGGCATTTGCATGTTTTAAACCGGGGTTTCATATACTCATCTTTTGCCCCGTGGGTCTTGTGAACCCATCTCAAGCATCTTCAACTCAAACTCCATACATACGACTCATACATAGCATAAAACAAACCATAAGCCACGGGTATAGAGCCAAAAACCAGAAAAATTACATTTCCTCACTTGGGCCCAAAAGTCATATTCTGGCTCTAACTTTGGAAAATCATAATTAATTGTAGAAAAATGGGAATCTAGTAAACTTTAGCTCTCTGGAAAGCTCTAAGTGTTAAATTTACACTAAAAATAATTCCCAACCACAAACGCAGCGTTTGGACCATGTTTGACATCGAAAATGGGAAGGAGGTCCGGCTGTCACTGTTTCCGGTGCAGCTTGCTGTTATGACTTTCAAAAATGCATAACTAAATCCACAAAAATCCAATCTGGACACATTATACCAAGTCGGAAAGCTACGGATGTCTACTAGAGAAGAAAAATAAGTTCAGATCAGTTCAGTAGCTTCTACATCCCGAAAACCGATGGAACAGTGAAGGGGGTCAGAAGAGCTCCCTGATGCTGATACAGAACTTCAGACGGTTCAATCTCTCTCTACAGACCTCCGATTTAGGTGATTCTAGTTGGTATAGGTCACTTTGGCTTTCTAGTTTATCTGTATAAAATTTCATGACAGTTGGACTCTATTTGGCCTATGTTTGACATGGTTTTCATTTCTGAACTATATGAATAGTACATGACCAAACCATGGTTTTTTTCCCAAATTCAACAATTCACCAAATATTCTCTCGTCCTCCGAATATTACCAACTTTAGCTTTTCAAGAAGCTTTCTATACACTCTAGATGCATGCCAATTTTCATGGCAAACGGAGCTCATCCGGTCATACTTTGACGGAGCTCACAAAAATACCGGTTTTGGCACCCCAAAGGTCCAAAACGGGTCCACATAGCCTCTCTCACACTCTAGCCACTCATGGACAAGTTTAAAAGCATAAAAATAGTCTATCTAACAAGTCCATGTGGTCCAAATCATCATACATTCAAATCTCGCTATGCTACGGCCAAATATACACTATCTCATTCATGCATCAAAAGGGGCAAAACCCTCATTTCCATTCATTTGGCTATAAACATAGGTCATACAATATCCTTTCATAGTTATACATATGTTACAACCTTTACAACTCAAAAATAGTGGGCGCATATTCATTTGGCCCCACTTTACATCAAAATTACAACAAAATAACATTACATTCTCCTATACATGCTCCTAGGCTCGTTGATGTGTGCTTGGCTCTCCTTGAGCTCCACCTAGCATATTAGTTTGGGGGAAAGGGGTGAGATTCAGGGAATCTCAGTAGCTCATGCACTCAATCAAGTAAGCAATCAAGGCATATAACAAGTCAAAGCATGTGAATAAGTACTTAGCCATTCTCAATCAACCAACACACAATGTACATGCCATGAAAATCACAACAATGCCAAAAATGGGCTCCAGGGACTTTTGGTCTAGCCTCACCCGAGCTTAGAGACTTTTGGATGTCCTCACCCGAGTTTAAGGACTTTTGACTTGGCTTCACTCGTTGGAGACTTTTGGCCTTGTCTCACCTATCTCAAGGGACTTTCGGCTTCACCTCACCCATCTTAAGGGACTTTCGGCACTACCTCACCTGAGCAATCTCACATTCCAACATACAAGCATATTGGCATTCAATGCATCAAAGCAATAGCATATGGCATATTCCACACAACAAGCATATACATAACATACAATGACTATTATATCCAAGAATGCAACAAGAAAGAGTGGAAGAGAGAGCTACCTTTAGAGCCAAAGCCAACACTAGCTTTTCCTTTCAATTTCTCATTTTCTCCCTTAGGTCCACAATCACACCTTGATGGAGGTGTTCCTCTTGAGCCTAGACACAATTAAAGAGCATGGAATTACTCTCTCAACATGGAATCATCAGATCATACTCTCCTATCTACCAGAATCTAGAGTTCTCTCTCTCTCTCTAGAATGCCATCACCCTTTCTCTCTCTCAAGCTCCCATGGTAGTGGAAAACCACATTTTCAAAGAAAACACAAAGATTAAAAGGTGTTTTCCACTTTTCCTCTTCTGACACATATCCAAAATGCAACCATTTTCACAATTAAAACCGCAGAAAGAGAGGGCAAAGGGAGGGGATCAAAGTTCTAAAGAGAAATGGGAGAAGTTACCTTACCTTTCCCTTGATCTTCCTCCTTCTCTTGATCTCTCACACTCTCCTTGCCTCTTTTCTCTCTTTGGGTCAAAGCTTAGGGCAGATATGAAAGAAGAAATGAGTTTGGGCATTTAGTGAAGTTTAAATCTCGCTATTTACTCTCTTCCGGACTGACTCTCGCTACGGCGAAAACTAACCTTCGCTATGGCGAGCTCGTGTAATCTGGCTTCGCTATGGTGAGGTGTAACCTTTGCTATGGCGAGCTCGTGTCAATTCCCTTCGCTATGGCGAGATATACCATTCGCTATGGCGAAATCGCGTCAGTTCTAGACCTCACTCTCGCTATGGCGCACGCTACAGCGGGCAACTCCCTGGTTTTTGTATGGGCTGCTGCCAGCACTCGCTATAGCTAGAATCGCCTTCGCTATTGCGAACTAGCTCTCTCGCTGTAGCGAGACCATTTCTTGCTATTGCGAGAGGACTTGGCAGAAATTCTGGATTCTGAAAATTTCCAGCTTTCACTTTCTTTCTTTTCCCTTTTCTTTTCTTTTTCCCGGTTGTTACATGATGGGCTTACATACTGGTATATTATAGGGCCTTCATTTATTACTATACTCACTTTCTAGGCTCAAAGTTTCCTTTACTCTCTTTAGCTACTTGAAAGTAAACTTTGATCAAATTGTTAACTTTATACCTGATTGTCATAACATCTTAAGTTTTTGATGCTAGCATGGAAAAGTAACTACCACTAACTAACATGATATCCACATGGGATACTAACTAGCCTTAGCTATTAGAGGCATATTTCACCACTTACCTTATAATAGAGAACTATACCTGACCCTTTTCTAAGTTTTGGTGTACAAGGACTTCTCTTTCCCTTGGTTATATGTAATCATTACTGGCTAGTGGTTCATTTAATTATAACTTTGGGATTACTTTCTTGCTTCCCTTGTCCCATATGTTGTACTTATCTATTAGAAGAGATCTAGTCAGTATCTTGGCTACTTGAGTAAAGCCTTAATAATTTTGTAGTAATAGTCTGCTAAACTTATAAGAACTTGAGTCTCTAAGGCTAAACTATCTAAACTCATATTAGTCTTTGAGACTAATTGATAAGTAAAACTATCCTAAGTTGTCTTCCCCCAAGAGAACTGCTATGTTGAAACTCTAGGCTCTCAGTAACTCTGTGGGATTTATTGTGATCCCCTGGGTCTACTGCAACTTCTTAAAGCCTTGCTAAGGACTACTGCAACCCACTATGCTGTGTTAGGATCTATTATAACCCATCTCTAGGAGATTTCAAGGCCTAAGATCATTATCTATAAATAAGCTCATATTAAAACTCATACTCATTAAATCTGACAACTATTACTCATAATCTCTGAGGCTAACTCAAATGCCTGTCATGTTCTGCTAACATTTCTTATATGAAGTGGGTTTTATATATAGTTACATTTCTATAACAATCCCATAGGAATGAGACTCAAAAGTATCTTAATATTGGCTCATTACTCTCTATGGGATCATCACATTTCCACTTCTAGTCTTATCATACTTCCTTTGTTCCTTTCCTTTACTAACTCAATTTATAATGTTTGGTTTTTGTTAAACGACGAAAATGACTACGTTTTCAAAGCAAGTCCCTTAAAATGAGTTAGTTAAGATTTCAAAAACTTTTAGCAGCATTCTAGACTCCTAAAAATGAGAATCTCAGACTCAAACGGAAAGAAAAATAGAGCTAGAATAAAGAAATCAAATTGAACGAAAGGTTGACGAAACATAATAGCATTTTTGTAATTTTGAGTAAATTTTGGAATTCACACAAAAGGGCTTTTTAAATAAAAGTTTTCAGTTCTTTGGGGTTCTCAGAGGTCCTGAAAATCATGAGAAACCCTAGGATAGTTAAAACCCCTTCAGTGGATATTTTCCAATGACGGTGGGCCTGAACTTTGATAGATTCGTTTGGGAAGGTTTTGGCTCCAATTTGAGTGATTCCAAAGGCATTTTATTAAATTGGGAACCTATATTTCATAATAGAAAGATAGTTTTTAAAAAGGAGCTAAAACAAGCTAGAAATGAAAATGCCAAGACGAAAGGATAAAATTGAGATTTTTGAAAAATGTTTCTTAAACCCACCTATATATATAGGGCGCCCCACCTTCTCACTCATTTAGCTCATTTAGTTTCTACCCTAAACTAGAGGAAGAACCCTAAGAGTGAGGCACACACAAAGGAGAATAAGAGAAAGAGGAAAACAAGGCAAAACGTATGGAATTTCTTGGTTTTTTATGCTTTCTCTTTAGTAAACCTCTTCTTCTCCATTTTTTCTTTCTTTTCTATGGTTTTATTGAAGTTTTTGGATCTGTTTACGGGAAGAATAGAGGGAAAAATTCAGATTTAAAGAGAGGAGGCCAAGGAAAGAAGAAACAACTAAGAAAACAAAGAAAAATAAGATAAATCTTCCTTCCATGGTAGCTACCCCTTGCTCCCTTCTCCTTGGTTCGTCCCACTCATGAAGCTTTAAGAGGGTTTAGATTTTGGGTAGAACTAAGGGTGAGTCTTAGGAATTTAAGGAAGGAGAATAAGAATATGCAAAAAGAATTAACAAATAACTATGGAAAATCAAGATAGTAAAGTTAGAGTTTTAGGTGTTTCTTGTAAAATTTGATTTAATATAATGATTCCTAGGCCTAAATGAATGTTTAAATGAGTTTCTAAGATCCTTAGAAGACTCCCCATATGCATCTTCCATTAAGAAAACAAAGCAAACTCCATAGAGGCTAAGAAGGTGCATAGTTGTGGGCTAAAGGCGTTAGGGTACCTAGGGATAGTTTTAATTTGTTCCAAACCCATTTTTGAGTCATATATGATGAGTAAAGATGAGGGGAAGCCTTGGAAAAAATTTAGAAATCATAGAAAGCGAGATGGCCTTATATGTTCCATAATATGACCTAAAGAAGCAACATGTAGTTAGGCCCTTTGTTTTAATTGTGTGATGACTCCAAGAGACTTAAAAGGAGTCAAGAATTATAAATGAAATAAAAGAATAGAGCCTAGAACTCATTTGATGGGTGTTGCTTCATTAGGTATATTCAGGAACCATAGATAAACCGTAGGATAAAAGTAGAGTTCCAAGTGGAGGTGTGGCCTTAAAAATTATTCTAAGAACCTAATTGGGTTCCATATATTGTGTTTAAGCCAAGAGAAACTAATCCTACACCTTTGTGTGTGAGAAACCAAGGAAGGGAGAGCATTTTCAAGAGGAAAAGTGTGTGGTTGCAACAAAGGTAGCTCACTCCTCTTTCTCTCATACATGAATGTGTGCTTAACTTGTCTTTGACTGTATGTCTATATGTTTTAAGCCATGAAAAGTGTTCTAGCATGTATATATATATTATGGTACCATGATGTTGTGATATATTTTCAAATGATACTTAATATGTGTGCTTGGATTTGCTTGAGTGTGGTGAAACCAAGAACCCTTAGCCATGGTAAGGATAAGCCAAGAACCTTAAAAATTAGTTGAGACAAAGTAAAGAGTTTTTTAAGAATAAGGTTGACTCCCAAGAGTGTGGTTGAGTAAAAACTTCTTAGAGAAAATAGGTGAGGCAAGTCCAAAATCCACAAGAGAATGAGTTAACCTAATCCACTTACTTGGCAAACCTATGTATGCCTTGTGTGACTTGTTTAAGTGCCAAAAATGCTTCTTGAATGGTCATGCACTTCATGATGCTTATGCATGAACTTTTAATATTTATTTTGCATTCTGTATATGTGATTGATAGGGATATTAGCTATTATGATTTTTTGAATCTCCTTCCCTCTTCTCCATTATTCTATCATGCTAGGTGGACTAAGTAAGCAAGATAATGGAAACCATTAATTTGGAAGATAAGATATTGACAACAAAGTGCTTTGATTTTGCTTCTTTATGGTCATATGAGTGGCAAATGTTGTAATCCATTATTTTATATGTGTTATGACCTTATGAACATATATAATTATGCAAATGTATCATGTACAAATGAGATGTAATGTTATATATATGATATAGTGCATTTTGGACATTGAGGAGCAAGACTAGCCTTGTATATTTTTGTGTATGGCATTAGGTGAGAGAGTGAGTTTTCAAATTCTGGGTTTATGCACTTTTGAGACAAGTTTGGAAGGTCATTTTGGTGCATTCCCACGTGCTCACGTAGTCATAGTTTCCTTAGAACTTAAAATGAACCATTTGGACCCCTTTGGTAACATAAAATGAACCATTTTGTAACCTAATGTCAAGATTTGACCAAATGAATGAATTTACCTATGAAATTTGGCACACATATAGATCTTATCTAGAGATTTTGGGAAGCCAAAGATCAGATTATTCGAAATTTTCTAGAATTAATTATAAATTTCCAAAGTTGGCATTTTTCTACTGAACTAATGCAAACACTGTTGATATGGTTAGAATATTGGGCTGTGTAGTTTATAGGCCAATGATATCCAATGCTCATGAAATTTTATAAGCACAAACAAGACATGATAGTCTTTCCATGGTCATAAATATCACTCCAATTGGACCTTTGCACAGGGAGATATTAATTTTTGAAGTTGGAGGTCAGTACTAAGGATGATAGTCGACTTCTAGTACTGTTCCATCAATTTTTGGTAGTTAGTAGCCCCTGTTATGGTCTGGACATATTTTTATCATAAATTAGACATCTATAGCTTTACATAATGATAAATAATGCATGATTTTAGTTTTTATATAATTAATTATGATTTTTAAAATTTGTGACAAAAATCTAGAAATTTTGGCCGAGGCTGCACTCTTGAATTTCATACACTCCATCCATTTGCACGAGTTTTAGGCCACTTCCTTAGATGGTTTTGAGTTGAATCAGTGTAATTAAATATGAAATTGAGTTGAATGAGTTCATATGATCCATGGAATACAGCATGAAAAATTTATCCGCTACACAATGTAATTATATTCATTATTTTAATGTCATTTTTCTTGTTTCTTCATGAAATACATGGTATGAGACATGGAGATAGCATGAGACAAGCTAGAAATTTAGGGTGTTACATAATTCACTTGTCTTATTTTCTTTGCTCCATAAGTGAAACTAGGGTGCATTTTACATAGATTCATTCTACCTTCTTTCTCTTATCCCGTAATTTTTTCATTGCCTATATTGCACATTTAAATACCTTTAGTACTAGTACAATTTGTATTTCATAGGGCATTTCACATTATGCATCTAGTGTATCTATTTTCTAGCTGGATAAGCATTATATGCTGCTCTCCTCTCATTTCATTCGATTCTAGCATAAGGGACTTAGACTAAACAAATTAAACATTATGTTAATTGAGTCTTATAACTTTAGTGCCCTAGGCATCTTTAATTTTCATCATTGGATCCCTTTTAAATATTCTTTTTCATATTTAGTTCTTTTGAAATTCCTTT
The DNA here is from genome assembly GCA_032878935.1 of Erythrophleum fordii. Lineage (NCBI taxonomy): Eukaryota > Viridiplantae > Streptophyta > Magnoliopsida > Fabales > Fabaceae > Erythrophleum > Erythrophleum fordii. The sequence continues at coordinate 182,411 of JAVQMF010000021.1, forward strand.
AATTCTCTTTATTCTTTAACTGCCTAGGATGCTCTTCAATTATCAAGATACTCTTTATGATTGATACTATCATTTGCCATTCACTTAGGTTACATTACTATTGAGTTGGCCAGACCCAATATCATGTAACCATCATGATAACCAAATCACTACATCAAACATTAATACACAAGTGTATCATGACTAAGATTAAGCCACTATTACTAGTATATTACGAGTTTCCCAATAATTTAGAATACCTTTCTCTTACCTTTTTGTTACTTCCTTTATGTCATCATGTAACAAGTAAGGGACATAAAAATTTCTTTCCCAATTCCTTTTTATTAATTGTTATGTTATCCCTGAGATATTTTCCTTTGTCTTTTTGCTTTCACTCAAGGCATTATATCATACCATAATGTATAAGTGGCTCTACGAAGAATAATAGTGCTCTTTAGTACACTTTCTAGTGTACATATTAATATCACTTTTCATTTGTTCTTTGCTTATCAATACTAAAAAGCATTACTACACTTTCTACATTCATCTTGATTCACTTATTTTTAATAAAAAATTAAAGGGGTTTAATTTATGTCAATCTCATCCTCAAGCTTTAAGCAAATTGTTCCTCTGGAAAGGAACCTCGTGCTATATGAATCTTAGAACTCATTGGCCTTAAAGCTCTTGAGCTCATATCGATATTTTGCATTATTCTAAAATTCACTATCTTAAATAATTGTAATTTCCTATAGTTTCCCTAAAACTAAAACATTAATTGCTTGCCTCAATTCCTTTCTTTATTATAATCATACATGTTCAACTACCCTAATATACTTTGTTACCCAATCCATGCTCCATAACTAATTTTATCATTCATATGTCTTGAATGGCATTTATTCATGTTAGGGGAACTCATCTAGTAGTGAATTCTCAATCTTTATTTTTGCTAAGTTCTAACTTTTATTCTATATCTAGTCTTACTATTTTTGTTTTATTAACACTCATCTACTCACTACCGAAGCAAGGGCATTCTTTTATATGTATTGATTTTTTAGCTCTTCCACGCTTTCTTTAAGTTCTAGTAGTTACTAACTCAGGGGCCTTATCTCTTTAAAAGTTATTGACCTTAAATTGGGTGCTCTACCCACTCATTCTATGTTGCTTTCTTCTTATCAGCAAAGAAAAATCTTCCTTCATTTAACTCTTTAAGCTCTTCACCTTTTAGACTAAGCGTTTCTCTTTTTCTTATTTTAATTTGTGTCTGAGTTTGTACTCATCATTGTTCTTAGGCTATGATTCATAACTTAGCCTAAGACACTTTCCCTAGTAAAGGTTTTTTGTAATCCCCAAGTAGTAACTTACCATGGGTCTATCTCACTTACTTGAGCTTACTATCTCTTGTCATTAGACTCTCTTAAGCCTTTCTTTTCTAATCACATTCTCTTTTCTAAGTTTGCCAGTGGACTTTAGTAATTTCATTGTCTAAATTTCCTAAATATTCGACACTAAACTAATCATAATCTTCCCAAGGTACCACACCTTTAGAGTGCACTTTACTTGCGTACTCATAGCCTTCTTGGTATTCTTACTTCATCCCTTACATATGAAACATGACATTTTCTATCTATCTTATGCCTGCACTTATTGACTCATTCTTTAATATTATGGAGGGTAGCATTCTAGGATAGAGTCAACACTTTAAAGCAGTTTCTATAACCTTTACTGCTCTTGTATAGCATCGTTTCCTTCATACTAAACTACTACTATCTCGTAAATACTCATGGGTTTAACAACCTCAATTTTTTTCTTAGACTCACATATGAGGCCCATTATTCCTTTATTACATATTTGTTCTCTATAAGTCTACTAAATTTATAATTCATCTACCTTTCCTTTTTTTTACTATAAGTTTCTAACCTTCTTCTCCCTACTTCACCCTTGACTAGCCTAAATATGGCCAATAAGGGCTCCTGTCATGTAATACACCCTTATACTTGATGCTTCTTTTCTAACTACATAATTCGAGCCTTAATCATTTTTGGATTCCATTCACCATTAAGGCTAGGGGAATCTACATTCTATATTTATCATTCATTAAGCAATTGATGGATTGGGAAGGGTTCCATGGAATGATACTTATGGGTTCTAGCTTGAGGAAAATAATTTTCAGGCTTTATAATTTATCTAGGTAACTGAGTGTTATGGCTAAGGGAAGCAATTCTCTTAGTTTCCCTTTGAACTACTTTCTTATAGTTGTAGCCTTATAACTACTAGATTGTCTTATCAACTATTATTACACCAAGCAAAACATTATACCTTTGTAAAGCTGCTAACTTAAGTATACAAGCTTTGCTCTAGCTAACTTTCTGTTCTAGTATTTATCATCCTATCTTGACCAAATTCTCTTATAGCTACACAAGCTTTGCTCTAGCTGCTGATTTAGGCAAGCTATAACAACCTGTAATGCCTTGTTTAGTAGCTCTCTGGAAAGGGAAAGAGAAACAAAATCTGTTTGCTGAGTGCATTTGGTATGGAGAAAGCATAATGGAATGGAAAATTTAGGTTCCTTAGCAATTTCCTTTGCTGAGTGTGAGAAAGTGGCTATTAGATGGAGGGAAGATAGAGAAAGTCTATTTTGCCCTTGTGATGGTATAGACGCCTACATACCATTTATGCTTTATCCTATCCCACTTTATCTTCCTTTGTCATATGCTTTTTTTAAAACAGTATTCTTCAGTAGTGTTAGTTGTCCCTAGTCCATCGTTGGCTCCTGTTCAGCTAGCAGCACTCGAACAAAAGGATATTTAGTTCCCAGCAAACAAAGAGGTACATTTTACTCATACTGTATAGATCTCTATTTTCCTTTTAGGATTCTTAGAATGTCCTTTCCATTCAACTGTATACAAATGTCCAACATTTGCCCCTCCTTACAAGTGAATGGAAGTTTTCACGCAACTTTCACTGGGTTCATTAGTGAAGATCTTTGTTTCATAACTTAAAGTTATAATAAATAATGGGATAGAAGTCATGTTATGGATTTGTAATGTATGATAAAATGACTTTTGAGAATCATTTAGATCATAACCTCCAAGTATTTGCTGAAGAAGACTTTTAGAGTTGCTCTATCCAATTATATATTGTGTTTGTTCCTTCAATCACTAGGTGCTTGGTTTCATCCTAAAGTGGGTATAGTTAGGTATACAGAGAGAGAAAAAGAGAAATGACACATAAGATGAAGATGAAGTTTTGAACAACATTTTAATAATTCTAAATGAGTCAAAGTTAAGAAGACAAAATAATAGGGGACTTAAGGTGCTAGTTGTGATTTTTTCAAACTTGAGGACAACTATACAATTGAAGGAAATAAATTACGATAAGTGCAATTTTCCTTTAAACTATCAATACAAGGTAAGTATGGAATATTTGTCTATAGGTACATGTATACAATATTTTTAGCTTGTCTCGTTTCTATTCTTAAGGTTAATGCCTATTGAAAGTTCAATATATGCATATTAATCTTTATTATATATATTTTTTGAGCACATTTATGTCACTAATGCTTCATCTGCCTATGGACAAGGAATAAGAATTTATACATTCCAACCTGCCATTCTTTAAAATTAGTCAAACAAGATGTATAATGTGTATAGCTAGCTTGTGGGTTAAAAAGTAAATAAATAAATGCAACTAATACTCATTCTTTGAATAGATATGAAATTTAAATGTGCAGGTGTGTCATTGTAGGTACTTTTTGAAAAGACGAAGAAAATAGAAAAAAAAATAGTAATTTGTGTTTAAAACTGGGCATTGCCATTGTATTGTTATAATCTGTAAGGATTTTTAGCTGTTCTTAGATTGTGCCACTCAATACTTGACATTTGCTTGAACAAGATAATTCAATTGTGTTCTTCTTTTTATCCGCTATTGATTTCATGCTTTTGCATTCTTATTATTCTAAAGATATTACCCTAGTTTAGAATTCCTCATTCAAATGGTTTCTACTAATCAAGGATGGCAGTATTAAATTTTTAAATAATATATTCTAAATTAGTACATTCATTTTCTAAGAAAAATTAAGAAAAGCATTACTATGTGCAAATCCTTTTCAAACTTCCACATGTTGTAGTAGTGTTTTCTCCTTATTGTCACTTCTAGTTTATACTTTGGTTGATCACATATTTGTATTAATTAATTTATTATATGGAAAAAATTATGGCACTTTATCTAAACAATTGTGCTTTTTAGCAAGGAAATGCTTAATGAGTGATGGCAGTGCATAAAGCTAACCAATTAAGATGTGAAAATCTATGCATCACACATAAACAACTTGAAATTTTTGTTTTAGGTAGTGCTGTTTTATTGTGGCTTTGTCAGTCATGTAAACATTCTATTAAATATGTTGTGAAGCACAACTCCCTTCTTATTACTTGTTGGATATTTACATAACTTAGAGACCCCTCTTTTGGATGGTTATTAACCAACATACTGCTATTGTTATTCAATAGTTATGGATGACATTAGCTGCAATGTCATTCTTCACGTAGTGTTATGGTTTGTTTTTGTTATGCAAGTTAGGCATAAATGGCTGTTAAATATATGGGTATCTAGAGCTTTGAATTATCCCCGACTGAGGCGATGGCCTTACACCTTGAATTTTGAAGCAAAGGGAGCTCACCTTAGGAGATTGGTTTATAGTAGTGACACTACTTGTTATAACCAACTAAGGTTGAATAGAGCAACTTTTGATCTTTATGAGCCATGCTTGATATAATAGGAGGCTTAAAACCTTAAAAAAAATTACTAATAGTTGAGCAAGTGGCAATTTTTTTAAACATTCTAGCATATCACATAAAGAATAGAGTGATAAAGTTTCAATTTGAAAGGTCTTGGGAAATAGTTAGTAGATACTTCAATGCTTTGAATACAATGATGCGTCTAGATGGAGAGTTATTCAAAAAATAAGAGCCTGTACCTACAAATTCAACTAATGACAAATGGATGTGGTTTAAGGAAAAATTCATTTATCATATGAACTTTTATGATGGTTTGTGCTATTGTTACACCCAAATTGACACAATTTTGTAGAACTGTATTGGTGCTCTTGGTGGAACACACATTTTGATCCATGTACAGATGGAGGACAAGCCTCGATATCAAAATCGAAAAGGGTTAATCATCACAAATGTCTTAGACATCTGCTCCCAAGATGTACAATTTATTTATATCTTGGCAAGATGGGAAGGATTTACAGTTGACGGTTGAGTTTTATGTCATGCAATAAGTAGGAGGCATGGCTTAATAGTACCCCAATGTAAGCACATTGTTCATTGCACTTTTTGTACTTGTATCTTGGTGCAACTAGTAAGAGTGTTGCTATAACTTAATTCACACATTGTAGGTTAATACTACTTGGTTAACGTAGGTTTCACAAACTATGATGGGTTTCTTGTGCCATATAGAGGACAAAGATACCATTTGAGTGAATGGGCTCATGATTGCCATCCAATGACCCTACAAAAGTGTTTTAATATGAGACATGCATTGACTCGTAACGTGATCGAGTAGGCCTTTGGGATGTCGAAAGAACGATGGTCAATCCTTAAAAGTCCATCATTCTAGCCAATGAGGACATATAATTGTAAAAGTCGCATATCGGGTAAGAAGACCTAGGTTAGGGCCTTATAAGTGGGAGTAGTACTCTCCCCACGTGGACACATTTTCTTGGGAGCTAATGGGAAAATCCATCTTCCAGGAAGAACAAAACCCCGAAGCTAATAAGAAAAGCCATCTGTCTAGGACAATATCCACGAGGCTCTGTAAGGTGTTTGGTATTAAAGCCAGCCTAGCTGTGTGTGCAACCTGAGGATGGGTTGGCCTCAAAGGGGGGTGGATTGTAAAGTCCCACATCAGGTAGGAAGACCCTGAGCTAGGACCTTATAAGTAGGAGTAGTACTCTCCCTATGTGGATGTGTTTTCTTAGAAACTAATGTGAAAAGCCATTTTCTAGGAAGAACAAAACCTCAAAGCTAATGGGAGAAGCCATCTATCAGGGACAATATCCACAAAGCTTTATAAGATGTTGTAATATTCAGTTCTCTAAAAACAAGAGAAAACACAAGAAACATAACGTACGATTTCTCCATAAATGTACAAAATTCACCAGATACCAAAGGAAGTCCCCCAAATAGAGTGATCTGAGGTCCCAAAAAATTTGTGTAGCATTCTAGACTCCTAAAAATGAGAATTTTAGGCTCAGACGGAAAGAAAAATAGAGCTAGAATAAAGAAATAAATTTGAATGAAAAGTTAACAAAAAGTAATGGCATTTCCGTAATTTTGAGCAAAATTTAAAATTTTCACAAGAAGGCTTTTGAAATGAAAATTTTAAATTCTCTAGGGTTCTCAGAGGCCTTGAAAACCATGGTAAGCCTAGGGACAGTTAAAACCTCTCCTGTGGATATTTTCTAATGTCGGTTGACCCAAACTTTAATTGATTCGTTCAGGAAAGTTATAACTATGATTTGAGTGATTACAAAGGCATTTTATTAAATTGGGAACCTAAATTTCATAATAGAAAAGACAGTTCTTAAAAAGGAGTTAAAACAAATTAAAAACAAAAATGCCAAGAACAAAGGGTAAAATTGGAATTTTTGGAAAATAGAAGCTTCCTGAAGCCTCTTTATATTTCGCTCTCCTTCTCCTTTCTTCTAGACAAACCTAATTTTTCCCCAAAAGCAAAGGAGAAAATCAGCTCTTAGGAGCACCAAGGGAGGAGGTTTTGGAGGGAGAAAAAGTAGGAAACTTCATGGAATTTTAAGCTCTTTCTTTAGCAACATGTTTCTCCTCTTTCTCCCATTTCTTCTTATGGTTTTCTCAAAGTTTTTGGTGCTATTTTGAGGGTAGAACAAAGGGAAAAATTAAGATGGAAGAGAGGAGACCAGGGAAAGTGAGAAACAAGCAAGAAGAAGCGAGGAAACAAGGTAAAATCTGACTTTTATGGTAGCTACTTCCTTCCCCTTTCTTCCTTAGTTCATCCCATGTATGTAGCTTCAAGAAAGCTTAGATTTTAGGTAGAACCAAGGTTGAATCCTAGGAATTTAAGGGAGGAGAATAAGAAGATAACAAACTTAGGGTTTCATGGGCTCCCTTAAAAATCTGATTTGATGTAATTATTTCTAGGCCTAAATGAGTGTTTGGATGAGCTCTTGAGATCCCTAGAAGGCTTCTCATATTTATCTTCCATCAAGAAAATGAAGCAAACCCACTTGGTACTCACATGAAGCATGATTTCGGCCTAGGCTAGAAAGAGTACCAAAGGGAAGTTTTAATTTGTTCCAAACTTATTTTTGAGTTATACATGATGGAAGAGAATGAGATAAAGCCTTGAAAAATTTTAGAAACCATAGAAAGGGAGATGATATCATTGGTTCCATATTATGGCTTAACGAAGCAACACCTAACTAGGCTTCTTGATTTGATTGTGTGATGACTCCAAGAGGCTTAAATGGAGTCAAGAATCATAAATAGATTGAGAGAATGGAGCCAAGATGATGTTTTCTTAAGGTTGCTTCATTAAGTGCATTATGGAACCATAAAAGAGCCATGTTAACCACCTAGCCTTTTTAGTGTATATATGGCCTTAGAATTTGATTCAAGAGTACAATTGGCTTCCATATGATATGTCTAGGCCAAGAGAAATAATCTCCACCTCCTTGTGTGTGTGAGGTTGAGGGAGAGGACTCAAGGCTTAAGGAAAGAGTGTGCTTGTATAGCAAAGGTAACTCTCTCCTCTTTCTCTCATGTATGAATGTGTGTTTATCTTGTCTTTAGATGTGTGTATGTGGGTGTTAAGCCGTGAAAAGTATTCTAGCATGATTTCATATACCATGGTACCATAATGATATTTTATGCACTTAAATGATGTTTTATATACTTGCCTTAGTTTGCTTAAGTGTGGATAAGCTAAGAACCCTCTGGCCATGATGAGGATGAGCCAAGAACCCTTAAAATTGGTTAAGACAAAGTAAAGAGTCTCCTAAAAGTGAAGTTGACTCCCAAGAGTAAGGTTGAGTCAAAACTTCTTAGAGAAAATAGGTGAGGCAAGTCTAAAATCCTTAAGTAAATGGGTGAGGCTAATCCATTTACTTGGCAAGCCTATGTATGCTATAAATAACTTGTTCAAATGCCAAGAATGTTTCTTGAATGATCACACATGTCATTATGCTCATGCATGCATTTTCAAGGCTCGTATTGCATACTTTATGTGTGATTAAAAAGGAGATGAGCTATTGGGATTCTTTGAATCTCATCCCCTTCTCTCCAATGTCTTAACATGCTAGATGAAGCAATTGAGCAAGGTAATGGAAGCCACCAAGCCCAAAAGAACGAGATTGACATCAAAGTGTATAAAAATGCCTAGTTTTGTTTCTTTTATAGCCATACACATGGCATATGATGTAATCCCATAGTAAAATTATTATGTAATCATTTGAACATATGTAAATACCCATATATTTGATGTATGAATGAGGTTTGATGCTAAATGAATGATAATGTAGTTTTTGGGTATTGAATGGCAAGAGAAAGTGTATGCATGCTTATGTATGGCATGGTGTGAGAGAGTGGGTTTTTTATTTTTGGATTTTATGCACCTTTGAGATAGGTTTTAGGGCCATTTTGGTGTATTCTCATGTAACACTATCATTTCTAGCTCATCTCATGCCTTTAGGTATCTCATTTTCAAGAATTATATAAGCTTTCAAGGAAAAAAGCAATAGAAATAATAAATATTTTCGTGTTGCGTAGTGTATAAATATTCCACTAGATGTCACATAGACCATGTAAGCTCATACAATACATCCTTATATTTATTTACACTAATACTATTCAAAACCATTCAAGAAAGTGGTTTGGAACTCATACAAGTGGATAAAATACATTAATTCCTACGGATTTGCCATAGTCAAAATTTTAGTTAATCTATCACAACTTTGGAAATTCATAACTAAATCCAAAAAAAATCCAACAAGCTTTACCATTCCAGAAATCTTTGGATGTCTAACCTATGTTAAAAATAATTTTAGTTCATTAATCATTAAGGGGAAGATGTTTGACATTCGAAAAGCTACTGGGGTCGCTGCTGCCTGGGCTGCTATTTTAGATTACTGATACAAACTTCTAAAATTCATAACTAATTATATAAAATTTGAAATCACACAAATTTAGTCATTATGGAAAGTTACAAATGTTAAATTGATACTAAAAATAATTCTAGAATAGAACAGATATGTTTAGCTATTAGATTTCTATAGAACAGTGACTAGACTCCTAGAGCACCACTGCCATAGACAGCTAACTTCTACCAATGTAAACAATACACATACCAGAATCAATAGAAAATCTCAAATTTGAAAATTCATCAAATATTCTCTAGACCTCCGAAAATTATGTTCTTTAACTTTCCAAAAATCTCTCAATAAGATCTAATTGCATGAAAAATCTTAGATCAAGACTAACTCATTTTGCGAAAATGTAATATAGGGTTCCATTATGGTCAAATTTAGCTCCATATGAGGTACCAAATTTGCCAAATGGCTTTCCCTTAGTTGTGGCACCTTTTGGGCAAGTTTAAAAGCATATTTAGACTTGTGTAAGCTGCCCAAATGGTTCTAAACCTCATGTATCTCATTTTAGCCATTTAACCCACACTTATGCACATTTCCATTAAACTTTTGCATTGCACACTTTGGCATTACATACTCAAAATAAATGCTAGAAGTCATATATCATATTCATACAATTAAGCACCACATAATAGTATATTTACACATATCTCAAGGTTCATAGTACATTTACAATATCATGAACCATCATTATGATATGATTCCAAAATGGACAAAACAAAGCATAAGCTTGGCAATCTCTTTTCCTCATTATTGTTGGCTCCCTTCACCATAGCTACTTGGTCCACCAAGCATGTTAGAGCATTAGAGAGGAGGGGATGAGATTCAAAGAATCCCATTAGCTCATCTCTCATTCAATCATACATAATATGTGCAAAGCAAGCTTTACAAATGCATGCATGGAGAAAATGAAAGTCATGGATATTTTAAAAGCAAACTTGGCATATGAACAAATCATACAAGACATTCAAGAGCTCACTAAGTGTTTGAACTGGCCTCACACTTCTCCTTATAGATTTTGGACTTGCCTCACCTATTCTTTAAAGCTTTGGACTTAACCATACTCTTGGGAGCCCACTTTGCTTTTGGGAGACTCTTTACTTTGTCTCAACCAAGCTCAAGGGTTCTTGGCTCATCCTCACCAAAGGGAAGAGTTCTTGGCCTTTCCATACTTCAGCAAACTCAAACAAACATCATGTACTCATTTAGAAACATAACATAGCATCAAGAATTATAGCATATAAAGGCATGCTAGCATACTTTTTATAGCTTGAAAATACACAAGTACACATTCTAAAATAAGCTAAACACACATCCATGCATGAAAGAAGGTGGAGAGAGCTACCTTATACACAATTGCACACTTTTTCCTTTGGACTCAAGCCTCCTCTCTCGGCCACACACCCACAAATTAGTAGAGATAGTTTCTCTGACCTAGATGCAATTTATGGGAGCCAATTAGGTTCATGAAACAATCTCTAAGGCCATACAATTTGCTTAAATGCTATATTGCTCTATAAGCTCCATTATGGTCCATAAATGCACCTAATGAAGCAACACTTCTCAAATAAATTCTAGGCTCCATTCTTTCCATTCAAATATGATTCTCGACCCCTTTTAAGCCTCTTAGAGTTATCACACAATTAAAACAAAAAGTCTAACATCATGCTACTTCTTTAGGTCATAATATGGAACCTAAGGCACCAAATCACTTTCTAAGAGTTCTAAATTTTTTTCAAGGCCTTTTTTCATTTTTATTCATCAAATATGACTAAAAAATGGCCTTAAAAAAATTTAAACTCCCCCTAGCTACCCCAACCTTGCTTGCCCGAGAATATGCCCCTTTTTGGCCTCCTTGGAATTTTCTTTATTTTCTTAAAGGAGGAAGCATGTGGGGAGCATCTTAGGGATCTTAGGAGCTCATTTAAAATCTTAATTAGGCCTAGGAATTATCATATGAAATCAGATTTTGGAAAGTGCACACAAAACCCTAGAATTTGTATCTTGAAATCTAATGGTTTTTTGATAATTCCCTTTGCATATTCTTAATCTCCACACCCTTTTTCCTTAGATTCATCCTTGGCTCTACCTAAAAATCATCTCCTCCTAGGGTTTTCTCAAGTGGGGCAAAATGGTGGAGAAGGAAACCAAAAATGACAACTATAGGAAAAAAAATTATCTTGTTTTTTGGCTTTTTCTCACTTGAATCTTGTGTTCTTTGAGCTCCTCTCTTCAAATTCGAATTTTTCCTCAATTTCTCCCTTAAAAAAGAGTTATAAAGTTCATTTTAATCATAGAAAACAAAGGCGAATGGAGGAGAAGAGGTTTGGAAGAGAAAGAGCATGAAAAACTACTAATTTCCATACCTTAAGCCTTTGATTTCTCCTCCTTTTCTTCCCCTTCTTGTGAGCCTCATCCTCTAGGGTTTTCTTTTGGTTTTAGGCAGAACATGGTTGTGCATAATGAAAGGAGGAGAAGGGTGCATCATATATATATAGGTAGGAATAAGTTATACTTTTCAAAAATTCTCATTTTGCCCTTCATACTTTGCATTTTTGTTTCTCCTTCATTTTAGCTCCTTTTTTAGAACCATCCTTTTCATTATAAAATTTAGGTTCCCAATTTAGTAAAATGCCTTTGGAATCACTCAAATTGGAGCTAAAATCTTTATGAACGAATTTGTCAAAGTTTGGGCACATCGATATTGGAAAATGTCCACTGGAGGGGCTTTAGCTGTCTCGGGGATTTTCATGATTTTTAAGGCCTCTAAGAACCCTAGAGAACTCAAAATTTTCATTTAAAAAGCCCTCCTGTGTGAATTCCAAAATTTGATCAAAATTACGAAAATGCCATTACGTTTTGTAAGCTTTTTGTAAGAAATTGTTTCTTCATTCTAACTCTATTTTTCTTTTTGTTTGAGCCTGAGATCCTCATTTTTAGGAGTCTAGAATGCTTTCCAAATTTTTTAAGACCTTAACTCTCTCATTTCGGGAGACTTCCTTTTGTATTCGGTGAGTTTCGTTCGTTTACGGAGAAACCGTACATTACGTTTCTCACATTTTCTCACATTTTCAGAAAACTAGATGTTACATCCCACATGCTCAAGTGGTCATGGTTGCCTTAGAACTTGAAATGGAGCATTTGGACCCCTTTGATGACACAAAATGTGCCATTTTGCAACCCAATGTCAAGATCTAACCAAATGAATGAATTTGACCATGAAATTTGGCACACACATAGATCTTATCTAGATCATTTTAGGAAGCTAAAGACCAGATTATTTTGAGCTTTATGGAATTAATTATGAATTTCCAAAGTTGGCATTTTTTGCTAAACTAATGCAGACACTATTCATATAGTCAGAAACTTGGGCTGTGTTATTCATGGGTCAAATGCTATCCAATGCTCATGAAATTTTATAGGCATAAATTAGACATGATGAGATTTCCATGGCCATTGAGATCACCCCAATTGAACTAGGGAGATATGAATTTTTGAAATTGGAGGTCAATACTAGTAATGACAATTGACATCTGGTATTGTTCTATCAATTTTCGGTAGCTAGAAGAATCTATTGTAATGTAGATTTACTTTTAGCATAAAGTATACATCCATAGATTTCCGAAATGGTATAGTGTGCCTAATTTTGAATTTTCTAAAATTAGTTATAATTTTTCAAAATTCAGGCACAAAATCTGGAAATTCTACCTGAGGCTGCACACTCTGTTTTTAAGTATATCATCCCTTTGCTCTAGGTATAGGCCACTTCTTGAGCTTGCTATGATTTGTATTTGTGTATTTAAATATGTAAATGAGATGAATGAATCCATCTGGCCCACGAGACACAAATGAAAATTTTACCCATCACGAAATGCAACTTATTGATGATTTCCAATGCCATTATATTACTTCCTATAGAACTAGCATGAGATAAGGCATGGAAATTGCATAAGTTGAGTCTTAGAATTATAGTGTTATAATAATCATGTCATACTTGCATGTTACTTGTTACATAACCTCATTATGAGAGAGAACTGAGAGGTTCCATTGGACAATGACATACGTGGATTACACATAGTTGAACCTGAAGTTAAGCCTAGCCTTACTCCATCATTAGAGACTTTTACTACATGGAGCACCTTCCGGGATTAACTAGCAATAGACATGTTTAATGAGTTCACTCACCAATGTGACTGTGATTGATCTAGTTTATTTCTTACTAAAACTTCAATGTTGTGTTGTAATGTAATAATTACCTGCACTTTGTCATATGTTTCTTATTCCTATATGGATAGATAGAATGGATGTCATTTTATGTTATTCACTTTTACTTTTTTTCCCTATATTATGTACCATTGACAATTCTTTCTCCTTTCATACTTTGTCATATTATTTTTTGAAAATTTTCTTATGGCTATGTTAATTTCTTCCTTAACCTCTTTCATTCTCTCTGCATGCATTATTTCTTTCTTTAAATGCAGACTAGCATGAAGCAACATCCTGATAGTGATCCCGATTTAAGGAACCATCAATGGATCCCATCTAAAGATGCCTTCCTTATTGAATGCCTCCTGGAGTAACACATGGACAGGAAGTATCTGGCTGACAATGGGTTTTGACCAGGATATTTACACCATCTAAAAGAAATGATGGAATTGAAAAGCCCGGGATGTGGCCTGAAGGTTGTGCCTCACATTCAGTCATGACTTAAGACACTTAAAGACAAATGGCAAATAATGTATGACATGGTTTATGAATTAAATACCTCAGGCTTCTATTGGGACCTAGTCTTTAAGTACATCATAGGCGATAGGGTTGTTTGGGATGATTGTGTCAAGGTTAGAATTCATTTTACATTATTTATAGATTGATATGACATAATTTTTTGTTGTTTATGTTCAACTTCTTGTTGATAATACACTTACTTTATGTCTAAAGGTTTGCATGGTTTTACCAAGATGCCCACTATGAGCCTTATTTTATTTCCTTTTGGATATTTTTCTTTAGGGGTTACATTTTGTCTATTTTTCTGAATAGATTTTTATTTTCATTTATGTTAAGAAAGTGGCTAATGATGTGGGGTGAACCAAACATGCATTTTAGATTACATAAATCATTTATTCACATAACATAGTTCTTAAGGGTTCATTGCTCCTGACCAAGCAATAACATTGGCAAAAGGTTAAAAACCAAAGAAGGAGATGCCATTGGTTGAAGGAAATAGCAAAAGCTTCCTAGGTTGTTTAACCTTAAAATGATTTTATACTTTCTATAGTTATGTAGACATTATGTATAGCTATTTTAAAATAATAACAGGTTTTTTCCTAGAGGTATTGTTATAGAGACAGAGAAAAATGGAGATACTATTTTAAGTGGAATAGAAGCAAAAGTTCATTTTGTAGTGTCATAATTAAAATATATTTATAGTAGTGACCTTTTTGCTAAACAAAGTCATCTTTAATATATATATAGTTAACATATATATATATATATATATTTATATATATCTTAATATTTCATTGCTTTGACAAGGTATATATCTTCATGTTCAACTTGTCATTTTGTATACTTTGTTCTTTTAAATTAAAGGTATATTGGATTTTGGTTATTTAAATATAAATGATATGCCAATTTTTATTTTTTCTTTTTCTAATTGTGCATGTTATGCTTCCTTTTTTATATAAGCCTAAACATGAATGCATACAGCACTTGCAACTAGGATCAATTACTAAATTGTTTACACTTTCTATCAATATAACAACTTATGCTACATGCCCTTCACAATGTGCCCATGGTCCAAAATTTAGTACTATTCTAATAAGTGCTTCTGGTATTATTATTATTATTAGTAGTAGTAGTAGTTTATTTGTTTATGCTTTTTTTACATGTGCTGCCATCTATAATCTTATTTAGAAGTTGAGCTTAGGTTTCAATGAAAATTGACATGTAAATGTTATATCCTACTTAGATTATTGTGTTAGGAAAAAAAATATTCTATTGTTTTGACAATATGAGTGAAAAATAATCAATAGGGTTAATTTGATCATGATATGTTGAAAATTTATGAGTCAACCTTTATAGTTAAACTTTTTTTCTTTTTAAAACAGTATTATTAATATATGTGATATTTTTAGATCCACAAGAAGGCGACTCTATTCCAACATAAGCCATTTCCACAATTTGATGACCTTTGTATAGTGTAGGGAAAGGACAGAGCCACGAGTATCGACTCCCAGACAACTAGAGACATTTGTGACAATGTAGTTGGTGAAGATGACTTTGTGGACACACCAATGAGTATGGACCTAGTCCAAGACATGGCATATTCAGATAATCCCTATGCCAATGTGAGTAAAGCCACATGTTCTGTGTGGAAGAGGAAAAGAATATCCTGTGACCGAGCTGAGATCTTGGTGTATGGACTTAAGGATGTTAGTTGAGAGATGGATGAATACATGATGGTAGATGCAAAGAACTTATGCTAGGGAATTCATAAGTTATCCCGTGATGCAAACCTTTATGATAAAGCCATTGATCTATAGGCTGAGTTGCTTAAAGTGGACGAGTTAACCACACATGAGGTTTGTGCTACCCATCTCAATATATCACGTCACAACAAGTTGTTGCTATACTTCCTAACAATTCCAAATGCTTTGAAGGCTTATTGGATTAAGCAACTGATTGGATAGATGGTTTGATGTTTAGTTATGGATACAATTAGTGGGTAAACCTTTTTGCATATCCATATGGTAAATATATGGAACCCTGGCATGTAAATATTTTATGTATGGGTAGATGGATGCTAGTTGTATAGATGAAAAGAATAACTTTTTTTATACCAATATAGATGTTGGGTATCTTCCATGTATCTTTTGTTTATAGGGTAAGAGAGTTTTCTTTAATTCTAAGGAAAGAAATGACCTAAATATGAATTATAAATACCAAAGAAACCATTCGTTTAAATTTCGAAGCCTTATTTTAAAAGGTCAAAGTTTAAGGTTCTATTATGCATGAAGAAGCAACTTGGTGCAAGACTCCTTGATTTGAGTTTATGATGACTCTAATGAGTTTAAATGAAGTCATATGACTTATATTGAGTGAGAAATTGAATCCAAGATAATGAATGATATGAGTTGCTTCATTATGCCACTAAATGGAGCCATATGGAAGCCTAAAGCTAAAGTTAGCTTATGTAAGGCTTATGTGAGCCTAAAAATGGTTCCATTGAAGCATTTGTGTCTTGTTTGATATATTTAGACCAAGCAAGTCAAGTTTCTCCTAAGTGTATTTGTGAGGCCGAGAAAGGGAAGTGAGAACCAAGGAAGAAATGTATGCTTCTTGAGTAAAGATAGCTCTTTATTTATTTTTGTATACTTATTTTAGTTGTTTGATTGCCATTGATTGCTTGTATGTGTTATGAATTATGAATCATGTTTATTGCTATTGGTATTATGGTTTATTTAATTATGTTACATGGAATGCATTTGAAATGTGAAATAGCTCTTAATGGGTAAGATTGTGTTAAAAGTCCCTAAGTGAGGGTGAGACAAGACTAAAAGTCTTAAGAATAATTGAGGCTAAGTCAAAAGTCCCTAAAAATAGATAAGGCTAATCCAAAAGTCCCAAATAATTAGATGAGGCTAGACAAAAAGTCTCTAGAGTTTGTTTTTACTTTGATAAATCCATATGATTTTAATTATTTGATTATGTTTGCTATTTGAATGCCTATCATGTATGCTTACTCTCTTTGACATGTGAATGAGCTATTGGGATTTATAGAATCTCACTCTTCTTTATATTATTTCTAAACATATCTAAGGAACTCTTAAAGAGCTAAAGATGGAGACAAAAAATGCATGAATGGCAATACTTTGACAATGGTTTAGGTTTTTATGTAACACATTACATATGAGAGACTGTATATGATATTTTTGTAATGTAAATATTCTCACAAATGTAAAAGTATGGGATTATGATGTAAATACCATTTTGAATGTAAAAGTGCTAGATGGTGCAAATTGGGTATATGTGTGCCTTGGAAAGTGTTTGTATAATGGCAAGTAGATGAGTGAATTTGACTTGCATGAGGTTTAGGGCATGATAAACCAGTCATATATGTTGTGTTTCATATTTGGGACGTGCTCAAATAGTCACATGAATTGAAGAAGCCCATTTTGAACCAATTAGACCCATAATGCATTATTTTGAGCCACTTTCTACCCTTGAACCAAAGTTTGACCAAATGGACAAATTTTTGGATAAAATTTTGCAACATTTAGCTTCATTTAGAGCTTTTCATAAAGTTAAAAAGCATAATTTTTAAAGATATATAGAATTTATTATGATTTTTCAAAATTGACTAAAAATCACAAAATTGCCTAAGGACTGTTCACATGGTCAAATTTAGTTTTTCATATATTTGAGGGGCCAAATAAACTCCAATAATCATGAAATTTTACAGGAATATAACTAATATTATTCATAGCCACTAATTTCGCATAAAAAAGAGTTGTGTAACCAAAGATATGCATGCTCAAAGTTTCATGTCTAGTTGTGTCTAAAAATTTGATATATTTACTGTTCTATTAGTTTTCATGGTCTAAATGAATTTTTTTTATTTGAAATTTTTACAGCATGTAGTTCATGTCTTGAGCTTTCCAAAGAGTCCTAATTTACACAAATTAAAGTTTTTTAACTTAAGATATGAATTTTTGAAAGGAAAAATTATGTTTAAGGATTAAGAAGTAAAAAAATTTATTTTTAAAGACCCTTACCACTAGGTTTAACTGTTCATTACTAAACTCAGTGGTAATTAGCCTAAAACAAGTGGTAACAGGTCCTTAAGAATAATTTTCTTTACTTTTAGGTCCTTTATTATAATTCTCCCTTTTGAAATTTGTGGCTGAATTGGGAACCTATGAGAAATTGTGAAAGGTGTTAGTTTAATTAATATGGCTTGGAAATTGAGATTCATGACTCTTTGTCTAATGTTTCACATTGAACAAACATGCCTAGCATGGATTGTGAGGTTAGTATATTGAAGTTGTGCATTTATGCAAAATTAAAGAATTTAGGCCCTTAATGTTAGTTAATTTCGCTGCTAAAAGTGCTAAGAATAAGAAATTAATGTTGTAAGCATATTGTAATGTAAAGTGTATGCTATTTGTTGATGGTATGACATAAGGTGGTGTGTTGAATAGAAAGAAGAAGGAGTGATTTTTAAAATAATTTCTAAAATACCAATTATGTCTTAAAACCTTGACTACTTTGTTTAATCTCGTTTTAAATCTTTCTTTTGAACCATCAGTTCCATAAGAAAACTTAGGTCCTCTAGTTGATTAAAAGCCTTTACTTTGAAATGTTTGAGATTTAAAAGCTTACTAAGCTATTCAGTCAAAGTTTCAATCAACCCATGTTATAAAATACATACCGTTAGGGATTTTGTCATTTTGATGGTCCTTATAGTTTTTAAGGGTCATAAAAACTCGAGTAAGCTCATCTTGATCATTTAAAACTTATTTTCTTGAGTTTTCAAAATTTTGCCACTGCTTATTCATTTCAATACATTTAACTGTTTTGGCTTTAGTTTTAGGCCATCCATGGTTTCTTATTCTCATTTCTAGATGTTCTAATTAATATTCTTTCCTTATTTAGCCTTAATTCATTTTATTATAGGATTATCCTTTATTATCTTATTAGTTCCAGTTTATTCTTAGAAAGACTGAATGTTACAAACAACAGGTATAATTTTGGGTGAAAACCTTGCATAAAAATAACATTGTGGCTAAAACATGCTAAGAGTTAAAGGAAGACAAGACACATGACTAATTCAAACTCATTACCTTGAAGGCAATCACATTTGCCACTATTCAATTGCATAATTAGGAAAAACACTCTGCCACTTTAGACTTGCTACTTCAAACAAATATTAGGCAAATAATAATAACATATGACCAAAAACCATGACAAGTGTAATGAATTCAAATTATGTAGATTCACATGGCAGCACAATCAGTATATGAAAGTCAAATTGAAAATGACAACATAAAAGTAATGCTCCTAATAAGAAACCTACTCAAATTCAAAAATGAAACTTGTATCTTAAACATATTTAAACCTAGCATAATGTAGAATAGGGATCTCTAAAGCTCTATTTTATTATTAGATAAAATAAAAAATCAATTTATTAATTCATATATCTTGAATAATGGGGACAAGGTGAAGGAAAGAAAAAAGGTGATAATGGTGGAGCATAATATCAACAACAAATTCTAGTTGAAGACCATGACAATGGAGATGGAGGCTGCCTGGGGTGGAAGGTGGTAGATATGGCTTCATTGATTTATGGGTAATGGAGCTTTTAGTTTAGGAAGAAAAATGGAAGAAAGGAACCAATCATAGATTTAAAGGACCATTATCTCCCATTTTTGTCAAGTGCATTGCCAGAACCCTACTTGTTAATGGTAGGAAGAGCAATAAGAAATCAATAAAGAAGAAGATTGAAGATGGGATGCTAAAATTTTCCTTTAGATCAATTTTTTGTCTCTGCCCTTTTCAATTTAAGAATAAGTTCATTCTTCCTTTTCTAGTTGCCTCTCTTGCCACTCGTTAGAGCTAATCAAGCCTCCTCAGCTTCTAATTTTAGTTTTCGGAAGATTTGAGAGAGAAAGATGTGTTGAGAGAAAACTCTTCATTCAAATAGTTTCAATTACTGATGCCTGAATGAGAGAGGTGATATCTGATCTAGAAAACCCTAGGGTTTTTATGTTTTAGTTTTAATTTTCTTTAGTATTTTTAATAGTTTTTTGTTCTTTTTTATTATTTTGATCTTTTCCTTTTGATTTTGTTTTTGGCATTAGATAATTTGGATTTAAGTTACTTAGGCTTTTACAGTTATGTAGGCTAAAAAAATTAGGTCTAAAATTTTTCTTTCAATTTTTTTTCCTTTTTTATTTTTATTTTTTTTGTTTTATTGTTTTCTTTTTCTTCTTTTTCATCGTATTTTTTATTATTTTTCTTATCTTTAATTTTTTTCCTTTATTCTATTTTCTATTCTACTTAAAATCTCTTCTTTTTCTATTTTTATATTTGTTTGTTTTAGTTTTTTTTCTCTTTAAAATTTTTATTAAAATCTTTTCCTCCTTTTTTATTTTACTAATGACTTCCTTTTTATATTTTTCATTTATTTTGCTAATTTAATTTTATTATAATTTTTAGGGAATGTCAAGATAAAATATGATTTTATTAATAGTCACCTTTTTTTACTTGTTTTTAGGGTAAGAAGAATAAAAATACAATTTTTGATATTCTTACATAAGGAGCAAGTTGTAACATCCAATTTTCATTAAACGACGAAAATGGGCACATTTTCAAAGAAAGTCCCTTGAAATAAATTAGTTAAAGTTTTGAAAAATTTAAGTAATATTCTAGACTCTTAAAAATAAGAATCTTAGCCTCAGATGGAAAGAAAAATGGAGCTAGAATGAAGAAACAAATTTTCATAGAAATCTTACAAAACGTAATGGCATTTTCATAATTTTGAGCAAATTTTAGAATTTACACAGAAGGGATTTTTAAACAAAAGTTTTGAGTTCTTCGGGGTTCTAAGAGGCCCTAAAAATTATGGGAAGCCCCGAGACAGTTAAATCCCCTTCGATAGAAGTGTTCCAATGTCGGTGTATTCGAACTTTGATAGATTCGTTCGGGGAGGTTTTAGCTCTAATTTGAGTGATTCCAAAGGCATTTTACTAAATTGGGAACCTAAATTTTATAATGGAAAAGATGGTTCTCAAAAAGGAGCTAAAACGAAGGAGAAACAAAAATGCCAAGAACGAAAGACAAAATGGAAATTTTTAAAAAAGTCATTCTCCTCCACCTATAAATAGGTGATGCCACCCTTTCTCACTCATTTAGACACAATTGTTTCTGCCCAAATTTAGAGAAGAAGGCTAGGGTTTAGGTGCACCAAGGGAAGAAGAAGGAGAAGAGAAATCAAGGCAAAAGGGTATTGTGCTTGGTAGTTTTTCATGCTTTCTTCCATCCAAACCTCCTCTCCTCCATTCTCCTTTATTTCTTTTAATTAAAATGAAATTTACAAATCTTTTTTAAGGGAGAAACTTAGGGGAAATTTCTAATTTGAAGAGAGGAGCTTAGAGAAAGCAAGATTCAAGTGAGAAAAAACAAGAAAACAAGGTAATTTCTCCTTCTATGGTTACTACCTTCAGTTCTGTAACAACCGGGAAAAAGAAAAGAAAAGGGAAAAGAAAGGAAGTGAAATCTGGAAATTTTCGGAATCTAGAATTTCTGCTAAGTCCTCTCGCAACAGCGAGAAACGGTCTCGCCACAGCGAGAGAGCTAGTTCGCAATAGCGAAGGCGATTCTAGCTATAGCGAGTGCTGGCTGCAGCCCATACAAAAACCAGGGAGTTGCCCGCTGTAGCGGCGCCATAGCGAGAGTGAAGTCTGGAACTGACGCGATTTCGCCATAGCGAGTGGTAAATCTCGCCATAGCGAAAGGAACTGGCACGAGCTCGCCGTAGCGAAGGTTACACCTCGCCATAGCGAAGCCAGATTACACGAGCTCGCTGTAGCGAAGGTTAGTTTTCGCCGTAGCGAGAGTCGGTCCGGAAGAGAGTAAATAGCGAGATTTAGACTTCATTAAATGCCCAAACTCATTTCTTCTCTCATATCTGCCCTAAGCTTCGACCCAAAGAGAGAAAAGAGGCGTGGAGAGTGTGAGAGATCAAGAGAAGGAGGAAGATCAAGGGAAAGGTAAGGTAACTTCTCCCGTTTCTTCTTAGAACTCTGATCCCCTCCCTTTGCCCTCTCTTTCTGTGGTTTTAATTGCGAAAATGGATGCATTTTGGGTATGGGTCAGAAGAGGGAAAGTGGAAAACTCTTTTAAATCCTTGAGTTTCTTTGAAAATGAGGTTTTCCACTACCATAGGAGTTTGAGAGAGAGAAAGGGGTAATGGCATTCTAGAGAGAGAACCCTAGGTTGTGTGTGATAGAGGGTTGCTCTGAATTAAATGACAAGAGAGTAATTGCATGCTTTTGGTGTGTCTAGGCTCAAGTGAAACACTTACATCACAGTGTGTCTGTGAACCTAAGGAGGGAAAGGAGAAACTGAAAGGAAAAGCTTGTGTAGGCTTTGGCTCCAAAGGTAGCTCTCTCTTTCACTCTTTCTTGTGCATTCTTGGGTATGATAGTCATTGTATGATTATGTATATGCTTGTTGTATGGAATATGCCATATGCTATTGTTTTGATGCATTGAATGTCAATATGCTTGTGTGATGAGTTGTGAGAATTGCTCGGGTGCGGTAGTGCCGAAAGTCCAATGAGATGGGTGAGGTGAAGCCGAAAGTCCCTTGAGATAGGTGAGACAAGGCCAAAAGTCTCAAATGAGTGAGGCCAAGTCAAAAGTCCTTAAACTCGGGTGAGGCCATCCAAAAGTCCCTTAGACTCGGGTGAGGCTAGACCAAAAGTCCCTGGAGCCCATTTTTGGCATTGTTATGAATTCCATAGCATGTACATTATGTATTGGATGATTGAGAATAGCTAAATGCTTATTCACATGCTTTGACTTATTGTATGCCTTGATTGCTTGCTGGATTGAGTGCTTGAGCTACTGAGATCCCCCGAATCTCACCCCTTTCCCCTCCCAACTAATATGCTAGGTGGAGCTCAAGGAGAACCGAGCACACACCAAGGAGCCTAGGAGCATGTATAGGGAAATGTTAGTTTATTTTGATATTTTGATGTATATATGATGTAAAGTGGTGCCAAATGAAGATGTGCCCACTATTTTTGAGATGTAAAGTTTGTAACACATGTAGAAATATGAAAGGATGATGTATGAACTCTGTTATTAGCCAAAGTAATGGAAATGTGGGTTTTTACCCCTTTGATGCATGAATATTGTTGTGTAAATTTGGCCGTAGCATGGTGAAAATAAAATGTATGATGATTTGGAGCATATGGACATGTTAGATATACTAGTTTTGTGCTTTTGAACTTGTCCATGTAGAGTGAGAATGTGTGAGAGGCTATCTAGACCCGTTTTGGACCTATGGGGTGCCAAAACCGGTATTTTTGTGAGCTCCGTCAAAGTATGACCGGATGAGCTCCGTTTGCCATGAAATTTGGCATGCCTCTAGAGTTTGTAGAAAGCTTCTTGAGAAGATAAAGTGGGTAATATTCGGAGGGATATAGAATATTTGGGGAATTGTTGAATTTGGGAGAATTTAATGGATTGGTCATGTACTGTTCATCTAAACCAGAAAATGAAATCTGTGGCACTTTTAGACCAAATGGATTCCAAATGAGGTGAAATTTTATACACATAAACTAGAAAACTAAAGTGACTTGTAGGAACTAGAATCACCCAAATCGGAGGTCTGTAGAGAGAGATTGAACCGACTGAAGTTCTGTATCAGCATCAGTGAGCTTTTCTGACCCCCCTCACTGTTCCATCGGTTTTCGGGGTGCAGGAGCTACTGAACTGATCTGGACTTATTTTTTTCCTCTAGTAGACATCCGTAGCTTTCTGAATTGGTATAATGTGCCCAGATTGGATTTTTGTGGATTTAGTTATGAATTTTCGAAAGTCATGACAGAAAGCTGCACCAGAAACAGTGACAGCTGGACCTTCCTCCCATTTTCGATGTCAAACTTGGTCCAAACGATGTGTTTGTGGTTGGGAATGATTTTTAGTATAAATTTGACACTTAGAGCTTTCCAGAAAGCTAAAGTTTGCTGCATTCCCATTTTTCTACAATTACTTATGATTTTCCAAACTTAGAGCCAAAATATGACTTTTGGGCCCAAGTGAGAAAATGTAATTTTTATGGTTTTTGGCTCTATACCCGTGGCTTATGGGTTGTATTATGCTATGTATGAGTTGTATATATGGAGTTTGAGTTGAGGATGCTGGAGATGGGTTCACAGGACCCTCGGGGTGAAAGATGAGTATATGAAACCCCGGTTCATAGCATGAAAATGCCACGGAAGAGTAGTGACTCTTTGGAAATCATATGGAACCGAGCCTATAAAGAGGCTAGGTAGTGGTAGTAGTTTAAGGTGTCACAGGTTCCCCTCCTTTCTCCATTTTGCCTCATCTAAGAAACCTAAGGAGGATTTGATTTTTATGCAGAACCAAGGGTGGTTCTAAAGAAAAAGGATGTGGAGATT
The DNA here is from genome assembly GCA_032878935.1 of Erythrophleum fordii. Classification (NCBI taxonomy): domain Eukaryota; kingdom Viridiplantae; phylum Streptophyta; class Magnoliopsida; order Fabales; family Fabaceae; genus Erythrophleum; species Erythrophleum fordii. Next base: position 206,761 of record JAVQMF010000021.1, read on the forward strand.
AAGAATATGTAAAGGGAATTAACAAAAAGCCATTAGATTTCAAGATGCAATTTCTAGGGTTTCAATTGCACCTTGTAAAATCTGATTTTGTACAATGATTCATAGGCTTAAATAAGTATTTAAATGAGCTCCTAAGATCCCTAGAAGTCTTCCCATGTGCTTTTCCCCTTGAGAAAGCAAAGCAAGCTCCATGGGAGTTAAAACCTTCTATAGCCTTGGCCTAAAGGGGTTTATGTAGCTAAGGGAAGTTTTAAATTTTTCTAAGCCCATTTTTGAGTCATATATGATGAATAAATATGAGAGGAAGCCTTGGAAAAAAATTAAAAAGTATAGAAAGTGAGATAGTGCTTTATGTTCCATAATATGACCTATAGAAGTAACATATAACTAGGCTCTCGGTTTTGATTGTGTGATGAATCCAAGAGACTTAAAAGGAGTCAAGAATCACATTTGAAAGGAAAGAATAGAGCCTAGAAATTATTTGGGGGGTGTTGCTTCATTAGGTGCATTTATAAAACTATAATAAGGTTTATAAAGCAAGTTAGTGTCTAAGCAAGTTGTGTGACCTTAGAATTAATTCCATGAACCTAATTGGTTTCCATAAATTGTGTTTAGGCTAAGAGAAACCATCCCCACACTTTTGTGTGTGTGGCCGAAAGAGGGAGCCTTGATTCAAGAAGAAAAGTTTGTAATTGTATCTAAGGTAGCTTACTCCTCCTTCTCTCATGCATGATTGGTTACTTTACTTGTGTTTGAATGTGTGTATGTGTATTTTTAAGCCTTGAAAAGTGTTCTAGCATGACCTTGATTCCATGGTGCCATAATGTTACAATATGCTTTCATATGATGATTTTGATATATGCTTGGGTTTGCTTAAGTGTGGTGAGGCCAACAACCCTTAGCCATGATGAGGATGAGCCAAGAACCCTTAAGATTACCTGAGACAAAGTAAAAAGTCTTCTAAAAATGAGATGGACTCCCAAGAGTATGGTTGAGTCTAAGAATTTCTTAAAGAATGGGTGAGGCAAGCCCAACATCCACAAGAAATTAGATGAGGCTAATCCACTTGTTTGGCAAGCCTTTGTATACTATGTATGACTTTCTTAGGTGATGAAAATGTCTCTTGAATGTTGCACATGTCAACATGACTATACATGCATTTATGAGACTTGTTTTGCATTCATTATGTATGATTGAATGAGAGATGAGCTATTGGGATTCTTTGAATCTCATTCCTTTCTCTCCAATGATCTAACATGCTAGGTGGACCAAGTGGACAAGGTAATGGAAACCAACCACCTTGAAGATGAGAGTATGACATCCAAGAACATAAAATTTGCTACTTTAAAACCATATAATTAGCAAATGATGTAATTAATGGATATATATGTAATATAATCTCATTAACACATTTATTTATGATAATACATCATGTATAAATGGGAGAATGTATTATGGAATCACTAGAATGCAATTTAAGCATGTTATGGTATTGTGGCTTCTTGAATAGTATTATGGAATTGTGTATAAGTGTGGATGAGATGGCCAAAATGAGATGCATGAAGGTTGGGACCATTTGGACAGCTCACATAAGTTCTAATTATGCTTTTAGACTTGCCAAAGAGGTGCCAAACCCTAATAGAAACCATTTGGACATTTTAGTACTCTATATGGAGCAAAAATTGACCATAATGAAATCTTATGTCACTTTTTGTCCAAATGAGCTCTACTTGATCTGAGATTTGTTATGTAATTAGAGCTTGTTGAGAGCTTTTCAGAAAGCTAAAGTACATAATTTTCGGAGGTCTATAGAATATTTAATGAATTTCCAAAGTTGAAAAATTTTCTGGCTTTAGTCAGATTACTATTTACTCAGGTTTGAAAATAAAATCTGTCACACAAAGCTCAAATGATATCCAATTTCCATGACATTTTATACATTCCCAGTGACTTGTACCAATTGTAAGTGCCTCATTGGAATGTCTAGAGAGGGAGATATGAATTTTCAAAGAATCTGTCCAGTATTAGGAACTCTAGCCGACCTCAATTACTGTTTGATTGAGTTTTAAGGTCTGGAAATGCCTGAACTAGTATAGAGTTATTTTTTCCCTCTAGCTAACATCCACATATTTTTAGATTGGTATTATTTGCATAGATTGGATTTTTGTGGAATTAATTGAATATTTTTGAAATTTGCTATAGAATTTTATGACAGTACCAATGGATAGCCTGACCTTTGGACCATTTCGAATGTCAAACATCTTCTGTGTTAGATGCTATAGTTTAGACATATTTTTAGCATAAATTAGACATGTTCAGCTTTCTAGAATAGCCAAGAATTCATGATTTTAATTTTTTTAGAATTAGTTATGATTTTTCAAATTTGTGACAGAAATGAGGACAAATCTGGCCGAAAATATATATATGTGTATTTTAAGCTTCCCTTTGAGTTCCACGAGATGTAGGCTACTTTTGATGAGTCAAATGAGTTGTATTCATATAATTAAATATGAGAATGTGTTGTATAAGCTCATATGGTCCACGTGACACTGAATAAAATTTTGCATATGCGACGCAACACAAAGAAATGCATTATTTAATTTCCTTTTTCTTGCTCTTTCATGGAATCTATGAATGTAAACCATGGGAATGTTGTGAAATAAGTTAGAAATATATGCTGTTACACAAGTAAATATAAGAACACACATTTTGTTTGTGATAACTTGATTACCATTGATGTCATAACTAGCTATATTTAAACTCATTTATACCATTTATATGCTTTAGCAACCAATTTTGCAACTATTGTAATACTTTTAGTATAATATCCTATGATTTGGTGATCTAAAATAGTTCCTAAATAGTGAAATAAATCAATTAAACGGGGTCACAAGCCTTAAGAAGGATAGTATGCATGAAGGGAAACCAAAAATAGAATCATATGGTTCATAAACAAGGAACCCAAAGTAAGACAAATTGAGATAAATTGAGACTAGAATGTTAAATAGAGCATCTAGAAATGAGACTGGGAAACTATAGATGACCAAAAATCAAAGCCAAAATAGCTAAATGGAATAAATAAGAAACGTAGTGACAAAATCATAATTTTGAACAAATTTTTAAAAACTTAAAAGAAAAGGTTTTAAATGATAAAATTGAGCTCATTAGGGTTATAAAAAATTCTAAAAATCATAGAAACTACCAGAATGGCTAAAACCCTTCTGGTGTATAATTTAGGTCATTGGTTAATTTAAACTTTGAGTAGATTATTTCGAATTATTCTAAATGTCATAAATTTAAAACAAAATATTTTTAATAAACTAGAGAACTTAAATTTTATAATAAAAAAGATAGTTTTCAAAAAGGAGTTAAAGTAAGCTCAAATGAAGAAAATGAAGTTATATGATGTAATTGGTCTTTTACAAATTATTTGGTAATCTTTCTTTCTTCCTTTTATAGTCACCCATGCCTCTTGTTTTGCTCATAATTGACTTAGTACTCCTAAAATAGACCAAAAACAGAACCAAAGGTGTGAAGAAGGAGAAGGAAGATAAGGGAAAGAAACTATTATGCCTAGTTTTATTTAACTCATACCATTCATAGGGATTAGCCACAAAATCTACAACATTTACTATGCTTTCTATGGTAAAAATTGATTTGTTTACAAGTTAAAGTGAGTGGTAGGGATCTAATTTCAATTCTTCCTTTTCTTTTATTCATATTTATCATAAAAAAGACTTAGTTTAGTCCATTTGGTTAGGAATTACATGTGAGACACCCAAGGAGTAACCTTAGCTCGAATTGACATAAAAGCCATAATTCTGCACAAAATTTGAAAATTCATAACTCAAGTTACAAAACTCCAATTGTAACAACCGGGAAAAAGAAAAGAAAAGGGAAAAGAAAGGACATGAAATCTGGAAATTTTCGGAATCCAGAATTTCTGCTAAGTCCTCTCGCAATAGCGAGAAACGGTCTCGCCACAGCGAGAGAGTTAGTTCGCAATAGCGAAGGCAATTCTAGCTATAGCGAATGCTGGCAGCAGCCCATACAAAAACCAGGGAGTTGCTCGCCGTAGCGTGCGCCATAGCGAGAGTGAAGTCTGGAACTGACGCGATTTCGCCATAGCGAGTGGTAAATCTCGCCATAGCGAAGGGAACTGGCACGAGCTCGCCGTAGCGAAGGTTACACCTCGCCATAGCGAAGCCAGATTACACGAGCTCGCTATAGCGAAGGTTAGTTTTCGACGTAGCGAGAGTCGGTCCGGAAGAGAGTAAATAGCGAGATTTAGACTTCATTAAATGCCCAAACTCATTTCTTCTCTCATATCTGCCCTAAGCTTCGACCCAAAGAGAAAAAAGAGACGTGGAGAGTGTGAGAGATCAAGAGAAGGAGGAAGATCAAGGGAAAGGTAAGGTAAGGTAACTTCTCCCATTTCTTCTTAGAACTCTGATCCCCTCCCTTTGCCCTCTCTTTCTGCGGTTTTAATTGTGAAAATGGACGGATTTTGGGCATGGGTCAGAAGAGGGAAAGTGGAAAACTCTTTTGAATCCTTGAGTTTTCTTTGAAAATAAGGTTTTCCACTACCATGGGAGCTTAAGAGAGAGAAAGGGTTAATGGCATTCTAGAGAGAGAACCCTAAGTTGTGTGTGATAGAGGGTTGCTCTAAATTAAATTACAAGAGAGTAATTGCATGCTTTTGGTGTGTCTAGGCTCAAGTGAAACACTTACATCAAGGTGTGTTTGTGAACCTAAGGAGGGAAAGGAGACATTGAAAGGAAAAGCTTGTGTTAGCTTTGGCTCCAAAGGTAGCTCTCTTTCACTCTTTCTTGTTGCATTCTTGGGTATGATAGTCATTGTATGATATGTATATGTTGAATGTATGGAATATGCCATATGTTATTGTTTTGATGCATTGAATGTCAATATGCTTGTGTGATGAGATATGAGAATTGCTCGGGTACGGTAGTGCCGAAAGTCCCTTGAGATGGGTGAGGTGAAGCCGAAAGTCCCTTGAGATAGGTGAGACAAGGCCAAAAGTCTCCAACGAGTGAGGCCAAGTCAAAAGTCCTTAAACTCGGGTGAGGCCATCCAAAAGTCCCTTAGACTCGGGTGAGGCTAGACCAAAAGTCCCTGGAGCCCATTTTTGGCATTGTTGTGAATTCCATAGCATGTACATTATGTGTTGGATGATTGAGAATAGCTAAATGCTTATTCACATGCTTTGACTTGTTATATGCCTTGATTGCTTGCTGGATTGAGTGCTTGAGCTACTGAGATTCCTTGAATCTCACCCCTTTCCCCTCCCAACTAATATGCTAGGTGGAGCTCAAGGAGAACCGAGCACCCACCAAGGAGCCTAGGAGCATGCATAATTAGAGATATTACTTTCTTTTGATATTTTGATGTAATTATGATGTAAAGTGGTGCCAAATGAAGATGTGCCCACTATTTTTGAGATGTAAAGGTTGTACCAAATGTAAATGTATGAAAGGATATTGTATGAACTATGTTATAGCCAAATGAATGAAAATGAGGGTTTAGCCCCTTTTGTGGAATGAATGAAATAGTGTATATTTGGTCGTAGCATAGCGAGATTTGAATGTATGATGATTTGGATCATATGGACATGTTAGATATACTGGTTTTATGCTTTTGAACTTGTCCATGTGGAGTGAGAATGTGTGAGAGGCTATCTAGACCCGTTTTGGACCTTTGGGGTGCCAAAACCGGTATTTTTGTGAGCTACGTCAAAGTATGACCGGATGAGCTCCATTTGCCATGAAATTTGGCATGCCTCTAGAGTTTGTAGAAATATTCTTGAGAAGCTAAAGTGGGTAATATTCGGAGGATTATAGAATATTTGGGAAATTGTTGAATTTGGAAGAATTTAATGGATTGGTCATGTACTGTTCATCTAAACCAGAAAATGGAATCTGTGGCACTTTTAGACCAAATGGATTCCAAATGTGGTGAAATTTTATACACATAAACTAGAAAACCAAAGTGACTTGTAAGAACTAGAATCACCCAAATCGGAGGTCTGTTGAGAGAGATTGAACCGACTGAAGTTCTGTATCAGCATTAGTGAGCTTATCTGACCCCCATCACTGTTCCATCGGTTTTCAGGGTGCAAGAGCTACTGAACTAATCTGGACTTATTTTTCTCCTCTAGTAGACATCCGTATCTTTCCGAATTGGTATAATGTGCCCAGATTGGAGTTTTGTGGATTTAGTTATGAATTTTCGAAAGTCATGACAGAAAGCTGCACCAGAAACAGTGACAGCTAGACCTTCCTCCCATTCTCGATGTGAAACATGGTCCAAACGATGTGTTTGTAGTTGGGAATGATTTTTAGTATAAAGTTGACACTTAGAGCTTTCCAGAAAGCTAAAGTTTTCTGCATTCCCATTTTTCTGCAATTAATTATGATTTTCCAAAGTTAGAGCCAAAATATGACTTTTGGGCCCAAGTGAGAAAATGTAATTTTTATGGTTTTCGGCTCTATACCCGTAGCCTATGGTTTGTTTTATGCTATGTTTAAGTCGTATGTATGGAGTTTGAGTTGAGGATGCTTGAGATGGGTTCACAGGACCCACGGGGTGAAAGATGAGTATATGAAACCCCGGTTCATAGCATGTAAATGCCACGAAAGAGTAGTAATCCTTTGGAAATCATATGCAACCGAGCCTATAGAGAGGCTAGGTAGCGGTAGTAGATTGAGGTGTCACACCAATTCATACAAGTTAAGTATCTATAGAAAGCTTAGAATGTGAGCTATATGTTGTAAAAATATCAAGTGGAATTGAGCTCATTTGGCCCACAAAATTCAATGGAACAATAATTTGTGTAGAGAAATTTCACATAATTATACCCCCAATTTCAAAAATGCATATCTTTGTCTACATAACTCCAATTCATGCAAACTCAAGAGCCATAGAAACTTATAAGGTTTACTTTATGGCTGTAAAATTTTATAATCAATGAAGCTCATTTGATTCCTCAAATCCATGAAAAACTAAAACTGACCAAATAAATAATAACAGGGACTATAATGAAAAATTTACTAAAGTTTGAAAATTCATAACATATTCCATAGAAATCCCAAAATACAATCTTTGACTTTATGGAAAGCTCTAAATGAGTTCTAATTGCATGCCAAATTTCAATCACAAACTCATCCATATGATTGGTTTTTGGTTTAGAGATAAGTTATGGCTCAAAATATGCCATTCTTGGTTCCAAGTGATCCATTTTGGGCCATTTTATGCCAATGCTTCATTTAAGCACATTTTAATTGCCAAATATAATATGTATAACTAATCTAATATGTCTTAAAAGTCCTCCAACTCAAATTCACTATCCCTCTTGCCATAATACACATGTAAGTTATGGAACTCATATGGTCAATTTACACATTGTCATATATTTACTCCCAAAAATGGATCATACATCATAATCTCTTACCTTTAAATTTGTTACAATGACCATATATCAAAATATACATAAATACATCTAAGTACAAGGATATAACCCAAAACATAATCTAATGTTAAAATAGCCCTTCTCATGCCTTTTGATCTTCATTATTGCCTATATGAGTGCTACCTAGACATGGTTAGGGAAAATATGAGAAGGGGTGAGATTCAAGAATCCCAATAGCTCATTCACCATTCAAGCACATATATATGGCAGATATCATGTCAAGGAAAGCAAGCATGCATGTTATAGAATCATAAATCATTTATATTCAGGCAAGAGTGATCCCAAGGCTCCCCCAAGAGCCAAACCAAGTTCTAGGAACTTTTGATCAAGCCTCACCCATCATTTAGAGACTTTTGGTTTAGCTTCACCCTCCTTTAGAGAATTTTAACTTAGCCTCATACACAATTTACCACTTTTGGCCTAGTTTCACCTACACTTGAGGACTCTTAGCCTTACTTCACCCATTCTAAAGGACTTTTTTTATAATATTCAGTTCTTTGAAAATGCGAGAAACGTAACGTACAATTTCTCCATAAACGTACGAAACTCACCGGATACAAAAAAAAAGTCCTCTAAAGAGAAGGATTTGAGGTCCAATAAAATTAAAATAATATTCTAGACTTCAAATAATGAGGATCTAAGGTCAGAGGTGTCCTAAAACAGAAGTCAGAACAACCAAACAGAATTTAACGAAAATGCAACGAAACATAATGGCATTTTCATAATTTTGGGCACTTTTTTAGAAAACTCAAATGAGGGATTTTTAAATGGAAAAAATAAGTTTCCTGGAGTTCTTAGAGGCCGTAAAAATTATAAGAATCCCTAGAATGGTTTAAACCCCTCCAGTTTATGTTTTAGAGTATCAGTAGACCCGAACTTTGACCAGTTCATTCGAGAAGGTTTTAAATTCAATTTGCATGAAACCAAAGGTATTTTATAAATTAAAGGACCTAAATTTTATGATAGAAAAGACGGTTCTCAAAAAAGAGTTAAAATAAACCTAAACAGAGTAAACAAGAGCGTAGGGGCAAAATAGTCATTTTGAAAAATTATAAAAGAGGTTTCTTAAGTAAAATTACACCTTATCACCTTCTCCAAGCTTCCATTTGTAGAAAATTGAGCAGTCATGGTGTGACATTAAGAGGGGGAGAGAGAAGAAGTTTAAGCTTCCGTTTAAATAAGTAAACGACCCTATTTCATTTCGCACCAGTTAGGAAAGTTGTTCCTCTCTCTAGGAGCTCTTTAATGGTGGTTTTCTTTTCTTGAAAACTTGAAGATTCAGTTCTAACTAAATCCAGAAAGGAACTCTTTTCAAGAAATCAATCAGTAAAAAATAATCTATGTGAAGAGAGCTCCATTTTAAGGTAAGACTTTACTTGAAACACTTGCAAAATTTTGTATTTCCAAGCCATTTAAGCTTCGGTCTAGATAGAGAAAGTGAGGAGGAGAGTTTTTCTTTATGTGTTCTTGATGGAACCAAATGTTATGGAGTATGAAGATTAAAAATATACAACTAGAATTGAAAAAGGAGTTTTAGAATGCAAGTTATGGAATTTAAGGATTTGGTTGCACCTGGCTAAGATGAAACTTCTTAGTAGTAATTTAAGTTGTTTAAGAATATATATGAGTTTCTAAGACACAAGAGAGCCTCTCACATGCTTCTCCCATCAAAGAAATTAAACAACTCCATTGGTGCCATATATAAGTATAGCCTTAGCCAAGGAAGGTTCATGCACCTAGGGAGTGTTTTAATTCATTCCAAGCTTATTTTTGCATCATATATGATGGGAAAGTATGAAAGAAAGCCTTGGAAAAATTTTAGAAGCATGGATAGTGAGATGGTATCATAGGTTTCATCTTATGGTTTAAAAAGGTAACACCTAGTTAGGCTCCTTGACTTGATTGTGTGATGACTCCAAGAGGTTTAAATGGAGTCAAGAATCATAAATGAATGGAGAGAATGGAGCCAAGATGATGTTTTCTTAAGGTTGCTTCATTAAGTGCATTATGAAACCATAAAAGAGCCATATGAGTTACCTAGCTTTTTTAGTGAATGTATGACCTTAGAATTTGATTCAAGAGTGTAATTGGCTTCCATATAATATGTTTAGGCCAAGCGAAACAAGCCTCTCATCATTTTGAGTGTGTAGCCGAGAGAGGGCTCATAATTCTAAGAGAAAAAGTGTATATGTGTGTTTTAAGTCATGAAAAGTATTCTAGCATATGCTTATGTTCCATGGTACGATGATGTTGTAATATATTCTCAAATGATGCCTAGTATGTGTGCTTGGGTTTGCTTGAATATGGCAAAACCAAGAACCTTTAGAAATGGTTGAGACAAAGTAAAAAGTTTTTCAAGAGCGAGGTTGAGTCAAAACCTCTTAAAGAAAATGGGTGAAGCAAGTCCAAAATCCATAGGAGAATGGGGGAAGCTAATCTACTTACTTGGCAAGCCTATATATGATTTGTATGACTTCTTGAATGCTAAAGATACCTCTTGAATGATCATATGATTTCAAATGCTCATGCATGCACTTTAGACAATGGATTTGCATTCTTTATGTATGATTGAAAGGGAGATGAGCTATTGGGATTCTTTGAATCTCATTCTCTCCTCTCCAATGTCTTAACATGCTAGGTGGAGCAAATGAATAAGGTAATGGAAGCCACCAAGTTGGGAGATGAGAGTTTGATATCAAAATGCCTAGTTTTGTTCATTTTGTAGCCATACACATGGCATATGATGTAATCCTATGATGGAATTATCATGTAATCATTTGAACATGTGTAAATACTCATATATATGATGTATGAATGAGAATTAATGCCATACATGATATAGCATGATTTGGGTATGGAATAGCAAGACTAGACATATGCATTCTTATGTATATCAGGGGGTGGATGAGTGATTTTGAAAAATCTAGGTTTGTACACCTTTGATAAAAGTTTAATAGACCATTTTGGTGCTTTCCCACATGCTCAAGTGGTCATCGTTGCCTTGGAGCTCAAAATGGACCATTTGCACCCTTTGTAATGCTTAAAAGTGACCATTTCACAACCCAATATCAACATCTAACCAAATGAACAAATTTGCCCATGACACTTGGCACACATATAGGTATTATCTAGAACTTTTTGGGAAGCTAAAGACCAGATTATTTGAAACTTTGTGGAATTAATTATAAATTTTCAAAGTTGGCATTTTTCTACTAAACTGATGCAAACATTATTCATATAGTTAGAAACTTGGGTTATGTCATTCATAGGCCAAATGATATCTAATTCTTATGAAATTTTAAACATAAACTAAACATGATAAGCTTTCCATGGCCACTAAGATCACCTTAATTGGACCTCTGAGTAGGGAGATATGAATTTTTAAAGTTAGAGTTCAATACTAGGGATGACAGTTGACCTCTGGTACTCTTCCATCAATTTCTAGAGGCTAGCAGCCCCTGTTGAGGTCTAGACATATTTTTAACATAAAGTAGACATTTTTATATTTCAATAATTGTAAAGGATGCATAATTTCAATTTTTTTAAAATTAGTTATGATTTTTAAAATTTTATGACAGAAAACTGAAAACTCTGGTCAAGGCTGCACCTAGTGCTTTTGTGTATTCCACCCACTTGCACGAGTTTTAAGCCTTTTCCTTGGATGGTTTTGAGTTGTATTAGTGTAATTAAATGTGAGAATGAGTTGAATGTGTTATATGGTCCACCAGACACCGAATGAAGAATTGATCCACTATGCAATGCAAAGAAATTAATTATTTTTATTGAGTTTTCCTTCCTCTTCTTTTGTTGTAATGGAAGGAAGCTTAACATGCATGTGGAATGAGTTCTAGAATTATGGTGTTACACTTTTGGCATAACCTCACCATTAAGAGCCAAACCACTAATTACATATAATCATTAAACATGCATCAAGCACTTAATAAGACATATAAATGGCAACTATCATAAACAAGCAATCTAAGACATCAAGCAACCACACATGCATAAGCAAGAATGGATGAAGAGCTATCTTAGTATATAGATTTCCATTGAGTCCTTTTTGGTTTCTTATCTTGATTCCATAGCCCCATTGTCATACTTGAATATGCTCTCAATTGTTTAGCCTAAACATATCAAATAGAGCATAAAACAATCAATGGACCCATTCTTCGACTCATCTAAGCCTTATGCAAACAAGTTAGAACTTTATGGCTTCATTAGGTGTCATAATAAAGCAACTCTTACAAATCAATATCTTGGCTCCAAGATCTCACCCAACATGAGTTATATGACTCCATTTAGACTCATTAGAACCATCACAAAATCAATTCAAAGAGCTTAGCACCAAGTTGCTTCTTTTTGTATAATGGAATCCTAAAATTTCACCTTTCAAAATAAGGCTTCTAAATTCAAACCAATGGTTCTTTTGGTATTTATAATTCATATCTAGACTATAGTGACCTTAGAATCATCAAAACAACTCCCTAGATGCCTAAACCCTCATATGACCGAACCATGCAATATAATATAAACTAAGGGAGATTTTGCCATTTCCTTTGGGGGTATTAGTGTTTATACAGGTTCCTTAGTCTTTTTTTAGTTCAATTATAGTCTTACATAGATTAAAAAACCATTTTAAAGCTTCACACTTCCTAAGGTGTAATCAAAACCCTAGGTAGCCAATCTTGCAATTTAAAGGTTCTTTATGAAATCCAATTACATATTTTTAATTCCCATACTTCAAAACCCCATTTCCCATTATGGGTTCATTGAAATCAAGCCTCCCTGTCATCCCTTTTATCTTGTCTGAACTAAGAAAAGCCAAAAATACCAAGGAAAAGTAAGCTTTTACTATGGCATTATACCTTGTTTAAAGCCTTGTCTCATGAGGATTTTTATGATGCAATTAGTTGCTTCAAACTCCTTCTTTCTTTCAAGTGGCCAACCATTAAACTTATCTTTTCAAGAGGCCAAGACCGCCATTAAAAAGAGCAAGAAAAGGAGAGCAAGGTTTCTAACTAGAAGAACATGAAATTATGCAAGTTTCCATATGTTGTTGGCTTCATTTTTCTCTATCTCTCCTCCCATATTTAGGATGTAATGGCTAATATTTCAAGAGTTTCTAAGTTGCTTTGGAAGAGATAAGAAGGTGTCGAGGCCTTATATGAGGTGAAGGAAAGGTTTGATAATAATTTTCAAAATTCTCATTATGTCCTTCAATTTCATTTCCTCCATTGGAGCTAAGTTTAGATTTTTTTCAAGAACTATCATTTCTATCACAAAATTTAAGTCCTCTAGCATATTAAAAGCATTTTGTTTCAAATTTATGAGATTCAGAGCTGTCTAAAATGATTTGTTTAGAGTTTAGGTCAACTGACGGACTAAATTACATATTGAAATGATTTTAACTATTATGACAGTTCCTATGGCTTAGTGAGCTCAATTTTATCATTTAAAACCTCTTCCTTTGATTTTCTCAAAGTTTGTCCTAAATTAGAATTTTGCCACTTTTTTTTTTAATTTATTCTGTTTAGTCATTTTGACTCTAATTTCAGGCCATTTCAATTTCTTAACCTCATTCTTCGATGTTTTGATTATCATTCTACCATTACTTTACCTTAATTCATTGTATTTTAGGGTCTTCTTTCATTAACTAGGCTATCCTAACTCAATCATGTTTTAGCTCTGACTGCCTTTCTCTCTCCCTATGACCTCAGTTTGCATGATTTATTTCACTCTTAAGGGACTATTATCATTAATATATGGGATATTATAGAAACTCTATTTAGGTAAGTTTATGTGGTAAATTTGCCTATTATCTTATTATAAGTTCTCTTTCACTCTTTCTTCTCTTTCTTTCTATAGTTTTAGTTTTCTAAAAGGTAGAGTTTTGTGACTAGACCAAAAGGAGAAAAGAATAATTTGGAGAAATCATTGGTGGTGCAAGAATTACCAATTGATAAGGAATTGAACAATGTATGGTTTCATATGGAAAAGCTTATTCTTCATTGATTTTCTTTACTTTCTATTGTTCAGCCACTATGGGGAGCTCCCTGAGGGAATTGATTCTTAACTTAAACATGGTAATTTTGGAGGTTTAAGAGTATGGAGATTAATATGGAACCAATAGAAACAACTAAGAAACTATAGGTTGCAAGAACTCATACCTAGGGCTTTGATTGACCTTAAGAAGTTTGGAACCTTAAAAGAGTATTTTAAGCCATGTGAAACCATGATAAAACTAAGAGGGAGCTAAGGATAATGCATATGTATCAAATCATCCAAAAGAAATGGCAAAACTCCAAGGAACCTATATCCATACATAGCTTTAGCCATGAGGGAAAATGAATACGTAAAGAAAGTTTTTTTATTCTAAAGTTATAAATAATCTAGATGTGAATTATAAATATCAAAGGAACCAATGGTTTGAATTTAGAAGTCTTATTTTGAAATATAAAAAATTAGGGTTTAATTATATATAAAAGATAACTTGGTGTTAGGCTCCTTGAATTGAGTTCATGATGGCTTCAATAAGTTTCAATGGAGTCATATAACTTATATTGAGTGAGTTTTTGGAGTCAAGAGGTTGAATTAGGGAAGTTGCTTCATTATATGCTCAACTAGACTATATATGTGTAACATCCGGTCCTTCCATAAACTTAAGAAACGCAATGTTCGATTTCTCCGTAAACAGTAGAAATGGGCCAAATACAAAAAGAAGTCCCTGAAATAGAATGAATTGAGGCCAATTAAAATTATAATAAAATTTTAAATATTAGAAAATGAGGATTTGAGTCTTGAGTTACCCAGAAATCAAAGATAGAGTGACTCGAAAAATTTGCCAAAAGGTTAGTAGCATTTTTGTAAATATGGGTACTTTTTGAAAAACACATAAGAGGGCTTTTTAAATGAAAGTTTTAAGTTCTCCAGGGTTCTCAAAGGTCCTGAAAACCACGAAAAGCTCCAGGACAGTTAAAATCCCTCTAGTGGATGTTTTCTAATGTCAGTGTGCCCGAACTTTGATGAATTTGTTCGGAAAGGTTTTAGCTCCGATTTGAGTGATTCTAAAGCTATTTTTCTTGATTGAGAACCTAAATTTTATAATAGAAAAGACGGTTCTCAAAAAGGAGCTAAAACGAAGGAGAAACGAAAATACAAAGTATGAAGGACAAAATAGGAATTTTTAAAAAGTGTAACTTATTCCCATCTATATATATGATGCACCCTTCTCCTTCCTTCATTATGCAAGACCATCTTCTGCCCTAAATCAGAAGAAAAACCCTAAGGGAGAGGTGCCCAAGAGAGGAAGAAGAAGGAGGAAGAAAACCAAACTTAAGGTATGTTTTCATGGTGATTTTCCTTGCTTTTTTTCATCCACACCTCCTCTCCTCCCTTCTCCTTTCTTTCCTTGGATTAAAATGAGGTTTATAAATCTGATTCAAGGGAGATATTCAAGGGAAAGTTCGGATTTGAAGAGAGGAGCTTAGAGAAATCAAGATTCAAGCCAAATTAAGCAAGGAAACAAGGTAAAAATACATCCTATGGTTGATACCTTTCATCACACTTCTTCTCCATTTCGACCTAGACTTAGACAGACCTAAGGAGTCATATTTTTAACCAAACCAAAGGTTATTCTTAGGTATTTGATGGAGAGGAATAAGAACATGCAAAGAAAACTAAGAAATAGACATTAGAAATCAAGATGCAAAACCTAGGGTTTTAAGTGCACCTTCCAATTTCTAAATTTGTATGATACTTCCTAGGTCTAAGTTAGAGTATAAATAAGTTCTTGAGACACCAAAGATGCTCCCCACAAGCTTCTCCCTTCAAGAAAATCAAGAAAACTCCATATGGCCCAAATAGTGTCTATGTCTCGGCCAAGAAGGGATTGTGTAGGTGAGGGGAGTTTTAAATTTTTCTAAGGCCATTCTTAATTCATATTTGATGAATGAAAGTAAGGGGAGGCTTTGGAAAAAATTTAGAACTCATAGAAAGTGATTTGGTGTCTTAGGTTCCATATTATGACCTAAAGAAGTAACATGATGTTAGGCCTTTTGTTTTGATGATGTGATGACTCCAAGAGGTTTAAAAGGAGTCAAGAATCATATTTGAAAGAAAAGAATGAGGCCTAGAAGTCATTTGAGAGGTGTTGTTTCATTAGATGCCAATATGGACCATAATGGGGGTTATAGAGCAATCTAATACTTAAGCAAGTTGTATGGTCTTGAGATTGTTTCATAAACCTAATTAGCTCCCATATGTTGTATTTAGGCCAAGAGAAACCATCTCCACCTATTTGTGGGTGTGTGGCCAAAAGAGGAGGCCTGAATCCTAAAAGAAAAGTGTATATTTGTGTACAAGGTAGCTCTTTCCACCTTCTTTCATGCATGAATGTGTGTTTAGCTTGTTTTCGAATGTGTGTATGTATATTTTCAAGCTTTGAAAAGTATGATAGTATGCCTTTATATGCCATGATGCTTGATGCTATGTTATGTTTTCAAATGATTACATGATGTTTGTATGAGTTTGTTTGAGTGTGGAGAGGCCAAGAGCTCTTTCCTTGGGTGAGGATGAGCCAAGAACTCTTAAACTTGGTTGAGACAAAGTAAAGAGTCTCCCAAAAGCAAAGTGGGCTCCCAAGAGTATGGTTGAGTCCAAAGCTCTTAAAGAATGGGTGAGGCAAGTCCAAAATCTATGAGGAGAAGTGTGAGGCCAATCTAAGCATTTGGTGAGCTCTTGGATGTCTTGTATAATTGATTCACATGCCAAGATTATTTTAAGATATGCATGTCTTCCACTTTCACCATGCATACATTTGAAAAGCTTGCTTTGCACATATTATGTATGATTGAATGGGAGAAGAGCTATTAGGATTCATTGAATCTCATCCCCTCCTCTCCAATGATCTAACATGATAGGTGAACTAAGTAGATATGCTAATGGGAGCCAACAACCCTAAAGGAAGGAGATTGACAAACTTAGGCCTTGGTTTTAGCCATTTTGGGACCATAATGATGGTTCATCATGTATATGATGTTGTATATGTATCATGAACCTTGAGACATGTGTAAATATACTATTATGTGATCTTTAGATGTATGAAAATGATATATGACCCATAGCACTTATTTTGAGTATATAATGCTAAAGTGTGCAATATGGAATTTTGATGAAAATATACATAAGTGTGGGTTGAATGGCCAAAATAAGATGCATGAGATTTGGAACCATTTGGGCAACTCACACAAGTCTCAAATAAACTTTTAAACTTACCCAAAAGGTGCCAAGACTAAGGAAAATCCATTTGGCATCTTTGGTACCTAATACGGAGCCAAAATTAACTATAATGGAACCCTATGTCACTTTTTAGCCAAATGAGTTAGTCTTACTATAAAATTTTGCATGAAATTAGGTCTCATTGAGAGCTTTCTAGGAAGATAAATATCATAATTTTCAGAGGTCTAGGGAATATTTGATAAATTTTCAAAGTTGGGAATTTTCATAGATTCTGGTATGGGTACTGTTCATACTGGCAGTTTTGTGTTTTATGTCACCTGATGGCCAAATAGTGTCCAATACTTGCAAAATTTTATATGCATAGACTAGATGTCATAAGCTTTCTGTGGTCACTGAGATAGCCTCATTTGGAGGTATGAAAAGAGAGTTATGCATTTTTGAAGTTGACTGTTAGTACCAGTGGTGCCCCAGGAGTTCAGTTACTATTCCATAGGATTCCAATGGCTAAACTTATCTGGTTCATTTTGAAATTATTTTTACCATCACGATAACATTTTTAGCTTTCCATAGTGACCAAATTTGTTTGATTTCAATTTTTATAGAATTAGTTCTGAATTTTAGAAAATTGTATCAGTAAACTAAATAGCAGCCCAAGTAGCCAACGACCTCTGTAGCTTCTTGGATGTCAAATGTCCTGGGTGATGAATTTTGTAACTGGGCATATTTTTAGTATGAATTAGACATCCTGAGATTTCTAGAATGACCAAGATTGCATGATTTCAAATGTTTTAGATTTAGTTATGATTTTCCAAATTTTTCCCAGAAAAGAGGCCAAGTCTGGCCGAAAATAAACTCCTATTTTTCATGCTCCATTTCGGTTTTCATGGGTTGTATGTATGTTTTTGGGATGTAAATGAGTTGTAGTGATGTACTTAAATATGAGAATGCATAATATGAACTCGCACGATCCACGTAACACCGAAATGAATTTTTAGATATGACGCAATGTGAGAATAATTATTATTTCTTTAGCTTTTCCATAGAAAACTAATATGATTCATGATATTATGCCATTTAAAAGTATGAGATGAGCTAGAATTTGTGATGTTAAATATGCACATAGAACCTTAACTTATGGATGTAATGCTAGTATTAGCATGAGGATGGTTCCATTGATTCTTTTGTGCTCTATTTGGTACATCTAGGCAAAACAAATGAGAGCATCTCCAAGTGTAGGTATGGAGCTATGGAACCAAGAGAAGAAACCAAAGGGAATCAATGGAAATCCATATGATAGGGTAGGTCTTTATCTATTCTTACTTATGTATATGTGGTTGCTTGATGTCTTGGATTGCTTGTATGTTATGATTGCCATTTATATGTCTTATTGATTTCTTGATGCATGCTTGATGGTTATGTGCAATTACACGGCTTTTCATTGTGTATGGAATTGGGTTAGCTCTTAAATGGGAAAGGTTAATGCCAAAAGTCCTAATTGTGGGCAAAGCTAAGTCAAAAGTCTCTAAAAGAGGGTGAGACTAAACCAAAAGTCCTTAAATGATAAGTGAGGTTAAACCAAAAATCCCTAGAGCTTGTTTGTGCTCTTGATAGAATCATGGGATCCTTAATGCATGATTTTGAATGATGTATGGTTGCTTGACATGCATACTTACTTTCCTTAACATTTGGTATGCCACGTATATTTGTTTGAATGATGAATGAGCTATTAGGATTCTTTGAATCTTATTCCTTCCTATATTTTCCCTAACTTTGTTTAGGTAGCACTCATGGAAGCAAGAATGATGATAAAAAGGCATGAAAGGAGCTACTTTGACAATAAAGCCCATTTTGAGACATAATGTTGTACATATGGCCATGTAATTATTTAATTGGTTGTATGATTTCTTCTAACATATTCAAAAGTATGAGAATATGATGTATTTATGGATGTAAATATGTGATATCATGTAATTTGACCATATGAGTTCCATGATGTAAGTGTGTATAATGATAAGTGGAGAAATGATTTTAGGTTGCATGGCCCTTGAAATATGTTGGATTAGTTATACATGCTATCTTTGACATTTAAAATGTGCCCAAAAGAAGCCTTGGCAGAAAATGACAGAAAATGGACCATTTGGAACAAAAAATGGCATTTTATAAGCTATAATTTACTCTTGAATAAAAAATAGACCAAATGAATGAAGCTTTGGATGAAATTTGGTAAATAGTTAGAGCTCATCTAGAGCTTTCTATAAAGCTAAAGAATGCAACTTTTGAAACTACGTAGAATATTTTATGAATTTTGAAGTTTTGCAAATTTTTCAATTTTGTTTCTGGTGCTGTTCATTTAGTCCAAATCTAGTTTTTCATATTTTTGAAGGGCCAAATGAGCTCTATTTCTTATGAATTTTATAAGTATAAAGTTGACATTCTAAAATTTTCATAGCCACTGAGTTTGTACAAATTGAGGTTGTGTAATTTAAGTTATAGTTTTTCAAAGATTGATGCCTATTATGTGTCAAAGTTGTGAAATGGGACATATGAAATGAAATTCAAATTTTAAGCTTCCCTTTGTGATATTGTAAGTCTAATAGACTTGTTTAGCATGGATTTAGGACACTCTAAGATAAGAATAATTAGTTGGGCAAAATTAGACGAATTAGTGTTTTAATAACAGAAATTTTCACTGCCAAAAGTAATAACATAAGTAATTGTTGTTATAAAAGGAATATGACTTGGGATATATGCATATTCTTTTGTGGCATGACATTTGGCAATGGTTTTAGTCCTATTTACCATTTAAGTGCAACTATAAGGGTTAAATTTTGAATTTCTTATTTTTTTTCACTTATGGATGCCACAGACAACTTTGTTTTGATCTATAAGAGTATAACATAAGCCTCATTTGCATATGGAAGTTATATAAATCATTTTGGCCATTTTGATATAATAGGGCCTCAAAATTCAAAAATTCATAACTTTTTCTATCTAGCTCCAATTTATACAAACTCAATGACTATAGAAATTTTATGATATGAACTTCATGCTTTAAAATTTTCAAATGAAAATGAATTCATTTGGCCTGTAAAAAACATAGAAATCCAAAATTTTTGCAAATGAACAGTGATAATGCAAATCTACATAATTGGGCCAACTTTAAAAATTCATAAAATATTCTGTATAGCTCTAAAAATTTCCATTCTTGACTTATTATGAGAAAGCTTTATAAATTCTCTAATCGCATGCCAAAATTTAGCTCCAAACTACATCATTCGGATTGTCAAGAATAGAAGTGCAATTTATAGCTCATTTGGACCAAATTTTGGTTCTAAAATGAGCCAATTGGCATCTAATTTGCACTCTCCTCCCTTTGAGAAAATTTTAATCATCTTAAACATCAATTCCATAAGATTCATTATATGAAAGAAGGCTTAGATCAAATATGACCCTCCAACACCAAAAGATTTATAGATAATAAATGACATTACATATTCAAGATCATGCACCATTTCCTATTTCACAAATCAAAATGGCATATTTTTACATGGTATAGCCTGTATATTAGTTTCCATTATAAAAATTTATCATTTACATGAAAATACATAATTCATATAAATGATTTATATCTATCCCAGTATAGCATGAATGTTAAACATATTTAGATTACAAAATCGTTATTACATCCTTTCCTAGAGTTTAGCTCTTCACTATCTCCTTTCTTGTGCTTGGAGAGCCTAAAATGGTTAGTGAGAATATGTGGGTGGATTTTGGGAAGAATCTTAGTATTCAATCTCAACCAAATCATTGCATACAAGAATGGTAGGAGGAAATGCAATCCATGTGGTACAAACATGTTATTTACATGCATCATGAAACTCAGTTACAACTTTTAACATGAAAATTCATTTCTCATCAAACATGGCATCCAAACATGTTGGCTATGCTCAACTAAGCTCATTTTTAGGTTGAAATCAAGTTACTGCGCTCAATTTCTCTCCATAGGGATTTAAGAGCTGAAAACATACTGATAAGGCTCAAATAAACTCATTTATGGGCTAAGGAAGAGTTATTACACTCAATTCCTTGCTGTAGGGTGTTAGTAGCCGTAAATATGTCATACTTATGCATAAAACTCATAATGGAAGCAAATTAAAGCATAGCTCATAAATACATCAAGCAACTACACATATAAATTTCTCAACTCATTACAACATTCAAATGCATACAAGATAGGAAGATAAAGCTACCTTGTGGAGTTAGGAGCCTTAAACTACCACCAACTCCTAAATCCTTCTCCTTTCATTGATCTTTTACTTCATCCATTCTTGGGTTCATACACACCCAATAAGGAATTGCGTTAACTCAACTTGCATATGTCAATTGTCAAATGCAAAATAATTTATTATGATTCATTCTAACTCTTGTCATTTACACTTAACTTTATTAGAATTCACTACGCCACTTTAAATCATTTTAAGTCCCTCAAGAGGCAACATTTGGATTTCACTTTCTAGGCTCTTAAACCTCAATTACTATAAGCCATATATCTCTAATGAGACTCATTGGAACTATCATATACATGATTACATAAGCTAAGGGCCAACTTGCTTCTTTATATCCTTCATATGCCCTAAAAATTTATCTTTCAACATAAGGCTTCTAAATTCAATCTAGTGGTTCCATTAGTGTTTATAAGTCATATTTAGACTACTTATTATCTTAGAATTAATGAAACAACTTCCTGCTACTTTATCTCCACCATGGCTAAATCTAGCACATCATAGAACTTGAAGGAGTTTTTGTCTTTCTCTTGGGGAGTTTGATACTTGCAGAGTATCTTTAGCACTTTTTTAGTCTAAGGATGATCTTAAATGGCTAAAAAATCTTTTTAGAGTTCCAAAACTTTTAAGATGCAATTTAAACCTTAGGTCATCTAGCTTGAATTCTATAGCTTTTTAATTAATTTTAATTACATACTCTTACTTTACACCATTCAAAATCCTTGATTTTCTCAAGTTTTCATCAAACCAAAGTCTCCTCTTCACTCTCTCTGTAGCCTAAATTATGGAAGGAGAAAAAGGCCAAGGAATATCAATTTTTTCTAATGCATAACATGCCTCATTTGAAAGCTTGTTGAATGGTGACTACTTTGCTCTATTTGGTTGTTTCAAACCTCCACCTTTTCTCATAAAGTCAACCACCAAAGTCATCTTTTCAAGAAACTAAAACTATCATTAGAAAGAACATAAAGAGTAGAGCAAGTTTGCTAACTAACATAACATAAAATTTGCCCTTTTTCCTTACCTTATTTGCCTTTCTTTCTTCTCTCTCTCCTTCCATTTCTTGAATGCCATAGATATTGGTTTAAGGCAAAATATAAGTTAGTGGAATGAAGAAAAAAGGGCTGATGCATCATGCTGTTATTAAAACAAAAAAAAGATATTTTAACTTTTTTTTATAATTATAATTTTGTCACCATATTTTGACTGCTCTATTTAAGCTCGTTTCAAATCCTTTTTTAGAACTATTAGTTCTGCATGAAAATTTAGACTCTCTAGTTTATTAAAAATATTTACTTTGAAATTTTCAAGATTTAAAACAATCTAGAAAAGCCTGATGAAAGTTTCGATCAACTAGTACCTTAAACTGCATATTGTTAGGGATTTTGCCATTCTGATGATCTCTATAGTTTTCAAGACCCTTGAAAACCCTAGCAAGCTTAAGTTTGACATTTAAAAGTCATTTCTTTGAGTTTTCGAGATTTTGCTCAAACTTATATTTTTGCCACTAGGATATCGGTTTCCTTCGTTTAGGCACTTTGGCTCACTTTCTACTCTTTCTTATCATCTTTCTTAGACTTTTAGTCTTTTATTATCCTGATTATTCTCCCTTCTTTTGGTGTCTCAGGGTTTAGAAAGCTTGAGGTATGACATTTCACCCCCTAAAATAAAAATTTAATGATTGAAATTTGGGCATATTGTCATTACCCTACATTCCTTATACTTCTTTTAACTAGTCTTTCCTTTTCTCTATCTTTTCCTACTTTTCTCATAAATTGATTCTTTCTAGACCTTTCTCCCACCAAAGCATTATTCTCATTAATAGTTTAAATCTTACTTTAATTTATTATTTTCCTCTGGTGCTATTTTCATAAAGCATATAATTTGCTCATTATTCACTTTTTTAGTTCTTATCGTGAGAAGGACTACTTTTTTATACTAAAACATATTCTAATAACTCTAGCCTATCATTAGGAAAGCTTACTATTTTGTATCTGATTGATCAAATATCAATTCATATGAGGTTGAGCTCTTTTATTTAGTGGACTTGCTTACTTTTATGAGTGAAGATATGTTACTAGTATCAAATCTCCAATATCATATTCTAATGACTTTCCACTCGATGTCTTTATCTTTCTTTACTTATTCTAACCCATTAAAGATTTCTTTTTATCTAACTTAACTTGTATAAATGTGTAGTCTGTTATTTACTCTTATATTCTTTCTTACTAGCTTATCTCATAGAAAGGGTTAATATCCTCTCCCATCTTATGCCTCATATACAAAATACCTACTTGGATCATAGCTTCTCTACCGAGCTTATGTTCTTAAATATCCCAATTCTTTTATTTAATACTATACTTGCCTTATAGGCTTAAACTTTCTGTTACTCTCTTTATCTACTTAAGAGTAAGTACTATTCAAAATTCTTAGCTTATAACTAACTATCATAACTCTTCTATGTAACCAACTATCATAAGTTTTCTGTACTAGCATTAAAGAGTGACTATTACTGACTAACACTGTATTCATGTAGGATACTAACTTCTCATAGTCTTAGCTACTAAAGGCATACTCTACCACTTATCCTGTTAGGAGAAACTATACTTGATCCCTTTTCTAGATGCATAACTCTAGTATACAAGAATTTTTCTCTCCTTTAACCAAGTATAATAATTGTTAGGTAGTGGTTCATTTGACTATAACTCTGGAAAGTTACTCTTTTACTTTCCTTATTTGACATACTATACCTATTTATCGAGGAAGTTTAGTTAGTGGCTTAACTATCTAAGTAAAGCCTTAATAACTTTGTTATAATAGTTTACTAGACCTATGAGATCTCTGGTCTCTGAGACTAATTATTTAAACTTGTACTAGTCTTCAAGACTAAACTAATTTGTAAAAACTCTCCTAGGCCTTCTTCTCTCAAGAGCACTATTTTACTAAAACTTTAGGCTCTCAATAACTCTACGGGATCCACTGCGAGCCTTGGTCCACTACAACCTCTCATAGCCTTATTGGAGTCTACTATAACACATTGTATTATGTTAGGGTCTACTGTGATCCATCCTTGGAAGATTTTAAAGCCTACAATCATTGTCTCTATAAATAAAACCTCATACTTGCTAAGTTTGGCAACTATTACTTATAATCTCTGAGGTTAAATGTAGATGCCTATTATACTCTTCATATGAAGTGGGTTTATCTCTCTAATAATCCCATAGTCTTGATAATCGAGAATATTTTGGCTTTTACTCACTACTCCCTATGGGATCACCAATTTCCTACTTCTAGCCTCATTATGCTTTCTTTCTTTCTTTCTTTCTTTCTCTTACTAGTTTACCTTCCTATACTTTACTTGACTTTTTGTATTCAATGATGTAAATTAGACTTACACCTTACATGTATTCATTTTATGTATTTTCTCTTATCCTACAATCTCTGTCTATGCCCATCTCACACTCAAGTGCCTCTAGCACTAATATGCTCAATATCTTATATGGCATCTTACATATTAAGTATGTCTAATTGCTTTAATGGGATAAGTATTATATACTGGTCCTTTTTCTTTACATCTTGGATATCTTATTGCATTAGGGACTCATGCTAAGCATATTAAACTCGTGATGTTTGAATCTTTAAGCCTTAGTGCTTTAGGAACTTTCCATTTTACATTACTTATACTTGGGAATCCATTTTAATATTTTTTCTTACAGTTTTTGTATTATCGGAATCCCTTAACTTAACTAATTAGGATATTCTTCAATGATCAGGACACTTTTGACGGTTGATACTACATTGGCTATGCATTTAAGTTACATTGCCATTGAGTTGGCCAGACACAATATCATATAACCACCATGGTAAGCAAATCACAACATCTATCACTAATACATAGGCGTATCATGATCGAGCTTAAGCCACTATCACTAATATATTACAAGCTTCTTAACAATCTAGAATAACCTTCTCTTACCTTTTTATTAATCATTATAATATCCCCAAGATGTCTTCTCTTAGTCAATTATCTTTACTTAAGGCATTATATCATATTGTATGGATAGCCATGCCAAGGATAATAGTACTCTTTAATGTATTCTTTAGTGCACTCAAGTGTGTTACTTTTTCTCATCTAGTAGTGACTTTATTAAGTCCCTCATATTCTTTCTCTTTAATTTTTGCTATCACTTTACTCTTATCAAGGGGTTATCCTTTTTACTTATCTAATTTCTCATTAGTTCTTTGCTTATCTATACTCAAAAGTATTGTCATACTTTTTGGATTCACCTTAGCTCACTTATTTTCTATAAAGACTGAGGGGGTTTGATTCATCTCAATCTCATCCTTTAATCTTTAACTGGACTATTCCTCTTGAAAGGAATTTTATTCTATTTGAACTCTAGAGTTTATCTCTCTCAAAGCTTTCAAACTTACACAACTATTCTTATATACCTTGGAACTCACCTACCTGGGTAGTTTTTCACTTCTTATAGCTTCCTTAGAAGTACTAAGGCACTAACTACTTACCTTAAATCCTCTCTACATTGCACCTGTTACATACAAGGGAAGCTTATCTAACTTAGTGGTGAATTCTTATTTTTTTAAAATTTACTGAGTTCTAACTCTTACTCTACATATGCTTTTACTATATTTAATCTACTAACTCTCCTTTAGTCACTACCAAAGTAAGGATATCTCTTTCTATGTACTAATTTCTTAACTCTTTCTCACTTTTTCCATGTCTTTGTAATTACTAAATTAGGGCCTTATCTCTTGGAGAGTTACTAACCACTAAGTAGGTGGTCTTCTAACTTATTACATTTTTCTTTCTTTTCATCAAACTAGAGAGAATCTTCTTCTAATTTACTATCTAAGCCTTCTTTAATATGGGATTCTCTCTCCTACTTGTCTCCTTTTATATCTATGTCTCCACTCATTATTATTCTTAGGCTACATCTTATAACTTAGCCTAAGACACTTTCCTAGCTAAAGATTTTCTCGAAATTTCCCAGGTAACAATTTTTTAAGGATCTGGCTAGCTCATAAAGGCTTACTATATATTGCCACTAGGTTATCTTAGACTTTGCTTTCTTAGTCTTATTCTTTGTTCTAGATCTAATAGTGGACCATAGCAACTTCAATGTCTTATCAGGTATATAGAATTCTTAAATATCTGACACTAAGTTGATTACAATCTTTCCAGGGTATAACACATCTAGGGTACCCCTTTTTCGTGTACTCATACATTCTCTGTGTGCTTATTTCATTCTTTTGTATATATACTCTTTGCATGTTATGCATGTCATGAGCCTACACTACTGGCCCATCATTTACTATCACATAGGTAGCATTCTAAGTTTTCGTCAATCTTTCAAAGAGATTTTCTACAACCATTACTACTTTTCTGCACTAACATTTTTACTCTAGCTACAACTCAATCTTAAATACCCTCAGCTCAATTATAAAACATCTCAGTCTCCTTTTTAAACTCACATACTAGGTCCATTACTCTTCTATCACTTATTTATTCTCTATGAGCCTATCAAATCTATTTTCAAGGTTCTCTAACTTTTTCTTTTCCATTTCACCAACAATAATTAATTTCTCTTATTAGCCTAAATATGGCCAACAAGGCCTCTTATTCTGGGGTACACTCAATTACCTTGAATACCTTTCCTACCTATATAATCCAAGCCTCAATTGTGCCTATACTCATTTCACCATTAAGGTTAGAGGACTCTACATTTTGTATCAATCATTCATTAGCTAGGTGGTGGACTAAGGTTGGACAAGATTCTATGAAGTGATGCTTGTGGGTTCTAGCTTGAGGGGATAGTTTTCTAGACTTTCTAGTTTATCTGGGAAACTAGGTGTTGTGACTAAAAGGATAAACTCTCTCTTAGTTTCCCCTTTAAACTAGTCTCTCTTACAGTTACAATCTTACTTCTTGCTACATTATCCAACCAGAATGCTATATTTTGTTGAGCTAATAGCTTAGAATTTATAAACTCTGCTCTAGCTGGCCTTCCATTCTAATGCTCATCACTCTTATCTGGCTAACTAGAAACCTTCAATATATAACTTACCTATATGACACTAACATATACACTCAGATTTTCATAAAAAAAAAACCACACCTAACACACATATTCTTCATCCCCAAGCCCTAACTAGAGATATATTACCTGAACCTATCATACCATAACAATTTATATAGAAATCTCATACCTTGTCTCTTATTTAACAACAATTATTCAAATTCACACTCTTAGCAGTAGAAATAATCATTATTGAAAGTCTTAATAGTCCAATTGTGCTTAAATAAAAATTTTCATCATTTTATTCTCTAATTTCATGCCAAACAAGTTTGGTAGGCTTAAGATATCATAATTAGAAGCATAAAATTCAAAGCTTAATTCATATATACAATTTCATGATTTTATCACATATTAGAGGGTAACTCAGTAGCCATGGAAAGCTTATAACAAAAACTATCTACTATAAAACTTTCAGGTTAAAACAAATTCATTTGGTGCCTCAAAACCCACAAAAACATAAATAAAATCATATGAATAATGCATTAGAAATTCTACAGGAAAACAACAAGCTTAAAAAAAATTGTAATAAATTCTATAGAGCTCTAAAAATTATGTCCTTTGGCCCCTCTTTATGCCTTTTGCTCCTCATTTTTGTTCTCTTAGGAGCCACCTAATCATGGTTAATGAAAAGTAAGGGAAAGAATGAGATTCAAGAATCTCAATGGCTCATTCATCATTCAAAGATATATATATATATTTATATATAGCATACTTGAGGTCAAAGAAAGCAAGCATGCATGTTACATAACCCAAATATCATTCATAATCATGTATTAGGGATCACATGGCTCCACCAAGAGGAAAACAAGTTCTAGGGACTTTTGGTCTAGCCTCACCAAACAATTAAGGACTTTTAGTTTAGCTTCACCCTTTTTTTGGGACTTTTGACTTAATCTCACTCATAATTGAGACTTTTGGCTTAATCTCACCCACATTTAGGGACTCTTGGTCTCACCTCACTTATTTCAAGGGACTTTTAGCATAAATTCACCTATTCAGGAGCTAAACTAATCCCAAATGCAATAAAAATGCCATGCCCTTACATATAATCATCAAACAATCATTAACATACATAATTAGCAATCATTACATACAAGCAATCAGTGACACTCAAGAAACCAATATACATACATAAGAATGGATGAAGAGTTACCTTAATACAAGAGTTTAACTTAATCCCCCTTTTTTCCTTAACTTGGTTCCTTGGCCTCACACCCATACTTGAGTGAAATTTCACTTGCTTAGTCTAGATACATCAAAAGAAGCGTAGATCAACAATGGAACTAAGCTTGTACTTATTAAAACCTTATACAAGTTTACTAGAACCTTAAACTCTTATATGGTTTAATTAAATGGCATTATGAAGCAACTCTTATAAATCAATTTCTTGGTGTGGTGACCCTAACTTCTAATCATGGTAATTAAGTTAAAGATGCAACATTCAGTCCTTCCAAAAACGTGAGAAAACACAATGTTCGATTTCTCCGTAAACGATAGAAATAAGTCAGATACAAAAGAAAGTCCCTGAAATAGAAGGAATTGGGGCCAACTAAAATGATGATAGAATTTTAAATATTAGAAAATGAGGATTTTAGCTTTGAGTTACTCAGAAATTAAGGCCAGAGCGATTCGAAAAATTTGCTAAAAGACTAGTGGCATGTTCGTAAATATGTGAACTTTTTGAAAAACACACAGGCGGGCTTTTTAAATGAAAGTTTTAAGTTCTCCAGGGTTCTCAGAGGCCCTAAAAACCATGGAAAGCCCCGGGACAGTTAAAGCCCCTCCGGTGGACATTTTCCAATGTTAATGTGCTTGAACTTTGACAGATTCATTCGGAAAGGATTTAGCTCCAATTTGAGTGATTCCAAAGATATTTTACTTTATTGGGAACCTAAATTTTATAATGGAAAAGATAGTTCTCAAAAAGGAGCTAAAACAAAGGAGAAATGAAAATGCAAAGTATGAAGGGCAAAATGAGAATTTTTGAAAAGTGTAACTTATTCCTACCTATATATATGATGCACCCTTCTCCTCCCTTCATTATGCACGACCATCTTCTACCTAAAACCAGAATAAAACCCTAGGGGATGAGGCTTACAAGAAGGGGAAGAAAAGGAGGAGAAATCAAAGGCTTAAGGTATGGAAATTAGTAGTTTTTCATGCTCTTTCTCTTCCAAACCTCTTCTCCTCCATTCTCCTTTGTTTCTTATGATTATAATGAAGTTTATAAATCTGTTTTAAGGAAGAAATTGAGGGGAAAGTTCGGATTTGAAGAGAGGAGCTCAAAGAACACAAGATTCAAGTGAGAAAAAGCAAGAAAACAAGGTAATTTCTCTTCCTATGGTTGTCATTTTTCGTTCCCTTCTCCACCATTTCGCCCCACTTGAGAAAACCCTAGGAGGAGATGATTTTTAGGTAGAACCAAGCATGAATCTAAGGAAAAAGGGTGTGGAGATTAAGAATATGCAAAGGGAATTAACAAAAAATAATTAGATTTCAAGATGCAAGTTCTAAGGTTTCAATTGCACCTTGTAAAATCTGACTTTGTATGATAATTCCTAGGCCTAAGTAAGAGTTTAAATAAGCTCCCAAGATCCCTAAGAGGCTCCCCATATGCTTCTTCCCTTAAGAAAACAAAGAAAGCTCCATAAAACTCAATATGCTTCATAGCCTCGACCTATATGGGTTTTCCTAGCTAAGGAGAGTTTTAAATTTTTTTAAGGCCATTATTGAGTCATATTTGATGAATGAAAGTGAGGAGAGGCCTTGGAAAAAAATTTAGAACTCATAGAAGATGATTTGGTGTCTTAGGTTCCATATTATGACCTGAAGAAGCAACATGGTGCTAGGCCTTTTGTTTTAATAGTATGATGACCCCAAGAGGCTTAAAAAGAGTTAAGAATCATATTTGAAAGAAAAGAATGAGGCCTGGAAGTCATTTGAGAGGTGTTGCTTTATTAGGTGCCAATATGTGTGACGACCCTAATTTCTTATCATCATAATTAAGGTTAAACACGGGATTAATCATCATAAATTATGAAAATATGGAAAAATTTAAACCTTAATGTGATTAGAATCATCAATCATACGATTACATACACTTATGTTCATAAGGGAATTAAACGTCCATTTATAAGCCTTGGATCTATTACTCATCATTTATAACCCATCCTAATGACTCTAGATCATCCTTTGTGATTAATATATGGAAAACCAAGATTTTCTAGTTAATATAAGTGTTTCAGCATGTTAGCTGCAGCCAATTCCTTTCTGTTTTACCGCTTTCTATCACCGCGACGAGTTGGACCTTCGCCGCGGCCAACCTACATGGCGTCGCGGCGAAGAAGCCTCCTGGAACTTCCTTGCCCGCCTTTCAATATTGGCCGCAGCCAATTCCTCCTTCCACCGTGGCCAATTCCTCTCTAGAATGCCAGGGACATTTTCTTAAAAGTTCGCCATGGCCAATTCCATAATTCGCCGTAGCGAATTTCTCTGTGGATGACTTCCAGTTTGACCTCTCACATTTCGCTGCGGCCAATTTACATTTCGCCGCAGCGAATTCCTCTCTAGCACTCTCCCTGGGCAACTTCGCCTCTATTGGCTGCGGCCAACTATATTTTAGCCACGGCAAAGTACCTCCTGGTCCTACACTTTGAAAATCTGGACTTATACTCTCCTCTCTCCCTCCAATCTCACCCTAGGGCCCCTCTACCTTAATTGTGGGGCTCAAATAGCTTTCCTTAGCTTAATTTATCCGACTAATCTATCCTCTATTAATTCAAGATTCAAGGGTCATTTTCTTTCCTCTAATTACCCTATATCAGCAAGTCCATTTATCAGCAATTTGTAAAATAACAATAACAAGAGTTCCTGAACTATCAATATATATCACTTATGTCAAGATTACATCTCCAATAATAAGCTAGATCAAAGTTCAACAAGGCTCATTGTAGATAACACAAATCCATACATCAATTACCAATTTAAAGTAAGGCCTACTCCTCAATAAGTACACATTATATTATCAAAATACAAACTCCTACACTTGGCAATACAGATACATGATGATGCTATACAAGACCTAACAAAAATCAGCATCTATCCTATTCTACTCAGACCAAGTGTAGCTCCCCCTCACTGGGCCTCAGCTCATGGATGTTCATCCACTTGCTTACCCTTATCCTTACCCGAAGAACCTTCACCTGAAATTGTAATCCCATAAAATGGGGTGAGATAATAATCTCAGTAACCAAGGCAATTCCACCATATAATCCAGTTTAATTAGCATATAATTATGAATTAAAATCAACATCCGAATCATATCAATCATATCAATAAATGAAACAATTAGGCTATCATGATTACTATCCCATACTAGCAATCATATTTTAACATGTTCAAGGCCATTAACACCGGGAGAGGCCCGTCCATGGCACCTACTCCCCACTGAGCACAACCAGGGCTCAGTGCATCTGGGATTTGATCATAACCCAGTGTTCGATCGTAGCACATGCACGAGTGGCAGCCGCACCACAGCTCCACCATGGACTCACAAGGTCCAATCATCATACAATTGATAGCCAACCAATTCATTCAGCATTTCAAACCATTCATGTACAGCAAATACGAAATTAAACAGATACATGCGTGGAATTAATATAAACCCCGGTTATCTCACTTGTAGACAAATTTGCAACAGCCACCAATGGTACAGAGTCTCCCTATAATCATAGCATCAGATAATTACTATTCTAATTCATCATTAACAGTTACAACAAGTACCCAAGGAATTTAAATGCTACTAACTACCTAAAGAACACTTACCCAGCCACCACAAATCCTAAATTCGGATTAAAGTGTCCTCTACTAGTAATCTTAATATTCCACCCAAAATCCTAAGCAAATTCGTACAAAATTGATACCCATAATATAAATTAGCTATGGGGGTCTCATACCAACAAAAAAAGCATCAAAATGAGGGGTTTAAACTCACCTAATACCAGCCCCAACCTCAACCTATGAATTTCACCAAGAAAATCCCTAAACACTCACATTTCAGATTTTGGGTATGATGAAAATACTCCAATTGAAAAACTAATTAGATCAAATTAAAGAGAAAGATGAGGGGATTAAGTTGTATAACTATTACCTTGGCTAAATCTTGCTCCAAAGTGTGTGAAAATGAAGAATTCTTGCCCTCAACCCTAGCCTCCTTCTCCACCTCCGAATTTGCTTCTTGTGTTTCAGCAAATGGGAAAGTAGCTGAAGCATTAGGGTTTTAGGTGGGTTTAAATTGGGTCAAGGGATGGGTCATGGGCTGCTCCAAGGTCCAGATCCAATTGGGTTTCAGATTTTTGCTTGTTGGGCTAGTTTTAAAGTGTTGGACTGCAGAATTCTATTAGGCTAGTTTCATACATTGGGTTGCTGAAGTTTTAATGGGATTTGGGCCAAGTTTGAAGGGTTCAAGAGTTTGGGTCTGTACCTAATTCATTGGGCCTCCATTAACCTCTTATCATGATCTATTAATTTGGGCCTAGATGAAATTTCTATCCCAATTAATTCTCAAACCCATGTTAACAATTTATCTCTCTAAAATTTTCATTCACTAACTTGCCCAATTATCCTCTATTAATTATTCTTAATTACTCTAAATCCAAGATTAACACCTTAATTAATTTGGGGGTGTTACAATATGGACCATAATGGGGCTTATAGAGTAATCTAGTACTTAAGCAAGTTGTATGGTCTTAGAGATTTTTTCATGAACCTAATTGGCTCCCATATATTGTATTTAGGCCAAGAGAAACCATCTCCACCAATTTTTAGGTGTGTGGCCGAAAGAGGAGGCTTGAGTCCAAAGGAAAAAGTGTATAATTGTATGCAAAGTAGCTCTCTCTACCTTCTCTCATGCATGGATGTGTGTTTGTGTATTTTCAAGCTTTGAAAAGTATGCTAGCATGCCTTTATATGCCATGATACTTGATGCCATGTTATGTTTTCAAATGATTACATGATGTTTGTGTGAGTTTGTTTGAGTATGGAGAGGCCAAGAACTCTTCCCTTGGGTAAGGATGAGCCAAGAACCCTTGAGCTTGGTTAAGACAAAGTAAAGAGTCTCCCAAAAGTAAAGTGGGCTCTCAAGAGTATGGTTGAGTCCAAAGCTTTTAAAGAATGGGCGAGGCAAATCTAAAATCTATGAGGAGAAGTGTGAGGCCAATCTAAGCACTTGGTGAGCTCTTGGATGTTTTGTATGATTGATTCACATGCCAAGATTGTTTTAAAATATGCATGTCTTCCACTTTCACCATGCATGCATTTAAAAAGCTTGCTTTGCACATATTATGTATGATTGAATGGGAGATGAGCTATTGGGATTCTTTGAATCTCATCCCCTCCTCTCCAATGATCTAACATGCTAGGTGAACTAAGCGGATATGCTAATGGGAGCCAATAACACTAAAGGAAGGAGATTGACAAGCTTATGCTTTATTTTGTCTATTTTGGAACCATAATAATGGTTCAAGATGTATATGATGTTGTATATGTATTATGAACCTTGAGACATATGTAGATATACTATTATGTGATGTTTAACTGTATGAAAATGATGTATGACTACTAGCACATGTTTTGAGTATGAAATACCATAGTATGAGAATGTAAAGTTTGGTGATTATGTATATAAGTGTGGGTTAAATAGTTAAAATGAGATGCATGAGGTTTGAAACCATTTGGATAGCTCACACAAGTCTTAAATGTGCTTTTAGACTTGCCCTAAAAGGTGCCAATACCAAGGGAAGACCATTTGGCAAATTTGGTACCCCATATAGAACACATTTGACCATAACGGAACCCTATGTCCCTTTTTGGCCAAATGAGCTAGTCTTGATCTGAATTTGGTATGCAAGTAGATCTCATTGAGAGCTTTCTAAGAAGCTAAAGATCATAATTTTTGGAGGTCTATAGAATATTTGGTGATTTTTCGAAATTGGCAAATTTTATGGATTTGGTCTGTTGCACTATTCATTTGGTCCGAAATTATTTTCTATCACACAAGACTCAAATGATGTCCAATTGCCACAAACTTTTATACACAGAAACTAGGCAATCACAGTGACTCGTGCCAACTAGAAGCACCTCATTTGGAGGCCTAGAGAGGGAGATATGAATTTTTGAAATTTCTGTCCAGTATCAGTGAAATTGCCCGACCAGAAGTATTATTCTATTGAATTCTAGAGTCTGGGCTTGATGAACTGATCTGGAGATATTTTTTCTCTCTAGTTGATGTCCACAGCTTTCCATATTAGTATCATTTGTATGGATTGGATGTTTATGGAATTAATTGGACATTTTC
This sequence comes from Erythrophleum fordii, assembly GCA_032878935.1. NCBI lineage: Eukaryota > Viridiplantae > Streptophyta > Magnoliopsida > Fabales > Fabaceae > Erythrophleum > Erythrophleum fordii. Next base: position 241,219 of record JAVQMF010000021.1, read on the forward strand.
AAATTTTACTGCAGAATTCTGTGACAATTCCAGATTTTAGTTAGACCTCTGTAGCTTTTTGGATGTCAAAAGTCTTGGGTGATAAATATTGTGACTTAGACACATTTTTAGTGTGAAGTAAACATCTCAATCTTTCTAGAATGACTAAGATTTTATAGTTTTAATTTTTCTAGATTTAGTTATGATTTTCCAAATTTTACCCAGAAAAAGGACTAATTCTGGCCGAGAATGATCTTTAAGTTTCCATGCCCCATTTCGATTTCCATGGGTTGTAAGCATGTTTTTGTGATACGAATGAGTTGTAATAATGAAATTAAATATGAGAAAGTATAGTATGAGCTCACACAGTCCTCACGACACTAAATGGAATTTTGAAACCTAGTGCAATGCTAAAATGAGCATTATTCCTTTGCCTTTTTCGTGCAAAACTCACATGATTCATGATATTAAGTTATGTAAAAGCACTTGATGAGTTAGAATGAGCTAGAATTCATGGTGTTACAAAAGACATGATTAATAATCATTAATTTAGGTTTGAAGTCATTATGATATTACTTACATTAGGAAAAAGTGAGGAAATTTAAACCTTGATGTTATTAGAGTCATTAACTAATTACTTAAAACTATTTATGCATATGAGGGAATCAAGCCCACAATAATAAGCTTTTAATCCTATCATCCATCAATTCCAACTCATAAGAACCTTTTATAAGTGATCCTAAATCATTCTTTATCATTTCCATAGAGAAAACCAAAGTTTCTAGGTTAATATAAAAAATTAAGTACCTTTGCCATGGCTAAATTTTCTCTCACCGCGGCCAATTACTCTCGGCTTCAACTCCTTACACCTTCACAAATTTCACACACTTTGCCACAGCTAAATACCCATTTCACCATGGCAAATTACCCTTTAGAACACCACCAGACTTGCCTCTCATATTTTGTAGTGGCTAGCATCGCTCTTTGTCACAGCCAATTCCTCTCTGTTTCCTTCCCTAGGCAACTTTGTCATGTGTTGGCTGCTGCTAATTCCATTTTGGCCATAATCCCCCTCTATTCCTGTAACTCTCAAATTTCCTCTCATGCACTCTAATTCTCCCTCTAGGAACACTCTCCCTCAATTTGTGAAACTCTAATGACATTTATCTAATTGATTTACCTAGCTAATCATCATTATCCACTTCAAGATTTAAGTGTTGATTTCTACTCATGAAAGTATGATACATAAGCGAATTCCATAATTTAGTGACAGCAAAAGTGTTCTAACCACAAGGAGCATATGGCCAATGCTTAATGTTTATACAAGATCAAGTCACTCATCCATTATTAGCCAATTACAACCATAATGTTCAATTCCATGATAATTATATTACATGTACAATCCCTATACTTAGCAATTCATGATGCAATACGACAATTATATAAAACTAGTAATCTAATTACACAATACAATATGATAAGGTTTTTAAACCTATGTGCTATCAAACCATATAATAAGCATTAATTTCTCCTTACCACTAAGAGGTCCAGCCCCTGAAAATCTTAGCCCACAATTAGGGTGAGATATATAATCTCAGTAACTAGAGGCAAATTCCATATATATATATATATATACAGATTAATCAATACAATGCAATTTCATATCATCAATACCAAAATCGTCAATTCAATTTGCAAATGAATTAGTTGAGCTACCAATGACTACTGTCCCATATCAGCAATCACAAATAACATGTTAATGGCCAATAACACCAGGAGAGGTCCATCCACGGCACCTACTCCATAATAAGCCTAACCAGGGCTCAGTGCATCTAAGGTCTGATCATAACTCGGTGCCCTATCAAAGTGCATACACAAGTGGTAGCTGCACCACAGCTCTACCATAAACTCACAAAGTCTAATCACAATCATAATTCAAGTAGTTAACTAATCATTTCGCATTTCAAAATCAAGCATGTGTAACAAATATCATATTAATATGAGCATATATATGGAATTAAGAAATATAACCCCAGTTATCTCAATGAAGCCAATTATTCTTCCTCTAGCTACCACCATGATCCAAAATATACCAAGCCTAACATAAGCATGACTATCATCTTTTAACTATCATTAGCAAGGAAATTCTTCCTATGCATTAGGGGTGTTCAAAGGTTCAGTTTGATTTGGTTTTGAGCCAAAACCAAATCGAACCAATCTAATCGGTTTTTCATTTTGTTGGATCTTGTCGGTTTTAAATTCTAATCAGTTTAGTTCGATTTTTGTTTAGTTTAGTTCGGTTTGACCTGGTTTGGTTCCTTTTTTTTTTTTGCTCAAAAGTAATTTTTTTAAAAAAAATTGTTCTTTGTAATATGTAAAATTTAACTTTTAATATCATACATCTCTTAAAATTTTGACTAATAATAACTTTGGAATAATTTATTATTTTTATCTCATCTTTTTTTTTGCCTCAAACAATTTCATACATTCACAAAAAAGTTTTAAAAGGTGAAAAAAAAAGAGTAATATCTTATAATAAAATAGTATAAATAATTTGTATATTTTTTGAATCACGTAAAGAATGTAGCTTTAATACAAATTTAATTGATAAGAGATCCTATTAATCTAAAAAGAAACAAAATATTAAATTTTAATTAATTATAAATTTAATGGTTCGGTTTGGTTCGAACCAAACCAAATATGAAAAAAATTGACAATTGAACTAATTTAATCGGTTCTACAATTACAAAAACCAAATCAAACCAATTTTTAATTAATTTTATTCGATTTTTGGCAGTTTGATTCGATTTAGTTTGGTTTAATCAATTTGGTTCAATTTTGTTCACCCTTACTATGCATAGATTAATCTTAATAAAAAATCATTGAGAACTTCTTATCCAAGCTTCCTAATGATCTATTGCACCAATTTAGGGTCCATACATCAAAGCTCACAATGATTCATTCCCCACAACTCTATTTTTACACATGCAAAAACCATACAGCAAAAGTTAATCCAAAATATGGGAATTCAACATATACACCACACAAGAGAAGAAGGAACACTTACCTATACACCCAAGAGGTTAAATAAATTGAGTTGAGTTTCAACTATTAAGAACACACCATAAGATATTCTAAAATTCAAATTTGAGTCATCAAGCCCAGAAATTTCATTATTTCACCTTCATCTCCTTGTAATTTCGCACAAAATTAATGCCCATACTGTAAATCAACTATGGAAGTCTCTAATTAGCAAAAAAAGCATCAAAATGAAGAGTTTATACTTACCTAACAACATCCTTAACCTCAACCTTCGAAATTTCACCATGAAAACACTAAACAACAAAGTTTCAGATTTTGGGCGTGGGTGAAATGCTCTAAATGAAACATTAATCAAGTCAAATTAAAAAGGAAGAAGAGAGGATTAAGTTATATAACTATTACATTGGCTAATTTTGAGCCTAGAAGTAAGAAATAGTGAAAATGTATTAAGAACCCTAGCCTCTACCTTAAACCTCCAAAAATTGCCTTATGTTTCTTGTGGTTCTACAAAATGGGGTGTGGCTAGACTGATTTTTAGGGTTTAAGTTAGGTCTTAAATAGGTTATGGGTTGATTCATCAGCCCAAGGACCTATTGGGCTCTTACTAGTTGCTGGGCTAAGGTTTTTAATTTATTAGGCCAACTACAAGAGTTCAGATTTTTAATTGGATTGGGTCAAGTTTCAAGAGCCCATTTAGTTTGGGGTATAAGGAATGTTGGGTTAGTTATAAGAGCTCATGTAAACTTGGTCTTGGGCCTCTATTTTACTAGACCAAACTGGATCATTGCTAGATGATCTCTCTTGGGCCAAGTCTTACAATAAAAGTTTAGGTCTGCACCTAAAATCATTGGGTCTCCATTAGTCTCTAACCATGACCTACTTAAATTAATTTGGGCCTACATGAGGTTTCTAACTCAATTAAATCTCAAACTCATATTAATAATTTATTCTTCACTAAATTCCCATTCGCATGGTTTACCCAATTATTCTGTAATAATTATTCTTAATTATGTCTAACCCATTATTAATACCTTAATTAATTTTAAGGTGTTACACTTGGCTCCAAAACCTCTCCCAATATGAGTTACATAACTCTCTTAGAACTCATTAAAGTCATCATAAACTTGATTTAAGGAGTTTAATACCAAGTTACTTCTTTAGACCTAATTGAACCCTAAATTTTCATCTTTAAAAAATAAAGCTTCTAAATTCAAACCAATAGTTCATTTAATATCTATAATTCATACTTATACCATTCATAACCTTGAAATAATTGAAAACTCTCTATAGGTGCCACTTCTTTTTCATGGTCGAACCCATATAAATTGTAACACCATATATTTCTAGCTTATTTTGTAACACCATGAATTCTAGCTCATCTCACACTTTGAGATGGCATAAGATCATGAACTATATAGGATTTCCATGGGGAAAGCAAGAAAAAGTGGGATTATTTTCGCATTGCGCTATATCTAAAAATTTGTTTCAGTGTCACATGGACCGTGTGAGCTCATGCTATACATTCTCATATTTAAATACATCATTATAACCTATTTGCATTACAAAATCATGCCCATAACTCATGGAAACTGAAATGGAACTCAAAATAAGCAAGCATATTTTCGGCCAGATTTGCTCCATTTTCTGGCCCAAATTTGGAAAATCATAATTAAATCTACAAAATTAGAAATCATGAAACCTTGGTCATTCTAGAAAGCTTAGGATATCTACTTCATATAAAAATGTGCCCAGGTCACAACATTTGTGACATAGGATGTTTGACATCCAAGAAATTACAGAGGTCGCTGGCTGCCTGGGCTGCTATTTAGTTTACTGATACAAATTTCTGAAATTCATAACTAATTCTATAAAAATCAAAATCACACAAATTTGGTCATTCTGGAAAGCTACAAATGTTAACTAGATACTAAAAATAATTCCAGAATGAAATAAATACGTTCATTAGGAACTTATGGAACAGTAACTAAACTCTTGGGGCGCCACTAGTACTGACAGTTAACTTCAAAAATACATAACTCTCTGCTCAGACTTCCAAATGAGGTGATCTTAGTGGTACAGAGAGCTTATGAACTCTAGTTTATGCATATAAAATTTCACAAGCATTGGACACCAGTTGGCCATCGGGTGACAGAGAACACAAAATTGCCAGTATGAACAGTACCTATACTAGAATCCATGAAAAATTCCAATTTTGAAAATTCATCAAATATTCCCTAGACCTTCAAAAATTATGATCTTTAGCTTCCTAGAAAAATCTCAATGATACCTAGTTTCATGCAAAATTTTAGAGTAGGCCAAAAAGTGAACTAGGGTTCTATTATGGTCAATTTTGGCTCCATATTAAGTACCAAAGTTGCCAAATGGATTTCCCTTAGTCTTGGCACCTTTTGGGCAAGTTTAAAAGCTTATTTGAGACTTGTGTGAGCTGCCTAAATGGTTCCAAATCTCATGCATCTTATTTTGGCCATTCAACCCACACTTATGTATATTTCCAACAAACTTCCATATTGCACACTTTAGCATTACATACTCAAAGTAGGTTCTAGAGGTCATATATCATATCTATACATCTAAACATTATATAATATCATATTTACACATGTCTCAAGGATCATAGCCCATTTATTACATCATATATATCATATGGTGCAATCATGGTCTTAAAATGACAAAAACTAAGCACATGATTATCAATCTCCTTCCTTTAGTGTTGTTGGCTCCCATTAGCATATTCACTTAGTTCACCTAGCATGTTAGATCATTGGAGAGGAGGGGATAAAATTCAAAGAATCCCAATAGCTTATCTCCCATTCAATCATACATAATATGTGCAAAGCAAGCTTTTCAAATGCATGCATGGAGGAAATAGAAGTCATAGACATTTTAAAAGCAAATTTGGCATGTGAATCAATCATATAAGACATTCAAGAGCTCACTAAGTGCTTGGACTGGCCTCATGCTTCTCTTTATGGATTTTGGACTTGCCTCACCTATTCTTTAAGAGCTTTGGACTCAACCATACTCTTGGGAGCCCACTTTACTTTTGGGAGACTTTTTACTTTATCTCAACCAAGCTCAATGGTTCTTAGCTCATCCTCATCCAAGGGAAGAGTTCTTGGCCTCTCCATACTCAAGCAAACTCATACAAACATCATGTAAACATTTGAAAACATAACATGGCATCAAGCATCATGGCATATAAAGGCATGCTAGCATACTTTTTATAACTTGAAAATACACATACACACATTCTAAAATAAGCTAAACACATATCTATGCATGAGAGAAGGTGGAGAAAGCTACCTTGCACATAATTACACACTTTTTCCTTTGAATTCAAGCCTCCTCTTTCAGTCACACACCCACAAATTGGTGGAAATAGTTTTTCTTGGCCTAAATACAATTTATGAGAGCCAATTAGGTTTATGAAATTAACTCTAAGGTCATACAACTTGCTTAGATATTAGATTGCTCTATAGGTTCTGTTATGGTCCATAAATGCACCTAATGAAGCAACACCCCTCAAATAATTTTTAGGCTCCATTCTTTCCTTTCAAATATGATTCTTGACTCCTTTTAAGCCTCTTGGAGTCATCACATAATTAAAACAAAGAGCCTAACATCATGTTGCTTCTTTAGGTCATAATATGGAACCTAAGGCACCAAATCACTTTCTATGAGTTCTAAATTTTTTCCAAGGCCTCCCCTAATTTTCATTCATCAAATATGACTCAAGAATGACCTTACAAAAATTAAAAACTCTCCCTAGCTAGGAAAACCCATCTAGGCTGAGGCTATGAAGCATATTGGGTTCCATGAAGCTTTCTTTGTTTTCCCAAGGGAAGAAGCATATGGGGAGCCTCTTAGGGATCTTGGGAGCTCATCTAAACTCTTACTTAGGCTTAAGAATCATCATACAAAGTCATATTTTACAAGGTGCAATTAAAACCCTAGAACTTGCATCTTGAAATCTAATGGTTTTTTGTTAATTTCCTTTGCATATTCTTAATCTCCACACCCTTTTTCTTTAGATTCATTCTTGGTTCTACCTAAAAATCATCTCCTCATAGGATTTTCTCAAGTGGGGCAAAATGGTGGAAAAGGGGACCAAAAATGACAACCATAGGAAGAGAAATTACCTTGTTTTCTTGCTTTTTCACACTTGAATTTTGTGTTCTTTAAGCTCCTCTCTTCAAATCCTAATTTTTCCCTCAATTTCTCCTTTAAAACAGATTTATAAACTTCATTTTAATCATAGGAAAGAAAGGGAAATGGAGAAGGAGAGGTTTGGAAAGGAGAAAGCATGAAAAATCATGAAATTCCTTACCATTTCCTTACTTTTTCTCCTCCTTTCTTCTCCTCCATGGTGTGCCTAAGAGAGCTGGTGTTTCTTCTAGTTTTTGGACAGAATGGGTCGTGCAAGTGGAGAGAAGAAGAAATAAGAAACTTAAAGTGTGTTCAAGAAGCTTCCACTTTCTCAAAAATTCTAATTTTACCCTTCATTTTTGGCATTTTCATTTCTCCTTTATTTTAGCTCCTTTTTTAGAACCATCTTTTCTATTATAAAATTTAGGTTCCCAATTTAGTAAAATGCCTCTGGAATCACTCAAATTGGAGTTCGAACCTTCCCAAACGAATCAGTTAAAGTTCGAGTCAACTGACATTAGAAAACATTCGCTAGAGGGGTTTTAACTATCTCGGAGCTTTCCATGTTCTTGAAGACCTCTGAGAACCTTGGAGAATTCAAAACTTTCATTTAAAAAGCCCTCCTGTGTGTTTTTCAAAAAATACCCATATTTACGAAAATGCCACTGCCTTTTGGCAAATTTTTTGAATCACTCTAGCTTTGATTTATGGGTAACTCAAAGCTCAAATCCTCATTTTTTAATATTTAAAATTTTATTATAATTTTAGTTGGCCCCAATTCCTTCTAATTCAAGGACTTCCTTTTGTATTTGACCCATTTCTACCGTTTATGGAGAAATCGAACATTGTATTTCCTACGTTTACAGAAGGACCGAATGTTACATATTTCGTACTACTTCTATGTCTCATATCATGCAATACATAAGAGTGTAAGAAATATAAAATTAAAATATTGTATTTCTTAGCATTGCGTCGTGTATAAAATTTTCCTTCAGAGTCCTGTGAGTTATATGGACTCATGTAACATATTCTCATATTTAATTATATGGATACAACTCATTTCCATCACTAACATTCACCTAGAGGTCGTGTAAAGTAAAGGGAAGCATGAAATCTCATGGGGTAATTTTGGATAGAATTTTGGCTTTTCTATCACAAATTTTGAAAAATCACAACTAATTCTGCAAAAAATTGAAATCATACATTATTGCCCATTTTGGAAAGCTAAACATATCTACTTTATGCTAAAAATAAGTCCAGACCATAATATCTAATCAAATAATACCTAAGGTCAGTTGGAGCACTTGGTACAAGATAGAATCTTCAAAAATTCATATCTCCCTTTCTAGACCTCCAAATAGGTGCTTCCAATTGGCATAAGTCATTGGGAATGTCTAGTTTCTCTTATAAAATTTTATGGCAATTAGACATCATTTGAGCCATGAGGGACAGAAATCATTTTCGGACCAAGTGAAAAGTGCATTAAACAAAAATCAAAATTTTTGCCAACCTTGAAAATTATCAAATATTCTTTAGACCTCCAAAAATTTTATTCTTTAGTTTCCTAAAAATCTCTCAACAAACTCTAATTGCAAACCAAATCTGAGATCAAGAAGAGCTCATTTCAATAGAAAGTGACATAGAATTCGAAAATGGTCAATTTTGGCTCCACATAGGAGCTAAAATGTCCAAATAGCTTTCCTTGGGGTTTGGCACCTCTTGGGTAAATCTAAAAGTATAATTAGAACTTGTGTGAGCTGCCTAATTGGTCCCAAACCTCATATCTCTCAATTTGTCCATCTCTCCTGCATTTATACATGCTTGCCTTAAACTTTCAAGAAGCACAATTTGTCATTACAGACTCAAATCACATTCTAGCATTCATATAACATATCCTTTCATTTATACATCATATATTAATATAATTATACATGTTCAAGAGGTCATAAACTATATACAACAATGGGTTACATCATTTGACATCAATATGGCCTTAAAGAACAAAATTCTACCACTTTAGTGTCATGTTTTCATTTCTTAAGTAGTTGGCTTCCATTCCCTTGGTCTCTTGGTACACCTAGCATGTTAGAACATTGGAGAGGAGGGGATGAGATTCAAAGAATCCCAATAGCTCATCTCCTATTTAATCATACATAAAGCGTGCAAAACAAGTCTCACAAATGGATGCATGGCATATGGACATGTGCAATCATTCAAGAAACATTCTTAGCATTTAAAAAAGTCATACATAACATACATAGGCTTGCCAAGCAAGTGGATTGGCCTCACCCATTTACTTGTGGATTTTAGACTTGCCTCACCCTTTTTTAAGAGATTCTTGGATTGAACCCTGCTCTTGAGGGTTAACTTCACTTTTGAGAGACTCTTTATTTTGTCTCAACTAATCTTAAGTATTCTTGGCTCATCCTCACTATGACTAAGGGTTCTTGGCCTCACCATACTCAAGCAAACAAAAAAAAAATATCATAAACATCATTTAGAAATATAATACATCATCATCATACTATGGCATATAAAATCATGCTAGAATACTTTTCATGGCTTAAAACATACATACACATATTGAAGACAATGTAAGCACACATCTATGTATAATAGAAGGTGGAGAGAGCTACCTTACTAGCATTTGTACACTTTGTCCTTAAGTCTTGAATCCTCTCCCTTGACCTCACACACCCAAGAAGGTGGAAATCATTCTTCTTGGCCTAGACACATCATATAGGAGTTAATTATACTCTTAAAGCAAAGTTTAAGGCCACACAATCACTAGAAAGGCTAGGTGACTCATAAGGCTCTTTTATGGTTCCATAATGCACTTCATGAAGCACCCCTAAGAAAACATCATCTTAGCTCCATTTTATCTATTCACTCATGATTCTTGACTCCATTTAAACCTCTTAGAGTTATCACATAATCAATTCTCAGAGCTTAGCTTGGTGTTGCTTCTTTAAGCCATATTATAGAACATATAAGGCCATCTTGCTTCCTATGACTTCTAAACTTTTTCCAAGGCTTCCTTTCATACTCTCCCATCCTACATGATATAAAACTAAGCTTGGAAGGAATTAAAACACTCCCTACTCCCTAGGTGCATGGACTCTCCTTAGCTGAAGCTATGTTTCCATAATGCACCAAAGGACCTTTCTTACTTCCTTTGATGGGAGAATCATGTAGGAAGCTCTCTTAGTGTCTTAGGAACTCATATGAACACTTAAACATCATAAAATATGGCTAGGGTTTATGGTAGAGTTCAAGGTGCAATTAAAATCCTAACTTTTCTATCTTGCAAATTCATGGTTTTTACTTGGATTTTTTTGCATATTCTTATTCTCCTCTCTTAAATTCCTATGATTCACCCTTGGTTCTCCTCAAAATTCCAAACCTCCCATAGCTTCTTGAGTGGGGCAAAATTGAGTGAAGGAAGGAGGAGGAATAGCTACCATAAGATAGAGATTTTATCTTGTTGTCATGGCTTTTCTCACTTGAATCTTGTCTTCTTTGGCCTCCTCTCTTCAAATTCTAATTTTCCCTTAATTTCTCCCTTAAAACAGATTTATATACTTTAATATAATCATATGAAGAAAGCTCAAGAGGAGAGGAACAAGTTTGGAAGAAAAAGAAGCATGAAAATCCATGAAATCCCTTACCTTTTCCTTGCTTTTTCTTCTCCTTTCTCCTCCTCCATGGTGTGCCTAAGAGAGATGGTATTTTCTCTTATTTTTTGGTAGAATGGGTCATGTAAATGAAGGGGAGAAGAAATAAGAACTGAAAGAGTGTTTAAGAAGCTTCCACTTTCTTGAAAATTTTAATTTTGCCCTTTGTTTTTGGCATTTTTGTTTCTAATTTTTTTAGTTCCTTTTTGAGATTGAGGTTCCCAATTTTGTAAAATACCTTTGAAGTCACTTAAATTGGAGCTAAAACCTTCCCGAACAAATCAATCAATGTTTAGGTCAACTGACATTAGAAAACATTCACTGGAAATGTTTTAACTATCTCAGGACTTTTTATGGTTTTTAGGGCCTTTGAGAACCCCCGAAGAACTCAAAATTTTCATTTAAAAAGCCCTCCTATATGAATTCCAAATTTTGCTCAAAATTACAAAAATACGATTACGTTTTGTAATTTTTCTTTAAGAAATTATTTCTTCATTCTAGCTCCATTTTTCTTTCCATCTGAGCTTGGGATTCTCATTTTTAAGAGTCTAAAATGCTTTCTAAATTTTTTGGGACCTTAACTAATTCATTTCGGGGGACTTCCTTTTATATCCGGTGAGTTTTGTTCATTTACGGAGAAATTGTACATTACGTTTCTCACGTTTTCTTTCATTTACAGAGAATCGAATGTTACATTTCTCCTCCCTTTAAATAAATTTCATCTTCAAAATTTAGGGTATACCTTTCTCTTACTCTTTTCTACTTTGGCTAACAGCTCTTTTCTTTCCCTTCTTCCTGGCTTTATATGCTTCTCTCAGCGATTTCACTCTTTGAGTTTTTCTCAACCAGGGAATTTCATATTAGCTTTTAATAAGGGCTCTATTGTTATGAAGTATTAGCTAATTCTTTCTCATAAAGGAAAGAGATTTCTAACTCTGGAGGCCTATCCTGGGAGAGTTTATTAATCATATTTGATTAGTTTCGACCCGACTGTAGGGATTAACATTCTTTTTAGTAGACTCATTTACATATCTCGGAAGGTAACTCATTTCATATTTCATATCTCGTATCCTCTCCCAATGGCTCCTTATAAAGTCTTATTTTCTTTTTCTAATCATTACAGCCATTAGAGGTTTCTGTTTATCTATTTACTTATTTACATGTATTGTCCACTATTCATCTATATGTTGTTTTTACTAGCTCATCCCATTATTACAATTCACATTTCTTTCTATCATAGGCCTTATATCTCAATTACTTACTCGGATTACAACTTCTTTGAGGAGTTTCCACTTTTAACAGTCCTAGTTTCTCTGTTTACTACTATATCTATCTCTGTAAGCTAGGACTTTTCCTCACTTTCTTTGCTCACTTATAGTGGCATTTTATAGTCCCTCATTTCATCACTGATAAGCTCCCTCATTTCATCACTAATAGGCATAATATATGTGTCTCATACTGGCATCAAAGAGCTACTACCATTGACTACTACTGAGGTTTGGTGGGATGCTAGCTATTCTTATAGTTTTTATCACTGAAGACATACTGCACCACTTATCTCATGTAACAACTGTGCTTGACCCCTTTTTGAATATATAGGCTAGCATGTGGGGATCACTCTATCCTTTGGTTAGGGTAAATATCTGCTAGGTAGTGGTTCATTTGGTTCTAACTCTAGAAAGCTAATTTCTTGCTTTCTTCATCCCATACACTATACTCATCTTTCAAGAGATCTAGTTCGTAGTCTAACTGTCTAAGTAAAGCCTTTATATCTCTATGGCAATGGTCTACCAAACTCAGGAGATCTTTAGTGTCTAAGACAAAAGCCAACTGAAACTATATTGGTCTTTAGACTAACTGCTCTATAAAAACTATCTTAGGCCATCATCTCACCAAAGAACTATCATATTGTAACTAGGGCTCTCTATAACTCTGTGGGATCTACTGTGACCCCTGGGTCTACTGTGACCTTTCAGAGTCCTGCTAAGGTCTACTGTGACCCGTTGTGCTATGCTAAGATCTACTGCGATCCATCTCTGGGAGACGTCAAAGCCTAAGATTACTGTATCTGATAGTAAAATATATGCTCACTAAGTTCGGTAACTATCACTTATAATAACTGAGGCTAAATTCATAAGTATATCATACTCTTCATGCGAAATAGGTTCTGTGTTATCTGATTCTCTAGGATCCTATCATATTGATACTCAAGAGCATCAAAATTTTTGTTCATCACTCCTCATTGGGTCCTTAGATTCCCAGTGCAGCCTTTTTTTTTTTTTTGCTTGGGCTTCCCTTTTCCCTTCTATTGACTTACTTACTTTACATATAATTATTCTAGCCTTCCTCTCATATCTTGTAGTTTCTAACTATGCACATGTTCTACTTTTAAGTACTTTGGCACCAGGGCATCTCACACATTGAGTGTGGTAAATATCTCTGGTAAGAAAGAGGCTATATACCGGTCCCTAATCTTTTCATTTACATATACTATAACAGATTCAGGCTATGCATACTAAATTTATGCTATCTATATCTGAATATTCTTTATTGGGAATTCCTTTCTACATGCTTTTCTTATTGGTTTAGTATTCCTATAATCCTTTTACCTCTCTTTTCTAATTTATTTCGTTATCTAGCCAACTAGGATATCCTTTGATTATTAGGACACTTGGGTGATTAATGTCATCATTTGCTACACACTCAAGTCACATTACTATTAAGTTGATCAGGCATAATATCATGTAACCGTTATTGCAAGCAAACCATAATATTAAACACTAATACACAGGTGCCTCACGACTGAGCTCAAAGCCACTATTGCCTATATATTTTAAGTTTTCCAATAATCTAAAGTATCCCTCTCATGCTTTTCTTTATCCACCCTATTCTCGTAGGATACTCAAAAAAAATAGGACTCTTCCTCTGCTTCATCCCAAGATCTCTCTACATTGCCTAACTATTTTTACTTCAGGCATTATCATGCTAGAAGGCATATATGACAAAGACACGTGTGTTTTCTCAAGTACTCAAGCACATCAACTCAATATCTATTCTCAATCTAATATGTCTTTGGTTTGAACACTGTTATATCTTCTCTTTCTACATTTCTTATCCTCTTACTTAGGTAAAAAGATGTCCCACTACTGTCTGTTTCTATTGCCAATTCAGGTTTCTTTACACTCAAGAGTACCTATCTTTTCCTAGGATGCCTTTACTTATTCATTTTCTGTAACATCAAGGGGTCTACTTTTTGCTCATACTTTTACTCTGCTCTTAGCTAGACCATGCCTTAGTGAGAAGGATTTTATTTCATACAAATCCCAGAAATTTCATTCTATGGCACTTTCTGCTTACACTCTTCCCTACATCATATAAGACTTGCCTTTTGGGACGGTCTCTAGCTCTCTTAAACTTTTCTAAGGGTACCAAGGCACTAGCTATTTGTCTCAGCTCATTTTTATGTTCGGATCAAAGCTAAGCTTTCTTTTTGTTTAGCCTCTTTAATTTCATCCCCAAAAGCACAGTATGCTATTTCTAGGGTTTTGATAACCCAATCTAGGACACGTGCTCTCTATGTCCAAACTATCTTATTAAAAGTTTATGCTTTACTGGGTGCTCTAATCACTCACGTGCCTTAACCCATATCATTCTCATATTAGAAAGCTCATCTAACTAATTATTGAGCCCTTATCTATTTATCTTTCTAGGCTTAATCTACTAATTTAGTCATCACTAAAGTGATGGCATCTCTTATGTGACTAGCTTCTTAGCTTTTTCTCGCTTCCTTTGTCACTATACTTTTATAATTCAAGGGGCTTATCTAGGGGAATTTGCTAACCACTGTTGGATGGCTTCTCTAACTTAGAATGTCTCATCTTTCCTTTCTCAATCCAAGGAGAACTTTCACTAAGCTTTTCATTTACATATCTCACTTAGAACAATGCTATTGGTCATCTCCCTTAAGCTTTAGCTTACGATCAGCCTGGGCTGTTTATCTTATCAAACCTGTAGCTTACAATAACTTAGTGCTTTTTTGAACTGTCCCTATTCTCTTTTAGGCCCCTATTATCAGGCTATTCATACTTATCTCCAGGTTTCACCTATAAGGTATACCTTTCTAGGCCACTCACTATGTGCCTCATTACTAGTAGCTTTACCTTATGTTATTTCGAGGCTACACTAGCATTCTATCATTCAGTGTCTCACAGGGTAACATCCTAGGTGGAGTCAACGCCTTAAAGGTAGGTCCCAACAATCTTATCATCCATGTGTTTAACTTCCTCTGTGTTGAGCTCTTTCTTCAGTCTCAACTACTAGGCCCATGGATTTCTTACTAATCTTTCGTGACTATTCATTACTCTTTTTCTCTACTTATACTAGGGGTTCCCACTTTCTATGAGTCATTTGACCCCTTATCAGTTTATTCCTCAAGTTAACTTGAATATGACTAACAAGGTATTCAAATTGTCATTCACCGTAGCTAACATATCATTCGCCACAGCTAATTAGCCTCGGGTTCACCCTAGTTTTGCTATCTAAGTATTGCCTGTGGCTAACTTCTCAATTGGTTACGGTGAGGAACTCTCTAAATTACTTCACTACTTTCTAGAAGAATTGGCCATGGCTAATGGCTTCAATTGGCTTGTTTTTTCAGGGATTGGATTTTTACCTTTAGCTACCAACCTGAGCCTTATAGCCTCTATATCTAGCCTATCATTAAGCTAGAGGATTCTATCTTTTGCTTCACTTATACATAACTAATTGTCATCTCTGGGCTATCAAGATCTAGGGGTGTAGCTTATAACTTGACCTTTGGCCTAAGGGAATTAGTCTTTTGGGCTTTGAAACTTATCTAGATATTTGGGTGTTGTGGCTAGAGGGCAACTCTTTTTCTCACCTCTCATCTAAGTTAGTCCTGTACAGCTGTAGTCTTATTTCATACTGTGCTGCATCACTACTTGTCTCTGTATTAAGTAGGACATCTCAGAATAGTCTGAGTATAACTGCTAGGGAGAATTATGCCTCACATACTCTCTTTAGCAAGCCTCTTCATATCAACGAGATCATTTCTCATCGTTTATATCTAGGGCTTGCCACTGATCCCGCATGAGCTATCACATCTTATTAAGCTCTGGTTATTGGATCCCTTAACTTTGCTTAAGATTAGCTTTGCTTAAGCTACTCTAGAGGCCACTCTTTCCCAGTGTCCACTAACTACTCCAAGACCATTCTACAACTTACTCATCATGAACACAGCCACAAAATATACTCATACACCTAACATGTCTCATATAAGACTTTACCTATTCATTCAAGCCTTTACATAGCCCTATTGCTACATCCTCAAGCCAAATCCAATCCAAGAGAGCCTAGAACTTTGCTTTGATACCAATATATGTAACACCATACATTTCTATCTTATTTCATACTACTTCCATGTCTCATATCATGCAATACATAAGAGTGTAAGAAATATGGTATTAAAATATTGTATTTCTTAGCATTACGTCATGTATAAAATTTTTCTTCGAAGTCTCGTGAGCCATATGGACTTATGTATCATATTCTCATATTTAAGTACATAGATACAACTCATTTCTATCACTAACATTCACCTAGAGTTATGCAAAGCAAAGGGAAGCCTGAAATCTCATGGGGTAATTTTGAACAGAATTTTTGCTTTTCTGTCATAAATTTTGGAAAATCATAATTAATTCTAGAAAAATTGAAATCATGCATTCTTGGCCATTCTAGAAAGCCACACATGTCTACTTTATGATAAGAATAAGTCTAGACCACAATATCTAACACAAAAAATTTTTAATATTTGAAACAATCTAGAGGTCTGGCTATCCACTAGTGCTATCACATAATTCTGCAACAAACTTAAAAAATATCCAATTAATTCTACAAAAATCCAATCTATACAACTGTACCAATCTAAAAAGCTTTGGATGTTATCTAGTGGAAAAAAATAACTCTAGACCAGATGAAGCACATCTAAGCCTTGAAACCCAATCAAACAATACTTGAGGTCAGTTAGAGCGCCTAGTACTAGACAGAATCTTCAAAAATTCATATCTTCCTCTCTAGACCTCCAAATTTGATGCTTCAAATTGGTACAAATCATTGGGAATGTTTAGTTTCTCTTATAAAATTTCATGATAATTGGACATCATTTGAGTCTTGTGTGATAGAAATCATTTTCGAGCTAAGTGAATAGTATATTAGACCAAAATCAGAATTTTTGCCAACTTTAAAATTTTATCAAATATTCTTTAGAGCTCCAAAAATTTTGTTCTTTAACTTCTTAAAAAGTCTCAAAAAGCTTTAATTTCATACCAAATTTGAGATCAAGAAGAGCTCATTTGGATAGAAAGTGACATAGGGTTCTAATATAGTCAATTTTGGCTTCATATAGGATACTAAAATGTCCAAATCGCTTTCTTTGGGGTTTAACACCTTTTGGGTATATCTAAAAGCATAATTAGAACTTGTGTTAGCTGCCCAAATGGTCTCAAACCTTATACCTCTCCATTTGGCCATCTCACTTGCATTTATATATGCTTACCTTAAACTTTTAAGAGGCACAATTTGTCATTACATACTCAAATCACATTCTAGCATTCGTATAACATATCCTCTCATTTATACATCATATATTAATATAATTATACATGTTCAAGAGGTCATAAACTATATGCAACAATGGGTTACATCATTTGACATCAATATGGCCTTAAAGAACAAAATTCTGCCACTTTAGTGTCATGTTTTCATTTCTCAAGTAGTTGGCTTCCATTCCCTTGGTCTCTTGGTGCACCTAACATGTTAGAACATTAAAAAGGAGGGGATGAGATTCAAAGAATCCCAATAGCTCATCTCCCATTTAATCATACATAAAGCATGTAAAACAAGTCTCACAAATGGATGCATGGCATATGGACATGTGCAATCATTTAAGAAACATTCTTAGCATTTAAAAAAGTCATACATAGCATACATAGGCTTGTCAAGCAAGTGGATTGGCCTCACCCATTTACTTGTGGATTTTGGACTTGCCTCATCCTTTCTCTAAAAGGTTCTTAGACGAAACCCTGTTCTTGAGAATCAACCTCACTTTTGGGAGACTCTTTACTTTATCTTAACCAATCTTAAGGATTCTTAGCTCATCCTCACCATGGCTAAGGGTTCTTAGCCTCACCATACTCAAGCAAACCAAAATAAACACACAAACATCATTTAGAAACATAATACATCATCATCATACCATAGTATATAAAATCATGCTAAAATACTTTTTGTGGCTTGAAATATGCATACACATATTCAAGACGATGTAAGCACATATCTATGCATGATAGAAGGTGGAGAGAGCTAACTTGCTAGCATTTGTGCACTTTTTCCTTAAGCCTTGAAACCTCTCCCTTGACCTCACACACCCAAGAAGGTGGATATCATTTCTCTTCACCTAAACACATCATATGGTAGCTAATTATACTCTTGAAGCAAAGTCTAAGGCCACACAATCACTAGAAAGGCTAGGTGACTCATAAGGCTCTTTTATGGTTCCATAATGCACTTCATGAAGCACCACAAAGAAAACATCATCTTGGCTCCATTTTATCTATTCACTCACGATTCTTGACTCCATTTAAACCTCTTAGAGTTATCACATAATCAATCCTCGGAGCCTAGCTTGGTGTTGCTTCTTTAAGCCATATTATGGAACATATAAGGCCATCTTGCTTCCTATGACTTCTAAACTTTTTCCAAGGCTTCCTTTCATACTCTCCCATCCTATATGATATAAAACTAAGCTTGGAAGGAATTAAAACACTCCCTACTCCTAGGTGCATGGACTCTCCTTAGCTGAAGCTATGTTTCCATAATGCACCAATAAAGCTTTCTTACTTCCTTTAATGGGAGAATCATGTAAGAAGCTCTCTTAGTGTCTTAGGAACTCATATGAGTACTTAAACATCATAAAATATAGCTAGGGTTCATGGTAGAGTTCAAGGTACAATTAAAACCCTAGCTTTTCTATCTTGCAAATTCATGGTTTTTACTTGGATTTATTTACATATTCTTATTCTTCTCCCTTAAATTCCTAAGATTCACCCTTGGCTCTTCTCAAAATTCCAACCCTCCCATAGCTTCTTTAGTGGGGCGAAATTGAGAAAAGGAAGGGGGAGGAATAACTACCATAAGATAGAGATTTTACCTTACTTTCATGGCTTTTCTCACTTGAATCTTGTCTTCTTTGGCCTCCTCTCTTCAAATCCAATTTTTTTCCTTAATTTCTCCCTTAAAACAGATTCATATACTTCAATATAATCATAAGAAGAAAGCTCAAGAGGAGAGGAACAAGTTTAGGAAAAGAAGGAGCATGAAAATCCGTGAAATTTCTTACATTTTCCTTGCTTTTTCTCCTCCTTTCTTCTCCACCATGGTGTGCCTAAGAGAGCTAGTGTTTTCTCTAGTTTTTGGGCAGAATGGGTCATGCAAATGAAGGAGAGAAGAAATAAGAAACTTAAAGAGTGTTCAAGAAGCTTCCACTTTCTTAAAAATTTCAATTTTGCCCTTTATTTTTGGCATTTTTGTTTCTAATTCGTTTTACCTTCTTTTTAAGAATAATTTTTTCCATTATGAAATTTAGATTCCCAATTTAGTAAAATGCCTTTTGAATCACTCAAATCAGAGCTACAACCTTTCCAAACAAATCAGTCAAAGTTCCGGTCAACTAATATTGGAAAATGTCCACCAAAGGGTTTTAACTATCCTAGGACTTTCTATGGTTTTTAAGGCCTTTGAGAATCTCAAAAAACTCAAAACTTTCATTTAAAATGCCCTCTTGTGTGAATTCCAAAATTTGCTCAAAATTATGAAAATGCTATTATGTTTTGTAAGTTTTCCGTAAGATATTGTTTCTTCATTTTAGCTCTATTTTTCTTTCTGTTTGAGCCTACAATTCTCATTTTTAGGAGTCTAGAATGCTTTCTAAATTTTTTGGGACCTTAACTAATTCATTTCGGGGGACTTTTTTTTGTATTCGACAAGTTTTGTTCGTTTACAGAGAAACCATACATTACATTTCTTACATTTTCTCTCATTTGTAGAGAACCGAATGTTACAAAAATATTAGGAACCAAGGAAGTTTTGTAATTCTTCTTAGGATTTTTGGCACATATGCATGTTCATTAGCTTCTTCATGGTTCAATTATGCTCTTACATAGTTTGAAATACCATTCTAAGGCTTTACACTTTTCTATGGTGCTATCAAAACCCTAGATACCAATTCTTGCATTCTATAACTTCCTAATTGGTTTTAACAATATATTCTTAATCTCCATATTCTATTCCATCAAAAACAAATTCCCTTCTCCTTCCCTTTCTCTTGGGCAAATTGGTGTAAGCTAGGATTCCATACATGTACAATTTTTCCTAGCTTAAATTATATGCCATATGAAAGCATATTTTATGGAGATTAATTTGATAAAATTGGTTTCCATAAAGGAGTTCCTTCCTCCAAGGTTTTAGCCACAAGGTTCACTCCCTTAGGAAACCAAAACCATAGAAAGAAAAAGGAGAACCTTAGATGCCTTGTCTTATCTTTAATTTTTAGTGCTTTCTTGGACATGTCTTAGGTCAAATGGAAGCTACTCAAAGTTAGCCAAAATGAGGAAGAAAGGATTAAGGTGGCCATTTATAAGAAGGAGCTAGGGTTTCACAATTTTTTCATATTCCAATTTTGCCTTTAATCTTTAATTTCACCATTTGAGCTCATTTTCAACTCCTTTTTGGAAACAATATTTTTCATAATAAAATTTAAGTTATCTAGTTTATTAAAAGTATTTTATTTCAAATTTATAGGATTTAGAACAACCTGAAATGATCTAGTCAAAGTTTAAGTCAACCAATGACCTAAATCACATACTAGTTTAATTTTACAAGTGACCATCAAGAACAAATGCCCTTTGCCTAGGATTGATGACTTGTTTGACTAATTAACAAGAGCATCAGTCTTTTTAAAGATTGATCTTAAATCCATATACCATCAACTTAAGGTCAAGGCTGAGGACATACCTAAAATAGCTTTTAAGAATTAGTATAGCCGTTATGAGTTCCTAGTCATGCCTTTTGGGTTGATCAATGCCCCTGCTATTTTCATGCATTACATGAATAGGATTTTTAAGCCTTACTGTGACTGATTTATGGCAGTGTTCATTGATGACATACTTATGTATTCCAAGAGTAGTGAAGAACATGAAGAGCATTTTAGGATAATTCTTTAAACCTTGAGGGAGTATCAGTTGTATGCTAAATTGAGTAAATATGAATTTTGATTGTGGGAAGTGAAATTCCTAGGTTATGTGATACTGGAATAAGGGGTAGCAGTAGATCCTAATGAGGTGGAAGCGATGCTAAATTGGGAAAGACCCAAAATAGTGACTGAGATTTGTAGTTTCTTAGGTCTAGCTGGCTACTATAAGGGGTTCATTTAAGGGATTTTCATAATTAACCATGCCTTTAACCAAATTGACTAGGAAAGACCAACTGTTTACATAGGATATTAAGTCTGAAAAATGCCTTTCAAGAACTTAAGGATAGGTTGACCATTGCATTTGTGTTGGTGATACTTGACCCTATAAAGACCTTCATGGTTTATAATGATGCCTCTAAAAAGGATTTAGGTTGTGTTTTAATGCAACAAGGTAGGGTGATCACTTATACTTCTAGGCAACTTAGACCAAATGAAGAGAACTATCCCACCCATGACCTAAAGGTGCCTAATTCGAGGTGTATAGTGACCATGTGAGTTTAAAGTATTTGTTTGACCAAAAGGAGTTAAGCATGAGGCAAAGAAGTTGGATAGAGTTTTTTAAGAATTATGACTTTTCCTTAACGTATTATTTAAGAAAGGTGAATGTGGTCACCAATGCCTTGAGTAGGAAATTTATTCATATGGCAATGATGATGCTTAGGGAGTAAAAGCTTATTTAAGAGTTGAGAAATTTGAATTTGTCCATTTTAGTACATCCTAGTAGCTTACTTTTAAAGGAATTGAGGATAGAAAATAACTTTAGGAAGAGAATTAAAGAGGCTCAAGAGTTAGATGAACATTTGGGAAGGATTAAAGCATAACTAAGGAGTGGAGAGGTCAAAGACTTTGACTGATTGGAGGATGGTTTGCTGAGGTACTAGGGTAGAGTGTACATAACCGGGATGAAGAGTTGAGAAACATAATAATTACTGAAACTCATAAGGGCAGGTGCACCATCCATCTAGGCACTACTAAGATGTATAGAGACCTTAAAAAGAGTTTTTGGTAGCTTGGAATGAAGTTGAACATAGCAAAGTTCATTGCTAGATGTCTAGTTTGTTAAAAGGTTAAGATTGAACACCAAAAACCCATAGGATTGTTACACCATTTTGAGATTTTGGAATAGAAATAGGATAGTATATCCATGGATTTTGTGATAGGTTTACCTAAGACATCATCGGGTTATGATGCCATTTGGTGATTATGGATAAACTAACAAAGCATGGCTATTTTCTACCTATTAGAGTCACTTATCCTCTAGATAGATTAGTTCAACTGTATGTTTGTGAGATTATGAGATTACATAGTGTTCCTAATAGCATTATGTCAAATAGAGACCTTAGGTTCACATCAAAATTTTGATAGATTATGTAACAAGATTTAGGCACTAGTCTCAACTTTAGCACTGCCTATCATCCTTAGTTAGATGGATAGACTAAAAGAACCATTCAAACTCTTAAGGACATGTTTAGAGCTAGTGTGCTAGAATTAAAAGGGAATTGGGATATACATTTGCCTTTAGTTGAATTTACTTATAAAAATAGCTATCATTCCATTATCTAGATGACACCCTTTGAGGCACTTTATAGGAGAAAATGTAGATTACCTTTGTACTAGGTAAAGCTTAGTGAAAGGAGTCTCTTAGGCCCTGATATTGTGGACCAAACCACCTATCAAATAGAATTCATCAGGAAGAAGTTGTTAAGTGCCAAAAGCAAACAAAAGAACTATGCTAATAAAAAAGGGAGACCCTTAGAATTTGAGGCTAGAAACCATGTGTTTGATAAACACATATTTTATCTATTTTTATCCTCCTAAACTTAGACGTTTTAGTTCCAAATATGGCTTTAAGGCTTTAATTAGATAAGATTTTATTTTAATAGCCATTTTCTGCACTTTAAGAATTTAAATACAAATAATTGATTTTAAATGCATAAATAATTTTAAATGAACTTTGTGATTTTTCTCCTTTGTTTTTATGCAGATTTTGGGCAAATACATTTGAATGGAGGGAGAAGTCACGAGAAAAGGTGTAATGAGAACTAAAAGTAAAGCCATAAGCTGGAGAATGGAAAAGGCATTGAAGCTACGGGTTTAGGGTCCAGAATAAAGCCATAAAGTATATGAGAAATATAGGAGAAGCCACAGAACCATGCATGGGGCATGCAGCTCGAGTAAAGAAACTACAAGCTGAATAAAGAGGTTCACGTGGAGACAAAAGCAGAACCACGTAAAAGAAAACAACATGTGAAGATGCTGTTTGCAGAAGAATAATGCGAGACCAGTAGTATGGAGCTGATGTAATTTCTGATGCTTTGAAGAGAAGAGAACTCGAGCTACTGAAATCAAAATGCAAGAAGAAAAACCACGGGTTCTAACGCAGTAGCTGTATGAAAGAGTCAGCCACATGCAGAAACAGAGGACGCTACGTGGTAAAGGAGAAGGAAAGTGATGTGGATAGTTGGAAGGAAAGAAACAGCGTGAACATTACAAACACCAGCAGAAACACGTGGAAAAGCTGCTGGAACTGCAGAAGGAAGCTACGAGCAAGACGAAGCAAACGAACAGAAAAATGGAGCTGAATAGAGAAGAACAAAGAGAGAGGCTGCCACGTAAAGAAGCATGCAGAACAGAGCTAGAAACAAAATACAAACTAGCTGAACAGAGAAGAAGCAAAATACAAATCAGTAGCCACGTGAAGAAGCTGCTGAAACTGGGGAGAAGTAACGTGACAGCAATGAACGATGAAGCTCAGCAGCTACAGAGCCAACGAGAGAAGCCACAAGTTGAAGTCTGGGTAGCAGTGTATAGCTCGAGCAAAACATGGAAGAATAACGCAGAACAGAGCATGCAGCAACGTGATTACAGAACAGAGAAGGAGAATGGGAGCTAAGATTCGAAGAAAGCAAGAGGCTGAACTCGAGCAGCTGATTCAAGGAAGCAACACGAAGCAACACGAGGCAGAACGAAGAGCTGCAGAAGACGAAGAAGCAAACAAGAAAATCACGTCTGGACAGAATGCAGAAGCTACAGTTTGCATATGGATTATTATATTGAATGGGACCCACACCTTATTTCACATGCAAAGCTACGGGAAATTGGCAAATAAGAGAGCACGTGAATTGATTAATGAATAGCACGTGAAAGGGGAAGAGAGACGTGAATAAAAGAAGAGAGACGTGAATGAAGAAGAGAGACGTGAATGAAGAAGAGAGACGTGAATAAAGAAAAGAGACGTGAACAAGGAGGGAAGGAGAAAATAAAAACCTGAAGGGGACGCTGGGAAAAGGAGAACGAGGAGAACGTAAAAATAAAGGCTGGAGACATCGAGAGGAGGAGAATTTCCAGCGCTGAAGAAGAAGAATTTTTTTCTTTCTTTCTCGATGGATGCTTCTTTGATTGATTCTCCTTCATTTAATCCTTCCATGGCAGCTTAAATTCCTTGTGGTGGCTAGCTGAAGATTGAATTCCCCTAGATGAAGATTTGAGCTCTACATCTCCTATTGAATTTGGATAAAACTCTCTTGCTCAATCTCTTGATTTTAGCATTATTTCCTTTGTTAATTTGACTAGGTTTAGCTTTTTGGTTTAGGAATTTAATTGCTAGAATTACTGATTTGAATTAATTCTTGGATTGAACTTGATTTGAATTTTGGAATTATTTATGATCATCATCTATTTGTGAAAATTCCAGAATTAGTGCTGTGCAATTGAACTCTAATTTCCTCTTGAATTTGGGCTAATTGATGCAATGGTTATTGGGTTAGTTAGCTGGAACTTTTGTGCAAATTAATTGCTTGAGGAATTAATTAATCTAATTAGTGAATTAGCATCTTGAGTGAATTGTGCAGTAGCTTTCATAAATTAATCAAATTTAGTGTAGTGTGTTCTTATTCTTAATCCAATTAATTAGTTGTTTAAGGTTTCTTGTGGTTGCAAAATTCTTTGAACAATTGATGAATTGAATCTTGGATGGTTATTCAAGAACCCTACGAGGAATGCACTAAAGAGCAAGAATTTAATCCTAAATTGGTAAGCTAAATAGAACAAGGATAATTGAACTCTAGGGAATCCAATTGAAAGCTAGTTACCTCATTTACTTGATAAATCACTTGAACTTAGTTTTAGATTTTTAATTCTTGTTAATTAATTTTAATTCAATTTAATTCTAGCATATCAAACCCCCAAATTAGATTCAAATAGTAATACTTAGAATATTCTTCCATAAACAATTTAAGGCATAAACTCCTTGGAAAGATGACCTAGGTTGCACCATTATCTACAAATTTATTTTGCTACCTAGTTTTATTTGAGATTGCTCGACACGATCACCAAATTTGGCGCCGTTGCTGGGGAGTTTAGTTCTTAATTGTTTGAGAAAGTTTTCTAGGTGTTTTTATTTTGTTTTATCTCTGTTTTGATTCTATTTTGGTTGAATTTTTGCTTTGTTTCGAGCTTGGAATTGGATAATTTCGGTGTTGCATATTAATTTGCCTGCTTGCTGGAATTTTCGTTCAAAGTGCCCAGAAAATTCTCAAATTCTGTATTTCAAAGTTTTTGGGTGTTTTGAGCAAAAGTAATAGCATAGCTATTAGGTGCACCGTTTTTTGGCCAAATTCCAACGTTTAGAGCACTTTTTCGAATTTTTTAGTATTTTTTCGAATTTTCTAGGATTTTTCTAATTTTTCTGGAATTTTTGTTTTAATTTTTCTTTGTTAATTTTTGTGTTCCTTCTTAGTTTTTGCTTGTCTAATTGGTGTATGACAAGAAGTTCTAGTGAAAAATTAATTGATTTGGATCCAGAAATTGAAAAAACCCTTAAAAGACAAGTAAGGATTAGGAAAAACAAAGATAGTGTAGGAATTAATAGCTCTAATCCATCTGCTTTTGATTCTGTGCAAGGAATTGATTGTGCACTTCAATTTGCTAGTGATAATATGGCTGAACAAGATCAAATAAATGCTAACAGGAATATGCATGTTCAGGCCAACTTGAATGTGAATGCAAATTTGAATAATAACATGTATGCTAGAACTATTAGAGAATTGACGGCTCCTAATGTGCATTATCAAAATCTTTGCATACAATATCCAGAATTAGATGCAAATTTTGAGCTTAAATCCGGATTGATTCACTTACTTACTAAGTTTCAGGGACTTGCAGGAGATGACCCTCACAAACATCTAAAAGAATTCCATGTTGTATGCTCTACAATGAAGCCACAAGGTGTCTCAGAGGAACAAATCAAGCTCAAAGCATTCCCTTTTTCCTTGGATGGTTTAGCCAAGGATTGGTTGTACTATCTACCTCCCGGTGCCATTGCTTCTTGGGACCAACTTAAGAGGTTATTTTTGGAGAAATTCTTTCCTGCATCTCGCACTGCATCAATAAGGAAGGAGATATGTGGGATCAGACAGAATAGTGGAGAGACTTTATATGAGTACTGGGAAAGATTCAAAAGATTGTTGGCTAGTTGTCCTCACCATCAAATCTCTGATCAGTTGCTTATCCAGTACTTCTATGAGGGGCTGTTGATCATGGATAGAAATATGATTGATGCTGCCTCTGGGGGAGCCTTAGGTGATCTGACACCTACAGGAGCCTGGGAGTTGATTGATAAGATGGCTCAGAATGCTCAGCAATTTGGATCCAGATCAATGCAAACAGCAAGAGGAGTCAATGAATTATGTGCTCCAGACTATGGTCAGAGAATTGAGAGCAAACTTGAAGTAATGTCTACTGTGCTCCAAAAGCTTGCTTTAGATCGGCAGCAGTCATCCTCCGCTCCTTCTCAGACTTGTGCACCACAATCCTACCCTACTCAGACATATTCTTATCCACAGTGTTATGCATCTGGACAAACATCTCCCTCTACTACTCTGGTAGGACCCCTGTGTGATATATGCTCTTTGGCCACACATAATACTGATCAATGCCCTATGTTAGAAGACAGGGTAGAGGCTTGTGCTGGGATGTTTCCATTTAGCCCGATGCAACAAGGACAACAAAAATATGATCCCTATTCTAATACATACAATCCAGGATGGAGGGATCACCCCAATTTGAGATATGGGGGAGGGCAACAAAATAGATATAATGTTATAGGACCTAGTGCACAGTCTTCCCAACCTATTAGGCAGCCAGCTCCTATACAGGAGGAACCAAAGAAAGGGGATAATATGGGAGATATGATGAAGCGTATTATGGAAAGTCAAGCACAAATCACACAAATGATGCAAAATTTAGAAAGGAGGGTTGATACTCAGTTAGGCCAGTTTGCTACTTCTCTTAGTGAGGTGAAATCTCAGGGCTCAAGCCAATTACCCTCACAGACGGTTGTTAATCCGAGGAATAGTAGCAATGTCAGTGCCATCACTCTTAGGAGTGGAAAAGAAGTTCAGGGATCCTCAGATACCACCACCATGGATAAGTCGGCGTCATCAAAAACACATGCCGCACCAAATGAGCCTAATAATGAAGAGGAGCCAAAGAAAATTTTGCCTTTCCCACATAGACCTACCTTGGGAAAGAGGCAAACTGAAGCAGATGCAGAAAAAGAGATTCTTGAGACTTTTAAAAAGGTTGAAGTCAATATACCCCTGTTGGAGGCAATCAAGACCATTCCTAAATATGCTAAGTTTCTCAAGGAGATATGCACTAACAAGAGGTGTCTGAGAGGGAATGAAAAAGTCAATTTTGGCAAAAACGTTTCAGCACTCATACAACCAACAATGCCCACTAAGTGTCAAGATCCGGGCACTTTTACAATTCCATGCACCATTGGAAATTTTGAGTTTTCTGATGCTTTAATTGATCTTGGTGCTGCTATAAATGTTATGCCTAAATCTGTTTATTCATCTTTGCAGGTGGGAGAGCTGAAATCTACCGGAGTGGTTGTGCAGCTAGCAAATAGGAGTATTGCTTATCCTTCAGGAGTGTTGGAGGATGTTCTGGTTAAGGTAAAGGATTTAATTTTTCCAGCTGATTTTTATGTCCTTAATATGGAAGATGATAGATATAGATCTAGTGGACATGCCCCACTCATTTTAGGTAGACCTTTTCTGAAAACTGCTAAAATAATTATAAATGTGCATGAGGGTACTCTTCAAATGGAGTTTGCTGGCAATATGATACAATTTAATATATTTGACGCCATGAAATATCCTTGTGATGATAACTCTGTTTTTAATATCAGCCTGATTGATATGTTAGTTGATAATGCTAGCACTGATTTTTGGGATAATTTATTGACTGATTCCTGTGATATTGCTGATTTGGATGATTCTCTTGACTGTACATGTGTTGGAAGTAATATATGTGATAATTGCTCCCAGATTAGTGCTTTCATTGAGAGTAGTGAGTTCCCTTCATGTACTGATTATCATGGATCTGGGACCTCCTCCTTTTATGCTGATTTCACTGTTGGTCAACCTTTGTCTGATTTGGAGGATTATACTAGTTTAGGTCAATCTTCTTGTTCTAAAGATGATGTGCATGCTGATGCTTTCCCTGAATGTTCTAATGTTGCTGGACTTACTGATTCTCAGAATATGTTGCATATTGATATCACTTCTGGATATGCTGATTATGCTAGTTCATCTATTTCCACTCTTGCATTGCCTATTGATAATGGTAATAGATGCTGTGTAACTAGTTCATCTGATAGTGATACTGATGTTTATATTGCTGTTAGTTCTCTTGTTGATACTCCTTCTGCTGATATTCCCAAAGATGGGAAAGTTGTTTCTTCTGTCTGTGAGATATCTGAACAGGTATTTGGCATGGAAGAGATTGAAATCAAACAACTCATACCTTCGGTTGAGCAAGCTCCCACCTTGGAGCTCAAACCACTGCCAGATAATCTCAAGTACACCTACTTGGGGGAAGATGAGAAACTTCTAGTAATTGTGGCTAGTGACATTATTCCAGAGGAAGAAGAGAAGCTTCTAGAGGTCTTAAGGAGGAGAAAACAAGCAATAGGGTGGACCTTAGCTGACATACCTGGCATTAGCCCTGATACATGCATGCACAGAATTTTGTTGGAAGATGGGGCAAAACCAGTAAGGCAACCTCAAAGGCGACTGAACCCACTTATTCTGGATGTGGTTAAAAAGGAAGTTTCTAAACTTTTATCTGCTGGTATAATATATCCTATTTCTGACAGTCAGTGGGTTAGTCCTGTGCAGGTAGTTCCAAAGAAATCAGGGATCACAGTGATCCGGAATGAAAATAATGAATTGGTGCCCACCCGTGTACAGAATAGTTGGAGGGTTTGCATTGACTATAGGAGGCTTAATTTAGTCACTAGAAAAGATCATTACCCCCTCCCATTTATTGATCAGATGCTTGAGCGTTTAGCTGGTAAATCTCACTACTGTTTTCTGGATGGATTTTCAGGGTATTTTCAGATATGCATAGCCCCGGAGGATCAAGAAAAGACGACATTCACATGCCCATTTGGAACATATGCCTATAGACGAATGCCTTTTGGTCTTTGCAATGCCCCTGGGACCTTCCAGCGGTGCATGGTTTCCATTTTTAGTGATTTCCTTGAACATTGTATAGAAATTTTTATGGATGATTTCACTGTATATGGGAACTCTTTTGATGATTGCTTATGTAGTCTGGATAGAGTCCTAGCTAGATGCATAGAGAAAAACCTTGTACTTAATTTTGAAAAGTGTCATTTTATGGTTCAAAAAGGCATTGTATTGGGTCATATTATATCTGAACAGGGCATAGAGGTAGATAAAGCTAAGATAGATGTTATAACCTCTCTACCATACCCGACATGTGTTCGGGAGATCCGATCTTTTCTAGGTCATGCAGGTTTTTATAGAAGATTCATTCAGAACTTTAGTAAAATTGCTTTGCCATTGTCTAAGTTGTTACAAAAAGATGTTGAATTCCAATTTGATGATGCATGTAAAACAGCTTTTGATGAACTTAAGAAATGCTTGACTTCCCCACCCATTATTCAACCTCCTGATTGGACCCTCCCATTTGAGCTTTTATGTGATGCATCTAATTTTGCTGTAGGTGCAGTCTTGAGCCAGAGAGTGAATAAGCGGTCCCATGTGATTGCTTATGCATCCAAGACTTTGGATGGGGCCCAAGCAAATTATACAACCACAGAAAAAGAGCTTCTTGCTATTGTTTTTGCTTTAGATAAATTTAGATCATATTTACTTGATACTAAAGTCATTGTCTTTACTGATCATGCAGCCTTGAAGTACTTGCTGAAGAAGCCCGATGCAAAGCCAAGATTGATCAGATGGATGCTTCTACTTCAAGAATTTGACATTGACATCCGGGATAAAAGTGGAGCTGAAAACTTGGTGGCAGACCACTTGAGCAGAATTGAAGCTTCAAAGGTAAATTCCTTACCTATTGATGATGATTTCCCTGATGAGCATTTATGTGCTGTGCATAGTTTGTATCCATGGTATGCAGACTTAGTGAATTATCTAGCTGCTTCTGAATTACCTGTTGATTTGACTAAACATCAGTTGAATAAATTTAGGAGTGAAGCTAGGTATTATATTTGGGATGATCCATATGTATGGAGATTATGTAGTGACCAAGTGATTAGACGTTGTGTGCCTGATATAGAATTTGATTCTGTTTTAAATTTTTGTCACGCACTAGCATGTGGAGGTCACTTTAGTTCAAAACGCACAGCTAGGAAGGTTCTAGATAGTGGATTGTATTGGCCTACCCTGTTTCGTGATGCCTTTAATTTTTGTAAAAGATGCGTTCGGTGTCAACAAACAGGTAGCATATCTAGGAGAAATGAAATGCCACAACACCCTATCTTATTTTGTGAAGTCTTTGATGTGTGGGGCATTGATTTTATGGGACCTTTTCCCACTTCTTTTGGCTTTTCATACATTTTACTGGCTGTTGATTATGTTTCGAAGTGGGTGGAAGCCAAACCCACCAGGACTGATGATTCTACTGTGGTTGTAGAATTCGTTCGCTCTCACATTTTCTGTAGGTTTGGCATTCCCAAAGCCATTATCAGTGACCAGGGCACTCATTTTTG
This sequence comes from Erythrophleum fordii, assembly GCA_032878935.1. Taxonomy (NCBI): domain Eukaryota; kingdom Viridiplantae; phylum Streptophyta; class Magnoliopsida; order Fabales; family Fabaceae; genus Erythrophleum; species Erythrophleum fordii. The sequence goes on from JAVQMF010000021.1 coordinate 272,453, forward strand.
TAACCGGAGTATGCATAGCTTGCTTAGCAAGTATGGTGTTGTGCATAAAGTAGCTACTCCATACCACCCTCAGACAAATGGCCAAGCAGAAATTTCTAACCGGGAGGTGAAGCAAATTTTGGAGAAAACAGTACAGCCGAATAGGAAAGATTGGAGTAAAAGGCTAGATGATGCACTTTGGGCCTACAGGACTGCCTACAAGACTCCTATTGGCATGTCACCCTATCGGCTGGTATTTGGAAAGGCGTGTCACTTACCGGTGGAAGTGGAGCATAAAGCTTACTGGGCTGTGAAGAAATGTAATTTGAATTTGAATGAAGCAGGTTCTCACAGAAAATTCCAACTCCAAGAGCTCGAAGAGATCAGATTGGAAGCCTATGACAATGCAAGGCTCTATAAAGAAAAGACAAAGGCATTCCATGACAAGATGATTGCAAGGAAAGAATTTGTTGTCGGCCAAAAAGTCCTACTCTACAAATCCCATCTGAAGCTTATGCCAGGTAAACTTCGTTCTAAATGGGAAGGTCCTTATATAGTTTCTAATGTTTTCCCTTTTGGCACAGTTGAGCTTTTGGATGAGCAAACGGGAGCTAAATTCAAAGTTAATGGACATCGGCTCAAACACTTTTATGAAGGAGTTCCACAAGATAACAAGGAGGAGCTCCAACTTCATAACCCACCCTGAATCCTGGTTGTACTCTTTCCCTTTCCCCTTTTATATTGTGTTGTCTTTATCTGTTTATTCCATTGTGTGCTGGCATTGAGGACAATGCAATGTTTAAGTGTGGGGAGGGATACAAATAAATTTTTAGTTTTGTTTTATTTTGGTTAGTTGATTTTTATAGTTTCTAGGTTTTTAGTTAGTTTTATGTTATTTTCCAAATCAAAAAAAAAAAAAAAATTGACAAATTTTTGAAAAATTTTTAAAATAGTATGATTCTTTTCAGTTTTCCTGTGAAAGTTGCAAGTTGAGATAACTATAATTTGGATTCACCTAGACATGACAAGTAATGAATCTTGTGTCTTGATTCAAGTTAAGTGGCAATGAATCTGATTTCAATGAATTATTTGATAGCGATTAGCTGGTGAGGATTTGAGCCTTAATTATTCAATTCTAGTGTGTATTCACCTATCTTTATTTCACTCTAGAACTTGTCTTGATTCTTTGTTGAGGCCACATTTGCACTTGCATGCATAAAAATGATAAGGCATTCATTTCTTTTATAGCTAGAGAGCCAAAAAGCTAACCATACATTCATTTTATCCATTGTTTCGCCACTTTGAACCTGATTTTATTTTCTTGTTAGCCTACAGCCATTAAATATGTTTTTCCACCTTGTTTTAAGATGCCTTAAGGAATTTAAGGAGCATTACATCTAAATAGGATAGGTGAATGTGTGCTTTTCATCCATTAAGGCCATTGTTAGTCAAAGAATTTGTTCCAAAAAAAAAAAAAAATGCAAAGAGAAAAAAAAAAAAAAAAAAAAAAAAGAAGAAAGAAAAAGCAATGAAAAAAAAAAAAAAAAAAAAGAGGAAAAGTTATTGAAAATCAAAGGAAAGAAGTAATTTAGATTGAGTTTTTAGTTGCTTATACTTGTTGGAAATAAGGCCTTGAAAGCACACTCTTCCTTATCCTATATTGTCATTGAGTGCTCTTGAGGTTCTAAGGTATCCATTTGTTTAGTTTTTCCCCTTCTTTTTGTATCCATTCATTTCATCTCCCTTAGCCCCATTACAACCCTTAATAAAGTCCTTTGATTTGTGCATTGCATTTGGCATGAGTGGTGGAGACTTAGAAACTTGACAAGCTTATGGTAGTGAGCTTGGATAGGTGGAATTTGAGTGAAACACATTTCCCATAAATACTTGAGAGATGAGAGTAAACACTAACCATGTGAGAGGGCTATGCATTTCAGTTCATTCTTTTCAAATGAAATTGCCATGAAGCTTAATTCTTGATGCAAGTGAAGTTAACTTAGATTGTTAAAGTGTTGAAGAGTTGTGATTAATCTCTAGCTTGTGATTCTTACACTCCTTTTTCATTTTCATTTTCCACTTATCATTCTACTAGCCGGGTGTTTCAAATCATTCTATCTTGGATTTTAAGCTTTGCCCAGGAGTGCAAAGGTTTAAGTGTGGGGGAATTTGATAAACACATATTTTATCTATTTTTATCCTCCTAAACTTAACGTTTTAGTTCCAAATATGGCTTTAAGGCTTTAATTAGATAAGATTTTATTTTAATAGCCATTTTCTGCACTTTAAGAATTTAAATACAAATAATTGATTTTAAATGCATAAATAATTTTAAATGAACTTTGTGATTTTTCTCCTTTGTTTTTATGCAGATTTTGGGCAAATACATTTGAATGGAGGGAGAAGTCACGAGAAAAGGTGTGATGAGAACTAAAAGTAAAGCCATAAGCTGGAGAATGGAAAAGGCATTGAAGCTACGGGTTTAGGGTCCAGAATAAAGCCATAAAGTATATGAGAAATATAGGAGAAGCCACAGAACCATGCATGGGGCATGCAGCTCGAGTAAAGAAACTACAAGCTGAATAAAGAGGTTCACGTGGAGACAAAAGCAGAACCACGTAAAAGAAAACAACATGTGAAGATGCTGTTTGCAGAAGAATAATGCGAGACCAGTAGTATGGAGCTGATGTAATTTCTGATGCTTTGAAGAGAAGAGAACTCGAGCTACTGAAATCAAAATGCAAGAAGAAAAACCACGGGTTCTAACGCAGTAGCTGTATGAAAGAGTCAGCCACATGCAGAAACAGAGGACGCTACGTGGTAAAGGAGAAGGAAAGTGATGTGGATAGTTGGAAGGAAAGAAACAGCGTGAACGTTACAAACACCAGCAGAAACACGTGGAAAAGCTGCTGGAACTGCAGAAGGAAGCTACGAGCAAGACGAAGCAAACGAACAGAAAAATGGAGCTGAATAGAGAAGAACGAAGAGAGAGGCTGCCACGTAAAGAAGCATGCAGAACAGAGCTAGAAACAAAATACAAACCAGCTGAACAGAGAAGAAGCAAAATACAAATCAGTAGCCACGTGAAGAAGCTGCTGAAACTGGGGAGAAGTAACGTGACAGCAATGAACGATGAAGCTCAGCAGCTACAGAGCCAACGAGAGAAGCCACAAGTTGAAGTCTGGGTAGCAGTGTATAGCTCGAGCAAAACATGGAAGAATAACGCAGAACAGAGCATGCAGCAACGTGATTACAGAACAGAGAAGGAGAATGGGAGCTAAGATTCGAAGAAAGCAAGAGGCTGAACTCGAGCAGCTGATTCAAGGAAGCAACACGAAGCAACACGAGGCAAAACGAAGAGCTGCAGAAGACGAAGAAGCAAACAAGAAAATCACGTCTGGACAGAATGCAGAAGCTACAGTTTGCATATGGATTATTATATTGAATGGGACCCACACCTTATTTCACATGCAAAGCTACGGGAAATTGGCAAATAAGAGAGCACGTGAATTGATTAATGAATAGCACGTGAAAGGGGAAGAGAGACGTGAATAAAAGAAGAGAGACGTGAATGAAGAAGAGAGACGTGAATGAAGAAGAGAGACGTGAATAAAGAAAGGAGACGTGAACAAGGAGGGAAGGAGAAAATAAAAACCTGAAGGGGACGCTGGGAAAAGGAGAACGAGGAGAACGTAAAAATAAAGGCTGGAGACATCGAGAGGAGGAGAATTTCCAGCGCTGAAGAAGAAGAATTTTTTTCTTTCTTTCTCGATGGATGCTTCTTTGATTGATTCTCCTTCATTTAATCCTTCCATGGCAGCTTAAATTCCTTGTGGTGGCTAGCTGAAGATTGAATTCCCCTAGATGAAGATTTGAGCTCTACATCTCCTATTGAATTTGGATAAAACTCTCTTGCTCAATCTCTTGATTTTAGCATTATTTCCTTTGTTAATTTGACTAGGTTTAGCTTTTTGGTTTAGGAATTTAATTGCTAGAATTACTGATTTGAATTAATTCTTGGATTGAACTTGATTTGAATTTTGGAATTATTTATGATCATCATCTGTTTGTGAAAATTCCAGAATTAGTGCTGTGCAATTGAACTCTAATTTCCTCTTGAATTTGGGCTAATTGATGCAATGGTTATTGGGTTAGTTAGCTGGAACTTTTGTGCAAATTAATTGCTTGAGGAATTAATTAATCTAATTGGTGAATTAGCATCTTGAGTGAATTGTGCAGTAGCTTTCATAAATTAATCAAATTTAGTGTAGTGTGTTCTTATTCTTAATCCAATTAATTAGTTGTTTAAGGTTTCTTGTGGTTGCAAAATTCTTTGAACAATTGATGAATTGAATCTTGGATGGTTATTCAAGAACCCTACGAGGAATGCACTAAAGAGCAAGAATTTAATCCTAAATTGGTAAGCTAAATAGAACAAGGATAATTGAACTCTAGGGAATCCAATTGAAAGCTAGTTACCTCATTTACTTGATAAATCACTTGAACTTAGTTTTAGATTTTTAATTCTTGTTAATTAATTTTAGTTCAATTTAATTCTAGCATATCAAACCCCCAAATTAGATTCAAATAGTAATACTTAGAATATTCTTCCATAAACAATTTAAGGCATAAACTCCTTGGAAAGATGACCTAGGTTGCACCATTATCTACAAACTTATTTTGCTACCTAGTTTTATTTGAGATTGCTCGACACGATCACCAGTGTTCCTTATGGTTACTCTGGTGATGGGCATATGTCGATCTCTAAAGTCAAGAAAGCTTAGTCCTCGTTACATTAGTCCTTTACAAATCTTTGAGCGGATAGGAGCCATAGCCTATAGAGTGGATTTACCCTCAAATTTGGCCCAATTACATGATGTGTTCCACGTATCCTAATTGAAAAAGTATCACTTGGACCCTTCACATGAGTATAAGAATGTGCATCTACAAGATAACTTATGTGGTTAAGTAGGAAAAGATAGTGGACATGAAAGTTAAATAGTTGTGTAATAAGGACATCCTTCTAGTAAAAGTGGCATGAAAGGGACTTACTCCAAATGAAGCAATTTAGGAAATGGAGGAAGTTATAAGGAAAGACTATCCCGCATTATTTGACTAAGATATATCTTATTTTAAGGAGTAATTTCGAAAAAGAGGGATGAATGTAATACCCCAAAATTTATTTAGAGTAATTATAAGCAATTAAAGAATTATTATAAGGATAATTAAGCAAATCATGGGAGATGAAAATTTTAGAGAAATGAATTATTAATGTAGATTTAGGATTCAATTGCGATAGAAGTTCAATTTAGGCCATAATTAATTTAGACATTTAATTTAGGTCTTATGATTAAATTAATTATGCCTTGAGCCAAATATAAAAGCCCAATCTTAGTATAGAAAGGTCCAATTCCACTTCTTAGAGGCCCAATCAAAATTTTATGCTGACCCAATCCAAATGAACTCTTATAGCCAACCTAATATGTCAAATTCTAAGCCCACTTGGATCTTGGGCCTTTGAGTCAGCCCAAATGTAACAAATGTAATTTCTATAAAATAACAAATGAGCTATATAAAAGCAAGTCCTTTGAAATGACCTAGATGATATCCCAAAAACATTCAGGTAGAATCTTAGACTCCTAAAAATGATAATTCTAGACTCAAATGGAAAAAAGAAATGGAGTTAAGATGGAGAAATAATTTATGATGGAAACTGACGAAACATAATGACATTTTCCTAAATAAGTGCAACTTTTAGAAAAACACATAGGAGGGCTTTTTAAATAAAAGTTTCAAGTTGCCTAAGTTTCTCAGGGGCCCCAAAAACTATGGGAAGCCCCAAGACTGGTAAAGCCCCTCTGATGTACGTTTTCCAATGTCCATGAGCTTGAACTTTGACAGAGTCATTCGGTAAGGTTTTAGCTCCAAATTAAATAATTCTAAAGATATTTTATTAAATTGGGAACCTAATTTTATAATAGAAAAGACAATTCTAAAAAAGGAGTTAAAACAAAGGTGAAACGAAATTGCCATTACAAAAGGGTGAAATTAGAATTTTTAGAAAAGTATGCTTCTAGAAACTTCTACACACTTTTCCTTTCTTCTCCCACCTTCTTAAGCACAAAATTTTCTACCCAAAATACAGAAATTGATCTGATCTCTTAGGCACACCAAAAGGGGAAGAAAAAGAGGAAGAAAACTAAGGAAAAGCTAGGTAATCTCATGAAATTTTATACCTCTTCCTCTTCCAATCTTGTTCTCCTTTCTTCCTCTTCTCTTTTTATGGTTTAGTTGAGCTTTTTGGCTCTATTTTAGTATAGAACCAAAGGGAAAATTTTCAATTTTCCAAGGAGAAGAGAACCAAGGAAGAAAGGCTTTGGAAACAAGCTTAGAACTAAGGTAATTTTACATTCTTGATGCTTCATCCTTGTTGCTCTTCCTTGTGCCACTTTTGACAAATATAAGGGGGTAGGAGGAGATGAATTTTAGGCAGAACCAAGGGAGGAACTTAGGAAAAAGGATGCCGGCATTAAGAATATGGCAAGAAATTCAAGTAAAAACTAATGAAAATCAAGATAGAAAAGTGTAGGTTTCCTTAGGGTTTTTGTAAAATCTGATTTTTTTATGAGAGTTTTCTTGGCTATTTGAATGTTCCTTTGAGCAACCCCTTGAACCCTTCCCAAGTGGTTCTCCCATTAAAGAAAATTCAAAAGCTCCATGAACCCTAAACATAGTGCTTGTTTCAGCTAAGCATAATTTATAGGGTTAGGGAGTGTTTTAATTTGTTTTAACCTTAGTTTGAGACTTTATATGATATTAGAAGATGAGAGGAACCATTAGAAAAAATTTAGGAGCCATGGAATGAGAGATAGAGCAATGGTGTCCATAATGGTTCTATATGAACGAACTTGGGTTTCCAATTGTGTGAGGGCTCCAAGGACCTTAAATGAGTCCAAGAAGTCTAAAAATAACAAGAGAATAAAACTTAGAAATTGAATTCCAAGAGTTGCTTCATTAGACTAATTATGGAATCATAATGCAAAGTATGAAACCAAGTGTGTGTTTAAGCTTTAGTTTAATGTCTTGGCTTGCTTCAATTATGTGATTGTGTGTTCCTTGTGATGTCTAGGCCAAGAGAATAATCAATCACCTAAGTGCTCTTGTGAAATAAAGGAAGGGAAGGAATTAGCAAAGTAAGCTTGCATAAATCAAAAGGTAGCTCTCCACCTTATTCTTCATACTTTCTTATGTGCATATGTATGTCATTGTGTGCTTGTATGTGTTCTTATGATTTGGTAATATGCCATATGATCTCATGGAATTACATTGGCACCAATGAGTGCTCTTGAATGCCTTTGAATGTGAGATTGGCTCATAAGGGTGAGGTGATGCCAAAAGTCCCTTAAAGTGGGTGAGGATGTGCCAAAAGTCTCAAGACATGGGTGAGACTAGACCAAAAGTCCCTTAGATGGGTGAGGCTAAGTCAAAAGTCTCTAAACTAAGAGTGAAACAACTCCAAAAGTCCTAAAAATGAGGTGAGGCAAAATAAAAAGTCCCTAAAATATGAAAATGATCTTGATTTGTAGATGTGGCATGAAATAGTAGCTTTGCACACCTTATGTTTCATAATTGTGTCATTGATATATGTATGCCTTGAATATATATGAATGACTATGTGTAAGCTATTGGGATTCTTGGAATCTCACTCTCTTTTCCCCTTCCATCTTGAAATGTCTAAGTGGCTCTCAAGATACAAAGAAGGCAAGCCAAAAACTCTAACTAGCTACACTTTGGAGGTGTTGTAGTTTTCTTTGTATTTAAATATCAAAGTGGTCTTGTATATATTATTTTGGTAATGTAAGACCTTGAGTAATGGTAATATGATAAATGAATATTATGTAGCCCATGTGTGACATTAAATCAATACAAATAATGGAAATTGCCTTTTATGTGGTTATTGTTACATATGTATTATTGGATGTGAAGTAGCTAAATTAAGATGCATGGGGTTTGGGACCACTTGGCCAATTCCTACAAGTCATAAACATGCTTATAAACTTGCCCAGAAGGTACCAAACTCAAGAGGAGGCCATTTGGACCAAAGTGACATAGCCTCATGAAATGGTCATGGTCATTTTTACTCCCTATCAAGAGTCACTTTTTACGTAAATGAGCTCTTCTTGGTCTAAAATTTGGCATGCATCTAGAGTTATTGAGAGCTTTTTTGAAAGCTAAAGTAGGTAATTTTTGAAGGTCTATGAAATATTTGGCAAATTGTTGAAGTTGAAAATTTTTTTAGTTTTGGTCATTGATACTGTAGCACTGGTCTGAAATTGAATTCTATCACTCATTCGGCAAATGATATCCAATTGCCACAAAATTTTACAAGAAGAAACTAGACATTCCCAGTGACTTGTGTCAACTAAAAGCACCTCATTTGAATCTTTAGAGAGGGAGATATAAATTTTCAAATTTCCTATCCGATACTAGACGTTTAGACTGACCTTAGGTAATATTTGATTAGGTTTCGAGGTCTAGGCGTACCTGAACTGGTCTGAAGTTATTTTTTTCTCCCTAGCCAACATCTATAGCTTTCCGCATTGCTATCTTTGTATGGACTGGATTTTTGTAGAATTAATTGGACATTTTTTAAATTTGCTACAGAAACCTATAACAGCGCTAGTGGATAGCTAGACCTCTAGAACTTTTCAAATGTCAAACATCTTCTATGTTATGTTTCATGGTTTGAACGTTCTTTTTTACATAAATTAGACATGTTTAGCTTTCCATAGTGACCAAGAATTCATGATTTCAAGTTTTCTAGAATTAGTTATGATTTTCCAAAATTTGTGACAAAAATAGCAAATTATGGCCGAAAATACAAGTATGAGTTTTATGCTTCCCTTTGGTTTCCACAAGTTGTGGCCCACTTTTAATGATGGAAATAAATTGTATTCATGTAATTAAATATGAGAATATGTACATGAGCTCATATGATCCACATGACACTAAACAAAATTTTTATACACGGCGCAACACTAAAATAATGTATTATTTTAATGTCATTTTTCCTATCTTCTTGCATAATTCATGACATGAGACATGAAAGTAGCATAGATTAAGTTAGAAAATTATGGTGTTACACCAAACCCATCTTAAACCCTAACCTAGTCAGTCTCCATTCCCTATTCTACAAACCATTTCATTTTCAACCTAAATGAAGCTCATTTTCACACCTTAGAGGAAGAGGCTAGGGTTAGCAGCATATTTCTACCATTTCTCCCTTCTTGAGCAAGATTCAGCTAAGGTAACCTACATAAAACTTAATCTTCTCTTCTTTCTCTTCAATTTGGCTTATTAATTTTTTCATTTGAAGTATTTTCACCTTAAATCCAAATCTGAAATTTGTTGTTTGGTACCTTCATGGTAGATTTTCAAAGGTTGAGGATAGAAGGTCTGTTAGGTAAGTAACTTCCCCTATTTTGATGTGCTTTCTATTGGTTTAAGACCCGAATGGCTAACTTATGTTATGGGCTCTAATTGTATGCGAAATTACCTAGAAAATTGGGAGAAATCTTGAAGTTTCTGGTGTAAGAAGGCTTACCTTCAAATTTGAATTTCATTGGAGTTTAGGTAAGTGCCTCTTAGATGTTTAAGATGCTAGGAATGTTGGGTATCTGATTTATGCTGAAGTTAGTATCTAAAATATGCTTTGATTTCATCTAGGACCTTTAGGCATATGAAAACTCATATTGACTTTAGAACCATACGCAATTAAGCAAGATAATTGGGGTTTACTTTAATTCCTTGCATATGTGCTCTGTTAATCTAATAATTGTTATATGATTTTATGATTTGGAATGCGAAATGATTGGTTAGCTACTTGATTGTTGTAATTGGACTTTATGTGTATCCATGGTGGAACTATGGTGCAACTATCACCCTTATTTCAATTGGGCACTGTGTTGTGATTAGACCCCTAAATTCATTGAGCCAAAGTTGTGATCATTAGGGAGGTAATGTGGTAGATGGGCCTTTCCCAGTATTATTGGCCTTTAACATGTTATTTGTGATTATTAATATGGGATAATAGTCACTAGTAACTTAATTATTTCATTTACTAATATGACAAATATTTCTAATACTTATTTGATTAATGTGCACATATGTTAATTAATTTAGAACATATGAATGGAATTTTCCCTTGGCTACTGAGATTCATAGCTCACCCCATTTTATGGGTTAACAATTTTAGGTGAAGGCTCCTCTTGTAAAGATAAGGGAAAGCAAGTGGACGAACATGCATGAGTTAAGGCCATGTGTGAGAAACTCTGCACTTGGGCTAATATGATATAGAGTAGATGCTAAATAGCTATTGTACTAACATTAAACCTTGATTTATAATCATTAATTATGTACTCAATTTTAATTATTATAATTCAGAGTTAGGGTTGTTACAATATATATCTCTAGTATAAGTTGATATATAATGGAATTTATTAACCAAATATATAATATATAATTTTATGAAATAAAAATGTTAAATTTAAATAAAATAGGAAAATTATTTTATATAAAATTAATTACACAATTTATCCTACATAAAAATTTGCAAAATTTACCAATCATCCTCGTTCTGATTAAATTTATCATTTTTATCTTCATTATTTAAATGAGAAATAACTGGCCTATAGAAAGAACTTAGTTCAGTATTATCTTGATAACGTTATTATTAAAAATGTTGAACAATACTTTTAAATACATCTAATTCTTGTCAGAGCTATTCAATTTGTGCTCTTTGATCTTCAAGTTAGGCATTATGAGTTTATTGAGATAAAGTTATAAATTCATTTCTCACAATTTTTGGATATGAGAAGAGTAAGAATATGCTAGGTATTGAGTATCAATATATTCAAACATAGAATCCTAATATATTATAAGACATACCCCCAATATCATAAACCAAGCCCTTTTATTTCTTTGACAACCTTTAGCTATAAATCTAACTTTTGAAACACTATTCCTTTTACTTTCATGCAAATTTTTAAAGCATATATACTCATCTCGAAAAGCAAACAATATAATGAGTTAAAATTATATAATTAAAATTGTAATTGCAAATATAAATTATTATATAGTATATAAATAAAAATTATACATAATTACATTTTAATTAATTTATTTTATACATGTATTTATTTATACTAAAATTTTAATGATATGTATTTTTTAAAATATATTTTTTACTACAATATATTTACTTATATATACTTTTATATCATATATATATATATATATTATACAATATCTTTATTTATTGATTTCAAATAAGTAGTAGTTATATCAACATTTTATTCATAAACAAATATATTTTTAAATTACATTTATCAAATTAAACTTAAATATATTTTCACATATTATTTCATTATACATTTATTTTAATTATATCTTTATTTTGTATATTATATATATAATATTAAATCTACATATGAATGTGTTTTTTCTTTATTAAACTTGATGGTTAAGAAATTCAAAAAATATATATTCCTAAAATATAAAAAAGTAAATAAATAAACTAGCTCAATATCAACAGAATAGGCACAAATAATATTTTACAAAACAAATTTCATATTACTATAGCTATATATCGAAATTACTCTTTTTCAAATAAATACCAATAGATAAACAATATAAATACAGCAAATTAAGCATATAAATATAAAGATGCAATTACTATATCATAAAAAAATTATTTCTTACCTATAAAAAATTGTTAACCAATAGAAGATGTTAATAGCTCACACAATTTTTGAAAAATAAATAATAAGCAAATAGTTTATCTATAATTTACTACAATTTTTTCTTCCATTGGACTACAAAATAATTTTTTTCCACATTGTGAATATAAAAAAAAATATCAAATATTGTTAAATATAAAACTATAAAATGTGAGGGTACTAAATATATTAACAAATACTAAAATGATTAAATAAAAATTAAACAAAAACATACCTCAAGTCATTTTTCTACAAATGAAAAATTAAACAAAAAAAATAAAAATATTAAAAAAGAAACCTCAAATCTTTCTTTTGCCCCACTATGCTTCAAGCTAGCATAAACTTTGCAATTGAGATGGAGTTACATGATGAAACTTACTACCTCACAATTGAAGCAAGGAGATGAGAGAAAGAGCATGCTTTTATAATGAAAAATAGTTGCTCCTCCTACCTCTTTTCAGCCATTTTTTCTTCCTCTTCAGCAATTTTTTCAGACGAGTTAATGAGTAGAATATCAAACTACTCACTGGGCATGTTGAGACATGGACCATACTGGTTCATGTCTCAGTCATGTTAGACCGAGATGCGAATCAATAAGGATCGTGTCTTAGTGAGGCATCTCAATGAGAGATGGATGAGAGATGTTCACATCTTAACTAGTCTTATCAGTGATGGGATAGGACCAGTTTTTGGCATATTAAATTTTTTTAAAAAATTGGAACGCCGACTTCAATAAGGGAAATGGTTTTTGCTGCTCATTATTGATGTCATTTCTTTCTTTCTTTTTTTCTGCAATATACATTACAAAAAGGCTACCAGGTTGGGCTCCCTTTGAGCTTATTTACATATCGCGACCTTTCACTTTTTTAATAAGACCCTTTCACTTCCTTTGTCTTTATGAGATTCTTCTTTCAATCTATTAGCTAATTCTAACTAAACCAATATCTTATTGTTATTTAAAATTACTTTCCATATTATACATCTAAGAATAAATTACTTATAAAGAAATTATGGAATATTAAACTTAAACAATTTTATTTTTATGAATTTATATCCATTTCATGAAATTTAATAATCATATTATCTATCATATCTATGACATAAGAATTAAAAGTTAGGATGTCATATTGGGATTTATCAAAAAGTGATCAAGAATATTGCTTTAATTTGTCCACAAAGATTTTAAAATAATTTTTCTTAAATAGTTATTTTAAAAATATAATAAAGAAATAGATAAAATTCATGCGTCATTCATAAATTGACTTTTAGGTCAATGTTGGAAAATAAATTTGTTAATCAATTTATAATGGTTTCAAACTATTAGGTCTTAATATGGTTGTTACTATGTGCCTATTCTTGCAAAAGGAATAATTATATATTTATCATATTTTAATTAAAAAATTTGATAACAAAAATATATAATATTGCATATAAAATTTTTCTGTCCAAAAATCCTATATAAATATATATATGCGCACGCACGCGTGTGTATTTTTACTAGTGTTTCAAGTGAAGAGGCATCTCTCTATTAAAATGCCAATTCAACTCATGTGCATGATTTTATTTCAGCCCCTGCCCTTCCTTTTTTTTTTTGATTTTCTATCTTTTTCTTCTTACTCTAAGAATCTTTAAACTCGTGTTTTTGAGTGATGATGATGATGATGAGGATAATGTTTCCTTTACTAGTTTTATGAACCTTCCTTCATAATTTTAGACTCCGAGACTTTTTTGCCACTTTTCAAGCTCTTGTTTCACTGAATTCATTCCTTGAGCTTGTTTCTTTAAATACCCTTTGCCATTTTCTTTTATAATCTTTTGAAATCAAAATCCTACCTAAAATTCCAATAAGCCTCTTATTTCATAAGTAATCAAACTTTGTTTCCTGCTGACACCCTCTTTGTGAGCATGTTAGTAATACAAATCTTGTCCGTATTCTGTTAAAAGAAAATTCCATGTAGTAGTTGGAGTCAAAATAGCTAAACGACATTGAAGAGTTGTTAGTGATAGAAGATGGAAAATAATTTTATATAAAAGGCTAAACTGTATAATGAGATCACTTTTTCTCCATTCTACTATTTCATTTATCTGATCGACTTTTGTAAGTTCATTTCCCATGTTTGGCCAGTTTCCTTGTCTATGGTGCACTCCAACAATAGCTAACATAATTATTTGGATATGAAAGATGAACAAAGTTAAATAACTAAGACAACAATGCCAATTAAGATATGATATTATAAAAAAGGATTAGACTTAAACAAATTGTAGCTACAAATAACCCTTTTCTTTGCAGCATCCAATTGCATCTGTAAACATTTCCTCAAGTCCATACTTGAACTCAAATCCAGCATCTATGAGCTTCTTTGATGAAAGATTAGGAAGTTTGAGACCTTTCATATCCTTTAAGGAGCTACAATAAGAGAAGAAATGATCAAAATAATCGTTAGAAGATCAAAGAGTAGTTAATTACTTGAATCAAATTTTCATGTCTATAAACAACGTGGAGAGGGACATGAGAACTCACTCTATGGTAGGTATTTGAATTTCTGGGTATTTAATGGATAGAATTTCAAACACCTTTTCAAGAGTTGCCAAACATGCTGAAGTATTATACCTTCCTTTCGGATTAGGATGTTCAAACAAAAATATATGTGCTCTAGCCACATCATCCACGTGCACTAGAGGAGTTTTAAGATAACCGAATGGGTCATTGCCACCTGCATTCAATTTACCATAATTAGTAATCTTACTTAGAAGACTAAATGCATAAATTAATCTTCAAAGAATATTACTAATCATAGTAAATTTTCTTAATTTAAAGTCAATTTAATCCTTTAAGCATGTTTGGATGGACTGCAATGGTAAAGAAAGGATGGAAAGTGAATGTTTTAAAATGTTTCACATTTTTAGGAACTTGTTATAAGTAAGGAGAGGATGTCAATGAAGGATTTTCAAATGAACTTTCCAAAATCTTTCAAAATGCCTCCTTTATAATTTTAAAATTTTTCCATTTAAAAAAATTTCCAAATAAGAGGAATAAAAATTACTATTTAACCATCTATTCATTTTCTTCTCTTCCCCTTCCTCTTCTTTGAATTCCTTTCCTTTTCTACCTCTCTAATTTCCAAATAAAATTTCAATATGCAAGTAGAAAGGCTAAATCAAACCCAAATAAAAATAATGAGAATTCAACTTTACATTTTTTTTTTCTAGAGACAAAACTATATAAAGTGGTCTTTTAAGAATCAAGTGGCTATGAATTTAGTATAATTAATAATTGCAAAGATTTAGCATTGCTGTAATGGGAGTAAGGATTAAGAGTCATCTGACCACTTGGGGTTAACCCAAGTGGTAAGGATAGGGTGGGGGTATGAGTAGTATTAAGGGTTCAATCCCTGCAATATAATGAAAAAAAAAAAAAGATTAAGGTCATCTTTTATACAAGATATAATTGAAAAGACATGAATAGCCATAGTGGGATGCGCTCAAAGTCGATCCATTTAGGTTTAAGCACTTATGTCTCTCTCTTCAAATGTACTAGAAAAGATCCAATCCTGGTAAGAAGGAGTTAAGGTTCCAACACTTGTTTTTCTTTGAAAGACACCAAAAATTTAATGACAAAAATAGACTTATAACCACATAAGATTGTGAATTAATGTTAGGCATACATTTAAGGTGACATGTAGCAAATTATAGCACATACCAAATGCCAAATAGAGTACAGTGCGAAGAGAGCCAGGAAGCTTAGGACAAATGAAGGGTCCAACAACGAGAGGGGGAATCACAGTCACAACATCTAATCCATTTTGTTCCCCAAATTCAAGTACTGCCTTCTCTGTCAATGTCTTAGAAATCGCATAGGACGATGGAAATGTCTTCAGAGTTCTAAGATAATCTACATCACTCCACAAGCTCTCATCTATTTCTTCATCATCTCTGCCCTTGGAAGCAAGGGCAGAGGCACTGGAGGTATAAACAACTCTCTTTACAGTTTTTGAGCTCAGGCATGCCTTCAAAATGCCCAATGCTCCATCGATGGATCTTTTGGTCACAATCTCCACAGTTTCCCCTGCCTCAAAATTCATTGGGGTAGCCACATGGAATACCCCTGTGCACCCTTCAATGGCTTCCTTAAAACTTTCTGGGTTGCTTAGGTCTGCGTTCAGAATTTGTAGCTTTTGAGATGCTCCTGGCAAATTTGTGAGGAAGTTGACATCTTTCTTTTGTTCTGCAATGGAAAATCGTCAGCTTGCAACAGCTATTAAAATTTCAGAAACTTCCATTAATTCTCCAAAAGCCTATGCATATGAAACGATCTCAAAATGGACAAGTCTTAGGATGTTCTATTCCACCTTTAAATTTTTATCTCTATTACTTTCTAGAGATTTGCATCTTGTCATATAAAAATATCAAACTTTAAACAAAGATTGATATCCAAGGGTTAAAAAGCAGCATAGTGACAACCTCAAATCTTACACACAGATTCTTAAATATAGATAAAAGTTGGTTAAAAGTAAATTCCATTAAATAATTTATCTTCTTATATGCCTTTTTGTAATTTAGTTTACGTTATTTTTTTATAAATCAATCTATCCAAAAAGTTTTCATCTAATATACACTTTCCGGGAGAAAGAAAGAGAGGAATAATACTACTTAAATGAATAAAATCTTGCAGGGTTCTCTAAATTGGACAGAAGACAGAGATATAAAGGTTTTGTATATACAAGACAAACCCCACGGGGAAAAACAAAATTAGACACAGAAGATTACCAAGCTTTGACCATTCAGACACCACGAAATCTCCGGGGAAATACTGGAAGTTTTTACAGAAGATAAATTGATAGTTGATTTGATTTACTTCATATTTGGACAGAAATGGTGTACCTGGGTGAGATCTAACGGTGGCATTAACAAAGTAACCATCCTCAAGTAGTCTCTTGATGATCCAGGAACCAATAAAGCCAGTACCACCAGTAACACATACTCTTCCTTTGCCCTGATCCATTCGGACAAGAAGATAGGCTGGAGTATTCTACTGGAAAACAGGAATTTAGGGGGATGGAAACAAATATATGTCAGGCCTATCCTTTCTGGGACACATGGCCCTTTGCAATTGGCAGTGTTTTCACAAAGTTATCTATATCTTCAAAAGTCGCTTTCTCTTCTTTTCTTCTCGATCTGTATTATTATTATTTTTTATTTTGGTTTCGTGGATCGTGTGCGGTAGTGATAGATTAGTAGTGACTCTCGATTCTCTGCTGCTCTCTTACTCTACCACTGTAAAACATTTGTCGTCTTTAATTTTCTCCATTCGCCCTCCACTAGTTTACTTAATCATTGTACCTAGCTTGTTGCCTTGGCTTGCTTTTAGCGGGAGACAGTAACCAATTAGGAGTTGCTGGCCTGTTGCCTTACCTAAAGCTACTTTGTTTGGAAGTTGATTTCTTTGTAATCACTTGTAAAATTGTTGCTGACATGAATTATTACTCATCCGTATAATCATATTCGCTGGTTGTAGTTAGATTAATGGGAATCTTCCTCCAAAAAATTTCTGTTACCATTCTGTTGATAATCCTTATTATGTTCCATTATTTTTTTAGTATTATGTTTAGAAGTTAAATTTCTATTTGAATTATTTAAGAGTCCATGCATTTAAAAAGAGATACTATTTATATCTACAAACTGAATTGGCTTATTTAGGTACATGTTATGTTAATTGTACCATTTATCATAGCTTTTTATTATTTTTTCACAATTTTTTTAACAAAAAATGCACAAGACTTTATCATCACGTGAAAGAAATAAAATTTTATTTATTTTTTTATGTTTAATTAAATAAAGATAATATAATAATAAAAAATAATTAAATGACTACAATACTTCTAATATAAAAAAATAAAAAATAATTATTTTTAATTAATAATAATAATAATATATTTTTTAATTTAAAAATAATTTTTTAATGACTAATAATTTAAAAAATAAAAATATTTATTTTTAAATGATCAATATTCATTATTAATGTAAAAAATGTCAACTATTAACCCATTCCTTTGACCAGTGATTCTTTCCTTCTAGTTTTCGAAGGATTTCACATTCTTCCTTTTGCAGGACTTTGGACAGTACAATGGAATCTTCTGCTGGTGAACTCTTGCAACCAAACGATAGAATGTTTTTTGGATTCCATTCCCTAATGCCCTCTTCCAACAACCAAACGATCCTCTAGGGTTCTATTTTTTAGTTTTTATTTTGCTTTTATTAGTTTTTTGTTCTTTTTTATTATTTTAATCTTTTTCTTCTGACATTCTTTTGGGGTATTGGGCAATTCAGATTTGAGGTACTTGGGCTCCTGGGGTTACTTAGAATGAAGGAAATAGGTCTAAATTTTTTTAAAAAAAATTTCTTTCTTTGTTTATTTTTATTTTGTTTTATTTTTTTCTTCTTTTTTTTCTTTTTTTCCTTTTCTTTATTATGTTATCTCATCTTCTTAAAATCTCTTTCTTTTATTTTTATATTTTTTTCTTTTCTTTTAAAATTTTTCTTAAAATCTTTTCCTTCCTTATTCTATTTTATTATTTTTATTTATAATTTCTTATAATATTTTCTTTTTATTTTTTCAA
This sequence comes from Erythrophleum fordii, assembly GCA_032878935.1. Taxonomy (NCBI): domain Eukaryota; kingdom Viridiplantae; phylum Streptophyta; class Magnoliopsida; order Fabales; family Fabaceae; genus Erythrophleum; species Erythrophleum fordii. The sequence goes on from JAVQMF010000021.1 coordinate 290,823, forward strand.
TTTTTTATTCTTTAGTTAGGCTTCAAAAATTAAATATGACATAAACTAAATTTAAATTAACTAATAACTCTCTTTTATATATATATTTTAATTTATTTTGCTGATCAGTATTTCTTTTTTCATTTTGCACTAGGCACACTAGATGAGTAGGTTGAACCTGTGACTACAACACCCACTAACTGGTCAATTCTGACCCCCTGTGCTTGCATTACATTTGTTAACACCTCTATAATTCCTTGTAACTTGGCCACTAAAGCATCCAATGATCTTGTTTGCGATTAGGGAGCCACAACTCCTTCTACTTTTACATTCTCTATTAAGGGCGGGGCAGCCATGCCTTACCAACTACGCCTTCTACTTTTACCTCTGCCTCAATCTCTACTGGTGCCTTTATCACGACCTATAAAGCCTCTTATGATACCTCAATTATGATTATACATAGGATCATAAAGATACTTGAGGTGTCATTTGAGGACACTTGCTCTACTGACCACAAAAAACCTAAGTTTTGATACCAACATTATCACGCTCCTAAAAACAGGAGGAAGTGAACGGCATGAAGAGCAAGATAATGCTCAAATCCATAAGCCTAATAGACACTACCATAATTGAAGAGATCTTTCAATAATGTGACACATATAACATTTCTTCATCTAACTCATTATATTGTCTCATTATATCAATATAAGTATCCTTAGTTTCATAGAAATTTCGGTAGAGTTTCACTTGAAATTTATACGTCCCAATTTCTACAGTAGTTAAAGACTAACAATAATAGTAAGAGAGAGCTCTGATCTCAACCACCAACAATAAAAAATAACAAAAGGACAAAAGAAAATCAAGGAAGGGAGATCTTGCCTATGTTAAATGGAGCTACATCTAGAGTACTTTAAAAATATCATTCAAAAATTTGTTAAAACAAAACAATCATGCCCTTGTGGTTCAAAAATGGGACTCACCACTATAATGCCTTTAATCCTAGGATGAGGGAGGTAGGTCAAATCCAACACCATTATCTAAAAAGTTGAAATTAAAGGAATGAGTTAAAAACTTAATGAGTAAATAATAAATTATAATAATTGAAAATATGCTAGTAATGACTAAAGTAAACTAGATAACAGAGAAACATATACATAAAACAGTCATTATTAGGTTAAGTCTTTGACATGGAAATTATATAAAAATTCCAAGTTAACCCTTGTTACTGGCAGCTACGACTTGTTGGTAGCTTTTTACCTTAAAATGGGTAGCTAAACCTAACGGGCAGCTCCTTCTACACATGTTATTAGCATGTAATGACATAAATCCTTGAGAGTGGTTTCATCTCGTTGGCAATTCCTTATCTTAACATGGGTGGCTACACCTGACGGACAGCTCATTTCTACCCTAACCTTGTTTCACTTATCTAGGTGCATTTAGGTCACAATTTCAATTAATATTTGTGGAATCCATCATGAATCTACATCGAGCAAATAAAGTTAGGCAGATAATATCAACAAATAACTTACATATCGTATGCAGATAATAACTAAACTAACGCACACTTATGGGAGTAACTAAATAAGGAATTCATTAACAAAAACAACCAAATAATTAAGTAAGAAGATAAGTGACAAACTAATTAGTAATTGAATAATTAAGGAAATAAGTAGATAAATAAATAACTAAATACATAAATAAAAAACAAAATAAAATTCAATTTAAATATGCTAATAAGCACATAAAAAAAATTAACTTATAAATGAAAAAAATAAAATCGATTTGTAAAGAATAAGATTATAGTTAGTTTAATTTGGGGAATATATGACTAGTATGGAACTCATATTATGAAATCACAGTTGCAATTCTCATTGCACAATTTTTAATGCTAACCAACAAACATAATAATCCCCTATATTTATTCAAAATTCTCATATTGTCATCAACCCATACAACATATATATAGGTTTCAATAATACCTCAATAACTCAAAAAAGGAATAATGACCATAATTAAGTTAACACATGGAGTTACTCTTTACTTTAACTCATTCATCATAAAATTTAGTCAACATAAAAATTTAAGTAGATGAAGGCCTATCTCATTGAGGTTTACACAAATCAATCAGATCGGGATTCAAACAATTATCACAATATACTTACAACTAGAAAGAAATCTTGTATAGCATAGTGTAATTGTCATCTACTCACCAATGGTGCCTAACACTATCGAGGCACTTATTCCTCTTTGAAAAACTAATTCCTTTCACTGGTAGCATTCACAGAGCTTCCTAGCAATACCCAAAATTCACCAAATCATTACATAGGCCTAAAACAACAATTCCTAACATTCACCTAGTTTAATAATAGCTATTTAACTAAATCCCCATTCCATAATCTCACCCTTCATGCATGCAACTAACCATTAGCTTAAATCTTCCCATTTAATTACCAATCCATAATTTAAGCTCAAAAGTCACTTCAAGGAACCAAAAAATTGAAGATTCATGCATGGCTAACATGGTTAGGAAGCTTCATCAAAAGAACCCCAATCCTCATGTTCTTATATGGCTAACCAAGCAGAGGGGAAGAATTTCAACATTTTTGTAACCTTACAGAGCTAGGATAGGTCGAAAATGGGAGGGGAAAGAGAAAAATCAATGGATTCAGTGATAGGAACAAAGGAAAAATGGAGATGAAATGAAAGGGGGCTCACTGCAGACCAATGGCATAGCTAGCTTCTCTCCATGGGCCTCAGCACTTGAATCGATGATGGGAAAGCTTGGGAATACTTGCATGATGCTGGTGGTGGCTTTACAGTGGAGGAAAAATCACAGCAACCCAAGAGAGAGGAGATACACAAGCACAATGAAGGGAGAGACCAAATGGTGAATAAAAGAAAAGAAGAAAATAATGAAGAAGGAAAAGAAAAAGATTGTATATAGATATATATATATATATATATATATGTTTTGTTGGGTTATTACATTCCAAATCTTTCCTAGTTAAATCTAACCTTTATCTTGGTATAAAAAATGAATAAGTACGTTAATATGATAATACACAATAGACAATCTCTAAAATCCATTACAAACATTCTATTTCTGATGTATTAGGATAAAGAATGGTAATTCTATTACTATAAGTATTGAAGTAGACAAAGCATTTTTGTAAACTCTTGACATATTAGAGGATTAAAAGTACCCATCTTCTGAACATATAAATTGTAAAAGAAAAAAAAGAAAATAAATCAAAAAGTAAATCTTTTCATGAAAAGTTTTCCATTGCAGAAAATTAGTAGAAAATAATTAAATGCACAGGTTTAAAAAGTACGATGGCACAGTATAAAGTTAGTGCAACTATGGAAAAACAACATTCCATAATGCATAATTTTAATCACCAATAACTATTGATTGAAGTAATGGGCTCCAAATAATAGTAACTGTGAATAATGTCCATAGACAGTGTGAGATAGGCTTTAAGTTTTCTATTCATTCATTCATCAGCATTTTCAATTCTCTATTTTCTTTTTCTACATATTTCTACTATTCACAAAAATAAAGAAAAGTCATAGAGTCATCCTTCCTAAAGCATCATAAATTCACAACCTATATACAAATATATAAATAACAATTAGATTCCACCAGTATTATCAATGCTTTGATTGTAGCACCTAGCACTTGTGAATATTAATGCTACTTTATTCCAAAAGTTAATGAATATATATACATATATGATGAATTTGTACCAAGAAATCAATTATGAAATTCTAATACCAAAGATGACACTATTTAATTTACTCAAACAACAACACTAGCATTAAACTAGCAAACTCAACTAGTCATAACAATAGAAGGATTTTCATAAGCAACACTGAGAGTAGAAAAAAAAAATTATTACCAATGATCACAAAAAGTACAAAAATCAAGAATATTCTCTTACCTTTACCAACGGATGTATCATTATGAGACACTTTTTCTAGAATTCTTATGTTGAGCAAACCCATGTCTTCATTAGAGGATGATGTGTAATATTTAGTTCTTTGAAAATGAGAAAAAACGCAAGAAGCGTAACATACGGTTTCTTCGTAAATGCACGAAATTCACCGAATATAAAAGGAAGTCCCCAGATAGAGTGATTTTAGGTCCAATAAAATTAGAATAATACTTTAGACCTCAAATAGTGGTGATTCAAGGTTAGAGGTACCTTGAAACTAAAGCCAGAATAGCTAGACAGATTTTTATGAAAAGGCAACGAAACGTAATGGTATTTTTGTAATTTCAAGTAATTTTTAGAATTCTCACAAAAGGACTTTTTAAATAGTAAATTTGAGTTCTTCAAGGTTCTCAGAAGCTCTAAAAATTATGGAAAGTCTCAAGACAGTTAAAACCCCTCTATTAGACATTATTTAATGGTGGTGAGTCCAAACTTTGATTGATTTGTCCAGGAAGGTTTAGCCTTCAAATTGAGTAATTCCAAAAGCATTTTATAAGATCGAGAACCAAAATTTTATAATGAAAAAACAATTCTAAAAAAGGAGCTAAAATGAACTAGAAACAAAAATGTCAAGACGAAGGAACAAAATTGAAATTTTTAAAAAGTGTTTCTTAAACCTACTTATATATAGGTCATGCCCTACCTCCTCATTCATTTAGCCACATTTGTTTCTGCCCTAAATCAAAGGAAGAACCCTAAGGGTGAGGCGCACAAGAAGGAGAAGAAAAGAAGGAGAAAAATAAGGAAGAGATATGGATTTTCTTAGTTTTTTTCATGCTTTCTCTTTAGCAAACTTCTTTTCCTCCATTTCCCCTTCTTTCCTATAGTTTTATTGAAGTTCTTAGATTTGTTTTGAGGGCAGAACAAAGGGGAAAATTCGGATTTCAAGAGAATAGGCCAAGTAAAGTGAGAAACAAGCAAGAAAAGCTAAGGAAACAAGGCTAATCTTCATTCCTATGGTAGCTACTTCTTCTCCCCTTCTCTCATTGCTTCATCTAACATAGGGAACTTTAAGAAGGTATGGATTTTGGGTAGAACCAAGGGTGACTCTTAGGAATTTAAGGGAGGAGAATAAGGATATGCAAAGAAAATAATAAAAGAACCATTAGATTATAAGATAGAAAACCTAGGGTTTCAAGTGTCTCTTATAAAATCTAATTTGATACAATAATTCTTAGGTCTAAATAAGTGTTTGGATGAAGATACATAGTCTTGGCCTAGAGGATTTTATATACCTAAGGATAGTTTTTAATTTTTTCAAGCCTATTTTTGAGTTATATATGATAGGTGAAAATGAGGGGAAACCTTGAAAAAGATGTAAGAGGCCTAAGGAATGAATTGGTGTCATAATATAACCTAAAGAAGCAACACCTAGTTAAACTCTTTATTTTAATTATGTGATGAATCCAAGAGGTTTAAAAGGAGTCAAGAATCATAAATGAAAGGAAAGAATAGAGCCTAGAACTCAATTGATGGATGTTGCTTCATTAGGTGCATTTTGGAACCATAATGCAACTATTAGACCAAGTTAGTGCTTAAGGAAGATGTATGGCCTTAGAAATGATTCCAAGAACTTAATTGGCTTCCATATATTGTGTTTAGGCTAAGAGAAACTAATTTCACACCCTTGTGAGTGTGAGGTTGAGGAAGAGGACTCAAGGCTCAAGGGAAAAGTGTGCTTGTATGGCAAAGGTAGCTCTCTTCACTTTCTCTCATGCATGAATGTGTGCTTACCTTGTCTTTGAATATGTGTATGTTTGTTTTAAGTCATGAAAAGTGTTCTAGCATGTGCCTTTGTTCCATGGTACCATGATATTGTAATATATTTTCAAATGATACCTACTATGTGTGTTTGGATTTGCTTTAGTGTGGTAAATCCAAGAACCCTTAGCCATAGTAAGGATGAGCTAAGAACTCTTAAAAATAGTTGAGATAAAGTAAGAAGTCTCCTAAGAGTGAGGTTGAGTCAAAATCTTTTAGAGAAAGTAGGTGAGGTAAATCCAAAATCCATAAGAGAAGGGGTGATGTCAATCTATTTACTTAGCAAGCCTATGTGTGCTTTGTATAACTTATTCAAATGCCAAGAATGCTTCTTGAATGATCATACATTTCATTATGCTCATGCATGCATTTTTAAGACTTGTATTGCATTCTTTATGTGTGATTGAAAATGAGATAAGCTATTGGGATTCTTTGAATCTTATTCCTTCCTTTCCAATGTCTTAACATGCTAGATGAATCACATGAACAAGGTAATGGAAGCCATCAAGTTAAAAGATAAGAGATTGACAACAATTTGCCTAGTTTTGTTTCTTTTGTAGCTATATGTATGGCAAGTGATGTAATCCTATAATAAAATTGTTGTATAATCATATGAACTATGTAATTACCCAAATGTTTGATGTATGTATAAGTTTTAGTACTAAATGAATGGCAATATGCATTTTGGGTAGTGAATGGCAATGTAAAACATATGTAATCTTGTGTATAGCATGGGGTGAGAGAATGATTTTTCAATTTCTGGGTTTATACACCTTTGACACAAGTTTAAAAGGTCATTTTGATACATTCCCACGTGCTCAAGTAGTCATGGTTGCTTTAGAACTCAAAATGAATCATTTAGACCCATTTAATGACATAAAATAGATAATTTCACAACGCAGCATCAAGATTTGACCAAATGAACAAATTTTCCTATGAAATTTGGCATGCATGTAGATATTATCTAGAGCTTTTTGGAAAGCTAAAGACTAGCTTATTTGGAGCTCTGTGAAATTTATTATGAATTTTCAAGTCATCATTTTTCTACTGAACTGATGTAGACACTATTTATATGGTCAGTAATTTGAGCTGTGTCATTTGAGATGTTCAAGGCTTATAAAATTTTATAAGCATAAACTAAACATAACAAGCTTTTCATGGCCACTAAGATCACCCAAATTGGACATCTGAGTAGGGAGATATGAATTTTTAAAGGTGGAGGATAGTACCAGTAATGACAGTCAATGTCTAGTATTGTTCCATCAATTTCTAGTAGTTAGTAGCCTCTGTTGTGACTTGAATTTATTTTTATCATAAATTAAACATCTGTAGCTTTCTAGAATGGTAAAGTATGTATGATTTCAATTTTTCTAGAATTAGTTATGATTTTCCAAATTTGTGACAATAACCTAGAAAATCAGTTTGAGGCTGCACCTGGTGTTTTTATATATTTTATCCACTTGCACGAATTCTAGGCTACTTCTTAGGATAGTTATGAATTTTATTTGTATATTTAAATATGAGAATGAGATGGATGAGTCCATATAGCCCACGGGACACCGAATAAAAATTTTATCCATAAGTAACCAATTAAATGAATAATGATTTTCTTTAGCAAACTTGTATGATCCAAAGAAGGGAATTTAGAAATGAGGTAAGATGAACTTAATAAATATGGTGTTATAGGATGAGTAGGGAAGCGCTAGTCTGAATGCGAGTAGAAAGGGAAGAGCTACCAAGCAAATAACCAGAATTTTTGTCAATATTATTGAAAGAAAACCAAATTTTGTTGGTATAAATCGATATGCTTTGTTGGGTCTTTGATAAAAAATCATCGCCAAAAGGCTCTTTTTTGTGAGAGCATTCAAATGCATTCAAGGGCATATCTAATTTAACCAAGAGTTTTGATTATTTTGCTCTAAAAATGATGGGTTGTGTTCAACCACAGTAGAAGGAGGCTGAAGAGAAGGTAGGCAAGGGAGCAGGAAAGGAAGGTTAGGGTTTCTTTGGTTAGCGTTTCATTTAACATTTCATTTTTATTTTCTTATTTATTTTTTTACCTTTTCTCATGCAAATTTTTTTTAATTCTTATAGAAAAATTATTCCATGAGAATTAAAACACATTTTCTCTTTTTAATTTTGTAAACATTTTTAAAATTTTCATGATAAATTTCTATGAGAATAAAAGAAATTTTCACTTAATATTCTACTTCCATTTTTTTTGTCAATTTTTTCACTATTCTCATGGAACGTTTCCATGAGAATAAAAAAAATGCAATTTTTTTAATACTTATAAATAAAATTTTGTGAAAATAAAAAAATACTTACAATATTTTTAATTATCACAAAACTTTTTTGTGAGAATTTTAAAATTACACAATTTTTTTAATTTTTTTTCTCAATTCTCACCATAAATTATTATGGGAATTAAAAATTTTGCAATTTTTCCTCTATAATTCTCACAATATATTTTTGCAAGAATTAACAAAATATTTGTTAAATTATTTTCTCATAAAAGAATTTTGCAAGAATTGTTGGTGCCTAATTCTCACCATACTAAAGCATATTTGTCACAATATTTCTCTCAAAATTCTCTTAAAAAATTTTCACAAAAAAATGCAAGAATTGATGTAAAAAATTGTAAAGTATGACAAATTCAATGAGAATTCCTCACTATAAAAATTTTGCAAGAAGTTTTCATAAAAGAAAAAAAAAACCTTGATTTCTATATGTGTGTGTGTATGAGAAATGCTTTGTTAAGTAGAACTTCTTATATTAGTAGTCTAGGAATTATATAAGAACTATTAATTTTAACAATATTTGCAAATAAATTTGATAGAAAGACAACAACATGCTTATGATATATATAATGAAAGTAAGATAAACACAAACTTCACATCATGAACTTAACAATGTTGTTATTTATCCAATCGAAGTTTGTTACAAATATTTATATAGACACACACACACACCCCATTGTGTATATGAAATTATTATGTGTTATGTTTTTGTATAAATATGATTATGATTATAGCTACTAAGAATATCATTAAAAAATATGATGCTAAGAAACTATTGACTTATATCATATAAGTGTTTAAACAAGGAAATACAACTCAATAAAGAAGAGATTTAGACATTTTTTTATTGAAAAGGAAAGGAAAATATTGCTTACATAATGGTGCTAAGTAACAAGATTGATAAACTTATGTATCAGTACGAGTCATATACAATTGTTGAAGCCATATGGATAGTCCTTAAGGATATATAATCATATTAAAGAGGCTGACAATCAAAGAATTAAAGTCATTTGGTCATATGCTTATAGATGAACAATAAGCTTAGACTTAAAATTGAATTTGACGTACAATGAGAGCATTACTATTTTTTATGATGTTGCTCATCATATAAAGCTTAAGGATGAGTGATTAAAAGTTTCTAAATTCTCTACACATGCTTATATGACTAAGACTATTATGATTTCAAAGCCTAGACATGAGAAGGACAATGCTTATATAATAAAGAAAGGATTTAGCCGACATATCAAGAAGGTGAAGAAAGAATTTAGGAAGACATATAAGCATGGTGGAAAGAAGCTTAATATAGCTAGAATTATGTATTATATTTGTTAGAAAGTGGATCACTTTGCTTGTGATTGCATTGAGAAAAATAAAACTCCCATAAACCATGTAGCTAGGTATCAAGGATTTTTCATGGTATACCATTAGTTGCTTCTTAAAAGTAGATGGCTTCACGTAAGATATAGTACAAAATGGAAATATACAAGGGATGTGATTATTTGTAATATGGTCAAGTATGAAAGCAAGACATAAAACTCAGTATTTTATTACATTTATCAATGATTATTTGTAATATGATCAAGTCTATTTGATCTTTCATAAGTTAGAAGTGCTTAAATTCTTTAGACATTATATGAACATAGTTGAGAATCAAATGTATAAGAAAATTAAAACTTTAATTTTTGACCCAAGATGTAAATATTTATTGTAATAATTCAAAGAGCTCTGTTAAAAGAAAAAAAAAAAAAGAATCATGAGACAATTGATGATTCCATAACACTCTACAATAGAATGAAGTTGTTAAAAGAAGAAATCAAACTTTATTCAAAAGGGTTAGGTCGATAATGGTTGAAACGTACTTATCATTTCTTATTGGAATGATATGTTATTAATTGATGCCTTCATATTGAACTGAGTACCTTTGAAATTAGTTGTAACAAGCTAGTTTTAAGCATATTAAAACCATATTTCTTATGTCCATGATACTTATTATGAGCATAAGAATTTAGCTCAAAGGATAAGAAATGTATTTTTAGTAAATATTTGAAACAATCAAAGGGTTATACTTTTCATTGGTGAAAACAAAGGTGGAAGTATAATTAAAATTAAGTTAAGTGACCTATACATTTAGAGAATGAATTTACTAGTATAGGAAAGATTGACATGTATACATCTCTTTATGAAACACAAGATTAGGAAAATGAGAGAAAGAAGTCATGTCTTTCACCTATTGATCTAAGTGGAAGTTTGGTGCAAAATGAGAATGTTGCACAGACAACCCCACTATTTAAGAGTAACTATGACAATGTACTTAAGCGTTAATTTAAGATTGAAAAGGCAACACTTAAAGGTACTCCACAAGATAATGAAGAGCCAAACATAGTTAAAGAGGCTCAATCATACCTTACTAAATAAAATTAGATAAAAGTAATGAAAAAGAGATGGATTTGATAAAGACAAACTATATCTGGGATATGGTTAATCTTCCATCTAACTAAAAAGTAATTAAAAACAAATAGTTCTTAAAATAAATAGAAAGGCAAATGTATCGAATTGAGAGTTATAAGACACGATTAATTACTAAAGGGTATACATAATAGGAAGGTATAGGCATTAAAAATACATTCTCACCTATTATGCAATTTATTTCAATTAGCTTATCCTAATTTATTTGCAAATTTGAACTTACTACTACATCAAATAGATGTAAAACCATATTTTTAAATGAAAAACTTGATGAAGTCATCTTAATGGAATAACCATTAGGTTCCATAAAGAAAGGAATAGAGCATGAAATTTGCAAGTTCTAAAAGTCCATTTACAAATTAAAATAATCATTTAATCATTGATATTTGAGGTTTTATCAAATATTAACTTCATATCTGAAGTGATTAGTAAAGATAGCTATATTTACACTAAGACACTATAAAGAAATGTCATAATATTTGCCTTTTTAGGGATAATATACCATTAGCCATAAATAGTCAAGATGCTTTAATAGTTGTTAAAGAATAATTATCCTTGAATTTTGAAATAAAAGATATGGGTAAAGTAGAGTATATCCTTGGAATTAAAATCCAAAGGAATGGTTCAAAAAAATTAATTGCTCTATCACAAGATAATTATATTTAGAAGATGATTGAAGAGTTAAGCATGAAAGACTACAAACTCATTTATATCCTTATAGTAAAAAGAAATAGTTTAATGTAACACCCAGTATGTCGTAAAAACATTGAAACAAACCAATTTGAAAAGCAAGTCCCCTAAGCTGAGTGATTCAAGGCCAAACAAAATTTAGATAAAATTTTAAATAATAGAAAATGAGGATTTGAGCCTTGAGTTGCCCAGAAATAGGGACCAAAGTGATTCGAAAAATTTTGCCAAAAGGCTAGTGGCATTTTCATAAAAAAATACACCTAAGAAGGCTTTTTAAACAAAAATTATAATATGCCTAGGGTTCTCAAAGGCCTCAAAAACTATGGGAAGCCCCAGCACCGATAAAGCCCATCCCGTGTACTTTTTTCGATATCAGTTGACCCGAACTTTGATCGATTCGTTTAGGAAGGTTTTAGCTCTGATTTAAGTGATTCCAAAGACATTTTGTTAAATTAAGAATTGAAATTTTATAATGGAAAAGAAAGTTCTAAAATAGAAGCTAAAATGAAGCCAAACCAAAAATGCCATGACAGAAGGGTAAAAATGGAAATAATTTTTACAAGGAAGCTTCTAAATTCTTTTTTAAAGTCCACGTTCTTCCTCTCCCTCCCTAAACCAACTTTCTTTTGCCCAACTTTAGAGAAAATTTACAGCTCCTTAGGCACACAAAAGAGAGGGAATTTTGGAGGAGAAAAGCAAGGCAAAAGGTGAGAAAGAGTAGGATTTTGATACGTCTTCCTCTTGAAACTTCATCCTCCTCTTCTTGCTTTATCTTTCCATGGTTTTAATGAAATTTTTGGTGCTAGTTTGGGGTCAGACCAAAGGAGATAAATTTGAAATTCAAGGAGGATGAAGAGGGAAGAGAAAGGACTCTTAAAGGAAACTTGATTTTAAGGTAGTTTCTCCTCCTTTGTTGCTTCTTTTTCTCCTTTTTCTCTTCCATGGTGGGACGCCTAAAAGAAGGGGGGAAACTTTATGTTTTATAATCAATAAGAATTCACCTAATTAGGTTATGGGAAGATGGAATACACAAAAGAAATGCATGAAAACCTAGTAGAATTCAAGTTGGAAAAGTGTAGGGTTCTTGAACATAATCTAAAATTTAGGTTAATTCAAGAATTTCCTATCATATATGAGTGTTTTTTTGAGTTTCTAAGACTCCTAGGGAGCCTCCCAAGTGCCCCATCCATAGAGGAAAAATTTCAAACTCCATGGGTCCTTAATGAAGGCATATTTTGGCCAAGACCCATAGAGATAGTTAGGGGATGTTTTAAATGGTTCCAAACTTGATTTGGGACTTTATATGATAAAAGAAGGTAGAAGAAACCCTTGAGAAAAATTTAGAAGCCTTAGGTTAGGAGGTGAGGCAATAGCCTCCATAATATAATCTTATGAAGCAATATGTACCTAGGTTTGTGAAAGTGAGTGTGTGATATTTTCAAGGACCTTAAATAAGGTCAAGAGACCTAAATAAGGCAAGAGAATGGAACCAAGAATATTAATTATGGTAAATGCTTCATTAGGTTATTAATAGAACTATATTGTGATAAATAGAATAAAGTGTATTCTTAAGAGTGAGTTGGATGTCATAGCTTATTCCAAAAGTATAATTGACTGTTGTTTGTTGTGAATAGGCTAGGGAAATCTAACCCTACCTCATTGTGTTTATGGAATCGAAAAGGAGAAGGAACAAACAAAGTAAAGCTTAAAGTTGCACTAAGGTAGCTCTCCACTATTTCTTGTTACATATATGTCATTGTGTGCTTGTATGTATATTTATATTTTTGAGACATGCCACTTGATGCTATGTTGCTGTTTTGGCACCAATATGCCTTATTGAATGCCTTTGAATTATGGAAATGGCTCATAAGGGTGAGGTAGTGCCAAAAGTCCCTTGATGTAGGTGAGGAGATGCCAAAAGTCTCATGGCATAGGTGAGACAAAGCCAAGAGCCCCTTAGATGGGTGAGGCTAAGTTAAAAGTCCTTAAACTAAGAGTGAAGCAAATCCAAAAGTCCTAGAAATAGGGTGAGGCCAAACCAAAAGTCTCTAGAGCTCATTCTTATGCTTGACATGAGTTTGTGACATAAAAATGTGAGAATTGAATGCTTCTTAGATTGATTGGTTGCATACTTATACCTTTGACATGTTTTATGCCTTGAAAATGTACTTGAATAGGTGTATGAACTATTGAGATTCAATGAATCTCACTCCCTCCTTTCTCTTATCTTATATGATCTAGGTGGAGCTCAAGATCCAAAGGATGGAAGCCAAGGAGCTTAAATATCCATCTCTTGAAAAATCTTGCTATTTTTGATGTACTAGAATGCCAAAGTATATATGTATATGTTATTTTTGAGCCATGACACTTTGAACAAGTATAAAACTATGTAAAGATAGCATATCTATCAAGAATAGAGCTAAATGAATGGAAATGTGCAATTTGACCCTTAGGAGCCCATTTGTACATGATGTTTATGGAAGTGGCATGATAAATTTGAGTTGCATGATAGTTCAAACCTTATGAAAGACTTATTTATGTTATATTTGTGTATTCTAAGTTGCTCAAATGTGTGTGTAACAATGTATGGCTCATTTGGACCAAATTTGCCCTTTTTTTAGAATCAAAAGTGCCATAATCTTGAGCTATGGTAAAGTGACCAAATGGCCTCTTTTTGACTTAAAATTTTGCATGCAATTAGATCTGACCTATAGATTTTTAGGAATCTAAAGACAGGTCATTTAGAGGTCTGTGGAATTTTCTATGATTTTTCAAAGTTGGTATCAGAAATTTGGATCTATTGAAGTACTATTTATTTAGTTAGTTGTGAAATTGTGTCATCCAAGGGGAAACATGGTCCAATGACTAAAAAATTTTATAAAAAGAACCAAGACATTCACAGTGACTTGTACCAATTAGAATCACCTCATTTGGAGGTCTAAGCTAAGAGATATGAATTTTTGAATTTCTAGAACAATAGTAGCACAACACGACCTGAGTCACTGTTCCATTGAATTCCAGTGGCTAAGCATGTTTGTTTTGGTATAAATCTATTTTTACCATAAAGCTAAGATCCATAAATTTCCAAATTGGTATCATTTGCATGAATTGGATTTTTGTGAAATTAATTGGACATTTTTTAAATTTATAGCAGACACTTGCATTAATACTAATAGCTGTCTGAACTTTTGCACCTTTTCGCATATCAGATGCCTTCTATGTTATGTTTCATGGCATAGACATATTTTTATCATAAAGTAGATATCTATAGCTTTCCAAAATGCCATAGTATGCTTGATTTCAATTTTTCTTGAATTAATTACGAATTTTCAAAATTAAGGCTCAAAAGTTACAGACTAAACCCAAGGTAGAACCATTAAAAACCATGTATGCTTGATGTAAGCTCAGGTTTTTGGCAATTTTTTTAGATGGTTTTAAGTTGTATTGGTGTAATAAAATGTGAGGATGAAATGAGAGAATCCCCAAGGCCCATGGAGCCAAAATGGAGAAAATGTGGAAATGGTATTATTTTCTTTGTTTTCTTAAGGGAATTCATGTATGAGACTTGTATATATAAGGGGATTAGTTAAGAAAGCTATGGTATCACATTTAAGTCATGAGATATATGCTTAAATTGAAACTACATTGAAAATTATGTAAAAAGTCTCTTATTCTAATGTTGTTGGCATATTGTATGCAATGATGTTAATAAGTTCAAATATTTTTAAGCAATTGGCCTTGTGAACTGATGCAAGTTAAATTTCAATCAATAGCATTAAATTTTTATTGAGAGAATGAGAAGATACTTATGGGTACTGTAAACTATGCATTGTATTGTTAAATAAGTGATTGCACTTGAATGTCTAATGTGAATTAGAAAGGAGATTTAGATGCACAAAAAATAACTTATGGATATACATTCTAGCTAAATATTAATATCATACCTTAAAACAGCAAAAAGTATACAAAAATAATATTATACATGATAGAAGTAGAGTGAATTGATATTCCACTATAGTGTAAGAGGTTATATAGTTGAAGAGGATTATAAAACACTTAAAGATTATTAGTGAGGTATTAAGTCAAATATTAATCAATTGTGATAAAGAAAAAGTCATAGCCTACCACTACCAAAAAAAAAATTGTTTTAACAGCAACTATAAAAAATTGTCACTAAAAATATGCTCCTATTTGTGACTTTTTTAATTGTAAGAGGATTATAAAACATTTAAAAAATATTAGTAGGGTATTGAGTCAAATATTAATCAATTGTGATAGAGGAAAAGCCATAGCCTACCACTATCCCAAAAAAAAGAAAAATTGTTTTAGCAGTGGCTAAAAAAAGTCGCCATTAAAAATATGCTCCTATTTGTGACTTTTTTAATTGTTGCTAAAAGTCATTGCTATGAGTGTATTTCTTATTTTTCTAAAACTTTTAGTGGCAATACAAAAAAATTCATTGCTAAAAGTCTTTGCATCATCACCTAAAGTGACTAAAACCATTTTGTGGTAACTTTTGTCGCCAATAAGTCCTAAATTTTTAATTAAATAAATTACAAATTTTCATACATAAATTTCTATTTTTTTATAACTTTTAGTAATTATGTCATACAAATTAATATTAATTTAATTTAAAGAATTTCAAATAATATATTTATCGCTTCAACTATTTTTTATGTATATATCTATTATTAGTAATTTCTTTTTGTTTATTTTTTATCTAGTTTTATAAGTTATCAAATCCTTAATTAAAAACAAAAAAATGACAAATAGATAATTCTATTTTATTATTTAATTTTTAATTAAAAAGATAATTACAAAAAATTATTAAATAAAATTGTACAATATTTATTAAAATTTTAATAATATCTTATAAAAATTAATATTAATATTAACTTAAATAATTTCAAAGAATAAATTTCTTACTTAAACTATTTTTTATTTATATATCAATTACTAATAGTTTTGTGTATTTTTTCTTTATTTAGTTTGATGAGTTATTTAATTATTAATCAAAAACTAAAAATAAATTAAATAGATAATTTTATCATAATTATTTAATTTCTAATTAAAAATGTAATTACAAATTTATAACATAAATTTGTATGATATTTATTACAATTTGTATATAGTATTAACATTTTATAAACAACAGGGTGGGATTAGGATTAGCTATTATTGTAGAGATGATAAAATATTTTGGTTATCATTAAATAATACCCATTATGCATAATAAGATATAAATTTTTTCAACTTTTATTTAATATTAAATAAACTAGTAAATTATTATGCTTAAATTTTTATTACTAAATTAAAATTTTAAATTATAGAATTCAAACATGTAAGATTTAAAATTTAAGATTTTAAAACTAATTGGACAATGTCTTTATTATCATTGCTTTTTCTTTTTATTATTTATATCCATTTTTATTATAATTTATTATTGCCTTCATCCATCATAACATCTTCCCTCCCTCTTTCTCTAGTATCTAAATTATCTAAACATTTTGGTGCTAGAAGTACATACTTAAAAGCTCTATTCCTTCCTAATTTGAAAATTTCATCCTCTGCCAAATTTGAAGGCCATGTTCGACTAAACCCTAAAACCTATTTCCCCTTAAATCAACAAAACCCTATTTCTTCATGTTAGAGCTTCATCTAACATGTTAATACTACTCCCTCCTTAATCCAATTGCTTGTTTTGCCATTTCATTCTACATTCATCTACAAAGGGGTTTTCTAGCTCTCTCTCTTTCTTGATGTTATAATTTTCTTCCTGATCAATATGGGGTTTTAGTGTTCTCTGATGCCAATCAATAGATTGCTTTTTGAGCCTTAATTTATCTATTCATAGGTCATTAGACTAGATCTCATTGATCCCTTTTCTTACATTATTTTATAGTCTCACTGTCGTAATGTTGGAATATGAAATTTCCACAAAATGCCTGAGCGAGATATCCAAAATTGCTATGATACGTTTTAGAGTGGATCACAAGTTCTTGAGAACTGTAGCCGACTCTCACTAGCTTCTTCATCCCTCCGAGTCAATTAGGCTTGGTTCTATCACATATTAAATCTGATGAGTTTTTCCTTTCTTTCCCCCTAATAATGGACAAAAAGCTAAATGTTGGAAAATGAAATATTAAAAAAAATCATCCATTGCTTGGCCTCATTCTTCTCTAATTAATTTAATGCCAAATGCCATTTTCTAGACATTGGAAGAGTTGAAAATATAATATTCAAATTGCTTTTACTTATAAGTATTTTATCAATAATCAAACTATAACATCCAAGATTTCAGAATTTTTCTAAGTCTTCCCATTATAGTTAGGATACCTGTTCACTATAACAAGAGTACCAGTTCACTACAATGAGAATGTCAGTTTGCTA
The DNA here is from genome assembly GCA_032878935.1 of Erythrophleum fordii. NCBI lineage: Eukaryota > Viridiplantae > Streptophyta > Magnoliopsida > Fabales > Fabaceae > Erythrophleum > Erythrophleum fordii. Next base: position 308,404 of record JAVQMF010000021.1, read on the forward strand.
TAGCGAGTTCATGTCCCATACAAAATCTAGGGAGTTTCTCGCAATAGCACCAGCCATGGCGAGAATAATTGGGACTTAGAACTGATAAGTTCTTGCTGTAGTGAGAGGTGCTTCCGGCTACAATGATACTTGTTCTGAAAAAAAGCATGAAAAAGTAGAATTTTGTTTCTTTAAGAGTGCAGAATCCTCTCCTTCATTCTAATTGACATTTCATCTACTTAAGACCAAGGGAGAGCTTATCTAAGAAGGGTGCACAAAGGAGAAGGAAGGGAAAAGGAAGGAAACTAAGGAAAAGGTGAGAAAAACTAAAGATTTTCATAGCTTTCCTTCTTGAAATCTTGTTCTTCTTTCTTTGCTTTCTCTTTCTATAGTTTTGGTGAATGATTTGGTTATGTTTTAAGCTTGGTTAAGAGGAAGGAGATTAGAAATTCAAAGGGAAGGTTAAGGTAAAGGGAAACACTCTTGAAGAAGGCTTGAATTCAAGGTTTATATCCATGTATCCTTGTCTCTTCTTCTTTGCTTCTTTTGTATGTTAGTTCCACTAACTTAAGAGCTAGTAAACAAAAGGAAGTTTTGACTTAGAACTAGCAAGAAACCACTAATTTAGAGTGTGAAAGCTTGGGAAATGCAAAGAAAATGGAAGAAAAGCTAGTGAATTTCAAGAGAGAGCAACTAGGGATTCTTGAACACTTCGTAAATTCTATTTTGATTTATAAATTCTTAGCCTATGTGAGTGTTTGTTTGAGTTCCTAAGACCTTTAGGAAGGCTCCTAAGTACCTCTCTCTTTAAGGAAAAACTTAAAAACCATAGATTGAGATTTAGGTCAATAGGTTCCATAATGTAGCCTTAAGAAGCAACTTGTATCTATTGTAACACCCTAAAATTAATTAAAGTGTTAATCATGGATTTGGGTTAATTAAGAATAATTAATATAGAATAATTGAGTAAGTTAAATGAATGAAAATTTTAGAGAGATAAATTATTAAAATGAGTTTGAAATTTTATTGAGTTAGAAACCCTATCTAGGCCCAAATTAAATTAAATAAGCCATGATTAGAGACTATTGGAAGCACAAGGATTTTAGGTGCAAACCCAACTTTTATTGTGAGACTTGGCCCAAAAGAGAGCACCTAGTGATGGCTTAATTCAATTTAATGAATTAGAGACTCAAGACTCAATTTGTATAAGCTCTTATAAATGTTCCTAACCCTTATGCAAACCCAAATCAATTGAGTTCTTCAAACTTGGTCTAATTTAATTAAATTTTTGTAGCCCAATACATTAAAGCTGGCCTAATAAGGCTTAAATCTAAAACCCACTTAGTATTGGACCTTTGGGTCAGCCCATAACCCATATTAGACCCAACTTAAACCCAACTAAAACTTTAAACACGTAAGCCCCTCCACACTTTGTTGAAACGTAAACACAAGAGGATTTTCGCACCTTGAGAGGAAGGCTAAGGTTTTAGGCAAGAAATCCATCATTTTTCACTTTTAAACTCAAAATCAGCCAAGGTACTTGTTATATAACTTTATTCTTTTCTTTTTCTCTTCAATTTGGCCTAATTAGTTTTTCATTTGGAGCATTTTCGTTTTACGCAAAATTTGAAATGTGGTTGTTTGAGATTTTCTTGGTGAAATTTCGTAGGTTGAGGCTAAGGGTGTTATTAAATAAGTATAAACTCTTCATTTTGATGCATTTTCTATTGGTTTAAGACCCCCATAGTAGACTTATAGTATGGGCCTTAATTTTGTGTGAATTTTCCTATGGTTTGGAGTGATATTTTGATGTTTCTATTCTAGGGAAGGCAAAACCCAAAATTAGAGGCTCTTGGTGATTAAGTAAGTGCCCCTTAGGTAATTATTAGTAATTTAATTCTTTAAGCATTAGGTTATCACCATAAATGATGAATGAGATAGTAATGGACTGATATAAATGATCATTTTATGATATTATGATTTTAGGAGGATTTTGGTATTGTTATAACCTCTTAACTAGTCTACAAGTGAGGTAATCGGGGTTCATGCTAATTCCATACATTTCTATTTTAATTTTGTATTTACTGCATGATTATGAATTTGATGTTAAATGAATTAGTTGGCTATGTGTTATTTATGATTCGACCTTGTGAGTGTATGGTGGAGCTGTGATACGGCTCTCACCTGTGTATGTGCTTCGATCGGACACTAGGTTATGACCAAACCCTAGATACACTGAGCCCTGGATGTGCTCATTAGGGGGTTGGTGCTATGGATGGGCCTCTCCCAGTGTTATTAGACTTTAACATGTGGAATTGTTATTGCTAGTATGGGATAGTAATCATAGATAACCTAATTGTTTGATTTACTAATATGGTTGGTACATTTTTTGTTGCTTATCTGAAATCATACATATATATGAATTAAACTGGAATACATGAATGGAATTTTCCTTAGTTACTAAGATTTGCATCTCACCCCGTTTCATAGGATCATACTTTCAGGTGAAGGCTCTTCGGGTAAGGATAAAGGAAAGTAAGTAGATGAAAATCTATGAGCTCTAACCATGGGTGGAGAAGACTACACTTAAACTAATTTAACTAGAATAGATGCTAAATTTTGTATTCTTTTTGTATAGCATCATCATGTAATCATGTTGCCAAGTGTAGGCTTTTTATATTTTGATTACTTAAGATGTATCTATTGAGGAGTTATGCCTTATCTTAACTTGGTATTGGATGTATAAACCTATAACATATGATGTATGAACTTTGTTGAATTTATGATATAGTATACTATTGGAAATGTCATTATGTGATACATTAGATGTTGATATGAACCATTAATGTATGAAATCTCTAATGGAATGTGTATCGATAATTGTTAATAGTTCATGAATTCTTGCTGTTATTACCCTATGAACTTGCTGATATAGGGTAGTTGAAGGAGTAGAAATTAACATTTAAGTCTTAAACTAGTAATGATAGATAAGCTAGGTAAATTAAGCTAATGAAAGCCATTGAAGCCTTCCAAATTAAGGTAGAGTGGCCCTAGGGTGTCATTGGAGGGAGAGTGGAAAGTATGAGACAAGACTTTAGAAGTTGTAGGATCAGAAGGCACTGCACCGTGGCTAATAGAGGTGAAAAAACCAAAAGCTTTGCCCTCCCTCTCTATCTATCTAAAAGTGGAATTAGCCACGGTAAAATGTGAGAGGCCAAACTGGAAGTCGTCCAGAGGCGAATTGGCTGTGGCTAAATGGGAATTAGCTAAGATGAACTTTTGTGAAATTGTGTCAGGTGTTCCAGAGAGGAATTAGCCATGGCTAAAGGGGTAATTGGTCGTGGCCAATAGTGAGAGGCGAGCGAGGTAGGCTCCAGGAGGTTTCCTCATTGTGGCGCCATGTAGGTTAGCCACGGTGAAACCTATGAAGATAAAGAGTGATCCCAAGAGCAATTGGCCATAGCGCAAAGACATTTAGCTATAGCTAATGACTCCAAACTCTCATTCAAACCTAGAAATCTTAGTTTTTCCTAGATAACCTCAAAGGATGACTTAGAAACATTGGTAGAAGTTAACCTTAATTACAATTATTAGAAGTTAGGGTTGTCATATCTATACTCTTGAAAATGAGTTTGTGATGACTTCATGGAGTCTAAATGGAACCAAGAGGTCTAGATATGAGAAGCAAAGGAAGCAAAGAGTCTGAATCATGGTATTGCTTCATCAGGCCATTAATAGAGCTATTATGGAACCATAGATTGAAGTATGCTTTTTAAGTGTGTATTTGATGCTTTGGCTTATTCCGAGACAGTAATTGAATGCTATTTGTTATGTCAAGGCTAAAGAACTCAAGCTTCATCTCGTTATAGTTGTGAGACCGAAAAGGGAAAAGAGAAATCAAGAGGGAAGCTTGTGTTTAATTGTTAAGATAGCTCTTCACTACTTCTTATTTGCATTCTTGGATATGTAATTGTCATTGTATACTTGTATTTTCATTTGTATGTTAAGACATGCCATTTGATGTTGCCTTGATACATTGGTACCAATATGTTTATGTTTTGGTTATGAAAATTACTCTTAAGGGTAAGGTGGTGCCAAAAGTCCTTTGAGATGGGTGAGATGGAGTCAAAAGTCCCTAGGAATGGGTGAGACAAGGCCAAAAGTCTCATGGATGAGTGAGGCCAAGTCAAAAGTATCTAGATCAAGAGTAAGGCTAATCCAAAAGACCCGAAAATGGGGTGAGACTAGACCAAGAGTCCTTAGATCTTATTCTTGGCTTTGATATGATTTTCATAGCATGTAAAGTGTGTGTTGAATGATTCTAAATGATGTTGGATGCCTACTTATATGCTTTAACATATTTATATACCTTGATTGCTTACTTGAATAAGTGTATGAGCTATTGAGATTCTATGAATCTCACCCATTTTTCTCTCCTATCTCACCATGTCTAGATGGTGTTCAAAAGGTTAAAGATGGAAGCCAAGGAGTTTGAAGGACTATCTCTTGACTATTGTATAGTTTCATATAATTTTTTATGTGAACAGATGTCAAGTGTATATGTATATATTATTTTGAGATGTAAATTTATAAGCAAGTATAAAAGTATGCATATGTAATGTATGAGCCATATTTGGAATCAAATCAATGAGAATATAAGTTTTTGGTACTTGGTAGCTCACTCCTAGTTATACATTCTTGCATGTAGCATGGTGAGTTTGAGATATATGATGGTTTAGACCACTTGGGCAATCCTTATAGGTTGTATTTATACTTTAAAAGTTACCCAATATGTGGTAGAGCATTTAAGAAGCCATTTAAACCACTTTTGACCCATATAGGGTGTTGAATTTGCCATATTTATGAGTTATGTCAAGATCTGACCAAATAAGCTCCTCTTGACTTGAAATTTTGCATGCATATAGGTCTTACCTAGAGCTTTTTGGCAGCTAAAGTGCATATTATTTAGAGCTTTAGAGAATTTTTGGTGAATTTTCAAATTTGGCAAATTTTGATAAAATTGGCATTATTACTGTACAAATGGTTAGATCCTTTGCCTCTATCATTCTTGGGGAAAATGGTGTCTAATGGCTATGAAATTTTACAAGCATAAACTAGACAAGATCAGCTTTATATGGCACTTGTAACCACCTCATTTGGATTTATAGAGAGGAAGAAACGAATTTTTGAACTTCTAGATTGGTATCAGGTGCGCAGCCTGACCTCTGTTACTATTCCATAAGTTTTTGTGCCCTTATTGCTTTTGTTTTATTCTAAATTATTTTTTTCCCTAGTTACATATATAGCTTTCCAAATTTATATAGTTTGCCTGAATTGGATTTTTATGGATTTGGTTATGAATTTTTGAAATTCATATTAGTAAATTATATCAAAAACGCTAGGTAGTCTTACCTTTTAAGTTTTTTCTATTATCAAACATGTTCTAAATGATGTTATTATGGCTTGGAATTATTTAGTATAAAGTTAATATACAAAGCATTTTAGAAAGCTATCACTTACTTGATTTTTATTTTTTTAGAATTAATTATGATTTTTCAATTTTGGGGTCAAAAACTTGAATTTTGGACCTATGAGTAACTAGCCATTTTTCTAGTTTTTGACTTCAAATCCATAGTTCATGAATTGTTTCATGATATTTATAAGTTGCATGGATGGAGTATGAGTAGAGAATGATATGGATGGGTCCATAGGAGTTTACGGAGCGAAATATGAATGTTTAAACCCCTACTAACATGATAAAATACCACGGTTTCACTTCTTATTTTTGGAAGTACATGGAATCAAGCTTAAGTGAGGGATAACTGAGACTAATGTATTATCGTGTTACACAAACAAAATAAGTATTGAAATCTAATTCTGGAAATGATTCAAGTAAGTTACAAGGAATATTATGAGCTGAAATTATTGAAATTCAAGTAAGTTAAAAGGTCTAATTCAATTTTCAAGGAAATAAGTTTATATGTTACAGGATGTATGATAAAAGCTTCAACAAGGAAATAAGTTAAATTCAACTTTTAGGGGCAAGCTCTCATGATTTGTTGTAGCTATTCGCTTTTTTCCTTAATAATGTGTTAGTTTGGACTTTGGAGTCTTACTTTTTGGATATATTAATTAAATGGAGAATTACATTTAAGGACTCAGAAATTAAAAAATTTATTTTTAAGGACCTATTACTACTAGGTTCAATTGTTTGTTGCTAAAATTAATGGTAATTATCCTAAAACAAATTGTAACAAGTCTTTAAAAATAAATATCTTTATTTTTGGGTCCTTTGTTATAATTCTCCCTTAACTAAACCTTATATAGTGTTAGTAATTTATGGCATTTGGCTATAATTTTGATGCTAATGAGAATTAATGCATCATTTTTTAGGTGTGACTACAAGTTGTATTTTAGTTTTGAATATACACCATCAATTCCTAACAAGTAACTTGAAAATTTAATAACTTTTGAATTATTGATTGCTAGGTTTTACTAATGGTAAAAAAGAATGCTAGTATAAGACCATTTTGAAGAAATCTAATTTTTTTAAAGCATAATAGAATAATTAATTCTCATTACCAAAATATTAGATTTTTAGGATGGTTGTATAGCAGCGATTGTCAAAACTGTTGCTAAAAATAGTTTTTACAATGATTGATACACCTACTACTATATTGCAACAGTTGTCATACAACCACTACAATATAGCTATAGCAGTGGAAGACTGCTACAAAATAGCAATGGTTAAAATTCTTAAAGAATCCCTTTTCTGTAACATCTAAGATTCCTGAAAATTTTCTAAGTCTATTGGCTATAGTCAGAACTCCTGTTAGCTATAGCAAATATACCAGTTTGCTACAATAAGTTTTCAATTAGCTATAACGAAGGTGCTGGTTTGCCATATCAAGATGCAGCCTTGTATAGTGAGTTTGTGTCCCATACAAAATCTAGGGAGTTTCTCATAATAGCACGTACTGTAGTGAGAACAGAGGACCTGAGACTGATAAGTACTTACCATAGCGAGGGGTATTTTTTGCTATAGCAAGAATTGTTTCAGAAAAAGTATAAAAAAGTGAAATTTCACTTCTTTAAGAGCCCAGAAGCCTTTCCTATCTTCTAATCAATGTTTCCTCTACTTAAGACCAAAGGAGAGCTCATCTAAGAAGGGTGCACAAAGGAGGAAGAAGGGAAAAGGAAGGAAACCAAGGAAAAGGTAAGAGAAACTTTAGATTTTCACAGTTTTCCTACTTGAAATCTTGTTCTTCTCTCTTTACCCTCTCTTTCTATGGTTTTAGTTGTTGAATTGGCTCTGTTTTGAGCTTGAAATTCAAATGGAAGGCTAAGGCAAAAGGAAACACTCTTGAAGAAGGCTTGAATTCAAGGTAGATATTTATGTATCTTTGCTTCTTGGGTATGTTGGTTCTATCAACTTGAGAGCTTGAGAGAGGGAGGAAGTTATGACCTAGAACAAACATGAAACTCATAAATTAATGTGTAGGAAGCTAGGAAATGCAAAGTAAGTGGAGGAAAAACCATTGAACTTTAAGATAGGAAACATAAGGGTTCTTAAACATTTTGTACAATCTGATTTTGTCTAAGAATCCCCTAGCCTTTGTGAGTATTTTTTTGAGCTCCCTAGACCTCTAGAAAGCTTTCCAAATGCCTTTCCCTTCAAGAAAAATTTAGAAGCTTCATTAGACCTTTTATGGAATCATAGATAAAGTATGCTTCTCAAATATGTGGTTGATGCTTTGGCTTGTTTCAAGAGAGTAATTACATGCTATGTGTTGTGTTTAGGCTAAAAGGATCAAGCTTAATCTAGTTGTAGTTGTGAGACTAAAAAAGGGAAAGAGAAATTAAAAGAGAAGAATTGTGTTTAAGTGCCAAGGTAGCTCTTCACTCTTTCTTGTTGTATTATTGGATGTACGATGGTTATTGTATACTTATGTGTGCACTTTTATCGTGAGACATGCTATTGGATGTTGTCTAGTTGTATTGGTACTCATATGTTTATGTTTTGGGTTGTGAAAATTACTCTTAAAGGTGAGGTAGTACCAAAAGTCTCTTATGATGATGAGGTGGAGCCAAAAGTCCTTAGGAATAGCTGAGATAAGGCCAAAAGTCTCATGGATGAGTGAGGCCAAGTCAAAAGTCCCTAGACTAAGGTTGAGGCTAATCCAAAAGTCCCAAAACTAGGTAAAGCTAGACCAAAAATTCCTAGAGCTTATTCTTAGCATTGATATAATTTTCATAGCATGCAAATTATGTGTTGAATGATTTGTATGGTTTTAGATGCCTACTTGCATGCATTGACATATTTATATGCCTTGATTCCTCTTTGAATGAGTTTATGAGCTATTGAGATTCTTTGAATTTCACCCCCTTCCCTCTCCCATCTCATATTGTCTAGGTGGAGTTCAAGAGCGAAAGATTAGACGCCATGAAGCATAAATGGCCATCTCTTAATACTTTTGCATGATTATGTATAGTTTTGATGTATATGAAAGTCAAAGTGCTTATGTACATATTATTTTTGAGTTGGAACAATTGAAGCAAATGTAAAAGCATGTATGGATGATGTAAAAGCCATATTTGGTACCAAATCAATGTAAATGTAAGATAACCTTTGATGCCTTGTAAATGCCAGTGTATTCTTGCATGTGGAATAGTCAAATTAAGAGGCATAATGATTTGGACCACTTGGATTCCTATATGTTGTAGTTATGCTTTAAAACTTGCCTAAGAGGTGCTAGAACATGTATGAGGCCATTTAAACCCACTTTGAACCATATATGATGCCAAATTTGCCAAATTCAAGAGCTATGTCAAGATTTAGCCAAATGACCTTTTCTTGGTCTAAAACTTGGTATATTTATAGGTCTTATCTAGAACTTTTTGAGAAGCTAAAGTGTATAATATTTGGAGCTTTAGAGAAGTTTTGGTGAATTTCTAAAGTTGGCAAAATTTCTAAATTTGACAATGGCATTATTCATTGGGTTAGAAATTTTTGCCTCTATCATTCATGGGTCAAACGGTGTCCAATAGCTATAAAATTTTATAAAGAAAACTAGACATTCACTACCTATACTAATTAGAGGTCTATAAAGGGAGAAATTATTTTATGAAATTCTACGTCAGTATCAGGGATGCCAGCTGACCCTAGCTATTGTTCCATCAATTTTTGAGGCCTAAAGGTTACTAAACTAGTCTAGACTTATTTTTCCCTACTAGTCACATTTGTAGCTTTTTAAATTGGTATAGTTTGCCCAGATTGGATTTTTGTGTAATTAGTTATAAATTTTTGAAATTCATATCAGTAAGTTGTATTAGAAATGCTAAGCAGTCTGACCTTTTGAGCTTTTCTATTATCAAACATAATCCAAATGATAAGATTGTGGTTTGGAATTATTTTTACTATAAATTTAACATCTAGATCTTTCAGAAAGATATGGTTTGCTTAATTTCCATTTTTCTAAAATTAATTACAATTTTTCAAATTTGGAGCCAAAAATCTAAATTTTAGACTCGTGAGAGAAATTGCATTTTTTTTTTATTTTTGGCCTCATATCCATGGTTTATGGATTGTTTTATGATATGTACGAATTGTATAAATGGAGTTTGAGTAGAGAATATGGTTGATGGGATCACGGGACCTACAGGGCAAAGTATGAACATTTAAACCTTGGCATAACATAATCAAATGCCACAGTTTTAGCCCTTTTCTTGAGAATTTCATGGAATCAATCTTAAGTGAAGGATAATTGAGTCCAATGTATGATGGTGTTACATTTTCACCTTGGCAAATTGAAAGTTTTTTTATCTAAACATTTTGAAACCTCTCCCTCCCAACAGTATACCAAACACATCAGCCCTTCCAATCTATCACCTTCCATTGTAGATATGCCAAAGTCTAATAATTCATTGGTCATTGAAGTCTCCCTCCTGCCATTCACCGTCTGTAGCTCTGTTTCAATATCTCAACACCATTTTATTCCATTTTCAACTATTTTGAGGTATTTTCTTTAAGATTTTTGTCATTTTTTGAAATATTTGAATCGATTATTGGCTCAAATTGGTTGATTTGGAGTTGAAATTTTAGATTTATGTTGTTTATAACTCTTATATTTTTAAATCTCTAAGGGTTTTTTTGTTCAAATAAATTATTTTTTAATATTTGATTCTTAGTTATATATATTTGTGTGTGTGAAATATTCTTTGCCTAAGGCCTTCACATTGCAAAAATACTTTATAGTTATTTTTTAGATCTATAAGCTTTTTTATTGGTTATAGAAAATTAACAACTTTGGAGCTTTAAGATAATTTATATAATGACAACAATCTCAATGGCATCCTTGGGTCTTGAACACAATCTACTAACATCTAAGATGAGAGCTTTGTGCAATCTATGCAATTGCATATTTGAGTTTTTTCCCCTTTTTTTTTCCTCTCTTAGTTTGCCAAAGTTGTTTTCTTTCACAAATACAAAAATTGAAAGTAAATATACTAGTCAAAAGGTTAAATTGATGAGTTAGGTTTTAGAGTTCTAATTGTTAGAAATTTATAATTAATTCTTTGTATTTTAAAATTTTTTTATTTGGTCTTTGATATTAAATCTCAATTGGTATGTTATTAAATATTGTTAATGCAATAAATATGTGTCATTTTAATATTTTAAATATATATAATTTATGATAATTCATCTAAACCACTTATCCTAATTGACATAACATGTTACAATGTAAGTGAGTTTTTCTACATCATCTTACATGATCTATTTCGATCTATTTTATTAGTATGAATTATGCATATCTAAATAATTATTATATTTTGGCCATATGAACATAATTTATAGAGTAAAACATTGGAGACCAATAAAATAATGAATCAATCTTAAATAAAATTATTTTAAATATTTATTATCAGCTTGTTAAATACACAATATAACATGTAAAAAAAATTAAAAAAATTTAAATACTCACTTATTATATTTTAATAAAAAAACTAATAATAAATTTTCATAACTGGGCATAAGTTTCATCATTTTCACCCTAGTCAAAACTGGTAAAAAACTTTAATCAAAATTTATAACTGTGATAATTTTATTGTAAAAGGAATTGTTATTACTTTTTCTTATCAATATTCATTATTATATAAGATTAACTTTGTCTATTTAATGTCTTGCATTTATGTCTTTTAAGATTCTTTTCCAACTTATTTCACTCTAGAAGCTTTTGTAAATTGTGGTTTCCACTTGTTTCTGAGTTCCTACTCATAATTTTATAGTTTAGACAATATGAAAACTAGCTCCATCAGGCACCAGAGATGCCCGTATATACTTCAAGCCACCTATATTACAAATAGCTACTTTGTTTCAATAATTGCCTTTAGACTAAAAATAATATAAATTATAAAATTAATAAAATGCCACTACCACCTTTCATCCATAAAATAGGTACCACATTACTAGCTAAACAAGGTTATTACACTCTGACACTTCTTCTAAACAAACCTAAATAAGCCATGAAATTATAAAAAAGAAAAATCACATGTTTACTAATTAACTTTAGTTCAAAGTCATCTTTAGAATTTTAAATTCGAATTATATATATGATTTCCATTTAGCATTCATATATTGTGATAACTTAAATCCTAAGTCCCTTAAATGGTTTAAAGGTGAAAGGTGAATTTCTCATTATTCTCATTATTCTTCTAGATTTTAAGGTGATTTTTGTATTAGGCTAAACTTCTTTCTCAATGACTTTTATCAATATGATATTTTTGCAACATATACTAAATTGAAAATTTAATTTTAATGACAATTGAATTTTTCATCTAGCAGTAATATATTAATCGAATGATTTTTATCTTTCATAATTTAATTTATATATGTTTCTAATAACATTATATATATATATATATATATTATTTAGGTACCTAACTAAGGGAATGGACATTGAATAAGTATAATAGAACATTCTTCTTTATCTTCCAATTAAGAAGAAGACAATTAGTAAATTTATGACTAGTAGAATTTTTTGTTAAATGATATCATAATTGTAGGATTTATCTATTAACTTGTAAAACCTTTGTTTCTATGACAATATTATTGCATGTACCAGATTTAGTTTTTAATTGTATATCTAATTATAATTTATAATTTATAATTTATAATTTATGGTTATATTTATATTCAAGTTTATATATCAAAAAAATAAAAAATGTAAAAAGTAATAAAAATTCAAAAAATAAAATATAGTTAGAGTTGCTTTACCGATGGTTGTAACTGTTGCTACGAGGGTTTCATTTTTTTTTTATAGCGGTTGAACACAACTACTACTAAATTTGCATCGTGACTTGTAGCGGTTATGTCAACCGTCAACCTTAGCAAAGTCACTTACGATGGAGCTTTCAATAGTGAATGTTATAATCACTGTTAACATTTTCAACAACAATTGCAAGTGCTCTTATATAGGAAAAAAAAACCTCAAAATGCAAATTTTTAGGTAATGTCTTGTGATTTGTCTCAAGGATGTCTTTGTTGGGCATGTTTTAGGTGCTGGGTTATTTAAAAAGGAAGGGTTTAAAGGAACCTTCGTAGAAGTAGAATCTTGTGGAAAGGTACATTACAGACCGTAGTCTTTTTTTAATCAACCAAATGGAGTCCAATTGTCATGAAATTTTATAAGCATAAACTAGATAACCACAGTGACTTATACCAACTAGAATTACCTAAATCGGAGGTCTGTAGAGAGAGAACGAACCTTCTGAAGTTCTATATCAGCATCAGGGAAGCCATCCAACCTTTGTTACTTTTCCATCAGTTTTCGAGATCTCATGGCTGTTGAACTGATCTAACCTTATTTTTTTCCTCTAGTTAACATATGTAGCTTTCCAAATTGGTATAGTTTGTTCAGATTGGATTTTTGTGGATTTAGTTATGAATTTTTGAAGTTCATGATAGTAAGTTGCACTAGTATCAAGGACAACTGGACCTCTATCTCATTTTCGATGTCAAACATAGTCCAAACGCTGAGATTGTGGTTGGGAATTATTTTTACTGTAAAGTTAACACTTAGAGCTTTCCAAAAAGTTAGGGGTTGCTAGATTCCCATTTTCTATAATTAGTTATGATTTCCAAAGTTAGAGCCAAAAATCTGACTTTTGGACCCATTTAAGAAATTGCACTTTCTTGGTTTTTGGCTTCATATCCGTGGTTCATGGGTTGTTTTATGCTATGTATGAGTTGAATAAATGGAGTTTGAGTAGAGAATATGAATGATGAGTTCATGGGACCCACGGGATAAAATATGAATGTTTAAATCCTATTTTTAGTATGAAAATGCCACGGTTTGTACTTATTCTTTGGAAATCATATGGAATTGAGCCAAGAAGGAGATTACTTGGAGTTAATACATTATAGTATTACAATATATATTATTTTTTAGTTAGCATATATATTAGCAAATTAAAAACAAAATTAAAACAAACTTGTATACCTGTCATTTCATTATTATTAATTTGAAGTGTTGAATTTTAGTTATTAAGCTTGCTTGACATCTAAAACCATTATCGCTCATATTCTATTTGTTAATTTCTTCATTCTATTTTTTCAATACTTGCAAAACTTACTATTGTATACTACTGGAGGTACACCACTTCTAAAAATAGGCAATTTTGGTTTTGTAAGGTAGGATAGCTTTGTAAGTGGTTTAAATGTAACCAATTAGTTTATTACCTTAATAATTTAAATGTCATTTAGAACTCATGTAGATAACCTCTCTAAAGTTAAAGGAAAGTGTTCTTTTCATATGTCGCATTTTGAAAATCTCAATTAGCTTTAATTCTTAAGCCATAATCTAGTTTTACAAGTATGTTGATGGTTATAGTGTATGTGGTATGAATTGAAAGTTATAGTACATAATCACTTTATATTGGAAAGCTCCTATAAACATGGTTGATTAGGATAGAAGTATATTCCTCATAATCTATTCAAGTGATGCTCATTATTTTATAGGAAATCATAATCAAATCAAAAACTAGGTTCTAGACCATGTATCTCTAAATGACTTATTGAATTGTACTAACTTCATTTTAGCCTTATATGCCAATTTCCAAAATAATTACTTTGTATGTGCATGAAATGTTCTAAATTGCAACATTGCTTGAATTGGAAATACATTTAAAAGACAAGGTGATGGAGAAATTAATAACATAGAAATCATTCAAAATGTTAGATACAAAATAAGTTTAATATTCATTTTATTTATGTTTTGTACATTCATAAAAATAATTGCTTTAATATTTCAGCCTTGTATGTTGGTTATATCTATTGTATATATATTTGTTATGAAAATTATATTGACCATTAGGATTAAGTTTTATAATACTTCAACATATTTTTCCGATATGATATATACCCATACATGGTAAATTCATACTTATATTTGCATTTATTTTGGTCATTTATATTAGGATTATAAATTTTATATTTGCCAACTAGGATTATGCAATAAATTTTTAAAAAATTTAAAACTCTTTAATGGTGGCTTTAGTCTTAACTAATTTCTTTTTTCAAATAAAAAGAAACTTTTAGCTATGATTATTATCAACATTGAAAGTCCCTTTGAATGGTGACACTTAAGGTTGTCACTAAAGGGTACTTTTAGCAATGACTTATTGTCACAATTGAAAGTGCCCTTTTAGTAACAATGTTTTATAAAAGCCAAATTAATGGGCTTTAATTGTAACTTTTTTGTCTCTGCAAAAAATCTTTTGTTACAAAGGTTCTAGCAGAAACTTGTATTGCCCTTAAAAGTGATTTTTTTTTGTAGTACACTAAAGGCTAAGTATCATAACAAGAGTAAACAAAAAAATAATTAAGATTAATAGCACAAAAAGAGTTACTCTGCAATATGCCTATGTATAAGATGTTAGTTGAATCCTTAACAAAACTCATACCTAAAAAGGTGCATGAAAAAGATGTAAAGTTTATTGGCATGTCAAAAAAAAAAAAGAGTATCATGTCCTATGTGCAACTTAATTCATGACAAAAAATAATATTTTGGAGATGGCATCTTAATCATGGTTTCATAAATCATGGTTAAAACCATGGTTAGTGTAATGTCCGATTTTTGTTAAACAACGAAAGCGGGCAGGTTTTCATTAAACGATGAAAGCGAATGCAAGTTCCTTGAAATAAATTAGTTAAAGTCTCGAAAAATTTGAATAACATTCTAAACTCCTGAAAATGAGAATTCTAGGCTTAGATGGAAGGAAAAATGGAGCTAGAATGAAGAAACAAATTTTGATGGAAATCTTACAAAACGTAAGGACATTTTTGTAATTTTGAGCAAATTTTGGAATTCACATAGGAGGATTTTTTAAATGAAAATTTTGAATTCTCCAAGGTTCTCAGAGGCCTTAAAACCATAGGAAGCCCCGGGATAGCTAAATCTCCTCCGGTGGACATTTTCTAATGTCGGTGTACCTTGAACTTTGATGAATTTATTCGGGAAGGTTTTAGCTCCGATTTGAGTGATTTCAAAAGTATTTTACTAAATTGGGAACCTAAATTTTATAATAAAAAAGACAGTTCTAAAAAAGGAGTTAAAATGAATGAGAAACAAAAATGACAAGAACAAAGGGCAAAATGAAAAATTTTGAAAAATGTTTCTTTCTCCCACCTATAAATAGGTGGCGCCCCACTCTCACACTCACATAGCTTCATATTTTTCTACCCAAATTTAGAGAAGAAAGCTAGGGTTTAGGGGCATCAAAGGGAGAGAAGAAGAAGGAGAAATCAAAGGCTTAGGGCATGGTTTCTTGGTAGTTTTTCATGCTTTTTTCCATCCATACCTCTTCTCCTCCATTCTCCTTTGTTTCCTTTGATTAAAATGAAGTTTACAAATCTATTTTAAGGGAAAAATTAATGGAAAAATTTGGATTTGAAGAGAGGAGCTTGGAGAAAGTAAGATTCAAGTGAGAAAAAGCAAGAAAACAAGGTAATTTCTTATTCTATGGTTGATATTTCTTCTTCCCCTTCCTTCGCCATTTTGCCCCACTCAAGAAACCCTAGGAGGGTTTGATTTTTAGATAGAACCAAGGGTGATTCTAAGGAAAAGGGTGTAGAGATTAAGAATATGTAAAGAGAATTAACAAAAAATCATAGAATTTCAAGATATAATTTCTAGGGTTTTCAATGTTCCTTCCAAAATCTAATTTTGTATAATGATTCATAGGCTTAAATAAGTGTTTAAATAAGCTCCTAAGATTCCTAGAAGTCTCGCCATATGCTTCTCCCTTTTAGAAAACAAAGCAAAGTCCACGGAGCCCAAAACCTAGCATAGGTTTGGCCAAGAGAGGTTCATGTAGCTAGGGAGAGTTTTAAATTTTTCTAAATCTATTTTTGAGTCATATATTATGAATAAATATGAGGGGAAGTCTTGGAAAAAATTTAGAAACTAATAGGAAGTGTGTAACACTATAATTTCTAGCTCACATCCATCATCATTTACATGCTCATGTGATATATAGTAAGAAGGAAGTGAGAAATTTCATTGAAAATAACACACTTTTTTATGTTGTGTCACGACTAAAAATTTGCTTCTATGTCATGTAGGCTGTCTGAGCTCATTCTATACATCCTCATATTTAATTACATCATTACAACTCATTTGCATCACAAAAATATGCCTACAACTCATGGAAACCGAATTGGAAGGTGGAAAAGGAGGTTTCATTCTCGGCCAGAATTGGCCTCCTTTGTGGGTAAACTTTGGAAAATTATAACTAAATTTAAAAAAAATCTAAATCATGCAATCTTAGTCATTATAGAAGGCTTGGGATGTCTACTTTATGCTAAAAATATGCACAAGTCATAACATCCCACACACAGAGCGTTTGACACACGAAATATTCTGAAGGTCAGACTGGGTCTTGATGCTGTCACAATTTACTGATATGAACTTAAAAAATATCCAATTAATTCTAAAAAAATCCAATCCATAAAAATGATATCAATTTGGAAAGCTATGGATGTCAACTAGAGAGAAAAAATATCTCTAGATCAGTTCATCAGCCAAAACCTCAGAATTTGATGGAACAGTACTTCTGGTTGGGGAAGGTTACTGATACTAGACAGAAATTTCAAAAATTCATATCTTCCTCTCTAGACCTCCAAATGAGGTGCTTGTAGTTGTTAAGAGTCATTGTGATTGCCTAGTTTCTTTTTATAAAATTTCATGGCAATTGGACACCATTTGAGTCTCATGTGATAGAAAAAAATTTTAGACTATTATAATAGTGATAAGACCATTTCCATAAATTTTGCCAACTTTGAAAAATCATCAAATATTCTATAGAGCTTTGAAAATTATGTTCTTCAGCTTTCCAAAAAGCTATCAAGGAGACCTAATTGCCTGCCAAATCTTAGATCAAGACTAACTTAATTGACTAAAAAGTGACATAGGGTTCCATAATGGTCAATTTTGGCTCCATATAAGGTACCAAAGTTGCCAAATGGATTTTCCTTGGTCTTGGAACCTTTTAGGCATGTCTAAAAGTATATTTGAGACTTGTGTGAATTACCCAAATGGTCCCAAACCTCATACATCTCATTTTGGCCATTCAACCCCCACTTATACACATATCCATCAAATTTTCAATTCTCATACTTTGACATTAGATACTCAAAACATATGCTAAAAGTTATACATCATATTCATACATATAAACATCACATAATGGTGTATTTATACATTTCTCAAGGGTCATGGTACATTTACAACATCATATATTTTTTGAAGCCTCATTATGGATTCAAAAAGAATGAAAGCTAGGCCTAGGCTTGTCAATCTCCTTCTTTCATGGTTGTTGGCTCCTTTCACCATAACTACTTGGTCCACCTAGCATGTTAGAGTATTGGAAAGGAGGGAGTAAGATTTAAAGAATCCCAATAGCTTATCTCCCATTTAATCATACATAATATATGCAAGCAAGCTTTACAAATGCATGCATGGAGACAATAAAAGCCATAGACATTTTAGAAGTAAAGTTGGCATATGAACAACTCATACAAATCATTCAAGAGCTTACCAAGTGTTTGGATTGGCCTCACACTTCTCCTTATGGGTTTTGGACTTGCCTCACCCATTTTTTGAGCACTTTGGACTCAACTATACTCTTGGGAGCCTACTTTCCTTTTAGGAGACTCTTTGCTTTGTTTCAATCAAGCTCAAGGGTTCTTAGCTCATCCTCACCAAAGGGAAGAGTTCTTGGCCTCTCCACATTCAAGCAAACTCATACAAACATCATGCACTCATTAGAAAACATAACATGGCATCAAGGATCATAGCATATAAAGGCATGCTAGCATACTTTTCATAACTTAAAAATACACATACACACATTATAAAACAAGCTAAACACACATCCATGCATGAGAGAAGGTGGAGAGAGCTACCTTGTGCAAATCTATAACTTTTCTCCTTGGATTTCCCTCCTTTGCCTCGACTATACACCCATAATTTAGTGAAGATGGTTTCTCTTGGCCTAGACATGATTTAAGGGAGCTAATTAGGTTCATAAAACATATTCTAAAGCTATACAATTTGCTAAAGCCCTAGATTACTCTATAGGCTTCATTATAGTCTATGATGGTACCTAATGAAGCAATACTCCTCAAATAACTTCTAGGCCTCATTCTTTTCTCTCAATTATGATTCTTGACTCCTTTTAAGCCTTTTAGAGCCACCGCACCATTAAAATAAAGGGCCTAGTACCATGTTGCCTTTTTAGGTCATAATAAGGAACCTAAAACATTAACTCATTCTCTAAGCTTTCTAAATTTTTCCCAAGGCTTCCCCTTACATTCATTCATCATATATGACTCAAAAATGGATTTGGAAAAATTAAAAACTCTCCCTCACTATGCCATCCCTACTTGGCCAAAACTGAGGGTATAAATAGGATTTAATGGCTTTTTGATTTTTCCTTGATAAGGGAACCATTTTGGGAGGTTGTTAAGAGTTGTAGGTAGTCAAGGAAATACTTAAATAGTCAAGGGAACTTATGGATTAAATCAATTTTTACAATCCCCTTAAGTGCTCTACACTTTTTCAACTTCTAGGTTCATGACTTTCCATGGGGTTTTGTTCATTTTCATGGAGGAAGAGGCATATGGGGGACCTCTTAGGGATCTTAGGAGCACATTTAAATATTTATTTAAGTCTAAGAACATTCATGTTAAATCAGATTTGCAAGGGAGCATTTGGATCCCTAATGGTTCCATCTTATTTCCTAATGCTCCTTTCTTGATTCTATTAGTTTCTTTTTAATCCTTGCCATTTAAAACCTCTAATTCCTCCATGAATTGGGCAGAAAATAGCCCCTAAGGGTTGGGCTCATGGTGGCCAAATTCATGCAAGAGGAAGTGTAACAACCGAGAAAAGGGAAAAGGAAAAGAAAGTAGAAAGCTGAAAAGTTTTGAAATTCAGAAATTTTCCTAAGTCTTCTCGCAATAGCGAGAAATGGTCTTGCTATAGCGAGAGTGCCTATTTGCAATAGCGAAAGTGATTCTAGCTATAGCGAGTGCGGGCATTCCATACAAAAACTAGGGGGGCTGCTCGCCGTAGCGTGCGCCATAGCGAAAGTGGGAGTCTAGAACTATACGATCTCGCCATAGTGAAGGTTAAACCTCGCCATAGCAAAGAGA
Source organism: Erythrophleum fordii (assembly GCA_032878935.1). NCBI lineage: Eukaryota > Viridiplantae > Streptophyta > Magnoliopsida > Fabales > Fabaceae > Erythrophleum > Erythrophleum fordii. The sequence continues at coordinate 328,097 of JAVQMF010000021.1, forward strand.
ACTGATACGTGCTCGTCGTAGCGAAAGTTAAACCTCGCCATAGCGAAGGTAGCTGATACGAGCTTGCCGTAGCGAAGGTTAATTTTCACCATAGCGAGGGTCAGCCTGGAAAAGAGTAAAAGGCAAGAATTTGACTCCTTTAAATGACCCAACTCATTCTTTCTCTTCTATTTGCCCTAGACTTCGACCCAAGGAGAGAAAAGAGGCGTGGAGAGTGAGAAAGACCAAGAGAAGGAGGAAGAACAAAGGAAAGGTAAGCAAGTTTCCCTCATTCCTTCTTAGCATTTTGATCTCTTCTCTTTGCCCTCTCTTTCTATGGTTTTGTTTATGAGATTAGTGGGGTTTTGGGCATGGGTCAGAAGAGGAAAAGTGGAAAACACCCTTGAACCTCTTTGTTTTCCTTGAAAATTTTATTTCCACTACCATGAGAACTTGAGAGAGAGGAAGAATTGGTGGCATTCTAGAGAGAGAGAGAGAACCTCTAGGTTCTTATCTGTTAGGAGGGTTGCTCTGAAGATTAAATTCTAAGAGAGTAATTTATACTCTTTGATGTGTCTAGGCTCAAGTGAAGTACCTCCATCAAGGTGTAAGTGTGAAACTAAGAAGGGAGAAGAGAAATTGAAAGAAAAAGCTTATGTTGGCTCACAAGGTAACTCTCTTTCAACTCTTTCTTGTTGCATTCTTGGATGTAATAGTCATTGTATGTTTATATATATGCTTGTTGTGTGAGATATGCCATATGTTATTGCCATGATGCATTGTTACCAATGTGCTTGTGTGTTGGATTGTGAGAATTGCTCGGGTGAGGTAGTGTTGAAAGTCCCTTGAGATGGGTGAGGTAAAGCCGAAAGTCCCTTGAGATGGGTGAGACAAGGCCAAAAGTCTTATAACCGAGTGAGGCCAAGTCAAAAGTCCCTAAACTCGGGTGAGGCCATCCAAAAGTCTCTAAACTCGGGTGAGGCTAGACCAAAAGTCCCTAGAGCTTGCTTGTGGCATTGTAGTGATTTCCATGGCATGTACAACATGTATTATGTGATTGAGAATGGTTAGATGCTAAATTTACATGCTTTGACTTGTTATATGCCTTGATTGCTTCCTTGAATGAGTGCATGAGCTACTGAGATTCCATGAATCTCACCCTTCCCCCTCTCATCTTAATATGCTAGGTGGAGCTCAAGGAGAACCAAGTGCACACCAAGGAGCCTAGAAGCATGCTTAGCTAGATGATAGCTTTATTTTGGTCTTTTGATGTAAAGAGGTGCCAAAATGAATATGCACCTTCTAGTTTTGAGATGTAAATGTTGTAGCAAGTATAAATGTATGGATATATGAAGTACAAACTATGTAGAGAGCCAAATTAATGAAAATGTGGGTTTTGCCTCTTTTGTTGAATGCATGTGATAGTGCATTTTGGCCCGTAGCATAGTGAGTTTGAGATGTATGATGATTTAGACCACTTGGACATGTTATATAGACTATTTTCATGCTTTTAAACTTGTCCATGAGTGGCTAGACATGTGAGAGGTCATTTGGACTCATTTTAACCATATTGGGTGCCAAAACTATTAATTTTGTGAGCTTCATCAAAGTATGACCAGATGAGCTCCTCTTGCCATGAAATTTGGCATGCCTCTAGAGTTTGTAGAGAGCTTCTTAGGAAGCTAAAGTGGGTATTATTTGGAGGTCTAGAGAATATTTGACGAATTGTTGAAATTGAGAAAAATTGATGGTTTGGTCATGTACTGTTACCATAGGTCCGAAAAGAAATCCATGTCATTCATAGACCAAATGACGACCAAATGTCATTAAGTTTTATACACATAAACTATACAACTGTAGTTGCTATGTTTAATTCAGGTGCTAGTCACTCGTTTATATCCTATGATTGTGTGAGGCAATTAGGTTTGGTCATTAGTGTCTCGCCATTTGACTTGTTTATCACTACACCCACTGGAGGCCATGTGGTTACTTCCTATACTTGCTTAAATGTCACTGTTCAATTTAACCATTGTCATACCACTATTGATTTGGTTTGTATGCCCTTCCATGATATTGATTTGATTATTGGTATGAACTGGTTAGCCGCAAATAATGCAAGACTTGATTGTGAACATTGAATCATTTCCCTACCTACTTGTGGGACCATACCTAGGGTAAGAGCTGAGTTATCCTTTATGACTACTACCCAGGCTGAGAGATATTTAGAGTGTGGATGTCAAGGGTTTCTAGTCTTTTTCTCTATTCAGGCTGAGGTAGAAGAAGGGATAGAGGAGATTCCAGTTGTCAGGGAATTCCTGGAGGTTTTTCCTAAAGAGTTTGATTTTAGTGGCCTACCCTCTGAGAGAGAATTAGAGTTCTCTATAGATATAGTGCTTGGGGCTGGACTGGTGTCCAAAGCTTCTTATAGGATGGCTCCTGCCGAGCTTGCTCAGTTGAAAGAGCAGATAGAGGAATTATTAGAGAAAGGGTTTATCCGCCCTAGTGTTTCACCTTGGAGAGCTCCGGTGTTATTTGTGAAAAAGAAAGATGGTAGCTTGTGTTTGTGTATAGATTACAGAGAGTTGAATAAAGTTACCATCAAGAATAAATATCCTCTCCCTAGAATTGATGATTTGTTAAATCAGTTGGCTGGGGCATCTGTGTTTTCCAAGATAGATCTTAGATCTGGGTACCACTAGTTGAGAGTGAGAACTGAAGACGTCTCCAAGACGGCCTTCAGAATGAGATATGGGCATTATGAGTTCCTTGTGATGCCATTCGGGTTGATGAATATGCCCGCTGTGTTCATGGATTACATGAACAGGGTATTCAGACCGTATTTAGATTAGTTTGTGGTGGTCTTCATTAATGCTATTTTAGTGTATTCCAGATCTTTTGAGGAGCACGAGAGGCATTTGAGATTTGTCCTAGACACCTTGAGAGAGAAAAGGTTATATGCCAAACTTAGTAAATGTGAGTTTTAGCTGACCAAGGTGAGATTCTTAGGTCATGTGATCTCATGAGACAGGGTCGCGGTCGATTCCCATAAAGTTGAGGCTGTGTTACAGTGGGATAGACCTAGAACGATCACCGAGGTTAGGAGTTTCCTAGGTTTGGCAGGGTATTATAGACGATTTATTCAGGACTTTTCTCGGATGGCCTTACCACTGACGAGGCTAACTAGGAAAGAAACACCTTTTGTGTGGGATGAGAGATGTGAGAAGAGTTTCCAGGAGTTGAAACTCTATTTGACCACTGCCCCTGTACTGATTATCCCTGACCCTAGTGAGCCATTTGTGGTTTATTGTGATGCTTCGAGCAAAAGGTTAGGATGTGTGTTGATACAGCAGGGTCGAGTAGTGGCATATGCCTCGAGGCAGTTGAGGCCTCATAAGGAGAATTGCCCCACACATGACCTGGAGTTAGCCGCCGTAGTGTTTGCTCTTAAAATTTGGAGACACTATCTGTATGGTGCTACCATAAAGATCTATAGTGACCACAAGAGTCTGAAATACCTGTTTGACTAGAAAGAACTCAATATGAGATAGAGGAGATGGATGGAGTTCCTGAAAGATTATGATTATGTGTTGAAATATCATCCGGGCAAGGCCAATGTGGTGGCAGATGCCTTGAGTAGAAAATCCATCCATGTAGCCCATATGATGATTAGGGAGCAGGAGCTCCTAGAGAAGTTCAAAAACTTAAACCTCTCTTGTCAGGTGGTATCAGATAAATTGTATCTGAGTGAAACCCAAATTAAGAATATCTTGAGAACCCAGATCTTGATGCCCAGAGAGAGGATGAGTTCCTGAAACGGATCAGGAATGAGATCTCCCAAGGTAAGACCTCAGATTTCAAGGTATTTGAGGATGGTATGATAGTATACCGAGATAGAATCTGTGTGCCTAGTCAGAATGAGTTGAGAGAAAGCATTTTAGAAAAGGCACATAAGAGTAAGTATACTATCCACCCAGGTGCCACCAAGATGTATCAGGATTTGAAAAGAATTTTCTGGTGGCCAGGGATGAAAAGTGATGTGACGGAGTATGTGGCTAGATGCCTAGTGTGTCAGAGGGTAAAGATAGAACATCAAAAACTGGCTGGGTTGTTGCAACCTCTAGATATCCCTGAGTGAAAGTGGGATAGTATAGCCATAGACTTTGTTATGGGGTTACCCAGGACATCCTCTGGACATGATGCTATTTGGGTAGTTATAGATAGACTGACGAAGTCTGCACACTTGTTAGCTATCAGGGCTACTCATATACTGGATAGATTAGCCCAATTGTACATCAGAGAGATAGTGCGACTTCATGGAGTACCCAATAGCATAGTTTCGGATAGAGACCCCAGGTTCACATCAAACTTTTGGAGGTCATTGCAGCACGCTTTAGGGACCAGGTTGCGGTTTAGTACTACATATCACCCCTAGACAGATGGTCAAACTGAAAGGATCATCCAGACATTGGAAGACATGTTGAGGGCATGTGTGTTGGAAATGAGGGGTAACTGGGATGCGTATTTACCGTTAGTAGAGTTTGCGTATATCAACAGTTACCATTCTAGTATTCAGATGGCCCCTTATGAGGCTTTGTATGGGAGAAAGTGCAGATCCCCTCTGTGTTGGGTTGAGCTAGGTGAGAGGAGTATGATAGGACCTAAGATTGTGGACCAAACCACCTGACAGATAGAGTTGATTAGAAAGAGACTCCTCACGGCCCAGAGTAGGTAGAAAAGCTATGCTGATAAGCGTAGGAGGCCGTTAGAGTTTGAGATTAGGGACCATGTGTTCATTCGAGTATTTCTAATGACGGGAGTAGGTCGGTCAATGAGGGTAAGGAAGCTCAATCCTAGGTATATTGGTCCATTTGAAATCCTTGAGAAAATTGGACCCGTGACTTACTGAATAGCCTTAGCTCCTAACCTAGCCCAAATCTACAGTGTTTTTCATGTCTCCCAGTTGAAAAAGTATTTACCAGACTCCTCACATGTCATAGAATATGAGCATGTCCAATTGTAGGAAGATCTTTCCTATATAGTGAGACCGGAGAGAATTGTGGATGCTAAACTGAAACAGCTAAGAAGCAAGAACATTCCTCTGGTGAAAGTGATCTGGAGAGGTCTGACATCTGAGGAAGCAACCTAGGAATTGGCGGATGAAATGAGGAAAAAATATCCAGAGTTATTCCTTTGAGGTAAGTTTTTAAATTTCGAGGACGAAATTTCATTTAATAGGGGTAGAAATGTAACAACTGGGAAAAGGGAAAAGGAAAAGAAAGTAGAAAGCTGAAAAGTTTCGAAATTCAGAAATTTTCCTAAGTCTTTTCGCAATAGCGAAAAATGGTCTCGCTATAGCGAGAGTGCCTGCTCGTAATAGCGAAAGTGATTCTAGCTATAGCGATTGCGGGCATTCCATACAAAAACCAGGGGGTTGCTCGCTGTAGCGTGCGCCATAGCGAAAGTGGGAGTCTGGAACTATACGATCTCGCCATAGCGAAGGTTAAACCTCGCCATAGGGAAGGGAACTGATACGTGCTCGCCGTAGCGAAAGTTAAACCTCACCATAGCAAAGGTGGCTGATACGAGCTCGCCGTAGCGAAGGTTAATTTTCGCCATAGCGAGGGTCAGTCTGGAAAAGAGTAAAAGGCGAGAATTTGACTCCTTTAAATGACCCAACTCATTCTTTCTCTTCTATTTGCCCTAGACTTCGACCCAAGGAGAGAAAAGAGGCGTGGAGAGTGAGGAAGAACAAAGGAAAGGTAAGCAAGTTTCCCTCATTTCTTCTTAGCATTTTGATCTCCTCTCTTTGCTCTCTCTTTTTATGGTTTTGTTTATGAGATTAGTGGGGTTTTGGGCATGGGTCAGAAGAGGAAAAGTGGAAAACACCCTTGAACCTCTTTGTTTTCCTTGAAAATGTTGTTTCCACTACCATGAGAGCTTGAGAGAGAGGAAGAATTGGTGGCATTCTAAAGAGAGAGAGAGAAACTCTAGGTTCTTGTCTGTTAGGAGGGTTGCTCTAAAGATTATATTCTAAGAAAGTAATTTATGCTCTTTGATGTGTCTAGGCTCAAGTGAAGCACCTCCATCAAGGTGTGAGTGTGAAACTAAGAAGGGAGAAAAGACATTGAATGGAAAAACTTGTGTTGGCTCACCAGGTAGCTATCTTTCCACTCTTTCTTGTTGCATTCTTGGATGTAATAGTCATTGTATGTTTATGTATATGCTTGTTGTGTGAGATATGCCATCTGTTATTGCCATGATGCATTGTTACCAATGTGCTTGTGTGTTGGATTGTGAGAATTGCTCAGGTGAGGTAGTGCCGAAAGTCCTTTGAGATGGGTGAGGTAAAGCCGAAAGTCTCTTGAGATGGGTGAGACAAGGCCAAAAGTCTCATAACCGAGTGAGGCCAAGTCAAAAGTCCCTAAACTCGGGTGAGGCCATCCAAAAGTCTCTAAACTCGGGTGAGGCTAGACCAAAAGTCTCTAGAGCTTACTTGTGGCATTGTAGTGATTTCCATGACATGTACAACATGTATTATGTGATTGAGAATGGTTGGATGCTAAATTTACATGCTTTGACTTGTTATATGCCTTGATTGCTTCCTTAAATGAGTGCATGAGCTACTAAGATTCCATGAATCTCACCCCTCCCTCCCATCTTAATATGCTAAGTGGAGCCCAAGGAGAACCAAGTGCACACCAAGGAGTCTAGAAGCATGCTTAGCTAGATGATAACTTTATTTTGGTCTTTTGATGTAAAGAGGTGCCAAAATGAATATGCACCTTTCTATTTTTGAGATTTAAATGTTGTAGCAAGTGTAAATGTATGGATATATGATTTACAAACTATGTAGAGAGCCAAATTAATGAAAATGTGGGTTTTGCCCCTTTTGTTGAATACATGTGATAGTGTATTTTGGCCCGTAGCATAGTGAGTTTGAGATGTATGATGATTTGGACCACTTGGACATGTTATATAGACTATTTTCTTGCTTTTAAACTTGTCCATAAGTGGTAGAACATGTTGGAGGTCATTTGGACCTATTTTGACCTTATTGGGTGCCAAAACCGTTAATTTTGTGAGCTGCATCAAAGTATGACCAGATGAGCTCCTCTTGCCATGAAATTTGGCATGCCTCTAGAATTTGTAGAGAGCTTCTCGGGAAGCTAAAGTGGGTAATATTTGGAGGTCTAGAGAATATTTGGCAAATTGTTGGAATTGGAAAAAATTGATAGTTTGGTCATGTACTGTTACCATAGGTCTGAAAGGAAATCCATATCAATCATAGACCAAATGGTTACCAAATGTCATGAAATTTTATAAACGTAAACTATACAACCACAGTGACCTATACCGACTAGAATCACCCAAATCGGAGGTCTGTAGAGAGAGAACGAACCTTCTGAAGTTCTATATTAGCATCAAGGAGCCACCTGACCTCTGTTACTGTTCCATCGATTTTCAGGGTCTAAGGGCTGCTGAACTAATCTAAACTTATTTTTGTGCTCTAGTAGACATCTGTAGCTTTTCAAATTAGTATAGTGTGCCCAGATTGGATTTTTGTGGATTTAGTTATGGAATTTCGAAGTTCATGATAGTAAGTTGTGCCAAAAACAGGGACAGCCGGACCTCTGTCTCAATTTCGTTGTCAAACCTAGTCCAAACGCTGAGATTATGGTTGGGAATTATTTTTAGTGTAAAGATAACACTTAGAGCTTTCCAGAAAGCCTTGGGTTTCTAGATTCCCATTTTTCTCTAATTAGTTATAATTTTCCAAAGTTAGAGCCAAAATATGACTTTTGGGCCCAAGTGAGAAATTGTATTTTTTTGGTTTTTGGCTCCATACCCGTGGCTTATGGCTTGTTTTATGCTATGTATGAGTTGTATAAATGGAGTGTGAGTAGAGAATGTGAATGATGGGTTCACAGGACCCACGGGGCAGAATATGAGTGTTTGAAACCCCGTTTCATAGCATGAAAATGCCACAGTTTGGTATTGGTTCTTTGGAAATCATATGGAACCGAGCCCAGAGGAGAGGTTAGATAGCGTTAGTATATTAAGGTGTTACATTCCATATGATTTCCAAAGAACTAATACTACCATTTTCATGCTATAAAACGGGATTTCAAACACTCATCTTCTGCCCTGTGGGTCCTGTGAACCCATCATTCACATTCTCTACTCACACTCCATTTATACAACTCACACATAGCATAAAACAAGCCATAAGCCATGGGTATGGAATCAAAAACCAGAAAAATGCTATTTCTCACATGGGCCCAAAAGTCATATTTTGGCTTTAACTTTGGAAAATCATTACTAATTAGAGAAAAATGGGAATCGAGTAAACCATAGCTTTCTGGAAAGCTCTAAGTGTTATCTTTATACTAAAAATAATTTCCAACCATAATCTCAGCGTTTGGACCATGTTTGAGGCTATGTTACAGTGGGATAAACCTAGAACGATCACCGAGGTTAGGAGTTTCCTAGGTTTGGCAGGGTATTATAGATGATTTATTCAGGACTTTTCTCGAATGGCCTTACCATTGACGAGGCTAACTAGAAAAGAGACACTTTTTGTATGGGATGAGAGATGTGAGAAGAGTTTCCAGGAGTTGAAACTCTGTTTGACCACTGCCCCTGTCCTGATTATCCTTGACCCTAGTGAGTCATTTGTGGTTTATTATGATACTTCAGGCAAAGGGTTAGGATGTGTGTTGATGCAGCAGGGTCGAGTAGTGGCATATGCTTCGAGGCAGTTGAGGCCTCATGAGGAGAATTACCCCACACATGACCTGGAGTTAGCCGCTGTAGTGTTTGCTCTTAAAATTTGGAGACACTATCTGTATGGTGCTACCATAGAGATCTATAGTGACCACAAGAGTCTGAAATACCTGTTTGACCAAAAAGAACTCAATATGAGACAGAGGAGATGGATGGAATTCTTGAAAGATTATGATTATGTGTTGAAATATCATCCGGGCAAGGCCAATGTGGTGGCGGATGCCCTGAGTAGAAAAACCATCCATGTAGCCCATATGATGATTAGGGAGCAGGAGCTCCTAGAGAAGTTTAGAAACTTGAACCTCTCTTGTCAGGTGGTATCGGGTAAATTGTATCTGAGTGAAACCCGAGTTGAGAATATCTTGAGAACCCAGATCTTAGATGCCCAGAGAGAGGATGAGTTCCTGAAATGGATCAGGAATGAGATTACCCAAGATAAGACCTCAGATTTCAAGGTGTCTGAGGATGGTATGATAGTATATTGAGATAGAATCTGTGTGCTTAGTCAGAATAAGTTAAGAGAAAGGATTTTAGAAGAGGCACATAAGAGTAAGTATATTATCCACCCAGGTGCCACCAAGATGTGTCAGGATTTGAAAAGAATTTTTTGGTGGCCAGGGATGAAGAATGATGTGACGGATTATGTGGCTAGATGCCTAGTGTGTCAGAGGGTAAAGATAGAGCATAAAAAACTAGCTTGGTTGTTGCAATCTCTAGATATCCCTGAGTGGAAGTGGGATAGTATAGCTATGGACTTTGTTATGGGGTTACCCAGGACATCCTCTGGACACGATGCTATTTGGGTAGTTGTAGATAGACTGACGAAGTCTGTACACTTTTTAGCTATCAGGGCTACTCATACACTGGATAGATTAGCCCAGTTGTACATCAGAAAGATAGTGCGACTTCATGGAGTACCCAATAGCATAGTTTTGGATAGAGACCCCAGGTTCACATCGAACTTTTAGAGGTCATTGCAGCACGCTTTAGGGACCAGGTTGCGGTTTAGTACTGCATATCACCCCCAGACAGATGGTTAGACTGAAAGGACCATTCAGACATTGAAAGACATCTTGAAGGCATGTGTGTTAGAAATATGGGGTAACTGGGATGCGTATTTACCGTTAGTAGAGTTTGCGTATAATAACAACTACTATTCCAGTATTCAGATGGCCCCTTATGAGGCTTTGTATGGAAGAAAGTGCAGATCCCCTCTGCATTGGGTTGAGCTAGGTGTGAGGAGTATGATAGGACCTGAGATTGTGGACCAAACCACCTGACAGATAGAGTTGATTAGAAAGAGACTCCTCACGGCCCAGAGTAGGCAGAAAAGCTATGCTGATAAGCGAAGGAGGCCGTTAGAGTTTGAGATTAGAGACCATGTGTTTATTCGAGTATCTCCAATGATGGGAGTAGGTCAATCAATGAGGGTAAGAAAGTTCAGTCCTGGGTATATTGGTTCATTTGAAATCCTTGAGAAAATTGGACCCGTGGCTTACCGAATAGCCTTACCTTTTAACCTACCCCAAATTCACAGTGTTTTTCATGTCTCCCAGTTGAAAAAGTATTTGCCAGACCCCTTACATGTCATAGAATATGAGTATGTACAATTACAAGAAGATCTTTCCAATGTAGTGAGACCGGAGAGAATTGTGGATGCTAAGCTGAAACAGCTGAGAAGCAAGAACATTCCTCTGGTGAAAGTGATCTAGAGAGGTCTGACATCTGAGGAAGCAACCTGGGAATTGGCGGATGAAATGAGGCAAAAATATCCAGAGTTATTCCCTTAAGGTAAGTCTTTAAATTTCGAGGACAAAATTTCTTTTAAGAGGGGTAGAAAAAATGTAACAACCGGGAACAGGGAAAAGGAAAAGAAAGTAGAAAGTTGAAAATTTTCGAAATTCAGAAATTTTCCTAAGTCTTCTCGCAATACCGAGAAATGGTCTCGCTATAGCGAGAGTGCCTGTTCGCAATAGCGAAAGTGATTCTAGCTATAGCGAGTGCGGGCATTCCATACAAAAACCAGGGGACTGCTCGCCGTAGCGTGCGCCATAGCGAGAGTGGGAGTCTGGAACTAAGACGTGCTCGCCGTAGCGAATGTTAAATCTCGCCATAGCAAAGGGAACTGATACGTGCTCACCGTAGCGAAAGTTGAACCTTACCATAGCAAAGATAACTAATACGAGCTTGCCGTAGCGAAGGTTAATTTTTGCCGTAGCGAGGGTCAATCTGGAAAAGCGTACAAAGCGAGAATTTGACTCCTTTAAACACCCCAACTCATTCCATCTCTCTTATTTGCCCTAGACTTCGACCCAAGGAGAGAAAAGAAGCTTGGAGAGTGAGAGAGACCAAGAGAAGGAGGAAGAGCAAAGAAAAGGTAAGCAAGTTTCTCTCATTTCTTCTTAGCATTTTGATCTCCTCTCTTTGCCCTCTCTTTCTATGGTTTTGTTTATGAGATTAGTGGGGTTTTGGGCATGGGTCAAAAGAGGAAAAGTGGAAAACACCTTTGAACCTCCTTGTTTTCCTTGAAAATGTTGTTTCCACTACCATGAGAGCTTGAGAGAGAGGAAGAATTGGTGACATTCAAGAGAGAGAGAGAGAACCCCTAGGTTCTTGTATGTTATGAGGGTTTGCTCTGAAGATTGCATTCTAAGAGAGTAATTTATGCTCTTTGATGTGTCTAGGCTCAAGTGAAGCACCTCTATCAAGGTGTGAGTGTGAAACCAAGAAGGGAGAAAAGAAATTGAAAGGAAAAGCTAGTGTTGGCTCACAAGGTAGCTCTCTTTCCACTCTTTCTTGTTGCATTCTTGGATGTAATAGTCATTGTATGTTTATGTATGTGCTTGTTGTGTGAGATATGCCATATGTTATTACCATGATGCATTGTTACCAATATGCTCGTGTGATGGATTGTGAGAATTGCTCGGGTGAGGTAGTGCCGAAAGTCCCTTGAGATGAGTGAGGTAAAGCCAAAAGTCCCTTGAGATGGGTGAGACAATGCCAAAAGTCTCATAACTGAGTGAGGCCAAGTCAAAAGTCCTTAAATTCGGGTGAGGCCATCCAAAAGTTCCTAAACTCGGGTGAGGCTAGACCAAAAGTCCCTAGAGCTTACTTGTGGCATTGTTGTGATTTCCATAGCATGTACAACATGTATTATGTGATTAAGAATGGTTGGATGCTAAATTACATGCTTTGACTTGTTATATGCCTTGATTGCTTCCTTGAATGAGTGCATGAGCTACTGAGATTCCCTGAATCTCACCCCTTCCCCTCCCAACTTAACATGCTAGGTGGAGCTCAAGGAGATTCAAATGCACACCAATGAGCCTAGGAGCATGTTTAACTAGATGTTAGCTTTATTTTGGTCTTTTGATGTAAAGTGGTGCCAAAATGTATATGCACCCACTATTTATGAGATGTAATTGTTGTAGCAAGTGTAAATGTATGGATATATGATGTACAAACTATGTAGAGAGCCAAATTAATGAAAATGTAGATTTTGCCCCTTTTGTTGAATGCATGTGATAGTGTATTTTGGCCCGTAGCATAGTGAGTTTGAGATGTATGATGATTTGAACCACTTGGACATGTTATATAGACTATTTTCATACTTTTAAACTTGTCCATGAGTGGCTAGAACATGTGAGAGGTCATTTGGACCCATTTTGACCATATTGGGTGCCAAAACCGTTAATTTTGTAAGTTCCGTCAAAGTATGACCAGATGAGTTCCTCTTGCCATGAAATTTGGCATGCCTCTAGAGTTTGTAGAGAACTTCTTAGGAAGCTAAAGTGGGTAATATTTGGAGGCCTAGAGAATATTTGGCAAATTGTTGAAATTGGAAAAAATTGATGGTTTGGTCATGTACTATTACCGTAGGTCTGAAAAGAAATCCATGTCATTCATGGACCAAATGGTGACCAAATGTCATGAAATTTTTTACACATAAACTATACAATCACAGTGACCTATACCAACTAGAATCACCCAAATCGGATGTCTGTAGAGAGAGAATGAACCTTCTGAAGTTCTGTATCAGCATCAGGGAGCCACCTGACCTCCATTACTGTTCCATCAGTTTTTCGGGTCTAAGGGCTGCTGAACTGATCTGGACTTATTTTTGTCCTCTAGTAAACATCTGTAGCTTTTCAAATTAGTATAGTGTGCCCAGATTGGAGTTTTGTGGATTTAGTTATGGATTTTCGAATTTCATGACAGTAAGCTATGCCAGAAATAGGGACAGCCGGACCTCTGTCTCATTTTCGAAGTCAAACATGGTCTAAACGCTGAGATTATGGTTGGAAATTATTTTTAGTGTAAAGATAACACTTAGAGCTTTCCAGAAAGCCATGGGGGTCTAGATTCTCATTTTTCGCTAATTAGTTATGATTTTCCAAACTTAGAGCCAAAATATGACTTTTGGGCCCATATGAGAAATAGCATTTTTCTGGTTTTTGATTCCATACCCGTGGCTTATGGCTTGTTTTATGCTATGTGTGAGTTGTATAAATGAAGTGTGAGTAGAAAATGTGAATGATGGGTTCACAGGACCCACAGGACAGAAGATGAGTGTTTGAAACCCCATTTTATAGAATGAAAAATGCTACGGATTAGTATTAGTTCTTTGGAAATCATATGGAACCGAGCCCAGTGAGAGGCTAGATAGCGTTAATATATTAAGGTGTTACATTTTTGGTATCAAAGCAAAGGCTTAGGCACTTTTGCTCGATGTTAGGCTCTTGAATTAATTCCATAAACCTAATTGGCTTCCATAAATTGTGTCTAAGCCAAGAGAAATCATCCCCACACTTTTGTGTGTGTCTGTGACCGAAGGAGGGAGCCTTGATTCAAGAGAAAAAGTGTGTAGTTGCTTCCAAGGTAGCTCAATCCTCCTTCTCTCATGCATGATTGCTTGCTTTACTTGTCTTTGAATGTGTGTATGTATATTTTTAAGCCATGAAAAGTGTTCTAGCATGACTTTGATTCCATAGTACCATGATGTTACAATATGTTTTTATATGATGTTTATGATGTGTACTTGGGTTTTCTTGAGTATGGTGAGGCCAAGAACCCTTAGCCATGGTGAGGATAAGCTAAGAACCCTTAAGATTGGTTAAGACAAAGTAAAGAGTCTTCGAAAAGTGAAGTTGACTCCCAAGAGCATGGTTGAGTCCAAGAACCTCTTAAAGAATAAGTGAGACAAGTCCAAAATCCATAGATAAATGGGTGAAGTCAATCCACTTGCTTGGCAAGCCCTTGTATGCGAGTATGACTTTCTCAAATAATAAAAATGCCTCTTGAATGTTTGCACATGCCAACATGACCGTACATGTATTTATAAGACTTGTTTTGCATCTATTATGTATGATTGAATGGGAGATGAGCTATTAGGATTCTTTGAATTTTATTCCCTCCTCTCCAATGTTTTAACATGTTAGATGGATCAAGAGAGTAAGATAATGGAAGCTAACGACCTTTAAGATGAGAGGATGGCATTAAAGTGTTTAAATTTTGTTACTTTAAGGCCATACAATTGGCAAATGATGTAATTAATAGATGTATATGTAATATGATATTATGAACATATATAATTATGATAATATTTCATATGTAAATTTTAACACCATAGATTCTAGCTGATTTCATGATACTCATGTGCTTTACATCATTAAATTATATAAGAACCTATGAAAAAGGGGGATAAAAATAATGGAATTCTTTGCATTGCGTCATATATTAAAATTTCATTCAGTGTCATGTGGACTATGTGAGCTCATACTATACATTCTCATATTTAATTACATCAATACAACTCTTTTGAATCACAAAATCATGGAAACCGAAATGAAGCATAAAATGTAGTTGTTTAATTTCAGCCAGATTTGTCCCTTTTTTGACCAGATTTGGAAAATCATAATTAATTCTAGAAAAATTGAAATCACACATTCTTAGCCATTATAGAAAGCTACAGATGTCTACTTAATACTAAAAATATTCTCAGACCATAACATCTATCACAGAGGACGTTTGACATCTCCAGAGGTCAGATTGCACTCTGGAACTATCATAGAAATTTGCAGAAAACTTTGAAAATGTCTAATTAATTTCACAAATATCCAATCCATACAAATGATACTAATCTAGAAATCTGTGGATGTTAGTTAGAGAGAAAAAATATCTCTAGACTAGGTCATCAAGCCCAAACCTTGGAATTTAATGGAATAGTAACTCATGTCGGGTAAAATTCCTGATACTAGACAGAATGTTCAAAAATTCATATCTCCCTCTCTAGACATCCAAATGAGGTACTTCTAGTTAGCATGAGTCACTGTTAATGTTTAGTTTCTCTACATAAAATTGCATGGGAATTGGATATCATTTGAGCCTTGTGTGATAGAATTCATTTTTGGACCAAATGAATAGTGTAGCAAACCAAAACCAGAAAACTGACCAACTTTGAAAAATTCTCAAATATAGGCCTCCAAAAATTATGATCTTTAGCTTCCTAAAAAGCTCTTAATAAGACCTAATTTCATGTCAAATCTTAGATCAAGACTAATTCATTTGGCTAAAAAGTGACACAAGGTTCCGTTATGGTCATTTTTAGCTCCATATGGGATACCAAAATTACCAAATGGCTTTCCTTTGATTTTGGCACCTTTTGGACAAGTCTAAAAGCACATTTAGGACTTATGTGAGCTGTCCAAATGGTCCTAAATTCCATGCATCTCATTGTAGCCTTTTCATCCCCACATATGCACATTTCCATAAACTTATTCATGAAGCTATCTTTACCATATATACTCAATCCACATTCCATCACTCACATAACACATACTTTCATTTCTATAGCATATAATAGCATAATTACATATATCTCAAGGGTCATAAACCATTTACAACAATAATATACATTATTATGGTTCATTATGGCTTAAAAAGGTAAATGCTAGACATATGGATGCCAATCTCCTTCCTTCAATATTGTTGGCTCCTATTACCATATCCATTTGGTCCACTTAGCATGTGAGATCATTGGAGAGGAGGGAATGAGAATCAAAGAATCCTAATAGCTCATCTCCCATTCAATCATACATAATATATGCAAAGCAAGCCTGAAAAATACATGCATAGATATCATGGAAGTCATGGACATTCAAGAAGCAAGCTTCTCATGTGAACAAGTCATACAAGACATTCAAGAGTTTACCAAGTGTTTGGATTGGTCTCACACTTTTCCTCATAGATTTTGGACTTGCCTTATCCTTTTTTTAAGAGCTTTAGACTCAACTATACTCTTGGGAGCCCACTTTGCTTTTAGGAGACTCTTTGCTATGTCTAAACTAATCTCAAGGGTTCTTGGCTCATCCTTACCATAGTTAAGAGTTCTTGGCCTCTCTACACTCAAGCAAACTCAACAAACATCATGCATTTACTTGAAAACATAACATGTCATCATGAAATCATGGCATTTAAAATCATGCTAGCATACTTTTCATGGCTTGAAAATACACATACACACATTCTAAGACAAGATAAACACACATCCATGCATGAAAGAAGGTGGAGAGAGTAACCTTACACATAATCACACACTTTTTCCTTAGATTTCAAGCCTCCTCTTTCGGTTACACACCTATAAGCTTATAGAGATGGTTTCTCTTAGCCTAGATACAATTTATAGAAGCCAATTAGATTTATGAAATAATCTCTAAGGCCATACAGTTTGCTTAGATACTAGATTACTTTATAAGCTCCATTATGGTCCATAAATGTACTTAATGAAGCAAACACCCTTCAAATAAATTCTAAGCTTCATTCTTTCCTTTCAAATACGATTCTTAACTCCTTTTAAGTCTCTTGGAGTCATCACACAATTAAAACAAAGAACCTAACATCATGTTGCTTCTTTAGGTCATAGTATAGAACCTAAGGCACCAAATCACTTTCTATGTGTTCTAAATTTTTTCCAAGGCCTTTCTTCATTTTCATTCATCAAATATGGCTCAAGAATAGCCTTAGAAAAATTTAAAACTCTCCCTAGCTATAAGAACATGGTTTGGGCGAGACTATGCATGGTTTAAGGTTCCTTGGAGTGTGCTTTGTTTTCTTGAAGGAGGAAGCTTGTGGGGAGCATCTTAGGGGTCTCAAGAGCTCATTTAAACTTTTAATTAAACCTAGAAATTATCACATAATCAAAATTTAGAAGGAACACTTGAAACCCTAGAATTTGCATCTTGAAATCTAATGGTTGTTTTGTTATTTTCTTTGCATATTTTTGTTCTTGTCCATCAAATACCTAAGATTCATACTTGGTTGGGCTTGAAAATCAGATCTTTCTATAGCTCCTAGGGCTAGGCAAAATGGAGAAGAAGGGTGATGGAAGATATCAACTATAGGATGTAATTTTACCTTGTTTCCTTGCTTAGTTTGGCTTGAATCTTGCTTTCTCTAAGTTCCTCTCTTCAAATCCGAAATTTTCCTTGAATTTATCCCTTGAATTAGATTTATAAACTTCATTTTAATCAAAGAAAATCAAGGAGGATGAAGGAGAGGTGGTGTGGATGGAGAAAAGCATGAAAAACAACCATAAAATCATACCTTTAGCTTGGAATTTCTTCTCCTTCTCCTCTACTCTTGGTGTGCCCAAAACCCTAGCCCTCTCTTTTGAAATTATGCAAAATTTTCTGATTCCAAATGGGGGAGAAAGTGGGGCCACCTATATATAGGAGTAGGAAAGTGACTTTTTCAAAAATTTTAATTTTGCCCTTCATAATTTGCATTTTCCTTTCTCCTTTGTTTTAGCTCCTTTTTTAGAACCGTATTTTCCATTATAAAATTCAGGTTCTGAATTAAATAAAATGCTTTTGGAGTCACTTAAATTGGAGCTAAAATCTTCTCGAACAAACTCGTCAAAGTGCAGGCACATCGACATTGGAAAACGTCCACCGGAGGGGATTTAACTGTCCTGGGGCTTTTTATGATTTTCAAAGCCCCTGAGAACCCTGGAAAACTCAAAACTTTCATTTAAAAAGCCCTCTTATGTGAATTCTAAAATTTGCTCAAAATTATAAAAATGCCATTACGTTTCCTGAGCTTTTTGTAAGAAATTTTTTCTTCATTCTAGCTCCATTTTTCTTTCTGTTTGAGCTTGAGATTCTCATTTTTAGGAGTCTAGAATGCTTCTCAAATTTTTTGAGACTTTAACTACATCATTTAGGGGGACTTCCATTTGTATTCGGTGAGTTTCGTTCGTTTACAGAGAAACCGTATGTTACGTTTCTTACGTTTTCTCTCGTTTTTAAAAAATCAGATGTTACATAAATGGGAGAAAGTATTATGAGACCATTAGAATGCAATTTAAGTATGTTATGATAATGTGACTTCTTGAATGAGTTTATGTAATTGTATATAATTGCAAGTGGCATAGGTAAAATGAGATGCATGAGGGTTGGGACCATTTGGGTAGCTCATGCAAGTCTTAATTATACTTTTAGACATGCCCAAGAGTTGCCAAACCCCAAGGAAAGCCATTTGGATATTTTGATATTCTATATAGAGCTAAAATTGATCATAATAAAACCCTATATCACTTTTTAGTCAAATGACTTCTTCTTAATCTTAGATTTGGCATGAAATTAGAGCTTGTTAAGATATTTTTGGAAAGCTAAAGAATAGAATTTTTGGAGGTCTAGAGAATATTTGATGAATTTTTAAAATTGGCAAAAATTCTAGTTTTGGTCATGTTATTGTTTACCTAGGTCCAAAAATGAAATTTATCATATAGGGCTCAAATAATCTCCAATTGCCACAAAATCTTATAGTGATATGTGACAACTAGAAGCACCTCATTTGGATGCCTAGAGAGGGAGATATGAATTTTTAAAAAATCTATCCAGTACCAGGTGCTCCACCTGACCTTAGTTACTGTTTGATTGAGTTTTGAGGTGTAGGCATGCCTGAACTAGTCTAGAGTTATTTTTTCCCTCTAGCTAATATCTACAGCTTTCCTGATTGGTATCATTTACATAGATTGGATTTTTTTGGAATTAATTGAATATTTTTGAAATTTGCTACAGAATTCTGTGACAGTACTAGTGGACAGCCTGACCTCTGGATTATTTCGAATGTCAAACGTCTTTTGTGTTGGATGTTATGGTATGGAAATATTTTTAGCATAAAGTAGACATGTGTAGCTTTCCATAATGGTTATGAATGCATGATTTTGATATTTCTAGAATTAGTTATGATTTTCCAAATTTTGTGACATAAAAGAGGAAAATCTGGCCGAAAATATGTATATGTATTTTATGCTTCCCTTAGGTTTCCATGAGATGTAGACCAATTTTGATATGAAAATGAGTTCTAATCATATAATTAAATATGAGAATGTGATGTATGAGCTCACATAGTCCACGTAACATCGATTGGAATTTTTACACGCGACGCAACACTAAAATAGTCATTATTTTAATGCCTTTTTCTTTGAGAATTTTCATGATTTTTATAAATGAGTTATCTAAAGGCATGGAATAAGCTAGAAATTATAGTGTTACAATTAGGACAAGGTCCTAATTATAGTTAATTGTAAACCTAGTTAAGGAAAAGGCCTAACCACATTTTACATTAATTGTGGTTAAGACTTATTGTGTCCTAACCACAATTAGATAGAATCATGGTTTAGACATGTCTTAACCATGCTTAGACCATGTATTAATCATAGTTTGAATTAACTATGGTTACATAACCTAGTCCTAACCATGGTTATGGGCTAATCATGGTTAGGACATAAGCAAGTCCAAACCACAGTTATGCCAAACCCTAGTTAGGACAAGGCCCAACCACAATTATAGCCTAACCATGGTTATTGTTAATTTAACATATGCATCATGCCATAATCATAAATGACATATACACAATGATAACCTATTATACATGTTGATAAGATTAATTTTCTCATACAAGTAATTACTTTTGGTGCTCATGAGGGGCGAGCAAAGTTAAGACATTTGCATTCACCATGTGGGGTAACACAAGTGCTGGTTTGTAAAGAAGTAATACAAAATAGAAATATATCACCTCAATAAAAGGAAAAAGAAGGTCAATATGAGATCTAAACACATAAATATATATAGATTGAATTATGGATTCTTGCCATCCATGGTAGCTAGATGCAAATTCTCTTTTAGGTGCCATGGGAGGCAAGTAGAATAGTAGAATTCAAGTTAGACACTATGTATATTAGATCAAGATTTGTACATGTTGATAAATCAAATCTTCAGATGCTTTTATAGGATAAGAGAGACACCATAACATGTAATTCATATTATATGTGCTTAATGACTATAATTAGGAAGCAAGTAAATAAATCTCTACTTCATTGTTGTGTGAGTCTAAAAAAGGAATAAACCCTTTCTTTGATGACATTATAACTTTGACAATATCATATAAAGATGATTTAGTATTTGCTACTCTAGTATACATCTTATGGTTATGGTAATTTGACCTAAAGGAATATTGCTAAAAAAATAATTGATTCTAATCTATGTAGTTTGTGGGCTAAAAGAAGATTACCCAAAAAATACACAACTAGGCTGACATATGAGGTACATATCCCTTATGAAGTTATTATAGTAACACCCTACATGCAAACATATTCATATAAGAAGGTAATCTAAGTAAAATTAAACTTAAGAAGGATTGATTTGTTATAATTATAGAGTATATAGTGCATATGGGTGAACTTAGGACATCTAAGACATACAAATAAATTTGCAATATATATCTAAGGGATCATTCACTTATGTTGGGCCTATAATGGCATCTTTAAAGTGAGAACTCCTGAAGATTATACCCAAACACTCATGATAAAAGCACTTGGTATGAGAGTCTAGAAGGAGTGAAAATTTTTGTATTATTCATTATCATATGTGACTAGGAGATGTTGGAATATAATGGGTCTCTTGTGATGAGCTAACTCATAACCTGACCCAACAACCTAAGATAAGAAATTAATTAATTAATTAATTTTGAATTTTAAAATAAAAAGGGGTTGGTTAATTTTTGGGAATTAGTTTTTAAAGGGGGGAATTTTGTCATAAAAAGAAAATAGCATCTTTTCCCTAAGACTCCCTTTAAGAAGACAAAAAGGACAGAAAGCACATGCAATAGTCATCTTCCTTTTCTACCTGAACTTTAATGCATCTACCATGAAAAAGTGATTAGAGTTCATCTCATAATATTTATCTAAACTATATGGGATAGGAAATTGATAGGATCTACTTTTGCTATAGGTAAGTACCCTAATTCCCTTCAATGCATGACTAGAATACCTCACTATAACATTTGTTTGTTTGTAGCAACACTTTTTATTGCAATAGTCTAAACTCATTTCTTAAATAGGAAATAGGGAACAATTATTTTAGTATTGCAAATAGAGTGTACTTTATGGAACATCTTAAAACCACTTTTAAAATCAAAGATGCAATAAGTTTTTAGCCTCATTTGAGCTTCTAGCTTACAATAGGATATTATTCTTGTGTTCAGATTTAAATATTTTTTATGTTTACTTTATAATATCATTATTAACCTTGACTTTTATGTCACACCACAATAGAATAGAAGCCTAGTTCTTTAAATGAAAGTCTTTAATCTCATCCATAAGTTTTAAGCAAGCAATCAAAAGATGATTTATTTATTTATTTTAATTTTGGTTCCTTCTATTGGCTTTGGCTTCTTTCAACTTATTAGCATTTGGTAGTGATTGTGGTGCCTTCAGTGAGTCATTGACTAACCTTGTTGTAAGGTTGCAATTTAAAAACTTGATTGCAAAATAAAAATTACGCAGTAAAAGTGTGCAACCAAGGTCATTTCACTCTGAAACAACTAAAATAATATCACTTATGTGAGTGACTAAGTAATTAAGAAAGTATATATTTTTATTTCTTTTTCTTTTATTTAATTGTTTTCATGAACATGGAAAAGTATGTAAGTATGTGGGTAATTGTATAAAAGTATAAACAATATATGGGTGTAGACAAGTATGGAAAATATAAGTGATGTAATTTATTTTAAATGCCAAAAGCTAAATAAAAGGATGCTAATGCCAATATACTAACCTATGTAAGATTCAAACTAATTACAAAATTTGGGTTATATATATATATATATATATGATTGACTTGAAAATTAAACTAGAACAAATTCAAGAGAGCTAGTTGTGTAAAATTGGGTAGATTGCAAAATTCAGATGAAATTAAATGGAGATGACAATATAACAATACTTGAAGAGGGAAGAAAATTGGCTTTAATGATTAATTGAACTTAGGACAATTACTATGAACAATTGCCATATACATTAAAACCTTGAACATTTTAAGTTTAGGACGCAAGACCAATTACCTAGAATGAACACTCACCTAGGCATTTTATCAAATACCTAACTTGTGTAACAACCGGGAAAAAGAAAAGAAAAGGGAAAAGAAAGGACATGAAATCTGGAAATTTTTGGAATCCAGAATTTCTGCCAAGTCCTTTTGCAATAGAGAGAAACGGTCTCGCTACAACGAGAGAGCTAGTTCGCAATAGCGAAGGCGATTCTAGCTATAGCGAGTGCTGGCAGCAGCCCATACAAAAACTAGGGAGTTGCTCGCCGTAGCGTGCGCCATAGCGAGAGTGAAGTCTGGAACTGACGCGATTTCGCCATAGCGAGTGGTAAATCTCGCCATAGCGAAGGGAACTGGCACGAGCTCGCCGTAGCGAAGGTTATACCTCACCATAGCGAAGCCAGATTACACGAGCTCACTATAGCGAAGGTTAGTTTTCGCCATAGCGAGAGTCGGTCCGGAAGAGAGTAAATAGCGAGATTTAGACTTCATTAAACGCCCAAACTCATTTCTTCTCTCATATCTGCCCTAAGCTTCGCCCCAAAGAGAGAAAAGAGGCGTGGAGAGTGTGAGAGATCAAGAGAAGGAGGAAGATCAAGGGAAAGGTAAGGTAACTTCTCCCATTTCTTCTTAGAACTCTGATCCCCTCCCTTTAACCTCTCTTTTTGCTGTTTTAATTGTGAAAATGGACGGATTTTGGGTATGGGTCAGAAGAGGGAAAGTGGAAAACTCTTTAGAATCCTTGAAGTTCTTTGAAAATAAGGTTTTCCACTACCATGGGAGCTTGAGAGAGAGAAAGGGGTAATGGCATTCTAGAGAGAGAACCCTAAGTTGTGTGTGATAGAGGGTTGCTCTAAATTAAATTATAAGAGAGTAATTGCATGCTTTTGGTGTGTCTAGGCTCAAGTGAAACACTTACATCAAGGTGTGTTTGTGAACCTAAGGAGGGAAAGGAGACATTGAAAGGAAAAGCTTGTGTTAGCTTTGGCTCCAAAGGTAGCTCTCTCTTTCACTCTTTCTTGTTGCATTCTTGGTTGTAATAGTCATTGTATGATATGTATATGCTGAATGTGTGGAATATGCCATATGCTATTGTTTTGATGCATTGATGTCAATATGCTTGTGTGATAAATTGTGAGAATTGCTCGGGTGCGGTAGTGCCGAAAGTCCCATGAGATGGGTGAGGTGAAGCCGAAAGTCCCTTGAGATAGGTGAGACAAGGCCAAAAGTCTCCAACGAGTGAGGCCAAGTCAAAAGTCCTTAAACTCGGGTGAGGCCATCCAAAAGTCCCTTAGACTCGGGTGAGGCTAGACCAAAAGTCCTTGGAGCTCATTTTTGGCATAGTTGTGAATTCCATAGCATGTACATTATGTGTTGGATGATTGAGAATAGCTAAATGCTTATTCACATGCTTTGACTTGTTATATGCCTTGATTGCTTGCTGGATTGAGTGCTTGAGTTACTGAGATTCCCTAAATCTCACCCCTTTCCCCTCCCAACTAATATGCTAGGTGGAGCTCAAGGAGAACCGAGCACCCACCAAGGAGCCTAGGAGCATGCATAGTTAGAGATATTACTTTCTTTTGATATTTTGATGTAAATATGATGTAAAGTGCCAAATGAAGATGTGCCCACTATTTTTGAGATGTAAAGGTTGTACCAAATGTAAATGTATGAAAGGATGATGTATGAACTCTGTTATTAGCCAAAGTAATGGAAATGTGGGTTTTTACCCCTTTGATGCATGAATGTTGTTGTGTAAATTTGGCCATAACATAGTGAGATTTGAATGTATGATGATTTGGATCATATGGACATGTTAGATATACTAGTTTTATGCTTTTGAACTTGTCCATGTGGAGTGAGAATGTGTAAGAGGCTATCTAGACCCGTTTTGGACCTATGGGGTGCCAAAACCGGTATTTTTGTGAGCTTCGTCAAAGTATGACCGGATGAGCTCCGTTTGCCATGAAATTTGGCATGCCTCTAGAGTTTGTAGAAAGCTTCTTGAGAAGCTAAAGTGGGTAATATTCGGAGGATTATAGAATATTTGGGGAATTGTTGAATTTGGGAGAATTTAATGGATTGGTCATGTACTGTTCATCTAAACCAGAAAATGAAATCTGTGCAACTTTTAGACCAAATGTATTCCAAATGTGGTGAAATTTTATATGCATAAACTAGAAAACCAAAGTGACTTGTAGGAACTAGAATCACCTAAATCGGAGGTCTGTAGAGAGAGATTGAACCGACTGAAGTTCTGTATCAGCATCAGTGAGCTTATCTGACCCCCATCACTATTCCATCGGTTTTCGGGGTACAGGAGCTACTGAACTGACCTGGACTTATTTTTGTCCTCTAGTAGACATCTGTATCTTTCCGAATTGGTATAATGTACCCAGATTGGATTTTTGTGGATTTAGTTATGAATTTCCGAAAGTCATAATAGAAAGCTGCACCAGAAACAGTGACAGCTGGATCTTCCTCCCATTTTCGATGTCAAACTTGGTCCAAACGATGTGTTTGTGGTTGGGAATAATTTTTAGTGTAAAGTTGACACTTAGAGCTTTCCAGAAAGCTAAATTTTGCTGCATTCCCATTTTTCTACAATTGCTTATGATTTTCCAAATTTAGAGCCAAAATATGACTTTTGGGCCCAAATGAGAAAATGCAATTTTATTGGTTTTCGGCTCTATACCCGTGGCCTATGGTTTGTTTTATGCTATGTTTAAGTCGTCTATATGGAGTTTGAGTTGAGGATGCATGAGATGGGTTCACAGGACCCACGGGGCAAAAGATGAGTATATGAAACCTCGATTCATAGCATGCAAATGCCACGGAGTGGTGTTGAATCTTTGGAAATCATGTGGAACCGAGCCCAGAGAGAGGCTAGGTAGTGGTAGTAGATTGAGGTGTCACAACTTGCATGATAATATGACAATTGATTAAGCTTGGAAGAATTACACAATTAATCCATAGTGTTGGCCTAGACTTTATGCCCATAAAACCATATCCATTCAACAATTCCAATACTTCAATCAAGAATTAAACCACTTAATTAGTACCTACAATGCTAAATCAAGAAGCTAAAATTTAAGAATTAAGACATAAGAACACAAGATACAAATGCCAATTTAAACATAATCTCATATTAATAAAATAGCAATTCATACAAATTCCAATCCACCAATCCAATGGTTCACATTACAATCCATAATAATCTAATATAATTCAACCATTACAATTTCAATTCTATCCTATATTGACATAGATATTGAAATGGAAATAGTGAAAAGAGAAGAAATAGTTAACCCAATCCAATGCTTGCAATCAATAGCCTCTTGAATCCCTTCAAAGTTTGCTAGGTCATCATCAAACTTCTTAGCTCCTCATGGTCACAAGCCCTCCTTCAATCTTCAAGAAAATTTCATCCATGGCCTTCAAGGTGGGAATGGTGTCCTTATAGTGGAAGAGGAAGGAATGGGTCATAGCCAAGAAGAATGGAGGAATAGATGAAGAAAAAGGTGAAGAAAAGTGGAAGAATAGAGGTAGAATGGAAGAAAATGGTGAAAAAGTGAAGAAGAATGGTGAAGAGAAGGAAGAAGACGTCTTATTCTTGGCCAAGAAGAAGAATGGCATCTTTCTTTTCTTTTGTGTGAATTGGAAAATAGAATTAGGGTTTAGGAAGTGATGTGGACCAATGGGGAGAAGACTTGAGACATTTGGACCAATAAAAGCTTGAAAGAATGGTGAGATGGATTAGTAAGTCCACATGGATGCTTAGGTGGCTATGGTTGACATGGATAAGTAAGGGCTTGCATGGATCAATGGGATTAAACAAGTTAATGACATAGATTAATGAATGCCACATAAGCATGTCACATCATCACCCTATGAAATGTCAAGTTTGTCCTCCATTTAAATGACCAAATCACCTTCCAATGAGCCATGCAACCTAGAAAATGTGACACCAAAATAGATTATGTAGTATAAAATAAAATAAAATGATTAATCACATAATTAGGTAGCATTAATCATTAATTAAATGAATTAATCTAATTAAGCCCTATTGAAAACTAATGCAAGGATGAAAACTAAACACAAATGGAGGGAATATTAGGCCAAAATTATTAGAAAGAAAGAAAGAAAAGAAAAACTTAAGAAATTCACAAGAAAAATTATTTTTCTATGTAAATGACCATTTTACCCCTAGTTAGATCAACTTTAATCCCTTTTACTAATCATATCTTTAATCAAATGACCTAACTTTAACCATTACTCTCATAAGATTAATTGTCTAATAATCATATGAAATAATCAAATCAAAATTCATTAATAAAAAATCCAAGTAGGTCCCTATGTAAGGGAATTTTAGGAAAGTGAAAAATGGCAGAGATAGTGAAATTTTGGGTTTAACATGAAATGAAAACTAATGATATGGAATGGAGGAAATCATCAAATAGATGAAGGAATGAACATTCCCTAAAAGAAACTCACTAGAAAACATCTAGAATTTTATGATTAATCACCCGGTAAAGCATAATTAGGCATGAAATCATAGTTCAATGCATTGATTAGGCAAGATAGGAAGAATTAAGCCCTAAAATTAATGGAATCACACAATATGAAGGTAATCCCTAAGAATCAGCCCAAAAAGCCTTCAAATCCAAAATTTGGCCAAAATCATGAAAATCATTTAAAAAGCCCTAATTAGCCAAAATCATTAGTTAAAATCACTAAGAATGAGGGTTAAAAATGATGAAAATATAGGAGTTATTAATTTCCCCCACACTTAGTCTTTTACACTCCAGGGCAAAAATATAACAAAAGCCATAGAAAAATTAAAAGGAAAACAAAGAAAAATAAGAAATGTGAGAAACAAATAAACCATGCAGTTAATCAACACAATCATACCTTTCAAATCAAGGCAAGTTAATCAAACATTGCAAGATCAAACATCATGGCAAAGAAACACAATAAATGGACAATGTGTGTTTTTATCCATCCTAGATATGAAATGCATGCTCTTAATAACCCTAAGTATCCAACAAAAGGGTAGAAGAGATATGAATGCATGAAGTGGCTAAGGGTAAGAAATGAATAAACCATGTGTTCAAAGGGACTAACAAGAGATATATCAATGTATACGGGATAGCATATTTGGCCAAAGGTTAATTATAAGAAATAAATGCCTTTATCCTATCTATGCAAGTGCAACTAACAATGTATTTGATCTTGAACATGACATAAGCCAAATTCTAGATTGAGAACTAAATAAAGGATACACTGTGAAAGGAAAAAAAAAATTAGGCCTAAAAGCTCACTAGGGTAAATGACCTTCAACTTAAAGTCCCTAGATTAAGCACTTTGCCACTTAGTTTAATACATGCAATGATAATTAAAACACCTTTCATTTCATGATAATCATGTATTAATCAACTTCAGTATGTAAGTTCTCACATCCAAAACTCAAAAAGATTTTTTTAAAGAAAATAAGATCAAAACATACTTTCTAAGAAACCCCCCTACACTTAAAATCATGCATTGTCCTCAATGCATTAGGCCAACCAACAATCTAGATAAACCAATCAATAGTAAAGACAAATGCAAAAGGAAAAAGGTAGGGAAAGGGTAGAAGCAATGTAACACCTTAATTTATAACCACTATCTAGTCTCTCACTGGGCTCGGTTCTATATGATTTCCAAAGAACTAACATTAATCCGTGGCATTTTCATGCTATGGAATGGGGTTTCATACACTCATCTTCTGCCCCGTAGGTCCTGAGAACCCATCATACCTATTCTCAACTCAACTTCACTTATACAACTCATACATAGCATAAAACAAACCATAAGCCACAGGAATGGAGCCAAAAACCAGAAAAATGTATTTTCTCACTTCAGCTCAAAAGTCATATTTTGGCTCTAATTTTGGAAAATCATAACTAATTATAAAAAAATGGGAATCTAGCAAACCATAGCTCTCTGGAAATCTCTAAGTGTTATCTTTACACTAAAAATAATTTCCAATCATAATCTCAGCGTTTGGACTATGTTTGACATCAAAAATGGGAAGGAGGTCCGACTATCACTGTTTTTGGTGACTTTCGAAAATTCATAACTAAATCCACAAAAATCCAATCTGGGCATACTATACCAATTTGGAAAGCTACTGATGTCTACTAGAGGAGAAAAATAAGTTCAAATCAGTTCAGTAGCCCCTACACCCCGAAAACTGATGGAATAGTAATAGAGGTCAGGTGAGCTCCCTAATGCTGATACAGAACTTCAGAAGGTTCAATCTCTCTCTATAGACCTCTAATTTGGGTGATTCCATCCTGTAAGTCACTATGGTTGTCTAGTTTATGTGCATAAAATTTCACCACATTTGGACTCCATTTGGTCTATGACTGCCACAGATTTCATTTCTGATTTATGGTAACAGTACATGACCAAACCATTACATTTTTCCAATTTCAACAATTCGCTAAATATTCTCTAGACCTCCGAATATTACCAACTTTAGCTTCTCAAGAAGCTCTCTACAAACTCTAGAGGCATGCCAAATTTCATGGTAAGAGGAGCTTATCCGGTCATACTTTGACGAAGCTCTCAAAAATACTGGTTTTGGCACCCAAAAGGTCCAAAATAGGTCCAAATGGCCTCTCACACATTCTAGCCACTCATGGACAAGTTTAAAAGCATAACAATAGTATATATAACATGTCCATATGGTCCAAATCAACATACATTCCAATCTCACTATGCTACGGCAAAAAATACACTATTACATTCATTCATAAAAAGGGGCAAAACCTATATTTGCATTACTTTAGCTATCAACATAGTTTATACATCATCTTTTCATACATATACACTTGCTACAACATTTACATCTCAAAAATAGTGGGCGCATATTCATTGTGGCACCACTTTACATCAAAATAACAAAAAATAAGCTAATATCTAGCTAAGCATACTCCTAGGCTCCTTGGTGTGCACTTGCTTCTCCTTGTGCTCCACCTAGCATGTTAAGTTGGGAAGGGAAGGGGTGAGATTCAGGGAATCTCAGTAGCTCATGCACTCAATCAAGTAAGCAATCAAGGCATATAACAAGTCAAGGCATGTGAATAAGCATTTAGCCATTCTCAAACATCCAACACACGTTGTACATGCTATGGAAATCACAACAATGCCAAAAATGGGCTCCAGGGACTTTTGGTCTAGCCTCACTCGAGCTTAGGGACTTTTGGATGGCCTCACCCGAGTTTAGGGACTTTTGACTTGGCCTCACTTGGTTGAGACTTTTGGCCTTGTCTCACCCATTCTCAAGGGACTTTCGGCTTCACCTCACCC
Source organism: Erythrophleum fordii (assembly GCA_032878935.1). Classification (NCBI taxonomy): domain Eukaryota; kingdom Viridiplantae; phylum Streptophyta; class Magnoliopsida; order Fabales; family Fabaceae; genus Erythrophleum; species Erythrophleum fordii. The sequence goes on from JAVQMF010000021.1 coordinate 357,601, forward strand.
ATCTCAAGGGACTTTCAGCACTACCTCACCCAAGCAATTCTCACAATTCATCACACAAGCATATTGTCAACAATGCATCATGGCAATAACATATGGCATATCTCACACATCAAGCATATACATAAATATAAAATGACTATTACATCCAAGAATGCAACAAGAAAGAGTGGAAAGAGAGCTACCTTATGAGCCAACACTAGCTTTTCCTTTCAATTTCTCCTCTCCCTTCTTAGATTCACAATCATACCTTGATGGAGGTGCTTCACTTGAGCCTAGGCACAATCAAGAACAATGAATTACTCTCTTAGAATGTAATCTTTAGAGCAAACCTTCTAATACACCAGAACCTAGAGTTCTCTCTCTCTCTAGAATGTCACCAATTCTCTCTCTCTCTCAAGCTCTCATGGTAGTGGAAACCACATATTTCAAGGAAACAAAGAGATTCAAGGGTGTTTTCCACTTTCCCTCTTCTGACCCATGCCCAAAATCTAACCATTTTCACAAACAAAACTATAGGAAGAGAGGGCAAAGAGAGGAGATCAGAATCCTAAGGAGACATGAGAGGATCTTGCTTACCTTTCCCTTGCTCTTCCTCTTTCTCTTAGTCTCTCTCACTCTCCACGCCTTTTTTCTCTCCTTGGGTCGAAGTCTAGGGTAAATATGAGAGAAATAACGAGTTGGGTCGTGTAATGTTGTAAATTTCTCGCCTTTTACTCTCTTCCGGACTGACCCTCGCTACGGCGAAAATTTACCTTCGCTATGGCGAGCTCGTGTTATCTGGCTTCGCTATGGCGAGGTGTAACCTTCGCTACAGTGAGCTCATATCAGTTCCCTTCGCTATGGCGAGATTTGACCTTCGCTATAGCGAACTCGCGTTAGTTCCAGACCTCACTTTCGCTATAGCATACGCGATAGCGAGAAACGCCCTGATTTCTGTATGGACTGCTGCCCGCACTCGCTATAGCTAGAATCACTCTCGCTATTGCGAACAGGCATTCTCGCTATAGCGAGACCCTTTCTCGCTATTGCGAGAAGACTTGGGAAAATTTCTGAATTCTGAAAATTTCCAGCTTTCTACTTTCTTTTTTTTCCTTTTCTTTTCTTTTTCCCGGTTGTTACAAGTAACCTGTTTAGGAAGGGTCTAAAAATTAGTGTTCCTCATGCTCATGCTGAGGTACTTACTCAAAGGAGTGCTTGAGCTAATGTGCTTGAACTTTGTCTTGCTCACCCCATCATATAGCTCAACCACACTGAATGGAAAGACTCGAGAGACTATGTAAGGACCTTCCAATCTAGATCAAAGTTTCCTATGCATCAATTTCATTGTGGACTTATACAATAACACTTTTTCACCCTCTTGAAATTCCTTTCTCAAATGGCTAGATCATGAAATGCTTTGACTGTCTTTTTGTAAATTTGGGAACTCTCATATGAATCTTTCTGGTGCTTTTCCAACTCTTGTAATTGCATCTTTCTATGTACTCTAGCTTTTTGCAAGTTCATATTGCATTGCTTAATTGCCCAATAGGCTCTATGCTATACTTCCATGGGTAGATGGCATGCTTTCCCATATACTAGTTTGAATGGTGACATCCTAATCGGTGTTTTGTAAGTAGTGCGATAGGCCTATAATGCATCATTTAGCCTCTTACTTTAATCTTTTTTGTTAGGTTGCACTGTCTTTTTCCAAAATTTGCTTCACTTCTCTATTTGACACCTTAGCTTGGCCATTGGTATGTGGATGGTAAGGGGTAGTGTAATGTTTGGTTTTCGTTAAATAATAGAAATGGGTGTGTTTTCAAAGAAAGTCCCCTGAAATATATTAGTTAAGGTCCTGAAAAATTTAAGTATATTTTAGACTCCTAAAAATGAGAATCCCAGGCTCAGATGGAAAGAAAAATAGAGTTAGAATGAAGAAACAACATTGAATGAAAGGTTGACAAAACGTAATGGTATTTTCATAATTTTGAGCAAATTTTGGAATTCTCATAGGAGGGTTTTTAAATAAAAGTTTTAAATTCTCTAGGGTTCTCAGAGGCTTAACCATAGGAAACCTTGGGACAGTTAAAACCCCTCCGATGGATGTTTTCTAACGTCAGTTGACTCGAACATTGACAGATTCATTCGAGAAGGTTTTAGCTTTGATTTGAGTGATTCTAATGACATTTTATTAAATTAGGAATCTAAATTTCATAATGGAAAAGATTATTCTCAAAATGGACCGAAAACAAACTAAAAACAAAAATGCCAAGATGAAGGGGTAAAATTGAAAGTTTTGAAAAGTCTTTCTTAATCTCCCTATATATATATATGAGGCACCCCACCTCTTCACTCATTTAGACATAATTATTTCTGACTTAAAACAAAGGAGAGAGCTAGGGTTTAAGGTGCACTAAGAGAAGGAGAAGGGGAAGAGAAAAATAAGGCAAACGGTATGGAATTTCTTGGTTTTTTTCATGCTTTCCCTTTATCAAACCTCTTCTTCTCCATTTCCCCTTCTTTCCTATGGTTTTATTAAAGTTCTTGGATCTGTTTTGAGGGAAGAACAGAGGGGGAAATTCATATTTAAAGAGAAGAGGTCAAGCAAAGTGAGAAACAACCAAGAAATCAAGGAAAAATAAGGTCCTTCCATGGTAGCTATCTCTTGCTCCCTTCTTCTCCTTAGTACTCCCACGCATGGAGCTTCAAGAAGGCTTGGATTTTAGATAGAACCAAGGGTGAATCTTAGGAATTTAAGGGAGGAGAACAAGAATATGCAAAGAAAATTAACAAATAATCATGAAAAATCAAGATAGCAAACTTAGGGTTTCAAGTGTTCCTTGAAAAATATAATTTAATACAATAATTCCTAGGACTAAATGAGTGCTTGGATGAGCTCTTAAGATTCCTAGAAGGCTCCCTATATGCATCTTCTACTAAGAAAATAAAGCAAACTCCCTTGGTAGTCTTATGCTCTATAGCTACAACCTAGAGTAGTTAAGGTACCTAGGGATAGTTTAAAATTTTTCCAAACCCATTTTTGAGTCATATATGTTGAGTGAAGATGAGGGGAAACCTTAGGAAAAATTTAGGAGGCCTAGAGAATGAATTGGTGTCATAAGTTCTATAATATGACCAAAGGAAGCAACATGTAGTTAGGCTCTTTGTTTTAATTGTGTGATGAATCCAAGAGGCTTAAAAAAGGGCCAAGAATCATAAATGAAAGGAAAGAATAGAGCCTAGAACTCAATTGATAGATGTTGCTTCATTAGGTGTATTTAGGAACTATAAATGAACCATAGGATAAAGTTAGAGTTCCAAGTAGATGTATGGCCTTAGAAATGACTCCAAGAACTTAATTAGCTTCCATATATTGTGTTTAAGCCAAGAGAAACAAATCCTACACCTTTGTGTATGTGAGGCCGTGGAAGGGAGAGCATTTCTAAGAGAAAAAGTGTGTGGTTGCAACAAAAGTATCTCACTTCTCTTTCTCTCATGCATGAATTATGCTTAACTGATCTTTGAATGTGTGTATATGTATTTTAAGCCATGAAAAGTGTTCTAGCATGTGCATATGTATTATGGTACCATGATGTTGCATTATGTTTTCAAATAATGCTTAGTACATTTGCTTAGGTTTGCTTGAGTGTAGTGAAGCCAAGAACCTTTAGCCATGGTGAGGATGAGCCAAGAATCCTTAGAAATGGTTGAGATAAAGTAAAGAGTCTCCTAAGAGTGAGGTTGAGTCAAAACCTCTTAGAGAAAATGGGTAAGGCAAGTCCAAAATCTATAAGAGAATGGGTGAGGCTAGTTCACTTACTTGGCAAGCCTATATATGCTTTGTATGACTTGTTTAAGTGCCAAGAATGCTTCTTGAGTGACCATGCACTTCATGATGCTCATGCATGCATTTTTTAGACTTGTTTTGCTTTCTTTATGTATGATTAAAATGGGAGATGAGCTATTGGGATTCTTTGAATCTCATTCCCTTCGTCCCAATGTTCTAACATGCTAGGTGGACCACATGAGCAAGGTAATGGAAGCCATCAAGTTGAAAGATGAGAGTTTGACAACAAAATGTCTAGATTTTGCTTCGTTATGGTCATATGAGTGGAAAATGTTGTAATCCATTATTGTATATGCCCTATGACCTTATGAACATATGTAATTATGCAAATGTATTATGTACAAATAAGATTTAATGTTATGTGTATGATATAGTACATTTTGGACATTAAGGGGCAAGACTAGACTTGTGTATTCTTGTGTATGTTGTAATGTCCAGTTTTCGTTAAATGACGGAAACGGGCACGTTTTCAAAGCAAGTCCCCCGAAATGAAGTAGTTAAGGTCCCAAAAAGTTTGAATAACATTCTAGCTTCCTAAAAATGAGAATTGTAGCCTCAGACAGAAGGGAAAATAGAGCTAGAATGAAGAAACAAATTTTGACGCCTTACGAAACATAATGGCATTTTTGTAATTTCGGGCAATTTTTGGAATTCACATAGGAGGGCTTTCTAAACCAAAGTTTTCAGTTCTCCAAGTTTTTCAGAGGCCCTAAAAATCATGGGAAGCCCCGGGACAGTTAAATCCCCTTCAGTGGACGTTTTTCAATGTCAGTGTGCCTAAACTTTGACGGATTCGTTCGGAAAGGTTTTAGCTCCGATTTGAGTGATTCCAAAGCCATTTTTTTAATTGGGAACCTAAATTTTATAATAGAAAAGATGGTTCTCAAAAAATAACTAAAATAAAGGAGAAACAAAAATGCAAAATATGAAGGGCAAAATTAGAATTTTTAAAAAAATCATTTTCTTCTCTTTATATATAGGTGGTGCCCCACTTTCCTCCCCATTTGGAATTAGAAAATTTTGCATAATTTTAGAAGGGAGAGCTGGGATTTTGGGTGCACCAAGAGAGAAGGAGAAGGAGAAGAAATTCTAAGGTAAAGGTAGGTTTTTATGTGTTTTCATGTTTTTTCTCCACCAATTTCTTCTCTTCTTTTTCCCTCTTCTTTTCCATGATTTTTTTGAAGTTTTAAAGGCTGTTTTGAAGGGAGAACAGAGGGAAAATTTCAAAATTTAAGTAAGGAGGCCAAGGAAAGCAAGAACAAGTAAGGAAATTTAAGGAAAACAAGGTATTTTGTAATTCTTTCACTTAGTCTTCTTCCTCCCTTCCTTTGAGCATTTTGACCTAGACTTAGACAGACCTAAAGAGTCAAATTTTTAACCAAACCAGAGATGATTCTTAGGTATTTGATGGAGAGGAATAAGAATATGCAAAGAAAACCAAGAAATAGACATTAAAAATCAAGATGCAAAACCTAGGGTTTCAAGTGCACCTTCCAATTTCTGAATTTGTATGATACTTCCTAAGTTTAATTTAGAGTATAAATGAGTTCTTGAGACACCTAAGATACTCCCCACAAGCTTCCTCCTTCAAGAAAAGCAAGAGAACTCCAAGAAGCCTAAAGGAAGCCTATGTCGAAGCCTAAAGGAAGCCTATGTCTCAGCCTAGGCTTATTTGTGTAGGGGGAGTTTTAAATTTTTCTAAGGCCATTCTTGAGTCATATTTGATAAATGAAAATAAAGGGAGGCCTTGAAAAAAATTTAGAACTCATAAAATGTGATTTGGTGTCTTAGGTTCCATAATATGACCTCAAGAAGCAACATGGTGCTAGGCCTTTTGTTTTAATGATGTGATGACTCTAAGAGGTTTAAAAGGAGTCAACAATCATATTTGAAAGAAAAGAATGAGGCCTATAAGTCATTTGAGGGGTGTTGCTTTATTAGGTGCCTTTATGAACCATAATGGGGGTTATAAAGCAATCCAGTGTTTTACCAAGTGATGTAGCCTTAGAATATGTTTCATGGACCTAATTGGCTCCTATAAATTGTATCTAGGCCAAGAGAAACTATCTCCACCAACTTGTGGGTGTGTAGCCAAAAAAGGAGGCTTGAAAGCTAAAGGAAAAGTGTGTTTGTATACAAGGTAGCTCTCTCCACCTTCTTTCATGCATGGATGTGTATTTAGCTTGTTTTAGAATGTGTGTATGTGTATTTTCAAGCTTTAAAAAGTATGCTAGCATACCTTTATATGCCATGATACTTGATACCATGTTATGTTTTCAAATGATTACATGATATTTGTGTGAGTTTACTTTAGTGTGGAAAGGCCAAGAACTCTTCCCTTAGGTGAGGATGAGCCAAGAACCCTTAAGTTTGGTTGAGATAAAGTAAAGAGTCTCCCAAAAGCAAAGTGGGCTCCCTAGAGTATGGTTGAGTCCAAAAGCTCTTAAAGAATGGGTGATGCGAATCCAAAATCCATAAGGAGAAGTGGGAGGCTAATCCAAGTACTTGGTGAACTCTTGAATGCTTTATATGATGTGCTCACATGCCAAGCTTGTGTTAAAAATGTCCATGATTTCCATTTTCTTCATACATGCATTTAAAAGACTTGCTTTGCACATATTATCTATGATTAAATGGGAGATGAGTTATTGGGATTCTTTGAATCTCATCCCCTCCTTTCTAATGATCTAACATGCTAGGTGGACTAAGTAATTATGGCGAAAGGAGCCAACAACCATGAAGAGAGACAATTGACAAGCTTTGTGTTATTTTGTTTCTTTTGGAACCGTAACGATGGTTCATCATGTATATGAGGTTGTATATGTACTATGAATGTTGAGACATGTGTAAATATACTAATATGTGATATTGAGATGTATGACTTTCATATATGACCACTAGCCCATGTTTTGAGTATGTAATGCCATAGTATGAAAGTTTAAAGTTTGATAGGAATATGTATAACTGTGGATTGAATGGCCAAAATGAGATGCATGAGGTTTGGGACCATTTGGGCAGCTCACACAAGTCTTAAATAAGCTTTTAAACTTGCCCAAAAGGTGTCAAGACCAAGAAAAATCCATTTGGCAATTTTGGTACCCAATATGAAGCCAAAATTGACCATAATGGAACCCTACATCACTTTTTAGCCAAATGAGTTAGTCTTGCTCTGAAATTTGGCATGCAATTAGGTCTCATTGAAATCTTTTTGTGAAGCTAAAGAACATAATTTTTAAGGGTGTAGAGAATATTTGATGAATTTTCAAAGTTGGGATTTTTTATGGATTCTAGTAGAGGCACTGTTCATACTGATAGTTTTATGTTTTGTGTCACCCAATGGCCAACTGGTGTCCAATGCTTTTGAAATTTTATATGCATAAACTGTGTCCACTAAGATCACCTCATTTGGAGGTCTGAGCAAAGAGTTATACGATTTTGAAGTTGGTTGTCAGTAGTGGTGGCGCCCCAGGAGTTCAGTTATTGTTCCATAGAATTCCAATGGCCAAATGTATCTGTTTCATTCTGGAATTATTTTTACCATCAAGTTAACATTTGTAGCTTTCCAGAATAACTAAATGTGTATGATTTCAGTTTTTATAGAATTAGTTATGAATTTCAGAAGTTTGTATCAGTAATCTGAACAACAGCCCAGGCAGCCAACAACCTCTATAGATTTTCAGATGTTAAACGTCCTCCATGATGAATGTTATGGTCCAGGTATATTTTTAGTATGAAGCAGACCTCCTAAGCTTTCCAGAATGATCAAGAACACATGTTTTCAATTTTCTTAGATTTAGTTATGATTTTCCAAAGTTTGCCAAAGGAAGAGGTCAATTCTGACCAAAAATAAACTCCCATTTTCCATGTCTCATTTCAGTTTCCATGGGTTATAAGCATGTTTTTGGGATGTAAATGAGTTGTAATGATATAATTAAATATAAGGATGCATAGTATGAGCTCACACGGTCCACGTGACACTAAAAATTAATTTTTAGATACGACGCAACATGAAAATAATCATTATTTCTTTGGCTTTTCTATAGAATATCAATATGATTCATGATATTATGCCACTTAAAAGCATGAGATGAGTTATAATTTATGGTGTTACATTTATCCACCACACAGAGCCTCCAAGGATATTATCCTCGGTCGCAGGTTCCACGAACCGCGTTCCCTTGAGTTTTGCCTTCCCTAGTCGTTGAGCTTTGCCCGCGCTCCCAAAAAAACGTGTCCTTGGTGGGGAGAGCTTTGCTCCTGCTTATATGGGTCATTCCCATGACCAATCCATCCAATGTGGGACTTTACATATGGCTTGGGTTGAGAGGGTGAGTTTTCAATTTTTGGGTTTATACACCTTTGAGACAAGTTTAGAATGTCATTTTCGTGCATTTCCACGTACTCAAGTGGTCATGGTTGCCTTGGAGCTCAAAATGGACAATTTGGACCTTTTGTAATGCTTAAAAGTGACCATTTCACAACTTAATGTCAAGATATGATCAAATGAATGAATTTGACCATGAAATTTGGCACACATATAGATATTATTGAGAGATTTTTGGAAAGCTAAAAACCATATTATTTGGAGCTCTGTGGAATTTATTATAATTTTTTAAAATTGGCATTTTTTTGCTAAATTGATGCAGACACTGTTCATATGGTCAAAAACTTGGGCTATGTCATTCGAGGGCCAAATGATATCCAATGCTCATAAAATTCTATAGACATAAAATAGACATGAGAAGATTTCCAAATCCACCAAGATCACCCTAATTGGACCTCTGAGCAGGGAGATATAAATTTTTGAAAATGGAGGTCAGTACTAGTAATGACAGTCGACCTCTGATACTGTTCCATTAATTTTTAGTTGCTAGCCCATGTTGAGGTCTGAACATATTTTTAGCATAAATTAGACATCTGTAGATTTCTAAGATGTTAAAGAATATATGATTTCAATTTGCCTAGAATTAGTTATGATTTTTCAAAATTTATGACAGTAACTTAGAAATTCTAGCCGAGGCTGCACCTAGTGTTTTTATGTATTCCGTCGACTTGCACGAGTTCTAGGCCGCTTCTTTGGATGGTTTTGAGTTGTATTAGTGTAATTGAATATGTAAATGAGATGGATGAGTCTATATAATTCATGGGACACCAAATAAAAAATTCATTCACTATGCAACGCAAGATAATTGAATATTTTAATACCTTTTTCCTTGAAAATTCATGTACTTCATGGAATTGAACCTACAAATGGTATGAGATGAGTCATAAAATTATGGTGTTACATTTATTGGTATCAGACCAAAGGTTCAGGCTCTTAATGTGGGTTGTGACTTATATTTGTAAGTTGCCTTAGTGCATATGAGCTATTTTCGGATGAATTGTATGTGTGATGGTTGTGAAAGTGTTCCCTTTAATGTTAAAGTTTGTTATGATATTTCAGAACCATGGTGAACACTAAGAAAGGTAGGCTATCTAGAAAGGCTCATGCAAATGATAGAGCCGAGTCTAGCGATCTAGTGGCTAGAGCCTTACAAGCTATTATGGCTCACTTGGATCAGCAACAGGCCGTGATCATGCAGTTACAGGAGCAGCTTGCTGAGAAAGATAGCCAGGGCCCTACACCTCCTCCTCCACAGCCACCTCACCACTTAGATTATCTTGAGCATTCAGGGGTGACTCACCCAGATCCACAGCTACACATACAGATAGTTGCCTTTATTCCACCAGCTCAGACACCTCCAGCCCTAGAGCAACCTTCTTCTAGTAAGATCATCACTTAGTTCAGAAAATTCAGGCCTTTCAACTTTGATAGTGAGATGAACTTAGAGAAAGCCAAGGCTTGGATTATGTAGCTAGAAAAGATCCTCTAGGTGATGGAATGTACTTCTAAGCAGAAAGCCACTATAGCTATTTTTCAGCTATAGAGAGAGGCAGATTATTGGTGAAGGGGTACTAAGCCTATTTTGAGGACAAGGAACCTTCCACTTACATGGGAGAAATTCCTCCAGGCTTTTTATGAGAAGTACTTCCCTAATGTAGTTAGAGATGAGAAGGAGTTAGACTTTGTACTCTTGAGATAGACAGAGGGGATGCCCTTAGACTAGCATATAGCCAAATTCGTAGAGTTCTCTAGATATTCCTCGTATTTGTAAAGGCATGATGATGAACATTGGAAAGCAGATAAGCTAGAGAAAGATTTGCTTCCTGAGATTAGAGATAAGGTAGTTCCATAGAGAATTAGGAACTTCAATACCCTAGTTAAGATATGCAAAGTGACTGAAGCAAACCTTAGAGCTATGTAGCTTACCTCCAATGCCAAACCACCCTTCCTTGAGCCCAAGAGACCTAAAGAGGAATCACAAGCTGTAGTTACTAGCAGGAGAGGTGATAGGAGTTAGTGAAGCAAAAAGGGTAAAAGATGGAAAACTCAATCTAGCAAAGGCAATTCTACACCTACAGTATGTCCCCAGTGTGGCAGGAACCATGGAACCAGATCATGTTACGCAGGACAGAATGTGTGCTATAAATATGGTAGGCTAGGACACATGGCCAGGGACTACACATAGGCTCCTTAGTAGTTCGTACAATAAAGGGAGATGGCTTTTGCTCCCAAACCTCAAACCCAGGGGAAAGGCTTTGCTTTGTCACAGCAGGAGGCTAGCCAGTCCCTAAGTTTGATCTAAGGTACTATTTTCTATAACTGCATTATTTGATTTGAATGCTAGCTATTCTTTCATATCATATGACTGTGCTAGGAGGTTAGGTCTGAGTATATATACACTACCATATGACTTGCATATGTCTATCCCCACAAGAAACTGAGCCATTAGCTCTCATGCCCGTTTAGATTGTGTAGTCTGTAACACCATATATTTCTAGCTTGCTCCTTATCATTTCTATGTCTCACATGATGAATTGCACAAAAGGGAATGGAAGAATGGCATTAAAATAATGCCTTATTTCGTGTTGTGTCGCGTATGAAAATTCCATTCAATGTCACGAAGACCATATGAGCTCATACATCACATTCTCATATTTAAGTACATACATACAACTCATTTGCATCACCAAAGTTGGCCCACAACTTGTGGAATTCAAAAGGGAGCATCAAATTCACTCTATTATTTTCAGCTAGAATTTCAATTTTTCTATCACAACTTTGAAATTCATAACTAAATCTAGAAAAATCAAAATCATGAATTCTTAGACATTCTGAAAATCTACACATGTCTACTCTATGAAAAAAATATGTCTAGGCTATGAAACATAACACAGAAAGCTTTGGACATGCAAAAAGGGGCAAAGGTTCGGACAGCTACTGGTACTGATGCAAGTGTCTGCTATAAATTTTGAAAATGTCCAATTAATTCCAAAAAAATCCAATCTATGAAAATAATACCAATTTGGAAAACTATGAATGTTAAATTTATGATAAAAATAGGCTCAAACTAGAGAAAGCACGTTTAACTACTAAAATTTAATAGAACAGTGACTCAGATTGTGCTGCGCTATTGTTGCTATTCCAGAAATTCAAAAATTCATATCTCTTAGCTTAGACCTCTAAATAAGGTGTTTCTAGTTGCTACAAGTCATTATGAATGCCTAGTTTCTCCTTATAAAATTTCATAGCCATTGGACCACGTTTGGCCCTCGTATGACATAATTTCACAACTGACCAAATGAACAGTATTGGTGCAAAACTGAAATTCTGATGCCAACTTTGAAAAATAATAGAAAATTACACAGACATCCAAATGACCTGACCTTTGTCTTGCCAAAAAGCTCTAGGAAAGATCTAAATGCACGCAAAATTTCAAGTCAAGAAGAGTGTCATTTGGTCAGACTTTGCCATAACTCAAGATTATGGCAATTTTGGTTCAAACGAGTCATTCATTGTTCCACACACATTTGAGCAACTTAGAAAGCATAAATATAGCATAAATAAGTCCCTCATAAGGTCTGAATCCTCATACAACTCAAATTCACCATGCCTCCATATACATACATGTATAAGTGGGTGCCCAAGTGGTCAAAATATACAATTCTATTCATTAAACTCTATTCTTGATACATACACTAACTTTATATGGTTTTACACTTGTTCAAAGTGTCATGGTTTAAAAATAACATATACACATATTCTTTGATATTCTAGTACATCAAAACTAGCAAAATGTGCCAAGAGATGGAAATTTAAGCTCTTTGGCCTCTATCCTTTAGATTGTGGACTCTACCTAGATTATATGAGATGAGAAAAAGAAGAGGGTGAGATTCATTAAATCTCAGTAGCTCATACATCTATCCAAGCACATTCTCAAGGCATACAACATGTCAAAGGCATAAGTATGTAATTAATCAATTCATGAAGCATTCCATTTTCACATTTTTGTGTCACAAACTCATGTCAAGCATAAGAATAAGCTCTAAGGACTTTTAGTTTAGCCTCACCCTATTTCTAGGACTTTTGGATTGCCTCACTCTTGGTTCTTGGGAGTTTTGACTTAGCCTCACCCATCTAAGGGACTTTTGGCCTTGTCTCACCCATGTCATGAGACTTTTGGCATCTTTTCACCCACATTAAGGGATTTTTGGCACTACCTCATCCTTATGAGCCATTTTCCCAATTCAAAGACATTCAAGAAAGCATATTGGTACCAAAATAGCAACATAGCATTAAGTGGCATGTCCTAAACATACAAATATACACACAAGCACTCAATAACACATATGCAACAAGAAAATGCAACAAGAAAAGGTGGGGAGCTACCTTGGTGCAATTTCAAGCCTTACTTTGCTTGTTCTTTCTCTTTTTTGGTTCCACAAACATAAGGAGGTGGAGTTGGATTTATTTGGCCTATTCACAATAAAAAACACTTAATTATAAGTTATAACATCCAACTCACTCTTAAGACTACACTTTGTTCTATTTGTCACAATATGGTTCCATTAAGGACCTAATGAAGCAACTACCACAAGTAAAAGTCTTAGTTCCATTCTCTTACCATATTTAGACCTCTTGACCTCATTTAAGGTCTTTGAAGCCATCACACACTCACTTTCACAAATCTAGATTCATGTTGCTTCATAAGGTTACATTATGGAAGCCATTGCCTCATCTCCCAACCTAAGGCTTCTAAATTTTTCCCAAGGGTTTCTCCTATGTTCTTTTATCATATAAAGTCCCAAATGAAGCTTGGAACTATTTAAAACATCTCCTAGCTATCTCTAAGGGTTTTGACCGATTTATGCCTCCATTAAAGACCCAAAGAGTTTGGGATTTTTCCTTAATGGATGAGGCACTTGGGAGGCTCCCTAAGAGTCTTAGAAACTCAAACAAATACTTACATATGATGGGGAAGTCTTGAATCAACCCAGATTTTAAACTATGTTCAAGCACCCTACACTTTTTCAACTTGAGATTCAATGGCTTTTACTTGCTTCCAATGATAGATTCTTAAATTACACTTATTTATAAAAATGCCACTGGCCTTTCAGTAAATTATTTGAATTACTCTGGCCCTAATTTTTGGGCAACTCAAGACTCAAATCCTTATTTTCTATTATTTAACATTTTATCTAAATTTTATTTGGCCTTGAATCACTCATCTCAAGGGACTTGCTTTTCAAACTGGCCCGTTTATGTGTTTTTACAACATATTGGACATTACATAATCCAGTTTAATTATTGCCTTACCACACTTGATTTGATTTATGTGCCCATTGTTGACATTGATATCATTATTAGCATGAAATGGATGTCTGCTAATAATGCCATACTAGATTGTAGCTACAGAAGTATTACTCTACCTGCGTGTGGGACTGTGCCTAATATGAGGACTAAGTTATCTATCATGACCACCTCCCAAGCTGAGAGGTCTCTAGGGCGTGGTTGTTAGGGATACTTAGTTTTCTTTTCAGTCTAGGCTAAGGTAGAATAGGGTATAGAGGAAATTCCAATAGCAAGAGAGTTCCCAGAGGTATTCCCTAGAGACCTCTCAGCTTGGGAGGTGGTCATGATAGATAACTCAGTCCTCATATTAGGCACAGTCCCACACGCAGGTAGAGTAATACGTCTGTAGCTACAATCTAGTATGGCATTATTAGCAGACATCCAGTTCATGCTAATAATGATATCAATGTTAACAATGGGCACATAAATCAAATCAAGTGTGGTAAGGCAATAATTAAACTGGATTATATAATGTCCCATATGTTGTAAAAACACATAAACGGGCCAGTTTGAAAAGCAAGTCCTTTGAGATGAGTGATTCAAGGCCAAATAAAATTTAGATAAAATGTTAAATAATAGAAAATAAGGATTTGAGTCTTGAGTTGCCCAAAAATTAGAGCCAGAGTAATTCAAATAATTTGCTGAAAGGCCAGTGGCATTTTTATAAATGTATTCCCTAGAGAGATTAGTGGACTACCCTCAGAGAGAGAGGTTAAGTTTCCTATAGACATTATACTTGGGGCAAGTCCAGTGTCTAAGGCCCCAAATAAAATGGCTCTTTCTGAGCTAGTTGAGCTTAAAAAGCAGATAAATAAGCTTTTAGAGAAAGGTTTTATTAGACCCAGTGTCTCACCGTGGGGAGCTCCAGTCTTATTCATAAAGAAGAAAGATGGGAGCTTTAGACTGTGTATAGACTATAGGGAACTCAATAAGATAACCAATAAGAACAAGTACCTTCTCTCTCGCATAAATGACCTTCTAGATCAGTTAGTAGGAGTGTCTGTGTTTTCTAAGATAGACCTTAGGTCAGGATATCACCAGCTCAGAATTAAGGCGAGGTATTCCTAAAATAACATTTAGAACTAGATGCAGCCATTATGAATTTTTAGTTATGCCTTTCGAGTTAATGAATGCACCTACAGTGTTCATAGACTGCATGAATATAGTATTCAGGCTATACTTAGATAGATTTGTAATTGTCTTCATAAATGACATTCTCATCTATTCAAAAAGTAAAGAAGAACATGAGTAGCATCTGAGATTGGCCTTGGAAACCTTGAGAGAAAAATAGTTGTATGCTAAACTTAGTAAATTTGAGTTTTAGCTTACAAAATCCAATTCCTAGGCCATGTGATCTCTTAAGTAGGGGTCACAGTAGATCCCCATAAGGTAGAGGTAGTGTTACAGTGGGAGAGACCTAGGACAATAATAAAGATCAGGAGCTTCCTAGGTTTAGCAAGCTATTACAAGAGGTTCATTCAGGGTTTTTCTCAGATAGCGATGCCACTGACCAGGCTAATTAGAAAGAATGTGCTATTTGTGTGGGATGAAAAGTGTGAGAAAAGTTTTCAGAAGTTGAAGCATAAATTAACCATGGCCCTAATTTTAGTACTTCTTACCCTCAAAGAGACTTTTGTAGCTCATAGTGATGCCTCTAAGAAAGGGTTAGGATGTGTACTTATGCAGAAAGGTCGAGTGGTAGCTTATGCTGCTAAACAATTAAAACCTCATGAAGAAAATTTCCCTACACATGACTTAGAGCTAGTTGCAGTGATGTTTGCTTTGAAAATATGGAGACACTACTTATATAGGGCAACTATAGAAATTTATAGTAACTATAAAATCCTTAAATATTTATTTGAATAGAAAGAATTGAATATGAGATAGCAGAGATGGTTAGAGTTTTTGAAAGACTATGGTTTTGCTTTAAAATACCATCCTGGCAAGGGTAATGTGGTAGCTGATGCCTTAAGTAGGAAATCCATACATATTGCCTATATGATGATTAAAGAGTAGGAAAGTTATTAATGAGTGAAACCCGAATAGAAAATGACCTGAGGAGCTAAATAAGAGAGGCTCAGCAGACAGATGACCATGTAAGTAAGATTAGATCTCAGATAGCCCAGGGTAGCATTTAGGAGTTCAATCTATCTGAGGATGACATAGTGAGATATAGGGATAGGCTATATGTGCCTAGAAATATAGAAATTAGAGAGAGAATATTAGATGAGGTACATAAGAGCAAGTACACCATTCATTAATGCAGTAATAAAATGTACTAAGATTTAAAAAAAATGCTTTAGTGGCCTAGAATGAAAGCAGATATAGCATAATATGTCTCTTGATATTTAGTATGTTAAAAAATCAAAATAGAGCACTAGAAACCAGCTGGGTTACTTCAGCCCCTAGATATCTCAGAGTGGAAATAGGATAGTATAGTTATGGATTTTGTCATGGGTTTACCCAGGACATCATCGAGGCGTGATGTAATATAGGTAATAGTGGATAGATTAATAAAGTCAGCATACTTTTTAGTCATGAAAGCCACTTATACCCTAGATAAATTAGCCTAGCTATACATCCAGGAGATAGTTAGATTGCATGGTATACCTAGGAGCATAGTATTGGATAGAGATCCCAAATTCACTTCAAATTTCTGAAGAACGTTATAGGATGCTCTAGGTACCAAGCTTAGATTTAGTACAGCCTATCACCCAAAAATAGATGGACAAATAGAGAGGACCATCCAAACCTTAAAGAACATGTTGAGGGCGTGTGTCTTAGAAATGAAAGGAAACTGAGATACATACTTACTTTAGTAGAGTTTACCTGTAATAATGTTATCATGCAAGTATATAGTGGCACCATATAAGGCATTGTATGGGAGGAAGTGTAGGTCTCCGATGTGCTAGGTTAAGCTATGAGAGTGGAGCACAATAGGGCCAAAACTAGGGGACCAAACTTCTAAACAAATTGAGACCATAAGAAAGAAACTGCTAATGGTCCAGAGTAGATAGAAAAATTACACAGATAGATGTAAACGGCCATTAGAGTTTGAGGCTGGAGATGATGTCTTCATTAGAGTGTCCACAGTCATAGAGATAGGTCGGTCCATTAAAAGTAAAAAGCTCAATCCAAAGTACATAGATCCATTCCAGATTCTTGATAAAGTAGGACCTATAGTTTACAGACTCACCTTTCTTCTAAACATAAGCTAAGCACATAATGTATTCCATGTTTCACGGCTTAAAAAGTACCAGCTTGACCCTTCACATGTCATAGAATATAAGAATGTATAGTTACAGGATAATCTATCATACATAGTATCACCAGATTGGATTGTAGACGTTAGACTCAAGCAGTTACAGAATAAGACGATATCGTTAGTGAATGTAGTTTGGAAGAGGTTATCTCCTAAAGAAGCTACCTGAGAGGTAGAGGAAGAGATGAGAAAGAAGTATCCAGAGCTCTTTCCATAAGTTATGTTATCTAAATTTCGAGGACAAAATTTATTTAAAGAGGGGAGAATTGTAATGTTCGATTTTTATTAAACGATGAAAATGAGTGTGTTTTCAAAGCAAGTCTCTCGAAATGAATTATTTAAGGTCTTACAAAATTTAAGTGACATTTTATACTCCTAAAAATGAGAATTCTAGGTTCAGACAGAAAGAAAAATGAAGCTAGAATAAAGAAACAAAATTAAATGAAAAGTTGATGAAATGTAATGGCATTTTCATAATTTTAAGCAAATTTTAGAATTCTCATAAGAGGGCTTTTTAAATGAAAGTTTTAAGTTTTTTGGAATTTTCAGAGGCCTTGAAAACAATGGGAAGCCCTGAGACAGTTAAAACCCCTCCGGTAGATGTTTCCCAATGTCGGTTGACCCGAACTTTGATAGATTCATTCAAAAAAGTTTTAGCTTTGATTTGAGTGATTCCAAAGTCATTTTATTAAATTGGCAATCTAAATTCATAGTGGAAAAGATGGTTCTAGAAAAAGAGCTAAAATGAACCAAAAAAGAAAATGCTAAGATGAAGGGGCAAAGTTGAAAATTTTAAAAAGTCTTTCTTAACCTCTCTATATATATAAGAGGTGCCCACCTCATCACTCATTTAGACACAATTATTTATGCCCTAAACTAGAGGAGAGAGCTAGGGTTTAAAGTGCACCAAGAGAAGGAGAAAGGGAGGACCAGACTTTCAGACAAATTAAGACTATAAGAAAGAAGCTGCTAATGGCCTAGAGTAGACAGAAAAGTTACACAGATAGACATAGACGACCATTAGAGTTTGAGGCTAGAGATTATGTCTTCATTAGAGTGTCCCTAGTCACAAAGATAGGTCAGTCCATTAAAAGTAAAAAGCTCAGTTCAAAGTACATAGGTCCATTCTAGATTCTTGATAAAGTAAGACCTGTAGTTTACAGACTCACCCTTCCTTTAAACTTAAGCTAAGTACATAATGTATTCCATGTTTCACAACTTAAAAAGTACTAGCCCGACCTCACACATGTCATAGCATATGAGAATGTACAATTATAAGATAATCTATTATACATAGTATTACCAGATCAGATCGTGGACGTTAGACTCAAGTAGTCACGGAATAAGACAATACCATTGGTGAATGTAGTTTAGAAGAGGTTATCTCCCAAAGAAGCTACCTGAGAGCTAGAGGAAGAGATGAGAAAGAAGTATCCAAAGCTTTTTCCATAATTTATGTTATCTAAATTTTAAGGACAAAATTTATTTAAAGGAGGAAGAATTGTAATATCCAATTTTTATTAAACAATGAAAATAAGTGTGTTTTCAAAGCAAGTTCCTCGAAATGAATTATTTAAGGTCCTACAAAATTTAAGTAACATTTTAGACTCCTAAAAATGAGAATTCTAGGGTCAGACAGAAAGAAAAATGAAGCTAGAATGAAGAAACAAAATTAAATGAAAGGTTGACGAAATGTAACGGCATTTTCATAATTTTGAGCAAATTTTAGAATTCTCATAGGAGGGCTTTTTAAATGAAAGTTTTAAGTTCTCTGGGGCTTTCAGACACCTTGAAAATAATGGGAAGTCCTATGACAGTTAAAATCCCTCCGGTAGATGTTTCCTAATATCGATTAACCCGAACTTTAATAGATTCATTCAGAAAAGTTTTAACTCTGATTTAAGTGATTCCAAGGTCATTTTATTAAATTGGGAACCTAAATTTCATAGTGGAAAAGATGGTTCTAGAACAAGAGCTAAAACGAACTAAAAATAAAAATGCTAAGATGAAGGAGCAAAATTGAAAAATTTAAAAAGTCTTTCTTAACCTCTATATATATATATATATATGAGGTGCCCACCTCATTACTCATTTAGACACAATTGTTTTTGCCCTAAACCAAAGGAGAGAGTTAGGGTTTATGGTGCACCCAGAGAAGGAGAAACGGAGACCTCTAGACAAATTGAGACCATAAGAAAGAAACTGGTAATGGCCCAGAATAGACAGAAAAGTTACACAGACAGATGTAGATGGCCATTAGAGTTTGAGGCTGGAGACCACTTCTTCATTAGAGTGCCTCTAGTCACAGAGATAGGTCGGTCTATTTAAAGTAAAAAGCTCAGTCCAAAGTATATAGGTCCATTCCAAATTCTTGATAAAGTAGAACCTATAATTTACAGACTCATCCTTCCCCTAAACTTGAACTAAGTACATAATGTATTCCATGTTTCACAGCTTAAAAAGTACCAGCCTAACCCCTTGCATGTCATAGAATGTGAGAATGTGCAGTAACAGGATAATCTATCATACATAGTATCACCATATCCGATCTTGTACATTAGACTCAAGTAGTCACGGAATAAGACGATGTCGTTAGTGAATGTAGTTTGGAAGAGGTTATCTCCTAAAGAAGCTACCTGGGAGCTAGAGGAAGAGATGAGAAAGAGGTATCTAGAGCTCTTTCCATGAGTTATGTTATCTAAATTTTGAGGACAAAATTTATTTAAAGGGAGGAGAATTATAATGTTTGATTTTTATTAAATGACAGAAATGAGTGTGTTTTCAAAGAAAGTCCCTCGAAATGAATTATTTAAGGTCCTACAAAATTTAAGGGACATTTTAGACTCCTAAAAATGAGAATTCTAGGTTCAGACAGAAAGAAAAATGAAGCTAGAATGAAGAAACAAAATTAAATGAAAGGTTGATGAAATGTAATGGCATTTTTGTAATTTTAAGCAAATTTTGGTAGAAGGGCTTTTTAAATAAAAGTTTTAAGTTTTCTGGGATTTTCAGAGGCCTTGAAAATAATGGGAAGCCCTGAGACTGTTAAAACTCCTCCGGTAGATGTTTCCCAATGTCGGTTGACCCGAACTTTGATAGATTCATTCAAAAATGTTTTAGCTTTGATTTGAGTGATTCCAAAGTCATTTTATTAAATTGGAAACCTAAATTCATAGTGGAAAAGATGGTTCTAAAAAAAGAGCTAAAACGACCAAAAAAGAAAATGCTAAGATGAAGGGGCAAAATTGAAAATTTTAAAAAGTCTTTCTTAACCTCTCTATATATATATAAGGTGCCCACCTTATCACTCATTTAGACACAATTGTTTATGCCCTAAACCAATGGAGAGAGCTAGGGTTTAAGATGCACCAAGAGAAGGAGAAAGGGAAGAGAAAAACATGGCAAAAGGTATAGAATTTTTGGTCTTTTTCATGCTTTCGCTTTAGTAAACCTCTTCTTCTCCATTTTTCCTTCTTTCCTATAGTTCTATTGAAGTTCTTGGATTTTTTTTAAGGGAAGAACAGAGTGGAAAATTCGGATTTGAAGAGAGAAGGCCAAGAAAAGTGAGAAACAACCAAGAAATCAAGGAAAAACAAGGTAAATCTTCCTTCCATGGTAGCTATCTCTTGCTCCTTTCTTCTCTTTGGTTCATCCCACGCATGGAGCTTCAAGAAGGCTTGGATTTTAGGTAGAACCAAGGGTGAATCTTAGGAGTTTATGAGAGGAGAATAAGAATATGTAAAGAGAATTAACAAATAACCATGGAAAATCAAGATAGCAAACTTAGGGTTTCAAGTGTCTCTTGAAAAATATGATTTAATACAATAATTCCTAGGCGTAAATGAGTATTTGGATGAGCTCTTAAGATCTCTAGAAGGCTCCTCATATGCATCTTCCACCAAAAAAATAAAGCAAACTGCCTTGGTAGCCTTATGCTCCATAGCCATAGCCTAGAGTAGTTAAGGTACCTATGGATAGTTTTAAATCCTTCTAAACCCATTTTTAAGTCATATATGATGAGTGAAGATGAAAGGAAACTTTGGAAAAAATTTAAGAGGCCTAGAGAATGAATTGGTGTCATACGTTCCATAATATGACCTAAGGAAGCAACATATAGTTAGGCTTTTTGATTTAATTATGTGATGACTCTAAAAGGCTTAAAAAGGGGTCAAGAATCATAAATAAAAGGAAAGAATAGAACCTAGAACTCAATTGATAGATGTTACTTTATTAGTTGTATTTAGGAACCATAAATGAACCATAGGATAAAGTTAAAGTTCCAAGTAGATGTATAGCCTTAGAAATGACTCCAAAAACTTAATTGGCTTCCATATATTGTGTATAGGCCAAGAGAAACAAATCCCACACCTTTATGTATGTGAGGCTGAGGAAAGGAGAGCATTTCCAAGAGAAAAAGTATGTGGTTGCAACAAAAGTAGCTCACTTCTCTTTCTCTCATGCTTGAATGTATGCTTAACTTGTCTTTGAATGTGTATATGTGTACCATTTTACAACCCAATGTCAAGACCTGACCAAATGAATGAATTTGCCCATGACATTTGGCACACATATAGATATTATCTAGAGCTTTTTAGAAAGCTAAAGAACAAATTTTTTAAAATTTTTTGGAATTAATTATGAATTACCAAAATTGGCATTTTTTTGCTAAACTGATGCTGACACTATTGATATGGTTAGTAATTTTGGCTATATCATTTGTAGGACAAATGATGTCTAATGCTCATAAAATTTTACAAGAATATACTAGACATAATAAGCTTTCCATAGCCATTAAGATCGCCCCAATTAGACCTCTAAGCAGGGAGATATGAATTTTTGAATTTGGAGGTTAATACTAGTAATGACAGTTAACCTCTAGTACTATTCCATCAGTTTTTGGTGGTTAGTAGGCTCTGTTTGGTCTGGATTTATTTTTGGCATAAAGTAGATATCAGTAGCTTTCTACAATGGTATAGTTTGCCTGATTTCAATTTTTCTAAGATTAGTTATGATTTTTCAAATTTTAGGCATGGAATCTAGAATATCAGTCTGAGGTTGCACCATTGTATTTTGTGTATCCACTCCCTTTGCTCAAGGTATAGACCACTTCTTGAGCTTGTTATGAGTTTTATTTGTGTATTTAAATATGAGAATGAGATAGATGAGTCCATATGGCCTATAGGACACCAAAATAAAAATTTTACTTGTGATGAAATGCAACTTTATCCATAATTTCCAATGCTATTATGTTACTTCCTATAAAACTAGCATGAGATAAGGCATGGAAATTGTATGAGTTGAGTCTTAGAATTATGGTGTTATGAAAAGAACCACAACCATAATATATCTATATAAATTTATAACACAAACAATCAATCCAACTAGTTTCTTGACAATCATGCTATAAGCACAACTCATTCAAACATTCCAAGGCTTAAACATAAAGCTAGGTTGCCTGAACTAGGCTCTAATACCAACAAATGTCATACCAACATAGATTGCATTAATTTCTCAAGCTATACTTCCCAATTAATCTTATTTGTTGGGTTTCACACCTTTGGCCATGGTAGTTACCATTATTAAAAGTTTTAGCAGCAAAATTTATTGTCATTGAAGCCTCAAACATCCAATTTATGCATGAATGAATATTTTCATCATATCATTTCCCAAATTCATGCCAAAAAAGTTTATTAGATTTAGAATATCATAAAAAGAAGCTCAAATTTTGGATATTGCTTTATATGCACCAATACAAAGTTTTAACACATATTAGACATCAAATTTTGAAAAATATAACTTGAGCTATACAACTCTAATTTATACGTGTAAAATTTTATAAATAACGGAGCTCATTGGAGCCCTCAAATATATGAACAACCAAATCTAGACAAGGTGAACAATACTAAAGACCAAATTGCATAATTAAGCCAAATTTGAAAATTCATAAAATATCCCATAGAGCTCCAAACATTGTGTTCTTTGGCTCTGTAAAAAATTTGTGGATGAACTCTAATAACCTACCAAATTTTAGCCAAAAATTTGTCCATTTGATTGGTTTTTAGTTCAGAAGCAGCTTATGGCTAAAAAATGGTCATTTTTGGTACCAAGTGATCAATTTTGACCCATTTTATGTCAAGGCTTCATTTGAGCACATTTTAAATGTCAAACACAACATGTATAACTAATCCAAAATGTCTCAAAATCTATGTAACTCAAAATCACTTCTCCATTTGTCATTATACACGATTACATCATGGAACTTACATAGTCAAATTACATGATATTACATATTTACATTCAAAAATAGTTTATACATCATTGTCTCATTTTCTTTTAGGAGTGTAGGAATGATTACATCTCAAAATATATGTATACATAATTCATGTGCAAAAATACAAATCCAAAATCAAACTAGTGTCAAAATGATGTTGTGTTAAAGTGATGTTTCTTATGCTATTTGCTCATTAGTTTTGCCTCTATGAGAATTACCCAGAGATGGCTACTGAAAATATGGAAAAGAATGAGATTTAAAGAATCCTAATAGTTCATTCATCATTCAAGTACACATATATGGCATTCTCATAGTCAAGAGAGCAAGTATGAGCGGAACAAAATCAAACATCATTCAAATTCATGCAAGAAGGATCCTATGGCTCCACTAAGAGCAAAAACAACTATAGCAATTTTTGGTTTAGTCTCACCTGTAATTTAGGGACTGTTGGTTTAGCCTTGTAATATCTGATTCTTTGAAAATGAGAAACATAATGTACGATTTCTCCATAAATGCATGAAATTCACTGAATACAAAAGGAAATCCCCCCGATAGAGTGATTTAAGATCCAATAAAATTATAATAATATTCTAGACCTCAAATAATGGTGATTCAAGGTTAGAGGTGCCTTGAAACTGGAGCCAGAATAGCTAGACATATTTTTAGGAAAAGGCAATGAAACATAATGGCATTTTATAATTCCAGGCAATTTTTAGAATTTTCATAGGAGGGCTTTTTAAATGGTAAATTTAAGTTCTTCAGGGTTCTCAGTGTAACACCCCAAAATTAATTAATGTGTTAATCATAGCTTTGGGTTAATTAAGAATAATTAATATGGAATAATTGGACAAGTTAAATGAATGAAAATTTTAGAGAGATAAATTATTAATATGAGTTTGAGATTTAATTGAGTTAAAAACCCCATCTAGGCCCAAATTAAATTAAGTAGGCCAAGGTTAGGGACTAGTGAAGGCCCAATAATTTTATGTGCAGACCCAACCTTTTAATGTGAGACTTAGCCCAAGAGAGAGCACCCAATGAGGGCCCAATCTGATTTAATGAGATAGAGGCCCAAGACTCAACTTATATAAGCCTTTGTAATTGGCCCAATACCCTTTATGTAGACCTCAACTAAGTGGGCTCTTGAAAACTTAGCCCAACCTAACTAAAAATCTAAATTGTTGAAGCTAGTCTAACAAATTACAACTTCAGCCTAACAATTAGTGGGAGCCCAATTGGTCCTTGGGCTGATGGGTTGACCCATAACCTATTTAGAACCCAACTTAAAACCTTAAAAACTATGACGACCCTAACTTCTAATCATTGTAATTAAGGTTAAATACGTGATTAATAATCATAAATTAGGGTCACAAGATATTACGACTAATTACATTTGAAAAATACAGGGGAATTTGAACCTTAATATTATTAAAGTCATCTATCAAATAATTACAAGCATTCATGTATACAAGGGAAATAAACACTCACTTATAGGCCTTTGATTCTATTACCCATTAATTCCAACTCATAAGAATCTTCTACCCATGTTTCTAAGTCATCCCTTGAGGTTACCGTAGGAAAAACCAAGATTTATAAGTTTGAATGAGAGTTTAGGCCCATTAACTGCGGCTAAATGTCTTTACACCGCGGCTAATTGCTCTTGGGTTCACTCTTTTATCTTCACAGGTTTCGCCATGGCTAAGCTACATGGTGCTAAGATGAGGAAACCTCCTGGAGCTTACCTTGCTCACCTTTTGCTATTAGCCTAGGCCAAATCGCATATTCGTTGCAACTAATTCCTTTCTGGAACACCTGGGATATTTTCACAAAAGTTCAACGCGACTAATTCCCATTTAACCATGGTGAATTCCTCTGAACGACTTCCAATTTGCCCCTCACATTTTGCTGCAGCTAATTGCACTTCTTGCCACAGTGAATTGCTCTTTGGTATTATCCCTGCGCAACTTCACCTCTATTGGCCGCGGCTAAGACTATTTTGGCTATAGCGAAATACCTTCTGATCCTACAACTTCTAGAATCTTGTTTCATACTCTCCATTCTCCTTCCAATGACACCTTAGGGCCACTCTACCTTAATTTATGGGGCTCCAATAGTTTTCATTAGCCTAATTTACCCAGCTTATCTATCATTACTAGTCCAAGACTTAAGTACAAATTTCTACTCCTCCAACTACCCTATATTAGCAAGTTCATAGAGTAATAGCAGTAAGAATTCATGAACTATCAGTAATTATCATTCGATACACAATCCATTAGAGGTTCTATACATCAATGGTTCATATCAATATCTAATGTATCACATGATTACAATTTTAGTAGTATGCTATATCATAAATTCAACAAAGTTCATACATCAGATGTTATAAGCTTATACAACTAATACCAAGCTAAGATGAGGTCTATCTCCTCAATAGGTACATCTTAAGTAATCAAAATATAAACACCGTCACTTGGCAACATGATTACATGATGATGCTATACAAAAAGAATACAAAATTTAGTATCTATTCTATTTAATTGGTCTAAGTGTAGCCTTCTTTACATAAGGTTGAAGCTCATGGATTTTCATCCACTTGCTTTCCATTATCCTTACCCGAAGAGCTTTCACTTGAAAGTATAATCTCATGAAATGGGGTGAGATGTAAATCTCAGTAACTAAGACAAATTTCATTCATATATTCTAGTTTAATTAATATATATGCATGATTTCATATAAGCATCAGAAAATATACCAACTATATTAGTAAATGAAATAATTAGGCTATATATGATTACTATTCCATACTAGCAATCACAATTCCATATGTTAAAGGCTAATAACACTGGGAGAGGCCCATCCACGGCACATACTCCCCATTGAACACAACCACGGCTCAATGCATCTGGTGTCTGATCATAACCTGATATCTGATCGAAGCACATGCACAGGTGACAGCCACACCATAGCTCCACCATAGACTTACAAGGTCCAATTACATATAATAGATAGCTAACCAATTCATTTAGTATCAAAATCATAATCATACAGTAAATATAAAATTAAAATAGACATATACATGGAATTAGCATAAACCCCCGTTACCTCACTTGTAGACAAGTTAGGAAGCTACACAATACCAAAATCCTCCTAAAATCACAATATCAGAAAATGATCATTTATATCAGTCCATTATTATCTCATTCATCATTTATGGTGATAACAGAATGCTCAAAGAATTAAATTACTAATAGTTATCCAAGGGATACCTACCTAATCACCAAGAGCCTTTAATTTCGGATTTTGCCTTCTCTAGACCAGAAACATCAAAATATCACTCCAAACCATAGGAAAATTCGCACAAAATTAAGGTCCATACTATAAGTCTATTAAGAGGATCTTAAACTAGTAAGAAATACATCAAAATAAAGAGTTTATACTTACCTAATAACAACTTCAACCCTAACCTACGAAATTTCACCAAGAAAATCCTAAACAACCACATTTCAGATTTTGGGTATGGTGAAAATGCTCCAAATGAAAAAGTAATCAGGCTAAAATGAAGAGAAAAAGAAGGGGATTAAGTTATACAACTATTACCTTGGCTGAATCTTACTCTAAAATTGGGAAATGATGGAAATATGTCAAGAACCCTAGTCTCCCCTTTGGACCTCTGAATTTCCCTTTTGTTTCTTGTGTTTCTGCAGAATGAGGGTGGCTAAAATGGTTTTTAAGATTTTAATTTAGGTTCTAAATGGGCTATGGGTTAACCCATTAGCCCAAAGACGCATTGGGTTTCTACTAATTATTGGGCTAAAGTTGTAATTTATTAGACTAGCTTTAACAATTCAGACTTTTAGTTAGGTTGGGCTAAGTTTTCAAGAGCCCACTTAGTTGAGGTCTACATAAGGGGTATTGGGCCAATTACAAGGGCTTATATAAGTTAGGTCTTAGGCCTCTATCTCATTAAATCAGATTAAGCCCTCTTTGGGTGCTTTTTCTTAGGCCAAGTCTCACATAAAAAGGTTGGGTCTGCACCTAAAATTATTGGGCCTTCACCAGTCCCTAACCTTGGCCTACTTAATTTAATTTAGGTCTAGATGGGATTTTTAACTTAATTAAATCTTAAACTTATATTAATAATTTATCTCTCTAAAATTTTCATTCATTTAACTTGGCTAATTATTCCACATTAATTATTCTTAATTAACACAAAGCTATAATTAATACCTTAATTAATTTTGGGGTGTTACACTCAGAGGCCTTGAAAACTATGGAAAGCCTCGAGACAATTAAAGGCCCTTCAGTAGATATTTTCTAATAGCAGTGAGCCCAAACTTGGACCGATTAGTTCAAAAAGGTTTTAGCTCCAAATTGAGTAATTTCAAAGGCATTTTATAAGATTAAAGGCCTAAATTTTATAATGGAAAAGATGGTTCTAAAAAAGGAGGTAAAACAAACCAAAAACTAAAATGCTATGACGAAGGGATAAAATTGGAATTTTTGAAAAGTTCTTCCTAACCTACTTATATATATATGTGGCGACCCACCTCCTCCTTCATTTAGCCACATTTGTTTTTGCCTTAAACCAGAGGAGAAAGGGAGGAGAAAAACAAGGAAAGAGGTATAGATTTTCTTAATTTTTCATGCTTTCTCCTTAGCAAACTCCTTCTCCTCCATCTTCCCTTCTTTTTCATGATTTTATTGAAGTTCTTAGATCTATTTTAAGAGCAGAACAAAGGTGAAAATTTTGGATTTGAGGAGAAAAGGCCAAGCAAAGTGAGAAGCAAGCAAAACAAGCCCAGAAAATAAGGTAAATCTTCATTCTATGGTAGCTACTCCTTTCCTCCTCCTCCTCCTTGGTTTATCCCACCTAGAGAGCTTCAAGAAGACATGGATTTTGGGTAGAACCAAGGGTGAACCTTAGGGAATTAATTGTGGAGAATAAGAATATGCGAAGAGAATTAATGAACAATCATGGAAAATCAAGATAGTAAAGTTAGGGTTTCAAGTATCCCTTGCAAAATCTGATTTAATACGATAATTCCTAGGCCTAAATGAGTGTTTAGATGAACTTCTAAGATTCCTATAAGGCTCCTTACATGCATCTTCCATCAAGAAAATGAAGCAAACCAGTTGGTACTCACATGGAGCATGGTTTCAGCTTAGGCTAGAAAGAGTACCAAAGGGAAGTTTTAATTAGTTCTAAGCTTATTTTTGAGTCATATATGATGGAAGAGGATGAGAGGAAACCTTATAAAAATTTTCAAAGCCATAGAAAGTGAGATAATATCATAGGTTCTATATTATGGCTCAAAGAAGCAACATCAAGCTAAGCTCCTTGATTTGATTGTGTGATGACTCCAAGAGGCCTAAAAGGAGTCAAGAATCATAAATGAATAAAGAGAATAGAGGAAAGATCATGTTTCCCTAGGGTTGCTTCATTAAGTGTATTATGGAACCATAAAAGAGTCATATGAATCACCTAGCTTTTCTAATGAATGTATGGCTTTAGAATTTGGTTCAAGAGTATAATTGGCTTCCATATGATGTGCCTAGGCCAAGAGAAACAAGTCCCACCTTCTTGTGTGTATATGGTCAAGGAAGAGAAGTCTAATCCAAAAGGAAAAGTTTGCATTTGTAACAAAGGTAGCTGATGAATGCTAGTTTTATATACATGAATCCTTTTAATTTTGAGATTTTAATGATTAAATATGGCTTTTAGATTTTAATTAGATGAGATTTTATTTTAATAGCCATTTCTACACTTAAGGAATTTTATTTACAAAATTTTGAATTTTAATGCACAAATTTCACTAAAATATTTCCTTTATGAATTCTTCTTTCTTAATATTTTGTTTTGTTTTATTTTGCTTCAATTTATTTTATTTTCTTATGCAGATGAACTAATGGTAGTTGGCTTTTCTTGTGGAAGCAATGTATACATCAAAGGGAGGCATTCTTGGTGGAGTCCAAATTAGGCAACTTCTTATTCTCATGTTTCAACATCACTTACTCTAGCTGAAGCTCATTATAATAGCTCAATTCCTTTCTTTTCACATGCATGGGTCTAATGAGATGGAGGGAAGAGCCTTCGTTTAGATATCTAGGAGCTGCAGCTTATACAAGTAGCCACAGGTTACTCCATGTTGTAGTACACAAACACATACCTTCCATGTAACATAAACACATGCAGAAACAGAGACACAAAGCTACAAGTTTCACACAAGCAGCTGAGCATACAACTAATATAATGCCCGATATGTTGTAAAAACACCGAAACGGGCTGGTTTGAAAAGTAAGCTCCTTAAGATGAGTGATTCAAGGCCAAATAAAATTTGGATAAAATTTTAAATAATAGAAAATGAGGATTTGAGCCTTGAGTTACCCAGAAATCGAGGTCAGAGTGATTCAAAAAATTTATCGAAAGGCCAATGGCATTTTCGTAAATAAGTGTAATTTTGTAAAAGCACCTAGGAGGGCTTTTTAAATGAAAATTTTGAGTTGTCTAGGGTTCTCAAAGGCACCAAAAACCATGGGAAGCCCTGTGACCTATATAGCCCCTCCGGTGTACTTTTTCTAACGTCGGTTAACCCGAACTTTGACCGGTTCTTTCGGGAAGGTTTTAGCTCCGATTTGAGTGATTCCAAAGGTATTTTACTAAATTGGGAACTTAAATTTTATAATGGAAAAGACGGTTCTAAAAAATGAGCTAAAACAAAGGAGAAACAGAAATACTATTACGAAATGGCAAAAATGGAATTAAAGTATTAAAGGAAGCTTCCAAATTCTTCTTTATAAGTCATGTTCTTTCTCTCTTTCATTAAACCAACTTGCTTCTGCCCATATTTAGAGAAATACTCTAGTTTCTTAGGTGCACAAGAGAAGGAGGATTTTGAAAGAAGAAATTCAAGAAAAAGATAAGAAACTTTAAGAAATTCCATATCCTTCCTTCTTGCAACTTGCCCCTCTCCTCTCAAGATTTCTTTCAATGGTTTTAATGGAGAGTTTGGTGTTGTTTTAGGGGTAGAACAGAGAGGGGAATTTTGAAATTTGAGGGAGCAAGCCAACCAAGTGGAAGAACAAGCTAAAGGAACCAAGAAAGTAAGGTAAAATCTCCACTCTTTGGTAGCTTCTTCCTCCCCCTTCCTTTTAAGGTATTTCATCTAGCAAAGAGCCCATCTCCTAGGGGCTGTGTTCTGTCCAAATCATAAAAGGATTAGAGGTTTTAAAGGGCAAGGATTAAGAATGAACTAATAGAATCAAGAAAGGGGCATTAGGAAATAAGATGGAACCATTAGGGATCCAAATGCTTCCTTGCAAATCTGATTTAATATGAATGTTCTTAGACTTAATTGAATATTTAAACATGTTCCTAAGATCCCTAAGAGGTCCTTCATATGTCTCTTCCTCCATGAAAACAAACAAAACCCAATGGAAGGCCAAATGCTCCCATATCTTGGCCAAGAAGGGATAAGGCACCTAGGGAGATTTTTAAATTTTTCCAAACCCATTTTTGAGTGATATGTGATGAGTGAAGATAAGTAGAGGCCTTGGGAAAAATTTAGACTTCAAGGAAAGTGACTTGGTGCCATAGACTCCATTTTGTGACCTAAAGAAGCAACATGTATTTAGGCTCCTTATTTTAATTGGGTGATGAAGGAGTCAAGAATCATATATGAATAAAGAGAAGGAAGCCTAGAAGTTAATTGAAGGGTGTTGCTTCCTTAGATGTCATTATGGAACTATAATGAGGCTTATAAGGCAAGTTAAGGTCTAGGCTATTCCATAAACCTAATTAGCTTCCTTAAATCATGTCTAGGCCAAGAGGAACCTTCCCTACACTTTTGTGGGTGTGTAGCCGAAAAGAGGAGATTGAATCCAAAAGGCAAAGTGTGTAATTGTATGCAAGGTAGCTCTCTCCACATTCTCTCATGCATGGATGTGTGTTTAACTTATTTTCATATGTGTGTATGTGTATTTTCAAGCTATAAAAAGTATGTTAGCATGCCTTTATATGCTATGATTCTTGATGCCATATTATATTTTTAAATGAGTATGTGATATTTGCATGAGTTTGCTTGAGTCTGGGGAGGCTAAGAACTCTTCCCTTTGGTGAGGATGAGCCAAGAACCTTTGAATTTGGTTGAAATAAAGTAAAGAGTCTTCCAAAAGTAAAATGGGCTTCCAAGAGTATGGTTGAGTCCAAAGTTCTTAAAGAATGGGCAAGGCAAGTCCAAAATCCATGAGGAGAAGTGAGAGGCCAATCCAAGCACTTGGTGAGCTCTTGAATGTCTTGTATGATTGATTCACATGCCAATATTGTTTTTAAAATATGCATGTCTTCCATTTTTACCATGCATGCATTTGAAAAGTTTGCTTTGCACATATTATGTATGATTAAATGGGAGATGAGCTATTGTGATTCTTTGAATCTCATCCCTCCCTCTCCAATGATCTAACATGCTAGGTGGATCAAGTGGATATGCCAATGAGAGCCAACAACCATGAAGAAGGGAGATTGACAAGCATATGTCTAGCTTTAGCTATTTTGGATCCATACTTATGTACCTTGATGTATATGATGATGTAGATAGTCTATGAACCTTGAGACATGTATAAACACATTATTATGTGATGTTTATGTGTATGAATATGATGTATGACCTCTAGCATATGTTTTGAGTATGTAATGCCAAAGTATGATAATTGAAAGTTTGATGAATATGTGTATAAGTGGGGGTTGAAATGACAAAATGAGATGCATGAGGTCTGGGACCATTTGGACAGCTCCCATAAGTCTTAAATGTACTTTTAGACTTGCCCAAAAGGTGCCAAGACTAAGAGAAATCCATTTGGCAACTTTAGTACTCAATATAGAGCTAAAATTGACTATAATAGAACCCTATATCACTTTTTGGCCAAATGAGTTAGTCTTGCTTTGAAATTTGGCATGAAATTAGGTCTCATTGAGAGTTTTTTGGAAAGCTAAAGAATATAATTTTTGGAGGTCTATAAAATATTTGATGAATTTTCAAAGTTGGGATTTTCTATTGATTCTGGTGTGTGCACTATTCACACTGGTATATTTGTGTTTTGGGTCACCCGATGGCCAAATAGTGTCCAATACTTATGAAATTTTATAGACATAAACTAGAGGTCATATGGTCACCGAGATCACCTCATTTGGAGGTCTGAGTAGAGAGTTATACATTTTTGAAGTTGGCTATCAGTAGTAGTGGCACCCTAGAAGTTCAGTTACTATTCCATAAGATTCCAATGGCTAAATGCATCTATTTTATTCTAAAATTATTTTTATAATCAATTTAACATTTGTAGATTTCCATAATGACCAAATTTGTGTGATTTCTATTTTTATAGAATTAGTTATGAAGTTTAGAAATTTGTATCAGTAATCTGAACAGCAGCCCAGGCAGCTAGCGACCTCTATAGTTTTTTGGATGTCAAACGTCCTTCATGATGCATTTTATGGTCT
Source organism: Erythrophleum fordii (assembly GCA_032878935.1). Lineage (NCBI taxonomy): Eukaryota > Viridiplantae > Streptophyta > Magnoliopsida > Fabales > Fabaceae > Erythrophleum > Erythrophleum fordii. The sequence goes on from JAVQMF010000021.1 coordinate 390,186, forward strand.
GGGCATATTTTTAGTGTGAATTAGACATCCTACGCTTTCTAGAATGACCAAGATTTCATTATTTTGATTTTTCTAGATTTAGTTATGATTTTTCAATATTTGGTCAGAAAGTGGAGCAATTCTGGCCGAGGATGAAGCTCCATATTCCACACTCTATTTCGATTTCCATGAGTTATAGACATGATTTTGTGATACAAATGACTTTTTTTAATGTAATTAAATATAAGAATATATAGTATGAGCTCACATGGTCCATGTGACACTGATCGCAAATTTTTAAATATAGCGCAATGCAAAAAAATCCATTATTTTTATCCCCTTTTTCATATATTCTTGTGGAATTAATGAAATAAAGCTTATGAATGGCATGAAATGAGCTAGAATTTATGGTGTTACAACTAAACATGTAAACATGGTGCAACCACATAGAAGCAACATGAAGAGAAGAAGACAACTCACACGTAAATATGGGTTCTGCTGGTAAGTGGCAGGAGACTTAATTTTAGAGTGGAAGAACCAAAAAGAAGCTACAGGCTAGACTTCTTAATGTGGTAGCAACAAAACAAGCACGTGGGAAGTAAAAGAAGGAGAAACTAGACGAAGCAAAAACACAAGAGAAGGAGATTAGGTTGATGTAGAAGAACATGGAGCTGACTGTGTAGACACATTATTGTGATGAAGGAACCTGAGCTTTGGTGAATGGAAAAGAAGCAAGGTGAAAGAAACCACACATGCACATAGAAATAGAACTAAATGAAGGAGAAATAAAGGATGTGGCTAGAACAAAGGAAGGAACAAACACGATAGATGAAGAAATAAGGAGCTGACATGAGGAATATGTAGTAGAAGTAGAGGAAAGAGATTAAAGCAACCTCAAGCAGTAGATTTAATGGTTTATTCATGCCTGCAAGTTGACATGGATAAGGGATTAAATGAAAGGAAGCAAGGTTGGAGAAATAAAATTAATAAAAGCCATGTGAGAAGCTACGATGGAGCATGCATACATGGAAGGAATGGGGCCCACACTCATATAAACAAAAGAAGATATTAACGTGGAATGCTACAGGCAAGTGGAATGAAAGAAGAAGAATGTGAAAGTGAGCATGAGAGGGGCATGTGGCCTATTAAAAATGCGCTAGAGGATCATTGAATAAGAGATACACATTTTCATTTGGAATTCATCGTCTCATTACTCCATCTAGAATACACTTCGCCCAACAGCCATCGACCACACCATTCCATTCGTCTCATCCATTCTCCATCTCCATCTCCACTCAAATGAAGCTCTAATTCCATATGTGACTAGCTAGGAGAAAGGCTCTTAAGTTGAAGCTTGAATCCAAGGATTAGAATCAGAATTTTGCGCTAAGATTCTCTTAATTTTTTAACACTTTTCTTTTCTTATATTCTCTTGGTTAAGATTTTATTTGATTGGGAATGTGTGTGTGTGTATAGTTAATGGTTGGTTAAACACTAATTAGGATATTTTTTGTTGATTAATTGATTGGATTAAACACTGGATTTTTCATTATTCTCTAATTTCCCATGTATGCCATGAAGGTATTTAATGAAATACATGAGTGAGATTTTATACTTAATTGTTTAATTTGAGGATTCCTTAGTGTTTAGTTAATTAATTAAACATCTTAGGGTAATAATTCAGAGGCTAATTAATCAACTAATCAATCAAATTGAGTGTTTATTGATCTTAAAGACAAGAATTGATGATTTAATATGGGATTAAGGTTTCAATGCAAAATTACTTTGTTAATCTCTTGATTCTTAAATGGTAACCCAAGATAACTTGTTATGAATACAATTAGATACTCTTAGATCAGAATTAATCACAATTTAATTAGGATAAGAATAGTGGATACCAAGGGACTAATCCAAAGCTAGTCACAAGTCCATCATTCATTCATAATTTATACAATTAGGTAGCAATTAAGAATTTTAATTTGATTTCATTTTAATTAGTTTAAGCCAATCAAACCCCCCTAAATTAGATAGTTTTAAGATCTTTTAACACTTAGAAAACCTAATTAAATATTGAATTCTATTTCTAAGAGAGATGACCTAAGCTGTGCCATTAACTATATAATTTCTCAACCTAGTTTTATTTTGAGGGTTGCACGACATGACCCATCAATAGCTTTCTCTACTTTTTTTCATGCATGGATGAATGTTATCTTGTCTTTGAATGTGTGTATATATATGTTAAGCCATGAAAATGTGTTCTAGTATAATTTTATATGCCATGGTACCATGATATTGTTTTATGCATTCAAATGATGTCTTGTTACTTTGCTTTGATTTGCTTAAGTGTGGCAAAACCAAGAACCCTCTAGCTATGGTAAGGAGGAGCCAAGAACCCTTAAGAATAGTTTGAGACAAAGCTAAGAGTCTCCGAAGAGCAAGGCCTAGTTCAAAGTCTTAAAGAAAAAGGGTGAGGTAAGTCTAAGATCCTTGAAGAGAATGGATGAAGCCAACCCACTTGCTTGGCAAGCCTATGTATGTTTAATGTGACTTTTTGAATTCTAAGAATGCTTCTTAAATAATCACATTCCTTATGATAGTCATGCATGCATTTCTAGACTTAGTTTTTCATTTTTTATGTGTGATTGAAAGGGAAAAGAGCTATTGGGATTCCTAGAATTTCATTCCTTCCTGCCGATATGTTTAACATGTCTAGGTGGACTAAGAGAGCTAAAGAATGAGAACCACCAAGCTAGAAGGAGAAAGTGTGACAATCAAGTATGTTAAAATGCAAATTTGTAGCTATATGATGGACTCATCGCGCAACCCTCAAAATAAAACTATGTTGAACTAAAAATGTAGCTAGTGGCACAATTTAGGTCATCTTCCTTGGAAATGGAGTTCAATATTCAATTGGGTTTTCTAATTGTTAAAAGATCCTAAAAGCTATCTAATTTAGGGGGTTTTTGATTGAATTAAACTATCTAAAATAAAATTGAAATAAAGTTCATAAATTCTACTTAATTGGATGAATTATGAGTAAATGATAGTCTTGTGACTAGCTTTGGAATCGTTCCTTAGTATCCACTATCCTTATCCTAATCCAATTATGATTCATTCTGACCTAAAAGCCCCTAATTGTGTTCATAATGAATTATCATGGGTTACCACTTAAGATTCAAGAGATTAACAAAGTAATGTTGAATTGAGACCTCAATCCCGCATTAAATTATTAATTCTTGTCTTTAAGATCAATGAGCACCCAATTTGATTGATTAACTGATTAATTAGCCTCTGAATCATCATCCAAAGATGTTTAATTAACCAACTAAACACTAAGGAATCCTCAAATCAAACAATCGAGCACATAATCTCACGCATGCATTTCATCGAATACCTTCATGGCATACATGGGAGATTAGAGAGAAATGCAAAATTCAGTGTCCAATCTAACCAATCAATCAACAAAAAGGTTTCCTAATTAGTGTCTAACCAGTCACTAATCATAATTACACAAATTCTCTATAAAATACAACTTAACCAAGACAATATATGAAAGAGAAAAAATGTAGGAAAATAGAAATCTTAGCTAAAATTCTAAGTTCTTCCCATAGATTCAAGCTTCTCCAAGGTCCCTCTTCCTTACTAGTCATAGATGGAAGCTTAGATCTTCATGGAAGTGGAAGAATGGAAGATGGAATGGAGGAGATGGCGTGGTGTGGGGCTGCTGGATGGAAAAGACGAAGGTGAATGGAATGCGTATGGAATGTGTGTCTCACGAAGGGACGATGTGTGCATATATATCATGATGAAATGGAATGAATGGATGGATCTCTTTTATTCGATGGATTAGATGGACGAAGATTGGATGCTCCTCTCACATGGATTTTAATGATTTCACGTGCTCTCTTCAACTCGTGCCTTCTCTCAGCTCACATTTTCATTTATTCACCTGAGCCCACAGCTACTGGCCCAGCCAAATTCATGTGCTTAGCTTTTGCCCAATTGCCTGTAGCATTCTTTTCTTCTTTGCATAAATAAGTGTGGGCCCCAACATCAACTTTGCATGCTTGCCACGTGATTTCTAGCCTAAGCTCTTTTCTGACGTCATTTTTCTCATGTTGGCTCCCAGCTCAAGCTTCATGGCTTCATTTGGCACTCTGGACAGCTCCACGTCAGCTCATCGCTTCTTCTTGCATGTAGTTCTTCTCTTTATAAGCCAAAACTCGAGCCTCCTTCTTCCTTAATTCAGCTAATTTCCTTCTACTTCACCACATAGCTTCAATTGATGCTACCTTCTCTAACCATTTACTCAAGTGTGTATTCTTCCATGTAATAATCTAGTTCTCGTGTAACAACCCAGAAAAGGGAAAAAAAAAAGAAAGTAAAAAGCTGAAAATTTTTAAAATTCAGAAATTTTGCTAAGTCTCTTCGCAATAGCGAGAAATGGTCTCGTTATAGCGAGAGTGCCTGTTCGCAATAGCGAAGGTGATTCTAGCTATAACGAGTGCGGGCAGCAGTCCATACAGAAACCAGGGAGTTACTCGCCGTAGCGTACGCCATAGTGAGAGTGGGAGTCTAGAACTAATATGAGTTCGCCATAGCGAAGGTTAAATCTCGCCATAGCGAAGGTTAAATCTCACCATAGCGAAGGGAACTGATATGTGCTCGCTATAACGAAAGCTAAACCTCGCCATAGCGAAGGTAGCTGATACGAGCTCGCTGTAGTGAAGGTTAATTTTCACCGTAACGAGGGTCAGTCCGGAAGAGCATACAAAGCGAAAATTTGACTTCTTTAAACGCCCCAACTCATTCTTTCTCTCTTATTTGCCCTAAACTTCGACCCAAGGAGAGAAAAGAGGCGTGGAGAGTGAGAGAGACCAAGAGAAGGAGGAAGAGCAAAGGAAAGGTAAGTAAGCTCCTCTCTTTTCTTCTTAGCATCTTGATCTCCTCCCTTTGCCCTCTCTTTCTATGGTTTTGTTTGTGAGATTAGTGGGTTTTAGGCATGGGTTATAAGAGGAAAAGTGGAAAACACCCATGAACCTTTTTGTTTTCCTTGAAAATGTTGTTTCCACTACCATGAGAACTAGAGAGAGAGGAAGAATTGGTGACATTCTAGAGAGAGAGGGAGAACCTCTAGGTTCTTGTATGTTAGGAGGGTTTGCCCTGAAGATTACATTCTAAGAGAGTAATTCCATGCTCTTGATTGTGTCTAGGCTCAAGTGAAGCACTTCCATCAAGGTGTGAGTGTGAAACTAAGAAGGGAGAAGAGAAATTGAAAGGAAAAGCTTGTGTTGGCTCACAAGGTAGCTCTCTTTCCACTCCTTTGTATTGCATTCTTAGATGTAATAGTCAATGTATGTTTATGTATATGCTTGTTGTGTGAGATATGCCATATGTTATTGCCATGATGCATTGTTGTCAATGTGCTTGTATGATGGATTATGAGAAATACTCGGGTGAGGTAGTGCCGAAAGCCCCTTGAGATGGGTGAGGTAAAGCCGAAAGTCCCTTGAGATGGGTGAGACAAGCCCAAAAGTCTCATAACTGAGTGAGGCCAAGTCAAAAATCCCTAAACTCGGGTGAGGCCATGCAAAAGTCTTTAAACTCGAGTGAGGTTATACTAAAAGTCCCTAGAGCTTATTTGTAGTATGGTTGTGATCTCCATGGCATGTACAACATGTATTATGTGATTGAGAATGGTTGAATGCTAAATTGCATGCTTTGACTTGTTATATGCCTTGATTGTTTCATTGAATGAGTGCATGAGCTACTGAGATTCCCTGAATCTCACCCCTTCCCCTCCCAACTCAATATGCTAGGTGGAGCTCAAGGAAAACCAAGTGCACACCAAGGAGCTTAGAAGAATGTTAGATGAATGTTAGTTTTATTTTGACTCTTTTTAATGTAAAGTGGTGCTAACATATATATGCAGTCACTATTTTTGAGATGTAAATGTTGTAGCAAGTGTAAATGTATGGATATACAATGTATAAACTATGTTGAGAGCCAAATTAATGGAAATGTGGGTTTTACCCCTTTTGTTGAATGTATGAGATAGTGTATTTTTGGCCGTAGCATAGTGAGTTTGGAATGTATGATGATTTGGACCACTTGGACATGTTATATAGACTATTTTTATGCCTTCAAACTTGTCCATGAGTGGCTAGAACATGTGAGAGGCCATTTGGACCCATTTTGGACCTTTTGGGTGCCAAAATTATTAAATTTGTAAGCTGCGTCAAAGTATGACCAAATGAGCTCTTCTTGCTATGAAATTTGGCATGCCTCTAGAGTTTGTAGAAGCTTCTTGGGAAGCCAAAGTTGGTAATATTTGGAGGTCTAGAGAATATTTGGTGAATTTTTGAAATTGGGAAATTTTAATGATTTGGTCATGTACTGTTACTATAGGTCCGAAAAGAAATCCATATCATTTATAGACCAAACGGTGGCCAAATGCAATGAAATTTTATACACATAAACTAGAAAACCATAGTGACCTATAAAAACTAGAATCACCTAAATCAAAGGTTCGTAGAGAGAGAACGAACCTTCTGAAGTTCTGTATTAGCATCAGGGAGCCACCTGACCTCCGTTACTGTTCCATCAGTTTTCGGGGTCTAAGGGCTGCTGAACTGATCTGGACTTATTTTTCTCCTCTACTAGACATCTGTAGCCTTTCAAATTGGTATAGTTTGCCTAGAGTGGATTTTTGTGGATTTAGTTATGGATTTTCGAAGTTCAAGACAGTAAGCTGCACCAGAAACAGGGACAGTCAGACCTCTGTCTCATTTTTTATGTCAAACATGGTCCAAACACTGAGATTGTGGTTGGAAATTATTTTTAGTGTAAAGATAACACTTAGAGATTTCCAAAAAGCTATGGTTTGCTAGATTCTCATTTTTCTCTAATTAGTTATGATTTTTCAAAGTTAGAGTCAAAATATGATTTTTGGGCCTATATGAGAAATAGCATTTTTCTGGTTTTTGGCTCCATACCCATGGCTTATGGCTAGATTTATGCTATGTATGAGTCGTATACATGGAGTTTGAGTTGAGAATGTGAATAATGGGTTCACAGGACCCACGGGGCAGAAGATGAGTGTTTGAAACCCCAGTTTTTAATAGGAAAATGCCACGGTTTATACTAGTTCTTTGGAAATCATATGGAACCGAGCCCAAAGGGAGGCTAGATAGCGGTAGTAGATTAAGGTGTTACATTTTTTGGCATCAGAGCAAAGGTTCAGGCATTTTTGCTCGATGTTAGGCTCTTAAATGATATGATTTGCTTGTGTTTGGTGTGAATGGCCATGGAAGTGGTAGCATCCAGCATTCCACCTGCACCTCCCCAAGAGCTTGCTGCTCCTCAGACCCAGACGCCTATCCAGAGGGTGTTAAAGTAGTTCAGGCAGAACAAGCCACCCTCATTTGATGGGGAGTTGGATGTGGATAAGGCGGAGGCTTGGGTTATGCAGCTTAAGAAAATATTCTCAGTGATGGATTGTACCACGGAGCAGAAAGCTCAGTTAGCCACCTTCATGTTAGAAAAGGAAGCTGATATATGGTGGTGTAGCACGAAACCCCTGATGGAGACCAAGAACATATAGATAACTTGGGAAACCTTCTTGGTCAAGTTTTATAAGAAATATGTCCCTAGTTCGGTGAGGAAAAAGAAAGAGATGGAATTTATGGGTTTGAGACAGACGGATGAGATGACTGTGGACCAATATGTGGCCAAGTTCATTGAGTTGTCTCGTATTCCTCTTACCTCCAGAGGTATGATGATCAACCCTAGATATGTGAGCAGTTTGAGACTGGTTTGAGACCCCTGATTAGCGACAGAGTTACTCCACAGCGGATCAGGAAGTTTAATACCCTTGTAGAGGTCAGCAGGGTGATTGAGACTAACTTGCAAGCTATCATGCCTGCTGTGACTACAGCTAGTCAAAAGAGGGTTCCAGATTTGAAAAGGCCAAAACCAGAAGAGGGCTCTAGTTTGACACCTAGTACTAAGAGGAGAGGCAAGGGGCCATAGAATAGAAGGCCACAGCGAGGTATGCCACCTCCTCGGGGCCAGTCATCCTTCCAGCAGTCTCCGGTGACATGTTTCAAGTGTGGGAAGCCGAGACACATTGCTAGACACTGTCCTCAGATGGAGACAGTGCCTCCTCTTAGGCCACAGACCCAGGGCCGAGTGTTCGCCCTTACTTAGCAGGAAGCCAGTGCATCTCTCAGTTTGATCCGAGCTACGCTGATAGTGAATGGCTTTCTTGTGATTGCTATGTTTGATTTAGGTGCTAGTCACTCGTTTATATCTTATGATTGTGTGAGGAAATTAGGTCTGGCCATCAGTGTCTTACCATTTGACTTGTTTGTCACTACACCCACTGGAGGCCACGTGGTTACTTCCCATACTTGCTTAAATGCCACTATTCAATTTAACCATCGTCATACCACTATTGATTTGATTTGTATGCCCTTCCATGATATTGCTTTGATTATTGGTATGAATTGGTTGGCTGCGAATAATGCCATACTTGATTGTGAACACCAAACCATTTCCCTACCTGCTTATGGGACCATACCTAGGGTAGGAGCTGAGTTATCTTTTATGACTACTACCCAGGCTGAGAGATATTTAGAGTATGGATGTCAAGGGTTTCTAGTCTTTTTCTCTACTCAGGCTAAGGTAAAAGAAGGGATTGAGGAGATCCCAGTTGTCAGGGAATTCCCAGAGGTTTTTCCTAAAGAGTTTGACTTTAGTGGCCTACCCCCTGAGAGAGAATTAAAGTTCCCTATAAACATAGTGCCTGGGGCTGGACCGGTGTCCAAAGCTCCTTACAGGATGGCTCCTGCCGAGCTTGCTGAGTTGAAAGAGCAGATAGAGGAATTGTTAGAGAAAGGGTTTATTCGCCTTACTGTTTCACCTTGGGGAGCTCCGGTGTTATTTGTGAAAAAGAAAGATGGTAGCTTGCATTTGTGTATAGATTACAGAGAGTTGAATAAAGTTACCATCAAGAATAAATATCTTCTCCCTAGAATTGATGATTTGTTAGATCAGTTAGCTGAGGCATCTGTGTTTTCCAAGATAGATCTTAGATCTGGGTACCACCAGTTGAGAGTGAGAACTGAAGATGTCTCCAAGATGACCTTCAGAACGAGATATGGGCACTATGAGTTCCTTGTGATGCCATTTGGACTGACGAATGCGCCTGCTATGTTCATGGATTACATGAGCAGGGTATTCAGACCGTATCTAGATCAATTTGTGGTGGTCTTCATTTATGATATTTTAGTGTACTCCCGATCCTTTGAGGAGCACGAGAGGCATTTGAGATTAGTCCCAGACACCTTGAGAGAGAAAAGGTTGTATGCCAAACTTAGTAAATGTGACTTTTGGCTGACCGAGGTGAGATTTTTAGGTCATATGATCTCACGAGATGGGGTCGCGGTTGATCCCCATAAAGTTAAGGCTGTGTTACAGTGGGATAGACCTAGAATGATCACCGAGGTCAGGAGTTTCCTAGGTTTGACAGGGTATTATAGACGATTTATTCAGGACTTTTCTCGGATGGCTTTACTACTGATGAGGCTAACTAGGAAAGATACACTTTTTTTGTGGGATGATAGATGTGAGAAGAGTTTCTAGGAGTTGAAACTCTGTTTGACCACTGCCCCTGTACTGATTATCCTTGACCTTAGTGAGCCATTCGTGGTTTATTGTGATGTTTCGGGCAAAGGGTTAGGATGTGTGTTGATGCAGCAAGGTCGAGTAGTGGCATATGCCTCGAGACAGTTGAGGCCTCATGAGGAGAATTACCCCACACATGACCTGGAGTTAGTCGCCGTAATGTTTGCTCTTAAAATTTGGAGACACTATCTGTATGATGCTACCATAAAGATCTATAGTGACCACAAGAGTCTGAAATACCTGTTTGACCAGAAAGAACTCAATATGAGACAGAGGAGATGGATGGAATTCTTGAAAGATTATGATTATATGTTGAAATATCATCCGGGCAAGGCCAATGTGGTGGCAGATGCCCTGAGTAGAAAAATCATCTATGTAGCCCATATGATGATTAGGGAGCAGGAGCTCCTAGAGAAGTTTAGAGATTTGAACCTCTCCTGTCAGGTGGTATCGGGTAAATTGTATCTGAGTGAAACCCGAGTTGAGAATATCTTGAGAACCTAGATCTTAGACGTCCAGAGAGAGGATGAGTTCCTGAAATGGATCAGGAATGAGATTACCTAAGGTAAGACCTCAGATTTCAAGGTGTCTGAGGATGGTATGATAGTATACTGAGATAGAATCTGTGTGCCTAATCAGAATGAGTTGGGAGAAAGCATTTTAGAAGAGGCAAATAAGAGTAAGTATACTATCCACCCAGGTGCCACCAAGATGTATCAGGATTTGAAAAGAATTTTCTGGTGGCTAGGGATAAAAAGTGATGTGACAGAGTATGTGGCTAGATGCCTAGTGTGTCAGAGGGTAAAGATAGAAAATCAAAAGTCAGCTAGGTTGTTGCAACCTCTAGATATCCCTGAGTGGAAGTGGGACAGTATAGCCATGGACTTTGTTGTGGGGTTACCTAGGACATCCTCTGAACACGATGCTGTTTAGGTAGTTGTGGATAGACTGACGAAGTTTGCACACTTTTTAGCTATCAGGGCTACTCATGCACTGGATAGATTAGTCCAATTGTATATCAGAGAGATAATGCGACTTCATGGAGTACCCAATAGCATATTTTCGAACAGAGACCCCAGGTTCACATCGAACTTTTGGAGGTTATTGCAGCATGCCTTAGGGACTAGGTTGCGGTTTAGTACTGCATATCACCCCCAGACAGATGGTCAGACTGAAAGGACCATCCAAACATTGGAAGACATGTTGAGGGCATGTGTGCTAGAAATTAGGGGTAACTGGGATGCGTATTTACCGCTAGCAGAGTTTGCATATAATAACAGCTACCATTCCAGTATTCAGATGGCCCCTTATGAGGCTTTGTATGGGAGAAAGTGCAGATCCCCTCTGTGTTGGGTTGAGCTAGGTGAGAGGAGTATGATAGGACCTGAGATTGTGGACCAGACCACCCGACAAATAGAGTTGATTAGAAAGAGACTCCTCACAGCCCAGAGTAGGCAAAAAAGCTATGCTGATAAGCGTAAGAGGCCGTTAGAGTTTGAGATTAGAGACCATGTGTTCATTCGAGTATCTCCAATGACGGGAGTAGGTCGGTCAATGAGGGTAAGGAAGCTCAGTCCTAGGTATATTGGTCCATTTGAAATCCTTGAGAAAATTGGACCCGTGGCTTACCGAATAGCCTTACCTCCTAACCTAGCCCAAATTCACAGTGTTTTTCATGTCTCCCAGTTGAAAAAGTATTTGCCAGACTCTTCACATGTCATAGAATATGAGCATGTGCAATTGCAGGAAGATCTTTCCTATGTAGTGAGACCAGAGAGAATTGTGGATGCTAAGCTCAAATAGCTGACAAGCAAGAACATTTCTCTGGTGAAAGTGATCTGGAGAGGTCTGACATCTGAGGAAGCAACCTGGGAATTGGCGGATGAAATGAGGCAAAAATATCCAGAATTATTCCCCTGAGATAAGTCTTTAAATTTCGAGGACAAAATTTCTTTTAAGAGGGGTAGAAATGTAACAACCAGGAAAAGGGAAAAGGAAAAGAAAGTAGAAAGCTGAAAATTTTCGAAATTCAAAAATTTTGCTAAGTCTCCTCGCAATAGCGAGAAATGGTCTCGCTATAGCAAGAGTGCCTGTTCGCAATAGCGAAGGTGATTCTAGCTATAGCAAGTGTGGGCAGCAGTCCATACAGAAACCAGGGAGTTGCTCGCCGTAGCATGCACCATAGCGAGAGTGGAAGTCTGGAACTAATACGAGTTCGCCATAACGAAGATTAAATCTCGCCATAGCGAAGGGAACTGATACGTGCTCGCCATAGCGAAAGCTAAACCTCGCCATAGCGAAGGCAGCTGATACGAGCTCGCCGTAGCGAAGGTTAATTTTTACCGTAGCGAGGGTCAGTCCGGATAAGCGTACAAAGCGAGAATTTAACTCCTTTAAATGCCCCAATTCATTCTTTCTCTCTTATTTGCCCTAGACTTCGACCCAAGGAGAGAAAAGAGGCGTGGAGAGTGAGAGAGACCAAGAGAAGGAGGAAGAGCAAAGGAAAGGTAAGCAAGCTCTTCTCTTTTCTTCTTAGCATCTTGATCTCCTCTCTTTGCCCTCTCTTTCTATGGTTTTTTTCTTTGTAAGATTAAAGGGGTTTTGGGCATAGGTCAGAAGAGGAAAAGTGGAAAACACCCTTGAACTTTTTTGTTTTCCTTGAAAATATTGTTTCCACTACCATGAGAACTAGAGAGAGAGGAAGAATTGGTGACATTCTAGAGAGAGAGAGAGAACCTCTAGGTTCTTGTATGTTAGGAGAGTTTGCCCTGAAGATTACATTCTAAGAGAGTAATTCCATGCTCTTGATTGTGTCTAGGCTCAAGTGAAGCACCTCCATCAAGGTGTGAGTGTGAAACTAAGAAGGGAGAAGAGAAATTGAAAGGAAAAGCTTGTGTTGGCTCACAAGGTAGCTCTATTTCCACTCTTTCTTGTTACATTCTTGGATGTAATAGTCAATGTATGTTTATGTATATGCTTGTTGTGTGAGATATGCCATATGTTATTGCCATGATGCATTGTTATCAATGTGCTTGTGTGATGGATTGTGAGAAATGCTCGGGTGAGGTAGTGCTGAAAGCCCTTTGAGATGGGTGAGGTAAAGCTGAAAGTCCCTTGAGATGGGTGAGACAAGGCCAAAAGTCTCATAACCGAGTGAGGCCAAGTCAAAAGTCCCTAAACTCGGGTGAGGCTGATAAGCATGATTTTTATACACTTTATTCCTCTTAACTTAACCTTTTTAATAATTAAATGTGGCTTAATAAAGGCAATTGAATGGAATTTGATTTTAATAGGCTATTTTTACATTTAAGGAATTAAGTTGCAAACTATTGGTTCTTAATGCATGAATTTCTTTTAAATAATTTTGTGGATAATTCCATTTGATTTTTACCACTCTTTTGTGCAGATTTTAATATGAAAATTGGAGCTTTGAATGGGAAATTGAATATTCATCCACTTAAATACATGTAGCAGATCCATGTGATGTAAAGAACCATGTGGCAGTCCACTTAACGTCATACATACATACAGTGGCAGCAGCACTCAGCTGAAAAAGAAAACAACGTGGTATAAGAGAAGAAGACACTCTCAATGAGCTACAACACGAACTGCACAAAGAGAAGGAGCTGGAAGCAAAACACAAACCAGCTTTGAAACGAAGGAGTCAGGCAGCACGAGTTAAGCGAGAAGAAGCAGAAGAAGAAGCTGAACCTAAGAATGAGAAGTAACGAGTTGAAGTCTGGATAGCACGAACAAAAAATTGAGGAAGAAGCTTACATGCAGAAGTTACGTGCTATGGCTGGAGCTACGTCTGAATTCATATGGAATAAACTATAATAAAAAAATAAAGTGGGACCCACACTCACATAAACAAAGTTGGAGAAAATGTTTTGGGTATTGGCACCAGGAACAACATGTGAAGAGCACGCATGAAGGAGCTTCAGCCGATTGAAATTAGAGATGGTAGCACGTGTTTCTCACAAGGCAATTAAGAAAATGCATTCGGGTAAGTGAAAATGAAGCTGAGCACGTGGAATCAATAAAGGAATCACGTGAGAATGAGGCTGAAGGCAGAGGAGAATTCACGTTAAAACCACACCTCCGTCATTCCAGATTCACACGCCTTCATCCCATCGTCTCTCCATCACGACGCCTTACACCCATCCCTTCGTCCATACACAGAACCAGCCACATCCATCATCCATCTCCATCTCCATACCACCTCGATAAAGCGTTGATTCAACCTTGAGGCTAGCTAGGAGGAAGCTCTTGAGTTGAAGCTTGAATCCAAGATTTGGAATCAGAATTCTGGCTAAGAATTTCATTTTATTTTTCTCTCTTTCTATATCAATTTTTATTATTTTATATGCTTGGTTGAGTATGTAAGTGATTGAAATTGATGTAGTTCATGATTGATGGCTGGTTAGACATTGATTAGGAGAGATATTGGCTGATTAATTGTATGAATTAAGTGTTGGATTTTCATTTTCCTATAATTTTCTAATTTTCTAAGTGTGCAATCAAGGTATTTGATAAAATGCTTAGGAGAATTGGTGTGCTTAATTGTTTGATTTAAGGATTCTTAGGAGTTTGGTTGGTTAATTAAACATCCTAGGGTATTAATTCAGTAGCTAATCAATCAAGTAATCAATCAATTCAAGTGTTCAAAGATCTTAATCACAAGAATTAGTAATCTAATGAGAGTTGAGGTCTCAATTAACATTAAATTGCTAATCTCTTGAATCTTGAATGGTTATTCAAGATCATTTGCTAATGAACATAATTAGAAACTCTTAGGTCAGAATTAATCATAATTAGATTATGATAAGGATAGTGGATACCAAGGGACAAATCCAAAGCTAGTCGCAAGTCATTATCATCCATAATTCATCCAATTAGATAGAATTTAGGAATTTTGATTCAATTTCATTCTAGGTTAGTTTAATTCATTCAAAAACCCCCAAATCAAGTAGCTTTTAGGATCCTTTAATACTTAGAAACTTAATTAAGCATTGAATTCCATTTCCAAGGGAGATGACCTAGGTTGTGCCACTTGCTATATATTTAGATCAACCTAGTTTTATTTTGAGGGTTATACGACAAGCCCGTCAGAGGCCATGCAAAAGTCCTTAAACTCGGGTGAGGCTAGACCAAAAGTCCCTAGAGCTTATTTGTGGTATGGTTGTGATCTCCATGGCATGTACAACATGTATTATGTGATTGAGAATGGTTGAATGCTAAATTGCATGCTTTGACTTATTATATGCCTTGATTGCTTCCTTGAATGAGTGCATAAGCTACTGAGATTCCATGAATCTCACCCCTTCCCCTCCCAACTTAACATGCTAGGTGGAGCTCAAGGAGAACCAAGTGCACACCAAGGAGCCTAGGAGAATGTTAGATGAATGTTAGTTTTATTTTGACTCTTTTTGATGTAAAGTGGTGCTAACATGTATATGAACTCACTATTTTTGAGATGTAAATATTGTAGCAAGTGTAAATGTATGGATATACAATGTATAAACTATGTTGAGAGCCAAATTAATGGAAATGTAGGTTTTGCCCCTTTTGTTAAATGTATGAGATAGTATATTTTTGGCTGTAGCATAGTGAGTTTGGAATGTATGATAATTTGGACCACTTGGACATATTATAGAGACTATTTTTAGGCTTTCAAACTTGTCCATGAGTGGTTAGAATATGTGAGAGGTCATTTGGACCCATTTTGGACCTTTTGGGTGCCAAAACTGTTAAATTTGTGAGCTCCGTCAAAGTATGACCAAACGAGCTCTTCTTCTTATGAAATTTGGCATGCCTCTAGAGTTTGTAGGAACTTTCTTGGGAAGCTAAAGTTGGTAATATTTAGATGTCTAGAGAATATTTGGTGAATTGTTGAAATTGGGAAATTTTAATGATTTGGTCATGTACTGTTACTATAGGTCCAAAAAGAAATCCATGTCATTTATAGACCAAACAGTGGTCAAATATCATGAAATTTTATACACAAACTAGAGAACCACAGTGACCTATACCAACTGGAATCACCCAAATCGGAGGTCTGTAGAGAGAGAATGAACCTTCTGAATTTCTGTATCAGCATCAGGGAGCCACCTGACCTCCATTACTGTTCCATCAGTTTTCGGGGTCTAAGGGCTGCTGAACTGATCTAGAATTATTTGTTTCCTCTAGTAGACATCTGTAGATTTTCAAATTGGTATAGTTTGCCCAGATTGGATTTTTGTGGATTTAGTTATGGATTTTCGAAGTTCATGATAGTAAGTTGCGCCAGAAACAGGGATAGTCAGATCTCTTTCTCATTTTCGATGTCAAACATGGTCCAAACGTTGAGATTATGGTTGAGAATT
Organism: Erythrophleum fordii; assembly: GCA_032878935.1. Taxonomy (NCBI): domain Eukaryota; kingdom Viridiplantae; phylum Streptophyta; class Magnoliopsida; order Fabales; family Fabaceae; genus Erythrophleum; species Erythrophleum fordii. Next base: position 406,217 of record JAVQMF010000021.1, read on the forward strand.
ATTTTTAGTGTAAAGATAACACTTAAAGCTTTCCAGAAAGCTATGCTTTGCTAGATTCCCATTTTTCTCTAATTAGTTATGATTTTCCAAAGTTAGAGCCAAAATATGATTTTTGGGCCAATGTGAGAAATAGCATTTTTCTAATTTTTAGCTCCATACCCGTGGCTTATGGCTAGTTTTATGCTATGTATGAGTCATATACATGAAGTTTGAGTTGAGAATGTGAATGATGGATTCACAGGACCTACGGAGCAGAAGATGAGTATTTGAAACCCCGGTTTTTAGTAGGAAAATGCCACGGCTTATACTAGTTCTTTAAAAATCATATGGAACCGAGCCCAGAGGGAGGTTAGATAGCGATACTAGATTAAGGTGTTACATCTCGTGTAAGCTTTTCCAGCTCCCATTTATTCTCCATGCTAGCTTTTTTTTTTGTTTCTACTTCATTTTCTATTGTTCACGAGTTACTCTCCTCTATTTTGCTTTCTTCGAATCCAAACGTAGCTTCTTCTCTCTGTTCTGGAGTTGCTTCTTCTTTGTTCATCTACTGCTCATGCTTCTTAATTCATTCCAACGTAATCCCTCTCATTCACTACTGGATGTTACCCTACTCGAGCCTTTATTCCTCTCCTCTGTTTCTGCATGAGTGGGAGTTCACATGGGCTGATGTGTGTGTGTATAAATTTAAGTGTGGAATGGTGCAATGCAAGAGTGTCGTGGAGTGTGAGTGAATGGCCGATGCTACGTGTTAGTGTGTGAGCTACCAACGTGGGTGAATGTGTAAGTGACCACGTGTTTCCCTTCCTCCCAGCTCTTTGTTTCTTCATTCGTTCTATCTTCATGCTTCCTTGAGTAAAGCCATGTGCATCCTAGTTCTTCTTAATATATTCATCCAAAGATCCATGCATGTCCACTTCAAATCCATTCTTCTTTAAATAAATTTCCTCCTTTTAAATTCCATTGCCCAAAATCTACATAAAAACAAAGGAGAAAACATCACAAAATTCATTTAAAATGATGCATGCATTTAAAATCAATTATTTACAATTAAATTCTTAAAGTGTAGAAAATGGCTATAAAAATCAATTTCTACCTAAGTAAATCCATTAAGCATTATTTAACCCTTAAAAACCTTAAGCTAAGGAGAATAAAATGTATAAAAATCATGCTTATCACTATATGAGTGGCACATGATGTAATCTCTTATCACATATGTTGTATGACCTTATGAATACATGTAAATATGTAAATGTATCATGTATGTGTGAGATTTAATGCCATATGTATGATATAGTGCATTTTGGGCATTGGATGGCAAGACTTGACATGTATGCTCTTGTGTATAACTTAGGGTGGATGAGTGAGTTTGAGAAATCTAGATTTATGCACCTTTGAGACATGTTTACTAGATCATTTTGGTGCTTTTCCACGTACTTAAATGACCATGGTTGTCTTAGAAGTAATTTTGGACCATTTGGACCTCTTGTAAGACATAAAAATGACCATTATGCAACCTAATGTCAAAATCTGACCAAATGAACGATTTTGCCCATGAAATTTGGCATGCATATAGATCTTATCTAGATATTTTTGTGAAGCCAAAGACCATATTATTTGGAGCTCTGTGGAATCAATTATGATTTTTCATAATTGGCATTTTTTTGCTGAACTGATGCAGATACTATTCATATGGTCAGTAACTTGGTTGTGTCATTCAAGGGCCAGTGGTGTCCAATACTCATGAACTTTTACAGGCATAAACTAGATATAATAATCTTTCTATTTCCACCAAGATCACCTTAATTGGATATTTGAACAAGGAGATATGAACTTTTGAAGTTGAAAGATAGTACCAGTAATGATAGATGACCTCTGGTACTATCTATCAATTTTCAATAGCTATTAGTCTTTGTTGTGGGATGGATTTGTTTTTAACATAAATTATACATCTATAGCTTTCTAGAATGTTATAGTGTGCTTGATTTTGATTTTTTTAGAATTAGTTATGATTTTTCAAATTTTAGGCACAAAATCTAGACTAGGTACCCAAGGCTGCACACTATATTTTCATGTATACCATCCATTTGAATGAGTTCTAGGCTACTTCCTAAAATGGTTTTGAGTTGTATTTATGTATTTAAATATAAGAATAAGATGTATGAGTCCATATGACGCATGGGATACTAAATGAAAATTTTACCTGTGGCGTAACGCAATTTAATGAATATATTTAATGCTTTTTCTTTGGCAAACTTGTATGATCCAAGGAAAGGAACTTAGAAATGTGGTAAGATAAGCTTAGTAAATATGGTGTTACAAGCCTCACCCTCTTTTAAAGATATTTGATTTAGTCTCACTTATAATTGAGACTTTTGGCTTACTCTCACCTACATTTAAGGACTTTTGGCACAATCTTACCTATTAGGAGCCAAACTAATTCCATATGTACTAAATGCCATGCCATTTTATGTAAGCATTAAGCAATCAAATATTATACATAATTAGCCATCAATATACACAAGCAATCTAAGACCAATCATACAATCAATATACATATGCAAAAATAGATGAAAAGCTACCTTTATGTAAAATTCAATTTAGTTTCCCTTTGGCTCTTGGGTTGGTCTTTTAGGTTCCATCATAAAATGGGGACTCTCTAGTATATTAGAGACACTTAACTTCACATTTATGGGATTTGGAACAACTCCAAATAATTTGGTTAAAGTTTACGTTAACCAACAACCTGATTTATACACTAAAAGTGTTTTGACTATTCTGATGATTCTTATGATTTTTAGGGCCTCTGAAAATTCTAGTGAGCTCAATTTTATCATTTAAAACTTTTTCCTTTAATTTTTTAAAAAGTTGCTCGAACTTCTAATTTTTGCCATTATATTTATCTTTTATTTTGTTGAGCCATTTTGGCCCTCATTCTAGGTTATCTATGGTTTCAAATTCTCAATTTTAGAGGCTCTAATTAATATTTTACTCTTTAGGGTCTTTTTCAATTATCAAAACATGGAATATTTCAATAGGTATAGATTTGTGTACTTTTTCATAATATACCATTTACCAATATTCTTCTCCTCCTCCTTAAGCTCTATTTGTCGGTGGTTCTAGCTTCTTTAAAGGAGTACTATTGTGGCTGACCTCTTAGGGGAAGGAGAGAGTTTGAAGAAGCAAATTGTATCATCAAATTCTCCATTGAACAAGGAATCAAATAAGGTATGACACCATATGGAATTAATGCTTTTCCTTACTTTCCTTTTCTCTTCTTGGTTCTGCCAAACCTGTAGCTTCATAAAGGAATTATGTTTTGGACAAAAGCATGACAGAATTGGAGGTTTGGGAGTGAGGAGAATAAGATGGAATCAATGAAATTCATTAAAAGCCTATAGAATGCAACTTATGACCATTAGGATTTTCTTTGCACCTTAAGAGTTTTGAAATTATAAAAAGGCATTTGAAGCTATATGAATTCATAATTAAACAAAAAAGGAAGTCAAGGGTGTAACAACCGGGAAAAAGGAAAAGGAAAAGAAAGTAGAAAGCAGAAAAGTTTCAAAATCCAGAAATTTTTCTAAGTCTGCTCGCAATAGCGAAAAATAGTCTCGCTATAGGGAGAGTACCTGTTCACAATAGCGAAAGTGATTCTAGCTATAGCGAGTGTGCGGGCAATCCATACAAAAAACCAGAGAGCTGCTCGCCGTAGCATGCACCATAGCGAGAGTGGGAGTCTGGAACTGGTACAAGCTCGCCGTAGCGAAGGTTAAATCTCGCCATAGCGAAGGGAGCTGATACGTGCTCACCGTAGCGAAAGTTAAACCTCGCTATAGCGAAGGTAGCTGATACGAGCTCGCCGTAGCGAAGGTTAATTTTCGCCGTAGCGAAGGATCAGTCTGAAAAAGCGTACAAAGTGAGAATTTGACTTCTTTAAACGCCCCAACTCATTCTTTCTCTCTTATTTGTCCTAAACTCTGACCCAAGGAGAGAAAAGAGGCATGGAGAGTGAGAGAGACCAAGAGAAGGAGGAAGAACAAAGGAAAGGTAAGCAAGTTTCTCTTATTTCTTCTTAGCATTTTGATCTCCTTTCTTTGCCCTCTCTTTCTATAGTTTTGTTTCTAAGATTAGTGGGGTTTTGGGCATGGGTCAGAAGAGGAAAAGTGGAAAACACCCTTGAACCTCTTTGTTTTCCTTGAAAATGTTGTTTCCACTACCATGAGAGCTTGAGAGAGAGGAAGAATTGGTGACATTCTAGAGAGAGAGAGAGAACCTCTAAGTTCTTGTATGTTAGGAGGGTTTGCTCTGAAAATTACATTCTAAGAGAGTAATTTATGCTCTTTGATGTGTCTAGGCTCAAGTGAAGCACCTCCATCAAGGTGTGAGTGTGAAATCAAGAAGGGAGAAGAGAAATTGAAAGGAAAAGCTAGTGTTGGCTTATAAGGTAGCTCTCTTTCCACTCTTTCTTGTTGCATTCTTGGATGTAATAGTCAATGTATGTTTATGTATATGCTTGTTGTGTGAGATATGCCATATATTATTGCCATGATGCATTGTTGACAATGTGCTTGTGTGATGGATTGTGAGAATTGCTCGAGTGAGGTAGTGCCGAAAGTCCCTTGAGATGGGTGAGACAAGGCCAAAAGTCTTATAACCAAGTAAGGCCAAGTCAAAAGTCCCTAAACTCGGGTGAGGCCATCCAAAAGTCCCTAAACTCGGGTGACACTAGACCAAAAGTCCCTAGAGTTTACTTGTGGTATTGTTGTGATCTCCATGGCATGTACAACATGTATTATATGATTGAGAATGGTTGGATGCCAAATTGCATACTTTGACTTATTATATACCTTGATTGCTTCCTTGAATGAGTGTATGAGCTACTGAGATTCCCTGAATCTCACCCCTTCCCCTCCCAACTTAACATGCTAGGTGGAGCTCAAGGAGAATCAAGTGCACACCAAGGAGCCTAGGAGAATGTTAAATGAATTTTAGTTGTTTTGACTCTTTTGATGTAAAGAGGTGCCATAAATGTATATGCACCCACTATTTATGAGATGTAAATGTTGTAGCAAGTGTAAATGTATGGATATATGATGTACAAACTATGTAGAGAGTCAAATTAATGAAAATGTGGGTTTTGCCCCTTTTGTTGAATACATGTGATAGTGTATTTTGACCCGTAGCATAGTGAGTTTGAGATGTATGATGATTAGAACCACTTGGACATGTTATATAGACTATTTTCATACTTTTAAACTTATCCATGAGTGACTAGAATATGTGAGAGATCATTTGGACCCATTTTGACCATTTTGGGTGCCAAAACTATTAATTTTGTGAGCTTCGTCAAAGTATGATCAGATGAGCTCCTCTTGCTATGAAATTTGGCATGCCTCTAGAGTTTGTAGAGAGCTTCTTGGGAAGCTAAAGTGGGTAATATTCAGAGGTCTAAAGAATATTTGGCGAATTGTTGAAATTGGGAAATTTTAATGATTTGGTCATGTACTGTTACTATAGGTCCAAAAAGAAATCCATGTCATTCATAGACCAAACGGTGGCCAAATGTCATGAAATTTTATATACATAAACTAGAAAACCACAGTGACCTATATCAACTAGAATCACCTAAATTGGAGGTCTGTAGAGAGAGAACGAACCTTCTGAAGTTCTGTATCAGCATCAGGGAGCCACCTGACCTCCGTTACTATTCCATCGGTTTTCGGGGTCTAAGGGATGCTGAACTGATCTGGAATTATTTTTTTCCTCTACTAGACATCTGTATATTTTCAAATTGGTATAGTTTTCCTAGATTGGATTTTTGTAGATTTAGTTATGGATTTTCGAAGTTGATGACAGTAAGCTGCGCCAGAAACAGGGACAGCCGGACCTTTATCTAATTTTTGATGTGAAACAAGGTCCAAACGCTAAGATTATGGTTGGAAATTATTTTTAGTGTAAATATAACACTTAGAGCTTTCCAGAAAACTATGGTTTGCTAGATTCCCATTTTTCTCTAATTAGTTATGATTTTCCAAAGTTAGAGCCAAAAATATGACTTTTAGGCCCAAGTGAGAAATTGCATTTTTCTGGTTTTTGGCTCCATACCCGTGGCTTATGGCTTGTTTTATGCTATGTATGAGTCATATACATGGAGTTTGAGTTGAGAATGTGAATGATGGGTTCACAAGACCCACGGGGCTTGAGATGAGTATTTGGAACCCCGATTTTTAGTAGGAAAATGCCACGGTTTATACTAGTTCTTTAGAAATCATATGAAATCGAGCCCAGAGGGAGGCTTGATAGATTAAGGTGTTACAAAGGGACTTCCATACTTGCTAATTTCCTAAGAGAAATGACAAAAGGCTTCCATATGGTGTAAGCTCCACCAAGTGAGGGGTTGGACACCTAAGGAGTGTTTTCTTGGGTTCTAATGATTCAAGAGACCCAGATAAGAAGAACAAATAATTATAAAACCATTAGATTGAATTTAAGAGCCCTAAGTTGAAAGTTGAAATTTTAAGGACCAAATAGGACTAAAGAAGCAAGTTTATCTTAAACCCCTTTTAACTAAGCATATGATGATTCAAATAAATTTTATTAAAGTTATAAGGCTCATAACAAGTGAGAATTTGGAGCCTAAAGAGTGAAAACTAAGAGTTGCTTTTTAATAGGCCTAAACTAGCTTTAATTTCTACATTATGTTCTAATAGGATTAAATGAAGTTGATAAGACCTAGAATGGATCCAAATGAATTGATTTGCCTTGTGATTGCTATGCGTAGGCTAAACTAGTCCAAATTCATCAAGGTATGGATGTCAAGCTAAGGAAAGACAAGAAAAGAATAAGGGCCAAGAGTGTTAATAGTGGTTTCAAGTCCTAAAACCTATAAGGTAGCTTTATCTCTTTATCTTGCATACATTTGAATGCTTGAATGAGTTTAAGTACTTATGTGTGTTGTTACTTGATGTATTCTTGATCTATGCTTGAATATGCTTTCCATTATGAGCCTTATGTATAAGTTTGACATGCTTTTTGGCTCGTAGCTCTCTATGGCATGAAATTGAGTATAGTAGCTCTTCCTTAGCCCCAGGTTGACCTTAGTTGAGTCTAGTTAGAATGTTATGATGCCATTGCTTGATGAAAAATAAGTTTTTATTCTAAAATTTGCATTTGAGTAACATAAGGCATAGGAATGGCATTCTTGCATCACATACATTGCATTTCCTCATAGTGTTCATGAATGCATTGATTTGGTTGAGATTAGCTACTGAGATTCTTTTTGGAGTCTCACCTATGTATTCCTACTAAGGAGAAGGAAGTAGATAAGCATTAGCTCTATGAACTTATGTAATAGGACTTTTGGAATGTAAATATGCTACTTGCACAAAGTGTACTTAAAGAGTTAGAAAGCTTATGTATATATGATGGGTATTCATATAATTAATGAGATTTGTAATGGAATCACATGTATTTTAAGTTAAGAGTTGGCCTTTTATACTGACATATACATATAAGATGCATGGAAGTTCATATGCATATTTGGGTATGAGATGGTCTTATTTTTATGCAAGCCTTATTTTCCATGTTTGACTATATGGATTGTATGCCTAGGATGATTGAAATTTTATCAAAATGGGAGAGTACAATTTGGAAATCAATTGGATCATTTTAGAACCAAAATTTAGTCCAAAAGAGTCCGAAATTACACCTTTACCCTTGAAAGCCCAAATGACCTAGTTTAAGATTGAAATCTAGCTTACATTTAGGGGAAATTGAGAGCTTTTGAACAAGCCATGAATATGATTTTTTTGACTTTTACAAAATTTTTTGTGAATTTTTAAAATTGCCCAAATTATGCAGATTGGTCTGTCATTATCCATATTGCACTAGTTTTTTTTTCATGTTTTTAAGGGGCCAAATGAATTTAATTGCATATAAAATTTTATATACATAAAGTTCACATTATAAGTTTTTTGTACCCATTGAGTTTGCATAAATTGGAGCTATATAGCTCAAGTTATGAATTTTTTAAGTTTAAGGCATAATATGTGAAATGGTTAATTTCGGGTCCTTGAGCTTCCTTGGACTTTTAGTGTATACTTTGATCTAATGGACCAAAACAAGTTTGTTTATAATGAATATGAGTAAAGGAGAAGAAAAATACAAATTTTAACCCTTATAACTCTAATTGACATGTCAATAGTTCGATTTTCGCCATTGAAAGCTTTGTAATGGTTGTGAACTTTGTTGCTAATGTCTATAAATGGTATAAATGAGTTAAATAAAGTAAGCTATGACACTCCTAACCTTTTGACATCTATCATAACATTTTTTTTAATACTTATACACAATTATACCTATCCTCATTTTTAGATTTAGTTTTTTCAGTGTACTTGAGTTTAAAATTTGAGGTGTCTAATTCCTTCACTTTCTCTCTAATCCATTTAGTTTCTTAGAAACATATATATTAATCCTCCTCCTAATCATGATATTTACTATTTCTATTGATTTATTTGTAAGTGTACCTATATCTCAAGTCCCAAAATGAATCTTATTCTCATGAACTAGCTTCTTTACTCATACTTGTTCATGAAAATGTGGAAACTTTTGCTTATTTTTCACTACATCCAGGCATCATTGCAGTGGCTCCTACTCATTTGATACTGTGCTCATGTTATACAAAGTGTTGCTTCTAGGCAATGACCTAGCATTAATTCTAACATATTTTTAATCCATTACATAAAAGTTTGACAAAGTTTTACGTCTGTTATTGGTTGCCTAATACAATCCTCCTCTTTTTTCTATGCTTAAGATTAGCTATGAAATAATTTGCATTAAAACACAGCATAAGTACAGTTTAATAGGTGAAAAATATTGTTGTTAAATAGAAACTTTAAGATATTTTGATAGGTGAAATTAAGTTAAACATGTGATGAACATCCCATCCACATGCTTCTATACCTATTTTAGCATGATATCATGCATGCATGTAAGACATTAAAATGGAAGAAGTTGACTATATATATGCATAATGACTACTAAGAACCATACATAAAGAAAACATAAGAATGGATAAAATCTCAAAATGCTTGGCATTATAAAATATCTTTAATCAACTCAAATAGAAATGATTTGTCATATAGATGAAGACATATTGGTGTGCAAACTAGTACAAAAAATGCTAACAGCATAACTATAAAAACATTATGGATTAATTTTAGATGGTTTCTATAATATCTAGTCTTCCTAAAACTGAATTGGAATCGATAAGATACTAAAGAAAGACCTTAAAATAAAATAAAATAAGGTTAAGTAAGGATTGAATAATAATCTAGGCATCCAAAAATAAGGATATAAGGTTAAAGATGGCTCAAAACCAGAGCCAAAATGGCTAAATAAATTTAGAAAAAATTACATTTAGGGACCTAAAGGTTGTAATATTTATTCTGAAAGACCTATTACTATTATTTGAAGTAGAATTACCACTAACTTTAAGTATAACTAGTTATATCTAATGGTAACAGGTCCTTTAGAATAAATATTATCAACTTGAGGTCCTTAAATGTAATTCTCCCATAAATTTAATTGAAAAGGTAGTGGCAAAATCATAATTTCAGATAACCTTTTAGAAAGTCAAAGAAAGAAATTTTAAATGAAAAAGTTAAGTTCACTAGAGTTCTCAGAGACCTTGAAAATCATAGGAACCTTCAAAATGGCCAAAACCCTTCCGGTGTACAATTTAAGCCGTTGGTGGCTTGAACTTTGACCAAACAATTCGAGATGGCTCTAAATACTATAAAATTGAAATTAAATGCTTTTAATAAAAGAAAAGACCTAAATTTTCATATGAAAAAGACAATACTAACAAAGAATCTAAAGTGAGCTCAAACAAAGGAATTAAAGTTGAAAGGCATAATAGGAACTATGGAATTTATTATAAACCACCTCTTTTCTTCCTTATATCAGCCACACCACCTCCCTAAGACTAGAACCAACTTTGCTTGTCTCTAAACTAGCACTTCAAGTGTCGAAAAGGGAGGAAGAAGGAGGAAGCAAGAAAGCCAATTTAGGTGAGGAATCATGCTCTTTTTCATGATTTTACTTTCACTAACTTTGTTTTCCACTCTATGCTCTCTCTCTTGGTAGTTTTAGTTACTTAAAAGGAGTGTTTTTGTGGTTGAACTTTTGGAAAAAGGAAAAGATTTAAGGAAATCATGCATAACATTTAATTCTCCTCTTGATAAGCTTCAAAACAAGGTATAAATCATGGTAGAAAGATGGCTTCTTCTTGTCTTACCCTTACTCTCCATGTTCTGCAAGCTATAGAACTATAAGAAGGGAATATGTTTTGATTGGAAACAAGGCAAAACTAAGGGTTTGGAAGTGTAATATCCAATTTTCCTAAATTGAACTAAAACTAACAATATATAAAAGGAAGACAATAGAATCAAATGAATTAAGGCTAAGTAAGTTTACAATAATAATTTAAGGATCTAGAAATAAGGATACAAGGCTAAAGACAGTCCAAAACGGAAACAAAAAGGGCTAAAGAAATTTAATCAATTTTATAATTTTAGTTAATTTTTTAAAAATCCAAAGGAGGGAGTTTTAAATGGTAAATTTGAGTTTTCTACAATTCTCAAAGGCCCTAAAAACCATAGAAACTCTTATAATGGCCAAAAGCCTTCTAGTGTACATTTTAAGCCATTAGTTAACCTAAACGTTGACTAAATAATTCAGGATGACTCTAAATTCGATAAAATTGAAAGTAAATATTTTTAATAAACTAGAGAGCTTAAATTTTCATATGGAAAAGAAAATTTTCAAAAGAGTTAAAATGAGTGAAAACAGAGGAATTAAAATGGAAGGGTATAATAGAAATTTAGAAAAATGTTATAGATGACCTCCCTTCTTCTTAAACTCAACCACGCCACCCTAGACTAAACTAGAATCGACTCTAAACTCTCCAAATCAAAACTCCAAGTCATACCCAGAGAGGAGGAGAAGAAGGAGAAAGACAAGCCAAAGAAGGTAAGATTTAGCCATTTTTTCATAGGATTTCCTTCACCAAACTTCTTCTCTCAAAGCTCTCTCTATTAAGGCTTTTAGCTTCTTAAAAGGAGTATCCTTATGGCTAAACTTTAGGAAGAAGCTAAGGATTTGACAAAAGAAGTTGTAGCATCAAATTCTCCTCTTGTTAAGCTTTAAGAAAAAGTATGCATTTATGGCTAAACTCGGCTATTTCTTGGTTCCTTCTCCTTATGTATGTTCGACCTAACTAAGGGGAAGAAGAAAGGAGATGATTTTTTACCAAAACAGATTAGGAACAAGGGTTTTGAGGCATGAAGAGTTAAAATATGCATATAGAATCAAGAAAGGAGCATTAAAAACTAAGATATGGGAATTAGGGTTTCAATTACAATTTAAGAGTTTTGGAACCCTAGGTGGATAATTCAAGCTACATTAGATCATGTCTAGGCTAGGGGAAACTAAGGAATATCTATAATCATTAAACTCATTAAGAAAACAAACAAAACTCTATATAGCATCCATTAAAGTCATGATTCGGCCAAGTTATGTAAAAGGCACCTAGGGAGTGCTTATTTGAGTTCTAATGAATTTAGAAACTTAGATATAATAAATAAATAATTATGGAAACATTGGATTGAATTTAGAAGTCTTAGAATGAAAGTTAAAATTTTAAGGGCCTAAATAAAGTTAATGAAGCAAGTTAGTTTTAGACCCCTCTAACCAAGCATGTAATGATTCAAATGAGTTTCTTGAGAGTTATAAGACTTGTAGCAATCAAGAGTTTGGGGTTAGGAAAGCAAGAACCAAAGGTTGCTTCAAAATGGACTTAAACTCATCCTGATTGTCACCTTGAGCTCTAATGAGATTAATTAAGGATCATGAAGCCAAGAATAAGTTTTATGGGATTAAATTGTCTTGTAATGGTTATATGTAGATCAAGTTAACCTAAAATCCCTCATTTGTAGGTGTCAAGCCATAGAAAGTAAAGGAAATGAAAGCTAACAAATGAGTTAATGGTAGATTCTAGTTCTTAAAATCACAAGGCAGCTCTATCTTCCTTTCTTGCATGCATATGGATGCTTGAATGAATTTAAGTGCTTGTATGTGTTGCTACTTAATGCATTCATGAAATATGTTTTAGTGTAATTTCCATAATGAGCTTTATGTATGAGTATGACATTTTTTCAGCTCCTAGCTCACTTAAGGCATGAAATTGAGCACAATAGCTCTTCCTTGGCCCCAGATTGAGAATAGATGGGCCTAATAAGTATATGATGAAATCATATTTAAAGAATGAATGAGCTTTTATGTCATATGATGCATTTAATTTATATAAGGCATATGCATAGTATTTTTGCACCACATGCATTGCATTTACTCATGGCATTTGTAACACCTTAATCTATTATCGCTATCTAGCCTCTCACTGGGCTCGGTTCCATATGATTTCCAAAGAACCAATACCAATCCGTGGCATTTTCATGCTATGAAACGGGTTTTCATACACTCATCTTCTGCCCCGTGGGTCTTGTGAACCCATCATTCACATTCTCTACTCACACTCCATTTATACAACTCATACATAGCATAAAACAAGCCATAAGCCACGGGTATGGAGCCAAAAACTAGAAAAATGCAATTTCTCACTTGGGCCCAAAAGTCATATTTTGGCTCTAAATTTGGAAAATCATAACTAATTATAAAAATATGGGAATCTAGTAAAACATAGCTCTATGGAAAGATATAAGTGTTATCTTTACACTAAAAATAATTTCCAACCACAATCTCAGCGTTTGGACCATGTTTGACATCAAAAATTAGACAAAGGTCCGACTATCCCTGTTTCTGGCGCAGGTTACTATCATGAATTTCAAAAATCCATAACTAAATCTAAAAAAATCAAATCTGAGCACGCTATACAATTTGAAAAGCTACAGATGTCTACTAGAGGAGAAAAATAAGTCCAAATCAGTCCAGCAGCCCGTACACCCCGAAAACCGATGGAACAGTAACGGAGGTCGGAGGGGCTCCCTGATGCTGATACAGAAATTCAGAAGGTTCATTCTCTCTCTACAGACCTCCGATTTAGGTGATTCTAGTTGGTATAGGTCACTGTGGTTTTCTAGTTTATGTGTATAAAATTTCATGATATTTGGCCATCGTTTAGTCTATAAATGACATGGTTTCATTTTTGGACCTATAGTAACAGTACATGACCAAATCATTAAAATTTTCCAATTTCAACAATTTGCCAAATATTCTCTAGACCTCTAAATATTACCCACTTTAGCTTCTTAGAAATTTTTCTACAAACTCTAGAGGCATGCCAAATTTTATAGCAAGAGGAGCTCATCTGGTCATACTTTGACGGAGCTCACAAATTTGACGGGTTTGGTACCCAAAAGGTCTAAAATGGGTCCAAATGGCCTCTCACATGTTCTAGCCACTCATGGACAAGTTTAAAAGCATAAAAATAGTCTATATAACATGTCCAAGTGGTCCAAATCATCATACATTCTAAACTCACTATGCTACGGCCAAAAATACACTATCACATACATCTAACAAAAGGAGCAAAACCCACCTTTTCATTAATTTGGCTCTATGCATAGTTTGTACATCATATATCTATACTTTTACACTTGTAACAACATGTACATCTCAAAAATAGAAGGTGCATATTCATTTTAGCACCTGTTTACATTAAAATTACATCAAAATAGTTAAAACAAAGCTAACATCTAGCTACACATGCTCCTAGGCTCCTTGGTGTGCACTTGAATCTCCTTGAACTCCATCTAGCATGTTAAGTTGGGAGGGGAAGGGGTGAGATTCATGGAATCTCAGTAGCTCATACACTCATTCAAGGAAGCAATCAAGGCATATAACAAGTTAAAGCATGCAATTTGGCATCCAACCATTCTCAATCACATAATACATGTTGTACATGCTATGAAAATCACAACAATGCCACAAGTAAGCTCTAGGGACTTTTGGTCTAGCTTCACCCGAGTTTAGGGACTTTTGGATGGCCTCACCCAAGTTTAGGGACTTTTGACTTAGCCTCACTCGGTTATGAGACTTTTGGCCTTGTCTCACCTATCTCAAGGGACTTTCGGCTTTACCTCACCCATCTCAAGGGACTTTCGGCACTACCTCACCCGAGTAATTCTCACAATCCATCACACAAGCATATTGTCAACAATGCATCATGGCAATAACATATGGCATATCTCACACATCAAGCATATACATAAACATATAATGACTATTACATCCAAGAATGTAACAAGAAAGAGTGGAAAGAGAGCTACCTTATGAGCCAACACTAGCTTTTCCTTTCAATTTCTCTTCTCTCTTCTTGGTTTCACAATCACACCTTGATGGAGGTGCTTTACTTGAGCCTAGGCACAATCAAGAACATGGAATTACTCTCTTAGAATGTAATCTTCAGAGCAAACCCTCCTAACATACAAGAACTTAGGGGTTCTCTCTCTCTCTCTAGAATGCCATGAATTCTTCCTCTCTCTCAAGTTCCCATGGTAGTGGAAACAACATTTTCAAAGAAAACAAAGAGGTTCAAAGGTGTTTTTCACTTTTTCTCTTCTGACCCATACCCAAAATCCAACTAATCACACAAACAAAACCATAGAAAGAGAGGGCAAAGAGAGGAGATCAAAATGCTAAGAAGGAATGAGAGAAACTTGCTTACCTTTCCTTTGTTCTTCCTCTTTCTCTTGGTCTCTCTCACTCTCCACGCCTCTTTTCTCTCCTTGGGTCGAAGTCTAAGGCAAATATGAGAGAAATAATGAGTTGGGGCATTTAAAAGAGTCAAATTCTCGCTCTTTACACTTTTCCGGACTGACCCTCGCTACAGCGAAAATTAACCTTCGCTACGGCGAGCTCGTATCAGCTGCCTTCGCTATGGCGAGGTTTAGCTTTCGCTATGGCGAGCACGTATCAGTTCCCTTCGCTATGGCAAGATTTAACCTTCACTATGGCGAACTCGTACCAGTTCCAGACTCCCACTCTTGCTATAGCGCACGCTACAGCGAGCAACTCCCTGGTTTCTGTATGGACTGCTGCTCGTACTCGCTATAGCTAGAATCACCTTCGCTATTGCGAACAAGCACTCTCGCTATAGCGAGACCATTTCTCGCTATTGCGAGAAGACTTAGCAAAATTCCTGAAATTCGAATTTTTCCAACCTTCTTCTTTCTTTTCCTTTTCCCTTTTCCCGGTTGTTATATTTCTACCCTTCTTAAAAGAAATTTCGTCCTCGACATTTAAAGACTTACCTCAAGGGAATAACTTTGGATATTTTTGCCTCATTTCATTTGCTAATTCCCAGGTTGCTTCCTCAGATGTCAGACCTCTCCATATCACTTTCACCAGAGGAATGTTCTTGCTTCTCAGCTGTTTTAGCTTACCATTCATAATTCTTTCCAGTCTCACTACATAGGAAAGATCTTCCTGCAATTGTACATGCTCATATTCTATGACATGTGAGGGGTCTGGCAAATACTTTTTCAACTGGGAGACATGAAAAACACTGTGGATTTGGGTTAGGTTAGGAGGTAAGGCTATTCGATAAGCCATGGCTCCAATTTTCTCAAGGATTTCAAATGGACCAATATACCTTGGACTGAGCTTCCTTACCCTCATTGACCAACCTACTCCCGTCATTGGAGATACTCGAATGAACACATGGTCTCCAATCTCAAACTCTAATGGCCTCCTACGCGTATCTGCATAGCTTTTTTGCCTACTCTGGGCCGTGAGGAGTCTCTTTCTAATCAACTCTATTTGTCGAGTGGTCTGGTCCACAATCTCAGGTCCTATCATACTCCTCTCACCTAGCTCAACCCAACACAGAGGGGATCTGCACTTTCTCCCATACAAAGCCTCATAAGGGGCCATGTGAATACTAGAATGGTAACTGTTATTATATGCAAACTCTGCTAACGATAAATACACATCCCAGTTACCCCTCATTTCTAGCACACATGCCCTCAACATGTCTTCTAATGTCTGGATGGTCCTCTTAGTCTGACCATCTGTCTGGGGGTGATATGCAGTACTAAACCGCAACCTGGTCTCTAAGGCATGCTGCAATGACCTCCGAAAGTTTGATGTGAACCTGGGGTCTCTATCTGAAACTATGCTACTGGGTACTCCATGAAGTCGCACTATCTCTCTGATATACAATTGGGCTAATCTATCTAGTGTATGAGTAGCCTTGATAGCTAAAAAGTGTGCAAACTTTGTCAGTCTATCCACAACTACCTAAATAGCATCGTGTCCAGAAGATGTCCTGGGTAACCCCATAACAAAGTCCATGGCCATACTATCCCACTTCTACTCAGGGATATCTAGAGGTTGCAATAACCAAGTCGATTTTTGATGTTCTATCTTTACCCTCTGACACACTAAGCATCTAGCCACATACTCTGTCACATCATTCTTCATCCCTGGCCACTAGAAAATTCTTTTCAAATCCTGATATATCTTGGTGGCACCTGGGTGGATAGTATACTTACTCTTATGTGCCTCTTCTAAAATGCTTTCTCTCAACTCATTCTGACTAGGCACACAGATTCTGTCTCGATATACTATCATACCATCCTCAGACACTTTGAAATCTGAGATCTTACCTTAGGTAATCTCATTCTTGATCTGTTTCAGGAACTCATCCTCTCTCTGGGCATCTAAGATCTGGGTTCTTAGGATATTCTCAATTCGGGTTTCACTCAAATACAATTTACCCGATACCACCTGACAAGAGAGGTTCAAATCTCTGAACTTCTCTAGGAGCTTCTGCTCCCTAATCATTATATGGGCTACATGGATGGTTTTCCTACTCAGGGTATCCGCCACCACATTGGCCTTGCCTAGATGATATTTCAACACATAATCATAATCTTTCAGGAACTCCATCTATCTCCTCTGTCTCATATTGAGTTCTTTCTGGTTAAATAGGTATTTCAGACTCTTGTGGTCATTATAAATTTCTATGGTAGCATCATACAGATAGTGTCTTTAAATTTTAAGAGCAAACACTACGGCGGCTAACTCCAGGTCATGTGTGGGGTAATTCTCCTCATGAAGCCTCAACTGCCTCGTGGTATATGCCACTACTCGACCCTGCTGCATCAACACACATCCTAACCCTTTGCCCGAGGCATCACAATAAACCACAAATGGTTCACTAGGGTCAGGGATAATCAGTACAGGGGTAGTGGTCAAACAAAGTTTTAACTCCTGGAAACTCTTCTCACATCTCTTGTCCTACACAAAAGGTGTCTTTTTCCTAGTTAGCCTCGTCAGTGGTAAGGCCATTCAAGAAAAGTCCTAAATAAACCGTCTATAATACCCTGCCAAACCTAGGAAACTCCTAACCTCGGTGATCGTTCTATGTCTATCCCACTGTAACACAGCCTCAACTTTATGGGGATCAACCGCGACCCCATCTTGTGAGATCACATGACCTAAGAACCTCACTTCGGTCAGCCAAAACTCACATTTACTAAGTTTGGCATACAACCTTTTCTCTCTCAAGGTGTCTAGGACTAATCTCAAATGCCTCTCGTGCTCCTCAAAAGATCGGGAGTACACTAAAATATCATCAATGAAGACCACTACAAACTGATCTAGATACGGTCTGAATACCCTGTTCATGTAATCCATGAACACAACAGGCGCATTCGTCAACCCGAATGGCATCATAAGGAACTCATAGTGCCCATATCTCATTCTGAAGGCCGTCTTAGAGACGTCTTCAGTTCTCACTCTCAACTGGTGGTACTCAGATTTAAAATCTATCTTGGAAAACATAGATGCCCCAGCCAACTGATCTAACAAATCATTAATCCTAGGGAGAGGATATTTATTCTTGATGGTAACTTTATTCAACTCTCTGTAATCTATACACAAACGCAAGCTATCATCTTTCTTTTTCACAAATAACACTGGAGCTCCCCAAGGTGAAACACTAGGACGGATAAACCCTTTCTCTAACAATTCCTCTATCTGCTCTTTCAACTCAGCAAGCTCGGCGGGAGCCATCCTGTAAGGAGCTTTAGACACCGGTCCAACCCCAGGCACTATGTCTATAGAGAACTTTAATTCTCTCTCAGGGGTAGGCCACTAAAGTCAAACTCTTTAGGGAAAACCTTCGGGAATTCTCTGACAACTGAGATCTCCTCTATCCCTTCTTCTACCTCAACCTGAATAGAGAAAAAGACTAGAAACCCTTGACATCCACACTGTAAATATCTCTCAGCCTAGGTAGTAGTCATAAAGGATAACTCAGCTCCTACCCTAGGTATGGTCCCATAAGCAGGTAGGGAAATGGTTCGGTGTTCACAATCAAGTATGACATTATTCACAGCCAACCAGTTTATACCAACAATCAAAGCAATATCATGGAAGGGCATACAAATCAAATCAATAATAATATGACAATGGTTAAATTGAACAGTGACATTTAAGCAGGTATGGGAAGTAACCACGTGGCCTCCAGTGGATGTAGTGACAGACAAGTCAAATGGCAAGACACAAATGACCAAACCCAATTTCCTCACACAATCATAAGATATAAACGAGTGACTAGCACCCGAATCAAACATGGCAACTACAGGAAAGCCATTCACTATCAGCGTACCTTGGATCAAACTAGGAGATGCGCTGGCTTCCTGCTGAGTGAGGGCAAACACTCGGCCCTAGGTCTGTGGCCTAAGAGGACTGTGGCCTAAGAGGAGGCGCTGTCTCCATCTGAGGATAGTGTCTAGCAATGTGCCCCGGCTTCCCACACTTGAAACATGTCACCGGAGACTGCTGGAAGGATGACTGGCCCCAAGGAGGTAACATACCTCGCTGTGGCCTTTTATTCCATAGCCCCTTGCCTCTCCTCTTAGGGTTAGGTGTCAAACTAGAGCCCTCTTCTGGTTTCAGCCTTTTTAAATCTGGAACCCTCTTCTGACTAACCGTAGTCACAGCAGGCATGATAACTTACAAGTTAGTCTCAATCACCCTACTGATCTCCACAAGGGTATTGAACTTCTTGATCCGCTGTGGAGTGACTCTATCGCTAATCAGGGGCTTCAACCCAGTCTCAAACTGGTCACATCTCCAGGGTTCATCATCATACCTCTGGAGGTAAGAGGAATACCGAGACAACTCAATGAACTTGGCCACATATTGGTCCACAGTCATCTCATCCGTCTGTCTTAAGCCCATAAATTCCATCTCTTTTTTTTTCCTCACCGAACTAGGGACATATTTCTCATAGAACTCGATCAAGAAGCTTTCCCAAGTTATTTGTATGTTCTTGGTCTCCATCAGAGGTTTCGTGCTACACCACCATCTATCAGCTTCCTTTTCTAACATGAAGGTGGCTAACTGGGCTTTCTGTTCGGTGGTATAATCCATCACCGAGAATATTTTCTTTAGCTGCATCACCCAAGCTTTCACCTTATCCGCATCTAACTCCCCATCAAACGAGGGTGGATTATTCTGCCTAAACTGCTTCAACACTTTCTGGATAGGCATCTGGGTCTGTGGAGCAGCAGGCTCCTGGGGAGGTGCAGGTGGAATGCTAGATGTAGATGGTTGAGATATAGGGGCATCTCTCCTGGCTTCTTCTTGCCTAGCCAGGGTGTCTTGTAAATGCATGATCATATCATATTATTGCTAGGCAATATATCTCTGCTGTTCCAGCATCTCTTAGTGCTGGCCTATCATGGCCTTATACCGATCAAGCCTCTCCATGATGGCCCGCAGAGGATCCTCAGGCCCAACAGGAACCTTTGGCTCAGCTCTCTGAGTCCTGGGAGGTCTGCCTCTACCCCTGCCCCGTTTAGTCTCAACCATGTCTGAAAAGAAGTAGCAATCCTCAGTTCATAATAATATCACCAGCACATATGCATATGGATGCTACCACTTCCATGGCCATTCACACCAAACACAAGCAATTCACATTATTCAAGAGCCTAACATTGAGTAAAAGTGCCTGAACCTTTACTCTGATACCAAAAATGTAACACCTTAATCTACTATCGCTATCTAGCCTCTCACTGGGCTCGGTTCCATATGATTTCCAAAAAACCAATACCAATCCGTGGCATTTTCATGCTATGAAACAGGATTTCATACACTCATCTTCTGCCCCGTGGGTCCTGTGAATCCATCATTCACATTCTCTACTCACACTCCATTTATACAACTCATACATAGCATAAAACAAGCCATAAGCCACGGGTATGGAGCCAAAAACTAGAAAAATGCAATTTCTCACTTGGGCTCAAAAGTCATATTTTGGCTCTAACTTTGGAAAATCATAACTAATTATAGAAAAATGAGAATCTAGTAAACCATATCTCTTTGGAAAGCTCTAAGTGTTATCTTTACACTAAAAATAATTTTCAACCACAATCTCAGAGTTTGGACCATGTTTGACATCAAAAATCGGACAAAGGTCCGGCTATCCCTGTTTCTGGCACAGGTTACTGTCATGAACTTCGAAAATCCATAACTAAATCCACACAAATATAATCTGAGCACACTATACCAATTTAAAAAGCTACAGATGTCTACTAGAGGAGAAAAATAAGTCTAGATCAGTTCAGTAGGCCTTACACCTTGAAAACTGATGGAATAGTAACGGAGGTCGGAGGGGCTCCCTGATGCTGATATAGAATGTCAAAAGGTTCATTCTCTCTCTACAGACCTCTGATTTAGGTGATTCTAGTTGGTATAGGTCACTGTGATTTTCTAGTTTATGTGTATAAAATTTCATGACATTTGGCCACCGTTTGGTCTATGAATGACATGGTTTCATTTTCGGACCTATAGTAACAGTACATGACCAAATCATTAAAATTTTTTAATTTCAACAATTCGCCAAATATTCTCTAGACTTCTAAATATTACCCACTTTAGCTTCTTGGAAATCTTTCTACAAACTCTAGAGGCATGCCAAATTTCATAGCAAGAGGAGCTCATCTGGTCATATTTTGACGGAGCTCACAAATTTGATAGGTTTGGTACCCAAAAGGTCCAAAATGGGTCCAAATGGCCTCTCACATGTTCTAGCAACTAATGGACAAGTTTAAAAGCATAAAAATAGTCTATATAACATGTCCAAGTCATCATACATTCCAAACTCACTATGCTACGACCAAAAATACACTATCACATACATCCAACAAAAGGGGCAAAACCCACCTTTTCATTAATTTGGCTCTATGCATAGTTTGTACATCATATATCTATACTTTTACACTTGCTATAACATGTACATCTCAAAAATAGAAGGTGCATATTCATTTTGGCACCTCTTTACATGAAAATTACATCAAAATAGTCAAAACAAAGCTAACATCTAGCTACACATGCTCCTAGGCTCCTTGGTGTGCACTTGAATCTCCTTGAACTCCACCTAGCATGTTAAGTTGGGAGGGGAAGGGGTGAGATTCATGGAATTTCAGTAGCTCATGAACTCATTCAAGGAAGCAATCAAGGCATATAACAAGTCAAAGTATGTAATTTGGCATCCAACCATTCTCAATCACATAATACATGTTGTACATGCTATGAAAGTCACAACAATGCCACAAGTAAGCTCTAGGGACTTTTGGTCTAGCCTCACCCGAGTTTAGGGACTTTTGGATGGCCTCACCCGAGTTTAGGGACTTTTGACTTGGTCTCACTCGGTTATGAGACTTTTGGCCTTGTCTCACCCATCTCAAGGGACTTTCGGCTTTACCTCACCCATCTCAAGGGACTTTCGGCACTACCTCACCCGAGTAATTCTCACAATCCATCACACAAGCATATTGTCAACAATGCATCATGGCAATAACATATGGCATATCTCACACATCAAGCATATACATAAACATATAATGACTATTACATCCAAGAATGCAACAAGAAAGAGTGGAAAGAGAGCTACCTTATGAGCTAACACTAGCTTTTCCTTTCAATTTCTCTTCTCCCTTCTTGGTTTCACAATCACACCTTGATGGAGGTGTTTCACTTGAGCCTAGGCACAATCAAGAACATGGAATTACTCTCTTAGAATGTAATCTTCAGAGCAAACCCTCCTAACATACAAGAACTTAAGGGTTCTCTCTTTTTCTCTCTAGAATGCCATCAATTCTTCCTCTCTCTCAAGTTCCCATGGTAGTGGAAATAACATTTTCAAAGAAAATAAAGAGGTTCAAAGGTGTTTTTCACTTTTCCTCTTCTGACCCATGCCCAAAATCCAACTAATCACACAAACAAAACCATAGAAAGAGAGGGCAAAGAGAGGAGATTAAAATGCTAAGAAGGAATGAGAGAAACTTGCTTACCTTTCCTTTGTTCTTCCTCTTTCTCTTGGTCTCTCTCACTCTCCATGCCTCTTTTCTCTCCTTGGGTCGAAGTCTAGGGCAAATATGAGAGAAAGAATAAGTTGGGGCGTTTCAAGGAGTCAAATTCTCGCTCTTTACACTTTTTTGAACTAACCTTCGCTACGGCAAAAATTAACCTTCGCTACGGCGGGCTCGTATCAGCTGCCTTCGCTATGGCGAGGTTTAGCTTTCGCTATGGTGAGCACGTATCAGTTCCCTTTGCTATGGCGAACTCGTATTAGTTCTAGACTCCCACTCTCGCTATGGCGCACGCTGCGATGAGCAACTCCCTAGTTTCTGTATGGACTGCTGCCTGCACTCGCTATAACTAGAATCACTTTCGCTATTGCGAACAGGCACTCTCGCTATAGCGAGACCATTTCTCGCTATTGTGAGAAGACTTAGCAAAATTCCTAAAATTCGAATTTTTCCAGCCTTCTTCTTTTTTTTCCTTTTCCCTTTTCCCGGTTGTTATAGCATTCATGTGTATATTGAATTGGTTGAGCTTAGCTACTGAGATTCTCCCTGAATCTCACCCCCACATTCCCACTAACCATTTCAAATACACCTAGCCAAAGCCAAGATCAAGAGAAGAATTAAAAGTTAGAATTTGATGTAATAGCAATCCTTTTTGCATTAGATTTTGACATGTGTATGTATATGACACATTTCATGTATCTTTATGGACTTATGATGTAAAGGATGATGATATTCCATGTTTTATGATAAGAACATATGTGAAAGTATGAGAATATCAATGTAAGGCAAGTTATGATAACGTATGACTATTATGGTAGCAAATGACCTTAGTAGTGCTATTATGGATATATGCATATTTGTATGTCAGGTGGTCAAATTTTGATCCAATCCTTTTGGAAAGTCATGAAATGGTTAGAAATGACATTTAGGATTAATAAAATGTTCTTAAAGTGAAAGAAAACTAATTGGACCATAAATGATCCAAATTGGAACTAAGATTGGTCTTAAAATTGCAATAAACAACTCATATGTCAAAAGTGGCCTAAATAATCTAGTTTGAGTCTAAGATTTGACATACATTTATACCCTTACTAGAGCTTTCTAACAAACTAAGAACCAAAATTTTTGGAAGTTGTGTAGAATATTTCATAAATTTTTAAAGTTATGTAGAATTTTCAAAATGGTCTGGGTACTATTCATCCAATGTAGCTCTAATTTTTTGTGTCTTTGAGAGAACAAATAAACTTCAATGCTCATAATATTTTATAAGCATATATTTGACATTATAAGCTTTTCGTGGCCACTAAGATCATCCAATTTGGAGTTGTGTAGCTCAAGATATGCATTTCCAAAATTTTGGCCTAATATATGCCTTCTTTACTCAACTAGGTTACTGTTTCATTGCATTTTGTGGGGCAAATAAATTTAATTTTACTTGAAATTTTTATAGCATGTAGTTTACATCCATTGATATTTCATTGTATGAATTAGAGCTATATAACCTGAGTAATGAATTTTCTAAGTTATTGTAGATTTTTGGTCACTATGTCATTTTTAGGTTGTATGCATTTCTAGGGTATCCCACAAGCTAGACATGATAAAATGAGTATGAACAAAGTTGTTTGAGATGAAAATGAATAAAAGAAAAAGAATAATCAAATTTGGAACCTTATAGCTTCGTATGACCTATAAACAGACTAATTTCAATGTGGGAAAAACCTATAAATGGATGTGAACCTTGCTTGAATCTTCATGTATTATATGAATGAGTTAAATAAAGCTAAGGATGACAATAAGTAAGTTAAAAAAGATAGAATTGATAAAATTCATAAAAAGCTTATGGAATACAACTTATGGATGTTAGGGTTTCTATTGCACCTAAGGAGTTTTGGAATTATTAGGAGGTATTTTAAGCTATATAAATTCATGGTTAAGTTAAAAGAAACCAAGGAATACTATATGCATTAACATCCTAGAAGAAGCAAAGAAAACTACATGTTGCTATTCCATAAGTCATAGTTTGGCCAAGCGGGGTATAGAGCACCTAAGGAGAGTTTTCTTGGGTTTCAATGATTTAAAAAAAATAGATATAAAGAATAAATAATTATAAAATTATTGGATTGAATTTACGAGCCTTAACTTGAAAGTTGAATGTTTAATGCCTAAATTGGGTTAAAAAAGGAAGTTAGTTTTCAACCTCTTTAATCAAGCATATGATGGTTCAAATGAGTTTCCTTAGAGCTATAAAACTTGTAGTAATGAGAGTTTGAGGTTTAGAAAGTGAAAATGTAATATCCAATTTTCTAAAAATGAGTGAAAACACGAGAAACATAATGTACGATTTCTCTATAAATAAACGAAATTCAACAAATACATAGGCAAGTCCCCCAAAATGAATTAGTTAAGATCCCAAAAAATTTGGAAAGTATTTTAGACTCCTAAAAATGAGAATTCTAAGCTCAGACGAAGAGAAAAATAAATCTAGAATGAAGAAATGAAATGTAATGAAAGATTGACGAAATGTAAAGACATTTTCGTTATTTTGAGCAAATTTTGGAATTCACATATGAGGTCTTTTTAAATGAAAGTTTTGAGTTCTCTAGGATTTTCAGGGACACTAAAAACCATGGGACGCCCCAGAATAGTTAAAACCTCTCTAGTGGATGTTTTTCAATGTTAGTTAACTCAAACTTTGACTGATTCGTTCGAGAAGGTTTTAGCTTTAATTTAAGTGATTCTAAAAGCATTTTACTAAATGGAACTTAAATTTCTTAATGGAAAAGATGATTCTTAAAAGGAGCTAAAACGAATTAGAAACAAAAATACCAAGAGCGAAAGGCAAAATGAGAATTTTTGAAAAGTCTTCCTTGCTCCACCTATATATATAGGACGCCCCACTCTTCCACTCATTTAACTTTATATGTTTTTGCCCTAAACCAAAAAAAAAAAACCCTAGGAGAGTGGCGCATAAGAGGAAGAGGAAGAGGAGGAGAAATCAAAGGCTAAAGGTATAGATTTTGGTAGTTTTTCATGTTCTTTCCTTTCCAAGCCTCTTCTCCTCCATTCTCCTTTATTTCTTATGATTATATTGAAGTATATAGATCTGTTTAAGGGAGAAATTAAGGGAAAAATTCGGATTTGAAGAGAGGAGGCCAAAAAAGAGAGGATTCAAGTGAGAAAATAAGGAAAAACAAGATAAAATCTCTATCCCATGGTGGCTACTCCTTCCCCCTCCTTCTCCCAATTTTACCTTATATATGTAGCTACAAGAGGGCTTGAATTTTGGGCAGAACCAAGGGTCAATTTGAGGGAGGAGACTAAGAATATGCAAAAAAATTCAAGAAAAGATCATTGATTTTCAAGGTGGCAAACCTAAGGTTTCATGAGTTCCCTTGAAAATCTAATTTGATATAATTATTCCTAGACCTAATTAAATGTTTGAATGAGTTCCTAAGATCCTTAGGAGTCTCCCAATATGCATCTTCCATGTAGAAAACAAAGCAAATTCCATGGAGGCCAAAACGAGGCATAAGCTCGACCTAACATGGTTGAGACACTTAGGGAGAGTTTTAAATTTTTCCAAAATCATTTTTGAGTCATATATGATGAATGAAAATAAGGGAAACCTTGAGAAAAATTTAGGAGGCTTAGAGAATGAATTGATGTCTTAGGTTCCATAATATGACCTAAAGAAGCAACATGTAGTTAGACTCTTTGTTTTAATTGTATGATGACTCTAAGAGGCTTAAAATGAGTCAATAATCATATATAGAAAGAAATAATGGAACCTAGAATTCATTTGATGGGTGTTACTTCATTAGGTGCATTCTTGGAAACATAAAACAGTTAATAGACCAAGTTAGTGTTTAAGGAAGATGTATGGCCTTAGAATTAACTCCATGAACCTAATCGGCTTCCATAAATTATGTTTAGGCTAAGAGAAATGATCTCCACCTTCTTAGGTGTGTGAGGTCAAGGGAGAGGATTCAAGACTCAAGGAAAAAGTGTGTAAATGTAAGTAAGGTAGCTCTCTCCACCTTCTTTCATGCATGGATCTATGCTTACATTATCTTTGAATGTGTGTATATATGTTTTGAGTTATGAAAAATATTTTAGCATGAGCTTTTATTCCATGGTACCATGATGATGTTTTATGTATGCAAATGATATCTTATATGCTTCCCTTGGTTTGCTTGAGTGTGGAGAAGCCAAGAACCTTCTAGTCATAGTGAGGATAAGCCAAGAACCATAGAACTTGGTTGAGACAAAGTAGAGAGTCTTCTAAGAGTGAGGTTGACTCTCAAGAGTAAGGTTAAGTCAAAAATCTCTTAAATAAATGGGTGAGACAAATCCAAAATCCACAAGTGAATGGGTGAGGCTAATCCACTTACTTGGCAAGCTTATGCAAGCTATGTATGACTTGTTCAAATGCCAAGAATGTTTCTTAAATGCTTACATATGTTAACATGTCTATGCATACATTTTCAAGGCTTGTATTGCATATTTTATGTATGATTGAAAGAGATATGAGCTATTGGGATTCTTTGAATCTCATTCCCTCCTCTCCAATGTTCTAACATGCTAGGTGGACTAAGAGAACAAGGAAATGGGAGCCAACCACTTGAAAGATAAAAGTATGCCATCAAAGTATATAGATTTTGTTTCTTTAAAGCCATATGAATGGCAAATGTTATAATCTATGGTTTTATATGTCCCATGATGTTATGACCTTGTACAATTATGCTAATATATTATGTACAAATGAGAAGTTATGTTATGTGAATGTTATAATGTAAATTCAACATGTGATGGCAAGTATGGCTTCTTGATGGTTTGATACATTAGTGTAATAATAGAAGTGAGTGGCCAAATTAAGATGTATGAGATTTGCAACATTTGTACAATTCATATAAGTCATAATCATGCTTTTAAACTTGCCCCAGAGGTGCCAAACATTTAAGAAAGTCATTTGGACGCATTTGGTATCTAATATGGACCAAAATTGACCATATTAGAAACCTATACCACTTTTTATCCTAATAAACTCTTCTTGATATGAGATTTGGCATGCATTTAGAGCTTATTAAGAGATTTTTAGGAATTTAAAGTGCAAAATTTTTGGAAATTTATGGAATATTTGATTAATTTTCAAAGTTGGGAAAAATTCTGAAATTAGTTCAGAGTACTATTCACTCATGTCCGAAAATGAATTCTATCACTCAAGGAGCAAATGATATCCAATTACCACGAAACTTTATAAGAAGAAACTGGGGATTCCTAGTGACTGTGCCAACTGGAAGCACCCTATTTGGATATCTAGAGAGGGAGATATAAATTTTTAAATTTTTTGCCCACTATTAGACGTTCAGATAGATCTTAGGTACTATTTGATTGATTTTTTAGGTCTGGATGTGCTTGAACTGGTTGAAGTTATTTTTTCCCTCTAGCTAACATCTGTAGCTTTCTAGATTGGTATCATTTGCATAGATTGAATTTTTTTGGAATTAATTGGACATTTTTGAAGTTTATAGCAGAAACCTGTATCAATACCAGTAGCCAGTCGGACCTTTGCACCTTTTTGAATGTCAAACATCTCCTACGTGATGTTTCATGGCCTAGACATATTTGTAACATAAAGTAGACATCTACAGCTTTCCATAATGGTAAAGAATGTATAATTTCAATTTTTCTAGAATTAGTTATGATTTTCTAAAGTTTGTGATAGAAAGAGAGAATTTTTGGCCGAGGCTACCTCATAAAATTTTATGTTTATGTGTCCCCTTACCTTACCAAGTTCTAGGCCATTTTTGGGGATGAAAATAAGTTATATCTTTGTAATTAAATATCAGAATGTGATACATGAACTCACATGATCCACATGACATCGAATGGGATTTTGATTCCCTACGCAATGCAAAAATATTCATTTTTTAATGTTATTTTTCTTTATCTCTTCATGGAATTCATGGCATGAGACATGGAGATAGTATGAAATAAGCTAGAAATATATGGTGTTACAGAAAACCAAGGGTTACTTCTTAATGGATCTAAATTAGCCTTAAATTCCATCTTAGGCTTAATGGGATTAAATGAAGATAATGAGACCTAAAATGAATCCAAATGGATTAATTTACCTTGTAATTGCTATGTATTAGCTCATCTAGCTCAAATTCACCAACGTGTGGGTGTCAAGCTAAGGAAAACCAAGATAAGTGAACCAAGAAGTGGGTTGATGGCATTTTGAACCTTCAGAAGTCCTCAAGTAGCTTTATCTCCCTTTCTTGCATGCATTTAAATGCTTACATGAGTTGAAATGCTTATGTTTGTTGTTGCTTGATGCATTCATAAAATATGTTTTCCAAATGAGTTATATGTACATGAGATGTCATGAAATTAAGCATAGTAGCTCTTCCTTAGCCCAAGGTTGAGATTAGTTGAGCCTAGTTAGTTTATGATGATGCCATGTGTAATATCCAGTCCCTTAAAAATGCAAGAAAACATAAGAAAATGCGAGAAACGTAACGTAAGATTTTTCTGTCAACGTACAAAATTCACTGGATACGGAAAGGAGTCCCCCAAGTAGAGTAAATTGAGCTTTAATAAAGTTAGAATAATATTTTAGACTACAAATAATGATGGGTTAAGGCTAGAGGTGCCTTAAAATTTGGGGCCAAAATAGATTAAAAAAAAAAGATCAGAAAAAGGTCCCGAAGAGTCTCCATGAATGCAAAGAAAAGTTGTGTGCCGAGCAAAATGTATAGATTGCTCAAAAGCTCAGGAAACCCTAGTTTCACCCTCTATTTGTGGCTTTAGACACGAATATCAAAAAATTGGGCAAGAATCTCAAAAATCCATAACCCACGATTAAACTCTATTGGATGAGACGAATCTGATGACGTTACGTTATCCGAATGGCCAGACAGGATCCAGTCTGGGATTTGTAACACCATAACTTCTAGCTCATTTTATGTCATTTATAAGCTTTGTATTATCAATCCCACAAGAGTATATGAATAAGGGGATAAAAATAATAGACATTTTTCGCGTTGCGCTATATCTAAGAAATTCAATTCGGTGTCACATGGACCGTGTGAGCTTATGCTATACTTCATCATATTTAATTTCATTATTACAACTCATTTGCATCACAAAAACATGCCTACAATTCATGGAAACCAAAATGGAGCTCAAAATAAGCAAGCATATTTTCAGCCAGATTTGCTCCATTTTCTGACCCAACTTTAAAACTTCATAACTAAATCTAGAAAATTCAAAATTATGCAATCTTTATCATTTTGGAAAGCTTAGGATGTCTAATTCATACTAAAAATATGATCAAGTCACAAAAGTCATCACACAGGATGTTTGATATCCAAAAATCTATAGAGGTCGCTAGCTGCCTAGGTTGTTATTCAGTTTATTGATACAAATTTCTGAAATTCATAACTAATTCTATAAAAATTGAAATCACACAAATTGAGTTATTATGGAAAGCTACAAATGTTGAATTGATACTAAAAATAATTTTAGAATGAAATAGATATGTTTAGCTATTGAAAATCTATGGATCAGTAACTCAACTCCCAGGGCGCTATTGATACTGACAGTTAACTTCAAACATGCATAACTCTTTGCTCAGACATCCAAATGATGATCTCAGTAGCGATAGAAAGCTCATGAACTCTAGGTTATGAATATAAAATTTTATGAGCATTGGACATTATTTGGCTATCAAGTGATACAAAACACAAAACTACCAGTATGAATAGTACCCATACTAGAATCCATGAAAAATACCAACTTTGAAAATTCATCAAATATTCTCTAGGCCACCGAAAATTATGATGTTTAGCTTCCCAGAAAGCTCTCAATGAGACCTAATCGCATGACAAATTTTAGATCAAGACTAGTTCATTTGGCTAAAAAGTGATATAGGGTTCCATTATGGTCAATTTTAGCTCAATATTGGGTACCAAAATTGCCAATTGGATTTTCCTTGGTCTTAGCACCTGTTGGGCAAGTTTAAAAGCATGTTTAAGACTTGGGGGAGCTGCCCAAATGGTCTCAAACCATTTGCATCTCATTTTGGCCTTTTCACCCTCACTTATACACATTACACCAAGCTTTTCTCAAATGCATACATTGGCATAAACACTCAATTTATGTTCTAGAATATATACACCATACGCATTCGTTTATCTATCACATAATATCATTTTTACATTTGTCCAAGGGGTCATAGACTATTTACAATACTAATATACATCATGAAGTCTCATTGTGAATCAAAAGACCAAAAATCAAGCATAAGGGTGGCAATCTTCTTTCTTCAATGTGGTTGGCTCCTATTGCCATGTCCACTTGGTCCACCTAGCATATTAGGACATTTAAGAGGAGGGAGTGAGATTCAAGAATCTCAATAGCTCATCTCCCATTCCATCACACATAATATATGCAAGCAAGTTCTATAAATGCATGTGTGGGAAAAATAGAAGTCATGAACATTTAAAATCAAGCTTGGTATAGAAACAAATCATACAAGGCATTCAAGAGCTCACCAAGTGTTTGGATTGGCCTTACACTTCTCCTCATGGATTTTGGATTTACCTCACCCATTCTTTAAGCACTTTAGACTCAACCATACTCTTGGGAGCCCACTTTGCTTTTGGGAAACTCTTTACTTTGTCTCAACCAAGCTCAAGGGTTCTTGGCTCATCCTCACCTAAGGGAAGAGTTCTTGGCCTCTCCTCACTCAAGCAAACTCACACAAATATCATGTAATCATTTCAAACATAACATGGCATCAAGAAACATAATATGTAAAGGCATGCTAGCATGTTTTTCAAAGTTGAAAATACACATACACACATTCTAAAACAAGCTAAACACACATCCATGCATGAGAGAAGGTGGAGAGAGCTACCTTGCACTAATTCACACACTTTTTCTTTTGAATTTAAGCTCCTCTTTTCAACTACACAACCAAAAAAGTGTGGGGAAGGTTTCTTTTGGCCTAGATATAATTTATGGGAGCCAATTAGGTTCATGAAACATATTCTAAGACTACATAACTTAGTGAAAAACTAGATTGCTCTATAGGTTCCATTATGGTCAATAATGGCACCTAATGAAGCAACATCCCTCAAATGATTTCTAGGCCTCATTCTTTACTCTTGAATATAATTCTTGACTCTTTTTAAGCCTCTTGGAGTCATCACATGATTAAAACAAAGGGCCTAACATCATGTTGTTTCTTTAGGTCACAATATGGAACCTAAAGCACTAACTCATTCTCTAAGCTTCTTAAATTTTTCCCAAGGTTTCCCCTCACATTCATTCATCATATATGACTCAAAAATGGGGTTGAAAAAAATTTAAAACTCTCTCTAACTATGCCATCGCTACTTGGCTGAAACCTAGAGCATAAATGGGATTTCAGGGGACTTGCTTTGAAAGCGTGCCCATTTCCGTCGTTTAACGAAAATCGAACATTATAGGATCTGGTTAGCCCGATCAGTAGCCATGAGCAAAATAGAAAGAGAAAGTTATAACAACCATGGAAATAGAAATAGCTAAAAGGCTAAGAAACCTTGAAGGAGTTTCAAAGACTAAATTGCAATAAATAAAAATTTTAAAGCACAATCATAATATAGAACGGT
The DNA here is from genome assembly GCA_032878935.1 of Erythrophleum fordii. Lineage (NCBI taxonomy): Eukaryota > Viridiplantae > Streptophyta > Magnoliopsida > Fabales > Fabaceae > Erythrophleum > Erythrophleum fordii. Next base: position 438,279 of record JAVQMF010000021.1, read on the forward strand.
GAAAATTACACATAAAAACCCAGATGTCCCATTGACATTGAAATTTATGAGGATCGAGGTTGATGGCCCCTGATCCATGTTTAAGGCTCAATATGACTAGAAAGTAGAGGAAAATAATATTTATAAATTTTAGAAAGTCTAAAGGTATGTATTGTATTGTAAAACTTTAATCGGCCCAGACACCAATTTTTAAACTACTGTAAGGCCCGATTCTAAAGGCCCAATAAAGGGAAAGAAGATATAATTGGGGCTTTAGAGAAGATGGAATCCAAATGTAAATATAAAATATAAAGGAAAGAAAGAAAGGATTTTAGTTAGTTTAAAAAATTAACAATGATTAGGTTAGAAATTAACTATGATTGAGTTAAAAATTGACTATGGTTGAGTTAAGAAAATTAACCATGGTTATTAACCATCAAATCACCATAACTTAAAGGCTAAGAATAAGCATCTGAGTGTGTGGCAAGGAATTTTGGGAAGAAAATATTTAGTCATGAAATTAGAAAATCAAAAGAAAAAAGAGGAATGGAAGGCTAAGATTTGATCTTGAAAAGGTTAATTCAAGGGTCCAAATTTGGTATGACCATTTAACTTCATTTAAGTTCATCTTCTTCACCTCCATTCCACCATTTTCATGCCACAAACAAGGAAAAAAGAGAGAGAAAAACATGAAGAAGGAAAGCAAGGGAGAAAAGGTGGGAGAGGAAGTGAAATCAAGTGAAACTACCACCATTCTTCTCTAAATTTCTTCATCTTCTTCATCCTCCACTCATTTTCTCCAAAGGGCAGCTGCATCTTCATCCTTGCTTCAAGGTGGCATGTTGTTTTAAGTGGGAAAAGAAGGGATTTTAGTTTGAGAAAAGCAAAGGAAGCAAGGATTAAGCTTAAAGAGTAAGTTTTCTCTACCTTTCACTTGAAAATCATATAGTTTAAGTTAGTTTTGTTAAACCTTAGCTATGGGCCACTTTTGGACAGCATATGGATGATTAAAAATGGACTTTATATGTTGAATATGAAGGCCTGGGAATTAAGTTTATATGTTGAATGTGAAGGCCATATGAGCTTAGTCATTGTTGTTATGTGCTAGAACTTTGAAAAACACAAAGATTGTAATTTTTGAGAAAATAGAAATTATGGGGAGATGCTGTCCGAATTTCCTCAAAATTTTTATGGAGTTTTCTTAATGTCTTAGAGTCATTTATGCCAATTTTAAGTCCTAAAACATAAAGGAAGAGGCTATGGAATTTTTAGAACCAAAGAAACTCACTTTTGGGCCTAAAACGGAGCTAGGTTATGTTATAACCAAAACGTGTTGTTGGAGCTGGATTTTGAAAATTTTATCTATTCCAATGGTTCAAAAGGGTGTTTTTAGCTAGGAATACCTGTGGCAAAGCCCCCAAAATGCATGTAATAAAGTTTCTAAGTTTTGGCCATGAAATGCACACTATTTAGCCATAGTGGATTGGAAGGGAAGGAGTTAGATTTTTCCAATTCCAATGGTTCCAATAAGTTTAAAAGGGTCATACTATTTTAGAAGTTATGATTTATGCATTGATTGTAATGATTTATCATTATGATTATAGGGTTTGATATTTGTTTAGGAACTCCAAAAGTAAGTAAACTGAGTTCCAAGGCTTGGGGAGCAAAGTTTGCTAAGGTAGTAGTTTTCCTTTCTCTTTCTTTAAGCTTGTATGTTTGTATAATAATGAGTGTTATGCTATATCAAGTTTTCATTTATGCTATAAGATGAGACATGTATGCTTAGATTGTCCTAAAACATAAAGGAAGAGGCTATGGAATTTTTAGAACCAAAGAAACTCACTTTTGGGCCTAAAATGGAGCTAGGTTATGTTATAACCAAAACGTGTTGTTGAAGCTGGATTTTGAAAATTTTATCTATTCCAATGGTTTAAAAGGGTGTTTTTAGCTAGGAATACCTGTGGCAAAGCCCCTAAAATGCATGTAATAAAGTTTCTAAGTTTTGGCCATGAAATGCACACTATTTAGCCATAGTGGATTGGAAGGGAAGGAGTTAGATTTTTCCAATTCCAATGGTTCCAATAAGTTTAAAAGGGTCATACTATTTTAGAAGTTAAGATTTATGCATTGATTGTAATGAATTATCATTATGATTATAGGGTTTGATATTTGTTTAGGAACTCCAAAAGTAAGTAAACTGAGTTCCAAGGCTTGGGGAGCAAAGTTTGCTAAGGTAGTAGTTTTCCTTTCTCTTTCTTTAAGCTTGTATGTTTGTATAATAATGAGTGTTATGCTATATCAAGTTTTCATTTATGCTATAAGATGAGACATGTATGCTTAGATTGTCCTAAAACATAAAGGAAGAGGCTATGGAATTTTTAGAACCAAAGAAACTCACTTTTGGGCCTAAAACGGAGCTAGGTTATGTTATAACCAAAACGTGTTGTTGAAGCTGGATTTTGAAAATTTTATCTATTCCAATGGTTCAAAAGGGTGTTTTTAGCTAGGAATACCTGTGGCAAAGCCCCCAAAATGCATGTAATAAAGTTTCTAAGTTTTGGCCATGAAATGCACACTATTTAGCCATAGTGGATTGGAAGGGAAGGAGTTAGATTTTTCCAATTCCAATGGTTCCAATAAGTTTAAAAGGGTCATACTATTTTAGAAGTTAAGATTTATGCATTGATTGTAATGAATTATCATTATGATTATAGGGTTTGATATTTGTTTAGGAACTCCAAAAGTAAGTAAACTGAGTTCCAAGGCTTGGGGAGCAAAGTTTGCTAAGGTAGTAGTTTTCCTTTCTCTTTCTTTAAGCTTGTATGTTTGTATAATAATGAGTGTTATGCTATATCAAGTTTTCATTTATGCTATAAGATGAGACATGTATGCTTAGATTGTGCTTGGCCTTATATGGAATTCCTTGTATTTCTATGTGGTATGTGGCATCTTGATTGGCATTATGTTATGTACTTACATGCTTGTTTGTGAATAAGATTGGTTTACTACTACTAAAATTTCATAATCTCACCTAAAATATAACTCATGCTAGGCTTGAGTTTAAGCAAAGAAAGGGCAGAGGGTGTGGAGGCATAAATTGAGGATCTTACTTTTATGTGTCACATTTTGTCATGTGATTAAATATCTTTGGATTATGATATGTATGAGTTGTGTTATAATGCTGTATGATAATAAGGCATGTAATCGAAAGCCATGTATATACCCAACCCTGAAGTAAAAAGAAAATTTTAATTAGTTCAGGTTTCTGTTGACTCCTCTAAGTTCTATGAGGTATTTATAATAGGAAAAGCGTTATATAGTAAGGTATGACACCATGGCTTGAGAGAAAAAACAAGTTTTTATGCTAAATGATGCATTTAAGTTACATGAAGCATATGAATAGCGTCTTTGCACCATATGCATTGCATTTACTCATAGTGTTCATGTATGCATTAATTGGATGAGATTAACTACTGAGATTCTCCCTAAAATCTCACTTATATGTTCCATTAACCATCTCAAGTCCCTAAGCAAAGATAAGGACATTCAAAGTAGCTAAATGTTAGAAATGATGTATTAAGAACTTTACATGTACTAAATTTTGATGAACATATTAGTATAACATCCTTTGTATCATCAAGAGCTTATGATATAAAATGATGTAGATATTTCATGTCTTATGATGGGATGATTTGTACAAGCTAAAGAGCATTATTTTATGGCATTTTGTGATGAATTATGACTATTTGTATGTAGTCTTGCCCATATTGTGTAATGTTGTATGTGTGCATACTTAGGTGCAAGAAGATCATATTTTGATCCAAGCATTCTTACATGTAAAGAAATGATAGAAATGGTGTTTAAGATGATTGAAGTTTGCTTAAAGTAGAAGAATCCAATTTGGATACCATTTGGGCATTTTGGAACCTAAAATTGGTCTTAAAAATGGCTTAAGTTGTATCTTTAACCCAAATGACCTAGTTTGGGTCTAAAAGTTAGCCTATAAGTAGAGCCTTAATATATCTTTCTAACAAGTCAAGAATGATAATTTTTGAATCTTTATAGAATATTTCATGAATTTCTAAAGTTCAGCAAATTATGTAGTTTGATCCCTAATACTGTTCATTTTATCTAGTTTTAGTTCTTTCTATTTTTTAAGGGCCAAATGAACTCACTTACTTATGAAATTTTACAAGCATAAAGTTCACATCCTAAGTTTTTCATAGACACTTATTTGCGTAAGTTGGAGTTCAGTAGCCCTACATATGAATTTTCAAAGTTTAAATAGAATTATGGATTCCATGGTCAATTTGGTTTGGAGTAACTCCTTAGGTGTTCCACATGGAATTCATGATAAAATGGATTAAAACAAGTTTGTTTGAATAAAAGAAAAGAAAACTTTGACATTAAACACCTATAGCTCCATTTGGTACAGAAATGAGCCCAATTTCATCGTATAAAGCATGTTAATGTTGTAACCATGGTTGTTAATGAACATGAATGGTATGAAAGACCTAAATGAGGCTTGTAATAACCAGCAATTTAGAAATAAAACTAAACTTGATAAATTAATAGTAGAACACCATAAAGTAGAAAAATTAAGGCTAAATAAGTGTAAGATATTAATTAGAACATCTAAAAATGGGGGTAGAAAATTGAGAAAAGCCCAAAATTTAAGTCAAAACGACAAAATAGATAAACCAAAAACGTAGTGGCAAAACTATAATTTTCAGTAACTTTTTGAAAACTCAAAAGATGGATCTTTAAATGAGAAAATTGAGTTTTTTAAGGTTCTTAAAGACTCTAAAAACTATAGGAACCCTTAGGATGGTTAAAACCCCTTCGATAGATGATTTTGGTTAATAGTTGACTGAAACTTTGACTAAAGAGCTTGGTAAGGTTTTAAATCCAATTTGGGTGAAACCAAAGTCATTTTATGAATTAAAAGACCTAAATTTCATGGTGGAAAAGACAGTTCTCAAAAAGGAGTTGAAATGAGCTCAAATGGAAAAAACCAACTTTAGGGACAAAATTGAAATTATGAAAAAGCTATAACTTGGCTTCCTCTCTCTTAAAACATGTCCCAACCCTTCTTTTCCTTATAACTGACTTCCATTTGATCTAAAACAAAACCTAAGGCAGCTCTAAGTGGTGTACAAGAAAAGGAAGAGAAAGGAGAGAAATCCAAGCTAAAAGTGTAAGATTTTCTAACTTTTTCATACTCTTTCATTCATTAAACTTTTTCTCCTCTTTGTCCTCTTTCTTCTCATGGTTTTGGCATCTTAAATAGTTCTATTTTGTGGTTAGTTCAATAGAGGAAAAGAGAATTTGGAGAATCTCTTGGAAGCATAAGAAAGTACATCTTGCAATCTTTGAAACAAGGTAAGAAATTATGGTTGAAAGTACTTCTTCTTGGCCTCTCCTTATATTCATGTTTCGGCCAAAAAAAGGGTTATGATAAGGAAGTTTTATTATGATCCAAACATGTTAGGAATTGGTGTTTTGAAGCATGGAAAATCATATGAAATAATTAGGATTCAAAAAAAACTTAGAGATGGTAAGTTATGGTCATTAGGGTTTTGATTGTACCTAGGAGTTTATGAAGCTTTCTAAGGATAATTTAGCTTATGTAAGAGTATGTTTGAGTTCACAACAGGCCTAAGAAGCTTTATGGATGCCAAATTCCCTAGAAAATTAAATGAAACTCAATAGGCTCACCACTTAGGCTATGTCTCTGCCAAGAATAAAAAAGAGTACCTAGGGAAAGTTTTCTTTGATTCTAAGGATAGAAATAGTTTAGATATGAATAATAAATACCAAAAGAACCATTAGGTTGAATTTAGAAACTATATTTTCAAAATTGGAAGTTTAGGGTTCTTTTAGGCATAAAGAAGGAACTTGGTGTTTTACTCCTTGAAATGAGTTTGTGATGACTCTAATGAGTTTAAATGGAGTTATAAGACCTAGATTGAGTGAGAAATTAGAGCCACGATGATAAATTAGATGAGTTGCTTCATTATGCCTTTATATGGAACCATATGTATGTCATAAGCTTGAAGTAGCTTATGAAGAGTTATGTAAGCCTAAAAATGGTTCTAATGATTTGCTTGTGTCTTGTTTGATATGTCTAAGCTAAGCAAATCAAGCCTCCTCCAAGTGTGTGTGTGAGGCTGAACTAAGAAGCTAGGGAATCAAGGAAGAAATTGTGTTTCTTGAGCCAAGGTAACTCTTCATCCATTTTTATATGCATTTCTTGGTTATTGGATTATCATTGAATGCTTGTATGTATGTTTTAATCATGAAACATGCCTTTAGCTTTGGTTTGATGTTATGGTACGATTGTAATTCTTGAATTATATTTGGAATGTAAAATTGCTCTTGATGGATGAGGTTATGCTAAAAGCCCCTTGAATTGGGTGAAGTGAAGCCAGAAGTCATTGAAAATGGATGAGACAAAGTCAAAAGTTTAAAAAATGAGTGAGGCTAAATCAAAAGTCCCTAGAAAGTGGGTGAGACTAACTCAAAAATCCTAAATAATAGGGTGAGGCTAGACCAAAAGTCCTTAGAGCTTGATTTTAATCTTGATGTATTTATATGACCTTGAATTCATGTTTATACTTGATTCTTGGAAGCATTTGATGTATACTTGTATTCTTTGATGTGATAATATGCCATATATGCTTACATGAAAGGGTGAATAAGCTATTGGGATTCTTTGAATCTTACTCTTCCCACTCTTTATCTAATCTTGTTTGGGTAAGGCTCAGGGAGCTAAGAATGGAGGCCAAGGAGTGTAAATTATATTACTTTGATAATGGAATAGATTTTGATGTAAATTAACGTTAAAGTATGTATGTACAAGTTATCTATGAGATGTAAACCTCTGATCATGTCTAAAAGTATATAAATAAGAGCCAAATGTGTGCAATCTTGAGATTTTAACATTTTTGAGCTATGAGATGGATGTGTATATGAACAAGTGGGATGGTAGTTTTGAGTTCCATGATGATTTGAATCTACTATGATGCTTCTATATGCTGTGTTTGAAGTTTTGGATGTGCTCAAATGGTCAAATTGCATGGGAGAAGTCATTTTAGCCTTCTTAAACCCAATTATGTTCCATTTTGAGCCATATTCTTTCCTTAAACCAAAACTAGACCAAATAGATAAATTTTGACATGATATTTAGCAACCCTTTAGATCTCATTTAGAGTCATAACGCTAAATAATACAATTTTTAAAGTTATGTAGAATTTATTATGATTTTTCAAAATTAGCTGAAATTAGCAGAAACTGTCAATACACTGTTCATTTGGTTAGTCTAGTTTTTAATGTCTTTGAGGGGCCAAATGAAGTCCAATTCTGATGAAATTTGGATATATTTGACATCATAAGATTTTGATAGCCACCAAGATCACTTAATTTGAAACTCTGTATAGTGAGATATTAATTTTTAAAGTTGCATATCTACTGTAGTATGAGAAACAACCCAATTGCTATTTCATTAGAATTTCATAGATCAAATGATATTATTTTGATCTAAACTTTTCATAGTAGCTAGATAATGTCTTAAGATTTTCAAAGAGTCCTAATTTGCATGATTTGGAGTTTTCTATCTCAAGTTATGAATTTTTAAATATTGTGACAGAATATAGGATTGCATGGAAATCCATAGAATTTGCTAATCTTGATATGTATGGTCCAAACCTGAATTTCGTCCCGCTTTTTGTGATGTTTCTACATGGATGAGTGTATTAAGGATGGAAGATGGAGTTGGTAAGCCCAAATGGTCCATTTAATCAAAGATGAATTACGGTACTTTATGTTGTTAAAAGTATTTATTTTGTGAAAATTGATGCTTTTGGTCATTTATGGTACCAATTAAATGCCATTATGATATGGTATTACAAGGCTAGGTTTGGGAATTTGTATCTCAAATCTTAATCCTCTTGTGCAAACTTGACATCAGCTAAAAATTAAGAAACTTACATAAACAATCAAATCACTTTTTCATATTTACAAGTGCATATCAACAAGATAGATTTCAATAAGATGTCAACTTCAACCACGTCAAAGATTTCTTAGAAATCTTGTTATCCTAACTCAACACTAATATAATGGAAATTTTCTACAAATATTACTAGCAAAGAAGAAACCATATCAATCTCACAATTTATACATCAATCTCACTAGTCAAATATGCATATACATGGCAAGTTAATTATGTAGATCAATCTCACAATTCAAATATACACATCAATCTCACATTACCAAATTGATTGATTAAAATGATATAAAAACTAAATAAATACCATAATAGAATAAATGAAAACCTTATGCAAAGATATGATAATTTATGTACCAAAAGACCCACAATCTTAAGTAATCATTCAAATTTATTTATACTTGAGTAAGAGAAAATGATAGAGGAGTCCTAACATTGGAAGCAAGAGATAAGAAGAAAGAGTGGAAGATGCTCTAGATACATAAAATCCATACCTAGAGTAAAGCAATGGTGTAGGACAACAAGCAGTAAGGGAAGCTGGCATCACCATGGTGGCCATATTTAGACGAGATAATAGGAGACTCTGGAAACTGAACTCATTAACTAACCCTAAAGGAAGATAATAGAAGGAAACCACAGCCAATTTAAAAGTTTGAGAGCAAACTAAAGACTTACCGCTAGCTATAAGGACAACTCAAGAATAGAGAAAAACCTTGGCACTGAATTGAATGAGATCCATCTCCATCTGAGAACAAGTTTTGAGACCTATGGCTAAGGCTTCATCTCAAAGGTAAGAAATGGTAGTTATAAGCAACTGTCAAAGAAGTTTTGAGATGAGGAACTAAAGACATTGCCAAAAATGGTAAAGGATAATTGTGCTAGGGCAATGGTTAAAGGATTATAAGACAAAGAGGTGTAGATTGGATGATCAATGTTGGTTGTTCAAAAGTGTCATCAAATTTTGGCTTCTCCTCTATCGTCTCAATCTCTCTCTTTTTTAATTCCTTTCCTTTACACTCCTTTACTCTTACCCTAATGCTCTCTTGGATATTTCCTCACTTATGTAGCCTTTTTCCATTATAGTGTTTGTTAAAAATGAAATAAGCCCCTCAAATTTAGTCATCTCTTCTCTTGCCACAATGAAGAAGGAGGGATTGAAAAAAAATTTAAGGTTAATTACATTTTTCTACAAAGATAATGAAATAATTGTAATATTGTTTAAATAATTATTTGCTAACTATTAAATATTTATTTTATAGTTAAATTTAAAATAATGAGGTAATGAATAATTTTGAAATTTCATATTATTACTCACTAATTATATGTAGTTTTTTCTTCTATAATGGGTAATTATATATATAAACACGTGCTCACACACATATACAAAATTATATATATAATTTTAAATTTAGGTCTTGAGCCAAATTTAATTTCATGTATAATAGACCCAAAAACATCATTAGCCCAAAGTTTCTCTAAATTTAATCAACATTTAAATGATGTAAAGGAGAACAATAAAGATATTACTATAGAAAGAAATTTTCACAAATATTGGTTACCTTTCGGTTTGGCATTTTGTAGCACAAATATCAATTTAATTGATATATACATTATTAATATTTTGTTGTTATGGTTATATTATTTTTTTTATTGTTAAATTCACATGGTTTCCTATATTTAATCTAAGTTCTAAATTTTCTAAGATTATTAAAATGTTAAAAGTTAATCTTGGTATGTATTAAACTTTTCTTGTTAAGGTATAATTTATTCTTTTTAATGATTTCTTTTTCAAGTTAATGTTTATGTTCATTATTCTTAATTTAAATTTAAGTAAAAAAAAATTAGGATCAATGTTGCATATACCACTTTATCTTTTTTATTTCACAATTACTTTTAAAAATTGAATGAGATTTATTAAATTTTAAAGATTATTGTAGATCACTAATGTGATATAAGAAAAATATAACCTTTAATTTGTTTATTTTTAGTGAGCAAGAAGTTAAAATAGCTAATTTAGTCAAATTTGGTTTAAACTTAATGATTTTAGTATAGTCATGACTAGAATCATAAGTTATGCTCAATTTGAATCCATTTATATCAACATTGCATAACCAATATAATATTATACACTTGGCTACTTTGGTCATGCTTGTATTAAGGTATCTATAGAAAAATACAATGCCAAGATAAAAGGAAAAGACTGCATACTTTAGTCTTAGTAAGACAAAGCTAAGAAAAGATTATACGTGGAGCCTTATCTTATTATGTTCATTTATGTATAAATTAATCATCCCATCGATGAGGTTGTTAGGTTCTTTATTCATAAGCTTCAGGGGTAGTAAGCTGATAATGATAGTCAGGTCAAGTTGCCAGAGAAACCATTTAATTAGGACATTTATTTAGGATGACTTTCTTTGTTGGAACCATCTATTCAAAGCTACTTGAATAACTTGCTATGTCAGTTCCTTACATGAAGCTCAATGAATGATAGCCATTGAGTCTTATGGAGTTTCTAAAAATAGGTTAAATTGAGTTGGGCTGATCTAGTTACTCATGGCTAGTCAAACCCCATAACACAATCATGCTTAGAATCCATATGGTAGATTTGTTGTGCTTTATGGTTTGCTATTAGAGTGTGATTCTTTGGTATTTGTTAGTTAGGGGAAAATTAAAAAGAATATTTTTTTAAAAAATTAGATGTGATTCTTTTTTTTTCCACAAAATAATATCATAAGACAAGATCAACGATGAAAATAGTGAATAAAAAATAGCCATTCTAAAATGAAATTAGAGATGAAAATTTTCATCTCTAATTTTAGCATTTTGAGATGCAAAATTCTGCCCCTAAATCTATCTCCAATTTTTTTTTTTAAAGTAAAAAAGCAATTTGAGATAGAATCACAAATGAAAAAATTTGTCTCTAATTTATGAAATTTTGAGACAAAAAAATCCATTCCAAAAATCCATCTCTAATATTAGTATTAAAAAAATATAATTCTGATATGGAATTAGAGACAAAAAAGTTCTCCCTCTAATTTTTAAATTTTAAGATAGAAAATTTGTCTCTAATATTAGTTTTTTTTTAAAAAAACATTATTTTTAAAAAAAATTAAAGATAGAAAATTTTGTCTCTAATTTTAATTTATTTAAATTTTGGTTGTAACATATTTACAACAAAATTAGAGATGACCAATTCTATCTTTAAATCCATACATAATTTTAGTTCTTTTTTTTAAGAAAAATAATCATTTTGAAATGAGTATGAGATAGATTTGTGACATATTATACTAAAAAAAATTCCACTTTTAATTTCTTGTTTTCTTATAGTAGTTAAAATTTATTTAAAGACAATTTTGATGTTGCTAAATTTTTTTTCTAAATAAATAAGTGGAATTTTTTTCCTTATTATTTTTTCATTTATTTTGAATTCGATTTAGCATCGTTCATTTGTTTTAAAATTTTAGCAATAGATATTGTAGTTGGCTAATCTATTGGTAAATATCCAATTTTGTTAATAAAGAAATAATTTTATCTTTTGTACATAATTATGTGGCTAAACGTGCATTTTGGAAACATAATTGATTTTTGTTGCTAATTTCCATTGCAAAATTGAAATTTTCTAATAGTAAAATTTGTTAGATTAGTTTAAAAGCTTTGTGAAGAAAAAGGAATTATGAGACAATTGACAACTCCTTGGCACTCCACAACAAAATGGTGTTACTAAGAAAAAAAATAGAACTTTAGCCAAAATCACCTAGAACCATATGAGCTTATGCTATGCATCCTCATATTTAATTGCATTATTACAATTCAATTGCATCACAAAATCATGTCTACAACTCATGGAAACCGAAATAGAGCATGAAATATAGAGTTTCATTCTCGGCCAAAATTGCTCCACTTTCTGACCAAATTTTGGTAAATCATAACTAAATTTAGAAAAATCGAAATCATACAATCTTGCTAATTCTGGAAAGCTTAAGATGTCTACTTCATATAAAAATACACCCATACCATAACATGCATCATAGAGGATGTTTGATATCTAAAATGGTCCAAAGGTCTGACTGAATTCTGGAACTATCACAAAATTCTGTAGAAAATTTGAAAATGTCCAATTAATTTCACAAAAATCCAATCTATGCAAATACTAATATGGAAAGTTGTGGATGTTAACAAGAGTGAAAAAATATCTTTAGATCAGTTCATCAAGCCCAGATCTCAGAATTTAATGGAACAGTACTTCTGGTCGAGCAAATTTACTGATACTGGACAGAAATTTCAAAAATTTATATCTCCCTCTCTAGACCTCCAAATGAGGTGCTTCTAGTTGGCATGGGTCACTATGATTATATAGTTTCTTTGTATAAAATTTCATGGTAATTGGACATCATTTGGGCCTCATGTGATAGAATGCAAATTCGGACCAAATAAATAGTGTAACAAACTAGAAACCATAAAAATTGCCAACTTTAAAAAATCATCAAATATTCTGTAGATCTCCAAAAATTATGATCTTTAGCTTCCCAAAAATCTTTCAATCAGACCTAATTGCATGCTAAATTTCAGATCAATACTAACTCATTTGGCAAAAAAGTGACATAAGGTTCCATTATGGTCAAATTTAGTTCCATATGGGGTACCAAACTTGTCAAATAGCTTTCCTTTGGTGTTGGCACCTTTTGGCCAAGTCTAAAAGTATATTCAAGACTTATGTGAGTTGCCCAAATGATCCTAAATCTCATTCATCTTATTTTGGCCATTCAACCCACACTTATGCACATTTCCATCAAGCTTCCACATTGCATACTTTGGCATTACATACTCAAAATAAATGCTAGAGCTCATACATCATATTTATACATCTAAACATCACATAATAGTGTATTTACACATGTCTTAAGGGTCATAGACCATTTATAACATCATATACATCAAGAAACATAATTATAGTTCCCAAAATAGGTAAAGCTTATCATAAACTTGTCAATCTCCCTTCTTCATTGTTGTTGGCTCCCTTCACCATAATTACTTAGTCCACCTAGTATGTTAGATCATTGGAGATGAGGGGATAAGATTCAAAGAATCCTAATAGCTCATCTCCCATTCCATCATACATAATATGTGCAAAGCAAGCTTTACAAATGCATGTATGAGGAAACTGGAAGTTATGAACATTTTAAAAGCAAACTTAATATATGAACAAATCATACAAGACATTCAAGAGCTCACCAAGTATTTGGATTGGAATCACACTTCTCCTCATGGATTTTGGACATGCCTCACCCATTCTTTGAGATCTTTGGACTCAACCATGCTCTTGGGAGCCCACTTTGCTCTGGGGAGACTCATTACTTTGTCTCAACCAAACTCAAGGGTTCTTAGCTCATCTTCACCAAAGGAAAGAGTCCTTGGCCTCTCCACACTCAAGCAAACTCAAATAAACATCATGTACTCATTTAGAAACATAACATGGCATCAAGAATCGTAACATATAAAGGCATGCTAATATACTTTTTGTAGCTTGAAAATACACATACACACATTCTGAAACAAGCTAAACGCACTAACAGGTTCGTCACGCAACCCTCAAAATAAAACTAGGTTGAACTAAATATGTAGCTAGTGGCACAACCTAAGTCATCTCCCTTGAAAATAGAATTCAATGTTTAATTAAGTTTCTAAGTATTAAAAGATCCTAGAACTACTTAATTTGGGGGGTTTTTTGATCTAATTAAACTAACTAGAATTAAAATTGAATTAAAATGACTAACTACCTGATTGGATAAATTAATGGGTGAATGATGGTCTTGTGACTAGCTTTGCAATCGTCTCTTGGTATCCACTATCCTCATCCTAATCTAATTATGATTAATTCTGGTTTAAGAGTCCCTAATTGGGTCCACGGCAAATGTATCTTGAGTTACCACACAAGAATCAAGAGATTGACAATCTAATGTTGAATTGAAACCTTAACCCCGTATTATATCGTTAATTCTTGTCTTTAAGATCAATGAACACCTAATTTGATTAATTAACTGATTAATTAGCCTCTGAATCATCCTCCAAAGTAGTTTAATTAACCAACTAAACACCAAAGAATTCTTAAATCAAGCAATCAAGCACATAATCTCACTCATGCATTTCATCGAACACCTTCGTGGCACATATGGGAAATTATAGAATAATAAAAAATTAGTGTCCAATCCAACCAATTAGTCAGCAAAAAGGCTTCCTAATTAGTGTCTAACCAGCCACTAATCATAATTACACAAATTCTCTATCAAATACAACTTAACCAAGACAATATATGAAAGAGAAAAAGTGTAGGAAAATAGAAATCCTTAGCCAAAATTCTGAGTTCTTCCCTATAGATTCAAACTTGCACCAAGGGTCTTCCTCCTAGCTAGCCTCAAGGTGGATTAGAGCTTCATTTCAATGGAAGAATGGAGTGGGAATAGAGGAGATGGCATGGTGTATGGCTGCTGGACGAAGGTGTGGAGAATGGACAAAGACGTGGATTCACGAGTGAATGAATGGTATGAAAATGCGTCTGGATAAAGTGGTGTTATTCGCGTGCTCCCCTTGCATCATTCTCACATGATTCCTTTTAATGATTCCACATGCTGCCTTATTTCCAATTGAATAAAGCTACTTCATATGTATAAGAGTGGACCCCACTTGAAGCTAAATATAATATTCAAATTCATGCAAGCTTCCAACGTCGTGTTTCCCAGCTCTTGCTTCGTGGCCTCACTTGGCTCTTACATGTATTTTCCACGAAGCTGACTTTATATTGTTTCCACATTATTCAGCTCCATACCCATGTGTTTCTTCCATGTGAGCTCAACTTCTTCTTGCTTCAGCTTCCTAATCACCACAACCTTGTTCATGAAGCTTCTACTCGAGCTCCTTCTCCTTCACCACGTTGGCTGCTCTATTATTTCAATTCCCTATAGCTCCAATGTGGACCCCACTTTATTTTATATTATAGTATTCCATATTGTGTTTCCAGCTCACAGACTCGAATCTCTTCTTCACTATTTGATGTCTTTTTCTCCTTCCCCATGCTGTAGCTGGTGCTACCTTCTCCATCCATTTGCTCGAGTGTGTATTCTTCCACGTAGAAATCTGGTTCTCACGTAAGCTTCTCCAGCTCCCATTTATTCTCCATGCGAGCTTTTATGTTAGCTCTGCTCAGCTAGTTCTCTTCTCATTCAACTCAAAACTCTCCACCCGCAGTACTTCATTTGTGTTACCTTCTCTGTTTCAGCCACGTTTTATCCTCCAGCCTTGTAGCTTATTCCTTCATCCTCTTCATATATCTTTTACATATTCTGCAGCCTCTTTCTCTTTTCTTTCCATACAAGCTCAAGTTCACTTCATTTCTCGTGTTGTTCTCCAACTCGTTTCACTCCTCCATGCTTCTTATTTCAGCTGCTGCATTCTCTAACTCATTCTACGTGCAACTCGTAGTTTCCTTCCTATAGCTCGTGGCTTCCTAATTTACTCTACTATACACTTCTTTTGCCTAGCTCGTTGCTTCCTCTCTAGGACTTCAAGAGCATTAAATGGAACCTAAGTGAGCAGAAAAACCAATAGCTCCTTGCTCTCCACATGCAGTTCTGCATAAGACAACCCATAGCTCTTGCTTGTAAATTTTTCTCATCAATTTGTACACATGAAGCCTTCATTTCTCTTTCAATTCAATTTCCATTTAAGCTCAAATTTGCATTGAAAATTTACACAAAATAATAGACCAAATTAAGTGGGAAGGATTTTACAAAATTCATTACAATATTTATGCATTAAAATTCTAAAATCTTGTAAATAATTTCTTTGAGTGCCAAATGACTACTAACATCAAATATCCACCTAAGTAAATCTCTAAAGCTATATTTAATCATTAAAATGCCTAAGATAATGAGAATAAAATGTATAAGAATCATACTTATCAAATTCCCCCACACTTAAACCTTTGCACTCCTGGGCAAAGCTCAAAATCAAAGGAAGACTAATGGAAAACAAGTGAAAAATGAAAATGCAAAAGAGAAGTGTAAAAATCACAAGCTAGAGACTAAGACTCTTCAACACTTCAACAATCCAAGCTAACTTCAATTACATCAAGAAATCAAATTCTATGGCAATTTCATTTGAAAAGAATGAATCAAAATGTATAGCCTCTCACATAAGTCTATGTTTACTTTCAACTTTCCAGTATTTGATGAATGTGTATCACTATAATTTCACCTATCTAAGCCTCACTGCCATAGACTTGTCAAGCTTCTAAATCTCCACCACCCATGCTAAATGCAATACACCAATCAAAGGACTTATTTAGGGTTGTACTGGGGCTAGGGAAATGAAATGAATGGATACAAAAATAAGGGGAAAAACTAAACAAATGGATACCTTAGAACCTCAAGAGCAATCAATGGAAACCTATAATAGGGAAGAATATGTTTCTAAGCCTTAATTCTAACAAGTATAAGAGAAAGCAAATTCAATCTGAACACTTCTTTCTTTTGATTTTTAATAACTTTTCCTCTTTTCTTTTCTTTTTTTTTATTACTTTTCTTTGGCTTTTCCATCTCTTCTTTTCTTTCCATTTTTTTTCTTTCTTAAAACAAATTCTTTGACTAACAATGGCCTTAATGTATGCAAAGATATATATTCATCTATCCTACTTAGATGTAATGCTCTTTGAAATTTCTAAGGTATCTTAAAACAAGGTGGAAAATATTTTAAATGGCTAAAGGCTAATAAGAAAATAGAATCAAGGTTCAAAGTGGTTAAACAATGGATAAAGTGAATGTAGGTTAGCTTTTTGGCTATCTAGCTACAAAAGAAATGAATGCCTTACCATTTTCATGCATACAAATGCAAATGTGGTCTTAACAGAGAATCAAGACAAGTTCTAGAGTGAAAGCATAGATAGGTGAAAACACACTAGAAATGAACAATTAAGGCTCAAATCCTCACCAGCTAATAGCTATCAAATAATTCATTGAAATCAAATTCATTGCCACTTCACTTAAAACAAAACACAAGATCCATCACTTGTCATATCTAAGTGAATCCAAACTATAATCATCTTAACTTGCAACTTTCACAGAAAAATTGAAAAAAAATCACGCTATTTTTCAAAAATTTTCTAAAAAATTTTCAAAATTTTTTTTCTTTCAAAACAAGAAAAAGACGGAAGATGAAATGACTTTCCCCCCCATACTTAAATATTGCATTATCCTCAATATCAGCACACAATCCAGTAAACAGATCAAAAGCATAATATAAAGAGTGCGAAAGAAGAGTATACAACTAAATGAACTTGAATCGAAAATTCTATGGGTGGCTTAGATTTCCTTTTGTAGCTGGTTAGCAACCTTTTATTACCTACAAAATAGAAACAAAACAAACTGTAATGTGGAAAAGGAAAGAAAAGTAAATCCTAAGCTACAAAGAACTCTATTAGAGACGAACTAATCATAAGTATCAAAAACCAAGATTAAAACTACTTTATTCCTCCTTAACTCAAGAAGTTTAAGTCTCACTACTTTAAAACATTTTGATTGATCATGCAATGTTAATTCATGGACTTGCTCAACCATCAGTAGTTTCAAAAAGTCATATTTAGCAAATTCAAGACCAAGAAAAAAATAAAAATCAAATCCAGGATATTTAAAACCAAAGAAAGAAAACTTAAAATCAAATTTAAACTTTGAGCTTCCTAAAAATCTATCAAAACCAATGAAATCTATTGGACTTTCATCAGTAAGAGTCACTACATCAACAAGAGAATTAAATTGCAACTTCTCATAGTCCTTTAAGTTCAAGGTGTCTGACAATTGCTTTTCCTTAGCTGAAAGTGTCAGTTGATTGTTTGGAAATAGTTTACCAACTTCAAGAATCTGTTTAGCACTCTCAACAAGAGAAACAACATCTTCCCTGACCAAAGAGACATCAGTGGGCTCACAAGATTCTAAACAATGATCAACAATAGAATCTAGTCTCTCACTAGTATCAATAACAACACAAGGATCAACAGAATTTTGAATATCAATACTATCTTTATGCATGTACTCATTAATACAAGTATGATCAGAAGAATCAGTCTTATCAATAATTTTAGTGCAAGCAAAGGATTCCATGGATTCAACAGATTTATCAGACCTCAAAAACTCATTAGCACATATAGGACATGTATACATATCAACACATAAGCATTTAAAAGTGGAGTCTGATTCATCAACAACAACCTGTTCAATAATTTCACTGTCTATATTATCATCACATACGACATCTACCACTTCATTAGTCATACCATTACATGCTAGTGAGGAATCATAATGATCAGAATACATGAGAAACTCACTAGTCCCAATGAAAGAATTAATCTGAGAGTATTCATCACATATAGTGAATTCAACACACACACAATCAAGAGATGTATCCAAATAAGCTATGTCACATGATCCAAATGGTAGACTGTCCCTAAACTCAGTAGATGCATCATCAATAGACTTATCAACTAATCCTAGACTAGGAATAGCATGATCATCACATTCTACCCCCACACTTATCTACTACCTTATACTCAATAGATTCATCAATCACAGGTTCAAAAATAGAAATATCACTAAGGTTACAGCTAGGTGTAGAAAAACCAAGTGCATCAGTACACAAGGATTCATGAACATCATAAGAAGTATCAATTTTGCTTAATGAATTACCACAATCAACCATATTAGGAAATTCAACAACAATTTCTTCATCAACAACATCATCATGCAATTCAGAATCAATAACATTGTATGCATCACGAATCATAGTGTTATAATGTATACTAGAATTAGTTCTAACAAATTGTAATGTATTAGAAGATGGAAGGATATTACCTGATGAATAGGACTCTTCCTCCTTTATACATTCCCCTCTAATTTGATCTTCAATTGATTTAGTAACACTTGCAGTCGGTTTATTCATTTGAAATTCTGAATCCTTCATGAGGTTATCCATCATTTGTTAGTTGTGGAGTTGTAACCATTTAGTTCCTTGTTGGATCATTTGCTGCAATTATTGGTTTTGAATAATACAGGCTTCTATTAGCTATATCATCCTCTCTTCCGAACTCGATTCCCTCTGGGGCTCTTATTGCATGTATCCCTCATGATAATTGTAAGGATGATATTCTGGCTCTTGCATATGGAAGTTATGGTATGGTTCATAATGATGGTGGTAGTTGGGGCGAATCTCATATGGATTGTGGTATGGTTGGTAGTTAGGGTGAACTTCATAGGAATGATGGTGTGGTTGGTAGCATGATTGTTGGAATTGTTGGTATTGTTGTGCTTGTCGTTCTTGTCTTTGTCTTTCAAGAAGACCTTGAAGCATTGACATGGCGTCATCCAACTTCTGAGAAATCTTATGCTTTGCATAAGAGTCATAGACACCTTGATTAGAATAATAAGATCCATTTAAGCCAATAAAAAGAGAAGTGCAATCAAATTTAGTACAAGAAAAATCACTAGCAAATTATAACTAAAATTAACTCAAAATTAAGAAAATAAAATTCAAATAAAGCTAAGACTTACTTAACTATGAAAAACACTCCTAAACAAAGGTTAATAACACAAAACAAACTCACAAAAAATAAAAAAATTAAATCCAGAAAAATTGAAAAAATCCTAAAAAATTTGAGAAAATACTAAAAAATTAAAAAATACCTTAAATGTTGGAATTTGGCCAACAAATGGTGCACCTAATCGCAAAACACCTAAAAACCTTAGAAAACGAAGTTTAAGAATTTTCTAGGCACTTGAAACAAAAATTCCAACAAGCAGGCAAGTTAATACACAACACCGAAATGATCCAATTCCAAGCTCAAAACAGAACAAAAACTAAGCTAAAATAGAACCAAAATAGAGCTAAAATAAAACAAAAATAGTTAGAAAACTTTATCAAACAATTGAGAATCCAAATCCCCAACAACGACACCAAATTTTGACAGGTTATGTCGCGTAACCCTCAAAATAAAACTAGGTTGGATATTAAATGCAATATAGGGTACAACCTAGGTCATCTCCCTTGAAAATGGAGTTCAATGCTTAATTGAGTTTCTAAGTGTTAAAACACTCTAAAAATTTCTAAACTAAAGGGGGTTTTGATTTAATTAAACTAAGTAAAATCTAATTGAATTAAAATTCCTAATTGCTACCTAATTAGATGAATTATGAGTGAATGATGGTTTTGTGACTAGCTTTGCAATCGTCCTTTGGTATCCACTATCCTCATCCTAATCTAATTATGATTAATTCTGGTCTAAGAGTCCTTAATTATGTCCACGGCAAATGTATCTTGAGTTACCATGCAAGAATCAAGATATTGACAATCTAATGTTGAATTGAAACCTTAACCCCGCATTAAATCGTTAATTCTTGTCTTTAAGATCAATGAACACCCAATTTGATTTATTAACTGATTAATTAGCCTCTGAATCATCATCTAAATATATTTAATTAACCAACTAAACACCAAAGAATTCTCAAATCAAGCGATCAAGCACATAATCTCACTCATGCATGTCATCGAACATCTTCGTGGCATAGATGGAAAATTAGAGAATGATGAAAAATCAATGTCCAATTCAACCAATTAATTAGTAAAAAGGCTTCCTAATTAGTGTCTAACCAGCCACTAATCATAATTACACAAATTCTCTATCAAATACAACTTAACCAAGATAATATATAAAAGAGAAAAAGTGTAGGAAAATAGAAATCCTTAGCCAAAATTCTGAGTTCTTCCCCATAGATTCAAGCTTGCACCAAGGGTCTTCCTCCTAGCTAGTCTTAAGGTGGATTGGAGCTTCATTTCAATGGAAGAATGGAGTGGTAATGGAGGAGATGGCATGGTGTGTGGCTGCTAACGAAGGGGTGGAGA
Source organism: Erythrophleum fordii (assembly GCA_032878935.1). NCBI lineage: Eukaryota > Viridiplantae > Streptophyta > Magnoliopsida > Fabales > Fabaceae > Erythrophleum > Erythrophleum fordii. The sequence continues at coordinate 459,202 of JAVQMF010000021.1, forward strand.
ATGGACGAAGACGTGAATTCACGAGTGGATGAATGATATGAAAATACGTCTGGACGAAGTGGCATTATTCACATGCTCCCCTTGCATCATTCTCATGTGATTCCTTTTAATGATTCCACATGCTGCCTTATTTCCAATTGTCTAAAGCTACTTCATTTGTATAAGAGTGGACCCCACTTGAAGCTAAATATAATATTCAAATTCATGTAAGCTTCCCACATTGTGTTTCCCAGCTCTTGCTTCATGGCTTCACTTAGCTCTTACATGTATTTTCCACGTAGCTGCCTTTATATTGTTTCCACATTATTCAGCTCCATACCCACGTGTTTCTTTCATGTGAGCTAAACTTCTTCTTGCTTTAGCTTCCTAATCACCACAACCTTGTTCATGAAGCTTCTACTCGAGGTCCTTCTCCTTCACCACGTTGGCTGCTCTATTATTTCAATTCCCTGTAGCTCCAATGTGGACGCCACTTTATTTTATATTACAGTATTCCACATTGTGTTTCCAACTCACAGACTCGAATCTCTTCTTCACTATTTACAGTCTTTTTCTCCTTCCCCACACTGCAGCTGGTGCTACCTTCTCCATCCATTTACTCGAGTGTGTATTCTTCCACGTAAAAATATGGTTCTCACGTAAGCTTCTTCAGCTCCCATTTATTCTCCACGCAAGCTTCTATGTTAGCTCTGCTCAGTTGGTTCTCTTCTCATTCAACTCAAAACTCTCCACCCACAGCACTTCATTCATGTCACCTCCTCTGTTTTAGCCACGTTCTATCCTCCAGCCTTGTAGCTTCTGCCTTCATCCTCTTCATAAGTCTTTTACGTATTCTGCAACCTCTTTCTCTTTTCTTTCCACATAAGCTCGAGTTCACTTCATTTCTCACGTTGTTCTCCAACTTGTTTCACTCCTCTATGCTTCTTGTTTTAGCTACTGCATTCTCTTACTCATTCCATATGCAAGCCTCCTAATTTGCTCTGCTATACACTTCTTTTGCCCAGCTCGTTGCTTCCTCTCTAGGACTTCAAGAGCATTAAATGGAACCTAGGTGAGCAAAAAAACCAATAGCTCCTTGCTTTCCATGTGCAATTCTGCACGAGACAACCCATAGCTCTTGCTTGTAAATTTTTCTCATCAATTTGTACACATGAAGCCTTCATTTCTCTTTCAATTCAATTTCCATTCAAGCTCAAATTTGCATTGAAAATCTACACAAAATAATAGACCAAATTAAGTGGGAAGGATTTTACAAAATTCATTACAATATTTATGCATTAAAATTCTAAAATCTTGTAAATAATTTCTTTAAGTGCACAAATGACTACTAACATCAAATATCCACCTAAGTAAATCCCTAAAACCATATTTAATCATTAAAATGCCTATGATAAGGAGAATAAAATGTATAAGAATCATGCTTATCACACATATTCATGCATGAGAGAAGGTGGAGAGAGTTACCTTGTGTACACTCACACATTTTTTTCTTTGAAATTCAAGCCTCCTCTTTTGGCTACACACCTATAAATTAGTGGAGATGGTTTCTCTTGGCCTAGATACAATTTATGGGAGCCAATTAGTTTATGAAACACATTTTAAGCTTACATAACTTGATGAAACACTAGATTGCTCTATAGGCTTCATTATGGTCCATAATTGCACCTAATGAAGCAACACTCCTCAAATAATTTTTAGGCCTCATTCATTCTTTTCAAATATGATTCTTGACTCCTTTTAAGCCTCTTGGAGTCATCACACCATCAAAACAAAAGGCCTAGTATCATGTTACTTCTTTAGGTCATAATATGAAACCTAAGACACCAAATCACTTTCTATGAGTTCTAAATTTTTTCCAAGGCCTCCTTTCATTTTCATTCATCAATTATAATTTAAGAATGGCCTTAGAAAAATTTAAAACTCCCCGCACCTACAAGAACCCCTCTTGACCAAGATATAGGCATCAATTGTGCCATATAGAGTTTTCTTTGTTTTCTTAAAGGAAGAAACTTATGGGGAGCATCTTAAATGTCTTAAGAACATATATAAACTCTTAATTAGACCTAGGAAGCATCACATAAATTCAGAATTTGAAAAGTACACTACAAACCCTAGGTCTTGCATCTTGAATCCTAATGCCTATTTCATGATTTTCTTTGCATATTCTTATTCCTCTCCATCCAATACCTAAGAATCATGCTTGGTTGGGCTTGAAAATCATATCTTCCTAGGGTTCTTAGTGTAGGTCAAAATGCAGAAGAAAGGGACATCAATATAGCTACCATAGAATGCATTTTTACTTTGTTTCCTTAGTTAGTTTGGCTTGAATCTTGCTTTTTCCAAGCTCTTCTCTTCAAATCCAAAAATTCCCCTCTGTTCTTCCTTTAAAACAGCCCTCAAAACTTTAGAAAAATCATGGAGAAGAAGAGTGAAAAAGAGGAGAAGAGATTAGTGGAGAGAAAGCATGAAAAATAAGCAAATTTCCATACCTAAAGACTTGAGTTTTTCCTCTTTCTTCTCTTCTCTTGTTGCGCCACTCTCCTAAGGCTTTGCTTTTGGTTTGGGGCTGGAAAATCTGAAGTTAAATAAGGGAGAGTGTGAGGCGCCTGACGGGCTCATCGTGCAACCCTCAAAATAAAACTAGGTTGAACTAAAATGTAGCTAGTGGCACAACCTAGGTCATCTCCCTTGAAAATGGAGTTCAATGTTTAATTGAGTTTTCTAAATGTTAAAGGTCCTAAAACCTATCTAATTTGGGGGTTTTTAATTGAATTAAACTAACCTAAAATGAAACCAAATTAAATTTTCTAATTGCTACCTAATTGTATAAATTGTGGGTAGAGAATGGTCTTGCGACTAGCTTTAGAATCATCCCTTGGTATCCACTATCCTTATCCTAATTTAATTGTAATTAATTATGGCCCAAGAGTTCCTAATTGTGTTCAATACAAATGTATCTTGAGTTACCACGCAAGAATCAAGAGATTAACAATCTAATGTTGAATTGAGATCTCAATCCTGCATTAAATTGTTAATTCTTGTTATTAAGATCAATGAACATCCAAATTGATTAATTAAATGATTAATTGGCCTCTGAATTACCATCTAAAAATGTTTAATTAACCAACTAAACACCAAGGAATCCACAAATAGACAATTAGGCACATCAATTCTCACAAGTATTTCATCAAACACTTTGATTGCATACTTAAAAAATTGTAAGAAATTAGAAAATCTAGCACTAAATCAATCAAGTAATCAGTCAATCAACATCCTAATTAGTGTCTAACCCAGCCACTAATTACTATTACACCAACTTCTAATCAAATACAACTTAACCAAGATTGTACAGAAAGAGAAAAGGTGTAGGAAAATTAAGGAATCTTAGCCAAAAATTCTACATTCTCCTCTAAGGATTCAAGCTTCAGCCAAGGTTGCTTCCAAGCTAGCCTCAAGATGTGAATGGGCGAGACGAAGGGTGGGCGTGTGTTTTCTCTGTGGTGTGAATGAATGACGTGAATGAGCGTGGAATTCCAAGCTTGTGGAATGCGTATGGCGTGATTTTACTCCTCACATGTTTTGTTTATTTTTCATGTACTCCCCTCTCTTATTTCAATTGTCTAAAGCTTGCATGTAATTAAGAGTGTGGGACCCACTTCATCTTAATTTATCATATTCCACATGAATTCCAGACTAGCTCCAGCGTTTCCTTAGCTCCCATTCCATGTACTGCCCATGTGTATTTACTGGTCTCGTGTTTCTTCCATGTAAGCTCAATTTATTCCATGTTGGTTTCACATTGCTTCCTCTGCATGTTTCTTCTTTTCACGTTGCTGCTGGTTTGTGTTTTGTTTCCAACTCCAACTCGTGTTTAGCTTCTTCTTCTATTTCTGCATTAGTGGGAGTTCACACGGCAGCCTCTTTCTCTTCGTGTTTTTGCTTCATCCAGCTTAAAGCTTCTATTCACTCATTATATCTTCATGCTTCCTTGCTCCTTCAACCCAGCTTCTTCCCTGTTCTACAGCTGCTGCATTCTCTAACTCATGCTTTTCCTTCCACGTAGAACTCTAACTCCATACAAGCTCCTTTCATTCTTCCTTCTCTTCTCTGTTCAGCTGCTGCATGAGTAAATGGTTCTGCATCTAGCTCATACAAGCCTTGCTTCATGTTCTCCTCATGCACAGCTTTTCCTTAGCATTCTGCACGTTCTGGACAGCCCACGTCAGCTCCTCTGTTTCTGCCCAGCATTGCTCTTCCACCCCTGTTCCCACGTCTTTTCTTTTCTTCAGCTTGTAGCATTGGAACCCGAAGCTTCTTCATGATTTCCTACTCATCCCAACGTTCTCATGCTTCTTGTGCTATGTGTGTATGAACTGGACCCATGGCTTTGTGAGAATGACCACATGGAAAAATAAGCAACCATGCATGCTACATGGAATATGCATGAAACAAAACCCATGAATGATGCATCATCTTCCATCCAAAAATTCTTCTTTTTTTAAGTTGCACAGTGTGGCTTCCCAAATAAATTTCCCATTCAAACTCCAACTGCTTCTAAAACATCTACACAAAAGAGTGAGAAAAATCAAATAGGAATCTTCGCAAAATTATTTAAGATAAATTTATGCATTAAATTCATTAATTTTGCAATTAAATTCCTAGAGTGCAAAAGTGGCCATTAAAATCAATTTTTCACCTAATAAAACTCAGTAAGCCATAGTTGCTCATTAAAATACTTAAGTTAGGAGAATTAAAATATATAAAATTTATACTTATCAGTGCCACCTATATATAGCTAGGGCAAAGTGACCTTTTCAAAAATTTTAATTTTGCCCTTCGTACTTTACATTTTTGTTTCTCCTTTATTTTAACTCCTTTTTTAGAACATCTTTTCCATTATAAAATTTAGTTCCCAATTAAGAAAAATGCCTTTGGAATCACTCAAATCGGAGCTAAAACCTTTTTGAACGGATCTGTCAAAGTTTAGGCACACCGATATTGGAAAACATCCATCGGAGGGGTTTTAACTGTCTTAGAGGTTTCTATGATTTTTAGAGCCTCTAAGAACCTTGAAGAACTCAAGACTTTTATTTAAAAAGCCCCCTGTGTAAATTCCAAAAATTACTCACAATTATAAAAATACCATTACGTTTCGTAGGCTTTTCGTAAGAAATTATTTCTTCATTCTAGCTCCATTTTTCTTTCCTTCTGAGCCTAGGATTCTTATTTTTAGGAATTTAGAATGCTTCCCAAATTTTTGGGACCTTAACTATGTAACACTTTAATCTACTACAACTATCTAGCCTCTTTCTGGGCTCGGTTCCATATGATTTCCAAAGAACCAATACCAATCCGTGGCATTTTCATGCTATGAAACGGGGTTTCATACACTCATCTTCTGCCCCGTGGGTCCTGTGAACCCATCATTCACCATCTCAACTCACACTCCACTTATACAACTCATACATAGCATAAAACAAGCCATGAGCCACGGGTATGGAGCCAATAACCCGAAAAATGCATTTTCTCACTTGGGCCCAAAAGTCATATTTTGGCTCTAACTTTGGAAAATCATAACTAATTATAACAAAATGGGAATCTAGCAATCCATAGCTCTCTAGAAAGCTATAAGTGTTATCTTTACACTAAAAATAATTCCCAATCGCAATCTCTGGATTTGGACCATATTTGACATCGAAAACGGGAAGGAGGTCCAGCTGTCACTGTTTCTGGTCCAGCTTACTGTCATGACTTTTGAAAATTCATAACTAAATTCACAAAACTCCAATCTGGGCATACTATACCAATTTAGAAAGCTACGGATGTCTACTAGAGAAAAAAAATAAGTACAGATCAGTTCAATAGCCCCTACATCCGGAAAACTGATGGAACATTAACGGAGGTCAGGTAGGCTCCCTGATGCTGATACAGAACTTCAGAAGATTCATTCTCTCTCTATAGACCTCCGATTTAGGTGATTCTAGTTCCTATAAGTCACTGTGGGTGTATAGTTTATGTGTATAAAAGTTCACCACATTTGGACTCCATTTGGTCTATGAATGCCACAGATTTCATTTATGGTTTATATGAACAGTGCATGACCAATCCATTAAATTTTTCCAATTTCAACAATTCGCTAAATATTCTCTAAACCTCCGAATATTACCAACTTTAGCTTCTCAAGAAGCTCTATACAAACTCTAGAGGCATGCCAAATTTCATGGCAAGAGGAGCTCATCCGGTCATACTTTGACGGAGCTTACAAAATTACCGGTTTTGGCACCCAAGAGGTCCAAAATGGGTTCCAATGGCCTCTCACACATTCTCACTCCTCATGGACAAGTTTGAAAGCATAAAACTAGGATATATAACAAGTCCATGTGATCCAAATCAACATACATTCCAATCTCACTATGCTACGGCTAAAAATACACTACTACATTCATTCAACAAAAGGGGCAAAACCCTCATTTCCATTCATTTGGCTATCAACATAGTTTGTACATCATCATTTCATGCATTTACACTTGTTACAATATTTACAACTCAAAAATAGTGGGCGCATATTCATTGTGGCACCACTTTACATCAAAATAACTAAAAATAAGCTAATATCTAGCTAAGCATACTTCTAGGCTCCTTGGTGTGCACTTACTTCTCCTTGTGCTCCACCGAGCATGTTAAGTTAGGAGGGGAAGGGGTGAGATTCAGGGAATCTCAGTAGTTCATGCACTCAACCAAGTAAACAATCAAGGCATATAACAAGTCAAAGTATGTGAATAAGCATTTAGCCATTCTCAAACATCCAACACACATTGTACATGCTATAGAGATCACAACAATGCCAAAAATGGGCTCCAGGGACTTTTGGTCTAGCCTCACCCGAGTTTAGGGACTTTTGGATGGCCTTACCCGAGTTTAGGGACTTTTGACTTGGCCTCACTCAGTTGAGACTTTTGGCCTTGTCTCACCCATTCTCAAGGGACTTTCGGCTTCACCTCACCCATCTCAAGGGACTTTCGGCACTACCTCACCCGAGTAAATCTCACAATTCATCATACAAGCATATTGGCATCAATGCATCAAAGCAATAGCATATGGCATATTCCTCACAACAAGCATATACATAAACATACAATGACTATTACATCCAAGAATGCAACAAGAAAGAGTGGGAAGAGAGAGCTACCTTATGAGCCAAAGCCAACACTAGCTTTTCCTTTCAACTTCTCCTCTCCCTCCTTAGGTTCACAATCACACCTTGATGAAGGTGTTTCTCTTGAGCCTAGGCACAATCAAGAACAAGGAATTACTCTTTTAGAATGTAATCTTTAGAGCAAACCTTCTAACATACCAGAACCTAGAGTTCTCTCTCTCTCTCTAGAATGCCATCAACTCTTTCTCTCTCTCAAGTTCTTAAAGTAGTGGAAACCACATTTTCAAAGAAAATAAAGGGATTCAAGGGTGTTTTCCACTTTCCCTCTTCTAACCCATGCCCAAAATCCAACCATTTTCACAAACAAAACCGTAGGAAGAGAGGGCAAAGAAAGAAGATCAGAAATCTAAGAAGAAATGGGAGGAACTTGCTTACCTTTCCCTTGCTCTTCCTCCTTCTCTTGGTTTCCCTCACTCTCCATGCCTTTTTCTCTCCTTGGGTCGAAGTCTAGGGCAAAAATGAGAGAAGGAATGAGTTTGAGCGTTTAATAAAATCATTTTCTCGCTCTTTACTCTCTTCCAGACTGACCTTCGCTACGGCGAAAATTAACCTTCGCTATGGCGAGCTTGTGTTATCTGGCTTCGCTATGGCGAGGCTTAACCTTCGCTACGACGAGCACTTATCAGTTCCCTTTGCTATGGCGAGATTTAACCTTCGCTATGGCGAACTCGTGCCAGTTCCAATCTTCACTTTCGCTATGGCGTATGCTACAACGAGCTGCCCCCTGGTTTTTGTATGGACTGCTGTCCGCACTCGCTATAGCTAGAATCACATTCGCTATGGCGAGAAGGCACTCTCGCGACAGCGAGACCATTTCTCGCTATTGCGAGAAGACTTGGCAAGAATTCTGGGTTCCGAAAATTTTCCAGCTTTCTACTTTCTTTCTTTTCCTTTTCTTTTCTTTTTCCCGGTTGTTACATTTCTACCCCTCTTAAAAGAAATTTCGTCCTCGAAATTTAAACACTTACCTCAAGGGAATAACTCTGGATATTTTTGCCTCATTTCATCCGCCAATTCCCAAGTTGCTTCCTCAGATGTCATACCTCTCTAGATCACTTTCACCAAAGGAATGCTCTTGCTTCTCAGCTGTTTCAGCTTAGCATCCACAATTCTCTCCGGTTTAACTACATAGGAAAGATCTTCCTGTAATTACGCATGCTCATATTCTATGGCATGTGAGGGGTCTGGCAAATACTTTTTCAATTGGGAGACATGAAAAACACTGTGGATTTGGGTTAGGTTAGGAGGTAAGGCTATTCGGTAAGCCACGGGTCCGATTTTCTCAAGGATTTCAAATGGACCAATATACCTAGGACTGAGCTTCCTTACCCTCATTGACCGACCTACTCCCGTCATTGAAGATATTCGAATGAACACATGGTCTTCAACCTCAAACTCTAACGGCTTCTTACGCTTATCAGCATAGCTTTTCTGCCTACTCTGGGCCGTGAGGAGCCTTTTTCTAATCAACTCTATCTGTCGGGTAGTCTGGTCCACAATCTCAGGTCCTATCATACTCCTCTCACCTAGCTCAACCCAACACAGAGGAGATTTGCACTTTCTCCCATATAAAGCCTCATTAGAGGCCATCTGAATACTGGAATGGTAACTGTTGTTATATGCAAACTCTGCTAATGGTAAATACGCATCCCAGTTCCCCTTCATTTCTAGTACACCTGCCCTCAACATATCTTCCAATGTCTGGATGGTCCTTTCAGTTTGACCATCTGTTTGGGGGTGATATGCAGTACTAAACCGTAACCTAGTCTCTAAAGCATGCTGCAATGACCTCCAAAAGTTCAATGTGAACCTGGGGTCTCTATCCGAAACTATGCTATTGGGTATTCCATGAAGTCGCACTATCTCGCTGATATACAACTGGGCCAATCTATCTAGTGTATGAGTAGCCCTGATAGCTAAAAAGTGTGCAGACTTTGTCAGTCTATCTACAACTACCCAAATAGCATCGTGTCCAGAGGATGTCCTGGGTAACCCCATGACAAAGTCCATGGCTATACTATCCCCTTCCACTCAGGGATATCTAGAGGTTGCAACAACCCAACCGGTTTCTGATGTTCTATTTTTTACCCTCTGACACACTAGGCATCTAGCCACATACTCCGTCACATCACTTTTCATCCTTGGCCACCAAAAAATTCTTTTCAAATCCTGATACATCTTGGTGGCACCGGGGTGGATAGTATACTTACTCTTATGTGCCTCTTCTAAAATGCTTTCTCTCAGCTCATTCTGACTAGGCACACAGATTCTCTCTCGGTATACTATCATACCATCCTTAGACACCTTGTAATCTGAGGTCTTTCCTTAGGTGATCTCATTCTTGATCCGTTTCAAGAACTCATCCTCTCTCTGGGCATCTAAGATCTGGGTTCTCAAGATATTCTCAATTCGGGTTTCACTCAGATACAATCTACCTGATACCACCTGACAAGAGAGGTTCAAATTTCTGAACTTCTCTAGGAGCTCCTGCTCCCTAATCATCATATGGGCTACATGAATGGTTTTTCTACTCAGGGCATCCGCCACCACATTGGCCTTACCCAGATGATATTTCAACACATAATCATAATTTTTCAAGAATTCCATCCATCTCCTCTGTCTCATATTGAGTTCTTTCTGGTCAAACAGGTATTTCAAACTCTTGTGGTCACTATAGATCTCTATGGTCGCACCATACAGATAGTGTCTCCAAATTTTAAGAGCAAACACTACGGCGGCTAACTCCAGGTCATGTGTGGGGTAATTCTCCTCATGAGGCCTCAACTGCCTCGAGGCATATGCCACTACTCGACCCTGCTGCATCAATACACATCCTAACCCTTTGCCCGAAACATCACAATAAACCACAAATGGTTCACTAGGGTCAGGGATAATCAGTACAAGGGCAGTGGTCAAACAGAGTTTCAACTCCTAGAAACTCTTCTCACATCTCTCATCCCACACAAAAGGTGTATCTTTCCTAGTTAGCCTCGTCAGTGGTAAGGCTATCTGAGAAAAGTCCTGAATAAACTGTCTATAATACCCTACCAAACCTAAGAAACTCCTGACCTCGGTGATCATTCTAGGTCTATCCCACTGTAACACAGCCTCCACTTTATAGGGATCAACCGCAACCCCGTCTCGTGAGATCACATGACCTAAGAATCGCACCTCAGTCAGCCAAAACTCACATTTACTAAGTTTGGCATACAACCTTTTCTCTCTCAAGGTGTCTAGGACTAATCTCAAATGCCTCTCGTGCTCCTCAAAAGATCGGGAGTACACTAAAATATCATCAATAAAGACCACCACAAACTGATCTAGATACGGTCTGAATACCCTGTTCATGTAATCCATGAACACAGCAGGCGCATTCGTCAACCCGAATGGCATCACAAGGAACTTATAGTGCCCATATCTCGTTCTGAAGGCCGTCTTAGAGACGTCTTCAGTTCTCACTCTCAACTGGTGGTAACCAGATCTAAGATCTATCTTAGAAAACACAGATGCCCCAGCCAACTGATCTAACAGATCATCAATTCTAGGGAGAGGGTATTTATTCTTGATGGTAACCTTATTCAACTCTCTATAATCTTTACACAAACGTAAGCTACCATCTTTCTTTTTCACAAATAACACCAGAGCACCCCAAGGTGAAACACTAGGGTGGATAAACCCTTTTCTCTAACAATTCCTCTATCTACTCTTTCAACTCAGCAAGCTCGGCGGGAGCCATCCTGTAAGGAGCTTTGGAGACCGGTCTAGCCCCAGGCACTATGTCTATAGGGAACTCTAATTCTCTCTCAAGGGGTAGGCCACTAAAATCAAACTCTTTAGGGAAAACCTTCGAGAATTCCCTGACAACTGGGATCTCCTCTATCCCTTCTTCTACCTCAGCCTGAATAGAGAAAAAGACTAGAAACCCTTGACATCCACACTCTAAATATCTCTCAGCCTGGGTAGTAGTCATAAAAGATAACTCAACTCCTACCCTAGGTATGGTCCCACAAGCAGGTAGGGAAATGGTTCAGTGTTCACAATCAAGTATGGCATTATTTGCAGCTAACCAATTCATACCAATAATCAAATCAATATCACAGAAGGGCATACAAACTAAATCAATAGTGGTATGACAATGGTTAAATTGGACAGTGACATTTAAGCAGGTATGTGAAGTAACCACGTGGCCTCCAGTGGGTGTAATGACAGACAAGTCAAATGGCAAGACACTAATGACCAGACCCAATTTCCTCACACAATCATAAGATATAAACGAGTGACTAGCACCTGAATCAAACATAGCAACTACAGGAAAGCCATTTACTATCAGCGTACCTCAGATCAAACTAGGAGATGCGCTGGCTTCCTGCTGAGTAAGGGCGAATACTCAGCCCTGGGTCTGTGGTCTAGGAGGAGGCGCTGTCTCCATCTGAGGACAGTGTCTAGCAATGTGCCCCGGCTTCCCACACTTGAAACATGTCACCGGAGACTGCTGGAAGGATGACTGGCCCCAATGAGGTGGCACACCCCGCTGCGGCCTTCTATTCCATGGCCCCTTGCCTCTCCTCTTGGTACTAGGAGTTAAACTAGAGCCCTCTTCTGGTTTTGGCCTTTTCAAATCTGAAACCCTCTTCTGACTAGCCGTAGTCGCAGCAGGCATGATAACTTACAAGTTAGTCTCAATCACCCTACTGACCTCTACCAGAGTATTAAATTTTCTGATCCGCTATGGAGTGACTCTATCGCTAATCAGGGGCCTCAAACCAGTCTCAAACTGCTCACATCTCCAGGGTTCATCATCATACCTCTAGAGGTAAGAGGAATACCGAGACAACTTTATAAACTTGGCCACGTACTGATCCACAGTCATCTCATCCGTCTGTCTTAAGCCCATGAATTCCATCTCTTTCTTTTTCCTCACTGAACTCGGGACATACTTCTCATAAAACTCGACCAAGAAAGTCTCCTAAGTTATCTGTATATTCTTGGTCTCCATAAGAGGTTTTGCGCTATCCCACCATCTATCAGCTTCCTTTTCTAGCATAAAGGTGGCTAGCTGGGCTTTCTGCTCAGTGGTACAATCTATCACTAAGAATATCTTCTTAAGCTGCATCACCCAAGCCTCCGCCTTATCCGCATCCAACTTCTTGTCAAACGAGGGTGGATTGTTCTACCTAAACTGCTTCAACACTTTTCGGATAGGCATCTGGGTCTGTGGAGTAGCAGGCTCCTGGGGAGGTATAGGTAGAATGCTAGATGTAGATGGTTGAGGTACAGAGACATCCCTTCTGGCTTCTTCTTGCCTAGCTAGGGTGTCTTGCAAATGCATGATTATATCATGCTGCTGCTGGGCAATGTATCTCTGTTGTTCCAGCATCTTTTGATGCTGGCCTATAATGACCTCATATCGATCAAGCCTCTCCATGATGGCCCGCAGAGGATCCTCAGTCTCAACAGGAACCTCTGGCTCAGCTCTCTGAGCCCTGGGCAGTCTGCCTCTACCTCTACCCCTACCCTATCTAGTCTCGACCATGTCTGAAAGAAGTAGTAACCCTCAGTTCACAATAATATCACAACACATATGCATAAGGATGCTACAGCTTCCATGACCATTCACACCAAATACAAGCAAATCTCATCATTCAAGAGCCTAACATCGAGCAAAAGTACCTGAACCATTGCTCTGATACCAAAAATGTAACACCTTAATCTACTACAACTATCTAGCCTCTTTCTGGGCTCGGTTCCATATGATTTCCAAAGAACTAATACCAATCCGTGGCATTTTTATGCTATGAAACGGGGTTTTATACACTCATCTTCTGCCCCGTGGGTCCTGTGAACCCATCATTCACCATCTCAACTCACACTCCACTTATACAACTCATACATAGCATAAAACAAGCCATGAGCCACGGGTATGGAGCCAATAACCCGAAAAATGCATTTTCTCACTTGGGCCCAAAAGTCATATTTTGGCTCTAACTTTGGAAAATCATAACTAATTATAAAAAAATGGGAATCTAGCAATCCATAGCTCTCTAGAAAGCTCTAAGTGTTATCTTTACACTAAAAATAATTCACAATCACAATCTCTGGGTTTGGACCATGTTTGACATCGAAAATGGGAAGGAGGTCCAGCTGTCACTGTTTCTGGTCCAGCTTACTGTCATGACATTTGAAAATTCATAACTAAATCCACAAAAATCCAATCTGGGCACACTATACTAATTTGGAAAGCTACGGATGTCTACTAGAGGAGACAAATAAGGCCAGATCAGTTTAGTAACCCTTACACCCCGAAAACTGATAGAACAGTAACGGAGGTCAGGTAGGCTCCCTGATGCTGATACAGAACTTCAGAAGGTTCATTCTCTCTCTACAGACCTCCGATTTAGGTGATTCTAGTTCCTATAAGTCCCTGTGGTTGTCTAGTTTATGTTTATAAAATTTCACCATATTTGGACTCCATTTGGTCTATGAATGCCACAGATTTTATTTCTGGTTTATATAAACAGTGCATGACCAATCCATTAAATTTTTCCAATTTCAACAATTCGCTAAATATTCTTTAGACCTCCGAATATTACCAACTTTAGCTTCTCAAGAAGCTCTCTATAAACTCTAGAGGCATGCCAAATTTCATGGTAAGAGGAGCTCATTCGGTCATACTTTGACGAAGCTAACAAAATTATCGATTTTGGCACCCAAGAGGTCCAAAATGGGTTCCAATGGCCTCTCACACATTCTCACTCCTCATGGACAAGTTTGAAAGCATAAAACTAGGATATATAACAAGTACATGTGGTCCAAATCAACATACATTCCAATCTCACTATGCTACGGCCAAAAATACACTACTACATTCATTCAACAAAAGGGGCAAAACCCTCATTTCCATTCATTTGGCTATCAACATAGTTTGTACATCATCATTTCATGCATTTACACTTGTTACAACATTTACAACTCAAAAATAGTGGGTGCATATTCATTGTGGCACCACTTTACATCAAAATAACCAAAAATAAGCTAATATCTAGCTAAGCATACTCCTAAGCTCCTTGGTTTGCACTTGCTTCTCCTTGTGCTCCACCTAGCATGTTAAGTTGGGAGGGGAAGGGGTGAGATTCAGGGAATCTCAGTAGCTCATGCACTCAATCAAGTAAACAATCAAGGCATATAACAAGTCAAAGCATGTGAATAAGCATTTAGCCATTCTCAAACATCCAACACACATTGTACATGCTATAGAGATCACAATAATGCCAAAAATGGGCTCCAGGGACTTTTGGTCTAGCCTCACCCGAGTTTAGGGACTTTTGGATGGCCTCATCCAAGTTTAGGGACTTTTAACTTGGCCTCACTCGGTTGAGACTTTTGGCCTTGTCTCACCCATTCTCAAGGGACTTTCGGCTTCACCTCACCCATCTCAAGGGACTTTCGACACTACCTCACCCAAGCAAATCTCACAATTCATCACACAAGCATATTGGCATCAATACATCAAAGCAATAGCATATGGCATATTCCTCACAATAAGCATATACATAAACATACAATGACTATTACATCCAAGAATGCAACAAGAAAGAGTGGGAAGAGAGAGCTACCTTATAAGCCAAAGCCAACACTAGCTTTTCCTTTCAACTTCTCCTCTCCCTCCTTAGGTTCACAATCACACCTTGATGAAGGTGTTTCTTTTGAGCCTAGGCACAATCAAGAACAAGAAATTACTCTTTTAGAATGTAATCTTTAGAGCAAACCTTTTAACATACCAGAACCTAGAGTTCTCTCTCTCTCTCTAGAATGCCATCAACTCTTTCTCTCTCTCAAGTTTTTAAAAGTAGTGGAAACCACATTTTCAAAGAAAATGAAGGGATTCAAGGGTGTTTTCCACTTTTCCTCTTCTAACCCATGCCCAAAATCCAACCATTTTCACAAACAAAACCGTAGGAAGAGAGGACAAAGAGAGAAGATCAGAAATCTAAGAAGAAATGGGAGGAACTTGCTTACCTTTCCCTTGCTCTTCCTCCTTCTCTTGGTTTCCTTCACTCTCCACGCCTTTTTCTCTCCTTGGGTCGAAGTCTAGGGCAAAAATGAGAGAAGGAATGAGTTTGAGCGTTTAATGAAATTATTTTCTCGCTCTTTACTCTCTTCTGGACTGACCCTCGCTACGACGAAAATTAACCTTCGCTATGGTGAGCTCATGTTATCTGGCTTCGCTATGGTGAGGCTTAACCTTCGCTACGGCGAGCACTTATCAGTTCCCTTCGCTATGGCGAGATTTAACCTTCGCTATGGCAAACTCGCACCAGTTCCAGACTTCACTTTCGCTATGGCGTATGCTACAGCGAGCTGTCCCCTGGTTTCTGTATGGACTGCTGTCCGCACTCGCTATAGCTAGAATCACGTTCGCTATGGCGAGAAGGCACTCTCATGACAGCGAGACCATTTCTCGCTATTGCGAGAAGACTTGGCAAGAATTCTGGGTTCTGAAAATTTTTTAGCTTTCTACTTTTTTTCTTTTCCTTTTCTTTTCTTTTTCCCGGTTGTTACAAACTATATCATCTTAAGGGACTTCCTTTTATATCCAGTAAATTTTGTTCGTTTATGGAGAAATCGTACATTACGTTTCTCATGCTTTCCTTGGTTTTCGGAGAATCAGATGTTACACTATTCCATCCCCATTACTTAATATGTCTAGATGGATCAAGAGAGCAAGTAAATGGGAGCCACCACACTTGGAAGCAAGAAGATTAGCAATGGAGTTGTAAAATATTTGTATTATAGCTATATGGTTGTCACATGATGTATCTACATAATGTATATGATGCATGAGCTTATGAATATTTCTAAAAGCATGGGTATATTGTATATGTATGAGAACTAGACCCATGTGAATGATATTATATGAATTTGACTTAGATATGCTAAGTTATACAAGTATGGCTCTTGTGTATATCTTAGTGTGGATGAGTGAGATTATGGAATATGGGTTATTAGCCCTTTGAGAAATGTTTAATAGAGTATTTTAATGGTTTTCTACATGCTCATGTGGCAATAGAATGAGAAGAAGCAAAAATGGACCCCTTGAGACCCCATATGAAGCTTAAAAAGGGAATTTTGCAATTCTAGTCACAAGCAAACCAAATGGACAAATTTTTGTATGAAATTTGGCATGCATGTAGAGCTCATCTAGAAATTATTATTAAGCTAAAGTGCATAATTTTTGGAGTTCTATGGAATATTTGGTGAATTTTTGAAGTTGAAAATTTTTTTTGGTTTTGGTCATTATACTATTCATTCTGGTTCGAAATGAATTATGTCCTTCATGAGGAAAACAATATCCAATTGTTATGAAATTTTACAAGTAGAAACTAGAGCTTCCCAGTGACCTTGCCAATTAGAATCACCTCGATTAGATGTCTAGAGAGAGATATAAATTTTTGAAATTACTGTCCAATACTAAGCATCTAGTCAGACCTGTGTCACTCTTTGATTAGTTTTTGTGGTCTGAACGAATCTGGAATGGTTTGGAATGATTTTTTCCCTATAGCTAACATCCATATCTTTCCATATTGGTATCATTTACATGGATTGGAGTTTTATGGAATTAATTGGATATTTTTTAAATTTATATCAGAAATTTGTATCAGTATTAGTAGCCAGTCAGACATTTGTATATTTTTTTATGTCAAATGTGGTCCAATGCCATTTAGTGGTTTGAATTCATTATTAGTGTCAATTTAACACTCAAAGCGTTCCAAGAAGCTATGGTATGACATATTTTGATTTTTCTGCATTTAGTTATGATTTTTCAAAATTACCCCTGAAAATTACCACCATGCAACCTGAGAGCAATGAGCTGATTTCAAAATTTTTAGCCTTGAACCCATGGACTTGGTGATGTTTTGGAATAGTTGTGACTAGTATTCATGGTAAATCCAAATGTAAAATGAAAAATTTGACCTAACATTGCGCTATTAAATCCAAATGATCTTTAGTTCTTTCCCTTTGAAAATCAAAGGGGATACATGAACATGTAGTTTTGAAATAGAAATATTGTGGTATGACACATCTCATAGTACCCATTCTTATAAATAGTTATCCTAAGTTAATTATACAAAATTAATAAAGTCTTAATTTTATTTTAATTTTTCTAACAATTACATGCAAACATTTTTTTAAAAAAGAAAAAGAAATTAAGAAAAGGAAGTAAAAGAAAAAGAAAATATTTATTTATAAGGACATACTAGACTTATGATGAGAACCTAGGGCTTACATACCCTATGAGAAAGATCAAAATTCATATAATTTGATCAGGTTAAAAACAATGTTTGTTGGTTAATGTTTTCAAATTTAACAAAAAGAGAATAGAAAGTAAAAATCATTTTTGTCTTTTGTGAACAAAACAATTTTAAAGTTAGTTTTTGTGTTTTAATTTGCAAAAAATGAATTGATTTTACTTCTTTACTCTTTTCATTTTTCTTTTTCTATAAGATTTTTATTTGATTTAAAAAAAAAGGAGGTTTGATTTTTTTTAATTTTTTAATATATTTATTTTTTCTTGTTGAAATTTTATCAAAACAAAACTTATGAAAGGCTTTTGAATGAAAAGGAAGTTCAATTAGCTTTTGATCTTTTGATTTTTTTTCTTTTTGGAAGAGAACTCTTAAGAAAAAGATTTTTTTTTTTGCTGCTATTATTATTTTTTTAGGGGGAAAAAACTAGCTTTTGGATTTAGAAAACTCTTAAAAAAATTTTTACTAATTAAAACAACTTTTAAACCTTAAAAAGTTATTTTTTATTTTTAAAATTTAAAAGGAAACTCCTAAATAATTGTTTTGATTTTTATTTATTGTTAAAAAATTTACTTTTGAACTTTTAAATTTTTTTAACTTTTGATTTAAAAAAATTAAGAAAAGATTTAAGATTTATTTAATTTCCAAGTAAACTAACTTTAATTTTCAACTTTTTTCTTCTTTTGACTTTTAAGAAAAGATTGTTAAAATCCACCTTGATTTTTCTTGTCACTTTTTTTTTGTAATTTTTCAAAAGAGAATTTGAAAAAATATATATTCATAAAAAAATTAGTTTTTTTAGGAAAATAAATTTTGAGCTCTTTGAATATTTTATTATTTATTATTAGTTATTATTTATTACTTAATTTTAAAGAAACTCATTTGATTTAAAAAAATTATTTTTTATTTTTTATATTTTGCACTTTTTTGAAAAACACATTTTATTTTTCTAAAAACTATATTTTTTTAATCTTAGTTTTCATAAAAAAAGTATTTGTTTTTCCTTTTCCTTGAA
This sequence comes from Erythrophleum fordii, assembly GCA_032878935.1. Classification (NCBI taxonomy): domain Eukaryota; kingdom Viridiplantae; phylum Streptophyta; class Magnoliopsida; order Fabales; family Fabaceae; genus Erythrophleum; species Erythrophleum fordii. The sequence continues at coordinate 477,737 of JAVQMF010000021.1, forward strand.
TAATTTTTTTAAAAATGAAATTAATTTGATATGGTTCATTGGAATCCAAATCTATTAAATGTGATTACTTAGCCAAAAAAGTATCTGTAGAAACTTATTGTCATACATGGTCTTTCGATTAACATCTAATATACTTGAGTAAACAAAAAGTCTCACATGCCAACTCTAAAAATAAAATAATACAAAAATAAAAATATTCATAAAAAAATAAAAACTATATTATCTGCAAGCATACAATATTTTAGTATGATGTGTGCTTGTAAGCAACCAAATATTATATTTGTTTAAGACTTCATTACAAGTATGAAAAACTACCAGATTAGTTGTCTCCACTTTGTTACCTTTCCACTTCACCACTTATTTATGCCTTCTTACATAATAGATATTTTGGCTCACATTCCAAATAAAATATAAGTCAAAGCAAAGAAAATAATGAATATCAAAATGACTAGTCTTATTATAAGATGAGTCAAAAAATAATTTCAATCACTTTATGACCAAGACTCTATTGAAACTATAGTCCTATGGCTAAGGCAACAACTAAAATTTCCATCAATTAGTTCAAGTGTAAACTTGAAAACACCATTCAACCCCTTCATTTTTTGCTTCTCTTCCTTTTCACAATACTCCTTAGACTCTTACCTCCCAAAGGATAGTAGAATATGCTTTTAGATAGAATTACGATACCCATAATCAATTTAAAACATTATTACAAGCAAACCAAAGGCCTTTGTATGGGAAACATCAATTTAGTTCATCATTGAGCTCAACATTGAATTCAAAAGCAAGGTTAAATCATGTCAAGACTAATAGGATAGCAAGCATCAATTTATAATAGGAATTTGCAGAGAAAAATAACCAATATACAATATTTGCTTACCTAAAAGCGAAAATCAAAACTGTGTGGCAATTTGAATGTAGGAAGTTTATGCAAAGATATGGACATTTATAGTACTCTTACAGCCCTAATTGAACTACACACTATGCAAAACTTAAATGTAGAGTTTTGGCATAAAAATTTAACCACACATAGCACTTTTCAACCTATAATAAAACTACAAAATATACAGAATTTAAGTGTAGAATTATGCAATCAAATCAAGATAAAACAAGCCTAAATCATACAAACTCCTTTTGAACAATGTCATACCTAACTTTATTTACATTTACTTATACTGATTACAAGCTTTAGCAACCAATTGGAGAGCTGTTACTATGTTGTTAACGGCAAATTTTAATTCGTTTACATACGAATCGAAGGTATAAGGGTCAAATTTTGATTTTCCTTTTTATCTTTACTCATAATCATCTTAGACAAGTTTGTTTTAGACCACTTGACTATGAAATATACCTAAATTGTTTAAGCTAATGTAGCCTGAAATTGGTCATTTTGCCATATTATACACCAAATTTCAAAAATTTATAACTTGGTTTACACAAATCCAATTTATACAAATTAGGTGTCTACAGAAAGCTTATAAGGAGAACTATATCCTATCAAATTTTCAAGATGAATTCATTTGACTCCTTAAAAACACAAAAAATAGAACCTCATTAATAACCACAATACCATACCATTATGTTAAAATTAGGTGGATTTAAAAATTCGTAGAATATTTTAGAAAACTCTAAAAAAGGCAAACTTCAGCTTGTTAGAAAGCTCTCAATGTCTCTTAAGTGCATGCCAAATTTCAACCCCAAACTAGGTTATTTAGGCTGTCAAGGATAGAGATGCAACTTATAGCATATTTGGACAAAATTTTGGTTCAAAAGTAGCCCATATAGTTTTCAAGTTACATTCTTCCACTTGAAGCATATTTCAATCATCCTAAGCATCCATTTCATATAGTCTACCATATGAAATAAAGCTTGCATAAAAATATAGTCTCTCAACCCCCAAATATGCATATAGGTCACCATATATTTCATATGTACATAATGGTATAAATGGTTATGTTTTACCTCAAAATGACATACATTGATATACTCTAACTCATACATATATTTCCACTACAACCCTCATCAAATACATGAATATTCATCAACCATACATAGGGTTTCTAACAATTCAACAACACTTTGTACATATAACTACACTTTCTTTACAAAAGCATTGTTACAGGGTTTCCTACGATCTAGTTCTTCTTTATCTCCTTCCTTTTGCTTAGAAAGCCTAAAATAGTTAGTGAGAATACATGGATGAGATTTTGGGAAGAATCTCAATAGTAAATCTCAATCAAATTAATGCATATAAGAATACTATAAGGAACGCAAGGTATGTAGTGCAAGAATGCCATTCATTTGCTTCTTGTAACTCAAATACAACTTTTAGCATGTAAACTGGAATACCATATTAATATAGTACTTAATTTACATCACAAAGTGCCTATAGTACCTACTTTTGTAATATTAATATTTTTAGTAGTGGAATTTGCCATCATTAAAGGTCAAAATAATTTATATTTGGCTAAATGAACTATTTCAACTTATCAAACTCATCTTCCATCCTTAATACACTTATTCATACAGAAACATCACAAAAAGAAGGATGGATTTCAGGTTTGAGCCATGTACATCAAGATAGCATGACATGCATCCATTTCCATAGCTTCCATAATTCTGTTATAACTTCAAAAATTCATAACTTAAGCTAGAAAAATTTGAATCATGCAAATTAGGACTCTTTGGAAAGCTTAAGACATCATCTAACTACTATAAAAATTTAGATAAAAAAGTATCACTTGATGCACAAAATTTCAATGGAACAGTAGCTCTATCAGCAATTTACCCAAGCACAGACCTGAAAATTTAAAAATTTATATCACATTACAAAGCTCCAAATTGAGTGATCTTAGTGGCTATGGAAAGCTTATGATACCAAATATATGCTATAAAATTTCATGAGTATTAGATTTCATTTGTCCCCTCAAACATGCTAAAAATTAAACTGACTAAATGAATAATGCACTGCCAGTTTCTACATAATTCAGTTAATTTTGAAAAATTAATAAATTTTACAAAGCTCCAAAAATTGTGTTTTTTAGCTCTTGAAAAGCTCTAAATAATAGCTATATTCCTGTCAAATCTCATGTCAAAATTTCTCCATTTGGTCTAGTTTTGACTTAGGGTAAGATTATGGCTCAAAATAGTACATATTTGGTTTCACAAGAGCCAAAATGGCTTATCCCATGCAATGTGACTAGTTGGGCACATCCAAAACCTCAATCATAGCATATATAGGCATCATAACAGATCCAAATCATCATAGAACTCAAAATCACTTTCTCACTTAGCCTTATACACATATATACCATGGCTCATGCATTTCAAAAACTTAAGATTCCATAGATTTAGTTCCAAATATGGTACATACAATACATTCTCATACTTTTATACATGAGTAAAGGTTTACATCACTTAATAACAAATACATCTATACTTTGACATCAATTTCTATTCCATTATCAAAGTAGTACAATTTAAACTTTATGGCCTCTATTCTTAGCTCCATGAGAGTTACTTAGATAAGGTTAAACATAAAATAGGAGAAAGTGAGATTCAAATAATCCCAATAGCTTATTCACCTTTTCAAGAATGCATATATGGCATGTTATGATGTCAAAGAGAGCAAGCATGTATCAAATGCTTCCACACATCAAACATAATCATATATCCAAAGTCAATGAATATAATAAGATGAAAAACAAACTCTAGGGACTTTTGGTCTAGCCTTACCCAATTATATGGGACTTTTGGATTAGCCTTACCCATTTCAAGAACTTTTAACTTAGCCTCACTAGTTCCATGAGCCTTTTGGCTTTGTCTCACCCTTACTTAGGGACTTTTGGCTTTACCTCACCCATCAAGAGCTAATTCACATTGTCAAGGCAATTCAAGAAACATAATGGTGTCAAAGCATCAAACCAATAGCTAGAGGCATGTTTCATGATTCCAATTTACATACAAGCAATCAATGATAATGAAACAACCAAGAAATATATACAATAATGGATGAAGAGCTACCTTGGGTCAAAAAGCACAAATTCTTCCTTTGATTCCTAACTTCTTGGTTCGGCCTCACACACACACTTAGGGGAGGCTTGATTTGCTTGTCTAAAGACAACAAACAAGACACAAATACATCATTGGAACCATATTTAGGCTTATATAAACTCTTCACAAGCTACTTCTAGCTTATATAATGAAGCAACTTATATAATTCATCATCTTGGCTCCAATTTCTCATTTAATCTAAGTCACATGATTCTATCTAAACTTAGTAGAGTCATTATAAACTCATTTCAAGGAGTCAAACATCAAGTTGCTTCTTTATGCCTAAAAGATCCTTAAACTTCCAACTTCCAAAATATAGTTTCTAAATTCAAACCAATGGTTCTTTTGGTACTTATTATTCATATTTAGAACATTTCTTTTCTTAGAATCAAGGAAAACTCTCCCTAGGTACCTTCTTTAATATTTGGTTGAGACATGCACATAGAGTTTGCTTATTATTATAGGGAATTTGGCATCTATGAAGCTTCCTAGGTCTCTTAAGAACTCAAACGTGCTCTTATATAAGTTAAATTATCATTAGAAAGCTTCATAAATCCTTAAGTGTAATCTACAACACCACTTCAAGATACTTCTCAAATTACATCACAAATGACGTAAACATCCTTTTGCATGAAAATCACACTTTTAGCCATGGAAATAATCGTCATTAAAAGCCAAAATAATTTAATTTTAATCATATGGACCATTTGGCCTTACCTACATTTCCTTCCATCCATAATATACTTAATGGGCTAGAAATAACACAATTTCAAAGCTTTCATTTCGATTTTAAGTCAAGCAACACGATTCCAAAAGCAAAGTTGCAGATTTTTTGGTTCTATATTCTGATGCAAAATTTCAAGATCCATAACTAATTTTAGAAAAATCCAAATCATGCAAACTACACCATTTTTGGAAAGCTTAGGATGTCTCCTAACTACCATAAAAAATTCAAATCAAAACAACAAGGTTTTCCCCACGAAAATTGATGGAATAGTAACACTAGTCTAGGTGGCATGCTGTAGATAAACTAGAATTTCAAAAATTCATATCTCCTTCTACATAGGTCCAAATGAAGTGCTCTCAGTGGCTATGGAAAGATTATTATAGCTAGTTTGTTTTCGTGAAATTTCATGAGTATTGGATTTCATTTAGCCTATGAATGACATAGAGAAGCAAACTGACCATATGAGCAGTAACTTGGATAATTCTGCATAATTTGGCCAATTTTGAAAATTCATAATAAATTCTCTAGAGTTCCAAATTGGGTGCTTTTTAGCTCTGTGAAAAGCTCTAGATGAGACATATGTTCATGCACAAATTTGTCCATTTGGTCAATTTGTGGTTCAGCTCAAGATTATGTTAAATTTGGAACCATAAAAGGGCAAAAAATGCACTAAATGGTCTTCTAATAATTTCAGAACCATTTGAGCACATCCAAAAGCATAAACACAGCCTATATAAGCTTCCCAAATAGTCCAAATTATCATATATCTCAAAATCAACTTTCTACTTAGATCCATACACATATACATAAGGGCTCCATGATGTCAAAATTATACAATCTCATTCATTTTGGCTCCATATTTGGTTCATACAATGTATTTATATGCTTTACAATTGCTCAAAGGGTCATGGCTCAAAAACAACCCTTACATACAAACTTTGATATTTAATTACATCAAAAATAAATTTATTGTCAAAGTATTGCAAATCTTGCTCCTTGGCTCCCATTTTTGCTTTCTTGAGCTTCACGTAGATATGGTTAGATAGAAAATGAGGGAAAGTAAGATTTAAAGAATTATAATAACTCTTTCACCCTTTCAAGTAAGCAAACAAGGCATATATTCATGTCAAAGAATACAAGTATGCACCAAACACTTCTAAGAATTATTCAAAGCATAATTTTCATGTCATATAAACATGTTAAAGTTAAAAACAAGTTCTAAAGACTTTTGGTCTAACCTCAACCTATTATTTGGGACTTTTAGATTAGCCTTATCCACTTTTTAGGAACTATTGACTTAGCATCACTCATTTTTTAGACTCTTTGGCCTTATCTCACTCATGTTTAGGGACTTTTGGTTTAACCTCACCCAATCAAAAGGACTTTTGGCACAACCTCACTCATAAAGAGTAATTTCATATTTCAAAAACAAATCAAGAAGCATAATAACACCATAACAATAAACTAATAGCAAACGGCATGTCTCATAATTCAAACACATATACAAGCATTCAATGATAATTATACAACTAAGAAATGCATACAAGAAAGGATGGAGAGTTACCTTGGTGCAATAAGCACAAACTTTTCTTTGCTTTCTTATGTCTTTGGCTCGGCCTCAACCCACACCTAGGAAGGACTTGATTCATTAGCCTAGACACATCAAACAAGACATATACACATCATTAGAACCAACTTTAGCCTCACATAAATATTACAAAAGCTTAATAATATTTATATATTTGTTATGCAATCCTTTAATTATAATACTTTTTAGCTAACTTAAGTCAATAGAATATTTATTTTTCATATATTATTTACTTTTTTTATAATAAATATCATTAATATAAATTATAATATGATTTATATAATTATACTCTAATTAGAATTTATAATAAATTCATAATATTATCACATCTATAATATAGCTATAATATATTTTGTAATATATTATATTTAAACATTATATATATTTGAATTTTTTAAAATTAAAAATCAATATTATTTATAATTATTTTTATATTATAATTAGTTTTTTATACATTTTATCATATTAATTAATTTTTTATAATTCCCTATAAATAGCGACAGTCTTATGGTTGTAATATTTAACCATAAATCTGTTGCTATTTTTTTAATATTTTTTATTAATAAATAAATAGATTTGTCACCATCTATCACAAATTTCTGTCATAAAATTTGCATATTATTGTAGTGTTATTTGAATGTTGTTGAGATTGTTTCAATAGAACAAGTTTTTTAGTGAGATTAAAAGGGAAAAATTTTATGCAACAATATATAGTAATTTTTTAAATTTTTTTGTGGTAAAAATAAATTTTTTAAATTGAAAAATCATAATTCATAGGAGAAAAAAGGGTATAATTGAAGAAAAATGACTTTTATTAATTTAATGAGTACTTTGAGGTTGTGAAAATTAATTAAGCACATGACAAAAACCTTTTATTTGAAATTGTGTTTATTATTTATCAAAATTTTAAGTAATGAAGTTTACATAATATATGTTACATTATTTTCTGTTTCTTTTTCACAAAGAGCACCCTGGTTTAATTTTTATGCAATTCTTATAAACTAATGTGTTACTTGAAATTAGAATTTCATAGAAGTTCTAATTAATTTTTCTTAGTTAAAAATGTTGTGTATAGAATTCTCAAGAAATATTTCATGTTAGTCATATTATTTTTATAAATGGACAAGTTTTGGCCATACTCAACAACATTGTGATTATGGTTTATGTGCTTGGCAATATTGTGATGATAGGTTGTTGAATTAGCCATAATTGGTGATATTTTGATTATGATTTGTGGGTTTAGTAATATTTTAATTATGGCTTGTGGAATTTGTCATGCTTAGCAATATTTGTGATTGTGGTTTGTGTTTAGCAATATTGTGATTTTAGGTTTTTGAATTGGCCACATTTGGTAGTACTGTGATTTTGTTTTATGTGCTATTGTGATGATGATTTGTAGAATTGAGTATTTGGCAATATTGTGATCATGGTTTTCATAATAAGTTCATAATTGGAAAATATTATGATTATGGTTTATAAAATTAGTCATTCTTAGCAATATTGTGATTATTGTCATTGTAATATTGGTTGTATTTGGTAATATGGTGATTATACAAGATAAGATTTCTATACATAAATCTAGTTCAATGTCTTTTGCTTTAGTAAGTCAAGAGCATTGGGGTCGCGTTCAATACTTAGGATTGGGTCTTTCCTTATCTCAAGTATTTGGACATTCCACTCATTCTTACAATGGAATAAGGTATTCGACTCATTATACTAAGCTAAAAGGTTAAGTTTCTTAATTGTAATGAAAGGCAGATGACCAACAAAGAATGATGGACGACCAAGTCTACTAAAAAATTGGTTATTTGTAGCCTACATTTATCGGTAGTTTTTTACATTTATAATTGATCTGCCTAGTAGTTAGGAAGCTATCAAAAAACAAAGCAATTATTAGTAGCTTATATTTAGTCTCTAGTGGTTTTTTAACTTCAACAAAATGAACAACAAGGGCTGGCAAGTAACATTGCAATTTTGGCGAGTACAAATTGCTAGTAATTGCCTAAGAAAAAAAAAAAGTTCTTCCCCCTTGCCCAATTTCACTCTTGTGCTAGAGCTTCTATCATGATAGCCACTATTACAAGTCTTAAATTAAGTACCTTAACTGTAAATTGTAACAACCTGAAAAAAAAAAGAGAAAAGTAAAAGAAAGAAGAAAGCTAAAAATTTTGAAATCCTGAAATTTTTCTAAGTCTGCTAGCTATAGCCTAGCTATAGTGAATGTACCTGTTCGCTATAGCGAGAAATGGTCTAGCTATAGTAAGAGGAGCTGCTCGCTATAGCGAAAATGCTTTTAGCTATAGCGAGGGCGGGCCTTCCATACAAAAACCAGAGAGTTGCTCGCCGTAGCACACGCTATAGTGAAAACGGGGGTCTGGAACTGATACGTGCTCGCCGTAGCGAAGGTTAATTCTCGCTATAGCGAGAGTTAGTCCAGAAAAGTGTAAAAAGCGAGAATTTGACTTCTTTAAATGTCCCCATTCATTCTTTCTCTCTTATTTGCCCTAGACTTCAACCCAAGGAGAGAAAAGAGGCATGGAGAGTGAGAGAGACCAAGAGAAGGAGGAAGAACAAAGGAAAGGTAAGCAAACTTTTCTCTTTTCGTCTTAGAATCTTAAGCTCCTCTCTTTGCCCTCTCTTTCTATGGTTTTGCTTATGAAATTAGTGAGGTTTTAGGTATGGGTCAGAAGAGGGAAAGTGGAAAACATACTTGAACTTCCTTGTTTTCCCTGAATATGTTGATTCTGCTACCATGAGAGCTTGAGAGAAAAGAAGAGTTGATGAAACTCTAGAGAGAGAGAGAACCCCTAGGTTCTTATATGTTAGGAGGGTTTGCTCTGAAGAACCTTTAATAGTTATTGAGTTACATTCTAAGAGAGTAATTCCATGCTCTTGATTGTGTCTAGGCTCAAGAGAAGCACCTCCATCAAGGTGTGAGTGTGAAACTAAGAAGGGAGAAGAGGAAGTGAAAGGAAAAGCTTGTGTTGGCTCATAAGGTAGCTCTCTCTACTCTTTCTTGTTGCATTCTTGGATGTAATGGTCATTGTATTCTTATGTATATGCTTATTGTGTGAGATATGCCATATGTTATTGCCTTGATGCATTGGTACCAATATGCTTATATATTGGATTGTAAGAATTACTCAGGTGAGGTAGTGCCAAAAGTCCCTTGAGATGGGTGAGGTAAAGCCGAAAGTCCCTTGAGATGGGTGAGACAAGGCCAAAAGTCTCATAATCGAGTGAGGTCAAGTCAAAAGTCCTTAAAATCGGGTAAGGCCATCCAAAAGTCCTTAAACTCAGGTGAGGCTAAACCAAAAGTCCCTAGAGCTCATTCTTGGCATTGATTTAGTTTTCATGGCATGTGAATCATGTAGTGTATGATTGTGAATGGTTAAATGATTATTTGCATGCTTTGACTTGTTATATGCCTTGATTACTTCCTTGAATGAGTGCATGAGTTACTGAGATTCCATGAATCTCACCCCCTTCCCTCCCCTATCTTAATATGCTAGGTGGAGCTCAAGGAGAATCAAGTGCACACTAAGGAGCCTAGAAGCATGTGTAGTTAGATGATAGCTTATTTTGTTCTTTTGATGTAAAATGGTGCCAAAATGAATATGCACCTACTATTTTTGAGATGTAAATGTTGTAGCAAGTGTAAATGTATAGAAATATGATGTACAAACTATGTAGAGAGCCAAAGTAATGAAAATGTGAGATTTGTCATTTTTGTGGCTTGTATGTGATAGTGTATTTTGGCCCGTAGCATAGTGAGTTTGAAATGTATGATGATTTGGACAACTTAGACATATTATATAGACTATTTTCATGTTTTAAAACTTGTCCATGAGGTGTGAGAATATGTGGGAGGCCACTTGGACCCACTTTGAACCTTTTGGGTGCTAAAACTGCCAAATTTGTGAGCTACATCAAAGTATGACCAAATGAGCTCTTCTTGATATGAAATTTGGCATGCCTCTAGAGTTTGTAGAGAGCTTCTTGGGAAGCTAAAGTGGGTAATATTTGGAGGTCTAGAAAATATTTGGTGAATTGTTGAAGTTAGGAAATTTTAATGGTTTGGTCATGGCATTGTGTAGCTAGTCCGAAAATAAAACCATGTCATTCATGGAACAAATGGAGTCCAATTATCATGAAATTTTATAGGCATAAACTAGGCAATCACAAAAACCTATACCCACTAGAATCACCTCAATCAGAGGTCTATAGAGAGAGAATGAATCTTCTGAATTTCTGTATCAGCATCAGGGAATCCATCCGACCTTCGTTACTGTTCCATCAGTTTTCGAGGTCTAAGGGCTACGGGACTGATCTGAACTTATTTTTTTCCTCTAGTTGACATCTGTAGCTTTCCAAATTGGTATATTTTTCCTAGATTGGATTTGTGTGGATTTAGTTCTAAATTTTCGAAATTCATGACAGTAAGCTACACCAGTATCAGGGATAGTCGGACCTCTGTCTCATTTTTTATGTCAAACATGGTCCAAACGCTGAGATTGAGGTTTGGAATTATTTTTAGTGTAAATTTAACACTTAGAGCTTTCTAAAAAGCTAAGGTTTGCTTGATTCCCATTTTTCTATAATTATTTGTGATTTTCCAAAGTTAGAGCCAAAATTTGACTTTTTGGCCCATGTGAGAAATTGTATTTTCTTGGTTTTTGGCTTCATATCCGTGGTTTATGGCTTGTTTATGATATGTATGAGTCGTATACATGGAGTTTGAGTAGAGAAAGTGAATGATGGATTCAAGGGACCCACGGGGCAAAAGAAGAGTGTTTGAAACCCCGTTTATAGTATGAAAATGCCACGGTTTGTATTCGTTATTTGGAAATCATATGGAACCGAGCCCAGAGGGAGGCTAGATAGTATTAATATATTATGGTGTTACATAAATAAGTTAATTATATTCCAATAGTTGGTAAATTTATAAGGAAACTTGAACTAATTTAAGTTGACGAAATTATTATTATTATTATTCTTTATAGTTAACTACTTCTACTCTTAGTCAACTATAATTTAAAACTATACCTCTTCAAAGAATCAACATGCTCTAAGTACCCTTAAGTTGTCAAAATGTCATGATCTAAGATATGATTTACAGGGACCAAATTACACATTCCTAGTCTTTAACATGCTAGTTTATACAATCATCTGCAAGTTAAAGATTCAGCATTGTAGCTACACGCATACATGACCATCTAAACATAAGGAAATATAAACTATTCATTGCACCACATATAGTTATACTAATACATCATAAGCATGTCTAAACATATGTTGCTTTTTCCTTGTCTCTTGCTAAACTTTCACTAGGAAAAGTGTAGCTAACAAATAGGGTAAGATAAAAATCTCAATAGCTATTATAAATTCTCAACTTATATAGAATAAATTAATAATCTATATTTAATAACCAATACACAAGCCATGTAACATCATACTAAAGATATAGTTTGGCAAGTCTAAACTATGATCTTACACTTGTAGTGAAAACAACATATAGTTAAAGGCTAATAACATGAAAAGGTGTAACACCTTAGCTATCAAGCTCTTATTTAATTACTACAAATTCAATAGTAATTCCATTTACTGATAAAAGAAAATACTGAATTCAAGTTTTCCGAAATACAAGTACTTGCCTTTTCATAATATTCATGCCCATCCAATTTTAACCATAAAAGTAAAACATATATAACATCCTAAGAAAAATCTAGTAAAGTTTCCCTTTATAAAATTAAATATCTAGACCAATCAAATGGTCACATTTTAGCACAAACTCACTGATATGGAAAATACAGATAATAGTAGCATCAAATATCACAGTCTGAACATATAACATCATCTGGTACTGGATAACTCAAACTAGAGTTACATAATTGTTAACAATATAGTGATGCACATAACTACATTATGGAGGAAATAAAACTTGTAACACCATATATTTCTAGGTTGCTTCTTATCATTTCTAAGTCTCACATGATGAATTGCACAAAAGGGAATGGAAAAATGACATTAAAATAATGCCTTATTTCGCATTGCGTCGCGTATGAAAGTTTCATTCGGTGTCACGAGGATCATATGAGTTCATATACCACATTCTCATATTTAATTACATACATACAACTCATTTGCATCACCAAAATTGGCCCACAACTCGTGGAATTCAAAAGGGAACATCAAATTCACTCTATTATTTTCGGCCAGAATTTTAGTTTTTCTGCCACAACTTCAGAAATTTATAACTAAATCCACAAAAATCGAAATCATGAATTCTTGGCCATTATGGAAAGCTACACATGTCTAATTTATGAAAAAAAATGTGTCCATGCTATGAAACATAACACAGGAAGCGTTTGACATGTGAAAATGGGCAAAGGTTTCAGACAGCTACTGGTACTAATGCAAGTGTCTGCTATAAATTTTGAAAATGTCTAATTCATTCCAAAAAAATCCAATCCATGCAAATTATAACAATTTGGAAACCTATGAATGTTAAATTTATGGTAAAAATAGGTTCAGACCATAGAAAGCACGTTTAGCCATTGAAATTCAATGGAACAGTGACTCAGTCGTGTTATGCTACTATTACTGTTCCAGAAATTCAAAAATTTATATCTCTTAGATCAGACCTCCAAATGAGGTGCTTCTAATTGCTACAAGTTACTCTGAATGCCTAGTTTCTACCTACAAAATTTCGTAGCCATTGGACCACGTTTGCCCCTCGGATGACACAATTTCACAACTGACCAAATGAACAGTACTGGTGCAAATCCGAAATTCTGATGCCAACTTTGAAAAATCATAGAAAATTCCACAAACCTCCAAATGACCTAATCTTTAGCTTGACAAAAAGATCTAGGCAAGATCTAAGTGCATTCAAAATTTCAAGTCAAGAAGAGGTCATTTGTTCAAACTTTGCTATAGCTCAAGATTATGGCAATTTGGTTCCAATAAAGGGGCAAATTTGGTTCAAATGGGCCATTCATTGTTCCACACACATTTGAGCAACTTAGAAAGCATAAATATAACACAAATAAGTCCCTCATAAGGTTTGAATCCTCATACAACTCAATTTCATCATGCCACTTTCATATACATACATGCACAAGTGGGCTCTCAAGTGGCCAAAATACACAATTCTATATATTAAACTCTATTCTTGATACACACACTGACTTTATATAGTTTTACACTTATTCAAAGTGTCATGGCTCAAAAATAACATATACATATATTCTTTGACATTCTAATACATCAAAACTAGCAAAATGTGCTAAGAGATGGAGATTTAAGTTCCTTGGCCTCCATCTTTTGGATCTTGGACTCTACCTAGATCATGTGAAATGAGAGAAAAGAGGGGGTGAGATTCTTTGAATCTCAATAGCTCATACACCTATCCAAGCACATTTTCAAAGCATACAATATGTCAAAGGCATAAGTATGCAATCAATCAATTCATGAAGAATTCCACTTTCACATTTCTGTGTCACAAACTCATGTCAAGTATAAGAATGAGCTCTAGGGACTTTTGGTTTGGCTTCACTCCATTTCTAGAACTTTTGGATTGCCTCACTCTTGGTTCTTGGGACTTTTGACTTAGCCTCACCCATCTAAGGGACTTTTGGCCTTGTCTCACCTGTGCCATGAGACTTTTGGCCTTGTTTCACCCATATTAAGGGACTTTTGGCACTACCTCACCCTTGTGAGCCAATTCCACAATTCAAAGACATTCAATAAAGCATATTGATACCAAAATAGCAACATAGTATCAAGTGGCATGTCTCAAACATACAAATATACACACAAGCACACAATGACATATATGCAACAAGAAAAGGTGGAGAGCTACCTTGGGGCAAATTCAAGTCTTACTTTGCTTGTTCCTTCTCCTTTTTGGTTCCACAAACACAAGGAGGTGGGGTTAGATTTCTTTAGCCTATTCACAATAAACAATACTAAATTATACTCTTGGAATAAGTTCTAACACCCAACTCACTCTTAAAACTACACTTTGTTCTATTTGTTACAATATGGTTCCATTAATGACCTAATGAAGCAACTATCACAAGTAAAATTCTTGGTTCCATTCTCTTACCATATTTAGACCTCTTGACCTCATTTAAGGTCCTTGAAGCCATCACACACTCACTTTCACACACCTAGGTCCATGTTGCTTTATAAAGTTACATTATGGAAGCCATTGCCTCATCTCCTAACCTAAGGCTTCTAAATTTTCCCCAAGGGTTTCTCCTATCTTCTTTTATCATATAAAGTCTCAAATCAAGCTTGGAACTCTTTGAAACATCTCTTAGCTATCTCTAAGGGTTTTGACCGATTTATGCCTCCATTAAAGACCTATGGAGTTTGAGATTTTTCCTTGATGGATAGGGCACTTGGGAGGCTCCTTAGGAGTCTTAGAAACTCAAAAAAACACTCACATATGATGGGGAAGTCTTAAATCAACCCAGATTTTAAACTATGTTCAAGCACCCTATACTTTTTCAACTTGAAATTCAATGGCTTTTACTTGCTTCTAATGATAGATTCTTAATCCTTGCACTCCAAAACCTCTAATCCCTCCATAAATTGGACAGAAAACAGCCCCTAAGAAGTGGGCTCATGGTGGCCAAATTCGTGCAAAAGGAAGAGGGAGGAAGAAACTACCAAAGAATAGAAGTTTTACCTTGTTTTCTTGCTTCCTTTGGCTTGTTCTTCCACTTGGTTGGCTCACTCCCTCAATTTTCGAAATTTCCCTCTCTTTTCTGCCCCTAAAACAGCACCAAACTCTCCATTAAAACCATAGAAAGAAAGCTTGGGAGGAGAGGAGCAAGTTTCAAGAAGGAAGGATATGGAATTTCTTAAAGTTTCTTACCTTTTTCTTGAATTTCTTCCTCCAAAATCTTCCTCCTCTTGTGCACCTAAGAAGCTAGAGTTCTCCTCTGCAATTGGGTAGAAGTAAGTCAGTTTAGAGAGGGGGAGGCAGAATGTGGCATATAAAGAAGAAGAAAGAAGCTTCCTTTAACACTTTAATGCCAATTTTGCCCTTCGTTCTTAGCATTTTCATTTCTCCTTTGTTTTAGCTCATTTTTTAGAACCGTCTTTTCCATTATAAAATTTGGATTCCAAATTTAATAAAATGCCTTAGGAATCACTCAAATTGGAGCTAAAACCTTCCCGAGCGAACCGGTCAAAGTTTGGGTCAACCGACATCGGAAAGAATATATCAGAAGGGCTTTACCGGTTCCGGGGCTTCCCATGGTTTTTGGGACCTTTGAGAATCTTGGGCAACTCATTTCCATTTAAAAATCCCTCCTAGGTGTTTTTCCAAAATTACACTTATTTACGAAAATGCCACTAGTCTTTTGGCAAATTTTTTGAATTACTCCGGCCTTAGTTTCTGGGCAACTCAGGACTCAAATCCTTATTTTCTATTATTTAAAATTTTATTCAAATTTTATTTAGCCTTGGATCACTCATCTCAGGGGACTCGCTTTTTAAACGGGCCTGTTTTTATGTTTTTGCAACGTACCGAGCGTTACAAAACTTAATACATACATTCATTGTGGCATTACAACAAAATTAGTTACAAGATAATTCTATGGCTTTGCAATTCCAAATATCATTCTTTCTCTTTTCTTTTGCTGGCACTGGAGCTTCCACCAAGCACTAGTTAGAGGGAAAATAAAAAAGGGAGTGAGATTTGGGAGAATCTTAGTAGCTATACTCAAATAACCCAAAATAAACATGAGATAGTTAAGTAAGAATAATGCAAGTATGCATGGTTACATAAAACTAACATAAATGCTTTACATGCTTACAACATACTCTATGATAGCCATGAATCTTAACTTAGGTTAGGCTTTTCTCTTTGGCTTAGGAGAACTACTACATTCATTTCTATTGCCATTCTTCATCTTATAGCCTTAGCTCATTAAACATAACATACAAAACATGACATATAACTGATGCAATGTAACATAGCATATACTATGAGAGACAACCATTACAATACAATAAATATCAAGCTCAAACAAGTTCACAAGCAACTAGATAGGAAAGAGTAAGCCACCTTGTACAGTTAATAAGAAACCAATAAAACCTCTAACTTTCCTACTTTATTTTTCAGCTCCGTTTCCTTTTTTTCTCGATTTTACACTTACAATGGGATAGAGCCTCACTAGCTTGTCTTAAAAATGTTACATAAACATATCATTAGCATCTAGAGCTCATAACAATTTCTTTTAAATTTCTTTGACTTTTAACTACACTTTAGGCCACTTAAAGTGCACTCAAACCCCCTTTTTTACATACTTTCAAGATACATGCTTATGGGGTGACAAAATGCCATTTGAAATCCTCATTTTTTATCATATTCAAGGGCCTAGATTTATGAAATTCCTTTTAGACTTTAGCTTTCCAAAATTGGATCTTCACTTAGAGTTTATGTAACACCATAAATTTCTAGCTTGTTTCATACTATTTTCATGCCTTATGTCATGCATCTCACAAGGAAGCAAAAAAATGGTATTAAAAAAAGTGAATAAATTTATGTTACATAGCAGATAAATTTTTCATTCAGTAACCCATGGATCATATGGACTCATCCATCTCATTCTCATATTTAATTACACAAATACAACTCAACCATCTAAAGAAATGGCCTAGAACTCATATAAGTGGATGGAATACATAAAAACACTAGGTGCAACGTTGGCTAGAAATTCTAGGTTATTGTCATAAATTTTGAAAAATTATAACTAATTCTAAAAAAAATTGAAATCATGTATACTTTACCATTTGAGGAAGCTACAGATGTCTACTTTATGATAAAAATATATCCAAACCACAACATAGGCTGCTAGCAATCCTAAATTGATGGAACAATACCAGAGGTCGACTGTTATTACTGGTACTATCCTCTATCTTCAAAAATTCATATCTACTTGATCAGAGGTCCAATTAGAGTGATCTTGGTGGCTATGGAAATTTTATCATATCTAGTTTAAGCCTATAAAATTTCATAAGCATTGGATATCATTTGACTCTTATATGACATAGCCCAAGTTTTTGACCATATGAATAGTGTCTACATCAATTCAGCAGAAGAATGCCAACTTTGAAAAATCATAATTAATTCCAAAGAGCTCCAAATAATTTTATCTTTAGCTTTACAAAAACTCTAGATAAGATCTATATGTATGCCAAATTTTATGTGTAAATTCGTTCATTTGGTTAGATCTTGATATTGGGTTGCAAAATGTCTCATTTTGTATCATATAAAGGGTCTAAATGATCCATTTTGAGTTCTAAGATAACCATGACCACTTGAGCACGTGGGAATGTACCAAAATGACATTCTAAAATTGCCTCAAAGGTGCATAAACCCAGAAATTGAAAAATTACTCTTTCACCCCAAGCCATACGCAAGAATATAGAAGTCTAGTCTTGCTTCTCAATGTCCAAAATGCACTATATCATACACATAACAATAAATCTCATTTGTATATGATACATTTGCATAATTACATATGTACATAAGGTCATAGGACATATAAAATAATGAAGTACAACATTTGCCACTCATATAGCCATAAAGAAGCAAAATCTAAGCACTTTGTTGTCATACTTTCATCTTCCAACTTGATGGCTTCCATTACCTTACTCATGTAGTCCACCTAGCATGTTAGGATGTTGGAGAGAAGGAAATGAGATTCAAAGAATCCCAATAGCTCATTTCCTTTTCAATCACACATAAGAATGCAAAACAAGTCTTAAAAATGCATGCATGAGCATCATGGAGTGCATAATCATTTAAGAAACATTTTTGGTACTCGAACAAGTCATACAAAGCATACATAGGCTTGCCAAGTAATTGAATTAGCCTCACCTATTCTCTTATTGCTTTTGGACTTGCCCCACGCATTTTCTCTAAAAGGTTTTGACTTAACCTCACTCTTGGGAGACTCTTTACTTTGTCTCAACTAATTTTAAGGGTTCTTGGCTCACTCTCACCATGGCTAAGGGTTCTTGGCTTCACCACACTTAAGCAAATCCAAGCAAACATACTAGGTATTATTTGAAAACATATTACAACATCATGGTACCATAATATATATGCATATACTAGAACACTTTTCATGGCTTAAAACACATATAAACACATTCAAAGATAAGTTAAGCACGCATTCATGTATGAGAAAAAGAGAAGTGAGCTACCTTTATTACAACCATACACTTTTTCTCTTGGAAATGCTCTCCCTTCCTCGGCCTCACACAAAGGTGTGGGATTTGTTTCTCTTGGCCTAAACACAATATATGGAAGTCAATTAAGTTCTTAGAATCATTTCTAAGGCCATACATCTACTTAGAACACTAATTTTGTCCTATGGTTCATTTATGGTTCCTAAATACACCTAATGAAGCAACATCAATCAATTGAGTCCTAGGCTCTATTCTTTCATTTTATTTATGATTCTTGATTCCTTTTAAGCTTCTTGTAGTCATCCTATAATTAAAACAAAGAGCCTAACTACGTGTTGCTTCCTTAGGTCATATTATAGAATCTATGACATCAATTCATTCTCTTGGCCTCTTAAATTTTTTCTTGAGATTTTCTTTCATCTTCACTCATCATATATGACTCAAAAATGGGTTTAGAAAATTTTAAAACTATTCTTAGGTACATGGAACCCTCTTAGCCGAACCATGCTCCTTTCTTGGTATCCATGGAATTTGCTTTGTTTTCTTAGTGGAAGATGCATATGGGGAGCCTTCTAGAGATCTTAGGAGTTCATCCAAATACTCATTTAGACCTAGAAATTATTGTATCAAATCAAATTTTACAAGAGATACTTGAAACCCTAGGTTTGCTATCTTGATTTTCCATTGTTGTTTGTTAATTCTCTTTGCATATTCTTATTCTTTTCCCTTAAATTCCTAAGATTCACCCTTAGTTCTGCCAAAAATCCAAGTCCTCTTGGACTTCCATATGTTGGACGAACCATGGAGAAGGAGGAAGCAAGAGATAGCTACCATGGAATGAAGATTTACCTTGTTTTTCCTTAGTTTCTTGCTTGTTTCTCACTTTGCTTGGCCTTCTCTCTTCAAATCCAAATTTTTCACCTCTATTTTGCCCTCAAAATAGATCCAAGAACTTCAATAAAATTATGGGAAAGAAAGGAAGGTGGAGGAGAAGGAATTTACAAAGGAGAATGCATGAAAAATCAAGAAAAACCATACATTTTACCTTATTTTTCTCCTTCCTTTCTCCTCTTCTTGGTGCGCCTCAAACCCTAGCTTTCTCCTTTGGTATAGGGCAGAAACTAAATGAGCTAAATGAGTGAGGAGGTGGGGCGTGACCTATACATAGGTAGGTTTAATAAATACTTTTCAAAAATTCTAATTTTGCCCCTTTGTCTTAGTATTTTCATTTCCAATTCGTTTTAGCCTCTTTTTGAGAACCATCTTTTCCATTATAAAATTTAATTTTCAATTTAATAAAATGCCTTTAGAATCACTCAAATCGGAGCTAAAACCTTCCCGAAAGAATCTATCAAAGTTTGGGTCAACTGATGTTGGAAAATGTCCACCAGAAGGATTTTAACTGTCCCAGGACTTCCCATGGTTTTCAGGGCCTCTGAGAACCCCAAAGAACTCAAAATTTTCATTTAAAAATCCATCATATATAAATTCTAAAATTTGCTCAAAATTATGAAAATGTCATTACATTTTGTTAACCTTTCGTTCAAATTCATTTATTTATTCTAATTCTGTTTTTCTTTCAGTCTGAGCATGAGATTCTCATTTTTAGGAGTTTAGAATACTACTTAAATTTTTCAAGACCTTAACTAATTTATTTTATGAAACTTGCTTTGAAACATATCTATTTCCATTGTTTAACAAAAATCAAACATTACAATTTAGGTTAAGGATTTCACCAAGTTTAAATCCTAGGCCAAACTTTTAATTTTTACATTTACTATTCATATGGTCATTGGCACTATTTATTTGATATTTTCACTTTTTAACATAATGGAAATCATTATGTAATCTTAAGCCTTAAGGGGAAACTTTTAAAATTCAACTTCTAGGCTTCAAAATCTTGTCATACATGATCTATATAGCCACATTAGGGTTTATTAGAAGCATTACACGCTTGGTCACACAAATTTAATACCAATTGGTTCCATATTAACCTTTCTTGAACAGTAAATTTTCAACTACCAAAATCTAGCTTCTAAATTCAATTTAATGCTTCCATTATTGTTCTTATGTCATTTTAAGAATATCCATAGCCCAAAAATCCATTGAATAACTTCCTAGGCCCTTGAATTCCTCCTTGGCTAAAAAGGGTGACATAAAACCTTAACTTGAAAATTTCTAAGTTTTAATTAATTCTAGGCTTAGATTTTTATTTCTTGCATCATAAAACATCTAGACGTACTAATTAGAAGTTGAAAATAACATGGTTACCCATTTAACAAGCCTAGGCTGAAACTATAGCAAAACACAGTCTAGATTGCTTCCTTTCATGATTTGAGGGAAACTAATATTAGATATGAAATCCTTACATGTTAAAACCCTTGATTCCATCAAGAACTCATGAAAAAAAAAACTCTCCTCTTCACTTTCTCTCTCTTGGCCAAAACTTACAAGGCCTAGACACATAAATTTTGCAAGTGTTTCAGGTAGAAATTTACATGAATATGAAGTACTCTCCGTGTAAACTGTTTTCCTCCGATTGGTTTCTTAAAAAAGAGTTCCTTTTTGCCTTGGGTTAGATCTGAATCTTTAAGTTTTCATGAAAAAAAAAACCATCATTAGAAAGCTCTTAAAGAGAGAAACAACTTTCCTAATTGGCACGAGATGAAATGGAGCCACTTACTTGGCTAAATGGAAGCTTCATGTTCTCCTGTCTCTTCCCTTAAGTGTGATGCCATTAAAGGTTTCAAAGTTTGAAAATAGAATCTTAAAGAAGATGGAAGGACATGGCTTTCATGAGAAGCTTCATTTTATAATTTTTCAAAATGACCATTTTGCCCCTACCACACATATGCTCCATTTGAACTCATTTTTTAGGTTTTTCAGAATCTGACTACTTGCTACAAATTTTTAGGTGCTCTTTCATATAAAAATATTATTTTTGTGGTTTAGATGGCTTAAAATGGTGAAAACTAACTCCACCTAAAGTCTCAGCATTGTCTAACACTTTCAGCACATCAAAAGAGTCTTAACTATTTCTAACTATCCCTATAGTTTTTAAGATCTCTGAAAACCCTAGTGAGCTTAATTTTAGGCTTTAAAACTCTTTTCCTTGAGTTTTCTAACATTTGCTCAAAATTACAATTTTGCCACTATTGTACCCTTTTTCTTTGTTTAGTCATTTTAGCTTCGTTTTCTTTTCGTGTATGATTTCCTAGTCCCGTTTCTTGATATGCTGATTAATATTTTACTCTTATTTGACCTTAATTCAATTTATTTTAGGGTCCTCTACTGTAGTGGTCAGACGGAGTTTCAACTCCTGGAAACTCCTCTCACATCTATCATCCCACACAAAAGGTGTCTCTTTCCTAGTTAGCCTCGTTAGTAGTAAGGCCATTTGAGAAAAGCCCTGAATAAATCGTCTATAATACCCTACCAAACCTAGGAAACTCCTAACCTCGGTGATCGTTCTAGGTCTATCCCATTGTAACACAGCCTTAACTTTATGGGGATCAACCGCGACCCCGTTTCGTGAGATCACATGACCTAAGAATCTCACCTCGGTAAGCCAAAACTCACATTTACTGAGTTTGGCATACAACTTTTTCTCTCTCAAGGTGTTTAGGAATAATCTCAAATGCCTCTCGTGCTCCTCAAAAGATCTGGAGTACACTAAAATATCATCAATGAAGACCACCATAAACTATCTAGATACGATCTGAATATCCTATTCATGTAATCCATGAACACAACGGGCGCATTCGTCAGCCCGAATGGCATCACAAGAAACTCATAGTGCCCATATCTCGTTCTGAAGGCCGTCTTGGAGACGTCTTCAATTTTCACTCCCAACTGGTGGTACCGAGATCTAAGATCTATCTTGAAAAACACAGATGCCCCAGCCAACTGATCTAACAAATCATCAATTCTAGGGAGAGGATATTTATTCTTGATGGTAACTTTATTCAACTCTCTGTAATCGATACACAAACACAAGCTACCATCCTTCTTTTTCACAAATAACACCGGAGCTCCCCAAGGTGAAACACTAGGGTGGATAAACCCTTTCTCTAACAATTCCTCTATCTGCTCTTTTAACTCAATAAGCTCAGCGGGAACCATCCTGTAAGGAGCTTTGGACACCGGTCTAGCCCCAGGCACTATGTCTATAGGGAACTCTAGTTCTCTCTCAGAGGGTAGGCCACTAAAGTCAAACTCTTTAGGGAAAACCTCCGGGAATTCCTTGATAACTAGGATCTTCTCTATCCCTTCTTCTACCTCAGCCTGAATAGAGAAAAAGACTAGAAACCCTTGACATCTACACTCTAAATATCTCTCAGCCTGGGTAGTAGTCATAAAGGATAACTCAACTCCTACCCTAGGTATGGTCCTACAAGCAGGTAGGGAAATAGTTCAGTATTCACAATCAAGTATTGCATTATTCGCGTCAACCAGTTCATACCAATAATCAAATCAATATCATGGAAGGGCATACAGATCAAATCAATAGTGGTATGACAATGATTAAATTAAACAGTGACATTTAAGCAGGTATGGGAAGTAACCATGTAGCCTCCAATGGGTGTAGTGACAGACAAGTCAAATGGCAAGACACTAATGGCCAGACCCAATTGCCTCATACAATCATAGGATATAAACGAGTGACTAGCACTCAAATCAAACATAGCAACTACAGGAAAGCCATTCACTATCAGCGTACCTTGGATCAAACTGGGGGACGCACTGGCTTCCTACTTAGTGAGGACGAACACTCGGCCCTGTGTAACACCTTAATGTACTAACTCTATCTAGCCTCTCTTGAAGCTCGGTTCCATATGATTTCCAAAGAACTAATACTAATCCGTGGCACTTTCATACTATAAAGCGGGGTTTCAAACACTCATCTTCTGCCCCGTGAGTCCTGTGAACCCATCATTTACATTCTCTACTCACACTCCATTTATACAACTCACACATAGCATAAAACAAGCCATAAGCCACGGGTATGGAATCAAAAACCAGAAAAATGCTATTTCTCACATGGGCCCAAAAGTCATATTTTGGCTCTAACTTTGGAAAATCATAACTAATTAGAGAAAAATGGAAATCTAGCAAACCATAGATTTCTGGAAAGCTCTAAGTGTTATCTTTACACTAAAAATAATTTCCAACCATAATATCAGTATTTAGACCATGTTTGACATCGAAAATGAGACAGAGGTCCCGCTGTCCCTGTTTCTGGCTCAACTTACTGTCATGAACTTCGAATATCCATAACTAAATCCATAAAAATCCAATCTGGGCACACTATACCAATTTGAAAAGATACAGATGTCTACTAGAGGAAAAAAATAAGTCTAGATTAGTTCAGCAGCCTTAATTCCCGAAGATCGATGGAACAGTAATGGAGGTCAGGTGGCTCCCTGATGCTGATACAAAACTTCAGAAGGCTCGTTCTCTCTCTATAGACCTCCGATTTAGGTGATTCTAGTTGGTATAGGTCACTGTGGTTGTCTAGTTTATGTGTATAAAATTTCATGACATTTGGTCGCCATTTGGTCTATGAATGACATGGATTTCATTTCGGACCTATGGTAAAAGTACATGACCAAACCATCAATTTTTCCCAATTTCAACAATTCGCCAAACATTCTCTAGACCTCCAAATATTACCCACTTTAGCTTCCCAAGAAGCTTTCTATAAACTCTAGAGGCATGCCAAATTTCATGGCAAGAAGAGCTCATCTGGTCATACTTTGACGGAGCTCACATAATTAACGGTTTTGACACCCAAAATGGGTCAAAATGACCTCTCACATGTTCTAGCCACTCATGGACAAGTTTAAAAACATGAAAATAGTCTATATTACCTGTCCTAGTGGTCCAAATCATCATACATCTCAAACTCACTATGCTACAGGCCAAAATACACTATCACATGCATTCAACAAAAGGGGCAAAACCCACATTTTCATTAATTTGGCTCTCTACATAGTTTGTACATCATATATCCATACATTTACACTTGCTACAACATTTACATCTCAAAAATAGAAGATGCATATTCATTTATGGCACCTCTTTACATCAAAAGACCAAAATAAAGCTAACATCTAGCTAAACATGCTCCTAGGCTCCTTAAGGTGCACTTGAATCTCCTTGAGCTCCACCTAGCATGTTAAGTTGGGAGGGGAAGGGGTGAGATTCAAGGAATCTCAGTAGCTCATGCACTCATTCAAGGAAGCAATCAAGGCATATAACAAGTCAAAGCATGTAATTTAGCATCCAACCATTCTCAATCACATAATACATGTTGTACATGCTATGGAAATCACAACAATTCCACAAGTAAGCTCTAGGGACTTTTGGTCTAGCCTCACCCGAGTTTAGGGACTTTTGGATGGCCTCACCTGAGTTTAGGGACTTTTGACTTAGCCTCACTCGGTTATGAGACTTTTGGCCTTGTCTCACCCATCTCAAGGGACTTTCGGCTTTACCTTACCCATCTCAAAGGACTTTCAGCACTACCTCACCAGAGCAATTCTCACAATGCAACACACAAGCACATTGGTAACAATGCATCATGGCAATAACATATGGCATATCTCACACAACAAGCATATACATAAATATACAATGACTATTATATCTAAGAATGCAACAAAAAAGAATAGAAAGAGATCTACCTTATGAGCCAACACTAGTTTTTCCTTTCAATTCCTCTTCTCCCTTCTTAGTTTCATAATCACACCTTGATGGAGGTGCTTCACTTGAGCCTAGACACATCAAAGAGCATAGAATTACTCTCTTAGAATATAATCTTCAGAGCAAACCCTTCAAACATACAAGAATTTAGGGGTTCTCTCTCTCTCTAGAATGTCACCAATTCTTCCTCTCTCTCAAGCTCTCATGGTAGTGGAAACAACATTTTCAAGGAAAACAAAGAGGTTCAAGGGTGTTTTCCACTTTCCCTCTTCTGGCCCATGCTTAAAATCCAACTAATCTTACAAACAAAACCATAGAAAGAGAGGGCAAAGAGAGGAGATCAAGATGCTAGGAAGAAATGAGAGAAACTTGCTTACCTTTCCTTTGTTCTTCCTCCTTCTCTTAGTCTTTCTCACTCTTCACGCCTCTTTTCTCTCCTTGGGTCGAAGTCTAAGGCAAATAGAAGAGAAAGAATGAGTTGGGTCGTTTAAAGGAGTCAAATTCTCGCTTTTTACTCTTTTCTGGACTGACCCTCGCTATGGCGAAAATTAACCTTCGCTACGGCGAGCTCGTATCAGCTACCTTCGCTATGGTGAGGTTTAACTTTTGCTACGGCGAGCACATATCAGTTCCCTTCGCTATGGCGAGCTCGTATAGTTCTAGACTCCCATTTTCACTATGGCGCACACTACGACGAGCAGCCTCCCTGATTTTTATATGGAATGCCCGCACTCGCTATAGCTAGAATCACTTTCGCTATTGCGAATAGGCACTCTCGCTATTACGAGAAGACTTAGGAAAATTTTTTAATTTTGAAACTTTTCAGCTTTCTACTTTCTTTTCCTTTTCCCTTTTCCCGGTTGTTACACCCTGGGTCTGTGGCCTAGGAGGAGGCACTGTATCCATCTGAAGATAGTGTCTAGCAATGTGCCCTGGCTTTCCACACTTGAAATATGTCACCGAAAATTGCTGGAAGGATGACTGGCTTCGAGGAGGTGGCATACCTCGCTGTGGCCTTCTATTCCACGGCCCCTTGCCTCTCCTCTTGGTGCTAGGTGTCAAACTAGAACTCTTTTATGGTTTTGGCCTTTTCAAATATGAAACCCTCTTCTGACTAGCTGTAGTCGCAGTAGGCATGATAGCTTGCAAGTTAGTCTCAATCACCCTACTGACCTTCACAAGGGTATTAAACTTCCTGATCCGCTATGGAGTAACTCTGTCGCTAATCAGGGGTTTCAACCCAGTCTCAAACTACTCACATCTCCAGGGTTCATCATCATACCTCTAGAGGTAAGAGGAATACTGAGACAACTCAATAAACTTGGTCACATATTGATCCACAGTCATCTCATCCGTCTGTCTCAAGCCCATAAATTCCATCTCTTTCTTCATCCTCACCAAACTAGGGAAATATTTCTCATAAAACTCGACGAAGAAGCTTTCCCAAGTTATTTGTATGTTCTTGGTCTCCATCAGGGGTTTCGTGCTACGCCACCATCTATCAGCTTCCTTTTATAACATAAAAGTGGCTAGCTGAGCTTTCTGCTCGATGGTACAATCCATCACTGAGAATATTTTCTCCAACTCTATAACCCAAGCCTCCACCTTATCCGCATCCAACTCCCTATCAAACGAGGGTAGACTATTCTGCCAAACTACTTTAACAGTTTTTGGATAGGCGTCTGGGTCTGAGGAGCAGCAGGCTCTTAAGGAAATGCAGGTGGAATGCTAGATGTGAATGGTAGAGGTACAGGGGCATCTCTCTTGGCTTCTTTTTACTTGTCCAGGGTGTCTTGTAAATGCATGATCATATCATGCTGTTGTTGGGCAATGTACCTCTGCTGTTCCAACATCTCCTGATACTGGCCCATCATGGCCTCATATCGGTCAAACCTCTCCATGATGGTTCGCAGAGGATCCTCAGGCCCAACAGGAACCTCTAGCTCAGCTCTTTGAGCCCTGGGCAGCCTGCCTCTACCCCTGCCCCATCTAGTCTCAACCATGTCTGAAAAGAAGTAGCAACCCTTAGTTCACAATAATATCACAAGCACATATGCATATAGATGCTACCATTTCCATGGCTATTCACACCAAACACAAGTAAATCACATCATTCAAGAGCCTAACATCGAGCAAAAGTGCCTGAACCTTTGCTCTGATACCAAAAATGTATCACCATAATGCCTTAACTGCCATTACTCTCCCTCTGGGCTCGATTCCATATAATTTTCAAAGAATAAGTACAAACCGTGGCATGTTCATACTAAAAACAGGGTTTAAACGTTCATATTTTGCCCCGTGGGTCCCGTGAACCCATCATTCACATTATCTACTCAAACTCCATTTATTCAAGTCATACATAGCATAAAAAAACCCATGAACCACGGATATGAAGCCAAAAACCAAGAAAGTGCAATTTCTTAAATGGGCCCAAAAGTCAGATTTTTGGCTCTAACTTTGAAAAATCATAACTAATTATAGAAAAATGGGAATCTAGCAAACCATAGCTTTTTGGAAAGCTATAAGTGTTAAATTTACACAAAAAATAATTACCAATCACAATCTTAGTGTTTGGACCATGTTTGACATCGAAAATGAGATAGAGATCCGGCTGTCCCAGATACTAGTGCAGCTTATTGTCATGCACTTCAAAAATTCATAACTAAATCCACAAAACTCCAATCTATACAAACTATACCAATTTGGAAATCTACAGATATTAACTAGAGGAAAAAAATAAGTCCAAGTCATTTTAGTAGCCCTTAGACCTCAAAAACTGATGGAATAGTAATGAAGGTCAGATGGCTTCCTTAATGCTGATATAGAACTTCAGAAGGTTCGTTCTCTCTCTACAGACCTTCGATTTAGGTGATTCTAGTTGTATAGATCACTCTAATTGTCTAGTTTATGCCTATAAAATTTCATGACAATTGGACTCCATTTAGTCCATGAATGACATAGATTTATTTTCGGACTAGTTACACAGTACCATGACCAACCCATCACAATTTCCTAACTTCAACAATTTGCCAAATATTCCCTAGACCTCCAAATATTACCCACTTTAACTTTCCAAGAAGCTCTCTACAAACTTTAGAGGCATGCCAAATTTCATATCAAGAAGAGCTCATTTGGTCATACTTTGATGTAGCTCACAAATTTGGTGGTTTTAACACCCAAAACAGTTCAAAGTGGATCCAAGTGGCCTCCCACATGTTCTCACACCTCATGGACAAGTTTCAAAGCATGAACATAGTATATATAAAATATCCAAGTGGTCCAAATCATCATACATTTCAAACTCACTATGCTACGGGCCAAAATACACTATCGTATACAATCCACAAAAAGGGCAAATCCCACATTTTCATTACTTTGACTCTCTACATAGTTTATACATCATTTTTTTCATACATTTACACTTGCTTCAACAATTATATCTCAAAAATAGTAGGTGCATATTCATTTTGGCACCTCTTTACATCAAAAGAACCAAAATAAACTAACATCTATCTAAACATGCTCTTGGGCTCCTTGGTATGCACTTGAATCTCCTTAAGCTCCACCTAACATGTTAAGATGGGAGAGGGAAGGGGTGAGATTTATAGAATCTCAGTAGCTCATGCACTCATTCAAGGAAGTAATCAAGGCATATAAACAAGTCAAAGCATGCGAATAGGCATCTAACCATTCATAATCATACAATACATGATTTACATACCATGGAAACCATATCAATGCCAAGCATGAGCTCTAGGGACTTTTGATCTACCCTCACCCGATTTTAGGGACTTTTGGATGGCCTCACCCTTGGTTTAGGGACTTTTGACTTGGCCTCACTCAGTTATGAGACTTTTGGCCTTGTCGCATCCAGCTTCAGGGACTTTTGGCTCTACCTCACCTATCTCAAGGGACTTTTGGCACTACCTTACCTAAGCAATTTTCACAATCCAACACATAAGCATATTGGTACCAATGCATCAAGGCAATAACATATGGCATGTCTCACATAATAAGCATATACACAAGCATACAATGACTATTACATCTAAGAATGCAATAAGAAAGAGTGGAAAGCTACCTTATGAGCCAACACAAGCCTTTCCTTTCAATTCCTCTTCTCCCTTCTTAGTTTCACAATCACACTTTGATGGAGGTGCTCTCTTGAGCCTAGACATAACAAAGAGTATGGAATTACTCTCTCATAACTCAACAACTATTAGGGGTTCTTCAGAGTAAACCCTTCCAACATATAAGAATCTAGGGGTTCTCTTTCTCTCTAGAATTTCACCAACTCTTCTTTTCTCTCAAGCTCTCAAGTTAGTAGAATCAACATACTTTAGGAAAGCAAAGAAGTTCAAGAGTGGTTTTCCACTTTCCCTCTTCTGACCCATTCCTAGAACCCAACTAATTTAACAACCAAAACCATAGAAAGAGAGGGCAAAGAGAGAAGAACAAAATTCTAAGAAGAAAAGAGAGGGAAATCTCAAGCTTGCTTACCTTTTCTTTGTTCTTCCTTCCTTTTCTTGGTCTCTCTCTCTCCATACCCCTTTTCTCTCCTTTGGTCGAAGCTTAGGTCAGTTAAAAGAGAAAGAATGAATTGGGATGTTTTAAGAAGTCAAATTCTCCCTTTTTACGCTTTTCCTGACTAACCCTCGCTATAGCGAAAATTAACCTTCACTAGGACGAGCACGTATCAGTCCCAGACCCCTGTTTTCGCTATGGCACGCACTACGACGAGCAGCTCCCTAGTTTTTGTATGGGATGCCCGTACTCGCTATAGTTAGAAGCATTCTCGCTATAGCAAACAAGTACATTCCCTATAGCTAGACCATTTCTTGCTATAGTGAACAGGTACATTCGCTATAGCTAGGCCATTTCTTGCTATAACTAGCAGACTTAGAAAAATTTCAGGATTTCAAAAATTTCCTTGACCCTAGTGAGCCATTTATAGTTTATTATAATACTTCAGGCAAAGGGTTAGAATATGTGTTGATGCAGCAAGGTCGAGTATCTAGGCAGTTAAGGACTCATGAAGAGAATTATCCCACGCATGACCTGGAGTTAGCCGCCGTAGTGTTTGCTCTTCAAATTTGGAGACACTATCTGTATGGTGCTACCATAGAGATTTATAGTAACTACAAGAGTCTGAAATACCTATTTGACCATAAAGAACTCAATATGAGACAGAGGAGATAGATGAAGTTCCTGAAAGACTATGATTATGTGTTGAAATATCATTCGGGCAAGGCAATGTGGTGGCGGATGCCCTGAGTAGAAAATCCATCGATGTAGCCCATATGATGATTAGGGAGCAGGAGCTCCTAGAGAAGTTTAGAAACTTGAACCTCTCTTATCTGGTGGTATTGGGTAAATTGTATCTG
This sequence comes from Erythrophleum fordii, assembly GCA_032878935.1. Lineage (NCBI taxonomy): Eukaryota > Viridiplantae > Streptophyta > Magnoliopsida > Fabales > Fabaceae > Erythrophleum > Erythrophleum fordii. Next base: position 508,410 of record JAVQMF010000021.1, read on the forward strand.
AGTGAAACCTGAGTTAAGAATATATTGAGAACCCAGATCTTAGATGCCCGGAGGGAGGATGAGTTCTTGAAACAGATCAGGAATGAGATTTCTCAATGTAAGACCTCAGATTTTAAAGTGTCTAAGAATTGTATGATAGTATATCAAGATAAAATCTGTGTGCCTGGTCAGGCTAAATTGAGAGAAAGCATTTTAGAAGAGGCACATAATAGTAAGTATACTATCCATCCAGGTGCCACCAAGATGTATCAGGATTTGAAAAGAATTTTCTGGTGGCCAGAGATGAAGAACGATGTGACGGATTATGTGGCTAGATGCCTAGTATGTTAGAAGGTAAAGATAGAACATCAAAGGCCGGCTGAGTTATTGCAACTTCTAGATATCCCTAAGTGGAAGTGGGATAGTATAGCCATGGACTTTGTTATGGGGTTACCCAGGACATCCTCTAGATAAGATGGTATTTGGGTAGTTGTGGATAGACTAACGAAGTCTGCACACTTTTTAGCTATCAGGGCTACTTATACATTGGATAGATTAGCCCAGTTGTACATAAGAGAGATAATGCGACTTCATGGAGTCCTCAGTAGCATAGTTTCAGATAGAGACCCCAAGTTCACATCAAACTTTTAGGGGTCATTACAACATGCCTTAGGGACTAGGTTGCGGTTTAGTGCTACATATCACCCCTAGATAGATGGTTAGACTAAAAATACCATCCAGACATTGGAAGACATGTTGAGGGCATGTGTGTTAGAAATAAAGGGTAACTAGGATGCGTATTTACTGTTAACAGAGTTTACGTATAATAACAGCTACTATTCCAGTATTCAGATGGCCCCTTATGAGGCTTTGTATGGGAGAAAGTGTAGATCCCCTCTGTGTTGGGTTGAGCTAAGTGGGAGGAGTATGATAGGACCTGAGATTGTGGACTGGACTACCCAACAGATAGAAATAATTAGAAAGAGACTCCTTACGGCCCAGAGTAGGCAAAAAAGCTATGCCGATAAACGAAGGAAGCCGTTAGAGTTTGAGATTAGAGACCATGTGTTCATTCGAGTATCTCCAGTGACGGGAGTAGGTTGGTCAATGAGGATAAGGAAGCTCAGTCCTAGGTATATTGGTCCGTTTGAAATCCTTAAGAAAATTAGACCTGTGGCTTACCAAATAGCCTTACCTCCTAACTTAGCCCAAATCCACGGTATTTTTCATGTCTCCCAGTTGAAAAAGTATTTACCAGAACCCTCACATGTCATAGAATATGAGCATGTGTAATTGCAGGAAGATCTTTCCTATATAGTGAGACCAGAGAGAATTGTGGATGCTAAGCTGAAATAGCTGAGAAGTAAGAATAGTCCTCTAGTAAAAGTGATCTGGAGAGGTCTGACATCTAAGTAAGCAACCTGGGAATTGGAGGATGAAATGAGGTAAAAATATCCAAAGTTATTCTCTTAAGGTATGTCTTTAAATTTCGAGAATGAAATTTCTTTTAAGAGGGATAGAAATGTAACAACTAGAAAAGAAAAGAAAAAAAGAAAGAAAGAAGAAAGCTGAAAATTTTTAAAATCCTAAAATTTTTCTAAGTCTGCTAGCTATAGCGAGAAATAGCCTAACTATAGCGAATGTACTTGTTCGCTATAGCGAGAAATGGTCTAGCTATAACGAATGTACATGTTCCCTATAGCAAGAATGCTTCTAGCTATAGCGAGTGTGGGCATCCCATACAAAAACTAGAGAGCTGCTCATTGTAGCGTGTGCCATAGTGAAAATAAGGGTCTGGGACTGATTCATACTCGCCGTAGCGAAGGTTAATTTTCGCTATAGAGAGGGTTAGTTCGAAAAAGCGTAAAAAGGGAGAATTTGACTTCTTAAAATGTCCCAATTCATTCTTTCTCTTTTAACTGACCTAAGCTTCGACCAAAGGAGAGAAAAGGGGCATGGAGAGAGAGAGAGACCAAGAGAAGGAAGGAAGAACAAAGAAAAGGTAAGCGAGCTTGAGATTTCCCTCTCTTTTCTTCTTAAAATCTTGTTCTTCTCTCTTTGCCCTCTCTTTCTATGGTTTTGGTTGTTAAATTAGTTGGGTTTTAGGCATGAGTCAGAAGAGGAAAAGTGGAAAACCACTCTTGAACTTCTTTGCTTTCCTAAAGTATATTGATTCTATTAACTTGAGAGCTTGAGAGAGAAAAAGAGTTGGTGAAATTCTAGAGAGAAAGAGAACGCTTAGATTCTTATATGTTGTAAGGGTTTGCTCTGAAGAACCCCTAATAGTTGTTAAGTTATGACAGAGTAATTCCATACTCTTTGTTGTGTCTAGGCTCAAGAGAAGCACCTCTATCAAAGTGTGATTGTGAAACCAAGAAGGGAGAAGAGGAATTGAAGGAAAGGCTTGTATTGGCTCATAAGGTAGCTCTCCACTCTTTCTTATTATATTCTTAAATGTAATAGTCATTGTATGCTTGTGTATATACTTATTGTGTGAGACATGCCATATGTTATTGCTTGATGCATTGGTACCAATATGCTTATGTGTTGGATTGTGAAAATTGCTCGAGTGAGGTAGTGCCAAAAGTCCCTTGAGATGGGTGAGGTAGAGCCAAAAGTCCCTGAGGCTGGGTGAGACAAGGCCAAAAGTCTCATAACTAAGTGAGGCCAAGTCAAAAGTCCCTAAACCAAGGGTGAGGTTATCCAAAAGTCTCTAAAATCGGGTGAGGCTAGACCAAAAGTCCCTAGAGCTCATGCTTGGCATTGATATGGTTTCCATGGCATGTAAATCATGTATTATATGATTGTGAATAGTTAGATGCCTATTTGCATGCTTTGACTTATTTATATTCCTTGATTGCTTCCTTGAATGAGTGCATGAGCTACTGAGATTCCATGAATCTCACCTCATTCCCTCTTCCATCTTAACATGTTAGGTGGAGCTCAAGGAGATTTAAGTGCACACCAAGGAGCCTAGGAGCATGTTTAGATAGATGTTAGTTTATTTTGGTTCTTTTGATGTAAAAAGGTGCCAAAATGAATATGCCCCTACTATTTTTGAGATGTAAATGTTGAAGCAAGTGTAAATGTATGGAAAAAATGATGTATAAACTATGTAGATAGTCAAAGTAATGAAAATATGGGATTTGCCCTTTTTGTGGATTGTATGCGATAGTGTATTTTTGCTTGTAGCATAGTGAGTTTGAAATGTATGATGATTTGGACCACTTGAACATTTTATATATACTATGTTCATGCTTTAAAACTTATCCATGAGGTGTGAGAACATGTGGGAGGCCACTTGGATCCACTTTGAACCGTTTTGCGTGCCAAGACCGCCAAATTTGTGAACTACGTTAAAGTATGATCAAATGAGCTCTTCTTGATATGAAATTTGGCATGCCTCTAGAGTTTGTAGAGAGCTTCTTGGAAAGCTAAAGTGGGTAATATTTGGAGGTCTAGGGAATATTTGGTGAATTGTTGAAGTTAGGAAATTGTGATGATTTGGTCATGGTACTGTGTAACTAGTCTAAAAATAAATCTATGTCATTCATGGACTAAATGGAGTCCAATTGTCATGAAATTTTATAGGCATAAACTAGACAACCACAGATCTATATCAACTAGAATCACCTAAATCGGAGGTCTGTAGAGAGAGAACGAACCTTCTGAAGTTCTATATCAGCATCACGAAAGTCATCCGACCTTTGTTACTGTTCCATCAGTTTTCAAGATTTAAGGGCTACTGAACTGACCTAGACTTATTTTTCTCCTCTAGTTAACATCTGTAGCTTTCCAAATTGGTATAGTTTGTCTAGATTGGAGTTTTATGGATTTAGTTATGAATTTTTAAAGTTCATGGCAGTAAGTTGCACTACTATCAGGGACAGTCGGACCTCTGTCTCATTTTCGATGTCAAACATGGTCCAAATGCTGAGATTGTGGTTGGGAATTATTTTTATTGTAAAGTTAACACTTAGAGCTTTCCAAAAAGCTATGGATTGCTAGATTTCCATTTTTCTATAATTAGTTATGATTTTCCAAAGTTAGAGCCAAAAATCTGACTTTTGGGCCCATTAAAGAAATTGCACTTTCTTGGTTTTTGGCTTCATATCATGGTTCATGGGTTGTTTTATGCTATGTATGAGTTGAATAAATGGAGTTTGAGTAGAGAATGTGAATGATGGGTTCACGATACCCACGGGGCAAAATATGAACGTTTAAACCCCGTTTTTAGTATGAACATGCCACGGTCTGTACTTGTTCTTTGGAACTCATATGGAATTGAGTCCAGAGGGAGAGTAATGGCAATTAAGGCATTATGGTGTTATATCTACTGTTAACATGCCAATCTCAATTTAACTAAAAATTAGTTGTTACATTTCAGCCCTCATAAATAAAAATTTTATCCTTAAAATTTAGAACATGCCATATTAAAAAAGCTTTAGATATTTCTCCTTCATATTTGCTTCCATCTCTTAAGTAGCTTCTTCTGGAGGTAGCCCTTTCTAGACCACTTTCACTAGAGGAATACTTTTATTCCTTAGCTGCTTGACCTTGGTATATATGATTCTTTCTAGTGTCATAACAAATGAAAGATTATCTTATAATGCTACATTCTTATATTCTATGACATGTGAAGGGTTTAACTGGTTCTTTTTCAATTGGGATACAAGGAAGACATCATGAAGTTGGGCTAGGTTAGAGGTAAGGTTACCTGTTACTAGAGATGCTTTGATGAAAATGTGATTTCCAACCTTAAACTCTAATGGCTTTTTTCTAGTATCTACATAACTTTTCTATCTACTCTGAGCTGCTAGAAGTTTTTGCCTAATCAACTCTATCTACTTAGTGGTATGGCCTACTATATCAAAGCCTATAAGGTTCCTTTCTTTTAACTTAACCCAACATAATAGAGTCTTACACTTCCTCTTATAAAGTGCTTCATAAGGTGCCATTTCTATACTGGAATGGTAGCTATTATTGTAAGCAAAATTTTGTAATAGTAAATATGCATCCTAATTTCCTTTCATTTCTAGCACACAAGCTCTTAACATATCTTTTAAAGTTTGAATGGTTCTCTCTATCTGACTAACCATTTAGGGGTGGTATGTTGTACTAAACCTTAACTTAGTCCCTAAAGCTTCTTGTAATGACTTCCAAAAATTAAAAGTAAATCTAGGGTCTCAATTTGGTACTATACTGTTGGATAATCCATGTAGCCTTATTATTTCTTTTATGTATAATTGAGCTAATCTATCCAAGGTATATATGACTTTAATAGGCAAGAAATATGTAGGTTGAGTTAGTCTATCCACTATCACCCAAATAGCATCATTCCCAAAAGATGTCTTAGGAAAACCTATAATAAAATCTATGAAAATACTATCCCATTTCCATTTAGGAATATTTAAGGATTTAATCAGCCCAACTGGTTTCTAATATTCAATCTTAACTTTATAGTATACTAGACATCTGGATACATATTTAGCTATATCATTCTTCATCCTAAGCCACCAAAACATTTTTTTTAAATCTTAATACATCTTAGTACTACCTGGATGAATAGTGTATTTACTCTTTTGGGCTTTTCTAGGATCTTTTCTCTTAATTCTAACATAGGGAGAATATACAATCTATCACAATATCTCAAAATACTGTTACCTACAACATTAAACTCTATGTTCTTACCCTTAGAAAGTTGACTTATAATTTCTTTTACATAAACATCTCTTTCCTAATTTACCTAAGTCTTAAATTCACTCTCTATTTTGGTCTAACTCATAAACAAACTATTTAGTTGCATTTGACGCGTGAGACTCATGTCTCTGAAACTTTCTATTTAACATTAATATAGCTACATGGGTGGATTTCCTACTTAAGGCATTAGCCACTACATTGGCTTTGCCTATGTGGTATCTCACTGTAGGCTTATAATTTTTTAGAAATTCTATCCACCTCCTCTGTCTCATATTTAACTCTTTTTGGTTGAACAAGTACTTTAGGTTTTTGCAGTCTATATATATTTCTACATTAGCACCATATAAGTGATGCCTCTAGATTTTTAAAGCAAAGACCACTATTGCTAACTCTAAACCACAGGTGTGATAGTTTTTTTCGTGTGGCCGTAATTGTCTAGAGGCATAGGCTACCACTCTACCTTTCTATATCAAAATACACCTCAACCCTTTCTTAAAGGTGTCACTATACACTACAAATGTTTTCTTTATATCAAGTATGATTAATACAGGGGCTGTGGTTAACCTATGTGTTAACTTTTGAAAACTCTGCTCACACTTATCATCCCACTCAAATGGTTTATGTTTTCTGGTAAGTTTGGTTAATGGTGAGGCTATTTGGGAAATTCCTTTTATGAATCTCCTATAGTAGCTTGCCAAAATTAGAAAACTTCTAATCTCTATGACTATCCTAAGTCTATCACACTATAGAACTGCTTCTACCTTGTAGGGATCTATTGCAACCCCTAACTGAGAAATAACATGACTTAAGAAATGCACCTCTGTGAGCCACAACTCATATTTACTAAATTTGGCATAAAATTGTTTTTCTCTTAAGGTTCTTAGAACTATCCTCAACTACCTCTCATACTCTTTTAGAGTTTTAGAGTAGACAAGTATGTCATCTATAAAGATGACAACAAATTGATTTAGGTATGACCCAAAGACTCTGTTCATATAATCCATGAAAATAGTATATGCATTAGTGAGACCAAAGGGCATAACTAAAAATTTATAATGCCCATATCTAGTCCTGAATGTAGTTTTAGGGATATCCTCGGCCTTAACTATCAACTAATGATATTCTGACCTTAAGTCTATCTTAGAAAATACTGATGCTCCTGCTAATTGGTCTAAAGGGTCATCAATTCTAGGTAAAGGGTATTTATTCTTAATTATAACTTTATTTAATTCTTTGTATTCCATATATAACCTTAGACTTTCATCCTTTTTCTTGACAAATAGGATTGGTGCTCCCTAAAGTGAAACACTAGGTCTAATAAAGCCCTTGTCTAGAAGTTCCTCTATCTGGTTCTTTAACTCTACTAATTTTAGTGGAGCCATCCTATAAGGTGCTTTAGATATTAGTTTTGCTCTAGGAACTAAGTCAATATAGAACTCCACTTCCCTTTCAGGTGGTAATCCTCTAATTTCTGTGGGAAATATCTTAAGAAATTCCCTAACTATGGGTATCTCCTTTAAACTTTTTTCTACCTCAACTTAAATAGAAAAGAATATTAAGAATCCCTAACACCCTTTCATCAAACATCTTCCAGCCTAGCTGGTAGTCATAAATGCTAACTCAACCCTAATACAAGGTATTATTCCATAAGATGGCATAGATATAGTCTTCTGCATACAATTAAGTTGAACATTGTTTATAGAGATCTAATTCATACTAATAATAACATTAATCTCAACAAATGACAAGCATATCAAATTAAGTGTGGTATAGCATTGATCGAACTGAATGACATAATTGAAGTAAACATGGGAGGTTATTATATTATTTCCTAGAGGGGTAGGCATAAACAAATCATATGGTAAAGTACTAAGTACCAAACCCAGCCTCTTGGCATAGTCATAAGATATGAATGAATGACTAGTGCCTAAGTCAAACATAGCATACATAGTACAATCATTCACTTTAATCTTAACTTGGATTAAGCTAGGTGAGTGACTAGCCTCCCTCTAAGTGAGTATAAAAACTCTCCATTGTGTTTGCGGCCTAGAAGCAAGTGCTCCATCTTTTCACTATTGACACTTTCTATAACACCATAAATTCTACCTCATCTCATGCTTTTAAATGGCATAATATCATGAACCATACCCATAGAAAAAGCAAGGAAAATAGGATTATTTTTGCATCGCATCATATCTAAAAATTGCAATCGGTGTCATGTGGACTGTGTGAGCTCATAATATACTTTCTCATATTTAAATATATCATTACAACTCATTTGCATCAAAAATCATGCCCACAACTCATGGAAACCGAAATGGAGCATGATATATGTAGGTCCATTCTCGGCCAAATTTGCTCCATTTTCTAACCAATGTTTGGAAAATCATAACTAAATCTAGAAAATTTGAAATCATGCAATATTGGTCATTCTGGAAATCTATGGATTTCTACTTCACACTAAAATTATGCCTATGCCATAACATTCATCACAGAGGACTTTGACATCCAAGATTATCCAAAGGTCAGACTAGATTCTGGAACTGATATAGAATTCTGTAGAGAACTTTGAAAATGTCCAATTAATTCCAAAAAAAATCCAATTCATACAAATGATACTAATCTAGAAAGCTGTAGATGTTAACTAAAGAGAAAAAATATTAAACCAGTTTATCAAGCGCAAACCTCAAAATTCAATGGAACAGTACCTCTAGTCGGGCAAAATTACTAATACTAGACAAAAACTTCAAAAATTCATATCTCCCTCTCTAAAACTCCAAATGAGGTGCTTCTAGTTGACATGAGTCACTGTGATTGTCTAGTTTTTTGGTATAAAATTTCATGGCAATTGGACATCATTTGAGCCTCGTGTGACAGAATTCAATTTCAAACCAAATGAATAGTATAGCTGACCAAAACTAAAAAATTTTCTAATTTTGAAAAATCATCAAATATTCTATAGACCTCCAAAAATTATGATCTTTAGATTTCCAAAAATATCTCAATGAGACCTAATTGCATACCAAATTTCAGATCAAGACTAACTCATTTGGCTAAAAAGTGACATAGGGTTCCATAATGGTCAATTTTGGCTCCATAAAGAGTACCAAAATTGCCAAATGGATTTTCCTTGGTCTTGGCACCTTTTGGACAAGTCTAAAAGTACATTTAAGACTTGTGTGAGCTGCCTAAATAGTCCCAAACCTCATGCATTTTATTTTGGTCATTCAACCCACACTTATGCATATTTTCATCAAACTCCCAAGTTGCATACTTTGGCATTACATACTTAAAATATATGCTAGAGCTCATACATCATATCCATACATTTAAACATAAGATAACATCATATTTACATATGTCTCAAGGGTCATGGACCATTTACAATATCATATACATCATGAAATAACATTATGGTTCCAAAAAAGAGAAAAGCTGAGCATATGGTTGTCAATCTTCCTTCTTCATTATTGTTGGCTCCCATCACCATAGGCACTTGGTCCACCTGGCATATTAGATCATTGGAGAGGAGGGGATGAGATTCACAGAATCCCAATAGCTTATCTCCCATTCAATCATACATAATATGTGCAAAGCAAGTTTTACACATGCATGCATAGAAAAATAGAAGTTATGGACATTTAAAAAGTAAGATTGACATATGAACAAATCATACAAGACATTCAAGAGCTCACTAAGTATTTGGATTGGCCTCACACTTTTCCTCATGAATTTTGAACTTGCCTCACCTATTCTTTAAGTACTTTAGACTCAACCATACTCTTGGGAGCTTACTTTACTTTTAGGAGATTCTTTACTTTGTCTTAACCAAGCTTTATGTTTCTTGGCTCATCCTCACCATGGTGAAGAGTTCTTGGCCTCTCCACACTCAAGCAAACATCATGTATTCATTTGGAAAAATAACATGACATTAAGAATCATAGCATATAAAGGCATGCTAGCATACTTTTCATAGCTTGAAAATACACATACACACATTCTAAACAAGCTAAACACACATCCATGCATGAGAGAAGGTGAAGAGAGCTACCTTGTGTATACTTACACACTTTTTCCTTGAAATTTGAGCCTCCTCCTTCGGCTACACACCCACAAATTGGTAGAGATAGTTTCTCTTGGCCTAGGTACAATTTATGGGAGCCAATTAAGTTTATGAAACATATTCTAAGGCTACATAACTTGCTTAAATCCTAGATTGCCCTATAGGCTCCATTATGGTCTATAATTGCACTTAATGAAGCAACACCCCTTAAATAAAGTCTAGGCCTCATTCTTTCCTTTCAAATATGATTCTTGACTCCTTTTAAGCCTCTTGGAGTCATCACACCATTAAAACAAAGGGCCTAACACTATGTTGCTTCTTTAGGTCATGATATGGAACCTAAGACACTAAATCACTTTTTATAAGTTCTAAATTTTTTCCAAGGCCCCCTTCATTTTCATTCATCAAATATGACTCAAGAATAGCATTAAAAAAAATTAAAACTCTCCCTAGCTATATAAACATTCCTAGGCCGAGACATAGGAGGTTTTTAGGCTCCTTGGAGATGTCTTTGTTTTCTTGAAGGAGGAAGCTTATGGGGAGTATCTTAGATGTCTCAAGAACTCATTTAAACTCTTAATTAGACCTAAGAAGCATCACATAAATTCAAAAATTAGAAGGTGCACTTGAAACCCTAAGTTTTGTATCTTGATTTCTAATGGCTATTTCATGGTTTTCTTTACATATTCTTATTCTCCTTCATCAAATACCTAAGATTCACCCTTGGTTTGGTTGAAAATTTCACTCCCTAGGGCTGTCTATATCTAGGTCAAAACATGCTCAAAGGAAGGGAGGAGGAAGACCAAGTGGAAGAATTGCATAATACCTTGTTTTCCTTGAATTTCCTTGCTTATTCTTGCTTTCCTTAGCCTCCTTACTTAAATTTCAAAACTTCCCCTATGTTCTCCCTTCAAAACAGCCCTCAAAAATTCAAAAAAATCATGGAGAAGAGGGAAAAAGAGGAGAAGAGATTGGTGGAGAGAAAGCATGAAAAATAAGCAAATTTCCATACCTAAAGACTTGAATTTTTCCTCCTTCTTCTCTTCCCCTGGTGTGCCACTCTCCTTGGGCTTTGCTTCTAATTTGAAGCTGGAAAATCTGAAGTGAAATGAGGGAGAGTGTGAGGCGCCAGATATATATAGCTAGGACAAAAGGACTGTTTCAAAAATTTTAATTTTACCCTTCATATTTTGCATTTTTATTTCTCTCTCATTTTAGCTCCTTTTTGAGAATTATCTTCTCCATTGTAAAATGTAGGTTCCCAATTAAGAAAAATGCCTTTGGAATCACTCAAATCGAAGCTAAAACCTTTTCAAACGAACTTATTAAAGTTTAGGTACACTGATTTTGGAAAATGTCTATCGGAGGGGATTTAATTTTCCTAGGGCTTCCCGTGGCTTTCAGGGCCTTTGAGAACCTTGAAGAACTCAAAACTTTCATTTAAAAAGCCCTCCTATGTGAATTCCAAAAATTGCTCAAAATTCCAAAAATGTCATTATGTTTCGTAGGCTTTTCGTCAAAATTTGTTTCTCCATTCTAGCTCCATTTTCCCTTTTGTCTGAGGCTAGAATTTTCATTTTTAGGATGCTAGAATGTTATTTAAATTTTTTGGAACCTTAACTAATTCATTTTAGGGGACTTGCTTTGAAAACGCTCTTGTTTCTGTTGTTTAATGAAAACTGGACATTACACTCTCTAGCCACGTGCCCTGGGTTCCCACACTTGAAGCAAACATTCTGTCCAGTTAGACATGGTTTATTACCCTGGTTCCTGCCACACTGTGGGCATGCTATGCCATGTGAACTTCCTTGGCTAGGATAGCTTGACCTCTTGCTTTTCTTCTTGCCTCTAGGCTTCTTCACACTTTTCATGCTACCACTACTTATAAATTCTTCTTCTCAGGGTCTCTTAGCCTCTAAAGTCTCCCTCTTATTTTGCATGATTTTAAGATTACTTCTATCACTCTACACACCTTGATTAAGTCATTAATGTAACACCATAATTTTTAACTCATTTCATAACATTCTCATGCATCACATCATCAATTCCATGAATGAAGTAAGAAAAATCCATTAAAATAATATATTTTCTTACCTTATATTGTGTACAAAAATTCCACTCGGTGTCACGTGGATCATGTGAACTCACACTATACATTCTCATATTTAATTACATGAATACAACTCATTTTCATCATAAAATATGGCCCACAACTCATGGAATTCAATAGAAGACTCAAAATACTCATGTATATTTTCGGCCAAAATTTTACTCTTTTTTTACCAAACATTGGAAATTCATAACTAATTTTAGAAAAATTGAAATTATACATTCTTGGCCATTCTGGAAAGCTATGGATGTCTACTTCACACTAAAAATACCCAGATATAACATCCATCACAGAGGACGTTTGACATTCGAAAAGGTCCAAAGGCCAAACTACCCACTGATGCTATCACAAATTTCTACAGTAAACTTTGAAAATGTCCAATTAATTCCAAAAAAATCAAATCCATAGAAATGATACTAATATAGAAAGTTATGGATGTTAGCTAGAAAGGAAAAATAACTCCAGATCAGCTCAAGTACGCCAAGACCTCAAAATTCAATAGAACAATAACTGAGGTTGGGTGAAGCCCCTAATACTAGATAGAATTTTTAAAAATTCATATCTCCCTCTCTAGATATCTAAATGAGGTGCTTCTAGTTGACACAACTCACTGTGAATGTCTAGTTTCTTTGTATAAAATTTCATGGCAATTGGACATCATTTGAGCCCTGTGTGACAAATTTCATTTTTAGACCAGATGAATAGTGCATCAGATCAAAACCAGAAAATTTGCAAACTTTGAAAATTCATCAAATATTTTGTAGACCTCTGAAAGTCTTTAGCTTCCCAAAAAGCTCTCAACAAGCTCTAATTTCATGCCAAGCCTTAGATCAAAAAGAGTTCATTTTGCCAAAAAGTGATATAGGGTTCCATTATGGTCAATTTTAGCTCTATATAGGGTACCAAAATGACCAAATGGCTTTCCTTAGGTTTTGGCACCTTTTAGGCAAGTCTAAAAGCATAATTAGAACTTGTATGAGCTGCCCCAATGATCCCAAATCTCATGCATTTCATTTTGGCCATTTCATCCACACATATGTATAATTCCATCATACCATTCATGAAGCTAATTGCCATTATATACTCAATTCACATTCTAGTGGCTACATAACATATTCTCTCCTTCATACATAGCATAATATCATAATTTCACATGTTCAAGAGATCATAGATCATATAATCATAGGATTACATTCTTTGATACAAATATGGCCTTTGTAACACCCCAAAACTAATTAAAGTGTTAGTCATGAATTTGGGTTAATTAAAAATAATTAATATGGAATAATTGGGTAAGTTAAGTGAATGAAAATTTTAGGGAGATAAATTATTAATATGAGTTTGAGGTTTAATTAGGATAGAAACTTTGGTTAAGCTTAAATTAATGTAGGAGATCATGATAAGAGGCTAGTGGAGGCACAATAAGTTAAGTGCAGACCCAATCTGATTCAATGTAGTAGAGGCCTAAGATTCACCTTTTATAGGCTTTCATAATTGGCCCAACAACCTTTGTGCAGACCTAAATCCTTTAAGCTCTTAAAACTTAGTCTGGCCCAGTTAAATCTCTGTAGCCCAACACCTTGAAGCTGGCCCAATCAAGCTTAAATCTGAAGCCTATTTAGAGTTGAATCATTAGAGCAGCCCATAACCCATAGAAAACCTAACTTAAACCCTAGAAACTAACCTAGCCACCCCCCATTCTGCAGAACACAAAGACACAAAAGAAAAATTCAGAGGTTTAAAAGGAGGCTAGGGTTTGGGGTAAGAAATTCATTATTTCTCACTTCTAGAGCAAGATTCAACCAAGATAATAGTTATATAACTTCATCCCCTTCTCTTCCTCTTCATTTTGGCCCAATTAGTTTTTCATTTAGAGTATTTTCACCATACCCAAAATCTGAAATATGATTGTTTGGGATTTTCTTGGTGAAATTTCGTAGGTTGAGGTTAGGGTTGAGATTAGGTAAGTATAAACTCTCCATTGTGATGTATTTTCCATTAGTTTAAGACCCATATAGTAGACTTATAGTATAGGCCTTAGTTTTGTGCGAAATTTCCTATGATTTAGACTGATATATTGATGTTTCTGATCTAGGAAAGGCAAAATCCGAAATTAAAGACTCTTGGTGATTAGGTAGGTATCCCTTAGGTAATTGTTAGTAACTTAATTCTTTTAGCATTGGGTTATTACCACAAATGATGAATGAGATAGTAATGGACTGATAAAAATAAACATTTTCTAATATTGTGATTTAAGAGGATTTTGGTATTGTTGTAGCTTACCAACTCGTCTACAAGTGAGGTAACCAGGACTATATTAATTCTATGCATATATCTACTTTAATTTTATATTTGCTATACATGAATGATTTAAAATGTTGAATGAATTGGTTGGTTATCTATGGTATTGTGATTGGACCTGGTGAGTCCATGGTGGAGCTATGGTACGGCTGCCACTTATACATGTGCTTCGATTAGGCACTGGGTTATGATCAAACCCCAAATGTACTGAGCCCTAGTTGTGTTCAATGAGGAGTAGGTGCCATGGACGGGCCTCTCTAAGTGTTATTGGCCTTTAACATGCAGAAATATGATTGCTAGTATAGGATAGTAATTATGATAGCCTAATTATTTTATTTATTGATATGACTGGTATATTTTCTGATGCTTATGTAAAATTATACATATATGTTAATTAAATTAGAATGTATGATGGAATTTTCCTTGGTTACTGAGATTTATATCTCACCCTATTTCATAGGATTATAATTTCAGATGAAGGTTTTTTTAGTAAGGATAAGGGTAAGCAAGTAGATAAACATCCATGATCTGAGGCCTGGTGTGGGGAGCTACACTTGGTCTGAATGGAATAGAGTAGATGCTAAATTTTGTTAACCTTTGTATAGCATCATCATGTATCTGTATTGCCAAGTATAGGAGTTTGTATTTTGATAATATAACATGTACCTATTGAGGAGTAGGCCTTACTTTAGTTTGGTATTTGATGTATGGATTTATGATATCTGCTGTGAGCTTTGTTGAACTATGATATGGCTTATTATTGGAAATGTAATCATGTGATATTTGAGATATTGATATGAACCATCAATGTATGGAACCCCCACTGATTGTGTATCAAGTGATAACTACTAATAGTTCATGAATTCTTATTATTGATGCTATACAAACTTGCTAATAGAAGGTAATTAGAGAAAATAAATTAACCCTTAAATCTTGAACTAGTAAGGATAGATTAGCTAGATAAATTAAGCTAATGAAAGCTATTCGAGCCCCACAATTAAGATAGAGAGGCCCTAGGGTGTCACTGGAGAGAGAGTGGAAAGTATAAAATAAGATTTTAAGAGTTGTAGGATCAAAAGGTAATTCACCGCGACTAAAATAGAGTTAGCTGCAGCCAATAGAGGCAAAGTTGCCCAGGGAGAATGCCAAAGAGGAATTCGCTGCGGCGAATTATGGAATTAGCCGTGGCAAAATATAAGAGGCAAAACTAGGAGTCATTCAGAGGGTAATTCACTGCAGCTAAATGGGAATCGGCTGTGGGAAACTTTTACGAGAATTTGTTGAGCGTTCCAGAGAAGAATTAGCCTCCTCGAAAGGAGGAATTGGCCGCGACCAATAGTGAGAGGCGAGCAAGGTAGGTTCCAAAAGGCTTCCTTGTCGTGGCGCCATGTAGGTTAGCCACGACGAAGGTCCAAGTCGTAACGAAATCAGTGACAATGTAAGAAGTGAACCTAAGGGGAATTAGCCACAACTAAATGGAAATTGGCCATGACGAACATCTTAAAACCCTTATATTCACCTAAAAACCTTGGTTTTCTATATGGCAATCTCAAGGGATGACTTAGAAACATTGGTAGAAGATTCTTGTGAGATGGAATTAATAAGTAATAGAATTAAAGGCTTAAGAATAAGGGTTTGTTACCCTTATGTACATGAGTACTTGTAGTTGTATAGTTTATGACTCTAATAACATTAAGGTTCAAATTTTCTCGTATTTTCAGAATGTAACTAGTCATAATGACTTTTAATCCATATTTATGATTGTTAATTGTATATTTAATCTTAATTACAATGATTAGAGATTAGGGTCATTACAGCCTTAAAGAACCAAAAACTATGCATTAGGTTGTCAAACTCTTTCCTTCAAGGTAGTTAGATTCCATTACCTTGTCCATTTGGTCCACCTAACATGTGAGATCATTAGAGAAGAAGGAATAAGATTTAAAGAATCCCAATAGCTCATCTCCCATTCAATCA
Source organism: Erythrophleum fordii (assembly GCA_032878935.1). Lineage (NCBI taxonomy): Eukaryota > Viridiplantae > Streptophyta > Magnoliopsida > Fabales > Fabaceae > Erythrophleum > Erythrophleum fordii. The sequence goes on from JAVQMF010000021.1 coordinate 524,540, forward strand.
TACATAATGGATGCAAACAAGTCTCATATATACATGTATGGTCATGTTGACATGTGTAAACATTCAAGAGACATTTTCATTATTTGAGAAAGTCATACATAGCATACAAAGGCTTACCAAGCAAGTGGATTGGCCTCACCTAATTTTTTATGGATATTGGACTTGCCTTGCCCATTCTTTGAAAGATTCTTGGACTCAACCATACTCTTGGGAGCCCATCTTACTTTTGGAAGACTCTTAACTTTGTCTTAACTAATCTCAAGGGTTCTTGACTCATCCTCACCATGGCTAAAGGTTCTTAGCCTCACCACACTCAAGCAAAGCCAAGCACACATCAAAATATCATATGAAACATAATATGTCATCATAAAACCATGGCATATGAAATCATGCTATCATACTTTTTATGGCTTAAAAATACAAATACAAGCATTCTAAGACAAGCTAAGCATGTATCCATGCATGAGATAAGGTGGAGAGAGCTACCTTGCACACAATCACACACTTTTCCCTTTAGATTCAAGCTCCTATTTTCAGCCACACACATACAAAGAGGTGGAGATCATCTCTCTTAACCTAGACATAATTTATAGAAGCCAATTAGGTTTATGGAATTAATTCTAAGGCTACACACTTTCTTGAACTCTAGCTTAGTCTATAAACTTCATTATGGTTCTATAATTGCACCTAATAAAGCAACACCCCTCAAATAAATTCTGAGCTCTATTCTTTCCTTTCAAATATGATTTTTGACTTCTTTTAAGCCTCTTGGAGTCATCACACAATCAAAACCAAGAGCCTAGCTATATGTTGCTTCTTTAGGTCATAATATGGAACATAAAGCACCAACTCACTTCTTATGAGTTCTAAATTTTTTCCAAGGCCTCCCTTCATTTTCATTCATCATATATGACCCAAAAATAAGCTTAGAAAAATTTAAAACTCTTCCTAGGTATACTAACCTCTCTTGGCCAAACCTGGGAAGCATTTTGCTCTCCATGAACTTTGCTTTGTTTTCTTGATGGAGGAGGCACATGGGGAGACTTCTAGGGATCTTAGGAGCTTATTTAAACTCTCATTTAGACATAGGAATCAAGGTATCAAATTAGATTTTGTAAGGAATGTATGAAACCCTAGACTTTGCATCTTGAATTTCCATGGCTATTTGTTAATTCTCTTTACATATTCTTAATCTCCACACCCTTTTTCCTTAGAATCACCCTTGGTTCTATCTAAAAATCAACTCCTCTTAAGTCTTCTCAAGTAGGGCAAAATGGTGGAGAAGGGGAGCAAAGGGTAGCAACTATGGAAGAAGAAAATACTTTATTTTCATGGCTTTTCTCACTTGAATCTTGTGTTCTTTGAGCTTTTCTCTTAAAATCAGAATTTTTTCCTCAATTTCTCCTCTAAAATAGATCTATATACTTCATTATAATCATAGGAAATAAAGGAGAATGAAGGAGAAGAGGTTTGGAAGGGAAAGAACATGAAAAACCATAAAAATCCATATCTTTCTACCTTGAATTTCTCCTCCTTTTCTTCTTCCTCTTGTGTGCCTCATCCCCTAGGATTTTCCTCTGGTTTTGGGTAGAACATGGTCATGCATAATGAAGGGAGAGGAAAGGTGCATCATATATATAGGTGGGAGGAAATTACACTTTTCAAAAATTCCTATTTTGCCCTTCGTTCTTGGCATTTTCATTTCTCCTTTGTTTTAGCTCTTTTTTTAGAACCATCTTTTCCATTATGAAATTTAGGTTCCCAATTTAGTAAAATGCCTTTGGAATCACTCAAATTGGAGCTAAAACCTTCTTGAATGAATCCATCAAAGTTCGGGTACACTGACATTGAAAAATGTCTGTCAAAGGGGCTTTAGCTGTCCTAGGCCTTCCCATGGTTTTTAGGGCCTCTGAGAACCCTAGGGAACTCAAAAATTACATTTAAAAAGCCCTCAGTGTGAATTTCAAAATTTTCTCAAAATTACAAAAATGTCATTACATTTCGTAAGCTTTTCGTAAAAAATTCTTTCTTCATTCTAGCTCTATTTTTCTTTCTGTCTAAGCCTGAGATTCTCATTTCTAGGAGCTTAAAATGCTTTCCAAATTTTTTAAGACCTTAACTACATCATCTTGGGGGACCTTTTGTATCTAATGAATTTCGTTCGTTTACAGAAAAATCATACGTTACATTTCTCATATTTTTTCTAGTTTTTGGAAAATTGGATATTACAATTAAAATCTCTAATTCTTTGAGGTGCAAATTTGTCTCTAATTTTTGGTAACAATCCCCTTTCAAGCCTTTCAGCTCACCACCTCTCATCATCGAATTTCTATAAATAGGGAGAGTATCTAGATAACTCTACAAATTTTGCCATATATTGATTAACGGACATATCTTCTGTCTATTTCAAAAGAATAAATTTTCACTTTTTCTTGTCCTTTATTGAACTTAGGAAATATTCGTCATGAAATTGGTGCAAGAAAGTCTCCCAAGTGATCGAGATGTTTTTAGTCTGCATGATCATTTTTGTACACCTCTACCAAACATCTGCTTATCCTTCAAGCTTGAATGCAGCCATCAATGCTTTTTACTCTGACATGTACTCCATCACCTTGAAGATCTTCTCTAATTGCATAAACCACAACTCAGCTTTTGTGTATCAAATTTACCATCAAATGCAAAGGGATTATACTTTCTAAATTGCTATATTACTTGCATAGTAGTAAGCTGAGGCTGGATAGGTAAGGTAGGACTGTTGTCTATGCCCCTATGGGCTAAGGTTCAAGTTCAGATGAATGTGGCACTTATTTTTGAAGAACCTCCCTAGTGGGTACTGGTGGATGCTGCATTTGCAAGGTGCTTTCCCTTTCACTCTCTATCTTTGTTAAGGTCTCCTGAACTTGATAGATCACTTCCTATTGTTGCAACAACATTACTTGCTGCTAATCTAGGTGTTGGACAATCTCCCTAAAGTTCTTGCCACAAGAACTTTTAGTTCTTATCTTGCTGGAACGCTCGTTGGTCTACCCTTTCTTGTTGTTATCATTTGAAAAATCAAAGGTTTCAACACACATTCCGTAGATATCACAGATATCTACATCATCCAAATTCCTCAATCAAAGCACATATATCAAGTTTTCCAAACAAGTTATGCATTCTTAACCATCATAGAGTATAAATGCCTGAACCATTGCTCTGATGTCAAAAATGTAACACTTTAGTTATCTAGCTCTTACTTAATTACTATGGATCATTAGCAAGTCCATTTACTAATTAAAGAAAATATTGAATCCAAGTTTTTCAGAATACAAGTATTTGCCTTTTTTATAATTTCCATGTCCATCCAATTTTAACCATAAAAGTAAAACTACATAACATCCTAAGGAAAATCCAGTAGAGCCTTATAAAATTGACTATCTAGACTAATCAAAATTTCAGTACAAACTTATAGACATGGAAAGTACATATAATAGTAGTATCAAATATCACAATCTAGACATATAACATCATTTGGTACTAGATAACTCAAACTGGAATTATATCACTATTAACAGTATAGTGGTGCACATAACTACATTATGAAGCAAATAAAACTTAGAGCATACATTCATTGTGGTATTATAACAAAATTAGATACAAGACATTTCTATAGTTTTGCAATTCCAAATATCATTATTTCTCTTCTCCATTCCTGGCACTGGAGCTTCCACCTAGCACTGGTTAAAGGGAAAATAGAGATGGAGGTGAGATTTGGGAGAATCTTAGTAGCTATACTTGAATCATCCAAAATAAGCATGAGATAGTTAAGCAAGAATAATACAAGTATGCATGGTCACATAAAACTAAGATAAATGCTTTTCATGCTTACAACAAACTCTATCATAGACATGAATCTCAGCTTCGCTTAGGCTCTTCTCTTGGGCTTGGGAGAACTATTGCATTTGTTCCCATAGCCACTCTTTATCTTATAGCCTTAAATCATTAAACATAACATGTAAAACATGACATATAACTGATGTGATGCAACATAGCATATACTATGAAAGACAACCATTATAATACAATGCATATCAAACTCAAATAAGTCCACATGAAACTAGATAGGAAAGAGTAAGCTACCTTGTAAAGTGATAAGAAACTAATAAAACCTCTAAATTTCTTGCTCTATTTTTGGTTCTATTTCCTCTTTTTTCTTAGCTTTACACTTATAATAAGATAGAGCCTCACTAGCTTGTCTTAAATATGTCACATAAATATATCATCAATATTTAGAGCTCATAACAATTTCTTTTAAATTTCTTTCACTTTTAACTACATTTTAGGCCATAGAGTGTACTAAAAACTCCTTTTTACATACTTTCAAGATACATGCTTATAGGGTGGCAAAATGCCATCTAAAATGCTCAAATTTAACCCTATTCAAAGGCCTAAATTTATGAAATTCTGTTTAGATTTTAGCTCCCTATAATTGGTTCTTCACTTCAACTTTAGGTTAGGGATTTCACCAAGTTTAAATCTTAGGTCAAATTACGTTTCTAGAATTCATAATTCAAGTCATAATTTTCACATTTACTATTCATATAGTCATTGACACTATTTATTTGGTATTTTCACTTTTTCACATAATAGAACTCATTATGTAATCTTAAGCATCAAGGGGTAACTCTTAAAATTCAACTTCTAAGCTTCAAAATCTTGTCATACGTGATCTATATAGTCATATTAGCGTTTATTAGAAGCATTACAAGCTTGCTCACTGATGCTCACTAGAATAATGACACCGCAAGTGTACAGGTCGCAAAAGTAGTACGTGATAAATCAAAGTCGTTCCCTCAGAGAATCATCACGATTGGTGATTAGGCATTAGAGTTCTTATGTTTATTTTAGTCAAACAAATCAACTTGTAATTGGGTTTTTATGAAAATTAATTTAAATGCAATTGAAAATATTGAAAGATAGATTTTATCGAAATTGAGCAATTAAAGACACCCTAAAGATTCTAATCCCCTTTTTACACAGTGTCAATCATCCCTTTTTTATATTAGTTAGCTTATTATTAATTTTAAAGTCAAGGGTTTAATTGGGTATAAATATCTTTTGATTCATTTAACCCTTATATTAACTTGACTCTTTGATGTCTCAAAAGAGTAGTCAATATTCAGTTACGCTCAGCCCTTATCCAGACTACCTAGGGCCCCTGAGTATATTTCTATCTCAAGTGCAAATCAGATTATATCTAATCCTAAGTTGTTTAATCAATGGTCTATAAGCAATTCCCTTCTTTCAAAGGTTAATTAATACATCCACAATTAAACTAAAGGAGGCCAATAAATAGAATGAAACTATAATTCAGATTAAACACTAAAATCTTTAATAATCCAACATAATATCAAAGGAGACAATTTCCAAAGGTTAAAGGTTCATAGAATCCCTAAAGGTTACAAAATTTAGCCACTCATGGCTTGAAATTCACAATCAATCTTAGCAACCATATCAAGAATGATCAACTAGAAGGGGAGATAGAGTAGAAACACCTAATCGGCAGAATAAATGATGGAATCACTAATTTTCTTATCAGAATGGAGCTTCCCTAACACCACTTGTGCATTTTTCTCCTCTTCTAGTCGGCCAGAACTCAGTCGCTAAATACCGAAGCCCTAACTCCCTCTCCTCTTTCTTTTAGCTTGAAAAGCAAAGCTGTGCGTTTCAGGGACCGATCTCGCTATGGCAAGGAGTGGCTCTTGCTATAGCGAGAGTTCATAAGTTCTCAGATTTCTGCTACGTTTGCTACTTCCACGCTATAGCGAGTTGCTCCCTGGAATTTCCATGCAACGCAACTTCGCTATTACGAAGTGTCCCCTTCACTACGGCGAAAGTGCAATCTCGCTACAGTGAACTGTGTTCTCATTGTAGCGAGAAGACTTGTTCAATCTACCTTTTGTTACAATTGAAATACTTTCTTTATTTTGTTTGATTGAATACACTTTTAACCATATTAATCAAGAGAAAAGTATTTTGTCTCCCTAATTTAGTGTCAAATATATTCCTTTTGAATCCTAAATTAGGGGGTTATCAAACTCCCCCATACTTACATCCTTGCTTGCCCTCAAGCAAGTCTTAGAAAGAATCAAGTAAATGTGATTATTGATTACTTCTTTTCCACAGTAAACACCCAATCAATCAAAATTTTAGATTCCCCCCCACACTTATAATAAACCCAATTTTAGAAGCAAAAGTTTAGTAAAACTCAAATTGAATTTGAAAACAATGTACTCATAGTAACACCCTAATTTCTAAAGTGTGTGTGTGTTCCACAAGAGATGTTAAGAAGCAATTAAGTAATCTTCAATAAATCCTCACTGCAATTTCAAGACCAAATCCAACCATCTGTGCTAACTTCAATCATCAAAGCTCATTAAGAGGGGTCTCTTTTGTTCAATGCAGAACTATTTTTAGCACATTCATTTTTTTGTTTGTTGTTTTTTTTCTCCTCTCCTCGTCAATTCACTTAATCTTTTTGACGCGCATGACAACATTGGTTATGAAGCCACCCGGTTACTCAGATTAAGGAAATCCTCAGAGGGCTATTAGCATACTCTTAGTTTTATCACTGTTTGACGTGAAAGTCCACACTTTTTGGTGCAAACCCCCGGTTACTAAGTGATTTCAACCATTGGAGTAGAGAATTTTTTTTTCTCTCCTCGTCAATTCACTTAATCCTTTTGACGCGAATGACAACATTGGTTATGAAACCACCCAGTTACTCAGATTAAGGAAATCCTCATAAGGCTACTAGAATACTCTTAGTTTTATCATTGTTTGATGCGAAAGTCCACACTTTTTAGTGCAAACCCCTGGTTATTGAGTGATTTCAACCATTGGAGTAGAGATTTTTTTTTAAGCATTAGATATCCCTCTCAAATGACAATCAAGTATCCATCAGGAACAGATAAATTGGGGAGGTCTAAAATAACTAGAGGCTCATTAGAAGAAAAACTTGCTTCTATTATGGATGCACACTACAACTATATTACTTACTTTGTTCATTTCAAGTTTGCTTAACCCTCACATTCATTGATTAGTATTCATCTAAAGTAAGAGGGGATGAATCTGATTTAAAATATAGGCATTATGGTGGATTGAATATTATTATTAAAAAGACTTCCCTTTATTGTAAAAATGTTTATGTCCGCTTATACCCATCTAGCCTATGTTTATCTATGTTTACCTTCCCCCACACTTAAAGGTTACATTGTCCGCAATGTGTAAAATGGGGAAACAAGAAGTAGAAAAATAGAAGTAGACGGGGGCAGAGGGAAGGGATGTAAGGAGGTAGAAAGAGATGAGACTCCCCTGATAATAAGATATAAGGAAGCGAGGGGTGCGTGTGAACAACTCCTTCATCTAAGAGACCAAAAATAGACAAAGAACACGCAGCAAACTGTAACTTGGCATTAGAAATAAGAGAACAATTATGAGCATAGCCAATTCAGGATTTAAAAGCATAACAATATATAGTTATCCAAAATTTAAAGTGAGGAAAAACAAAATAGAAACGGGCAACTGGACATAGAGGTCCTAAGAGTCAGAAGGCCCAGGTCTATCCTGAGGTGCAGAATCCTGAGGGATAATGATAACTGAGGGTTGAGGAGCCTCATGAGGTGGAGGTGGAGGTGCAGGCATCAGGTAGTCCATAAGCATCTACAGCTGATCTTTTGATTGACAGGACATGCCCTTCTAGCCTATCAATGGACTCTCTCACCTAACCCTCAAATTCTGTATGAGGTGGTGCACCGTGTCTCATCGGTTCTAGAGTACCCAGTCGCTGCTATAAGGGAGGAGGTGGAGATGCCTCTGGCTGTGCCTGTGCAGGTGCTCGGTGTCTACGGCGATGTCCTAGCGTATCCTTCATACTATCATACTTGAAGGGCCCTTTTAGCTTGAACTGAACGTCATTTTTGGAGACGTGGCTACCCCCCATTGTAAATAACTTTGTAAGCATGTGAGGGTAAGCCAGGTTGACCCTATTAGACCTCGCCACTTGTTTGAAATTTAAGTACATGAGACGAGGGATATTCACCCGCTGCCTAGTCATGAAACACCAAGTCAATGTAGCCCGTTCTTGGATCATGTCAGATCTATGAGAGCTCGTCAGGATATTACTGGTGATGAATTGCAACTAAAACTGAGCAAGTTTGTTGAGTTAATTAACGGGGTAGACTTTATTGACCAGCCGTGCTCGTCCTTCTTCTGCAATAGTAGTTTCCACCTCTTCCCAAGGGATAGACTGAGGATTCTCTATGTAGGACTGGAATGCACATTCTGGGACGTCGGGTAATTCATAGAAGTCTTGAAAGACTTTCTCATTGATGCATACTCAGGCTAAATGGCAATAATATTCGTCCTCCTCCTCCTCTATGTCCTCAAAGTTGGCATACAATTCTTGGATCATCAGTGGAATCCGATGCACTGGCTTTTTGGTGAAGCCTTGCAACTCATGCCACTCAAAATCAGGGAAAGTGAGATCCAAGACATGGGGTGCATAGTAGCGATCTTCAACTACCCTTCTGTCAGAGAAAAGTCTCTCGAAATGAAATTTCGCTCTGGCTGATGCAAATCGATCCTTATCATAAGATTTCTTCTTTTGCTTCAAGGAAGAAGCTTCAGCAGTCTTGGTTTGCTTTTTGGGAGCCATAACTGTGAAATTCAAATAAGAAAGAGAGACAGAAATCAGTGGCAGCATTAATAGGAAACCACATAATGAGGAAAAGGAGAAAGGAGTGAATTAGATGAATGCAGCGTGCATATAATAAAGGAAAGTCACTACTAAAAGCATGCAAGGGAATAGGGGGCAAGGAATATGGAAGCAAACCAAGCAAAATGTTCCAGAAAAGCGCAGCGTCTGGAAAACTCTCGAACTTGCTATAGCGAGTTCGAACAGGGTTCTGCACAGTCAAATTTAAACGAAGGAAAAATCAAATTAAAGCTATCTTTCTGCACAGAAACAATCGACCAACAGAAATCATTCAGAAAAATTGACCAATCGACCCCTAAGTACACAGATATATACAAAACAAATCCAGCCCTAATATGATCTTAAACAGCGAAAACAACAGCGATTTAGGGGAGAAGGGAGTTAATCAACTTACCTAATGCAAGGAATGCGATGGATGAGGGGAATGGGAGTGCAGGAAGCACGAGATTTAGCAAAAGAAAGAATAAAAGAGACTGGGGTGCTTCGTCGCAGTGGCGAGAAAGAAAACGACGGAGTGGGGAAAAAATTATGGGTTGTTTTATTCGATTTTTTTTTTTAATATAGAAGCTCGCCATTACTAGGCAATAGCGAGGGCTTCTTTGGGATTATTACCAAAAGTAAAGCTATTGTACTCGCAATAGTGAAATTTACTCTCGCCATTGTGAGAAAACTTAGATAATTATTGGTGACCGAAGAATCTTGCTATAGCGAGGAGCTCTCTGGATTTTGTATTGAGCCATGGAAATGCTGCATTCACTGTAGTGAATGAGTTATCTCGCAATAGTGAGAAAACTTTGTAAGAATTTATGCAACACTTCACTCGTCATAGCCAAGCTACAGCGAGATACACTCTGGATTTTATACCAGAAAGGAACATAGAGATCTCGCTATGGCGAGATAATCTTCTAGCTGTAGCGAGAACACTTAACATTGCTGGCTTTGACTCGCCACAGCCAGGCCATAGCGAGGTACTCTCTCGTGTAAGTACCAGAAGTGGGACAAGCAGTCTCGCCATAGCGAGATAGACTCCTCGCGATAGCGATTTATTTATTTATTTATTTATTTATTTCCCCACTTAAATGCTCACTAAAATATTCTCTAACTCTATTTATACTCCCTATCAACTTAACCTATTGCCCTCAAATGTAACCAGATATAATCAGATGATTATAATAATGAATTGCAGTTTAAAGCAAGGTTAGAGACTCCCTGTAAATCATGTCTGGCGTTGCTCTTTCTTGCCAACCACTTGCTCCTTAATATCCAACATTTCAACACCAACATCTAACCTATAAAACCCATAAAGAAAAAGAATTATCAAACCCGAAATGAAAAGAACTTTAAATTCAAACATAAAAACAAGACAAAAACTTGGGTTACCTCCCAAGGAGCGCTTGGTTTATAGTCCTCAGCCAGACTTTGTCAACTAATCACGGAGGTTGAGCCAAGTTATGGACCATTATTTGCCGGTCTATGTCGCCACCCAAATAATGCTTAAGCCTTTGACCATTTACTTTAAATTGATCTCCTACCTTTTCATCTTGAACTTCAATAGCTCCATAAGATATCACAGAGATTACCTTGAATGGACCAGACCACCTTGATCTCAACTTACCTGGAAACAACTTTAAATGAGAATTATAAAGTAATACAAGGTCTCCAGGTTCAAATGTCCTTGGTAAGATGTGTTTATCATGAATTCTTTTGGTTCTTTCTTTGTAAATCCTAGAGCTCTCAAAAGCTTGCAATCTAAACTCATCTAACTCATTTAGTTGCATTAATCTATTTTCACCCACTTTAGCCATATTAATATTCAATTTCTTTATAGCCCAAAAGGCCTTATGCTCTAACTCAATGGGTAAATGACAAGCTTTGCCAAAAACTAATTGATAAGGGGATATACCTATGGGAGATTTAAAAGCAATCCTATATGACCATAAAGCATAATCAAGCTTATCTGCCCAATCCTTTCTAGTGGGACTCACAGTTTTTTCCAAAATTCTTTTTATCTCCCTATTAGATACTTCACAAAGGCCATTGGTCTGAGGATGGTAAGCTAAAGCCATTTTGTGGTGAACTCCATATTTTGCCAGCAAAGATTTAAACAAGCGGTTATTAAAATGAGTTCCACCATCACTAATAATAGCTCTAGGGGTGCTAAAACGAGAAAAAATGTTTTTCTTTACAAATCGCACCACTGTTTGAGCATCATTATGTTGGCAAGCTACCGCCTCAACCCACTTACTTACATACTCAACTGCCACTAAGATATATTGTTGGCCTCTAGAAGAAATAAAGGGACCCATAAAATCAATTCCCCACAAATCAAATAACTTAACTTCAAAGATACCAGTTTGAGGAAGTTCATGTCTTTTCGAAATATTACCGAATCTTTGACAAGCATCACAGTGAGAAACAAAAAAATGAGAATCCTTAAACAATGATGGCCAATAATATCCAGATTGCAAAACTTTATATGCAGTACATTGGCCACTAAAATGACCATCATAATGAGCAGCATGACAAGCATGTAAAATGTCATTTTGTTCAGTTTGAGGCACACACTTCTGCAAAATTTGGTCAGCACACTTCTTATACAGAAAAGGTTCATCCCATACAAACCATTTCATATTATGCAAAAATTTTTTCTTTTGATAATATTCCAATTCATCAGGCACAATGCCACTGACCAAATAGTTGGCATAGTCAGCATACCAAGGCACAAACATACAATTCACAGCAAATACAGACTCATCAGGGAAATTTTCATTAATCAATAAGTCATCCACAAACTCAGAACTATTCATCAGTCTAGACAAGTGATCAGCAACTTGGTTTTCAGTTCCTTTCCTATTAGCAATTTGCACATCAAATTCTTGCAATAATAGAACCCACCTAATCAACCTAGGTTTAGATTCTTTCTTACACAATAGATATCTGATTGCAGCATGATCAGTATGAACTATAACTCTAGTGCCCATCAAATACACCCTAAATTTCTCAAAGGCAAAGACAATAGCAAGCATTTCTTTTTCAATAGTTGAGTAATTTACCTGAGTTCTAGCTAGAGTTTTACTTGCATAGTAGATAGGATGAAAGATCTTACCATGTCGCTGCCCTAGTATAGCTCCAATCGCATAATCGCTTGCATCGCACATGACTTCAAAGGGTAGTGACCAGTCAGGGGCCACTATGATTGGCGCGGTGATAAGCCTTTGCTTAAGCTCTTCAAAAGCTTTCAAGCAATTTACATCCAGCTTAAAAGAAACATCCTTTTCAAGTAGTTGAGATAGAGGCTTCACTATCTTTGGGAAATCTTTGATGAATCTCTGATAGAACCCAGCGTGCCCTAAGAAGCTTCTAACAACTTTCACATTAGTAGGGGGTGGTAATTGCTCAATCACTGAAACTTTAGCTCGATCCACCTCCAATCCTCTTTTTAACACCTTATGCCCAAGCACTATACTTTCACAAACCATGTAATGACACTTTTTCCAATTTAAGACCAAATTGGTATCTTCACATCTTTGCAAAACTCGTGTCAGATTATCCAGACATTCTTCAAAAGTAATGCCAAATACTGAGAAGTCATCCATAAAGACTTCCATGATATGCTCGATCATGTCAGAGAAAATCGACTTCATACATCTTTGAAATGTGGCAGGGGCATTACACAATCCAAAGGGCATACGTCTAAATGTGAAAGTTCCATATGGACATGTGAAAGTGGTTTTTTCTTAATCCTCAAGAGCAATGGCAATTTGATTGTACCCAGAATGACCATCCAAGAAATAAAAGAATTCTTTTCCAGCTAACCAATCTAACATCTGATCGATGAATGGAAGAGGGAAATGATCCTTTCTTGTTGCCATGTTCAACTTCTTGTAGTCCATACAAACTCTCCAACCTGTAACTGTTCTTATGGCAATCATTTCATCTTTCTCATTGTTTACCACTGTCATTCCTCCCTTTTTAGGGACACATTGCATCGAACTTACCCAGTCACTATCTGAGATGGGATAGATAATTCCAGCATCAAGCCACTTGATAATCTCTTTCTTGACCACTTCTTTCATTATAGGATTTAAGCCCCTTTGATTCTCCACTAATTTCTTATGGTCATCATCTAAGAGAATTTTGTGCATGCAGATGGCTAGACTAATCCCTTTTATATCAGCTATAGTCCAACCAATGGCTCTTTGGTGCTCTTTTAACACTTATAACAGTTGTTTTTCTTAGGGAAGAGTTAGTGCAGATGAAACGATGACTGGTAATGTCTCTCTTTCCCCCAAATAAGCATATTTTATGTGGTGGGAGAGGTTTCAACTCTAACATGGGAGGCTGCTCGATGGATAGTGGGAGGACATGAGCTTTTCGTGAAGTCAGCTCTAGTGATTCAAACTGGCCATTCTGCTTGGCCACAGGTCTAAATGCATTCAGTTTGTGCTGAACCTCCATTCTCAACACCTCTCCTATATTTAGTTTACCAACAAGTACTGCTTCCAGAGGATCTATGAAAATGAAAGAATTTAACTCTTCTTGAATTGCCTCCTCAACAATAGACACCCTTGAGCATTCTTCCATGCTATCTAGGTGCTTCATAGCTTTCTCCACACTAAAGGTAACTTGCTCATCTCCAACTCTCATTATAATTTCTCCTTTTTCCACATCAACTAATGCTCTGCCCGTAGCTAGAAATGGTCTCCCAACTATTAAAAGGATATCTCTGTCCTCTTCAATATCAAGCACAATAAAATCAGCAGGATAAATGAATAGGCCAACCTTCACTAGCACGTCTTCAATTATTCCATGTGGATAAGGAAAGCTTCTGTCAGCCAGTTGCAGTGTGACAATTGTTGGATTTGCTTCACCTATCTGTATCTTTCGAAAGACAGATAATGGCATAAGATTCACTGCAGATCCTAAATCACAAAGTGCTCGACCCTCAAATTTATCCCCAATCATGCAAGGGATAGAGAAAGAACCAGGGTCTTTGCACTTAGTTAGAAGAGTGGATTTGAGGATATTAGTGGTCTCTTTTGTTAAAGCCACTATTGCAAATTCAGTGAACCGCTTCTTCTTGCTAAGCATGTCCTTAAGGAACTTAGCATATTTAGGCATTTATTCTAAAGTCTCAGAGAAGGGGATATTGATGTGAAGTTGTTTAAACATGTCCAAAAACTTCTTATACTGCTTATCACGGACCTTCTTTTGCAATCTCTGAGGAAATGGAGGCAATGGCACTATTGTAGGATGCACCACTGTCTTTTCTTTAGACTTTTTCACTTTAGATTGCCCCTCCTTGACCTCTTCTTTTTCCTTTAAACTAGCAGTCTTTTGCTCTTTTTCCTATTGAAGTTCTTCATTTTCAATCTGAGTGACCTGATGGAACCTTAGGATTATTCGGCTCCTTCACTTGAACTTGTATTTCAGGGAGCTCTTTACCACTTCTCAAAGTGACAACTTTACACTCTTCCTTACCATCTCTCCTTGGATTAGGGATTGTATCACTTGGCAAACCTTTTTGATACAGTGCATTCACAGCAGAAGCTAACTGCCCCATCTGCACTTCTATATTCTTGAGAGAAGAATCCACCCTTGCGTTAATGCCAGCTTGCTCTTCATTATTCTTGATTTGAGTGGTCATGAATTTAGCCAAAACTTCCTTTAAATTTGTTTTGGGTTCCTGAATAGGTACATTTTGCCTTGCCACTTAAAAGAACCCAAGAGGTTGAGTTGGCCTTGTTCCAGAGGATGATGGTTGATTAAGTGATGGGCCATTCTTCCCAGAGAAATTCAGGTGATTACGCCATGTAGGATTGTAGGTGTTTGAATACGGATTCTGATTCTTCAAAAAATTTTCCATATAGTTAACTGATTCTGTAGATGTAAAGGGGCAATAATCCGTTGAATGTAGATCCCCACAATTTTCACAGGTAGTTGAGGCCACTTGAGTAGAACAGGCACTCATATACTGACTTCGTTGCACTTGAGATTCTAGTATATCAAATCTCTTGTTCAGAGCGGAGAGAATGGTTGCAAATGGAACAGAGGAATCTTCTTGAGCATTAGCAACATTAGCACTCACCCTTCTGTCACCCCCTCTTTGCACATAGCTTTCAGATAGTGTGTCCAATGCTAGAATAACATCATCTACTGGCATTTCATCCCAACACCCATTTAAAATTGCATCCAACATCGTATCAGTTTGTGGGGTTAGACATGTGTAAAAGTTTTGAATAATGGCACAGTTATCCATCCCATGACTCAGGCACTGGCAGAGCAAATGCTTATACCTTTGCCATGCAGCATATAAATGCTCGTCTGAAACTTGGTTGAAGTTAATAAGTTCACGATGGGCATCCGCTATTCTGCTGTTTAGAATGAAGCGAGCTCTGAATCTTGCTTCCAACTTGCCCAAGTGTCAATCGAACCCTCCAGCAGAATCAATAACCATTCCTTAGCTTTTCCTTGTAGAAAGAGTAGGAACAGTCTAAGTCTCAAAACATCCCTTGGTACCCCATTCTGCTTGAATGAATCACACACTCCCAAGAATGATAGGATGTGATGGTTGGGATCTTCATCGGACCTCTCTCCAGTAAACTGTCCATTGAGCTGCAACATGGAGATCATCACAGGTTTTAGCTCAAAATTAGTAGCTTGAAAGTCTGGTACTATGATGCTAGGCTGAGTAGTTCTCATGGTTCTTCCCACAAAATCCTTGATAGTGCGATTCTGATTATCTTCGTTTGCCATATTTGTGGTAGGAACGTTTGTCTCACCCTCAGGTTGGATTAGCTCAGACCCTTCAGCCAAAATATCTGTTAAACTCCTTGTCTTCCTAGGTGTTCTTGTGGATTTGGATTTAGGTGGCATAAACTATGTACCTATGAAAACAAAGGAGTGCAGATCAAGAGTCTCTCACTAAATCAAGGAAACCAAAAGGTAATTACTAAAGAAGTATTAATAAAATTACTAAAACTAACAAATGGAAATGTAAATTAACAAGAGAGCAAATGAAAAGAAACTAAGTGTTTAAGCTAAAATTACATAAAGCCCTCTAATTCTCTTTACCAATTACGTTGATTCCCTGGCAACGGCCCCAAAAACTTGATGCTCACTAGAATAATGACACCGTAAGTGTACGGGTTGCAAAAGTAGTACGTGATAAATCAAGGTCGTTCCCTCAGAGAATCATTACGATTGGTGATTAGGCATTAGAGTTCTTATATTCATTTTAGTCAAACGAATCAACTTGTAATTGGGTTTTTATGAAAATTAATTCAAATGCAATTGAAAATATTGAAAGATGGATTTTATCGAAATTGATCAATTAAAGACATCCTAGAGATTCTAATCCCTTTTTTACACAATGTCAATCATCCCCTTTTTATATTAGTTGGCTTATTGTTAATTTTAGAGTCAAGGGTTTAATTGGATATAAATGTCTTTCGATTCATTTAACCGTTATATTAACTTGACTCTTTGATGTTTCAAAAGAGTAGTCAATATTCAGTTACACTCAGCCCTTATCCAGACTACCTAGGGCCCCTGAGTATATTTCTATCTCAAGTGCAAATCAGATTATATCTAATCCAAAGTTGTTTAATCAATGGTCTGTAAGCAATTCCCTTCTTTCAAAGGTTAATTAATACATCCACAATCAAACTAAAGGAGGTCAATCAATAGAATGAAACTATAATTCAGATTAAACACTAAAATCTTCAATAATCCAACATAATATCAAAGGAGACAATTTCTAAAGGTTAAAGGTTCATAGAATCCCTAAGAGTTATAAAATTTAGCCACTCATGGCTTGAAATTCACAATCAATCTCAGTAACCATATCAAGAATCATCAACTAGAAGGGGAGATGGAGTAGAAACACCTAATCAGCAGAATAAATGATGGAATCATTGATTTCTTAATCAGAATGGAGCTTCCCCAACACCACTTGTGCATTTTTCTCCTCTCCTAGTCAGTCAGAACTCTCCTCAGTCGCTAAATACCAAAGCCCTAACTCCCTCTCCTCTTTTTTTTAGCTTGAACATCAAAGCTGTGCGTTTTAGGGACCGATCTCGCTATGGCAAGGAGTGGCTCTCGCTATAGCGAGAGTTCATAAGTTCTCAGATTTCTGCTGCGTTCGCTACTTCTATGCTATAGCGAGTTACTCCCTAGAATTTCTATGTAACACGACTTCACTATTGCGAAGTGTTCCCTTCGCTACAGTGAAAGTGCAATCTTGCTACAGTGAACTATGTTCTCGCTGTAGCGAGAAGACTTGTTCAATCTGCCTTTTCACTTTTCAGCTTCCCTCTCTTATTTTTAACTCTTTCTACAATTTGCTACTTTTCCTTGAAATTGAAATCAATCGCAAAATGAGGCTCAAAATGATAAAAATGTTACAATTGAAATACTTTCTTTATTTTGTTTGATTAAATACACTTTTAACTATATTAATCAAAAGAAAAGTACTTTGCCTCCCTAATTTAATGTCAAATATATTCCTTTTGAATCCTAAATTAGGGGGTTATCACTCACATAAACTTAATACCAATTGGTTCCATATTACCCTTTCTTGAACATTAAATTTTCAACTTCCAAAATCCAGCTTCTAAATTTAATTTAATACTTCCATTATTGTTCTTACATCATTTTAAGACTATCCATAGCCCAAGAATCCATAGAATAACTTCCTAGCCTCTTAAATTTCTCCTTGGTAAAAAAAGGTACCATAAAACCCTAACTTGAAATTTTTAAAGTTTTAAGATTTTTGTTCCTTGCATTATAAGACACATAAACATACTAATTAGAAGTTGAAAATAACATGGTTACTTATTTAACAAGCCTAGGCCAAAACTATAGGATAACATAGTTTAGGTTGCTTCCTTTCTTGATTTAAGGGAAACTAATGTTAGATATGAAATCCTTACATGTTAAAACCCTTGATTCCATCAAGAACTCATGAAAAAAAAATCTCCTCACTTTCTCTCTTGGCCAAAACTTACAGGGCCTAGAAACACAAATTGTGTAAGTGGTTTGAGTAAAAACATACCTCACTGTGAAGTACTCTTTGCATAGACTAATTTCCACTGATTGGTTTCTTGAAAGGAGCTCCTTTTTACCTTGGGTGAGATCTGAATCTTTAAGTGTTCATGAAAAGAAAACCATCATTAGAAAGCCTTTAGAGAGAGAAACAATTTTCATAATTAGCGTAAGGTGAAACAGGGCCATTTACTTGCCAAAATGGAAGTTTAAAATTTTCCTATCTCTCCCTCAAGTGTGATGCCATTAAATGTCTC
Source organism: Erythrophleum fordii (assembly GCA_032878935.1). Lineage (NCBI taxonomy): Eukaryota > Viridiplantae > Streptophyta > Magnoliopsida > Fabales > Fabaceae > Erythrophleum > Erythrophleum fordii. The sequence continues at coordinate 542,597 of JAVQMF010000021.1, forward strand.
AAAATCTAAAAATGTAAGCTTTGAGAAGATGGTAGGATGTGGCTTTCTTATGAAGCTTCATTTTATAATTTTTCGAAATGACTATTTTTCCCTTAGTCGAACATATGCTTTGAACTCATTTTTTAGGCTTTTTAGAATCTGACTACTCTTTACAAATTTTTAGGTGATCTTTCACATATAAACATTATTTTTAGGGTTTAGCTGGCTTAAAATGGTGAAAAATAGCTCTGCCTAAAGTCTCAACACTGTCTGACACTTTTAGCACACAAGAAGGGTCTTAACTAATTCTGACTGTTCCTATGATTCTTAAGACCTCTGAAAATCTTAGAGAGCTTAATTTTAGGTTTAAAACTCCTTTCTTTGAGTTTCTTAAAATTTTCTCCAAATTATAATTTTGCCACTGTCATATCCTTTTTCTCTATTTAGGTATTTTAGCTTCGTTTTCTTTCCGTGTATGATTTCGTAATCCCAATTCTTGATATGCTTATTAATATTTTACCCTTATTTGGCCTTAATTCAATTTACTTTAAGGTCATCTATTATTAACATATTAATCTCAGTCCAGTTAAAAAGCCAGTTGTTACAAAAGGTGCCAAACTGCTATAATGTACTCTTGTAATATTGCAATCGTCAGAGTATCCACAACTCTTATACTCTACAAAGGTGCCATAACCTAAAGAAGCCAACTACTATAACGTACCCAAGCATAACTAACATCAACATCCCATTTTATACATATCATGGTATTCAATCACATATATATCAATTTAATTCAAAGAATATATAGTAAGAATTCAAATGTTAGTTGCCTTCCTTAATTAGGAGTTCTTAATTCCACTAATTAGTCCTTAGTCCTTCAAGCAAACCCATATAACCTAAATTACAATATCTATAAACAATTCATAGCAATGACAACTTATAAAAATCCATTAATGATATTTAACTAAAAATTCCTATTCTTAATTATGTATATATATATATATTCCTTCCTCAAACTCCTAAGGGTCAGAACAATAATCCAACACTTTAGTCTCCACCTATCAAATTATAATGTCCTACCAATATAGTCCATAAAAGAGGATTAACAACTAATATGTCTAACCTCTTCTATCATTATAAATGATAGGGATGCTTGCCTAACTAATTCCTCAATATTTTCCTAAGTTGTTACCCTGATTTTCCCAATTTCCAAATTCTTTTTTCACCTCCTATATTTTTGGCCAAGAAAGCAATTAAATTCCTAACTTACTTCAAATATACCAAAGAAATATAAAAGGAGACCACGTAGAGGGAAAATACATTATATGACACTTTTTTCTCCAAAACAATACCACTTAGGTCCTTATCTTGAATCATTTTCCAAGCATTAATTTTTAGATATCTTTCCTTCTAATATTTTAGTCAAATTTAGTTAAGGATGAAATTTTACATAATTCAAAAATTAGAGGTGAAGTTAAGGATGAAGTTTTTCCTAATTAAGTCTCCAAATTCCTAAGCTCTCAAGTAAGTCTCCTATCATACCTAGCTTTTAATGACTAATTCATATCAAGCATGAAGTTTACCTAACAATTACATCCCTTCACATGCCTTTCAACACCAAAATCAGGCCATTTACAGGTCACTTTAAGCTGTAGTAGTCCAAACTTCATTCTTTCTCTTTCTTAATTCATTTTCACCATAAACAAGTTTATTCCTACCCATTTTATGGTGCCTAGCTCATAGAACACCCTAAAACTCTATTTAACCCAAGATGATAGCATAAGCCCAAAATTTGCACTAACTTTGAAAATTCATAACTTCGGTTACACAACTCCAAATCATAAAAATTAGGTGTCCATGGAAAGTTTAGGATATGAACTACATGATGTAAAAATTTCAAGTGAAATTAAGTTCATTTATCCTATTAAATGCAATGGAACAGTAACTCTAGCTAAAATGGAAGACATATGACAAATGCAAAATTTTAAAAATGCATATCTTAAGCTAAACAACTCCAAATTAGGTGATCTCAATGGCCATGGAAAGGTTATAATGCCACTATATGCCTATAAAATTTTATAGGCATTGGACTTCATTTGACACTTGAAAGACATGAAATATCAGAGCTATGTAGTGTGAATAGTACCAAGACCATTTTAAAAATTTTGCTTAAAAATTTTGCACAACTTCATAAATTTGTAAAATATTTTGTATAGCTTCAAAAATTGTGATTCTTAGCTTGACAAAAAGCTTTAGGAGTACTCTAAATTCATGCCAAATCTTAGGTTCAAAATAGATCATTTAGGCCACTTTTGACATAAGAGTTGTTTATAGAGATTTTAAGACCATCTTTGGTTCCAATTTGGACCATTTGAGATCCAATTGGTTTCCTACCACTTTAAGCACATTTCTTTCATTCTAAATAACATTTCTAATCATTCCATATCATGCTAAAATGGTTGGTTCAAAATTTGACCTTTGAATACCCAAGATTTCATACATTCATTACATCATCCCATTTATCAAATTGTACCATAATGCAAATATATTGCCCAAAATAGTTATACATGTTTATCCTCTTACTTTGACACATGGTTCCATCATTGAATATAAAGTAACATGGTTATATACATCATAGATCCATCATGATACATATAAAATATCATATACATACATATAACAAAAATTGGTACAACATAGTGTCTTAATACATCGTTTCCTAGTATCTATTGCTTTTCATGATCTTGGCCTTGACTTGATGGACTTGAATGGTTAGTGGGAAGATGGGAGTGACTCAGGAGAATTTTAGTAGCTAATCTTAACCAATTCCATACATATGAGAATGCTATGAATGTATGCTATGCATGTAGTGCAAGGATACTATGCTTATACTTCATGTAAATCAAATGCATCATGCATCATGTATCATGAAATACATTTATTCTCTGGCCATAGCTTCACCATAAACTTGCTAAGCTCAACTCTTCTAAAGTTGGGGCCAAGGAAGAGCTATTGTGCTCAATTCCATGCCTTCAGGGAGTTAGGAGCCATCTCATTGCCTTTCATATACATATAGCATTCATATAGTTTATATGGAAAACATAATGAATCACTTCTCAAGAGAACATCAAGCAATAACACGCACAAGCATTTCAACTCATTCAAGTACTCAAATGTATGCAAGAAAAGAAGATAAAGCGACCTTGTGATTCTAGAAACTTGAATCTATCATTAATTCATTTGTTGGTTTCCTTTTCTTTTACTTTCTTTGCCTGGCACTCACAAATGAGTGAGTTTGAGTTACCTTGACCTACATATGACAATCACAAGACAAATTACTCCCATAGGACTCATTCTAGGCCTCATTATCTATCTTGAATCTCATTAGGACTTAATATGCCACATAAGGCTAGTTTTAGGTCCATAATGAAGCTACTTTTGGTTCTTACTTTCTAAACCCCAAACTCCTACTCCCTACAAGTCTTATAACTCTCAAGAAGTTCATTTGAACAATTACATACTTAGTTAGAGGGGTTTAGAACCAACTTGCTTCATTAACCTCTTTTTGGTCTTAAAATTTCAATTTCCATTCTAAGACTCCTAAATTCAATCTAATCCTTCCATAATTACTTATTCATCATATCTAAGTCTCTAAATTCATTATAACTTAAAGAAACACTCCCTAAATGCTCCTTGGATACCTTGGCTTAGACATAGCTTCAAGGAGAGCAATATGGAGTTTTTCTTCTTTTATTTGGGAAATTGATACATGCTCTTGTTCCTTGGTTTCTATAGAGTCTATAAATGATTAAATATGGCTTAGGTTATCCTCTTAAAGTTCCAAAACTCTCAAGGTGCAATTGAAATCCTAACTTTTGTATCTTGTTTCCTAATGCTCCTTTCTTAATTCTAATTGCATAATTCAATTCCTCACACTAAAAAACCCTTCGTTCTACCTTGTTGCCATCCAAAACATCCTCACACTTCACAAGCCTTATGGTGGCCAAGCAAGAGAGGGGGAAAAGGCAAGGAGAAACTATTTGTGCACCTCATTTCATACATCATCTTAAAGATTTTCAAGAGAAAAATTTAGTGCAAACATTGGTCTCATCAAATCTTTTCCTTCTTCCACAAGTTCAGCTATGAAAATCCTCCTCTTAGAGAGGACTTGAAGAAGAGAATTATCTTAGTGAAGGAAGAAATATGAAAAAAAAAGGTCAAAATTCATACCTTTCCTTGGTTTGTTTTCCTCCTTCTCTCCCTTCTCCTTGGTGTGCCTCTTGTTATTGGTTCAGATGGTCTAAGTTCTATTTTGAAGGGTTTGGTTCATGCTGGACAGAGTTAAGAGGGGTTAAGTTATCATAACTCATTTTAACTTTTTTTGAGAACTATCTTTTTCATATAAAAACTTAGGTCCTCTAGTTTATTAAAAACATAAAATTTCAATTTTATAGGTTTTGGAACAATCTTGAATCATCCAGTCAAATTTTAGATCAAGTAACAACCTAAAATATACACCGATGAGGTTTTAGCTATTCTAAGGGTTCCTATGATTTTTAGGGCCTCTGAGAACCCTGAAAAACTCATTTTTTTTCTATTTAAAATTCTCTCCTTTGAGTTTTCTAAAAAATTGTTCAAAATTACAAAAATGCCACTACTTTTTTGGGTAATTTTATTTATCTATCCTAATTCTGGTTTCAAGGCATCTTTAGCATCGTATCCTCATATCTAGATGTCTAAAATATTATTCTTATTTTTTCTAGCCCCTAATCCTTTGATTCTAGAGTCTTCCTTTTATAACTCATCAGTTTCAATTTAATTCAAAAAGAGCAGGTATTACATCTCCTAAGCTTCTCAACTCCCAAATTGTAACATCTAGCCCAGCACGTTTTCAAAGCAAGTCCCCTTAAATGAATTAGTTAAGGTCCCAAAAATTTTGAGTAACATTCTAGACTCTTAAAAATGAGAATTCTAGGCTCAAACAGAAAGAAAAATAAAGCTAGAATGAAGAAACAAAATTTAACAAAAAACTTACGAAATGTAACTGCATTTTCGTAATTTTGAGTAAATTTTGGAATTCACATAGGAAGGATTTTTAAATAAAATTTTTGAGTTCTCTAGATGTAACACCATATATTTCTAACTTACTTCTTATCATTTCTAAGTCTCACATGATGAATTGCATAAAAGGGAGTGGAAAAATAGCATTAAAATAATGTCTTATTTCGCGTTGCGTCGCGTATAAAAATTCCATTCGGTGTCACAAGGACCATATGAGCTCATACATCACATTCTCATATTTAATTACATACATAAAACTCATTTGTATCACCAAAATTGGGCCACAACTCGTGGAATGCAAAAGGGAACATCAAATTCACTCTATTATTTTCGGCTAGAATCTCAATTTTTCTATCACAACTTCAGAAATTCATAACTAAATTCGCAAAAATCAAAACCCAACAAACTTTACCATTACAGAAAGCTCTGGATGTCTACCCCATACTAAAAATAATTTCAGCTCATGAATCATTAAGGAGAGAACTTTTGACATCCAAAAATTCACTAGGGTTGCTGCTGTCTGGGCTACTGGTTCAGGTTACTAATATGAAGTTTCAAAATTCATAACTAAATCTAGAAAAATGGCAATCATGCATTCTTGGCCATTTTGAAAATCTACACATGTCTACTTTATGAAAAAAATATGCCCAGGCTATGAAACATAACACAGAAAGCGTTTGACATGCGAAAAGGGGTAGAAGTTCAGACTGCTACTGGTACTGATGCAAGTGTCTGCTATAAACTTTGAAAATATCCAATTAATTTCAGAAAAATTCAATCCATTCAAATTATACCAATTTGGAAAGCTATGAATGTTACCTTTATGGTAAAAATAGGTTTAAACCATAGAAAGCGCGTTTAACTACTGAAATTCAATGATATAGTGACTCAAGTCGTGCTGTGCTACTGTCACTGTTCCAGAAATTCAAAAATTCATATCTCTTAGCTCAGACCTCTAAATGAGGTGCTTCTAGTTGCTACAAGTCACTCTAAATGCCTAGTTTCTACCTACATATGTGGTAGCCATTGGACCATGTTTGCCCCTCGGATGACACAATTTCACAACTGACCAAATGAACAATACTAGTGCAAATCTAAAATTCTGATGCCAACTTTGAAAAATCATAGAAAATTCCACAGACCTCCAAATGACCTAATCTTTAGCTTGCCAAAAAGCTCTAGGCAAGACCTATGTGCATGAAAAATTTCAAGTCAAGAAGAGGTCATTTGGTCAGACTTTTCCATAACCCAAGATTATGGCAATTTAGTTCCAATAAAGGGGCAAATTTGGTTCCAATGGGCCATTCATTGTTCCACACACATTTGAGCAACTTAGAAAGCATGAATATAGCACAAATAAGTCCCTCATAAGGTCTGAATCCTTATACAACTCAAATTCACCATGCCACTTCCATACACATACATGCATAAGTGGGCTAACACACAATTCTATACATTAAACTCCATTCTTGATACACACACTAACTTTACATAGTTTTACACTTGTTCAAAGTGTCATGGCTCAAAAATAACATATACATATATTCTTTGACATTCTAATACACCAAAACTAGTAAAATGTGCCAAGAGATGGAGATTTAAGCTCCTTGGCCTCCATCCTTTGGATCTTGGACTCCACCTAGATCATATGAGATGAGAGAAAGGAGGGGATGAGATTCATTGAACCTCAATAGCTCATACACTTATTCAAGCACATTTTCAAGGCATACAACATGTCAAAGGCACAAGTATGCAATCAATCAATTAATGAAGCATTCCACTTTCACATTTTTGTGTCACAAATTCATGTCAAGCATAAGAATAAGCTCCAGGGACTTGTGGTTTGGCTTCACCCCATTTCTAGGACTTTTGGATTGCCTCACTCTTGGTTCTTGGGACTTTTGACTTAGCCTCACCCATCCAAGGGACTTTTGGCCTTGTCTCATCCATGCCATGAGACTTTTGGCATCTCCTCACCCATATTAAGGGACTTTTGGTACTACCTCACCCTTGTGAGCCAATTCCTCAATTCAAAGACATTCAAGAAAGTATATTGATATCAAAATAGCAATATAGCATCAAGTGGGCATGTCTTAAACATACAAATATACACATAAGCACACAATGACATATATGCAACAAGAAAAGGTGGAGAGCTACCTTAGGGCAAATTCAAGTCTTACTTTGCTTGTTCCTTCCCCTTTTTGATTCCACAAACACAAGGAGGAGGGGTTGGATTTCTTTGGCCTATTCACAATAAACAACACTTAATTATACTCTTGGAACAAGTTATAACACCCAACTCACTCTTAAGACTACACTTTGTTCTAGTTGTCACAATATGGTTCCATTAATGACCTAATGAAGCAACTACCACATGTAAAATTCTTGGTTCCATTCTCTTACCATATTTAGACCTCTTGACCTCATTTAAGGTCCTTGAAGCCATCACACACTCACTTTCACACACTTAGGTCCATGTTGCTTCATAAGGTTACATTATGGAAGCCATTGCCTCATCTCCCAACCTAAGGCTTCTAAATTTTTTCCAAGGGTTTTTCCTATCTTCTTTTATCATATAAAGTCCCAAATTAAGCTTAGAACTCTTTGAAACATCCCCTAACTATCTCTAAGGGTTTTGATCGATTTATGCCTCCATTAAAGACCTATGGAGTTTGAGATTTTTCCTTGATGGATGGGGCAGTTGGGAGTCTCCTTAGGAGTCTTAAAAACTCAAGCAAACACTCATATATGATGGGGAAGTCTTCAATCAACCCAGATTTTAAACTATGTTCAAGCACCCTACACTTTTTCAACTTGAAATTCAATGGCTTTTACTTACTTCCAATGATAGATTCTTCATCCTTACACTCCAAAACCTCTAATCCCTCCATAAATTGGATAGAAAACAACCCCTAAGAAGTGGGCTCATGGTGGCCAAATTCATGCAAGAGGAAGGGGGAGGGAGAAACTACCAAAGAATGGAAGTTTTACCTTGTTTTCTTGCTTCCTTTGGCTTGTTCTTCCACTTGGTTAGCTCACTCCCTCAATTTTCGAAATTTCCCTCTCTGTTCTGCCCCCAAAACAACACCAAACTCTCCATTAAAATCATAGAAAGAAAGCTTAGGAGGAGAGGAGCAAGTTTCAAGAAGGAAGGATATGGAATTTCTTAAAGTTTCTTACCTTTTTCTTGAATTTCTTCCTCCAAAATCTTCCTCCTCTTGTGCGCTTAAGAAGCTGGAGTTCTCCTCTACAATTGGCCAGAAGCAAGTCAGTTTAGAGAGGGGGAGGCAGAACGTGGCATATAAAGAAGAAGAAAGAAGCTTCCTTTAACACTTTAATGCCAATTTTGCCCTTCGTTCTTAGCATTTTCGTTTCTCCTTCGTTTTAGCTCCTTTTTTAGAACCGTCTTTTCCATTATAAAATTTAGATTCCAAATTTAATAAAATGCCTTTAGAATCACTCAAATTGGAGCTAAAACCTTCTCGAATAAACTGGTTAAAGTTTAGGTCAACTGACATCGGAAAAAATACATCGGAGGGGCTTTACCAGTCCTAGGGCTTCCCATGGTTTTTGGGGCCTCTAAGAACCCTGAGCAACTCAAAATTTTCATTTAAAAAGCTCTCCTAGGTGTTTTTCCAAAATTACACTTATTTACGAAAATGCCATTGGCCTTTCGACAAATTTTTTGAATTACTCCGGCCCCAGTTTCTAGGCAACTCAAGGCTCAAATCCTCATTTTCTATTATTTAACATTTTATCCAAATTTTATTTGGTCTTGAATCACTCATCTTAGGGGACTTACTTTTCAAACTGGCCTGTTTCTGTATTGTTATAACATATCAGGCGGTTCTCAGAGGCCCTAAAAGTCATGGGAAACCTTGGGACATTTAAAACCCCTCTGATAGACGTTTTCTAATGTCGATGTATCTAAACCTTGACGGATTCATGCAGGAAGGTTTTAGCTCCGATTTGAGTGATTCCAAAGGCATTTTACTAAATTGAGAACCTAAATTTTATAAAGAAAAAGACAGTTTTCAAAAAGGAGCTAAAATAAATTAGGAACAAAAATACCAAAAATGAAGGACAAAATAGGAATTTTTGAAAAATCACTCTTCCTCCACCTATATATATAGGGTGCCCCACTCTCCTATTCACTTAGCCTCATATTTTTCTGCCTTAAACCAAAGAAGAAACCCTAGGAGAGTGGTGCACAAGAGGAAGAAGAAGAGGAGGAGAAATCAAGGGTTGAAGGTATGGAATTTTAGTAGTTTTTCATGCTTTCTTCTTTCCAAACCTCTTCTCCTCCATTCTCCTTTATTTCCTATGATTATAATGAAGTTTATAAATCTATTTTAAGGGAAAAATTTGGATTTGAAGAGAGGAGCCAAGGAAGACAAGATTCAAGTGAGAAAAATAAGGTAATTTCTTCTTCCATGGTTGCTACCTTTTGCTTCCCTTCTTCCTATGGTTCATCCCTCTTAAGAAGTCTTAGGAGGGCTTGATTTTTAGGCAAAACCAAGGATGATTCTTAGGAAAACATGTATGGAGATTTTAAGAATATACAAAGAGAATTAACAAATAACCATGGAATTTCAAGGTGCAAATTCTAGGATTTCATATGTTTCTTGTAAAATCTGATTTGGTACCTTGATTTCTATGCCTAAATGAAAGTTTAAATGACCATCTTCAGATCCCTATAATGCTCCCCATGTGCTTCTTCCATCAAGAAAACAAACCAAAGTCCATGAAGACCAAAATCCTCCATTGTCTCGGCTTAAAGGAGTTTGTGTACCTAGGAAGAGTTTTAAATTTTTCTAAGCCCTTTTTGAGTCATATATGATGAGTGAAGATGTCTATGAATGTGTGTATGTATGTTTTAAGCCATGAAAAGTATTCTAGTATGATTTTATATGCCATGGTACTATAATGATGCATTATATTTCCAAATGATGTTTATAATACTTGCTTTGGTTTGCTTAAGTGTGGTGAGGCCAAAAACCCTTAGCCATGGTAAGGATAAGCCAAGAACCCTTAAATTTTAGTTGAGACAAAGTAAAAAGTCTCCCAAAAGTGAGGTTGACTCCCAAGAGCAAGGTTAAGTCTAAGAACTTTTTAAAAAATGGCTGAGGCAAGTCCAAAATCTACAAGTAAATGGGTGAGGCTAATCCACTTGCTTGACAAGCTTTTATATCCTATGTATGACTTACACAAATATTGAAAATACTTCTTGAATGTTTGCACATGTTAATATGCCCATGCATGCATTTGTAAGATTGGTTTTGCATCTATTATGTGTGATTGAAAGGGAAATGAGCTAGTGGGATTCTTTGAATCTCATTCCCTCCTCTCCAATGTTCCAACATGATAGGTGGACCAAGAGCACAAGGAAATGGGAGCCAACCACATGAGAGATAGAAATGTGACATCAAAGTGCATGGATTTTGTTCTTTAAAACTACATAGATGGCAAATGATGTGATTCATGGTTGTATATAACCTATGACCTCTAGAACATATGTAATTATGTTAATATGTTATGTATAAATGAGAGATTATATTATGTGACCATTAGAATGTAAAATGAGTATGTTATGGCAAACTAACTTCTGGAATGGTTTTATGCAATTGTGTACAAATGGAAGTGAAATGGTCAAATTGAGATGCATAGAGTTTGGGACTACTTAGACAGCTTATACAAGTCATAATCATGCTTTTAAACTTGCTCGAGAGGTGCCAAACACCAAGGGAAGCCATTTGGACAATTTGGTATATTGTATGGAGCAAGAATTGACCATTTTGGAAACCTGTACCACTTTTTGTCTAAATAAGCTTTTCTTGATCTAAGATTTGGCATGCACTTAGAACTTGTTGAGAGATTTTTGGGAAACTAAAGAATATAATTTTTGGAGGTCTAGAGAATATTTGATAAATTTTCAAAGTTGGAAAAAATTTTGATATTGGCCTGAAAATAATTTCTATCACTCAGGGGGCAAATGATGTCCAATTGTGACGAACTTTTATAGGGAGAAACTAGACATTTCTAATGACTTTTGCCACCTCATTTGGATATCTAGAGAGGGAGATATGAATTTTTAAATATTATGTCCAGTATCAGGCGCTCAAACTGACCTCAAGTACTGTTTGATTATACCTGGACTGGTCTTGAGTTATTTTTTCCCTCTAGCTAACATCTTTAGCTTTCTATATTGGTATATTTGGATAGAATAGATTTTTGTAAAATTAATTGGATATTTTTTAAGTTTGTAATGGAAAGTTGTGATAGTACCAGTAGTCAGCCAAATCTCTGCACCTTTTCGAATGTCAAACATCTTTTGTGTTGTATTTCATAGTCTGGACATATTTTTATATAAAGTAGACATATGTAACTTTCTAGAATGCCAAGAATGTATGATTTTGATTTTTCTAGAATTAGTTATGATTTTTCAAAGTTTGTGATAGAAAAGGGAGAATTCTAGCTGAAAATGCAACTATGTATTTTATGCTTCCCTTTGCTTTCCACGAGTTGTAGGCCACTTTTGGTGATGGAAATAAGTTTTGTAATTAAATATGAGAATGTGATGTATGAACTCACATGATCCACGAGGCATCGAATAAAAATTTTATACGTGATGCAACGCTAAAATAATCAATACTTTATATGCCATTTCTTGTGATTTTCATGAAGTGCATGGCATGAGGCATAGGAATTGCATGAGGAAGGCTAAGAAATTATGGTGTTACACAAATTAGTCATTTCCTTTAACTAAATCAAAGGAAAAATGGAATCGTTTCAATCCAATAACTTTCCAACCTTTAAATTTTTTGTAACTAAGTAACCTTAAAACCACCACTAAATGCAACCTCATTCCATTCATAATGAAAAGGAAGAAGAATGAAAATTTTTCCTTATACTCACCTTGTATAAATCCTTCAACTTCCTCGCCATGTAAAGATCCTAAGTTTCTACTGTGGAGGTTTTTTTTTTAGTTTTCTCTCCTCTCTCACTCTTCTTAGTTTTAGGCATCCAAAAGATGAAGACAAATACAACCAACGAGGTCCATCTTTGATTCTCTCTCTATCTCTTTTGTTTTTGTTTTTGTTTTTCTATAACCCTTATCTCTCTTTTTTCTCCCTTGTTTTCACTCTGCACTCTTCCTTTTCCTTGGTTTTCATTTTTTGCTACACTTTTTCTCTTCTTCTTTTCATGTGGCAACAATGCATGTGAGGGTGCAAAATGGCTTAAGTGTCATTTCAAAATATAAGAGTCATTTGCTTATAAAGTAAAAGGGAGTAAGTTGTTAAGTTATGTAATATCTGGTGTTTTGGCACTAGATTAAATGAAATAGTTAGTATTTTTATACTGAGTTAGACCCCAAATCAGAGTAAACCAAATGAAGAAAAGAAGTAGAAGCCCAATTAGAGAAGAAAAATAAGATAAAATGTCAAGTTTCAAGCATAAAAAAGGTAATAGTAATAAGTACAACAGTACATCAGGGATAAATTAGGAAAAATTAATATGTAATAACATAGTGAGAGAGTAAGATATTTTTCATCTTAATATTGCTAAATAAGGTTAGCAAAGCAACTGAGGTGGATAACATGAGTCAAAACCCTGATGACATGCAAAACAAGAAAACTAGTTGTAAAATCATAATTAAGCTATTTTAAGCTAGTATGGACCCAAAGAATGATTATACGAGTACAAAAGATCTTAAAATATCCTGTGCCTAAAACTTATCTATAAAGATTGAATTTTTGGGATAGAATCAAAGCGAAATGGATGTAGTAGCAAAATTATACTTTTGACCAAAATAGTATAAAAAAATTTAAAGTTTTGTTTTAAATGAAAAACAAATGGAAATAAGGATAGAATTATCCTTAGCCTAAGGTAAAAGAGCACGTAGAGTTAAACTAGAGGATTCTAGTTTGGCCAAAATTCATAAATTGTCTAAGAATAGGCAAACAATGATAACACCATAATTTAAGCTATCTCATACTGTTTTAAGCCACTATGACCCATGAAATTATATTTTTAATAAAGAAGAGAGTTTACAATTTCATGTGGAATAGTCATAATCAAAAAGTAATAAAAACTGAGGTAGAAAAGTGTGCATAAAAGAGAAAATCGTCATTTTTGACATATTATAGAAGGCCCTCTTTTCTTTAAAAATGACTAGTAGCTCTTCTCCCACTTTAGAATAGATAAAATGGATTGGAAATTTCAAAGAAACAACATGCACAAGAGAGGCCATGGAGGAAGGGATAAAAGCTCAAAAAAAGGTATGCTTTAGCCACTTTCTCATCTCCTCATAGCAAGAAAACTTCCTCCCCTCATCTCAGGTTTTCCAATAGTGGTTTTAGGTTCTTGAAAGGATGAGAACTAGTGCAATTCATGTGGAGAAAGAAGCTCTTCTTGAAGAATAAAATGGAGGGAAAGTATCAAGGCAAAGAACAATGCAAAACCATATAAGTTTCCCTTTAAGAAAGTGTGTGTAACTTGAGTTTCCTCCTCCATATTTTCATGCATCTCCTAGCCAATAGTGAAATCATGCTTTCTTTGTTGAAATATGATAATTAGATGCATAAAAGAGTAGCCTAGACATGAGTTAAACATAATTAGTATGCGTTTGAGGAAAACTAGCCAATTTAAGACCATATGAGTCATTAGATTGGTTAAGATTATGGTATGTTGCATTATGAAACCATAAACCTTAATTAGGCATAAAATGAGTTATAAGTTCCATAAGTTTGCACAAAATGAGAAATGGTCATATAGCTAGTCTAGTAAGTGTAAAATGACCTAATAATGATGTGCAAATCATGAGATTAGAGTTAGAGTCAAAGAAATGCAATATGGCCACCAATGATATAGAATTTTAAGATAGAAGTCTAGGCAAGATAAAAAAAGTGGCATGTTTATAGTTAGATGCAAGCCATATTTTATCCTACAAACCGATTAGATGAGTTAGTTGTTAGTCAAGACATTTACTTAAAAGGAGAAAATTTCATGAATAACTAATATGGCAAATTTGGAACCCTAAATAGCCTAAATAAATCTATAATGAGTCTAAAAATGTATCTCTATCCATAGAGGCTTGAATGGATGAATTTGGGTATGAAACTTGGTAGACAAAATTTCATATAGGGCATAGGTTGTAATTTTTAGATCAATGTAAAATATTTTATGAATTTCTAAAGTTGTCCTAAAAAATCTACCTTGTACCAGTTTTGGTCTCTAGATAACCCTAGGTTTTGACTCTTTTCAAGGACCAAATGATCTAGTCTAAAACCTAAAATTTTTATAATAGCTAAGGAACATCAAGAGCTTTCAAACAAGTCTTAGTTTGCCTAATTTGTAAAGGTAAGAAAAGGAAAATCAAACTCTATAGAACTCCCATAGTTCACTACCAAAATAAGGAGAAAGAGAGATAAAGAAAGCAAAGGTGTTGTATTGATCACGAAGGACTTTAATGACTCAATACATTAGAAAAGGAAGGTCAATAGCAATGAGTGGTAAAGAACTACAATTAGAAAAGGCAAAAAGAAGCTACTGCATTAAAGGGTGAGTGAGGATGCACAACAAAATGGAACCATCAAGAAAAATTGAAGGAGAGGAGAGAAAGAGAAAGAGAAAGAAAATGGAAAGGGAGAAAAAAAGAATAGGTAGTATAGGAAATTCCTCTGCTGAGATCAAATTATGATTCAAGGAAAACATATTTTACACACAATAAGCTAAATAAGAATCCCATAACATTTAAGGCTTACAAGGTTAGCATATCTTGAGGCCTTAAGAAACAAAAGTATCCCGTTGGATATAAGACAAATACTAAAGTAGCTCATTCCATAATTATTTGAAAATTAATTAGTCTTTTTTTTTACCCCAAACTAATTTATTTTCCATTGATAAATAGTATTTCTAAACATTAATAGCTAGTCATTAAGAACCCTATTCGAAAGCAAAAAATTTCAGGTTACTATAGTTTTCTCAGCTCAATTGTTGACATGGATGATAGGCATGTATAATTGTAGTTAATTGATGTGTTGACATAAGAGATCATGTTAGCAATACTACTACAAAAATGTGAATCAAATTGACAAAAAAAGACTAGGTTTATAAAGAATGAATGAATAAACTACCTAACCAAAAGTGACTAAAAACAACATACTACATATATTTCAAAAATCTAAAACATTCATGTTAGTTCAAAATAATGAGAATGCCTCTTTCTTTCTCTTTTTTATATATGATCAAGACAAGAGTTTAAACGTAAAATATTTTATTAACTACACAAACCCTCTAGTATTAAACTATATCTAGCATTTGATAAGCATGTTTGTCATCAGGGGTAGTAGGAGCCCATTATTGCACTTGAAAGTTGAAAAGGCCTCAAGAAGCTAAATGGCAATGGGAATCTAAGACAATGATGGGAAGGTTGCAAAGTTTCCTTTTATCAATGTAAGGCTATCAAAATTAAAATTATCCCAACAAAAGTATATTTGGTAAGTAAGTGAAGTGTAACTGCTAATTAATCTCCTTATGCTTCCAAATTATTCAAGTAATGCCCTTTAGCCTAATGGGCATTACAGTTGATGTTAAGGAATCCATCCAACTTGGTAGAATGTGCCCTATTGCCAAAAAGAGACAACAAAAGGATCCCATCTAAAAGGCAGTGTTAGCTCTTCCTATTTTGTTCTTCTTTTTGTTTGTCTTATTATCAAAGGCCTAAACTAATAAGGCACCCCAAAAGTTTTTATTCAATGAAGGAATTTACTCTTACCTTGCCAATCTCTCAACAATGAGAGAAAAATGTGTAGAAAATAAATGAATTTTAACAAAGAGAAATCTCTCACCATTCTCTAATTAAGCATGAAAATTTAGTAAATGATTGACAAGGGACAATCCCCTCACAATTTAGCAAGTTGAAAATAACAAGAGAATTTTCCCTCACCATTTGATCCCTCACTACATGCATTTAACAAGGGATTGGTGAAGAACTTTTTCTCACTATTTCATGAATTTTTTGTAAACACATATTATTAAACGTTGCTTAAAGCACACATGGAGCTATGTTTTAATGAAGGGGGTAGTTGCTGCCCTTCAATTTTGAAAAATTTATAAGTATATAATATTGATATTTGATATTATATTCTTATATTCTTTGAAATTTTAAACTCACTAAATCCACCAAACTCACTGAATCCATACATATATTTTTTTTATTATTTGAAATTTTAAATTGAATTCCCTATATCTGCACATGTATTTTTTATTATCTTCTTTTTCCCTCTTTTATTTTCTTTTCTTTCTCATTTTCTTCTTACCTTTATCCCTCCTTTTCCCATTTGTCCCTCACCTTTTCTTTTTTTTTTTCTTTAATTTTCCTTAGCTTGTTGTACTTTATACAATGCTTCTTCTCTCTCTCTCCCCCCTCCTATTGCCCTTTACTTGAAATTTTTTTTATTTTTCATTTTATATTTAAACTACATGTGTATTTGATGCATTTTTATAATTAATAGTTCTATAATAATAATTGAGTAAAATATAACTAAATTCAAATGTCAATATATTACTTTTAACTAGACTTAGGACAATTATCTCTAAAAATAACACAAATTTGTGAAATTTTATCAAATAAAATAGTATCTGTTGTGCTTTGTAGATATAAATTTTGCAAATTGACAATGATAAATTATTATACTTTACTGGATAAACTTTTTCTTTTTACTTCAAAATGCTATTTTAAACTATCCATTGAATTATTATGATGCTACAAAATGATTATTTATATTTTTTAGTGTATCCTTATTATGCATTACATAAATACTAAGTAGATATATAACTATATCTTAATGTATAGATAGTGAAATTGTTTATATTAATATGCAGAGTAATTATTGATACATTACACATTTAAATTTGAATTTGTTTATAAATTTAGAAGAAAGAAATTCAAAATATTGTTAATGAGTTAATCTCATTTAACTTTATCCAAAAATTCAAAAGAAATTATTTTATTTAATCAATATAATATAAAAATATAAATTTTTACAATAAAATATAAAAAAATTACTAAGAAAAAAAAAATGTTTTGGCCGCATAACCCAAGATCTTGGCTTTGCTACTGGCTCTAAGGGCTGAAAAGTTGTTGAATGAGAAGATTCCATCTCTAAATTGATATTTGTTATGTGGATATCATAATTTTAAACAAATATTTTTTTATTTTTCTTAATTTAAATATATTTTAAGCAAAAAATATTATTTTTATTTTTATATCAAATAAAATATATAAATTAAAATTTCATCTCCATTCATTTTCCTCTATTCTTATATAACAACCCGTGCATATTTGCATTCCCTAAAAAATGTTCATCTAATAAAGTAATATTTTTCTTATCTTTTCTCTCTTTTTCGGGATAGTATTAAACTCAGTTTTCCTTTAAGGTTGTTCATGGCCTCGCTCGTTTGGTTCTATTGGCTTCGAATCGATCCAACCTCCATCAATTTGTAAAGTTTGGAAACCAAACCGATAGGACGTTGTAGAACTGAACGTGAATTTTATTATTATAAATATAAATATTAATTCAGACATTTGTACAAATAATTTCAATTTAAGTATCTAGAAAGTGCTCGCAGGCTAGGAGTATGATATTCATATTCATTCTAAAATTTCACTGGAAAATTCTACCCATACTCTTGTCTTTCAGATTTTTTTTTCCTTTTAATTTCTGGATCCTTTCTCCCATGCAGTACAATCCTTGTACAAAAAGTTGCCATTCCTAAACACAAGCGACCCAAACATAAACAGACAACATTACCTTAAGAACATAAACTTAGATAATCATGGATACAACACTACAAAATTTAGGTACCAACCCATTCCAAATATCAAATCTAACCTCGAATTTAAGCTTGAGTAACAAATTCAAGATCCAACCATGTCCCCGTTCAATCCTCAAAAGATTCAAAATAGAAAAATGTGTTTCAAGGGGAGACTTGTATATGAAATCAATTAATATAAAACCAAAACCCAAAAAAAAAACAAATATTGTTTCAGATAACAATTGATACAATTCAACGCGACATGTAACTTGAAATTGTCAAACTCTATCCCCATCAATAATTCATAAAAAATATTCTTTTTAAATAACCATTAAAAC
This sequence comes from Erythrophleum fordii, assembly GCA_032878935.1. Classification (NCBI taxonomy): domain Eukaryota; kingdom Viridiplantae; phylum Streptophyta; class Magnoliopsida; order Fabales; family Fabaceae; genus Erythrophleum; species Erythrophleum fordii. Next base: position 560,797 of record JAVQMF010000021.1, read on the forward strand.
GTCATAGACTGTCTTCAACCGTGTCCCAAACAATAACACCTAATTTATAAAGATTACAACTTCCAAATCTTTATTTAACTTGTCAACTTCAAAGCTAAGCCTGTGCAGTCACTCTCCAAATTTGCAATGTCAACTCAAGAACGTCACTTATAACTTGATGTCATTATCGTGTGAAAGGAAAACAATAGTTTTGATGAAATTGAAATTTAGAAACCAAATATATTTTAATCACAAGAAGCCAAATGTTGGCCGGCTGGCTTAAAAACTTAGAAGTAATTTTAGAAAGTTATACTCCAGACATATTATATATATATATATATATATCTTCGTTTCAGTATCCTGAGGTATCAAACTTCACTCATTCATGGGCAATGGCGGCAGAATCAACAATAAGGTACTCTTATCTTCACCTTCCTCGTTATTCTTTCTTCAAAAATACTTAAAACAACTTATGATGTATCTGAGTTTAATCTACACTACCATTTAAAAACAAAAAATTCAGTGGCAACTAAAAAAGTCTCGCTGAAATTGAAATTTTGTTACAACGCTCTATTTGTAGTCATTGAATATTAATAGTCAAGTACTTGGGCTCCATCCCAACGATATGTTTATGCCACATGAGAGTAGCTCGGGTGTTGCGGACTAAAATTGGAGCTTTGGTGGTGGTACCGATCTTTTGTTGACACAGAATATTAGCTAGTCCAGTACTTTGGTTCCATATCCTACCCTATATTTACGCCACCGGAGAGCGAAAATGGAATTTTACAGTGACAACACTTATGTTATACCGGACATTAGCTGTCAGAACTTGGATTCATGCCTACGTTATATTTATGCCATCTGAGATTAACACACGTGGTTATAGACAAAGATTAGAAAAATGGAATCTATATTGACTCTCTTGTTGTTCGAAAGAAAAATAAGAGTAATGTTAGATTCTTTAGTAAGAACAGGACACAAGAATAATTTTTTAAGTTCATTACTGCATGATAGGGCATTTTAAGAAATTTTCCGCACGAGTCATATATCATATACTTATTGGAGAACCTAATAGTAAAGATTTTTTAAAATTAATTTCTTGAAGTGAATTTTAGGTATGCGGCAGTAACAGGAGCAAACAAGGGAATAGGATTTGGGACATGCAAGCAGTTGGCTTCAAAAGGGATCATTGTTGTGTTAACAGCAAGAGATGAGAAGAGGGGACTTGAAGCTGTTGAGAAACTCAAAGAGCTTGGTCTACCTGGCCATGTGGTTTTTCATCAGCTTGATGTGACTGATCCTGCTAGTATAGCATCCCTTGCAGATTTCATCAGAACAAAATTGGGAAAACTTGATATCTTGGTAGGAATGTTCTCTGACTGTTTGCTCTGTGCTTGTTTACTCTGGTCTTCAATCTTTCTTAGAGTGAACGGTGCGTGATCATCGTCATAAAAATTGATAATACTTCAAACAAAAGCTTATTTTGATATAATCGAAGAGACAGTGTCGCCATTAATTATTTGATGCTTTATATATTCTTTGTAATAATTTAGTACGTGAGGTTGAGAGTGTGATTTCATTCTAAAACCAAATATTTTTATCTTCAAAAGATGGTGTAGCTATCAAGTACCCAAATAGGTGGAATAGAAACAATATTATACTCTCAAAAACTAAAAAATACAAACAAGTTAGGATGTATATGAAGGTTTTGAGTACTTACCTATACAATGGAAATAGATATCTAACTTTTTTGTCTCAGGTGGTTTACATTGTGATCACCATAAAAACTACAATCTCTTTTTCACAATAGGTGCATCCTAATTCCTAGACAAGAAATCATTATCTTTTTCGTTCTTTGTGTTCTATGACCTTTGTAGATGTGTACATACTCTCTCTCTTTTTCTCTTTTAGAAAGAGATCAGATAACAAATTGATAGGTTATAATATTATGATGAACCATATAAATAATCTATCTTTAAACTAATAGGATATGATAGTCCATATTGAATTTAAAAAATTCAAAGTCTAAATTAATTGCCAAATAATAACTTACTATCACAACATTTTGGGATATATCTCAACAATTTCAAATAATAAATATCGCAACAATTTAATTAATCTAATTAATTAAATTAACAAGTTTGGATTGGGTCAACCCATCATAGGCACCCCAAAATCCAACATCTTTCACTTGCCTGTGATGAAATGATTTCACATAGAATTTTCCTTAAAAAAAAATTTATACATCTCTTCTCTTGGATTTTCATACTGCATGTCCTATTATGACCACATGAGTACTATGTTTGGGAGCTCTTATACTAGAAATCCTTTTTAAGACTAGTATAAGAGTCTATAATACCTCATAAATGTACCACAGATGCCCTAAATCTATCTATATACACTATCCATGTAGCACATGTAATTTCTCATGAGTTTTATCTACTCAAAGCCTTACCATGTAATCTCCAATATGCCTTATATCCATGGTTATAGTGCTCCTTAAAGTAACTTCATAATAGACTAGTCTTAGACATAAGTGTAATGTCTATATACTTGACTTGATCTTCCTTTTGCCCATATATCACTAAGATTAAAATTAATTGCTCTTCTAGCATTGTTCCTTTAGGTGGTATTATCATAACTTTTGGATACATGCTAAAGTAGCATGCACTAACTCGTCATCTTATGTTACTGTCAAAGTTATAAGGGCATCAATGAAAAGATTATTGTTCTTTTCTAGGACTCACACAAAATGAAATAGGGATTTACTTACTTATTTTTTAAATTGTGATCATAAAACGCATGCATTATGAAATTTATGCTGCAATGTACCTCTTATGCCATAAGAGTTGATGTTGATTTTCTTTATTTTATACCATACAAATCTTAATCCAAGTACAACTTGTACCTAACCTGAGTACCCTCCCACTCTACTTGCCCCCTCATGGCACTTTGAGGAAGTCTTGTCCAAGTCGTCCCACTTCGCTTCCAATGGAGCCTAGAGGAGGTCTCACATAAGGCTATAGGCATTATGGATTGTAGGTATCTATAATTTGATTTTGATAATATATTGTTTCTTTGGATCTTATTCTAGTCTTTTATCAAGTCAACATTATTAATCTTCTTGTGTTTTTACTAGATGCTCAACGCCCTTTGGCAACCTTTCCTACTGCTTAAGAATCATAAATGTCTTATCTTGGCTCATTCCTCATAAGTGCCCAAGGCAGTTACTCATGTGAAAAGCCAACATTATTAACTTGTATGACATATTATTATATTGTGTATGTGTTTATTATAAAATATGGAATCAATTAATATATGAAAAACTCTATATTTATTTATTTGAGAAAAAAGATGTCTATACATTATATTCAAAATCATACAAATAAAGGAAAAACACATGACCCTATAATGTACTCAATAAAAGCATTTCCTTGTATACTGTGATATCTATGGCTTTGGTGGTGACTAGATCAATGTGTTATTTTTCAAGAGAAGTTCTTATCAAAGTTCACTATGAATATTTGGGTACCTATCTCTAATAAAGTTAAGCTTTATGCTAATGTGTTTCGTTTTGCTATGATACTTGGGGTCCTTAATGTAAGCTATAACTACTTCGTTAATATAACAAAATTAGATTTGTTGGCCCACCAAAAGAGGCCTAAACATTTCAAGAATTCTTTTAGCCATACTATGTATTACACTGCTACAAAACATGCAACCTGTTTAGTTTCCATGGTTTATAGTGCTAAGCATGTTTGCTTCTTGCTACTTAGAGAAACGGTGTCATGGTTTAACAAGAATACATAATCAAAGGTGGATTTGCCTTTGGCTAAATCACTATCCTAAGTAACCTACCAATTGTAAGTCACTTTCTTCTTAACATAATTTATAATGAGCCGTGCCCTTCAAATATCTCAAATTCTTCTTATTGCTTACTAATGTTTTAATCCTTGGTTGGACTAAAAAATGGCTTTTGAGACCTATATCAAATGTCAAGCCATTTGTTCATCATTGCTTACATCAAAATTTTCAATTACAGTAAAGTTTGAAACTCTTCATGTTATTCTCTTAGATGGAGTCTTAGGACACTTTTAAGCTTTAAATATGACGGTTGGCTATGGGTTATCTATAGGTTTGTAGTCTTTCATTCCAAACTACTCAAGAATCTTCTCAATATTTAACTCCTGTGACAAAACAATCAAATTCTTAAAATGATTTCTCTAGATTTAAACTCTAAGGATGTACTTTATTTATACCATGTCTTTCATTTCTTAAAAAAAAAAAAAGAGAGACAACCATGATAAAAGTGAGATCACCTTTTGCTAATATCATCCATGTAAAAGGATTATATTACTAAATCTATTTTGGAATATTTCACATGCATGCAATGCTCATCAATCATCTTGTTGCAGTACGAAAACATACACACTAATATACATATTACACAAGTAATATAATAATGAATAGAGTATTGTTCCCATAAGAATTTGTCTCTAATATAATTGTTAAGTACTAAACTTATATACCTTAATCTAAATCAAGCCAACAATGAATGTAATAAGAAATTGACTAAACTAAAGACATAAAAATGACAAAATAAAAGAGACCCCATTCTAGATTAAATTACAAAGCAAAAGGTCTAGGATTATGATTCCTCTTAGCATTTCATATAAATTAATTATCTTTCTTTACATTGCTCTTAATGTCATTACTAGCTTAGGACCCTAAATTTCCAACAAGCATCTTTTGAATTACCTATAAGTATTTTCCTAACTAATTGTTAATTTCTTACGCAATTAATCAAGAGGGGTAATCAAGAATAGATTCTAATATGGCTATGTGAGGCTGATAGGTATATTCCTATCCTACAAGCAAATCAGTGAACCTATACTATCGAATCCATGGTCTAATCCTAAGATCCCTTTCCCAAGTTCATTTTGGTTAGCCATATCATGTAATGGTTTTCACATACTTAGAAACATGAGAAATAAATATTGAATAAGCAAAACATATCATTAATTTCAAAGAAAAAGAGTAATTGCAATCTATTACATGCAAGGGTTCATCATAATCCCAAATCATAAGTTTAGCTATATATAACACAAAAATATAGCACTAAAAATAGAGTATATAGCAATAACATTAAGGAGATCACAAAGACAAGAGGGAAATTATATAAAACTAGTTGTGGAACTTGTCTTCTCTTTAATTGCAAACACTTCCTTGCCTCTAAGATCTTCTCTTTAGCCCTTCTAGCCTTCAACAAACCCAAAATGATAGCCAAGAGTGGAGGAACTAAATATAAGAAAACTTAGTAGAAGCTGAAGCCAAAATGACATCATTTCAATAAGATGTGTGTGCCACCGTGGCACTAAAACAAGGGTGCCACAACTCCATTTGTTCTACCAATGAGAGAATGAAAATTTGCATATGGTGCCACAATGCCTTTTGTTATGATTTCACTAATAAACTCTTGCCTTGTGATTTTAGCCTTGGGTATTAGTGGTCTAGCTCCAAGGTGACTCTTACTTACCTTTTTCATGTATTTACACCTTATCAAAAGAGCAAAGTATAAGCAATTCACATTTTAACCACAATTAAGACAAATTTGTCACCTATGGTATAAAAACTTGTGTATGGAGCTAATTATCCTACTTATGCACATTTTTCTTATATTTGCCATAAAAGTAAGATCCTAAGCACTTATTTTCAAGCTAGAAGTGTGAAATATAACATGAAAGTACAGGAGTTAACACGTCTAGAAATAATAAAATGTGATTGTTATGAGATATTGGATATCACTATATCTAGATGATTACTTAAGTCCATAAATTGACCTTTGAAGTTTGCATACTTTGTCCTCTTTACCTTTTGAACAAAACCTAAAGGTTGTTCCATATAGATTTCTTCATCTAGTTCTCCATTAAGAAATATGGCTTTTACTTCCATTTGATGTAAAGTCCAAGTTTATACTTCTGACTATAGCCAGAATAAGTGTAATTAAACTAAATCTCATGACAAATGATAATGTATTTTCATAATCAATACACTTTAGCTATATATATCTCCTTAGCCACCAAACAGGCCTTGTTCCTTATGGAACCATTCATATATCTCTTAATTTTGAGAACACAAGTTTCCAATTGCCTTTTGGCATAATGGACAATAAACCAAGTCTCAGACATGGTTTGTCCTCATGAAATCCATTTCCTCTTCCAATGGTTTCATCCTCTTGAGCCAAATTTGGCTCTTCATCTTTCTATAAAGCAACTATTATCAATGTTCCTTTAATCTCAAAATTATATTAAGGAACATTTCCTTGACTACTCCTACACACCTTTGTCCATTGTAGATTATTATTTGAAAAGAATTATTCTCCCTCCCACTCAGATTTGCAAGTGGAGGAATAACTACCTGTTCCTTCCATCTACCATCTACCTACTAATATACTATCTAAAATAAAAATTACATAGTCCTATCAACATCCCTTTGCTAGGAAATTTTTATCTTTAATAATGTGGCATTCGATGTTTAATGTGTTGTTACACTATGTCTTCATTTCCTTAAATGTAGGCATAAACCCTTTAGTATCTAAAAAATCTAATAATTGTATCTCTAACCTCTTAAGCCCAACTTCCCATGCTTATGGGAAGAATTATGCAATTAAGTGATTGAGCCTTAGGGCTGCAATACACTCAAAAAGATTTTCTATCTACCCACAATTCATAAAGTTTGAAGGTAATATATTTGGAGGACATTTGATTGAGTATAAAGATTGTAATCTTCAATGGTCTCTCAAATCTTTTATAAGAAGATTCACTTGCACCACCATGGATCTTAGTCATTCCAAGAAAAGTTCTATTTCTTTGCTCCGTAACTCCATTTCACTGTACAATGCTGAGAATCAACAACTTTCTTATGATTCGCCTTTCATTGCATAGATCCTTGAATTGATATGTTAAATACTCATATATACAATCAGCTCATCATGTTTTTTATTTAATTGATTCTCAACCAAGTTCATAAATTGTTTAAAGCATTCTAAGCTTTAAACTTATGGGAGATCAAGTAAATATAACCATACCAAGTTCATTAATTAAAGTGACAAAATACAAGACTCTATGCCTTCCCTTTATATTCATAGAGCCACATGTCTCAAGGTGGATTAATTACAATGGAATCTATCATAGTATTTTACCTAGTGGATAAGTAAACATCCATACTGAAGTCTAGTTCAAGAAGAGAAACTATTGAAACTATGTTTCACCAAATTTCTAGAACTTATAAAATAATGTAAGAGTAGGGATTGCTTATAACATAACTCTAGTTTGCATATACCAACCCCTTAAAGTCAATAGGCACATTATTTCTCTATATAAAACCATTTGCTCTTGGAAGGTGGCCAACAATGCTTAAATAATTCTCTTTCTCTTAAACTTAGGCCTAGCCTTCTAAATAGGCTTGCCATATCCCTTTTTATGCATGGGCTTCATAGTCCAGGGTTTCTTACCCTTACCTTTATGCTTAGGCTTGGAAGTCCAAGCAATTTTGGCCATATAAGTCTATTTAATGTCTTAGAAGCCTCACAACACTGATCTTCAAGCACAAGATAATCCTCAATGTCTTTAAAAGGACTTGAGGTTTTCATTATAGGCCATTTTAACTTTCATGTTCTCCTTGGCTAAGATCTGATGAAAGCTTGCTCTTGTTGTGCATTTAGGAGGTCATGACTAACTATTTTTAGTTCTCTCATCATGTTTGACATTTCTCTTAGATTGGTGCCTCATCATTTTGTTAAGGCACAATTTATAGGTGTTAAACTTATTGATCAACCTCATAAGTTTGGTAGCAAAAATGCATCCAAACTTATCTTTTAGTGTGATCCATATAACTTGAGGCATCCAATATGCCTCAAATTCAAATTTAAAAATTTTAATATATTTATTAGAATCATTGTGCAACTTATGTTGTTCTCCGTTTAAGGCTTGAACAAAAGTACAACTAACAATATGCTTCTAAAAAAATACAACTGACAATATTTTAAGTATATTACAAAGTATATTATACTATTATTTTTTATAAATTTATTAGGTTTAATTAAACTACATTATTCATTATATTCATATCTTGAACTAAAAAGAAAAAAAAAAAAGAAACATAAAGAACTTTAAATATCTTGTTCAGTCTTTTATTCTTTTTTCTTTTTTCTCCTTTTTAAGTGTCAGTCGTATCTTAGCCATATTTAACGCAAGCACAAGCTGTGTTCAACATGTATCGAGTCTGCATTCAACATTAACATGTCAAAATTGTGTTTGATTCATGTCCAAGATGAAAAATATTTTCTTTTATTTAGACACTTTAATTTGAATATCAAGCACATATTGTAGTGGTTTCGATTTCAAACACATAACACACTTGAAAATAAGTGTATCTAATTAATAATATTTAAGTAAACAAGGAGAAATTTTCAGAGCAACCCTACTAAAGAAAAGTAGACTCCAGCTACTTATTATGTATAAACATGTGAAAATATATGTCAAGCATATTTTCTGGTGTAACATTGTTACCTTTAACATACTCGTCTCTTTGTTGATGACTAATTTTTTAGCAGTCATTAATACACTCCTTGAGAATCCCTATTAAACAAGTTGCAAGTGAGAGAAAGCAAATTAAATATTTAAGGAGTAGGTCATTATTCCATAAACTATAGTGTCAACATTGTTTTACTTGTTTTTGCAAAATTCACATACAACATGAGCATTACTATATAAGCGAGTTATACACATGGCATCTTTTTTTCTCCAAAATTAACATTGTCAAATAATATATATATATATATATATATAGACACACACTCAGATACTTTAAATTAATTATCTTACAATTAGAAGCAAGATTCTAAATTGTGGACTGTATCACACAATGTAGCTATAATATTACAGATGCAGTCTATGCCTATCCTTATTAGTATGTAATATAACTATCCACAGCACCCGCAACTTGTATTATAGTACCTGCAATGCCCATAACCAAAATACAGCCACAACTGCAACCATAATTTAAGACCTTAGTTAGAAGTTTATATATTAAGCCATTTTCAAAAAAAAATTGAAGTGATTTGTCTTATAATAATAAGCATGACCAAAGCATATTTGTTCTTTTAGTTTTTTTTCTTGCTTACTTTTCTTTTTCTTTAACGGTTAAAGAACATCCATTATGTTTTAGATGTTTTCATTGTCTATCCCCTTCTCCATCATGTTTTAAAGAACATTCACTTGAAAAAATAAAATGCGACTACCATGCTACTACTTTGGTTATTCTAGTAGTTTCTTATTATATTTTCTTTATAAGATAAAATGGATTCAATAAAAATTTTGCAATCACCTTGTTGTCTGGGTTTAATCACCCTAACACCAAGCTTGATTCAAAGTTTTAAAAGTGGGGTGGGATGGTCTTTAAAGGGGGTAAGGGGAATTGTGTGGGGTGGCATAAGGGATACAACCCATTTTATTTATTGGATGGTAATTCATTACTTACTCTTTGGATGTTAGAATGCCATTAGTTGGTTGAGGTCAGTTTGAATGGCATTATCCTTATGATTTTAACCTTAAAAAGTCAACTGGAAAAGGTTAGGAAAAAAAAAAGAAATGAAACATTCTAAACCATCACAAACCATCTGATTTATAATGGTTTGAAAATGAGGTTGTGGGATGAATTAGGATCAGTTCTAAACTGTCCTAAAGAACCCCACTATAATTGATTCTATTAGCTTTTGCATCTAATTAATGGTTATGATATTTAACCCAACCAACCCATCATATTGTTAGGAAAGGATGTACACAAGCAAAACAATAAAGGGTAAATTAAAACCTTTCCTTGCTTGAAAAAAACCTATGAGAAACTAATAGCAATACACAAAAAATATTCCAACTAGTAGATATCTCAAGAATACACAAAATAATGAGAACAAAAAAAACATACAATTTTTAACATGGAAAAATCTCTCAATGTGAAAAACTATAGGAATTAGTCCAGAAAAATTTCACCATCAATGGATCAATAAGTATAGCAATGAGCCTCTAACAATTACTAAAACCTCAACCTAACCCAACCCCTTCTCACTATCAACAAAATGAAAATCACCACAATGACAATCTGCCAAACCTTGAACATTGATATAGCAACCCAACAAATAGAGGAAAGAAAAATTAATCTAATTACATACATAAAATACTCAAAGTCCCAAGAGCAACATACTCAAATTTCATAAAGATCAAACCACTTTTGATTCTTTAATGAAGAACACAAGTGAGCAAAATATCTTCTCTTTCTCCCATTAATAGCATAACACTCACATAAAAAAAAAATTAGAAAGTAATAAAACCTATCATGTTATATCTCCTTCCCACTCATGGTTTCCCACACTAATCTAATGCATGCCTTGGGTCATGTGCCACTTAAATGGAGATAAGGCATATCACATCATTTACCTTCTTCATTATAACTCTTTTTTTTTTTTAATAACACATGTGGGCTTCATATTGAGAAAGACCCATAGCAAACTCTCCTTCTTATTCAAATGGAGGCAACTACCAAAGCAACATTTAAAAGACAAGCTTAAAACTTCCCCATTGGTGAAGATTGTTAGTTGCATGAATTTTCTAAAATTCAAGTGGCTTATAGTCTATAATATCTCATATCTAATGATATTGCACATCAATATGCCTATATCTACTATGGAAAGTTTAGGGTGCTTATCTAAATAGGTAGCACTTTGACTATCATAATACAAAATATACCTCCTCTAGGTAAACTTAAGTTTATCAAAAGCAACTCCATGCATGCTTTGGAACCAACAATGAACTCAGCCTCTGTAGTACACAATATAGCACAATTTTGTAGTCTGGATTACCTTGCCATAACCCTTGCTACAAAGGTAATCAAGAAGTTAGAATTAGACTTTATGGTATCCACATCTCCAACCATGTCAAAATTTGTATAACCATAAAGAACATATTTACTAGTTCCAAAATAAAGTTTCAAACTAGAAATACCTTATAGATTTTTCAAAATCCACTTCACAACATTCATATGCTTTCTACTTAGATTGGAGTAATGAGCAATAACAATAACTGCATGGGCTATATCTGGCCTTATGCAAACTATTGCATACATCAAACTTCTTGCTACAAATGCATAAAGAACACACCACATTTCTTCTTTTTAGTCATTGCTAGAAAAAGAATGTCTAGTGCTAAGCTTAAAGTGAGTAACAATAGGTGTGCTTACCACTTTAACTTTTTCTATGTTAAATTACTGAAGTAGTTTTTTAATATATTTCTCCCACAACTTCATGGCCTCTTTTTTCATGAGTGAATTTGCCTTATAATAATTTGTCTTACTGGTCCTAAGTCTTTCAATGCAAAAGACTACCTAAGTTCCTTTTCAACATAGAATTCTAGGAGACTCATGACTAATAATCAGCATGCCATTAATATATAATAGTAAAATGATGAAGTCATTATCTAAGAATTTTTGTACAAATACACAATTATTAAAAGTAGTCTTTTTATATCCTTACTGGGTCATAGTAGACTTAAAATTCTTATATCACTGCCTTAGAGTTTGTTGTGACCCATACAAACTCTTATTCAACTTGCAAACATATTTCTCTTTACCCTTCACCATAAAACCTTTAGGTTGCTCCATGTAAATCTCCTTTTCCAAATCACCATGTACAAAAGTTGTTTTCACATCCATCTAATCAACCTTTAAACTATGGCTAGTTGCAAACCAAGAACAACCCATATAAAAGACATCTTAATAATAGGGGAGAAGATTTCCTCAAACTCAATACCCTTTCTTTGACTAAAGCCTTTGACAACTACTATAGCTTTATATCATGGAGCTAAAGCACCCTCTTCATTCTTGAACCAATAAATCCATTGGCTTTTCAAAGCTTTCTTATCCTTAGGCAACTTAACTAGCTAAAAAGTATAGTTTTCATGTAGAGATTTCATCTCATCTTTCCTTGCTATAACCCATTCTACCCTCCACTCACTCTCTGAAACCTTTTTGTAGCACTTAAGTTCTCTACCATCAATGATGAGCACATATTTATCATATGAATATAACAAGTACAAGGAACTTTTTATCATTGAGACCTCCTAAGTGGAACTATAGTTTCTATAGTAATCCCATAAGCAAGAGTATCTATTTTAGTATCATCAACATCATCACCCTATATTCAATCATTCTAAACATGATTATGCACATCATTATGATTACCAAACTCAACTATTGGGTGTATGTGTCATAAAAGATTGAATTGGTTCTAAGTCAACAAGGCCATCAATACTTTTATGCTACATTTGGTACCCTCTCAATCTTAATTCATAGGAATGACACTATTCAAAAATAAAAGTAAGAAATGTTTATTATGCTCTTGTCATCATTATTTAATAGTACATGTCTTTTTTTTTTTACTTTTTTTAAGATAAGGGCACAAGTGTCATTTCTCATCACACCTATCTACTTTTTACTTTTTTATTTCCATTTCTTCAATCTTCTTTTCGATGTACCAAATGCAACCTTAGATACTAGCTTCTCAGCCTTGTCAATATCTTTAATATTCTGATCCTCAGTGAAAAAAGCACCACCACTTCTTACAAGCTTCTTTTTAACTAGATCATAAAATTTATAGTCAAACTCATCATGACCATAGCTAATGAAGATACATTATATTGTCTTAGCTTCTAACTTGGGCCTCTCATCTTTTAGCTCATGTAGAAATTGCTTTATAGCCAAATACATGTAAGGGGTCATAGGAAACATCCTTGCCGTATCACATTCAATTAGGAACATTGGACTACAAAGCAACAACAAGAGATGGGTTAGAGATATATTAATATCATGGGCAATAGTATATAAAGCCTCACTATTAAAAGATCTAGGTAACTTTGCTTCTGAAAGGTAAGAAATTGCCTTCAAGTGGAATCATGGTGGTGCTTACAGCTAGAAATAATGAAAGGAATTTAAAAGCTTTTGAAAGCTAGAAAGATTTCGCTCTCTTTGTTCTTCTATTTTTTCAACAACTTGGTGTCATTGACCTTACTAGCATTGATTCCTAAGTAGATTTCATGAAAACCAAATTTGGCAAACTTGATATCTTAGTACCTATGGCAATTGTTTACGGCCTCTTTCACCTTTGTGAACCAAAATATCCTCCTAGATATATTTTTATCCTTATAAACTACAAAGCTTATATTGGTGTTTTCATATCATACCTATCCAGATGTCCCATTTATGTGTGTGTGTTTGTGTATGGGTGTCTGACATATCTTTATTAGATTAGGAATATTAATTATACAATGAGGGCTGAAGGATATAAAAAATGCAATGTGATTGAAAAATAAATAATATGATACTATGAAAACAATAAACTTTGATTTTCGAAGATTCATTTTAAGTACTGTTATGGTTACTAATCCTTTAGCTTTCCCAATTGAATATATTACATGACATGGCATAAAATTGAAAATATTCTGAATTTAGTGAGTCTCAATTAAAGCCTGTTATTGGCAGAAACATAATGTATGTTAGTGCAATTACTTGTGAACATAAGGGCATCTTGTAATTACTTGTCAGCGAACATAGACTCCCCTTGCTGTCGGCAATCTTTTTTCTTTTTCAAAGCTTAATTTCACCAAAATCAGTTTGGTTGATCCTATGCATACTGGTGCAGGTAAACAACGCAGCTGTTCCTGGGGGCATATTAGATGAATATGCTTTAATTCGAAAGGTAAGCTTAGTTATTCCTCACTCTCAGTAGAAAAGAATAGATCCGTTTTGTACCGTGATTCATGGTAAGTAGTACTACTCACAGCAAATAAACTACGACCCAATTAAAGATAATATTAGAATTTATGAAAGTTGACATGAGATTAAGTTGCTTGATGGTCATCTGTAGACTTTTTAAGCATGCATGCCTTGATGATGAAGCATATTCATCTATGGATCTGTTGTTTACCCATTTTCTTTTCGAAGCAAACGCACAATTACGCGAGAAGTGAAAATGAAACCATATGGGGTGCATTTTGATCTGTTTGGGCAAGCAAAATGGTAATATCGTTGTTTGTGCTTGTTTGTTCAAACATTTTCATTAAGACGCAATCTAACATGCGTTGCTTAATTAATTATACATAAACCAATATGCAGTAGAAATATTAGTGTCCCCTCTTGAATAATAATATATTAGATCCAGTTTGACATTTGCTTTTTAAATGTTGGTTGTTTTTAGTTGTACCAAAGCAGATGCGTACAGATGTGCCAAAGACAAAAATCTCTGTTTAGAAGCTGTGCATCCACTGTTAGAATATTCTTACCATTAATTTGACTTCCTTTGATCTCCATTAAAAATCTCATTTTTTAAGGACTCATTGAAACAAAGCATAGAACTGCATCTACATATATATTTGGCAGTATTAATTGTTGCTTGACTATTATAGCTTAATTACAAACTCCTTTATTATTTGATTTTGATGTCATTATTAATTTCTCAATATTATTAAGAAATAGATTTGATATAATTCTTCATATTTTTACTACCAATTTTTTCATAAATTAATAACACATGTTGAAAATTTATAAAGAGATCCTATCACATGATGCTGACTTGGAAAAAAAAACATACATTCGTCTTTAAAATCTATACACTTATTACAATTTCATTGAAGGACTTAATTACAAAAAATAAAAATTACACCAAAGTTTTTTCTGATTATTAAATGGCATACCTCGAGATTCTCATAATGTGCTTCAAAGTTCAATCTATACCTTACCTTAATCAATCACGTAGCTAAGCTTAAAGTATATTCAGAAGGATGGGAATAAATGTAACAGAAACACCTTTTTTTTTTTCTCTCTGAAATTGGGAGGTAAAGAGGGGAACATTATATTTTAGTTATTGTTTAGTATTTTTCCTTTAAATTTTAAAATCCAAATTTGTCATTGCTCTACAAAAGAAAAGAAAGAAAGAAAAAAAAGGTGGAAAAGATCACTGAAATAAAAAGAGAATGGGATTATTAACTCTTCATTTTTAGTTGCCTTGTATCTATCTATAACCATAAAATGGGCTTACACTAGAGTAGGGCCGATCCACAAGATGTCAATTCATAACATAGTTACCATAATATTCTAACACTATCCCCCCACCTAAAGCATTGATATTGATCATGCCCAACTTGTGACATAAAATTTCAATGTGTCCCATTAAGTGCCTTGGTAAATAAATTTGTGTGATATGTGTCGAAGAAAATCTATATGATCACCACCACTTCCTTGTAGACCGAACTCAACAACAACCTCATTGCTAAATTTACATAATCAAGCTTTGGAAGGCTATTTCAAACCATACAATGATTTCTATAGCTGACAAACTTGTCTAGACTCCCCCTGAGTAACAAACTCAATGTTTTTCCCCTTATACACTTCCTTTTGCAAATCTCCATGGAGAAATGCATTATCCACATCTAATTAGTATAGAGGCCAATTGCAAGTAGTACCTGAAAGACTTCATGGATATATAAAAACATATTTATAACATCCAATGCAAAAAAAATGGATCGAAATATTACCTCCGGCCATTGCTCCGATCCTCTGTTTTTCCGATGAGAATTCTGTCGTATGAAAAGCCAGGGATGCTTCTAAGCTCTTGTTCTACTGAATGATGGTGTGTAGCAATGTAAAACCGAGCTCAGGGACCCTGTATTTATAGGCAAACTCTTTCAACGGCAATTCCATCATTTGCCAAAGAAAATGCCACGTTCTGAGACGTGGGGATTTATCTCACGAAGCCCATAATTTTCGGACCATAATGCAGAGGTTGCAAGTCACGTTCAAATGTGCAACGTGGGTTCTGTCATGCAATTGTAGATTGCTCCATGAATTGTCGCATAACCCACGTCTCACGTACTGTGTTTGCAACGTCCCACATTCTCCCACTTGGTTCGAAAATCATTATACATAATGGCTCCTTAAGATTCAAACATTTAACTGAAACACAAATGCATGAATCATAGCAGTAGTTCCTCTATAAGTGAGTAATACCTTCCATGTATCACAATGCATTTTGTTTCCTTAACTTTATGAATAAGCCATATGCTTATTCTGGGTCCTCTTAATGTTGTTATTCTTAAACTTAATGTATACGCATAAATGAGAAAACAACTTAAAATGAATAAAGGCTTTTTATTACAAATGATATATATATATATATAGTATATACATCAATAACATAAAGTGGAACTAAGTCCCATTCTAGATACATGATCCCTAAACATTACTGGTGGCATGCCTTTTGTTAAAGAATCAGCAATCATCAACTCAGTGCTAATGTGTTCAATAATAACTTTATTTTCCTTGACACGTTCACGAATGGCTAAGTACTTAATGTCGATATGTTTACTTCGACTTCCACTTTTGTTGTTCTTAGCCAGAAAAACAGCAGCTGAGTTGTCACAATATATCTTCAATGGCTTAGGGATAGTGTCGACAATTCTAAGCCCAGATATAAAGCCTTTAAGCCAAACACCATGTGAAGTTGCCTCAAAACAAGAAACGAACTCTGCCTCCATAGTAGAAGTAGCAGTCAAAGTCTGCTTCGCGCTTCTCCAAGATACGGCTCCATTGGCTAACATGAAAATGTAGTCTGATGTTGATTTCCGTGAATCAACGCATCCAGCGAAATCCGAATCTGAGTAGCCAACTACCTCAAGGTTTTCAGTCCGTCTATACATCAGCATGTAGTCCTTAGTACCTTTAAGATACCTCATTACTTTCTTTGCAGCTCTCCAATGATCTATACCTGGATTACTCTGATATCTACCTAACATTCCAACTACAAATGCAATGTCAGCTCTTATGCAAACCTGAGCATACATAAGGCTTCCAATAGCAGAAGCATATGGAATGTTATGCATCTGTTCCTTTTCTAAATCATTCTTTGGGCATTGGTTCAAATTGAACTTGTCATCCTTCACAATAGGTGCTACACTTGGTGAACAATCTTTCATCCGAAATCTCTCCAGGACCTTATTGATATAAGTTTCTTGTGACAGACCCAAAATACATTGAGTTCTATCTCGATGGATTTTAATGCCAATGACATAAGATGCCTCACCCATATCCTTCATATCAAAATTCTTAGAGAGAAATTGTTTCACCTCATATAACAACCCCTTATCATTGGTTGCAAGTAATATGTCATCCACATACAATACAAGGAAACATATTTTACTCCCACTGACCTTCTGGTATATAGATTGGTCCATGACATTTTCCACAAATCCATATGAGGAGATAACATCATGAAATTTTAAGTACCACTGGCGGGAGGCCTGTTTCAATCCATATATGGATTTTTTTAACTTGCACACCAAATGTTCACCGGCACTAGAGAGAAATCCTTCAGGTTGTTTCATATATACTTCCTCATCTAGTTCCCCATTGAGGAATGCTGTCTTCACATCCATTTGATGCAACTCTAAGTCAAAATGAGCAACTAATGTCATTATTATACGGAGGGAATCTTTCTTAGATACAGGAGAAAAAGTCTCCGTGTAATCAATTCCTTCCCTTTGAGTGAATCCCTTGGCCACGAGTCGTGCTTTATATCTCTCGATGTTGCCTAATGAGTCTCTTTTCGTTTTATAGACCCATTTGCATCCAATAGCCTTAGAGTCATTAGGCAACTCAACGAGATCCCAGACCCCATTAGACGCCATAGAATCCATCTCTTCCTTCATGGCATTGTGCCACAGTTTTGATTCTTTGCAACTGATGGCTTGTGAAAACGTTTCAGGGTCATTCTCAGCTCCTATATTATAATCAGATTCTTGTAGATACACAGTATAATCACTAGGAATTGCTGACTTTCTCATCCTAGTTGATCTTCTTAATGTTGACTCAACATTCTCTTGGGGAGTATGTTGTTCAACTATTTGTTCAACAGTCCTTAAAGGCTGTTCATTAACTGGATCAACTTGGTCAATGTCAACAGGTTGTGGATCCTGAATGATTGGTTGTTCAATGCCTGTTTGGACTTGAGGGGCATGAATTACAATCAATCTATCACTTGATGTAGGAATTTGAACATTAGACTGATCATTTTCAGAACTTAAGTTTTGAGTTTGATCACTCCCACTGATCAAGTCATTCTCAAGAAATTTTGCATTCCTTGATTCCACAATCCTAGTACTGTGAGATAAATAATAAAATTTATAGCCCTTAGACTTTTCAGCATACCCAATAAAGTAGCCACTTATAGTCCTAGGGTCCAACTTCTTCTCTTGTGGATTGTAAACCCTAACCTCAAATGGGCATCCCTAAACACACATATGTCTTAAACTTGGTTTCCAACCCTTGAATAACTCAAATGGCGTCTTTTCAACAGCCTTGGTAGGAACTCGATTAAGAATATACACTGCTGTTTTAAGGGCTTCAGTCCACAAGAATTTAGGAAGTTTGGAGCTAATCAGCATGCTCCTCACCATGTCTAACAATGTTCGGTTTCTCCTTTCAGCTACACCATTCTGGTCAGCTGACCCAGGCATGGTGTATTGGGCAACAATCCCATGCTCTTGAAGAAACCTAGCAAATGGACCTGGTGCTTGTCCATCTTCAGTGTATCTACCATAATACTCACCACCTCTATCAGATCTCACTATTTTAATTTGTTTACCATATTGTTTTTCTACTTCTGCCTTAAATATCTTAAAGGCATCTAGTGCTTCATGCTTATTATTAAGCAGATAGAGATACATGTATCGTGAGTAATCATCAATAAAGGTGATAAAGTATTTCTGACTACTAGAGTCCAAATCTGGACTACAAATATTCGTATGTATGATTTCTAATATGCTAAAACTCCTTTTAGCACTTCTCTTAGTCTTGTTAGTCTGCTTTCCTTTAATGCAGTCTATACAAGTGTTGAAATCAGTAAAGTCAAGAGTATTGAGTACTCCATCTTTTACTAATCTTTTCACTCTCTCTATTGAGATGTGACCAAGCCTACGGTGCCATAACATAGAGGAATCCTCATTAGTAACATTTCTCTTAATACCTATACTATTAGAAACATGCATTGAGTCATAAAGGTTACTATTTCGTAATTGAATTTGGAATAGACCATCACAAAGTGTACCATTACCAATAAAATTAGATTTATAAAATAATTTAAATTCATTACTTGAAAATTCAAAACAATATCCCAATGGTACAAGTTTGAAACTGAAATCAAGTTTCTAGAGAAACTTGGTACATAAAATGTCTTCTCCAAATTCAAAATAAAACCAGAATTAAGGACTAATTTGCATGTTCCTATAGCTTCAACAGTTGAGCCCATCTTATTTCCTGAATAGATGTATTGCTCACTGCCCACCGGCTTCCTTTGGCTTAGAAAGCCCTGCAAGGTATTAGAGATGTGAATTGTTGAGCCAGAATCAATCCACCATGTGTTACTACTAGCATCTACCATATTAGATTCATAACAAAAGTATGAGATTGAGTTACCTTTCTTTTGAAGCCAAGCTTTGAATTTGACACAATCTGTCTTTATGTGTCCTTTCTTTTTACAAAAGAAACACTTGGACTCTTTCTTAATGTCCTCAGGGATGGGAACCTTGCCCTTCCCTTTTGTCTTGGCCTTTCTTTTCTTCCTTCCTTGTGTCACTGTATGTACACTTTCACCCATCTCTGCTATGAGCCTTCCTTCTTCTTGTACACACATAGTTAGAAGTTCATTGATTGACCACTTCTCTTTATGAGTGTTGTAGGAGATTTTGAAAGGCCCATATTGTTGTGGTAGAGAATTCAGGATGTAGTGCACAAGAAAAGAATCTGACATCTCAACCTCAAGTGTTTTCAATTGAGCTGCTATATCCCTCATTTTCATGATGTGTTCTCGTACACCTCTTATGCCAGTAAGTTTCATGGATGATAATTTTGTCATTAAGGTGCTTGCTAAGGCCTTATCCGAAGATTCAAATTGTTCATCAATAGCCTTAAGCAAAGTTCGAACGTTTTGATGCTCTCCAATAGACCCACGAATACTAGCTGATATTTTAGTCTTAATGTACATCATACTAAGGCGATTGGATCGCTCCCAACGTTCATAAACATTTACTTCTGATGTACTACTAATATCCATGGGTTTAGGAGGTTCTTCTTTTCTGATTGCATCATCAACGTCCATCCACCCTAATTGGAGAAGTATTTTCTCCTTCCAAACATTATAGTTATCTCCAGTTAATTCAGGAACTTGAAAATCAGAAATATTTAAAGGTTGAAAGGCTGCACAATTTACATGCTATGTTAATAATTTGAGACAAATAAATATTCTTAAATGATATGTCATGCCAATGCAATGCATATCAATTCAAATTATGAGCCTAGTAATAAATAAAATTACCTGTGGGCTAAATTTTATTTAATTAGACTCATATACTAATGATAAAACTAGTAAATTATATTCTTTTCTTAATTCCTGCGGGTAAATCAAGAAAAGAAAAACTTACTATTCCATCCTAATTAATTACATGAAATATGATAATATTCCTGTAGGATAATAATTATCATATTAAATATAATTAATTACAATTTGATGTCATTTTACTTTATGTGATTATAACACTTAATGTATAATTTTAAAATAATTAAAGGTGATGTGGCTAAACTTTAATTAAATTAAAAAATACACAAATCACATGATATCTAAATGAAATTACAAGCTTGAATATAATTTAACATAATGTATAAACAAGCATACACAATGAGAATTTTAATAATTAATCAATTAATCAACAAAATATGACTAATGAATTTAATTAATATTCTCTCTAAATGTGCCATAAATATTGCCTAAAAATAAAAATTATTATTATTATTATTATTTTTAATTTAGACATAAATTAAATGACACCATAAATTAATGATTATAATTATATGCCAAAATTGCCTAAAATTAATTAAATTTTCAAGATTTAGGCAAATTTTAAAGGCATAAAATTAATTTCATAATTATTTTGACAAATAAATAACTAAATATTGTCAAAATTAATTTTAATTTTGTCAACAATATTTTTGCCAAAATTTGGACAAAATTAAAACGTACTTCATAATTTTAAACAAAATAAATGGCCAACAAAACAAATTACTTTTTAATTTTTAATTAAATATTGGCCAAAAATATTTTGTTCAAAAAAAAATATTTATTTATTTATATATGTATATTTAATATCAAAAAGAAAATAAACATATATATATATATATATAAATCATAAAGGGAAATTAATGAAAATACAAAATAGAAAATGTATATATATATTAAATATTGCTCCTCATTAGCAACCAAGAACCGGTGCTTCAGTGGTTAAGCCTTGCGAGCTCCATATGGAGGGTCAGGGGTTCGAATCCACAGAGGTCATTTTATTAATAAACATAAAACCCAAAACGACACGTCGTTTACGCCCATATTCAATAACAACGTAAACTAACAAAACGACATGTCCTTTACTAAAGGACTCAAAACGACTTGTCGTTTACGTCGTCCCTAACCTCAGCCGGGTTAGCCGGGTCGACCCGACCCGGTTACGACCCGTTTTAGACCCAAATGGAAACCCGGTCATTTCTTGAGTTTCCGAGCTCCTTTTTGGATGATCCAGGAGTCCATTTTCATTAGAATTTCGTGTAGATTCCATTTTTGATATCAAAATGATGAAAAAATGGCTCTATCAATGAACCCAAATTCACGAAAATTTCAACGTTTTTGAGTTCAAAAACATAGCAAGACAGAGGTATATTCATGCTCTGATACCAACTGAAAGACTTCATGGATATATAAAAACATATTTATAACATCCAATGCAAAAAAAATGGATCGAAATATTACCTCCGGCCATTGCTCCGATCCTCTATTTTTCCGATGAGAATTCTGTCGTATGAAAAGCCAGGGATGCTTCTAAGCTCTTGTTCTACTGAATGATGGTGTGTAGCAATGTAAAACCGAGCTCAGGGACCCTGTATTTATAGGCAAACTCTTTTAACGGCAATTCCATCATTTGCCGAAGAAAATGCCACGTTCTGAGACGTGGGGATTTATCTCACGAAACCCATAATTTTCGGACCATAATGCAGAGGTTGCAAGTCACGTTCAAATGTGCAACGTGGGTTCTGTCATGCAATTGTAGATTGCTCCATGAATTGTCGCATAACCCACGTCTCACGTACTGTGTTTGCAACGTCCCACAGTACCTAGAGAGATTAAGGTCTGTACTGAATGTTAATTTTGCCACGAGAGAATAAATTAGTGTACTCAACACCATAGCTCAGAGAATAGTCCGTAGCCAGCCACCATTCAAGCTTTCAATTAGGAAAATAACCAATCTGGGTTCATTTTCACAACATAAACATATTTACATCCAAAGCATGCTTACTTGAAGAAAGGGAAATAAAGTCCTAGGCGTCATCATTTTCAGGACCGAGCATTTATTCCTCCGTATGTGTTTGCCATCCGTCATGAGTCACAGCTTCCCATAAAGACTAAGAAATAGATATGTTATCAAGGGAGGAAACAAAGGAACAGGACAAAGTTGACAAGCAGTTATTATATGAGACAAAGAATGAAATAAGATGGGCACAAGTGCATTTACCTTTTCAGATAGCAATAGAAAGGCTAGAAGTAGAATCCTTGATGAGGAGATGGGTAAAGGAAGAGAATCCAACATTGGTGTATCCACAGGATTAGTTGTGATCTGTTGTTGTTGTTGTTGAGTTGACCAACTCCGATGGGAGTAAGCCTGTGTAATAGGAGGTTTGGTATAGGAGGAGATGGCACAAAATGTGTTCGATCCCAGTATAGATGAAGCGATCATTAGTAGAATCACATACAGTAAGAGAAATTTGAGATGCAGAGAAGAAAGAAGTAGTCTCAAAGATAGGACTTCTGCAGAAACTAAATACCAAGATTAGGAGAAAAACGTCAATACCTTTTTTGGGGACAAGAAGAGCCCAAGAAAACACATTTTAAAGCTGTGGGACCCAATTTGGTTACCTGTGGTCACGTGTCATGAACAAAGCATGTACACCTAAAGATTTTAAGGAGAAGGGAAAACAAAGATTGGGATGGTGATAACACTAAGCAGGGAACCTGCACCACCAAGAACAGATGACGGCATATGATTAATAGGGTAAGTGGTGGTCTGATCAGCAACAGCCCAAAAAGAATTTGGAACTTTCATTTGGAATAACAAAGCTCGGGCAACTTCCACCAAATGATGATTTTCTCTACCAACTACCCCATTTTATTAAGGGTTGACAATTTAGGTCAACTAATAAATCATGCCCTGGTCAACCGTATAGGAAAGGATTCTGTAGTAATACACCAATATGACAATGATATTTAAGTGTGAATTTCAGCTTAAAAGGTAATATAGATAATAATTCAGATCTAGATTTCGTCAAACAAAGCGGATTACATGAGAAAAATCATCCACGCAAGTAACACATTATTTGAATTCACTTTTGGAGGTGACAGGACAAGGCCCCGAAACATCTGAATGAACCACATGAAAGAGGGATGCAACACTTCTATTGAAATAGGTAAATAAGAAGCACGATAGAGCTTAGCAAACTAACATGACTCACAAGGACGGTTTCACTTTTACTTAATTTGTGGACAGAACTTCTTCAAAATAGATAAAGACGGATGACCCGAATGACAACGAAGCTGAAAAGGAGACAAAATCCTAGGATATGCACGAGGTTGTGATGGTGAGATGGCAACTGAGTCCATTAGATATAGCCCGTTGGATACGCTTCCTCTTCCAATAGTCCACCTCGTCAAAAGATCTTGAAAAGCACAATGATCCAAAAAAATGTGACAGAACTATTTGAAGTTTGAATAAGCTGACTAAGAAAAAGAAGATTGAAAGGAAATTTGGGCATAGAAGACAATAGTAAACAAAGGTAGGGTGGGAAGGGTTGAAATAAAGTCGCTGCTTATGATTTTAGCCATCGACCCATCAGCAAGGGTGATTACAAATTGGATACTAAGAGGTCAAGGACAAAAGAGTGCTTGAGTCTCCTGTCATGTGATTAGTCCCCTGAGAATCTATGATCCAACAGCGAGAAGAGGATGAAAGACAAGCAGTGGGATTATCTGATTAAATAAGAATAGCCACACTGACTAAGACTACTATGATAACTCAATTAAAGCGTATACCGGGCAAACTCCGCATCAATCATAACTGCAATGAATCCCCATTCCCCTTGTAGGGCGGAATTTGGTACCTCAACGGCTCAACCTGTGAAGCTATATTAGCATATCACTGGGAGGAATTTTGTTCAAGCTTTTGTCACTGAAGGGGAATAAGTCCCAATTATCCACAATTATGGCAAGTCCTCCACGTTCTTTACCTCCATTACGTCTACCCCGATATTCATTATCACCATACTAACCACAACTATAACCATTAAAGCTATCACCTTATAAGCACTAGTATTGATATGTGGCAGATATACAAATGTACTGATGTGCTGAAGTAGTTAGTAGGAAATAAAGTAGTCATGTTCTGTTATGCTGTTAAAATGATTCTGTGAGAATTAGTTGGAGCCGTTAAGAGAATAGGGAAGGAATATAAAGAGGAGAAAAAGGGTGTAAATGAAAGTATGAAAATAGATATGAATAAATGAGAGAATTACCAATTTTCGGTATCAAGTATGGTTTTGAACTAAATCTCTATTGTAGGTATCTTGCCTTCTCCACCAGAAGCATGTAAAACCTGAGTGAAAGCATCCTTCAAATTGTCAACTTGCTTAGTAGACAACATCTGTGACCGAATCACATTATACTCAAAGTCAAGACCTTATAACCAACCTTAAATTTTATAATGCTTACATATTTTCTTACAACTCATAGGAGAGCATATTTTCTTACATATTCTTTTGTAGTCCAGCTAGTAAGTCATCAGTGACCGCTTCTTTTGTCCGGATCGATAAATATTTTGTAACAAGGCATAATCACAATTGAGATTATTACTATATCCACCACATACAAACTCTATAAACGCCAGACATCCTTCGCAATATTACAATGTGTAAGCATGAATTTCTTCTCTAGACGTAACTAGGAGAGACAAATCCTGTTGTCTTCTTGCATCCATGTGGTTGCTAACTTCCTGTCCGATGGATAATACGCTTTGTCAAATGATCATCCTTGACCATTTCTCGAAGTCCCACTTTGAATAGGTATTACCACCCTACGAAATTCGTTCCATCTTCATCTACGTTAGTATCTGTCAATTTGGATGTGGTAACAAACACTTCATACACTATCATTGTAGTCTCTCGGTTTGCTGTCCTCACAACACACATCACAAAATCAAAAGTTTCACATAACAGTCTCAGTGATTGAAAAATTATCACCCCAAACACTTCCTAATCAAAAGAAGCAACTGCAAATTATTATAGCCACATCCACCTCACCCAAATACTGTCTAATCAAGAGAGGCAACTTCAAATCATCATAACTACATCAAACTCAGTTTTATATATCTCACCAGAACTGCCACCCTTGGTCTTCACAACCTACAACTTCACATTCCACCGTCAAAAGAGAGACAAAAAACAAGCTTAAAACCAAAACTAAGACCTTTGGGCCATCTTCCAATCAGCGAGTCGCCCTTTTGTCCCAAATTCAGTCTCATTTGGGGCTGAGGTCGCAGCAAAATCGCTGCTGCAAAGATAGGCATGGTTTCGGTTCCCTAGACAGGTGAGCCCGAAATCACCTCTTCCGGCCTCCTTCTCCTCAGACCTACACTAGGAGACACTTCCCTCGTGTGGATCGCATCTTCTGCTCTTTTCTGTTATTTTATTTTATTTCGTCTTATACATCAAGGAAAACTGGAAAAGAAAGAAAGCAAAGGGTTGAAGAGACAGATGACCAGAAAAAGAAAAAAAAAAGGGATCACTAATAACCCTTCAATGTTAGTACCTTGTGTCTATCTGTACCCATAAAATAGGCAACTCTAGAATAGAACCATTCCACAATAGGCTAACACATAACACAGCAACAATACTATTCCAACCGTTATCACTTTTCCCAAATTCATATTTTTCTCGCAATTTATTGTGCAATTGAAAATGTTTGCTCTTTATCTTTAAGAAATTTTATTGTTGTGGCCAATAGAAAATCATTCAAACACAAGCAAAAAACAGAGTGCGGAGAAATTTTTGCTCTTTAAGCGAGCAATTAGCTTCCGCTTTTTCCCAATCCTCAAATCTAATTTTGAATTTATAATTATCTTCTTCGTATCTAAATTTTCATATGAATTTGTGATCCTTTCCTTGGTTTTGAAATTCTTTCATTTTCGTTTGATAATGAATCCTTATTTATATCCCAAGCATACAGCACCCCTGTCTTGGTTTAGAAATATAGATTCTCTTTTTATTTTACGAAACAAATTGTTTCTAGCTCACCTCCTGACCAAATCCCAAGAAGACGCGCATTTGCTGATTAATAACTATTTGCAGGACTAACTAGTCCTCTTTTGTTCTCGTAGAGAAACGGTGCACAAGTTCATTGGAGTGAAACAATGCATCAAAGTTATGAGTTGGCTGAAGAATGTGTAGAAATAACCTACTATGGTGCAGAAAGAGTAACCGAAGCTCTTCTTCCCCTCCTCCACTTATCCACTTCACCCAGGATTGTCAATGTTAGTTCTAAACTGGGGTTATTAAAGGTACACACATAGATTCCAAATTATTTTTACGAAAAACTTGATTGTGGAAAATATCTTTTTTTATTTTAAAATTTGCACAAATTACAATTTTTACTATTTTCTTGTATGTGGTTTTTTCTTTCGTTCTGACTTCTGATCAACCTATTGATTGTTTGTCATACATAAAAAAAATTATTCTAATATATACATACACACACATAAATATATTGCCCCAAAACAATATCTTTTCTTGCACCAGTAAATACAGAAAACAACTTTTGAAAAGTTATTTTCTTTAAAACAAATGGACACTTAAGGTAATAATTGATTTCGTTAATTAAAATTAATGAAAATCAAATTATATTTTTTAATAGATTATCACTGAGCATCATCATACTAGCTAGTAACTATAATAGTTTTTGCACAAGTTGGACCTTGGCCTAAAAGTATATTGGTCAAAACTTAAATGAGCTTTGTAAGTTTAGCTTTCAAGTTCTTCAATTAAATTACTGACATATGAAAAATATATATATATAATTTTTAAAAACTTCAATGATGTGATGTTGAAAAAAAAAACTTGTCTCCATATTAAGTTTTTATTAAAAAACTGGATCTACTAGCCCTCCGTAAAAAAGCTGGACATCTGTTTTAGTATATTTGCATTCATTCTAGTACAAGATATAAGACTAAAGTTGTAATATTTTCCTTCTTTTACTCTTTCAGAATATACCAAATGAATGGGCCAGAGGAGTGTTTAGTGACATTGAAAATCTCACAAGGGAAAGATTGGACAATGTGATGAAAGACTTTCTGAAAGATTACAAAGAGGGATCACTTGAAAGTAAAGGTTGGCCAAGTTCTGTTTCTGGTTATATAATGTCAAAAGCAGCTTTAAATGCCTACACAAGAAAACTGGCTAAGAATTGCCCTCATTTTCGCATAAATTCTCTCTGTCCTGGTTATGTTAAGACTGACATGAACCATAACACTGGCTTCTTGAGTATTGATGAAGGTGCTGAAAGTCTTGTGAGGTTAGCGCTATTGCCAGATAATGGTCCTTCTGGCCTCTTCTTTGATCGGGATGAAGCTATACCCTTTTGATCCACCATTCCATATCCATTTGAAAGTAGCAGGATAGTTGATAAATTTTTGTCTTTGGTTATGGTTATTGTTTACCATATTGTGTGCTCTGAAAACCTTAGACCGCAAGTGTTTCTGATATAAGGATTTCTGATTGTGATTTGCCTCTACTTATAATAAAAGCTCATTGACGTTGGAAAAATTGTATTTGTCCACTCTCATATTTATTACTAATTACCACATCTAATCTCTTCCCCTTCTCCATCCACCCACCCATCCGTTCTATAAAAAATCATAATTGAAACGATGAACAAGTCTGGAAAAGCCCTCTAAATAAAGTTCAAAGAAGTTAAGGATGTAGGTTGTGTCGTCACAAAACCTTAATTAATAAACAAAGTTCTCGTGTCTTGACTTTGGTCCATGCTTATTGTCATGCCATTATATAATATTCATATATCCCATATCCTATCCGTCATTTGATAGTAGATTTCAATATTTATACAGCAAAATTACTTGTTACTAAAAGTTTCAAATAACTCAATTGTGTACAAACAAGGATTTTGATCATTTCATTTCTCAAATTTATGCTAAATGAGTTTGTTATACTCAAGGTAGCTCATAGAGACATAACAAATCCATACATTTGGTCATATGCATAATTTAAGTCATTTGACACATATTAGGAACTAAATTTTAAAAATTCATAACTTAAACTATATAACTCTAATTAATGCAAATCCAATGTTCTTAAAATCTTGTAATGAGAGCTATCTACTATAAAAATTCTAAGTTAAATGAGTCCATTTGGTTCCTCAAAAATCCAAAAATCCAAAACTGTACTATATGAACAGAATACTACAAAATTTTATATAATTTAGTCAATTTCAAAAATTCATAAAATATTTTATAGGGCTTTAAAAATTATGATCTTTAGCTTTGTCAAAAACT
This sequence comes from Erythrophleum fordii, assembly GCA_032878935.1. NCBI lineage: Eukaryota > Viridiplantae > Streptophyta > Magnoliopsida > Fabales > Fabaceae > Erythrophleum > Erythrophleum fordii. The sequence continues at coordinate 589,581 of JAVQMF010000021.1, forward strand.
CTCAATGTTCTCTAATGACTTGCCAAACTTCAACCTAAAACTCGCTCATTTGGACTGTCAAAGGTAGAGGAACATTTTATGGTTCAAATGGATCAAAAGTGTGTTCCAATTAGTACCAAATGAGTTTTAAAATACCATATCTTCTTTTGAGCAAGTTTCAATTCCCAAATGCATCATGTTTGGCTATTCCATTGAGTAAAATTGGCCCTACAAGTAAAAATTACCATTCCACATGCACTTATGCACATATACTTCATGGAATGTCACATACCAATTTACATTCTATAATGTCATACAACTATCCATTGATTACATAACCATGGTCTCTTGCTTGTATACATGTTTACATTGCAAAATATGAAAATGTGGATGTACATACTCATAAATACATTAACCATGCCTAAACTAGTTCATTGTCAGAAATTCTTCTATTGCTTTGGCTCTTCATGTTCCTTGAGATTTTCTTGGCCAAGGTTAATAGACATGGAGGAATGAGATTCAAAGAATCTCAATAGCTAATCTAACATTCAAGCATGCATACATAGTTCACTTAAGCTCAAGGATGCAAATATGCAATTTATGCAACTATAGATAAACTACATTCATGTATTAGGGATCCCATGGCTCCATCAAGAATATTTTCATACTTTGGGGACTTTTGGTTGGGTCTTACCCAATAATTATGAACTTTTAATTTAGCTTCACCCTCTTTTAGAGACTTTTGACTTAGTCTCACTCAGAGTTGAGACTTTTGGTATAACCTCGCCCATTTTCAAAGGACTTTTGATTTCATCTCATACATTACTAAGGTTTTTTTGCACAACATCACCCATCAAAAGCTAATCCAATTCTGAATGCAAAGGAATGTCATGCAATTACATATGATCATTCAACAAAAAATCAACAATATACACATAATTTGAAATTAATACATATAAACAATCCATGACACTCAAGCAAACCAAGCATACATATACAAAAATTAAAGAAAAGCTACCTTGATCCAAGAATTTCAACTAGTTCTCTTTTATTTCTTTCTCCTCTTCTAAGGCTCTACACCCAAAGTTGAATGAAATTTTACTTGGTTGGCCTATACACATCAAATAAAACACAAAATCAATAATAGAACCATATTTACACTCATATTAACCTTATACAAGTCAACTAAGGTTTTAGGTATACATATGGCTCACTTGAATGCCTTATAAAGCAATTCTTATAAATAAATTTCTTAGCTCCAAAATCTCTCTCAATATGAGTTATGTGACTTTATTAAAACTCATTAAAGCCATCATATGTTTGATTTGAGAAGCCTAGTGTCAAGTTGCTTCTTTAATTGAACCTTAAATTTTCACCTTTCAAAATAAGGCTTCTAAATTTATTCAAATAGTTCATTTAAAGTACATAATTCATATCTAGACCACTTATAACCATGAGATCATTGAAAACTCTTCCTAAATACCATTTAAACGCCTTGGTCAAACCTATGTTTCAATGGAGAGTCCAATGGGTTTCATGATTCTTCTTAGGATTTTTGGACATATGGAGGCTCTTTAGCTTCTTTTTAGTTTAATTATGATCTTACATGGCTTGAAATACCTTTTTAGGCTTCAAACTTTTTAAAGAGCAATCAAAATTCTAATGAAGCCTTTTAATGGATTCTCTTTGTTCCATATTAATCTTTACACTTCTAGGCCCCTATTCCCATTGAGTTTCAACTAAAAACCAATTCCCTCTATGGTCTTCTCAAGTTGGCCAAACTATAGAAAACAAGGGAAGCAAGGGAAAAGCATGTTTCTTGTATGGTAATATACCTTGTCTGATTGCTCTTGGATTGGTGCTTCTTATGGTGCAATTTTTTTTTCCTTAAACTCTTTCCTTTTCCTAAGTGATCAACTACTAAGATGGTCTTTTCAAGGAACCAAAACCATCAATGGAAAGGGCTTAAAGAGAAGAAAGTTTTTAACTACCATGAGATGAAAAAGAGCAAATTTTCGTACCTTTCTTACCTTTTCTTCCTCCTCTTTTTCCCTTCTTTTTATGCACCTATAAGTTCTGAACTAAAAGCAATAAGGTCTGTTATAAAGGTGCTAGAGTGACGTGGAACATATAGGAAGGAAAAGGGGTGGTTTATAACAAATTCAAAAATTCTTGTTATGTCTCGTGACTTCATTTCCTCCATTTGAACTCACTTTAAATTCTTTTCTAGAACTATCTTTTCCATTATAAAATTAAGGCTCTTTAGTTTATTAAAACATTTTCTTTAAAATTTTGGGATTCAAAATAATTTGGAATACTCAGCCAAAGTTTCAATCAATCAACATTCTAAATTGTATACTAAAAAGGTTTTAGTCATTCTAATGATTTCATAATTTTCAAGCCCCCTGAAAATCCTAATGGGCTCAATTTTACCATTTAAAAATTCTTCTTTTAGGTTTCTAAAATTTTGCCTAAAATTACAATTTTGCCACTATGATTTTGATTCCTTTTGTTTAGCCATTTTGGCTCTGATTTTCGGGCTATTCTGTTTTCTGAATCTCATTTCTAAATGGTCTATTTAACATTCAATCCTTAATTTAACTCAATTTATTTTACTTTGTGGTCCTCTTTCATTAGCCAAGTAATTCTAATTTTGATTCTTCTTAACTAATACTGCCTTTTTCTAATCTTGTGACCCTATTTTAAATAATTTATTACACTTTTCAAGGACTATTTCAGCCATCAAAATATAGAATATCACACTTAGTGAGCATTTTAGTTTGTGTCGGAAAATGAGGCACCTTTGATGGGTTGTGTAACACCTTGAAATTAATTAAGAATAATTATAATTAATTAGAAATTGATATGGGTATGATGCAATAGCACCAAGAGACCTTGTTGAGCATAAAAGTAGACCTGATGAAGGATATGGTGCTATGTTTCAAGCCCAAGGACATGATTTGCAAATTAAAGCCCAAGAGTTCAAGTCAAATGTTCCTAAAGACCCATTGCAAGGCATAGGAGGCCCAATAACAAGAGCTAGGGCCAAAGCAATGAAAGAAGCCTTCAATTGTTTAATTCATAAGCTTCACAACTTAGAGCCCATTCATTTAAGTCAAGAGAAGGCCCAAGAAGATGTAAAAGATGTGATCATGCTAACCATTCTACAAGAGGAGTGCCAAGGCCCAATTGGAGTCCAATTACAAGAGATTAAGAATCATGTGACAACCATGTGATTTTTAATGAAGCATGAGCATCCCATGTGACAACTTAAAGAAGTAGATTAGTTTTGACTAGGATTCTTTTTAAAATTTCGTTTTTTTTATTATTTTATTATTTTTTTGAACTTGGTCAAAGAGCTTATCTTGGAGATCAAGTTAAGATTAGTATTCTAATCTAATTAGGATATATATTATGTATCATTTAAAAATATTTCTAATCAGGTTTTAGAGTTTTACTTTAATTAGGACTCTAGAAAATTTTGCCTATAAAAGGCTTCCTATTGTACTCTATTTTACAGATGAATGAATGAATGAAATTGAGTATTATTCAATACTTTGTGAGGCTTTTGCTTCTTTGTGTTCTCTGAGAGTTCACGTGACTTATCAAAGGATTGGTCTTCCTTTGTGGCGTCTTGAGGCTAGGGTTCTAAGAGACAAGTTCTCTTAGGGTCTTTCCTTTGACCAACATTCTTGTTTTCTAGCCGGTCTCGGGCAAAGTGTCATCTTGTTGAAGGTTCCTAGGACAAGGTTTCTAGAGGGTCTCTCATCATTTGGTATCAGAGCTTTGGTCGCTAGTACAAGGTATATTTTTGTGTTTTCCCTTTCATTGTTCTTCGTACTTTCTCTTTTTCCATTAATCCTTTTCATCTTCATCTTTTTCTTCTATCTTCTTCTGTCTTCCATTGTTGTGTTCCTCCATCCTCAAAAAAAAAAAAAAAGAGAGTGTGATACTCCAAAAAGAAAAAGAGAAGAGAGTGTGATACTCCCAAAAAAAAAATTCAAAAAAAAAATTCGAAAAAAAAAAGAAAGAAAAAAAAAAAGAGTGAAAAAAAAAAAGGAGTGAAAAGAAAAAAATTCAGATTGCAGAGTTCAAAATTGCAAGTTGTGCCAATTCAAAATTAAAAGCAAGATTGGAGTCAATTTCCTAATTGGAATTAATTTCCTAATTGGAGTCAATTTCCTAGTTGGAGTTAGTTTCCTAATTAGAGTCAATTTCCTAATTGGAGTAAGTTTCCTAATTGGAGTCAATTTCCTAATTGGAGTTTGTTTCCTAATTTAATTGCATTAAGTGGCTACCAAGTTTTCTACTTACCTATTTGCATTCAAGAAAGGATATTGTTTTCTAATTGTTCGAAACTTGAATTGCAAGTAGTTTTCTATTCTTAAGGTTTCTTATTTTCAGATTTTTTTTTTCTTTTCATCTCTTTCCTTCCAGACCTTCCCTTACTCCTTCTTTTTCCTTTTTGTTACACACCTATTTTTCTCCTTTGTTTGATTCTTTGGGAATTTATATTTTAGGATTCTAGTTTTTGGATTGCCACTAGTTTGATCTTTTCATTTGATTTGCTTGTGACTTGCTTAGAACACTTGTAAGAAGCAAATTATTGAGTGGTAAAAGGCAAGAGGGTTAACAATAAAGAAAAAGCCAAAAAAAGAGTTAAACACGAGTGAAATTATCATCTTTTGAGTGTAAACACGTAAGCTAGTGAGTTGCGAGGTCCTATATCTTTCTTTGCTTGTTTTTGTATAAACTAATATTTCAGGATGTCTGGAGAATCTGAGCATAGTGACTTTGACATGAAAGTCTGGATTAGAGCCGTTCAAAGTACTCTTGAGAAACTTAGTGCCAGATTAGATGATGTGGAGTCTTCTTCCAATAGGAGGACCCATAAGAGGCAACCTCATATGGAACTTGATGATGATGCTGAATCCGACTTTGAGGAGCCCCATACTCGGAGAGGTAGACAATCATCATCCAATAAGGATGGTGGTATTGGAAACATCAAGATGAAGATTCCCTCATTCCCCGGGAAAAATGACCCAGACCAGTACTTAGATTGGGAAAGAAGAGTGGAGCATGTGTTCGAGTGCCACTCTTACACTGAGGTGAAGAAAGTAAAACTTGCTGCAGTGGAGTTTACTGACTATGCTAGCATCTGGTGGGATCAACTCGTACTCACCAGAAGACGTACTGGTGAAGGCCCAATTCGTGATTGGCAGGAGATGAAAACTATCATGCGCAAACGATTTATCCCTAGTTACTATTATAGGGAATTGCATAAGAGGCTCCAAAAGCTGAAACAAGGTTCTATGAGTGTGGAAGATTACTATCAAGAAATGGAGATTGCCATGATTAAGGCAAATGTGGAGGAAGACCGTGAAGCAACCATGGCCCGATTCATTGAGGGCTTAAATTCTGAAATAGCTGCCCAAGTTGATTTATACAATTACCTGGATATGGAGGAGCTCTTACATAGAGCTATCAAGGTGGAAAAGCAACTAAGGGCTCGACAAAAGCTAAAAGTGACATCTAGCTCGAGTTCTTGGAGGGATTCCAAAGTCTCCTTCAAGCCAAAGACTGATTTCAAGTCTAAGGAGGAAAGTAAGGTAAAACCCTTTCAGGTTAAGGGTAAAACTGATTCAAAACCTTTATCATCTTCTAACCCAACTGCTTCTTCTTCTAAGGTTAGATGTTTTAAATGTAATGGTTTTGGTCACATTGCTTCACAATGTCCTAACAAACGAACTATGATTGTTCTTGAGAATGGTGATGTGACTAGTGCTAGTAGTGAGTCTGAGGAGGATGAGATGCCACCCCTAACTGATGACTCAGATTTAGAATTAACTGAAGCTGTAAATGGTGAAGCCCTTGTGGCTAGACGTCCTCTCAACATTCAACCAAAAGAAGATCTCGAGGTAGAGCAGCGTGAGCATATATTTCATACTCGTTGCTTCATCCACAAGAAGGTCTGTAGTTTGATTATTGATGGTGGTAGCTGCACAAATGTAGCTAGTACTTTACTTGTGGAAAAGCTGAACTTGCCTACTTTGAGGCACCCTACCCCTTATAAATTACAATGGCTTAATGATAGTGGGGAGGTAAAGGTAACAAAACAGGTGCTCATCTCTTTTTCTATTGGTAATTATCATGATGAGATTCTTTGTGATGTAGCACCTATGTATGCTGGTCACTTGTTACTTGGTAGGCCGTGGCAGTTTGACAGAAAGGTAAAACATGATGGATATAAAAATTATTACTCCTTTGTTTTTAATGGTAAGACCATTGTGTTGACCCCTCTGCGTCCTGTTCAAGCATATGAGGATCAGTTAAAAATCGAAAGAGAGTGTAAGAATAGAGAGCGAGAAAAGAAAGGTAAAGTGAGTGTGAGTATTGAGAATGAGAAGAAGCAACAGAAAGGTGAGTTGAGTAGAAAGAAAATTAGAGAAAAATATGAGGAAAAGAAAGTGAGTTTATTTTCGAGTAAAAGTGAGATCAAGAGAACTCTATTTAGTGAAAATGCTTTCTTATTGATTTATAAAGATGTTTATCTTACTATCAACGATCCTGATCACTCTTTGCCTGTTAGTATTACATCTTTATTGCAGAAATTCTATGACTTATTCCCAGAGGAAATACCTAATGGATTGTCCCCTTTAAGAGGCATTGAGCATCGTATAGACTTTATCCCAAGAGCATCTATTCCCAATAGACCTGCTTATCGAGCAAATCCAGATGAGACTAAGGAAATACAACATCAAGTGGAAGAGCTCATGAAGAAAGGCTTTGTTCGTGAAAGTCTAAGTCCATGTGCTGTGCCGGTGATTCTTGTGCCCAAAAAGGATGGCAAGTGGCGGATGTGTGTAGATTGTCGTGCCATCAACAAAATAACGGTAAAATATCGCTATCCTATCCCTAGATTAGATGATATGCTTGATGAGTTGCATGGTGCATGTGTTTTCTCTAAAATTGATCTTAGAAGTGGTTATCATCAAATTAGAATGAAAGAAGGTGATGAATGGAAAACTGCTTTTAAGACCAAGTTTGGGTTATATGAATGGTTAGTTATGCCATTTGGCTTGACTAACGCACCTAGCACTTTCATGAGTTTAATGAACCATGTCTTTAGATCTTTCATTGGTAGATTTGTTGTGGTTTACTTTGATGACATTTTGATTTACTCTAAGAGTCTAGAAGAGCATGTGAATCATTTGCATGATGTGTTTGTTGTGCTTAGAGAGAATAAACTCTTTGCCAATTTAGAGAAGTACTCTTTTTGTTTGGATTCTGTGATTTTTCTTGGATTTGTTGTAGGAGCTCGTGGCATACAAGTGGACGAGGAGAAGGTTAAAGCAATCCGAGAGTGGCCAACTCCAAAGAATGCGAGTGAAGTAAGGAGCTTCCATGGATTGGCGAGCTTTTATAGGAGATTTGTTAAGGACTTCTCTACTCTTGCTGCCCCTTTAAATGATTTGGTAAAAAAAAATGTGGTATTCAAGTGGGGTGAAGCACAAGAGCGTGCTTTTAACATACTGAAGGACAAACTAACTAAAGCCCCTGTACTTGTATTGCCTGATTTTACTAAGGTTTTTGAAATTGAGTGTGACGCTTCTGGTATAGGCATAGGTGGTGTGTTGATGCAGGATGCCAAACCTATTGCATATTTCAGTGAGAAATTAAGTGGCCCTACTTTAAATTATTCTACATATGATAAAGAGTTGTACGCCTTGAAACGTACCTTAGAAACTTGGCAACATTATTTGTGGCCTAAAGAATTTATTATCCATTCTGATCATGAAAGTCTTAAGTTTCTTAAGTCCCAAGATAAATTGAACAAAAGACATGCAAGATGGCTTGAATTTATTGAAACCTTCCCTTATGTGATTAAGCATAAGCAGGGAAAGGAAAATGTTGTAGCGGATGCATTGTCTAGGCGTTACACTTTGATTACTTCCATGCATGCTAGATTGATAGGATTTGAGATGTTAAAAGACATGTATGAGTCTGATTCTGATTTTGCTGATATTTGGAAATCTTGTGAAATGTATGGTGCTAATGACTATTACAGGTTTGATGGGTTCCTTTTCAAAAAGGACAAGTTATGTGTTCCTATGTGTTCCATTCGTGAGCTTCTTGTTAAGGAAACTCATGGCGGGGGATTGATGGGTCATTTTGGTGCCGACAAGACTTTGGCTCTTTTGAATGAGCATTTTTATTGGCCTGGTATGAGAAAGGATGTGGTTGCTGTTTGTTCTAGATGTATTACTTGTAAGCATGCTAAGTCTAGAATTCAATCACATGGCTTATATTCCCCCTTACCAGTTCCTTCTCACCCATGGACTGATATTTCTATGGACTTTGTCTTGGGTTTACCAAAATCTTCCACTAGGAAAGATAGTGTCTTTGTTGTTGTGGATAGGTTTAGTAAAATGGCACATTTTATTGCTTGTTCTAAAACTAATGATGCTGTGTATGTGGCAGAATTATTTTTCAAGGAGATTGTTAGGTTGCATGGTGTGCCAAAAACTATTGTTAGTGATAGAGATGTAAAATTCTTAAGTTATTTCTGGAAAACGTTGTGGAATAAACTTGGCACTAAGCTTTTGTTTTCTACTACAGCACACCCACAAACTGATGGGCAGACCGAGGTTGTTAATAGAACTCTCTCTACTTTATTAAGAGCTATCATTCAAAAGAATCTTAAGAATTGGGAGAAGTGTTTGCCCCATGTCGAATTTGCTTATAATCGTGCTATTCATACTGCTACAAAATTCTCTCCTTTTGAAATTGTTTATGGCTTTAATCCTTTAACGCCGTTAGATTTGCTTCCTTTACCTTCACATGAGTTTACTAACCTTGATGGTGCTAGGAAGGCTAAGTTTGTGCAGGATTTGCATGAGAAGGTGAAAGCCAATATTGAAAGAAGGAATGAGCAAATTGCTAGCCAAGTTAATAAGGGTAGAAGGCGTGTGGTGTTTGAACCTGGCGATTGGGTGTGGGTTCACTTGCGAAAGAACGTTTCCCAGAACAAAGAAAGTCAAAACTCCAACCTAGAGGAGATGGTCCTTTCAAGTTCTTGAAAGGATTAATGATAATGCTTATAAAATTGACTTACCTAGTTCTTATGGAAATATTAGTGCTACTTTTAATGTAGCTGATCTCTCTTCATTTGATATTGCAGATTCGAGGACGAATCCTTTTCAAGAGGGGGGGAATGATGCAATAGCACCAAGAGACCTTGTTGAGCATAAAAGTGGACCTCATGAAGGATATGGTGCTATGTTTCAAGCCCAAGGACATGATTTGCAAATTAAAGCCCAAGAGTTCAAGTCAAATGTTCCTAAAGACCCATTGCAAGGCATAGGAGGCCCAATAACAAGAGCTAGGGCCAAAGCAATGAAAGAAGCCTTCAATTGTTTAATTCATAAGCTTCACAACTTAGAGCCCATTCATTTAAGTCAAGAGAAGGCCCAAGAAGATGTAAAAGATGTGATCATGCTAACCATTCTACAAGAGGAGTGCCAAGGCCCAATTGGAGTCCAATTACAAGAGATTAAGAATCATGTGACAACCATGTGATTTTTAATGAAGCATGAGCATCCCATGTGACAACTTAAAGAAGTAGATTAGTTTTGACTAGGATTCTTTTTAAAATTTCGTTTTTTTTATTATTTTATTATTTTTTTGAACTTGGTCAAAGAGCTTATCTTGGAGATCAAGTTAAGATTAGTATTCTAATCTAATTAGGATATATATTATGTATCATTTAAAAATATTTCTAATCAGGTTTTAGAGTTTTACTTTAATTAGGACTCTAGAAAATTTTGCCTATAAAAGGCTTCCTATTGTACTCTATTTTACAGATGAATGAATGAATGAAATTGAGTATTATTCAATACTTTGTGAGGCTTTTGCTTCTTTGTGTTCTCTGAGAGTTCACGTGACTTATCAAAGGATTGGTCTTCCTTTGTGGCGTCTTGAGGCTAGGGTTCTAAGAGACAAGTTCTCTTAGGGTCTTTCCTTTGACCAACATTCTTGTTTTCTAGCCGGTCTCGGGCAAAGTGTCATCTTGTTGAAGGTTCCTAGGACAAGGTTTCTAGAGGGTCTCTCATCAGGGTATAAATAGGAGAATTAATTAAGGGAGGTAGACATTAATTTGGGCCTTATAATTAATTTAATTATGCTTTAGGCTAAGTGTAAAAGCTTAATCTTAGCCTTAAGGAGATCCTATTCCATTTTCTTAGAAGTCCAATATTTATTTTATACAAGCCCAACTCATATTTAACCCCTTTAATACTTAAACCATGGCCTAACTAGCACCAACTTCTGAAGCCACTTGGATTGGGCCTTTAGGTCAGCCCACAATCTACCTAAACCCTAAAACCTCAAGTTCATTCAGCCCTTTCCCCTGCATTCTACAGAAACAAAAGAGACATAAAGCATTTTCGAAGTTTTAAAGTGGAGGATAGGGTTTTTAATATAAATCCATCATTTTCCACTTCTAGAGCCAAAATCAACTAAGGTAATTGTTATATAACTTGACCCTCTCCTCTTCCTCTTCATTTTGACTTGATTGGTTTTTCATTTTGAGTATTTCTAGTCACACCTCAAATCTGATATAGATTGTTTGATGTTTTCTTAGAGAATTTTCAAAGGTTAAGGTTAGTAAAGCTATTAGGTAAGTATAAACTTCTTATTTTGATGCATTTTCTACTGGTTTAGGGCCCCTATAGCTGATTTATGATGTGAGTGGTGATTTTGTGCAAAATTTCCTAGAAAGTGGAGTGTTGTTATGAGGTTACTAGTGTAAGCACAATCAAATCTGAATTTGGATCTTGTAGTAGCTGGGTAAGTTTTCTCTAGATAGTCCTTTGTGGTTTAATTCTTTGAGTATTGGGTTTGCTGCTATAAATAATGATTGGGAATAGTAATGGTCTAGTTTTATATCCATAGGCTAAAGTAGCATTGTAGTTAGCTCTTAAAGAATTGTCTACGAGTAAAGTAATCAAGATTAATGTTAAATTCTATGCATATATCTACTTTAATTTTATATCTACTGCACATATATGATTTTAAATATTAAATGAATTGTTAGCTATCTAATATATTGTGATTAGACCTTGTGATTTCATGGTGGAACTATAGGGGGCTGCCACCAGTGCATTGTGCTTCAATCAAGTACTAAACTATGATCAAACCTTTATATGCACTGACCTAGGTTGTGCTCATTGTGGAGTTGGTGCCGTGAATAGGCCTCTCCCAATGTTAATGGCCTTTAACATGTAAAATGCAATTGCTAGTATGAGATAATAGTCATTGATAGCTTAATTATTTCATTTTCTAATATGATTGGTATATTTTTTTATGCATACTAGTATGAGATAATAGTCATTGATAGCTTAATTATTTCATTTTCTAATATGATTGGTATATTTTTTTATGCATATTTGATTTCATAGAGATATGTTAATTAAATTGGAATATTGAATAAAATTTGCCTTTGGTTACTGAGATTTTCATCTTACCCCATTTCATAAGCTAACTATTTTAGATGAAAGTCCTTCGAGTTAAGATAAAGGGAAGTAAGTGGATGAACATCCATAAGCTAAGATTATATGTAGAAAATTCTGCACTTAGATGGATCTAATCTATAATAGATACTAATTTTTGTTATTCTTTTGTATATCATCATCATCATGTAATCATGTTGGCAAGGATAAGTATTTTGTGTTTTGGTAAATAATGATGTAACTAATAGGAGTTAGACTCTTTACAACTTAAAATTTGATATATGCACTTATATATCTGATATAAAATCTTATTAATCATAAGATATGGTCTATTATCTGAGAATGTAATCATGTGCTACCTTAATTTTTGACTTAGACTAGTAATGCATGGAGTCTATATTAGAATTTATATTTGGATGATAATATTAGTAGTTATAAATCCTTCTTGCTGTCATTGATATATATATATATATATTGCTTATGTAAGATAGTAGATGAGTAAGAATCAACACTTAGGATTTGGTTTGGAATGAGAGATATGATGAGTATATGAGGTAGATGAATGCCATTAGAGCCCTACAAATTAAAATAAAATGGCCCTTGAGTGTTGCTAAAGGGAGAGCTAGAGTGTACAGGGCGAAATTTGAGAGGTATAAGTGCATAAGAAGGTCACGCCGTGGCCAAGAATAGTGATTTGGAATGAGAGACATGCTAAGTATATGAGGTAGATGAATGTCATTAGAGCTCCACAAATTAAGGTAGAATGGCCCTAGATATTGCTAGAAGGAAAACTGGAGTGTATAAGGTGAAATTTAGGAGGTATAGGTGTAGAAGAAGGTCACACCATGGCTAAGAATAGCTAAGTCACTACCAGAAGTCAATCAGAAGTGAGAAGCATCACGACATAAGTTGTCTCACCACAACACAAGGTGAAAATTTCACCTAGGGATAGTGATAGAGAGCAACCTTGCCACTGCTAAGTCAAGGAAGTCTAGTAGGAAGTGCTCTAGAGAGTAAATTCACCACAGCACGAGAAGATCAAGTCGTAGTGAGAATCGAGGGAGGAAATTTCTAAGTTCCAGTAGCTAGTTTTGTCGTGGCTCAGGTATGTCTCGCCACAACATTGATTGTGAAATTTTCTATAATAAGTTCTAGGATGCTCACTGCGAGGCTTCCACTCGCCATGATCACGAAAGTGTGGATAATAGTTTTTGAGAGCATTTACGCTGTAGCGCGAGAATATCAAGTTGTGACGAGAGCCTCCAAACTTGATTTTTAGGTTTCAGTAACTAACTTAGCCACAACGAAGAGGCTCCAAGTTGCAATAAAAGTTCCCAAACTCCTATTTCTGACTTAGAAACTTTGAGATTTATTATGATAATGTTATGAAATAACTAGGGAATGTTTATAAGAGGATTTCAGGAGTTGAGATCAATAATAAAATGAATTAAAGGTTTTAATTGATAATTATGATCACTTGTGGATTTAATTAATTGTGGTTGTTTAGCTAATAACCCTAATAATATCAAAGTTCAAATTTTTTCATTTTCTCCTAATTTAATTAATTGTAATGACTTTAGGCCTTGATTTTTTATTATTAAGTACTTAATTAAGTCTAATCATGGTAATTCAAAATTAAGGTTATTACAGGCTGACCTATAACCCATCCTAATTTCTTGAAAGGGAATTGATAAAATAATTATTTATTTAATATTATTTTTTGAATTTTGAATTTAAATTTTTAAATTTTAAATTTTAGGTACCTAAATTAAAAGGAAGTTATTATTTTTTAATAAAGGAGGGAACTTATCATAATTTAATTACATGATCAATTTTTTTGGATTGATTGTACAATCTTTTCTATTTCTGTCCTTCCTTTAGAAAATAAACTCATAGAGAACAATTATAAAGAACACAGTTCCCCCCTCACAAAAAATGGTTGTGGTACATCCACTCTAGCAAATAGATTGAATTCCATATAGTAATTCAATTTAAAACTGTGTGGGACAGAGAGATCCAGCAAGCTAGATCCATTTTTTCTTTAAGAGGTAAGTACCTATAACTTCACTTCATTGATATCAACTTGGTTGGCTTAAATCTTTTGTCTCCTTTTGTGAAATTATGATTTTCATGCTTTATTATTGTGCAATTAGAGGAAGAAAATGAAAATTGCATAAGGACTGCATAATTAAACCATAGAACCCTTTATTAGCATAATCTAATAGAGACCTTTTCAGGCTGTAATTTTAGTAGATATAGCCTATAATATGATGATTATGTGGTAGAAATATAGTGGACATCGAATTAGTCATCAGGAGAAATCTAAACTTGAAGGTTCAAAAAAACCATTGTGAAACTGTTAACTTTCGTAGGCTATGTCCTCGTGCAAACCATATATAATTGGAAACCTTGTTAAATAAGTTTTACAATGCCATAAATCTCATCTAATTTGGATGAAAATGGTGTGAGATATGGCAATTTGAAGTTAGGGGTTTGAATCTATGATTTCTAGAATGAATAACCAAATAGCCACTTTCGAGGACTATATCTCTCTCTCTCCTTAAGTTATGACTTTATGCCAGCCATATGTCATTTGAAAGATCTTCTTACAATCTTTCCAATTGCATATAGTTTGTCCAATTTCAACAAGAAATGTACAAGATATGAATCCACAAAATAAACCTTTTGCAAACTCTTTTCTGGTATTTTTCTTCTACAACATAAAAAGTTGAAAATGAACTCCCAGTCTAGTCTTAAGGGCGATGCATGTGAGCCATCCCACCTCCTTTAGGCCTAAATTTTGTATTAACAAAAAAAAGAAGAGAAAAGAAAGGAAATGGTATATTGCCAGATATGCCTCCTGTGTTGGCACGTGTAGCTCTCATTAGGCTAGACTATATAGATGCATATGGCACATGCAGCATCACTTTGGGGTTATTTTTGTTCCTAAAAATCTTTAGATTCATGCTTTACATGGTGATATATGGTTTGGTGATGTTTAGACAAATTTAGGTACTACTCAAACACACATAAGATATTTATAAGATGCTTTTAGACTAACCAACCTAAAGATATAAATCATTTTTATGGGTCTTAGGTTTGATTAACATGTTCCTAAATAATGTTTGGTAAACATTAATCAATGAGGATCTTAAGGAAAAATTTGAAAAACTGAATTAAGAGAAGAATTTCTTCTTTAATTGATATACATCAAAGACAAAACTCTATAAGGAACTTCGTGTTGCCATGAATGTTGATAAGCCACTCTGATTCCTTAATTTTTTTATGAGAAATACATAAGAATTCTTTAAGCATAGTACACATAAATAGAGAATTCACTCTAAGAAATTTATCAAACATGCAAAGCACATTTTATAAAACATGTTATAATGACCTTTATGATCAAAAAAAGGTTTGTGATAGTCAAAGAAAAGATATTATAAAAAGATAAACATCGTTAAAGTGATGCTCCTTTAAATGTATTGTTGATATTAATGTGGTTTATGAATCATTAAATTAGAGACATCAAATAAAAATATAAGAAATACCATATTAAGTAGGGGTTTTTAGATTGACAACTTAGGCTTATCTGAGAATTAAATTTAATAATTTAGTAAGAAAGTAAATGAAACACTCCATTAAGTTAGAGCTTTTAAATTAGTAGCGTATGGCTCATCTAAAAACTATAGTTTAAACAATATTTGAAGATGAAATTGATTGAAAGATAATGACACTCTTAAGACTTATGTAATGAAAGTAAGACAAATGTGAACTATAGACCATGATTGCCTAACTTGATAAGAGTGACAACCTAGATAGTGTTAATTATGAAATTTGACACCATAAAATTCATACATATTATAAAAGATTAAATAAACATTGAACGATGTTATATAAAAGTTTAAATATGGAAATGCAACTTAGTAAATAAGAGATCTAGAAATTTTTTATGGGTAAAAGAAAAGAATAATTTTGCTTGCATCACAGTGCTGAGCAACATAGCTAATAACTTCATCTGCGAGCATGATCATATTTGACTATTGAAGTCCTATGAGTAGCTCTTAAGGACAAGTTTGGGCATACTTCTATAGCCAAACTAAGAAGACTAACAATCAAGAAATTGAAGTTAGTTTGTTATATCCTTACCAATGAGCGATAAGTCTAAGTTACCATAAGATCTGTTCCTATTAGTTAGGAATATATGAAAAGCAAACTTGACCCATAAAAAGGGCATTATTATTTTAATAATGTTGCTTGTCATATAAAGCTTAGGAATGAGTACTTAGAGGCTACTAGAACCCCTTAACATGCTTAAATGACTAAAACTATTATGACTTTAAAATTGAAGCATAAGAAAGAAAACACTTTCATAATAAGAAAAGGAATGTCCAACATTTTAATAAGGCCAAAGAAAGTTTTAAGAATAGGGATAAGCATGATGGAAAGAAACTCAATGTAGTCAATGCCAAGTATTATACTTTAAAGAGTAGATCACTTTATTTATGATTATGCCAAGCAAAATACATCAAAGGCCACAGGCCAAGTAATTGAGGATTTAGAATCCTTTGTAAAATATTGTCAACTTTTTTTTTCAAAAGTAAAAAGCTTTATGTAGAAAGGAATGCAAAAATTAAAGTAAAAGGGATTAGAACATGCAATATTGGTTTTGCATGGAAGACGAACCCTTATCCTACATCGTGTTTTCTTCACTTTAGAGATTCGACAAAACTGAACCTTTATTGTTTCTTTTTTTAATGCGTTTTAATATCAATTCTTCATGATAACTCCATTAACATTAAAAAAAAGGGACAATGAATATGATTATAGCTTTCTTTCAGATTGTTAATGTGATCAATACAAGTATAGATATGATTGATTTACCTAATACTCTACTTTTAAATACACATTTGGATATCAATGATTTATATGCTAGGATAGGTTTTATAAGTAAAGAGAGAACGAGTAGACTAATAAATATAAAATATACTAGGATACATTTATAGTTTAGGAATGCTACTATAAGAATATTGCCTAGTAGGTAAAGCAAATCAAAAAACCATCTGAAGAAGAAACTGGAGCTTAAAATCCATTGCAATTAATTTATTTTGATATATTTGGTTCAAAGAGTATAAGGGCAAAACAATTATTCACAATATGGTCAAGTCCATTTAATCTCTCATAAGTCAACAGTAATTGAATACTTTAGACATTATATGAAAATGGTTAACAATCAAATGGACAAGAAATTAAAACTTAAAATTTTGATCAAAGATAGAATATTTGACAAATTAGTTCAGTGAGTTCTATAAAAAGAAAGGAATCATGAGACAATCAATAATTCCTTAATGCTCTATAGCAAATGAAGATGCTGTGAGAAAGAATAAAATCTTTACATAAAATAATTAGGTTAATGATGACTTGAACAAACATACCCATTTCTTATTTGAGTAATGAGTTAAAAATTGATACTTTCAAACTTAACCTAGTACCCTCTAAATTAGTTATTTCCATACCCTATAAATTATATATAAATAGTAAGATAGAATTAAGTATCCTAAGGCCATAAGATTAGCTATCTATGTCCATGACAATTTCCATGAGTATGGGAATAAGGCTAAAAGGATAAAGAATGTATCTTTATTAGATAGTCAAAACAATCAAAGGGGTTGACCTTCATTGGTGAAAATGAAGGTAAAAGTATGACTATAATTGAAAAAAGAAATACCACATTTAAAGAATAAATTCCTAAGTAAGGAAGGGATTAACATATATACATTTCTATATGAGGTACAAGATTAAATTAAAGAGGACAAGTAGTTATACCTTGACCAATTGATCCAAGTGGGAGCTTAGTATAAGATGAGAACATTGCATAAACAACTCCATTACTTTTAGAGTAATCATAAGAGTGTGTTAAGACATTAGTTTGAGATTGAAGGGGCAACACTCAAAGATACTTTACTAGACACTAGGAAACCAAATGCAGTTCAAGAGGCTCAGTTGACTTGTCCTATTAAATAAGATTGGATAAGAGCAATAGAATAAGATAGTGAGTCGATGAGGAGAAACTATGTCTAAGACTTAGTTGACCATCATCTAAATGAAAGGTAATCAAGAACAAATAGTTTTTTAGATAAAGAGAAAGGTAGATGCATTAATTGAGAAATAAAAGACATGCCTCATCACCAAAAGGTATACATAAGAGAAAGGTATGAATAATGAAAACACCTTACCACCAACTATATTATTTAATTCAACTAGACTAATCCTAGCTATAGCTACAATTTTAGACCTGGAATCATATCAAATGGAAGTGAAAATCACATCCTCAAATGAAGAACTAGATAAAGAAAGTATATGGAATAACAATTATGTTTCATAGAAAATGAATGAAACAAAAGGTTTATAAGCTCCAAATGTCCATTGATAGGTAAAACAAATATCTAGACAATGGCATTTAAGATTTCATCCAGCAGTAATCTCATATGAATTTTAAACAATTAAGGAAGACCAGTACATTTATATTAAGCAGTTTAAGAGGAATTTGTAATATTATCCTTTATGTGATAAA
Organism: Erythrophleum fordii; assembly: GCA_032878935.1. Lineage (NCBI taxonomy): Eukaryota > Viridiplantae > Streptophyta > Magnoliopsida > Fabales > Fabaceae > Erythrophleum > Erythrophleum fordii. The sequence continues at coordinate 607,641 of JAVQMF010000021.1, forward strand.
CTTACCATTAATTTGAAATAGTCAAGATTCTTTAGTGATTGTTAAATGATAGTTATCCTTGAATTTTGGGATATAGAATATGGATAAAATAGAGTTTATGCTTGGAATTAAAATAGAAGGGAATCACTTAGAAAAATAATTACTTTTTCACAAGAAAATTATAATTGGAAAGTTCTTGAGCAATTTAACATAAGTGACTATAAAGTTATCAATATCCCTATAATAAAACGCAATAGTCTAAGTTATGAGATAACTACTCAAAAACTTAAATCTAAATTGAAAATTATGCAGAAAGTCTCTTATCCTAACTTCATTGGATATTGTATGTGATGATATATACAAGATTGTATGTGATGATATATACAAGATCAAACATTTTTTAGTGATTGACCTTGCAAATTACTACTAGTCAAATCCTCGATAAATAACATTAGAGTGCTATTAAGAGAATACCATGATACTTGTTAGGCATTGTTAACTAACCATTGTATTTGAAGGGGGAACTAGATATGTGAAATTGACTTCTAGATATACTTTCTTACTAAATAATGATGTTATATCTTGGAACAACAAAAAGTAAGCATAAACTATGCCATTTACCAAGGAAGCAAAGTTTATTGCATGTGTTGCAATAATGCAAGAAGCTATATGGCTAAAGAGAATTTTGAAAGACTTAGGAATCTTTAGTGAGATGTTAAGCCCTATATTGACCAATAATGGTAAATGAGAAGCTATAATCTACACTAAAGTTCCTAAATATCATAATAAAAGTAAACATTGACACAAGAATGAGAAAGATTAATAATATAGAAGAGTGTTACTCCAAAATATGTCTACACATAAAATGTTAGTCAATCCCTAATAAAACTATACCTATAGAAGTGCATAGGGAAGATGTAAAATCTCTTGGCTTGCATTAAACATAGCATATCACACCTTATGTACAACTTAATTGCTCATTAAATAAATATGTTATATCATAATCATAGATAGTGTATATATAATGATAGTACATCATACAAGTTGACAAGTTTGAAATTCAATTTTCAAACTTGATTTGTTTTGTTTTGTTTTCTATTTTTAGATTTTCACTCATCTTAATAGCTATTTAACTATTATATGATGAAACATTATGACCACTCAATCTAACAAGTATTATATCAAATAAAATCTCGAGTTTTTTATGTTCACATTCCAATCAATTGACTAGTTTTAGCCACTAGTGGACTGATTTCTAAGAATCTATCTGTGTCTAACTAGTCGATTGGGAGCTAGTTCCTAGTCAATTACTCTCTTGGACTACTCAATTGGTCTTTTAAACCAGTCAACCAATGTTGCAAAGATGACCCATGACATTTCTATGTTGTACCAATCGACTGGTTAAGAGACTGGTCTCTAACACCTAAATTGTTATAATTTTTAAATTATTTATAGCAATATCCCCTATTTAGTTTAAAAACTAAGTAATATCTCTTCTTATAGAACCACACATAAGGAGAAGTATCATGTGATTTGGACTTCTCAGTAGTGTAAATGATTCAAAGTTCAACAAGTAAATGGTCTAAACATTTAACCATTGCTCTTCAATCAAAATTAGAACTATCACACACACCATTTACCTTTAACAAAATTCATTAAAAAAAAAAATAGTATGATTCTAGCCATATACTATCCCTAGATTTCATGAACATTTTTAAAAATTTTGATTTCAATTCCTAAAAAGAGCAACTCCACTCTTGGATGTCTACATAAGTAAAGGTTTCCTCAAGAACCTTATATGTTCTACCTTGACTTTATTAATAGCATTAACATTAAGCTCACCCTCTTATCTTTAATTGTACAATATTAATAAATCAATTTAAATGATACCTTAGCGTCCCCTAGTTACTCATTAGTAACTTGTTCTTATCCATTGAAACTTCTTGAATAAAGTTCATCTATGAAGAAGTTAGGTTTCTATGCTGATAAATTTGGGTGTGGGCTTCAATCCCATTCCTAATGATAGTTTCCAAACCAATTTCCTTGATAATCCTTTTGTAAGAGAATCTACCAAGTTATTTTATATTCTCGCAAACTAAATTGTGATATTACCATTACTAGTCAATTGCCATACATATTTATGTCTCAAGCTAATATATTTAGATGTTTGTTGAAATCCACAATACACCAAATATTACTTTATAGATATAGGGCATGAAATGATTTGCTTTGGTTATGTCATACCTTATATTTCTATTATCATACTCTTCCATTCTGGGCAATTGGTGCACATTCACAAGACAAAACTAAGGAAAAGTATGAAATTAATACACTTTTATCGCGTTACAACGAGATTAATTTTTTCGATTCGCGTTACGTGGGCCCCGTGGATTATTCAATAACATTTTCTAGCCATTTATCATTGGAAAAAATCACCAACAACTTAGAACATCACACAATTCCATGGTTTCAAGCTCAAAACCCCAAAATTTCATTATTTCTTCTCAGACAACATGTAGCAGATTTCAGGGATTACTTTGAAAAATCATAACTAAATGTAAAAAAATTGAAAATCCCATAAACCATAGCTTTCTGGAAATCTCTAGATGTCAACTTTACAATAAAAATAAGTTTTAGCTATGAAAATCCCATCTGGACCATGTTTGACAATGAAATAGCTACAAGGATTTGATTGCCCTCTGATACAATATAGTTTACTATCATAAATTTTAAAAACATTCAATTAATTCCACAAAAATCTAATCTATACAAATGATAACAATCTAGAAATTTACAGGTGTTAGTTAGAGGGAAAAAATAACTCTAGACCAATCTAAGGACATTCAAATCTCGAAAAGTAATCAAACAATACATTGGTCTAACTAGTCACTAGACAGTAACTTCAAAAATTAATATCTCCCTCTCTAGACATCTAAATGAAGTGTTTCCAATTGGCACAAGTCACGAGGAAGGTCTAGTTTCTATCTTAAAATTTTGTGACAATTGGACATCATTTGCCCCGTAAATGACAGAGAACAAATTTCGAACTATATAAACAGTATTAGTGGCTAAAATCAGAATTTTTGCCAACTTCAAAAATTCACCAAATATTCTGTAGACCTCTAGATAATACCCACTTTACCTTTCTAAAAAGCTCTCAACAAACTCTAGATACATGCCCAATTTCAAACCAAGAAGAGCTCATTTAGATAGAAAGTGACATAACTCACCAAAATGGCCAATTTTGTCTATCATAAGGTATCACTTTGGTCCAAATGGCCTTTCTTTGAGTTGGCACCTCGTGGTCAAGTTTAAAAGCATGAATATGACTTGTATGAACTACCCAAGTGGTCCCAAACCTATGCATCTTAATTTGACCATCCAATATCCATTAATGCATAGTTGCATACAAGTCATCCAAGAGCTAATTTGCATAATTTCATGGATTTAGTGTCACATAAGATCTACATCATATCCATACATCATTTTACATTTGTCCATGAGCTTATATCTTAAAAATAATATGTAGAAAGTAGCTTTGGTATTCAAATACATAACAAGTTACATAATAAATAAAGTATGACTTTTCAATGCTCTCGGCTTGCCTTCCTTGCTTCTTGGACATCACCTAGGTATTTCAAGATAACGGAGAGGAGAGAAGTGAGATTCTTAAAATCTCAATAGCTCACACACCCATTCACACACACATTCAAGGCATATACACATCAAAGCATATGTATGGAAGGTGTGACAACCATAAAGTGTGCAAAGCCATAATTTCCATGCCAATCATTTACATTCAAGCCAAGACCATGCTCTAGGGACTTTTGGTTTTGCCTCACCCCATTTCTAGGACTTTTGGATTTGCCTCACTCTTGGCCTAAGGACTTTTGACTTGGCCTCACCCTTCCAAGAGACTTTTGGCCTTATTTTACCCATGCCATGAGACTTTTGGCATCTTCTCACCTTCATTAAGGGACTTTTGGCACCACCTCACCCTTATGAGTCATTTCCACAACCAAAGTCATTCAAGGAAATACATTGGTACCAATGTAATATCAAAGTATCAAGTGGCATATTCTCAAATCAAAAGAGCATACACAAACATACAAAGACATACATATGCATACAAGAATGCAAAGAGAATAAGGTGAAGAGCTACCTTTCAATGGATGCAAGTTTCCTTTGCTTTATTCCCTCCCTTTCTCGGCCTCACAAAGACACTTAGGTGAGTGGATGTTCTCTTGGCCTAAACACCATAAACAACATATAATTACACACCTGAAATAAGCCAAGGCACTAAACTCGCTCTTGAACACATACTTAGTTTTATAAGTGGCATAATGGTTCCATAATTAGCCCATTGAAGTAACTCTTAGGTTTCAAGTTCTAGACTCTATTTTCTTGTTATTTTTAGGCTTCTTAGACTCATTTAAAGTCCTCAGAGCCCTCACATATTCACTTGCATAATTGAGAAACTAAGTTGCTTTATAAAGCATCATTATGAATACCATTGTTCCATCTTCCCATCCATGGCTCCTAAATTTTTTTCAATGGTTTCTCCTATCTTCTAACATCATATAAAGTCTCAAACTAAAACTAGAACAAATTAAAACACTCCTTAGCCTAATAAACCTGGCTTGGTTGAAATATGCACCATAATGGGGATTTATAGAATTCTTGATTTTTCTTTAATGGGAGAGCTACTTGGGAGGGTTTCTAGAGGTCTTAGGAGTCAAAGAAACATTCAAATAACCAAAGAATTACTCACATGAAATCAAATTTTCCAAAACCTTAGAAAATACCACACTTTCCTAATTTGATTTCTATTTGTTTTTTTTTGGAATTTCTTGCTATATTCCTCTTTCTCATGGTCTGAAACCCTAGTTACTCTCTGTTTTTGGGCAAAAAATCCTCCCATTATATGGTTCTAGTTTAGGCCGAAATATACGCCAATAAGGAGCAAGAGAAGGAAGCAACCAAGGTAAGAATTTACCTGAGATTCAAGTTCGTTTTCTAAACTCTTTCTTCTTGGTTTGTTTCGCCACAAGGAATTCAAACTCCTATCTTAATTTCTAGACCAAAACAAAACCATTCATCTCAAATAAACCATGGAAAAAGAAGAGGAAAGGAAAGGAAAATAATAGAATTGGAAGAAGATGGAGCATGAAATTCTTTGGATTTCCTTACTTTTTTTTGCCTTTTTCTTCCTCCTTTTATTCCTCTCTTGGTGCACCTCAAGAAGCTACTATTTTTCTGTAATTTAAGTAGAGGAATTTGTGCTTAAGAAGGTAGGAGAAAAGGCAAGAAGCTTATGGAACATTCAAGAAGCTAGCTTTTTCAAAAATTGTAATTTTGTCCTTTCATAATAGCAATTTTGTTTCTATTTTGTTTTAACTCCTTTTTTAGAATTGTCTTTTTCATTATGAAATTTAGGTTCTCAATTCAATAAAATACCTTTGGAATTACTCAAATTGGAGCTAAAACTTTCACAAATGAATTTGTCAAAGTTTGAACTCACCGATGTTGAAAAATGTATACCGGAGGGGCTCTATCAGTTTTGGGGCTTCCCATGATTTTTGGAGCTTCTGAGAACCTTGGGCAACTCAAATTTTTCATTTAGAAAGCCCTCCTATGTGTTTTTCTAAAAGTTATACTTATTTACGAAAATGTTATTACGTTTCATCAATTTTCGTTACAAATTGTTTCACTATCTTAACTCTATTTTTCTTTCCATCTAAACCTAGGATTATCATTTTTAGGAATTTAAGACTCTATCCAAATTTTTTTAAAGACATTATCTAGCTCATTTCAAATAACTTGCTTTTATATGGCTCATTTCGTCATTTTACAAAAATTACATTTATAAATTACAGCTATAACACTTTTCTTATTCTTCAACTATATTCCTCTTTGTCCATTGTTTTCATTTATTAATTCATATTTTGTGATAGAATGAGTTAAACTAGTTATCCAACTTGTCATAATTTACCCATCTATTATTATATGAAAATGTCTTAAAATTTAGTCCTAAATTTATATTATTTTCAATATATCCTTGTACTATCCTTTACTTTCAATAACCAGCAATTTTCTTTTATCTTGTAGTATGCAAATTATAAAGTATATTTGTGTTTAGGACAATTTGAACATGCACACCCTACAAGAATTCAATAGCTCCAACAAGATATGTGTGAATCACCATAGGGGGTCTTCTATCTTTTTAAACCAAGTTATCAAATGTAATGACCTTTAATAACTTCAAAGGATAAAACCCCCTCTATATTTTCTATTTTAAATCCAAGATTTTTGTAATGACCTTTAATAACATCAAAGGATAAAACCCCTTCTATATTTTCTATTTTAAATCTAAGATAAAATCTATCTTATAGAATTTCATTTTCCTTTTGTGATGACACAAATAGCTCCTATATAAATTCACATCAATTAACTTGTTTCGAACCCCATTCATGATTTCTAAGCATAGAGATTAGATAAATTTTATACCTTATCATATGCCTAGTTAATCATTATGATAAATCAAACAAGAACTATCCATCTAGTTTACTGGTTAAAATATTTTCATTACTAAATATGATTATGTCTATAACCAGTTTGCAATTATAAAATTCACAAACCACATGCATGACTATAATTATGAACATATGATTCTAACATGTCATTTTACTATCTTGTTGATACATCTATAATAATTCTTAATAAACTTAGAGTTTCACAAAATAATTATCATCCATTCTAACTAAATTAAAATTTTACAAGATACTATCTACCAATACTAAAATTAGAATTTTGAGAATAATCATCAATTATTGTAAATATAACAATTCTAATTAAAATTGGAATCTTACAAAATAATCATCAACATTTCTTCTAATTGAATTAGAATTTTATATAATGTTATCTACTAGTTTAACTAAAATTAGACTTTTGCAACACAATTATCAACTATTTAATCAATATTAGAAATCCACATGATAATTATCGATCACATATATACCATTATTTAAGTCTTCTAAAACTTATCTAATTTTCTATAATCAAATTAGAGAAATAAACACTCAAATATGGATAAATAATTGATAGCTTTAAGATAAAAAAGACTATAGAATATAAACCTGCACACAGAGGACCTGCTTGGCAGTAGATTATCTCATTTCGTTTCGTCCTTTCCAAGACTATTCCTCAAACACTTCTCCATTTCTAATAAACACTTGAATCATCTATTGAAACTTGTTGGTTTCAAAAATATGATTTTCTTCTGGCCCTTTAAACATTTTATCAGGTTTATGTAAGCACTTGAATCCATAAATCACGGAAGATAAAACCGTTTCAAGCCATGCGAAAATACCAAAATAAAGACGCATCTTTATTCCATCTGTGCGTTATGAAACAAGTACTGGAATTTCGTAACACCAATAAATCTTCTAATATTATATATAAAGCATATTTCCCACTAACAAAAATCAGAAAATGACAAATTGCTAATAAAGACACTAGGGAAGACGTTAACTTCAACATTTGGGATATTATATAATAATATATTTCCATCATTGCCAATTTAAGCTTCATCAACATTATATAATATGTAAAGCAAATGATACTTCCATTGAAACGTCGCCACTTCTACGGGCACCAATCAATGAAGACGGTAAACATCAAACTTTGATTTGGTTTCAATACACAATCCGCAAAGACAAATAGCAATTTCCAGCTAACTGACAAATGGTTATATTCAAATGTTCATCTATCCACCGATTGAAATTATATAAAATTAGGCAAATTGATAGCTTCATTTGAAACAGTTCCATAAAACGATTACCATACACGTGTAAGGCATTTTCACTGTGTGGCTTCGCATTGCGTTACACGCAACTCATAAAACTAAGTATATGAGTCTCAATTGAACCTTATAACAATGAGTAGAAAGCAAATAAAACACAGACAATTGATAGAAATTTAAAACTTATCTCATTTTCCTTTGCAATAAACCAAACGAATTGAGGAAGACTCCATCGCAATGCACTTGGATAAAACTATCTTTTTTATAAGAATTTCTTCATCAAACTTTTTAAATTATGACAACACCATAGAACAAATCTTTCTTTAAGATTGTTAGAAATTTGGGGTTGCAATGAAGTCATAAAATCAAAATAGAAAATTAAATCAAGGGCTTTGAAACATGTGTGTACCACACTATCCTTAAAACAAGATTTGCCTCCAAACATAATGTTGTAAGGTGTCAGCAAATTTGCCTATAGGAGTTATCCAAAATTTCCTAGAGAGATACACTCTACAAATAGTGAATCCCTCTCTTCAAGAGAACTATAAAAGGTCACAGAATTAGGATAATAATATGCTTGTTCATGTTTCTCTTCAATTGCTTTATGTATTCAAAATCAATCTTTTATAAAGTTGATTCCAAATCATCATGCCTTTTCACAAGTATTGGTCGTATTTTTTAACAAATTTTCACTCGTCTGAATAGTAATTTAACTATTATATGAAGAAATCTCATGAACACTCAATCCAACTATCACATTCTAAATTTTCTATAACTACTAACATAACCAAAGTTAGTGAAAAACTAACTTGTTTAATAAATACTAAAGAGAAGGGTAGATGCTAGGAAACCTTAAAGAGATAATAGCACATTCATTTATTTAATATGAGAGTAAGTAGGAACAATTTAAGACAAGCTTGTAACTACTTATGGTAGCATCTCTTTACTTCCACCTACATAAGCATATAGGTATGTGTACTCGGCCAAGTAGCAACCCCATTAGCTTTATATATTGTAAGCTTAAAGCTACCAAAATCTTCGAATGAGTCTTGGAATTACCAACATATACATGGCTGAATGAGTGTGATAGAGAAGAAATCCTAATGAACCAAGTACACACACACACCTCATGCTTCCACCGTGATATATATATATATATATTTATATATTTTTCCTTTAGTGTTGCTAAATCCTTTAGCCATGAGGGAGTGATAGGCAATTGCATGTAAATGCATAGCCTACATAATCTAAATTAGAGACACCTAGCATGCATGGTGGGGAAGAGACTAAATGGAGGAAGAATAAAATAAGAAAACTACAAACCTACTCTTGAAAAATGTAGCCACTAGAATACTAATGTATATAAATAGTCCTAGCTGTGAATTGGAGAGAGAGCATCCATTCAATGTAGCTTAATGGAAGAAAGGATATATATATCATGTGTTGCCACTTAACATGTAAACCGAATAGGAAATGTAGTTAGCAAAAGAATTAAATAAACATCCTTGATACCTCATGCTTCACTTTTCAAGGATATATATATATAATTGTCATTGGTTAGTGCTCATATTCTAGTTTCCATGGAAGTTAAAGGCCAATTGCAATATATGTATTAGGTGGAGATAATATGGATAGGATGCTACCACCTAGCCTTACGCCAAGCAAGAAATGGAGAGAATGAATACTTAATCACTTGAAGGAATCCAAATAGCGATGGGAAACCATGAGTTGTTCATTACATTGATTATCCTTCACTTAGCCTCATTTTTTAGCAGAAAGAAAGAGTGGTAAGAAGGGAGAGAGAACTCAGACAACCATGGAGCTGCAAGGAATGAATAAATCATAAACGTGGGAAGGAATTCCAAGGAGAATCAATAGAAGTAAGTATAGGAAAACATTTAGACTTTTTAACTACTTCCATTTGCCCCATTAAATTAATTAATTAGAATGTTTAATCTTGGTTGGACAGCAAAAGCATTTTGGAGGAAAGGCTATTGGGAGTAAGTTATGGAAAATCAAAGGTAAGGGACTACATTTTTACTTCATCATTGCCAATTGAGACCGAGAGAATGGAAGGATAGGAATATGTATACATTCAAGTATATTAGCCATGGGGATAGCATGCTAGAAACATTCTAAATTGCACAAGAAGAATGGTACTGAGTGTCGGAGCGGAGGAGAGATATTTAGTCACCTAATTGAACCATACAACCGGTTACTAGGCAAAAGGCACACACATATTAACATAAGTTGAAAAAGAATTATAATTTTTGTACGGGGAATTAGTATCTTACTTGAAGTGTAAATATTAACTATGACCTATTCTTGATCAAGGTAATATGTGACTAAAATTTTAGGAAAAGCAAGTGGAGCAACGAGAACCAAGGAATAACTCTATGTAATAGCAGTAACGAAATATGTAGCTAACATGATATTCTGTCTGTTTACATACATAATTGCACTGAATGATTTTCAAATTTCTTATGCTATGTATGGTTGCATATATGCCTACTAAAGTGACTCTCATAAGTATTAGATCATTGTTATTGGCCAATGACCAAAATGTATTAGCCCAACGAACGAAAGTGCCATGCTATCTGGGATTTACATGCTCCTACACTGAACTGTGCATCGATTATACCTTGTTTAATATTTAGTGTTCCTTATATGTGTATACCGTGAATACATTGTTATCTACTAGGATTATATATCATTATAAAGCTAACCATTTATTTCAAGTAGTATCCATACAACAGATGGACTTCAACCGACAGAGGATCACTAAACTAATTAAAGGACTATGTACTAGCTGTAGTTGGTTGTAATTTCCCCGAATAATGTTAAATGTTGAAGTCTAACTCTAGTTGAGTATTTAGTGTTGTCTTACTAATCTCTCGTTGGTTTTTGTATAAATATCATACATGAGAAATTTATTGTAGTATAGCGATGACGTGTATTAGAACCACTGAACTTCATGTACAAGTAATTCCTCATAATTGCATTTGCATGAAACTTATTATCACAATTTTAAAAGTAATTCTAGAATGATGGTATGTATTTAACTAATGTAGAAAAGACTGTGTTAAAATTTGTATAGAGACTTATTAAGTGGACAAAAAAGACTATGTTAAAGTTTGTATAGAGACTTATTAAGTGGACAAAAACAACAAAACGTATGTAATACAACATTGTTATGTTACTGTGTTTTAGAGACAGTTAATGTTTGCCTCTTGTGGACACAGTTAGAGGAGGATTTTAAAGTCTAAGTTTCTATAATAGATTGTCATTTTTTTGAATTGGAAATTTGGAAAATTAGGGAATTTTTAGGGTAAGACAGATTAGGAAATTACTCTATTATTACCATAGATTGAGAATTATAAGAATAGAGGGGAATTGGCCACGGCCAAAATGGAGTTAGTCAATGCCAAAAGTGATGGAGTTACCTAGGGAAAGAAACAGAAGGGGATTGGCTGTGGTGAAATTGGAAGTTGGCCATGGCTAATTATGTGAAAATATGTCAGGTGATACATAGAGTAGTTGGCTGCAAAGCGAAGAGCATTTAGCCACGGCTAAGGCACTCAATTCCTTATAATAACTTAAAAACCTTAGTTTTTCCCTTAGTAACATCAAGGGATAACTTGAAAACACTGGTAGGAGATTCTTAAGAGTTGAAAATTAATTAGTAATAGATTTAAAGAATTTTAATTAGGGATTGGTTTCTCTTATATACAAGAATGCTTGTAGATAATTGGTTAATAACTCTAATAACATTAAGGTTCAAATTTCTTCATTTTCTTTTAAATTGATTAATTTAGACAGTGTTAGACCTTAAATTATGATTATTAACTACATGTTTAAGCTTAATTACCATGATTAGAAGTTAAGATCGTCACACCAACAGGCATTATATCTATCAAATATTATTTTCAACAAGTCGACTACCACATCAATCAACTAGTTTATCCCATACTACTTCCATTTCTAATATAATGCTGGTTGAATTGAATGGTTATAAGATTTCATCATATAGTAGGTAAATTGCAATTAGAATGAGTAAAAATCTAAAAAGATGCAACCAAATTTAAAAATTGAATTTCAAACTTGTGAAATGGCATAATGATTCAGAATCGAGTTTATAAAAGATTTATTCTAAACACATATAGATTGGGAGAGGAAAAACTAGATATCCTCTGTTTTGATCCCAAAATTCTCTAACCCTTTTGCTTACTCTTGAAAGTGAGAACTTCTCTATTGAGGTTAGTTCTCTAAGGTATTTGGATAAATTCTAAAAACAAATTTGCCAAGACCCTGCACCATGACACAGGATGCAAATCTTACTTTAAGTTTTTTAGGAATTTGGGATTGATAGAGTCATAAAATCAAAATAAAAAATTAGACTGAAGACTTTGAAATATGTATGTACCACACTGTCAAATTGTATGACTTTTCCAAATGGCATATTGCAAAGAAAAATGATCAAGAAATAAATCCATGAAGGACGCCGAATCCCACCCTTGCTTTATCAAATACTAATATAATATTCAAAACAAACTGATACTCAGACTATCAAATTTCGGTTTCTACTGAATTCAAACGTTAAAATATATAAACACCCATAGTTACGTTGTCGCCGAAACTGCCATCTTCGCAATCCATTGAAAATTGCAGTCAGAGGGGTTTGCAAATAGCAAATTCGGCTCTTGGGCAAATTTCGATAATAACCAGTGCGTTTCGGAAATTGCTTCAACAATGGTAGACTTGAATCCACATTCCATAAAAGACAATTTTACACCTTCCATTTTTTGTGAATATAATAATGCTTCATATGCATGATCCATATTCCACACTCGTATGACAAATGACTCATTTTGTGAATATAAAATGCATCCATCTACTTTTCCAATATGATGTCAAGACTTTGCTTCAACAGATATTATAAAATATATGAAAACACATTCCGTTGGAAACTTACTATTGTCACTGGATCCAATTTCAAAGAAGTTTAATGCATCAAGTCATGGCTATCATTGTTTATATATATGCCATGAAGACACAGCATATTGCTTTTCAAGTAGTTATTTAAATGGAGCGTACCTTTTCCAGAAACACAACAATGCCTTTTTGCCATTGAAGACTTCGAAATTCAGAGTCTATGGCATCAGGGGTTTTGATTTATGTCTCCCGTTATACCCCGCATTGTGCAATTTCTTTCTTTACTCATACGCACATCAGATACTTTTCGTCCTTTCCTGCATTACTCTTGGATTAAATCCCAATGCCTACCATGCCTCATCTGATTTTTCTAACCCAGAGTAAATTCCGTGGTTTCATAATCAAAAAGCAAAATTAAACCAGAGGTGCTAAATAAACTTATCTTCTAATTCTGCCATTGTCCTTAAAGCATGATTTGTCCCTTATATAATACTGTAAGATCTCGACAAATTTACCTTCATAAGAGTTATGTAAAACACCCTAAACAACTAGTGGATCCCTTTCCTTCAAGAGAATTGCAAAGGGACAGAGAATTGGGATAATATAATGCTTGTTCATATTTCTCATCTTCTAATTTATGTGTTCAGAACCAATCTTTTATATTGTTCATTCTAAATCATCATGCCTTTTCACAAGTTTGAAATTCAATTTACAAACTTGATTGGTTGTATTTTTTTAGATTTTCAATCATCCCAACAACTATTTAAATGTTATATAATGAAACCTCATGACACTCAATCCAGTAGGCATCATATTAAATAAAATCTCAAGTTTTTTATCTTCTTGTTCCAATCAATTGACTAGCTTTGGCCACCAGTTGATTGATCTCTCGCCAAAATTCTTCTAAGAATCTCTCTGCATCTACCTAGTGAATTGGAAGCTAGTTCCCAATTGATTGGTGTCTTGGACTAGTCAACTAGTCTATTAGACAAGTCAACCAATGTTTCAGAGATGACCCATAATGCTTCTATGCTGCATCAATTAATTAGTCTCCAATGAACTTGAATTTATTATAGTTTTTAATCAATTTCCAACATTATATTTATGTCACTCTGTTTTTAGTACCCTAGTCTTCAAAACTTCACAAATTTCTTGAGCAATGGCAGCAGCAACAAAAAAGTACTCTTATCTTCACCTTCTTTATTCCTCTTTCTATGATATTTTAATGTATTTAACTTCAATCCCTATTCAAAATATTCAGTTGCAACTAGAAAAGTCCCACTAACTGTGGGATTTTAGTGACAACACTTTTTTGTCACCATTGAATCTTACTTATCAAGTTCCTAAATTTAATCCTCACAAGAAAACAAAAATTCTCTAGATCTTCTTGGAGCAAATTTCTTTTGTAAAATTGGGAAGAGAAATATTGAAAACTTCAAACATTGGAAGCTTTTTTTCTAACACTGGACTCTCTTTGCATCGCTTGAGACTAAGACTAGATCAATTAATGCATTGTGGGTGAAAATTTGAATCAAGGTCGCAACTTTGACTATATTACAAAAATACGCGGTAGTATTTCTCTTAAACTAAGTTATTGAAGTGGTTAATTCTCAGGTATATGCGTTTGTGAGAGGAGCAAATAAGGAAGTGGGATTTGGGACCTGCAAGTTATTGGCTACTGAAGGGATCACAGTGGTGCTGATAGCTGGAGATGAGAAGAAGGGTCTTTAAGCTGCTGATTTCAGGTTATGTGATTTTCCGTCAGCTGGATGTGACTGATCCTTATAGTATGGCATCTCTCGTTGATTTTGCCAGGACCCAATTTGGAAAACTTGATATCTTGGTATGAATATGTTCTCCTGTTGTTCGTATGCGATTTTTACTCTGCTCTTCAGTATTTATTATTCTTATTAGTAATATACTTCTAAAAAAATACACCCGACAATATTTTAGGTATATTACACTATTATTTTTTAAAAATTTTATTATGTTCAAAGTTGTTAAAACTATGTTATTCAATCTATTCATATCTTCAACCAAAAAAAAAAAACTTTAAATATCTTGATCAAGTGGAGTTTTTTTTTCTATTTTGTTCTATTTTAAAAAAAAAATAATTTATTCAATATACTCATATACTTCTTTTTTTTTGTTTGGTTCTTTATCCTTTTTGGGTGTCACTCGTATCCTACCCATATTTAACGCAAGTACAAGCTGTGTTCAACTTGTATCAAGTCTGCAATCGGCGGGCACATTCTAAAACTATGTTCGATTCATGTCCAAAATGAAAAGTATTTTCTTTCCTTCAATTTGCATATCAAACGTCTATTGTAGTGGTTTCGATTTCAGGCACATAACACACCTAAAAATAAGTGTATTCAATTAATAATATTTAAGTGAAAGTGGAGGAATTTTTAGAGAAATCCCATTAAATAAAAGTAGACTTCTGCTAGTTATTATAAATGAAAATGTGAAAATATATGTCAAGCATACTTTTTTGGTGTAACTAACTACCTTTAACATACTTGTCTGTCTATTGATGATTGATTTTCTATCATTACCACATGGGAGAGGAAGAGGAAAAAAAATGGAAAATATATATTATACTTTTATTATTGTTATTCAATAATATCTATTTCTTATTATTATTATTTTTTAAAGTAAGGAAACAAGTGTTATTTTCTATTCATTCCATCTAATTTTTTTATTCCTTTCCATTCTATCTCTTCCCATTCTCATCTACCAAACATGTAAACAGGTTGCAAGGTGAGAGAATGGGAATTACATATTTAAAAGTAGGTCATTATTCCATAAATTAAGGCATCATCTTTGTTTCGCTTGTAAGTGATAAAAGAAGATTTAGATCCTCTCAAATTTTTGATATTGATAGAGTCATTTTTTGTAAAGAGAAGGACACATTGTTTGCAGAACCTACATACATTGTGTCGTTTACTACTTAAGCGAGTTCCCCAAAACTAACGTTGTCTAATAATAATAATATATAAAACTTTAAATTAATTATCTAACAGATAGGGTTAGTTTATATATTAAGCCATTTCAAACAAATTAAAATGATAAACCTTTTATTTTATAATCATAAGCATGACAAAAGCATATTTTTCTTTTTTCTATCTTTTCTTGTTTACTTTTCTTTTTCTTAGAGTGTTAAAGAACATCTATTATGTTTTAGACATTTACATTATCTATCCCTTTATCCATCATGTTTTAAAGAACATTCATTTTGCAAAATAAAATGCGACTACAATGTTGCTACTTTGGTTATTTTGGCAGTTTCTTATTATAATTTCTTTTTATGGCAAAATGGATTGGATAAAAGTTTTGCAATCACCTTGTTACATAGGTTCAATCACCCTAGAACCCAAGCTTGATTCAAAGTTTTAAAGAGTGAGATGGGATTGCCTTTGAAGGGGGTGAGGTGAAGTGGTGTGGAGTTCAGCAGGGGAGACAACCCATTCCATTTATTGGATAGTTTTATCTACAAAATTGGGAATAATTAGCTGAATGATTCAGCTAGCTCACATTTTTTATTTGCACTATTAAAAAATTTTCATCAAAGAAGGAGCTCTATTCTTTAGTTATGAATCTCTAAGATACTAAAGAGAGTGTTTAATTTGAAAATGATTAAAAATAACTAATACTTACAATTGAAAATTATGATAAAAGAAAGTAAAGGCATAAAATGTGATAAAAAAAGCTGTAAATAAAATAATAAATTCTAAAATTTAAAGCATGAATTGAATGATGTGAACATGAAAGAATGAAAGGTAATAGCTATTATTTGATAGATTGATTTTGAGAGAGTTTTGAAATATGGAAAATAAGCTTATATAGACTTAAAACTAGTTGTTAACCCCAATAAACCTACTTACCACTACCTTCTAGATTTTCTCCCTATATTTATAGTAATGCAGGTCCATTACAAAACAAACAACAAATTAGCGACAAAATTTTCTTTCGCTGCTAGTTTGTAGCTAATCCATTACAAAATTTGTTGCTAAATTAGTAATGGAACTAGCAACGGAAAATTCCTTCACTATAATTAGCAGCGAAATTAGTAACAGAAAATTCTATCACTAATAAGTCGACTAGACTATTCTAATTCTTCAATAGATTTTAGTGACAAAATTTGTTATCACAAATTTTTGTGTCACTAATCTGTCACAAAATTCATCATAAATGATATTTTGGATTTTTTTAATTATTTATATGATATAATAATTTGAATATATCCATTGCAAATGATTTAATTATTATTTAATTATATATAATTTAATTATTTATATATTATAATTTAATTAGTAATTTAATAGTTTTAATAATAAAATAGTAAAAATAAATAAATACTAATATGCTTAATTATTCTATGGTCAATAAAAGGTTTCCATTTATATTCAAAATTTAGAAAATTTACAATTTGTTTATTTTAAATCATATATTAATATCAATATAGAATTTATTTAATTAATTAAAAATAGTAAAAAACTTTTAAATTTTGAAATCATAATTTAAACAAATATATATAAGGAATAATTTTATTAAAAATATTAAAAAAAGAATAAAAGTGAAATAAATATTTCACTCAAAAGATAATTAATATAATAATATATGTAATAATATGTCTCTTTCTCAAAATTTTACAAATATCACTGCAAAAAATAGTATATTAGTGATGGAATTTAGCAATGGAATTATTTTTTGTCGCTATTTCATTGCTAAAATTAGTCATAGAATTTTTCATCACAAATAATTCCATCAAGTTGGCAACAAAATTCAGTGAAGGAAATGAGTGGAATAGCCAATTCTTATTTTGAGATAGATTTTTGCAACAAAAAATTCCCTCACTACTCTATGACAAATTTTTGTTGTTGTTAATCTATTGCTAATTTTTTAACTTGTTTTGAGATAGATTTTTGAATTTTTTAATGATTTATATGATATAATCATTTAAATATTATCAATTATATTTTATAAATAAATTATTATTTAATTATTTAATTATTTATATAGTATAATTTAAATTATAATTTAATAATTTCAATATCAAAATAGTAAAATTTGATAAGTACTAATGTGTTTAATCATTCTATGGTCGATAAAAAGTCTCCATTTGTATTCAAAATTTAGAAAATTTATAATTTATTTATTCTAAATCATATATTAATATAAATAGAGAATATATTGAATCATTTAAAAATAGTAAAATATTTCACAAACTTAAAATCATAATTTAAACAAATGTAAATAAGGAATGATTTTATTAAAAATAAAAAAATTAATTAAATAAATAAATGTCAAATAAATATTTCACTCAAAAAAATAAAAAAGATAAATAATGTTAAAAAAATTGACAAATTATCTCCTTTCGAAGATTTTACAAATATTAAAAATGACTTCACTTATTTATTGTGTTTCAATCACGTTACTTGTCTCTCGCCTCTCTCCTTTCCCAATCAATTTCTCTTCTCTATCATGTTGTGATTCTTCAATTTTTGTAATTAAACTCTAAGTTAAATCCACACCTTCTTCTTCTTGTCTCTCTATTTTTTTTCTATGCTTTCTTAAGTGATCATATGAAGGTTTCTTCTTCTTCAAAAACTAAAACTTTCTTTCATTTAATCATAAATATCTCCAATTCTATTGGAAGAAGCAAAGACTGAATACCAACAAATGTAAAATCAAAAAAGGAATGAAGGGTATACTCTAAAATCCAATACCTATACATATATAGTTTACAAATTTGAGGGAGGATGGGAGATCTACCCACTTTTTAAATAAAAATGTAGTTAAATTTTCATTGTTAATTAATCATTTAATTCCATATACAACCCCTTACTTTTGCATAAAGTATGTTTTCATGAAATTTTAAACTGATTTGATCAAAAGCTCTTTGGGAGACAACCTAGTAGGCACTCAATTGGAAACTAGTTACTTTTATTAATCTTAGTTAATTCAACAGCCGTTACTAAATTATATTTACTAAGATTTTGGTGCTGTAGATGGGAAGCCAATTAATCATAATCAATTAGATTAAGAATTTCATTGTTTTCAATTTCAATTTAGCTTTTTTACTTTGTTTTTGTGGCTATTTCCAAAGGTTGCAATTTCAATGTTTTGAGACAATTATGCATAATACTAATTTTAGAGGTGACTAACTCTAATTGAGCTAAATTAAAAGGTATTGCAATTAGATCTAATCACGGGCCGGGCTCGTTTAAAAACGAGTTGAGTCCATAAAAAAATTTGTAAATTTTTTTAGTCCTGAGCCCGAGCCGGGCTCAAGCTCAGTTAAAAACGGGTCGGCGTGTTTTGCACAACTTTTTTTTTTTAATCTTTTTTTTAGTTTTAAATATTATATATTTATATTTATTTATTTATTTCATTACTTATTAGGAATACTTTTATTCTTATTTTAAATTCTAAATAACTCATTAAAGAATTACAAAAAATTTAAATAACTTAAATATATATATATATAAGATAGTAAATAACTTAATATATATATATATATATATATAAAAGATAATAAAACCTCTCAAAATAATAATTTTTCTAATAATTTATTTTATTTGAATTATAATTTATTCATAATAATATATTATACAATAAGTAAAAGTAAAAATAATAATAATCATATATGTTATATACTTCTTTTTTATTTATATCTATAGTTATAAATAAATATTCTAATAATATTATTTATTAATAATATATAAAAAATAATTATAATACGGGCAAGTTTGAGTTCGAACTCGAGCCAGGTTTTAAAAAAAGTCCAAACCTAGCCCTTTTTATATTTGAACTTTTTTAAAACGGGTTCTTTTTTTTTTTGAATTTTTTTTTTGGCTCATATCCATTTTTTTGGGCCGGGCGAACTTTTCAGCCCATGATCAGGTCTAATTGTAATGTTAATTTAAATGTTTATTATATTATTATAATTATTACTTAATAGTGTCATGTCCCTCTTCCAAACATGCTCTAAAAATAATAATAAAATCAAATTAGTAAAAAAATTATTAAAAAAAGAGAAAAAAGAAAAAAAATTTAAAAGAGACCCCAAAAAAAGAAGAAGAAAAAGAGAGAAGACAAAAAGGAAACAAAAGGAGAATTCAAAAGGAAAAAGTAAGGTGAAAAAAAAAAGAGAACAAAAAAATTAAAAAAAATAGAGAACCAAAAAATAAAAAAAATAAAAAACAAAATTAGATCTAAAGCTAGGGGGTGAAGAAATAACCCAAGCCCAAATAATTTCAGCCCATTTCCTAAAAGTCTAAATAATTCTAAAGTCCCATATAACCTAACCCCAACATAGTCCAATATTAAAAAACGAATCAAACCCAAAATAAAAAATAACAACCAAAAAACAAAAGAGAAAAGAAAAGAAAGAAAGGGCGAATAGCAGATATGAAGCCCGAAATTCCCTATTCCCCTATTTCGAGTTATGGCCATCAGTCCAGGCTGCATCTTGTTGATCCTTACCCATCTCTTTCTCTCGAGTTGTTCTCTTCTCTCTCGGGTTCTGTCTTGGTTTGTCCAGGAACGGCCACAATGAAGCCGTGCCGGGAGAGAGAGGAAGGATGAAGCAAGGACACCTGCTTTTTGTAAGACAAGAAAGGCAAACAAGCACTAACATTGCAGAGTGGCAACGGAGAAAATAGGACGAACACAGCAGAGTAGTGGAGTAGGAATTGAAGCGGCGCAATACACGCATGGCCGAAGGTGAGAATCAGTCTAAAATTCTCTATAAATTTCTCTCGGGTTGGAGAGAACAGAAAAAAAAAAAAAAGAGAGCTAGAGATTAGCGAGGGGAAAGACCGAGAAGGAGCTTGAGGATTTGGGAGAGAGATGCCATTGACTGGATGCTTCAAGTGAATGCCTATTACTCTTTCTCTGTTCTTACCGTTGTTCTTGCGGTCAACTACCTTAATGGGTTCCTTTCTAGCTTCTATTTTCGGAACGGGAAGCCATGGATGAACCAACTTGCTGCCATTGCTTGCCCCTCCCTCACTACCAAGTTGGAGAGGACCTCCAACCGAAAGGAAAAAGAGAAAGAAAAAGGGGGAAAGTCTCTCTCTCTCTCTCTCTCATGTTCTCCCATAGCCACATATTTATCCTGAAATTTTAAGGTCAAATCTTGCCAACACAGTTTTTACCTTAAAGAAACTGAGTATAGATTATTTGGTGCATTTTGATTTCATAGACCCCCAGCTCCGGAAACCTTGATGCTTGCACTGGAAGTGTTGAATTACTTGGGTGCACGGGATGATGATAGTAGCTTAACAAAGCTGGTAGAAATTATGAGTGAATTCCCTTGGACCCGTGGATGTCAAAGATGTTTGTTAGGATCAAGGCTTGGAATGGACGGAAATAGAGAATCAAGGAGAATAACGGTAGAGAAAGAAAATCAGAACCATTGGGAAGCATCTATAATGCGGTTGAAGACGCAAATCCCATGGGTATGTATTCTTGTCTCTTACTTCCTTCATCCCTTCACCTTCAAAATAGGAAACTAGAAATGTGTTTCACTTTCTTCATTTCTAGAGTTACATTTTGAATGCTGTGGTCATGAGTTTATGACATATCTCTTTAGGTTTCTGTTTTGAGTCTGACATGTTAAAACCAAGAGCTCATTCATTTTTCCTTTGTGGCTTATCCTATATCGTGCATATCTGAAAATTCATTTAGAATTGGTATGTTTGGATTTTGGGTAAAATGCAGATGTGCTTCACTGGATGTAATTTTCAGTTCCATCTAAAAGTGTCCTGGGAGTTCTAGATATCCATCTTTGTATCGTATCCTATATAGTATGTGTTTGGATTGATGGCGAGTAGAATTGAGTTTGGTAAACTTGAGTTTGTAGAATTGATTTTGCGTAGAAGTGGGTTTATTTGATGTGATTTATATTTAGAAATTTTAGTTAAAAACTAATTTTGTTAATACATCATCAATGCAACTAGGTTTGCGTTTGTAAGAAGCAAATGTGAGTTGTTTTAACCTAACGTGATTTTTGGATATCCCAAAATCATGGTACAACATGCTGAACGTAGATCCAAACATGTTATAAACGAGTTTTTCTCGTGCAAATTAAGGTTTGGAGCGAAACGTGGGTAGATGAACGCTGAACCAAACACACACATAATAATGTCGACTGAAAGTTGGGTATTTTTTGCTTTGAGTGAGATGAGTTAAAATTTTGAGTGCATAATTCTGGATATGTTGTTTTCTATGGTTGAAGGAACTACCAACAACATTCCTTTGCTTGGTTAACTTTGGCCTTACCATTCATGAAATTTGAATCATGCTTTGTTCACAAGGTTGACGTGGTTCCTTGCTTGATGTCAAGTCTTAAAATCTGTCTCATGCGCATATGTTGTACTCTCTTGCTTTTAGCATGATTTAGCCTTAAATTTTGATGAGATTTACTCTAAAAGTTTTTGCTGTCCTATGGCTGTTTTGAACTCTAAATCTTAAAAGGCTTGTTGTTGTCCCATGGTTCTTAATCTTGTTTTCTAACTAAATTTTGTATCATTTTTAGGTGGAAAAGGATGTTTGCTGTCCTAATGGTTTTTTCTTAATATGACTTTAAGCTGGGTTACTGTTTTGGAACTCCATATGAATTATGTTCAGAGTTTACTTGCTGCTCTGGTGATCTTAATCATGATTGCAGTTTGGTTCTTAGCTTGAAATTGAGGGAAAAATCTTGTTCAGAACCTGCATGTTGTCTTAGTGGTTCTTGAGCATGAGTTAAGCTTGATTTTTGGTTTGGAAATGAACACAGATTCTGCTTAAATTTGCCATCCCTGATGTTGTGAGCCTAATCTTAACTTTGTTTTAGGCTTATTTTGCTACACAAATTCTGTTCCAACTTACTGCTGCAGCCCTGATGTCATTAGCATGATCTAATTCTTGTCTTGAGTATAGTTTGATGCAAGAACTCTATTCAAGCTTTCTGCCATGATATTGACATAACTTAACCTTGGTTGTTAATTTAATTCATGACAAGTCATAGGATGACATATGTGCTAACATAATTCAATTTTGCTCTTGAATTTGATCGGGAGCTCTAGGTTCATTAACTACCTTAAAGCTATTTAGCATGATTTAACTTTGTTTTCTTAACTGATTTTAGACCAAAATACTATATATAGTCTTGCTTGCTATTCCAAAGTTTATTGCTTTGTGGGTCAATTTCGTGCTAAACTTTGGTTTGACCGGCTGTCACATATGTCATTGTGGTTCCTTACTTTTGTGAAGTCTCTTGTCTAAAATTTGGGTTTTAGGGCTTGATTTCTCGATATAAAACACTAACTCAAAGTTCTTGTTGGACTATAGCTTGAATTGGGACTTAGCCCTATATAAGTTATCACTTGAAGTTATATGCCAATTTAGCTTACGCTATTAATTTGTTTCTAGTTCAGTTTGAGCTTAAACAAGTTTTGCTTCACATTTTTTATCTCTTTTACATGTGGTCATGAGAAATCATAAAATTGATGGAAGAGACATTACCAGTGACAAGTGGACTCAAGGATCCTAAAAGAAAATCAAAGAGAAGGGAACATAGGATATGTGATTGTTGGAAGGGGGTATTTGGGAAAATCTTAACTAAAGACCCAAGGAGAATGATAGAAAGCTTGACTGGTATGAGCAAAAATGACCCATGCCAAGGGAAAGCATAGAGAAGTTAAGCGACAAAGGCACTCCAATCAAGGCAAATCGGTTTGGTGTTTTTCTTGACATGCATTTTATTTTATTTTATCATATTTTTTACGTACCTAATATATATTTGACTATGATGTTTAATTGGATACCCGTAAACACTTGTCAATATTGTTATTACTATATTTTTCTTTTCTTTCATCTTTTAGAGTAGCCATATGGAATCTTTTGTAACTTCAAGCACATATAGGTCACCTGGGGTTGCGTGTGACAATATGTCTTCTTAATCACCTCGTTGAGTTATAAAATATTTTTTTAAAAATAAATTTTGGACTTCAACTGCCCATAATGTATAATCTTAATTTCAAAAATTTTAAGGTAAAAGAAAAGCAAATGTTTCTCAAAAAACAATTTTAAAAAATGGCACATATTTTTTAGACATATAAATGTATTTCCTTTAATAACAACAAAAAGAAAGGTTCAAAATTAAAAAAAAAATGCTTTTTTAGGAAGTCAAATAAATATCTTTTCAAATCAAATAAAAATGGATGAGGGATATAAAAAAAATGCCAAATAAATGTATATTCATAAAATTTAAAAAATTAGGCTCTTAACCAAAAAATAAAAATTAAAATAAAAGAACTACATAGGAATATTCTACTAAATTTTTCTTTAAAAAGAGGTGAAGAATAAAAACAACTAAAAGAAAGAGGTTACCTAAAATCAATTTGGAATTTAGAAACTTACTATGTAACAATTGACTTTTTAATTGAATTGGAACTGGTATGTTAATGAAAGAGGATCTTAAAGTAAATTGAATTAAGGTTAAATAAGAGTAAAATATTAATCAACACATTGAGAAACATTGATAAAAAATTATATACAAAAAGAAAACAAAGCTAAATCAACAAAATAGAAAAAAAAAAGGCTCATCAGTGGTGAAATTGTAAATTTTAGCAAATTTTAAGAAATTCAAGGAAAATAATTTTAAAACCTAAAATTAAAGTCACATCTAAAAATCATAAGAACAATCAAAATCAATTAAAATCCTTTTGAGGTGTTGAAAAGGTTATATAGTGCCAAAACTTTAGACGGAGCTAGTTTTCATCATTTTAAGCCAATTAAACCCTAAAATTAATGTTTTTATGTGAAAGAGCACCCAAAAATTTGTAAAGAGCAGTCAAATCCTAAAAAGCTTGAAAAATGAGTTCAAATAGGCATATAGGGACAAAATGATCATTTAAAAAAAATTGTAAAATGAAGTTTTTTAAGTAAGATATACCTCATCATCTTTTCCAAGCTTCCATTTTTAGATTTTAGACTAGCCATAGTGTCACATTAAGGAAAGGGAGAGGGATAAAGTTTAAGCTTCCATTTAGGTAAGAAAACAACTCTATTTCACCTTGCGTTAGTTAGAAAAGGTGTTCCTCTATCGAAGAGTTTTTCTAACAACTTTTCTAATGGTGATTTTCTTTTTTCTTGAAAACTTGAAGATTTAAGTCTAACCTAAGACAAAAAAGAACTATTTTCAAGAAACTAATTTGTGAAAATTAATCTATATGAAGAGTACATTGTATTTGAAATAATTACAAAAATCTTGTGTTCTAGTCCTTGTAAGTTTTGGCCTAGAGAGAGAAAGTGAGGAGGAGAGTTTTTGCTTCATGTGTTCTTGAGGGAACCAAAGGTTTTAGAATGCAAGAATTCTATATCTAACATTAGTTTTCCATGAATCCTAAAAAGAAGCAATTTTAGACCATGTTATGTAATGGTTCGGCCTAGGCAAGTTCAATGGCTAACCATATTATTTTCCATTCTTAATGAGTATATTTAGATGTTATTTGGTGCAAGGAACAAGAATCTAAACTTATAATTGATT
Organism: Erythrophleum fordii; assembly: GCA_032878935.1. Taxonomy (NCBI): domain Eukaryota; kingdom Viridiplantae; phylum Streptophyta; class Magnoliopsida; order Fabales; family Fabaceae; genus Erythrophleum; species Erythrophleum fordii. Next base: position 632,897 of record JAVQMF010000021.1, read on the forward strand.
AAAACTTTGAAATGTACAAGTTAGGGTTTTATGGTTCCATTTTTAGCCAAGGATGATTTCAAGGAATTAGGAAGTTGTTCAATGGATTCTTGGACTATAGATCGTCTTAAAATGATATAAGAATAATAATGGAAGCATTAGATTCAATTTAGAAGTTATAAATTAAAAGTTAAAAATTTAGAAGTAAAAAAAAAGCATTATGGAAACAATTGACAATAGGCCAAGCTTGTAAGGCTCCTAATCAATCATAATGTGGCTATATAAATCATATATGGCAAGATTTTGAATCCTAGAAGTTGAATTTTTGAAATTTCCCCATGAGGGTTAAAGTTCCATAATAAGTTCTATTATGTAGAAAAATGAATTTATCAAATGAATAATACTAATGACCAAATGAATAGTAAACATAGAATTTGTAACTTAAATTATAAATTCTAAAAGAATAAGTTGGTGTAGAATTTAAGTTTAGTGAAATCCCTAACTTAAAGCCTAAGTGTTGAACCAATCATAGGGAGCCAAAATCCAAAAGGAATTTCACAAATTTAGGGCCTTGAATATGGTTGAATTTGAGCATTTTAGACAACAAATTTACCACCTAATAAGCAAGTATCTTGAAAGTATGCAAAAAGGGGATTTTAAGTCACTTAAGTGGCTTAAAGTATAAATAAAAGTCATAGAGACTTAAGAGAAGTAGTTATGAGAATGAGATGTTAATGATATGTTTATCTATATTTCTAGGACAAACTAATGAGGCTTTACCCCATTGTAAGTGTAAAGCTAAGAAAGAAAAAGAGATAGAGCTAAAAATAGAATGGAGAAATTAGAGATTTTACTAGGTCTTATCACCTATCCAAAGTAGCTTAATTTTCCCTATCTAGTTGCATGCATACTTGTGTTTGAGCTTGACATGCATTATATTGTATTAGTTGTTCATGACAGTATATGTTATATTGCAATGAATTAGCTATGTGGCATGTTTTGCATGTTATGTTTGATGAGTTAAGGTTAAAAATAAAGTGGGGTAATGGAAATGAACGCAATAGTTCTCCCAAGTCCAAAATACAAGCCTAAGCTAAGCAAAGTTTCATTGCCATGATTGAGCATATTGCAAACATATAAGCATTTATGTTAATTTCATATGACCATGCATTCTTGTATTATTCTTGCTTGGTTGTCTCATGCTTATTTTGAATGATTTGAATATAGCTACTGAGATTTTTTTCGAATTTCACTTCAATCTCTATTTTCCCACTAATTAGTACTAGGTGGAAGTACCAGTGCTAGCAAAGGAAAAAAGAAATAATGATATTTGAATTTGCAAAACTATATGAATATTATGTATCTAATTTTGTTGTAATGTATAAGAAATGTATATGGATTATGTTTAATTCTATCATAATGTACTATGTATATTAGTTCACCATAAATAGTTATGTATAACTCCAACTTGAGTTATTTAGTATTAGTTGATGTTTTATATCCAGATTGTGGTATATGACCTTGTTATTATTAATACTTTTCTATGTCTATGAGTTTGGGCTGTTTTATGACCATTTAAGAGGTCTGGACAATTAATTATATAAGGAAAAACTTTGCCAAATTTTCTTTAGAATATTAGATACATTTTTTTTAATAGTTAAGTTGTTTGGACTTGAAATTTATAAAAAACGCAAGTGTATAAATTTCAGAAATTATGGATTTAGTATTTTTTTTATTATCAGTAAATGAATTTATTATTGATCCATAGTAATTAAATAAGAGTTAAATAGATAAGATGTTACACATCAAAGAAACAAAAAAAATCTATTTGTTTTAATTTTCAAGAATTTTACCTTTAGAAACATTAGAAAGTTAAGAAAAAAAAATGAAAAAGCTTTAAAAATGAAAAAAAAAACAAGAAACACCAAAAAAAATTATAATAATAAACAAAAGAAAACACCAAAAAAAAAAGATCAAAAATACAAAAAAAAAAGAAGAAGAAAACAAAAAAGGGAAAATGAGAAAAACAAAACAAAAAGAAGAAAAAAAACAAAACAAAACCAAAAATAAAATCAAAGATAAAAAAAATCAAGTCAAAACATATATAAAACTAAAAAATATTAAAAAATAAAAAACAATCATTAAAAAGTCAAAATCATAAAAAATATATAAAAAAATCATAAGGTAAAAATAAAAAAAATCATAAAAATCAATAAAACTATTAAACAATCAAATAGAAAAAAATCAAAAATCATAAAATCATAAAAAAGAACATGAAAACAGTAAAGAAGTGGGATTAATTTTGTTTTTGCAAACTATAATATATAAATCATTTTCTAAGTCATTTGTTTGTAAAAGTCTAAAATAATTTCTACTTTCTTTCTCTTTTCATACGAAAAAATTAACAAATGCAATTTTTTATATGGATCGAGTTATGTGGACTTTGATTCCTTTTATAAGGTACGTAAGTCTTAAACTCTCATCTTAGATCAAATCCATCTTTATAAATAGATATTTTCTTTTCTTTTTATTTTATTTTTAACTTCTTTCCGTCCTTTTTTTTTTGCATGTGATTGTTAGAGTAATTAACATAAGATTAAGGTTATATTAATTTTGCAAAATTAATTGATAGTAATTATTTTTAGAAATAGGTGTTATGAGATGCTTAATATCTTCTTTGTTCACAATCGACTTTCGAATCCATTTCTGATTCACAAATCATTTTTTTTCGAAAAGGTTTTTCCAAAATTTTTCTTTTTAAAATTAAAATTTTGATAACGACTCTAATTTATTTAGTTATCACTTTCAAAAATTAAAATTTTAAAAAAAATTTTGACGCCACAAGGTCGCATTGTGGGCGTCACATCTCTTTTTATTATTGTTGTAAAATAGGAATACAAGAATTGTTTTCTCATCCATTTTATTCAGTTTTTTCATTCCCTTTTCTTTTACGTATCTAATATTATATCAAACCAAATATATTGTGAAAGTGTGGATATTGCTGCTCCTGGCATATTGCTTTGCATTTTTCTTATTCTATCTTGTTAGTTGTTTTTGGATCTAGTTTTGGTTTGGTCTCTTTACTTTCTTTTATATGGTTGTTAGTCTTGTATTGTTTTGTTCCTTGTTTGTTATGAAATGTATTTGGGAAAAAAAATAAAAGATGATAACATCCCATAATTGCAATCCTTCTCACCCTTCCTTAGGAATGGCAAAAAGTTCTCATTGCAAAACTTGTCTGTTCTGAGGACTTATATTTAAAAATTTTTATCCTATGAAGATTATAAGGAAAAATGTCTACCACACACATATTTATAAGTTTAACTAGCACCTCCTCATACATCTTGTAGGGGATTCAAAATTTTTTCTATAGGCCCCATAAGGAAAAAAAAAAAAAAAGAAGAAAAAGAAACGTGGGGCCAACAGCAACAAAAAAATAATACAGATGAATATAGTATGAATAATGTTATTGTTGATGTGACGTTATAAACAATGTATGAAATAAATAAATAAATGATTAATTAATTAATTAATTAAAATTAAAATTAAAATATCTGATAAATTGTATTTTTTTATAATTCATTATTTACCATTATATGGTTAAATGTTTTAAAAAATTTACTCTACATGTTAAATATTTATTGGATAATCTAATAATAAACATTTAAAAAGTTATTAATAAAAAGTTATCAATTATGATCACATAATTTATTAAAGAATTTATGTTGAAATTGCCCTAGATATCAAGCGCAGGTACATCTTTATCATAGTTATTGATAAGATATTCTTCGATTTTTTTGAATTATCAAAAACATTTTCTAAAAAAATTCTTTAAACAATTTTTTTAATATTTTAACGTGAAACCTGCACATTGAAGAAATCAAATTAATTGATGATATCACTTTTTAAAGTATCTTAAATATGCAAAGGAAATAAGCTTTCAACTCACGCAACTGTGCTAAAATAATGCTATTGTTATTTATTAAATAGAAATCTTATTAGATATAGTTCGATTTTCAATTAATGTGAAAATTATAAAGCAAAATTTTGCCAACACACCATTGAGGGCAAATTTTACATATAATTTTTAGGTTTTTGTTATTAATTTTTAATAAAAATATAAATAAATGAATTTTTTTATTGTTTATCAATTATCACATAGTTACATGTTTTTAAAGAATTTACTTCACATATGAAATATTTATTAGATAATTTGATAATAAATATAAAAACATAATTAATAAAATAAAAACATAATAAAATAAATTTAATAATCAAAGACTCAACTTTTTAAATAGTTAAATAAATCATTTATTTACTTCAATATAATTCCTTAATTTTCAAATGATATTATATTTATTTATTAACTTTATTTAATGTTTTAAAATTAATTCTTTAACTATTTTGAAAAATTAAAAATTATCTTTTAATTTTTAAGTGTTTTTTTATGGATAGAATATAATACAAATTAAAAATTAAGAAATCAAATTAAAAAAATAAATAAATAAATAACACATAAATAAATTTACAAACCACAATAATAGTTAAATATCATTTTTAAAGTTAATTTAAAAATTAAAAATAAAATGAAGCGACCAGTATGCATTTGGATTCTCTGATCCTAGGGGGAATGAGCTGCGATATGCTACTGGAACGATCTCATCCATTCGCTTAATCTAAGGACTCACAAAATGACATGCATCTTAATAAAACAGTTCGTGTTGATAGAAATTGCCTCCCCCATGTCGTGATCTCGTCCATCCCTTCTGAGTGATCTCCACGTTTCTTTTTTGGCCCAGCCGCATACTTGTATTAGAACAGATTCAAGTAAAACTTGAATATTAATATTCGAGGGTCTGAACATGCATACTTGCTCCATTAGCTGCCCAGGCTTGCCCTAAATGTTCGTGTAATTTTTTTAAAAAAATTCATTTATCAAAAGATTTAAATATTTATCATTTAGTCAATTATGAGAAATATCTTTATAATTATTTTAAAAAATGCAAGACAGATTTTTTATTAATTAAATAAATTTTTATAAGTATATTTATTAATAAGTTTTATAAGAAATATGCAAGATAGATTTTTTTTATTGGTTGAATCAGCATTTACAGTAAATTATCATATTTTGTCAACTTAAATTATGAAATCGAATATCTCTTTAAAATGTTTTCATATTTTCTTTTTGAAGAGTGAAAAAATTTTATATAAATAAACGCTACAACAGCTTCACAAGAAGAGACGTAGGTAAGGGAGGGCATACATTCAGAAGCCACAATTCAAAAAGCAGTAAAGAACCTTTTTTTTATTTTGGGGTACGCCATCAAATCAAAAAAAGTTAAGACACGGGATGGGAGCACAAACCCTACGTGGCCTACTGAATCAGTTCCTTCCTTTCTTCTCAGCTTGAGTTCTGATCGCCTTGCTGTCACGTGTCTGTTGTTTGCTGCGCTTGAGTTTCGTTCAGATTGCGTCGTTGATTCTGTTTGCCACTGCTTTGTTGATTCTATTTCGGATTGTGTCGTTGATTCCATTTCTGCTTTGCGCCACTGCTCTGTTCTTCCGTTTGTTCGATTGGTCCTGGTAATGGATTTTGCTCCCTATTTTCTGGTGTTTTTCCATCTGGGTTCGTTGATTCTTATTCTTTGTTATCATTGTTCAACTATGTGTTGATTTGTTTGCTTTTCTCATAAACCCAAAAAAAATCAATGAAATCAAATTTAAACCATCAATAAAAAACTATATAATTTGATTATCGAATCGTTTGATTCAATTTTTAGTTACGAAATAATTAAGCCAACCAAACACTACTAAGCAAGTCCACTATCCACGCATAGAGAGAAAGCTTTTGTTTGTTCATGTATTGATGTTTATTTTGATTAATATAATAAAATAAGACTAGGCATATTATGGTATATAAAAGACCAAACTTGTACAAATAATTTCAAGTAAATTTAATATAATAAGTAGTCCACTTTTATTATATACAGTTTTGATTCATCACGGGTAGTTACGTGTATACCTTGGGAGTGGCAATGACATGCAAATGGAGACAGTAACACAAAAAGAATACACAATTGGATCATCGAGACACCACTGTATGGAGTATTAAGTTGTCATAGAAAACAATTATCAGCCTCTAACGCATAAAATCACAATCATTAGAATTAGTATCCACAAATTAGTGCCACAACAAACAGATGATGCACTGGAATAAAAAACAAAACAAAAACAAAAAGGAAGAAAGCAAGACCTATCTTAAAGAGAAAGAAACAATTTTTAATTCTTTGAATTAAATGAATTAACTGATTCCGTAATTTGATTTGTGGATTTGCTTAGTAGTTTTGGTTTGTATATATATATATACAAAAAAAAAAACTAAATTATACATATATATTTTTGGAATACGGGCACTCCACTCTTGGATGTACATTGGGATGAATGCATTTAAATGTGTATTTATTTTTTAAAAAATATTAAAAATTATAATATAATTTATATGAATAAACAAATAAAATAATTCGTAAATACTTAAAAAATATATAATTATTCTATTTAATTTACAGTTATTTACAAATATTCCTTTTAAATTTTAAAATAAAATTTTTTGAACTATCAACTTTTAGAATTTAGATTCTTTTATTCAATTGCTCATTAGTACTGGGAACTGGAATTAAATGGAATAAATCTTGAAAGATAATAGTTTAGGATTATTTTTTATTTTGAAAATTAATGAGACATTTCATGAGGGTTATTTATATTTTTGTTCTTAACATAATATAATTTTTATATTTTTATTATTAGAATTTTCAATAAAAATATGCTTTCAGTAAATCTACTACTTAAATTATAATTACATTTTCATTAAATGTACTTCTTAAATTAAAAATATGATTCACCCATTTTGAAAATTATACATTGATGATCAATATTTAGGAGATTTGATTATTATTTTATTATTTAAGATTTAAAATTTTTTATTATTGGTTTATAAAAAAAATTAGAATGTCATTTTATTTTATTCTGTAAAAATAATTTTTAATTAATTATTTGGTAATAGATCAAATATTTCAACAAATTAGTCAAATTTAATTACATTTAGGAAAATTGATCAAATTGAACCAACGAAGCAATGTATATCTATATATAATTAATGATTAAAGTGAGTCATGTCTTATTAATGATTCTTTTATTGATAGATATTTATCATAGTGTACTTTGTTAGGCTTTTTTTTTTTTAATTTGTTGTTTATAAGAGAAAAAAAGATTTGTTACTTTTTAAATATATTATGAAACACATGACACATTTGAGCTTATGGAACCATGTACATTAGTTAGTTCATCTTTTTTACTTTCACACATGCTGCTCTCCAATGTGCTTTGGGCTACTTTTTTAACTCAAATAAAATAATAACATAAACTTTAATTGGGAGATATAAATCATATGCTCTTTTGTTTTGGTTGATTAGCAGATAGAATGGAGGTTCCAAAATATCAAAGATGGATGTATAATAAAATAAGTTTGAGTCATCGGCATTTTACAATAGAGTTCTAACAAGATGTCAAGGAGCTTTTTGCCTATGCATGTCGATTGCCTTCCTTTTTGCATTTGAAAAAGATTAGGTGTCCATGTGCCCAATGTAAATATAAGAACCATCTATGTCTTGACAAGGTGGAGGTGCACATTTATAGACATGAATTCAAACCAAACTACTATCTATGGACTAGTCATGATGAAACGCTAACTGAGTATTATTCACCTATGTGTCCAATGCCAAGCGCCTAACATGCCTCACATGGGCCACTTGGGAACCAACTAACACAATATAAAACCATGATGATAGATGTAGCTAGGCTAAGTTTTAGGGATAACTACAATGAAAGTGCTTAAGAGATGCCAAATCCAGATACAAGGGCATTTTATGCCATGTTGCATGCTACACAACAACCCTTATAGGAAGGTTGTAAGAGGAATCTAAACTTTTAGTAGCTGTGAGTTACTAAATATTAAGACAGAAACTAACATGTTATAACAAGGTTATAATTTAGTGCCATGGCTTAAGCAAAGGACACAAATAAAGCATGGGAGGAAAACATATGGGACACAAACTTATAGCATTCCATGCCTTATCATGAGTTGTTTCATATATGAATAGAACATGAACAACTCTTAGAACGTAGCCTCATGCTCGCTTACAAACATCTCTCCTTGTGTCAACTTGAGGAGCTCAGCCTCTTTTACACTCTTTACATTATCTAGAAAGTACTTATCATAAAATGAAGCATGAAAAACTGGCTACGTAATTTGTAACTCCCTAGACTGATGGAGTCTTATTTCCCCTTTCCACCATGGTTGACTTCCCCTTCTAACATATATACAACACAAAGGACTTTCTAGTCATCTATATAGTTCATGGCCTTAAATATCTTTTCTATCTGCATCATCCACCACTCAGCTACCACCAAATCATTAGCCTCATGGAATAAGAGTGGATAGGTCTTCAAAAACTAACCCAACAACTTATTGTTAATGTTAGGTGCATCCTTACTAGCATCCTCCCTAGGCCTTGCACTACTTACCGTTGTCTCAATTTTTTCAACTCTTCTCTCAACTATTGCACTAGTTGAGCAGTGGCTACCTGAATGTTAACTTGATCTTGTAGTCTTTATGCAGTGGCTGCCTATGGGTCAATCTACCCTTATAATCTTTAGTTATCTCATTCATGGCTACATGTAATCCTTGGAACATTTCTACCTATTCCCATTTATTTGCCATGGAGCCCTATCATTTTGCAATCAATGCTAACAAATTGCCATGGTAGAGAGCACTCAATCACAGGAGAAAACTTTTAACCCATACTATACAATTATACAAAATACTATTGCATATAGCTAGCTATCCAACTAGTTATACAACTCAAGCATATAGGTGATGTATCTACCAAAGTTTTACTTAAAAATTCTAATTTCAAGCATGGATTTTTCTTAGCCATTGTTATAATACCAAAAGCTACCAAAACTACCATTGTTATAGGTTTTACGTCAGGTACCTTGACTATAATTAAGTTAATTTTATTCTAATAGTTGGTAAATTTATGGAAAATTTAAACCATTTGATGTCTTTTTTTGTTGTTGTAGATTGTTAATTACTTCTACCCTTAGTCCACTATAATTCAACAATAAACCTCTTTAAAGAATGAACTTGTTATAAGTACCCTCAAATTTTAAAAAGTCAAGATTTAAGATACAATTTAGAAGGACCAAATTACACACCCTTAGTCTTCAACATGATGGTTGATATAATCATCTACAAGTTAAATATCCAAATATAAGCTACACATATACATGACCATCTAAACATAAGGAAATATAAACTAGTCATTACACCATCCATAGTTCTACTAATACATCATAAAGCCAATCTAAACATCTATTGTTTTCTCCTTTCCCCTTGCTAAACTTTCACATGGAAAAGTATAGCACACAAATGGGGTTAGATAAAGATCTCAGTAACCAGTATAATACTCAACATATATACAATGAACTAACAATCAATACATACTTAATAACCAATACATAAGCCATGTAACATCATACTAAAATATAGTTTGACATCCCATACTTCCAGTTAAAGCAATAAAGTTAAAGGCCAGTAACATAAGAAGGAGCTAAACTGCTATGATGTACTCCCATAATCACACAACTTTCAATATCTCCATGACTCTTATACTTTACAAAGGCTCCATAACTTGGAGGAGCTAACTGCTACAATGTACCGAAGCATAACTGATATCAACAACCCATTCCATACATAGCAAAGTATTCAACACACACACACACACACATCCATTTAATTCAAAGCATATATAGTAAGAATTCAAATGTTGGTTGTTTGATTACTCAATTCAACCTAACACTCTATGATGCTATCCAACTCTTCCAAGCAAATCCATACAGCCAAACTTCTAATTTTCCATAAATAATACATAAGAATGAGAATTCATTAAAAATACATCTATTAAATTTAACTAAAAGTCCCTATTCTTAATTTTGTATATGTATATATATATACCTACCTTAAATCCCCCCTATTCAGGACAATAATTCACTTTCTTAATTCTCCAATTATGACTTCCAATATTCCACCAAAGAAATTCATAAAAAGGATGACTAATATCATACAAAGGATGATTAATAACTAACCTATCTAAGTTTCCCTAGAAATATGAATAATCGAAATAAATACCTAATCAATTCTTTAAATTTCCAAGTTGTTACCTTGATTTTCTAAGCTCCAAATTCTATTTTCACCTTCTAGACTTTTTGGCCAAGACATAAACATAGTCCCAATTTACTTCAAGTATTCTAAAAAAAATGGAGGGAAAATGAAGCAAAAGGAGAAATACCTTATACAACACTTTCTTCTCCAAGAACACTACCATTCTAAATGCAACAAAATCTCCTCTTTGGCAGTCTACTAGGTTCGCCTAGCACAAAGGAAAAACAAGCCTACTTCAATCTCAAGATTTTCGAAAATGAAAGGAACTAAAATGGAGGGAAATGGCCTTATCAAGAGCACTTTCTTCTTCCTTCCAAGGTGGCTATAACCTTTAAATTTCCCTAACTTCTCAACAAATCAAACAACACCACTTGAGATTTTATTCAGTTCATGTTAAAGAGAAAGAAGGGTAGAACATTTCTCTTTATACTCACCTTGACCAAAGCTCACTATTTCCTCTTCACACAAGGTTAGGAAATGGGTCTTCAATGGAGATTTGGTTCATTTTTCTGAACTCTCTCTCTCTCTCAGTTCTACTAGTGCACAACATGATGGAGATAAAAGTGAGATGTGTAAGTGAAATGTATTGCTAACTTTGAGAGATCTGCACTTTCACTGCTTTCCCACTCTCTTTTCAGTTTGGGCATGCAAAAGATAAAGAGAAAATGCAACTTGTGGAGTAATTGGTTTTGGTTTCCTCCCTCTCTTCTGTTTCCATTTTATTTTATCGCACACTCTCTCTATTTTCATTTTTGTTTTTTTTTTCAACACCCTCTCTCTTTCCCCCTTCTTTAGCTATCTTCATCATGCCTTTAACTTTTTCCGCACTCTTCTCTTTTCCATTTTGTGTTGTTTAAGTGGAGATGGAAGAATGGACTAATAAATGAAGCAGTTAGATGTTTTGGTGTGGAAAAGTCAATCCTCTACTTGCTTGATTTAGGGTGGCCGAAAGTCGTATGTAAGAAAAAGGGAATGATGAAGATAACAAATTGAGTGTTTAGATTCACATGTGAGTTGGTGTGGGCCTATAGCTTAGAAATACAATAATATATAACTCTTGGATGCAATCGGGGTGAGGTTTAGCATGAAACAAGTTGAAGACATGTTTTCTCTCTTCTTCTTTTTCTTGGGATTTTTTTAACTAAGTAGAGCCCACTTGCTTCATTATACAATTAAAAAATTATAATGTTATACCCTCTAAATCTTTATTAAATAAAACTCATATTGTTAGGATCAATTAGGCAAAATAATAATAATTTTTAATTTACCTAATTTCTCTAGTTAATTAAGTGACTTTTCTTAATTACTTATCCTCTCACTAATTCTTGTGCCCCTCAAATGGTCTTAATTATTAGGATGTGATAGTTATGGCATTCAACCTTGCCAACCCATTCTTTTTATTGGGAAAGGGTGTACACAAGCAAAACAATAATGGGTAAATTAAAACATTTCCCTACTTGAAAGAATATATGAGAAGCTAATACCAATGCACAAAAAATATTCCAAACAATTGATATCTAAAAAATGCACAAAATAATGAGAATAAGAGCAAGCATAATTTTAAACATGGAAAACCCTCTTAATGTGAGAGGTAAAAATCATAGGACCTAGTTCAAAAAAATTTCACTATCAACAAATTAATGAATACATTGATAAATCTCTAACAACTACAAACTTAACTCAAGCCCCACTCATTATCAACAAAATGAAAAATTAACACGATGATAAAATGCAAAACCCAAAACACTAATATAGCAACCTAACCAATAAAAAAGAGAAAAATAATCTAATTACATAGATAAAATGCTCATAATGTCAAAAACAACATACTCAAAATTTCATAAAGATTAGAGCACTTTGATCCTCCAATCAAGAACATAAAGTGAGCAAAATATCTTCTCCTTCTCTCGTTAATGGCATAACATTCACATGGAAAAAAATAGAAAAGAAGAAATCCTATTGTGTTATATCTCATCTCACTCACCATTTCCCACCCTAATATAATGTCTTAGGTCACATGCCACTTAAATAGAAGCAAGGCACCTCACGCCACTTAGCTTTTTCATTATAACTTTATCTTTAATTTTTTTTATAATATATGTGAGCTCCACAGTGTAGAAGACCCACGATAGGCCCCCTAACTCAAATGGAGGCATCTACCAAGCTAGTGCTCAAATGACAAGCTTTAAATTTGCCCCTTAAGAAAGACTTCATCAACATATCTGAACAATTGTCATCCATATGAATTTTCCCATTCTAAAGTGATGTAGAGCCCAAAATATTTTTTATCCAATGGTATTACATATTAGATCTACCATGGAAAGTAGTATTCCTACCCAAATGAATAACACTCTAACTATCATAATACAAAATATATCTCTTCCATGTAAACTTAAGTTGATGCATAAACTTTTTCATCTAAAGCAATTCCCTACATGCTTTGATAACAACAACAAACTCAGCCTTTGTAGTAGACAATGCAATACACTACTGTAACCTAAATTGCCATGTCACAGCTCTCTCTATAAAGGTAATCAAGTAGCCAAAAGTAGACTTTCTAGTATTGAAATCCCCAGTCATGTATAAATCTATATAACTACAAAGAACATGTTTACTAGTTTTGAAATAAAGTTTCAAACTAGATGTAATTTAAAGATATTTCATAATCCACTTAATAGCAATCTCATGCTCTCTACCTATATTGGGGAGAAAATTACTAATAACACTAACTACATAGACTATATCTGGCTTCATGTAAATCATTGCATAGATTAAACTTCCTACTGCGGATGCATAAGGAACACACTACATTTCTTGTCTCATCATCACTAGGAGTATGTTTAATGCTAAGCCTAAAGTGAGTAGCAAGAGGCTTACTTACTGCTTTCGCTTTGTCCATGTTAAACTGCTGAAGTACTTTCTCAATGTACTTCTCTTTAGACAACCATAATTTCTAGGCCATTATCATGAGTAATTTGCATTCCAAGAATTTGTTTTGCTAGTCCTAAATTTTTATTGCAAAAGACTTACTAAACTCTTTTTTGAACTTATCCTTACTAAGAGAATCATAACCAACAATTAGCATGTCATCAATATGAAATAGTAAAATAATGAATTTATTATCAAAGAATTTCTATACAAACACATAATGATCAAAAGTAGTCTTCTTAAATCCTTATTGGATCATAATAGACTCAAACTTCTCGTACCACTACCTCAGTACTTATTTTAACCTATACAAACTTTTCTTTAACTTACAAACATAATTCTATTTACCTTCACCACAAAACTTTTAGGATGCTTCATATAAATCTCCACCTCTAAATCACTAAGAAGAAAAGTAGTTTTTATATTCATTTGCTTAGCCTCTTAATTAAGGCTAGTAGCCAAACCAAAAACAACTTGTATAGAAGACATTTTAACAACAAGTGAGAAGATTTCCTTATTATCAATACCCTTTCTCTAATTGAAGCATTTACGCTGTGTTTGGATGGGGGAAGAGAAAAGTGGGGGGAGAAGAAAAATGGGGAGAAAAGTAAGAGAAGAGAAAAGATGGAAGAAAACATTTTTCTTTCTTTCGTTTGGATGGAAGGAAAGAAAACAGAGAGAAAACATATTAATTTTGAAAATAATAATTTTTTATTGTATAATATTTTTAATTTTATCATTATATGAAATGAAATTATATTCTTTTATGTAATTTAATTATTTTACATTTATATACATATATATATCAATATTTAAAAATAAATAAAATATTTTTTACATATAGTAATATATTATTATATATATTAATATACAAATATTATATATTAAATAATATTATTTATATGTATAATAAATATTTTAAATTTAAATATAATATATTAATTTAAATATAATATATATAAATATAATAAATATTTTTTAATCTAATATATATTATATATATAAATATTAATAATCTAATATATATTATATATATAAATATTAATATATTATATATATTGATATATGCACTGCAACTTAAGGCGTAAAACAACGCAGTGCATATATCAATATGTGTGCAAGGATGGGATGAATAAGATCATCCCATCCGACTGAATAGGAGTCGGACATTATGTCCGACTCCTATTTGGTCGTAGCCAAACCGACTGAATTTCAGTCGGTTTGGCTATTTTTTTTTTAATTTTTTTACTTTTTTATAACTAAAATACAGTTTGCAACTGAATTAAAATTATGTATTAATTTTAATTTTAAAAATATATTATCATTTTATAAAAAATATATTTTTTTAATTAATCTTATAATAGAATATTCATTTAATAATTATAATATTAATTAATTAAAATTTAAAAAAAAATTGTTTTTAATTAATTATTTTCGATTTACGTTGTTTCAGTTAGAATTTAATCAAAAAATATTCTTCTGACTGTAATATAGTCAGAGTGGTGCGTCGTTGCTTCTGGTTTTCCTCTCAAAATCTCTCCATTTGTGGGGAGAAAAAAAATCTGTGGGACCCACGTCATTTTTCACCCCTCTTTTCTTCTCCCCCTACTTATCACTTTTCTCTCGTATATTCTCCTCACCTTTTCTCTCCCCCTTAGTTTTCACCTCATCCAAACGCACGGTTAACAACTGCTTTAGTTTTATATCATGGAAATGTAGCACATCTTCATTCTTTAAACCATAAATCCATTGATTTTTCAAAGCTTTCCTATCCTTTGGCAACTTGACTAACTCAAAAGTATGATTGTCATATGGAGATTTCATCTTATCTTTCATTGTTATAAACCATTCTACCTTTCCCTCACTCTCACACTTAAGTTCTCCCTTATCAATAAGGTGCACATATTCATCAAATGAATAATGAGTAGAAGGAACTCTCTGTTTAATAGACTTTTTGAGTGAAACTACAACTTCATTAGTAACCATATAAGCATGAGTATTTATCTCAATATCAATAACATCATCACCTTTAACTTAGTTATTTTGAACATGCTTATGCACATCATTATGATTACCAAGCTCAGCTACTTTGTGTGTATGTGTCACAAAAGTTAAAGCCAATTATAAGTCAACCAAGCCATTAGTACTCTTAGACTCTGACTTCTTTACCTTGCCAGTATCAACAATGGTTTAATCCTCCATGAAAATAGCATTATGAATTTTTAGTAGCATCTTTTCAATTGGATCATAAAATTTATAGCCAAACTCATCATAATCATGGCCAATAAAGATACATTATCTTGTCTTGGCTTTTAGCTCAGATCTCTCCTCTTTTGGCACATGAACAAATGCTTTACAGCCAAACACATGCAAGTGGTTGTAAGAAACATTAGTGCCATACCACACTCAATTAGGAATATTAGATTGCAAAGCAATAGTCGAAGATAAATTAATAATATGTGTAGCAATATATAAAGCCTCACTCTAAAAGGAACAAGGTAACTTTGCTTCTAAAAGCAAACACTTGATTCTCTCTACCAATGTCCTATTCATCCTCTCTTCCATGCCATTCAATTAAGGAGTCTTTGGAGGTACCTTTGGTGTTTGCTACCTTGCTGTCTGCAATACTCATCAATGTTTCATGATATTAATTATCATTGCTAGTGCACATGCATTTCAATTTCTTTCTATATCTCTTTCAACAGAAAACGAAAATTACTTAAAAAAGCAAATACTTGATCTCTTGACTTCAAGGCATAAACTTAAAGTTTCCTTAAATGGTCATCAATAAAAGTCATAGAATAAAGTGAATCGCCAAAGGTCTCTACCTTCATAGCACCATAGAGATATGAATGCACTAACCCAAGGAACTTTGATTTCCTTGAAGGGAGATGACTTTCGAAAGAGACTGTTCTATGTTGCACTAAAAATGTGTACATGAAAATATACATATCACACAAGTAGTATAATGAAAAGTATAGTATTGTTCTCATAAGGATTGTTACTAAAATAATTGTTAAGTACTAAAATTATACACCTTAATATAAATCTAGCTAACAATAAAAGAGATTAGAAATCAAACTAAATTAAAGATATAAAAATAAAAAAAAATAAAGAAAGACAACATTCTACACCCATTGGGAAGTAAAAGATTTAAAATTATGATTTCTTTCAATATTTCATAAGAAACCAATTAACCTCTCTCTTCCATACTCTTAATGATGATCTTTGCTAGCCTAAAACTCTAATTTAACTATAAGCATATTTTAAATTACCTATAAGTATTCCCTTAAATCAATTCATAATCTCTTATGTAATTGATTAAGAGACAAGATTAATAATGGGTCCTAGTGTGACAATGAGGTTGATAGGTATATTTTTATTCTACAAGTAAATTAATACATTCAACATTGCAAACATCATGAATTCACACTATATAATCTACAGTTTAATCCTTAGTTCCCTTTCTTAAGTTCATTTAGATTACATAAATCATCAAATAATTTTTACACATTTAAAAGCATAAAAAACAAAGATTAAGTAAACAAATCATACTATAAATTACAAGTGAAGAAAGTAATTTCAACCTACTATCCTAAGGTTAATCACAAACCAAATTTAACAAGTTCAACTTATAAATATGAGAATAAACATCATGAAGAACAAAGCATACATCAAATAGGTATCAAAATGTAAGAAAAAGCAAGGGAAAAAGAGAAAAACCAAATTAATCGATAAATCTCCTCTAAAACCAAGCTTCTTCTATGACTTAAAGCACTCTCTAAGCTCCCTTCAACCTCTCAAAACATCTGGAATGGTGACCTCTTCAACAAAAATGAAAATACATGCTTTAAAAGCCCTAAAAATTAGAAGAGAAAATGCATTCATTTCGAGGTCTGCAATTGGTGTCACAACATTTTTAATGGCATCGTGGTGCTATACCATTTTGTGTAAGCTGTTGAATTAGGTGCCCACTATATCAGTGTTAAGGAATAACAATTGAAATTTTTTGACTAATTTCAATTAACTTCATTTTTTTTTCAATAGTTTGATTGACTTTCAATAGGAAAAATAAAATAGTACCAATTCTTGTGCAAATTCAACTGTTGAACAATATTTTTCAAAAATTTCAATCAATAAATAAGAAAAAGGATGCAAAAAAATGAGAAAAAATTGCACTCTAGCTAACCAAAGTTTAGCTAGCTATAATGGGCGACTAAACAACATGTGTGGCTAACTAATGTTTAATTAGCAATAGTTATAGCTGATTGAATAGCCCATGTGACCGACTGATGTTCAATCGGCCATAATAAGTTTCCTTTTTTTAATGCAAATTTGTGAAATTAACTTTTTCTAAAAATTAAAGATACAATTAATTTTTCAACAAAACTGGTCGCTTTTTACCTTTTTGTTTTCTTTGACACAAATGTTTTACTTTTATTTTTATAAATTTGATAGATTGCAGCAACTTTTAATTTAACTACTTAATACCTCTAAATTTAGTAATGAAAAATAATTTTACATATATATATATATATGTATATATATTAATATATTATAATTTTAATAAAAGTTTATTCGATGAAAAATAATTATCAGATTATATTTATAAAAAATACTATAATTATTTTTATTATATATATATATATATTTAATATTATGAATATTATTGGTATAATTAATAATTAATAAATTTAACAAATCAAAATAAAAAGGAAAAAGAATAATTTATTTAATTTTAATTTATTTTAAAAAATAAATTATTATTTCATTTGAAAATATTGGTCAGGAGTGCGACAAAATTGAGTTGAAAATTTTTTTCAACTAAATTGTAAGGTTTCCTATTGAGTCCTATTGAAAATTGGTAGGAAACCGTTTTTTTCTTAATTATATTGTTGTTTTTTCAATTCCTTTCACTTTTTTTTTTATAATTTTCCTTTTATTTCTTTGATTTATTATTATATTTACATTTAAAATTAGATAACTTTTTATTAACTAACTTTTTGTCAATAACATTTATATTTATTATTTTTATGTATTAAGTTATATACAATTAATATTTTCATATTCAATTATTATTAATTTTTTTGTACTTTTAATTTGTGTAAATTTAACATTTTTAATTGATAAAAAAACTTATTTAATAAATTAAATATAAATTATGTATATTAAACTATATATTATATCTATAAAAAATTTTAATACACACACAGATACATATATATGTGCGCACTTAATATATAATATATAATATATTAACTTAAGAAAAACTGGGAATTAAATGGCACGACACGAATTAAGAACAAAAATTTTTAACTTCTCCGTCAAGTTTTTGTGCTTTCCCTTTCTATATATTTGTAACTTTTCTTTTTCGCTCTTCTAATTAGCTCTCGCTCTCTTTTCTTTCTGAAGGTCTCCTTCATCTTCTCAAAGACAGAAGACTCTCTCTTCATCATGCCAAATATTGCCATATTAGTGTAAATGTCTAAAGTTTCTGTCTTCTCTTCCTTTTTTTTTTTTTAATGTTTCTCGCATGCTATCTTCTTCCTCTGTTTTATTTTTTTCCTATTAACTTCTACATCCCTTTTTGTTTTCATTTTATCTCTGAAGCATCAAGCTTCGCAACACCAAGAGTGACACAGAACGGGGTTCATTTTACTATGCACTGGAGCACTATTTCGTCCGTTTTCATCTCTGAATCTAATTTTATTCTTCTCGCTTCTTGTGTCTGAGCTCTTATTTTTCTTTCCTTTTCTTTTATTTCATTTCTGTTACCTTGTTTTTGTTCTTATTTTCTGGCAATATTTTGTTGTTATTTTTTCTTATTATTAATTTTTATTTTTTATGGCAATATATACTTTGATGTTTGTGTCAAATTTTTTATAGAATTGAGATATAGAAAGGATGAAGAAAGAGAAGATGAAGGAAGAATATAGATGAACAGTGATGGATGAAAAAGGAACCTCATGATGAGCTCATGATGTGATAAAAGAAGAGAGCCACAAGAGGAAACTAAGATTGAATTTTAATGAATCTTCAACTTGTAGGCAACCATAATGTGTCTTAGTTAACTCTTCCCCGAGACATTTTATAGGAGATTGATCTGAACTAAAATTGATGTTTAAGCGCCGATGGCTCATTATAATTGAAAAAGTTTAAAATTTCTGCCATTTTTCTCATGCTCGCCGCCATTCCATGGTCCTTCTGCATTATTTCTACAATACAGTAACCGCATAGAGATTAAGTATAGCTCTATAGAAGTGAGTTTGACGAGGATATTTTATAGAAGTTTTCATCACGTGCATCAAAGATTGGATGGGGCACAAAATTACTAAGGAAAATGGCAATTCAATTTTTCATGTATAAAATAGAAAAAGGAAATGAAGTGAAAAAGAGAGAATCTCTTGTCAATATCAGCTACCTCATTTGGCGGCGACGTTTGCTTCCCAATTCAATCCCGGAATCGGTAACCTAATCTCTTCTATATATATATATATATATATATATATAATATTATAATATTTCGGAGTTGTTTATGCTCGAGAATTTGATGCTGTGACTTTTTTTTTTTGGAAAAATTATAATTAGGGATTTCAAATTAAATTAAAGATATTTATATCGAAAAATTTTAAATTTTAAAATTATTTTAAAGAATATAAAGATTAAAATTTAAACTATATAAAAAATTATAATTTAAGATTCTAAATTAAAATTTAATCTTTATGTCTTTCAAAATTAATTTAAAATTTAAAATTTTTTCTTTTAAATATTTTTAGTTTGGAATTTTTAACTATAATTTTCTTTTTTTCCCCTTAACTTCTCTGTTTTTTGTTCACTTTTTATTTTTTTCAAAGAGTCCGTACTGAACACGGACCTACCCCAAGCGTCGCTTACCTAGGGTTCGAGAATGTAGCGTCTTGTTTTAGGAAACCAGAGACAGGAGGTGGGGTGAATCCCTATGGCTTCGACTATGAGCTTCCACGGAAAGGATTCGGACGATGACGGCAATGGGGACTTGATTTCTGAGTTGCCTGCCCCAATCATTCATGACATTCTCGCTCGCCTCTCCAGCAAAGACTCTGCACGAGCTTGTGTGCTTTCCAAAACATGGAGAAACCTGTATGATTCCAGACACACTATGGTTTTCAATGAATATGACTTCTTTGGAGTCGTGTCTTCTTCAAACTTATATGATTCCAGATATGCTATGATTTTCAATAAATATGATATCTATGGAGGTGAGTATTCTTCTTTCACTCGGTGGAGCTACTATGCAAGTGAGTGTTCTTTCAATAGGTGGAGGATGAGAGTTATGTTCATGAAGTATGTAGAGCGTTCTTTGGAACAAAAATCTCTTCCTTTGCAAAAATTTCAATTAATATTCGCGCAGTGTGACAATGTAGATGTGAAGTTTGGTCGTATAAACACGTGGTTGAAGGATTTGTTTGATAGAGGAGTTAAAACTATGATTCTTCACGTACCAACTCACTGGTTATGCCGTGATCGGCATTGTCCGTTAGATCTTGTATCTATGTCGCTCCATGAATTATACTTGAATGGGCTGTGTTTGATGGAAGCTTGCAGAGATATCAACCTTCCTAATCTAAAAGTATTGTGCCTTTCTGATAGAGATTTATCGGCTGATTTAGTAAAACATTTGATTTCTGGGTGTCCACAGGTAGAGGATTTGAGGTTTCGCCTGTGCACGACGTTAAAGAATCTTAATGTTTCAAGCCTTGCAAGGCTGGTAAAGTTATCCTTCTTTTTCTGCGGTAATGTTAGAATAGTGGAGACAGGATCACCAGTTTTTCAATCTCTCACTTACTGTGGTGGCTATTATTCTTCAAGTCCCATCACATTACTTGGAGGAGCTTCTGAATCCGTTAGAAAGTTGTATCTAAACTCCTTGACTATGAGAAATTGGTGGCACGCCAATGAGCTTTCTTCATTCAAATGCCTTGAGGAATTGATCCTTCTGCACGTTAGAGTTACTGGAAATAGCGCTAAGCTTAGGATAAGCAGCCAAAGTCTGAGGAGACTGGTCATTAAGAATTGTGGAGGGACGACAGAAGTGGTAGAAATTGACTGTCCAAATCTGCTGTCACTGGTATATGAACGCAATGATATACCGTTCCGTTTTGTGAGTGCTCCAAATCTAAGAGATTTGAAACTTATCTTCTTGCCCGAAAGGGAACATTCTACTTGGTTATGACACACTGGGGAGTCTCTATCGCTATGGTCTTAGTATTACCTTCGGAGATCGGAAGGTAAATCCTTTATTCTTGTTTTCTCTCACCGTCAGTGTTCTTTTTTTCTCTCATTGGCAGGTCCTGTGGCAAAAATTCTTGAGTAAATTCTTAAGGCTCTCGCCTTTATGCTCCCTTAAAAAGGACACTAGCAGTGGTAACATTCCTACTGAATTGCAGCGACATCAAATTGCACCAAATAAAATCACTAGAATTATGCTGAAACGCGATTGATCAACTTAGAGTGATTTACTGATAGATGCTTTTGTTTTTAGATGGTCCAATCCTAAAGTTGGTTGAATCTAGCAATCAGTCTTTTTTTTTTCTTCTCAATTGTGAACTATATTATAGTGAGTGTTAATTTGATAAGCTATCCTTGAGTAGTGAACCAAATTTGATGTATTGTGTGTGCGCACAAACGATGTCATGTTATGAGTGTGCCGGCAAGTGCTCATGTATATATATATATATATATGTATGTGTCCACACGCGTGCGTGCGTGCGTGGTATCATATCATGTGCATGTATTTTACAAACGCATGTGGATCATGTAGTATATATGTGTATAAGCACATTGTGTCGTGTGTGTGTGCAATTGTGTAATTTTTTGGAAAAATTGTATTTAGGAATCTATATCATATAAAATTTAAACTTTATAACAAAGAATCTTAAAAATCAAAATTATCATAATTAATCACAATTATTATTAAATTTTAAGGGATTTATTATCTATTTTAAGAAATTTGCTATTACACCTCATAATAAATTTTCTAAAAGTGAATTTTTTAAAGTTTAGTAGTAATAGTAATTTTTAAAAATAATTTTAATTTTTAAAATCTTTCGTTATAAATTTCATGTGATATAAGTTTTTGGATACAATTTTATCTAATTTTTATGATATCGTACTCAGTTATGCAATTTGAAGATACTAAAGAGGCCAAACATATTTAAATACATATGTTAACGTAGATTTATATAAAAGCAAACGAATATCAACCAGCATAAGTTATACTAATTACTTTTAGTATACATCTTATTTGATTTTTAGGAATCAGTCCCTCTAGTTTTTGTGGTTTGTTTTTCTGCTTGTCCTTTTGCGTGGTATCTTTTAGTAATTAAGCGAATGACGGGGAAATCGAGGATCTCCTCTACAGCTGTTCGCTGAAGTGTCGGATTTGATTCTTTTTTTTAACATACTAATATTATTATGATAATCTAGTTGAATTATGTCCTCCAAACAGGGGTGTACGTGGGTTGGGTCAGGCAGGATTTTGGTTTTATCCGATGTCCCGCTTGGCCCGATTTAATATTGGATGAGGTTACGTTAAATCGGGTGACTTGATATTTTTTTTATTTATTATAAAAATTATAAAATAATCTCAAAAAAAATTTATATAAATTTTTATAAAATTACATTTTATCTTTAAAAAATTAAAATTTTGATATAAATCTTTATAAAAAATATTTTTTTTTATTTTTTTAGACTTAATTAGACAAATATATCTTTTATGGTCAACCTAAATTTATTATTAAAATTATAAAATAATACTTAAAAAAGAAAATTTTTATAAAATTATATTTTATCTTTAAAAAAATTAAAATTTTGATATAAATCTTTATAAATAAATATTTTTTAAAAAAATAAAATTATTTTTCAGATTGGGTCGGGCCAACATAGCTCTAAAGGTTGGCCCGATACCCGGCCTGGCCTGGTTTAGTGGCCCGCGTTAACCCTAAATTTTCTTTAAAAAAATTTTTATATCTGGCCCAACTCAGCCCGATTTGGCCAGGTAGGGCCGGGCCCACCGGGCCTTCGGGTCCGGTGAACACCCCTACCTCCAAGGCTCCAACATCTTTCTTAGAAGTTTATAATACGCCAAAATAATTTGCTTCAAATTTTTTAAAACTTTTTGTTAACAGTAGCAGTTTTGACAAATATTTAGAGCCTTTGCGCGAGTATTTTTTTTTTAACACCCAGAGCTTTCCTTTGACAAATGCCAAGATGTAATAGTTCTGGACGGGCTTCCAAAATTTCAATCCTTCTCCTTTGTTTTTTCGTGGGACATTTTTAAACTTATAATAAATATATATATATATATATATATATAGTTTTATTCATTTGTGAAACTAATTCTTATCAAAGTAAGAATTTCATAAGATTTCTTCTTTTTCAATTAATTTTTTTAAATTTCTATTAAAAATTTTAATGTTATAACAATTCATAAATTTAATACAAAGGTTATCTTTATAATTATATAATTTTTTTCACTGTCTTAATGTTTTATAACTATTTAATTTTTGGTAGATTTATAATTGTTTAATTGAGGTAATTTATTTTCTAAAAGAAATTACGATTACAATTTTTATTACAATGTCAATTATCATTTACTCTTTAAGTTTAACTTTCATCAGAATTATTATTAATTTTTTTTAAGTTTTATATGAAACTAATTCTTATCAACATAACAGTTTCAGTTTCATAAGGTTACTTATTTTTCAATTTTTTGTTTTTTTTATTACAATGTCTAATGTTCTAATCCAAATAAAATATTTTCGCACGAAGCACAATACTAGTAAAATAATGTGTAAAAAATTTGCATGAGGCTCGGTACTTACTGTTTCATTCCATGGTTTCCTCTTATCAATTCTTCCTGCTACGAAACTTTCTCTGTTCTCTCTTCAAAACCCACACTAATCGCTTCCATCACCCAAAAAATCTCACCGCCACTAGTTTTCCATTTGAATCGCATTTGATCTTCAAACATATAGCACTTTTGCTTTAATAGGCAGTTTGTTGTTTTAAGAAAGCAGAGACAAAAAGCGGGTTTAGCCAGCTATGGCTACAAGTCGCGACTGTTAGCTGACCACGTTTTAGAAGAAGCTCAGATTTCTTGCTTTTGATGAAACGTGGTTTGGGGATGCCTGCCGCTTTTCCAAACGCGCTAGTCAATAGGGGCTTGATTTCCAAGTTGCCTGCTCCGATCATTCATGGCATTCTCTCGCGCCTCTCTGACGAAGCCTCTTCACGAACTGGGAGGCTATAAAACCCAATTGCAGGCCGATTTCGCACCATAGGGGGATGACCATCTGCTACCTAGGGTCTGAGAAGGCTCCTTTTGAAATTTAGGAGTGAAGATTGATGGAAAGCAAGGGAGACACAGATTCGATTGTCCAATTCTTCAGTGTTCCCTTTGACAATTTGCATCAAGACTACAGGCTTGAAGTAAATTTTTATCTTTTCTTCTCTGTTCCTCTGCCGTATTGTTATTGTTTTCTTTTTGTATATTGTGTGTAGGATTAGATGGAATTGGCTGCCATAATGATTATTGTGAGATGGTTGTAACGACACTTTGATTGTTCTATTTAGTTATAGAGTGTTGCCATGTGTTCACTACCTTTTCTGTTTGCTACTGATTTCTTGGTTGATTGTTACTGCCTATACTTTAGTTTCGAGTCTCTAGGTGCAAAAACCTGAATGTATAGATATAGCGGTTAACAGATATAGCTGAGAGTGAGGTTTAGGTTTGGTGGCAGCCAAGGAAAATTTCATCCGTTGTGCCCCGTGTTGGAGTCCAGTAGCTTTCACACCCAGTTGTTTTTTTCCTTTTTCTTTTGTCACTTTTCTGTTAATACCGAAAACATCCCTCATTTGCCTGATTAAAGATTTGGGTTTTTGGTCATTCCCTATTCCCATTTTCAGCTGCACATTTCTCTTACTTCCACCCTCCTTTCGGTCAGAAAATAGACGAAAGAATAGCCTGACTATCAGCTTTCATCTCCATTTTTCTTTGCTGCAACTTGGTTTCATTTTTGCTGGTGCTTCTGGGCGTTCTCCTCCTGCTACCACCGTGCTTTGCTATTACTTCTTGGCAACCGGTTTTCGTGTAGAAGTGCTTTCTTCTTGGTTTGCCATTTCCAGCTTCTTGGTTGCTGAGCAAAAGTAGGGGATAGGACAACCAGAAAACCGTCGGCCATCATCTCTGTTTCTGCTGTAACTCGTGTTCCTTCCTTGCTTTTGTCTTCTCATGTTGTTCTATTGCTGCTACCGTGACTTGCTGCTGCATCTTGGTAGCCAATCCTTGCGCAGAATCCTTCTCTCCAGGTTGGTAATCTCAGCTTCTTGTTGCTGGGAAATATTTAATTTTCTTTTTTAAAATTTTTTGCTTTGATTGGTGCATTGTCCATTCTCCAAATTAGCTCTAAATTTCTGTTTTGCATTCTCTTCCTTTCCTTTCAAGAACCTCGGCCAAATAGAGTAGAATAGGTGATTGTATGGGCTGCCCTGTTATGATTCTATTGGCTGGGATGACCGTGGAGAGGGAGGAGGTTAATGGAAGAAATAAAATAAGCTACACTTTTAGTTTGGCCCTTTCACGTTGGTAACAATTTAGTGCCATTACTGCTATGGTTTCAAGTGACAATGAGTTCTCTAATCTTATTTTAGGTCCAGGAAATTTTCATAAATTTTTAAGCTAAAGGGGATAGTCTTAAGCCACATTAAATGTATATCTTGTTTTTGTCCATTACACTCTTGAAATATAAAATTTTTTTATTATAAATGAGATAAATTTTCTTATAAGGCAATTTGAAGTCATCTAAACATTAAGACTTTATAAACTAGTGTTATAGAGTATTTGAGAGACTTAGTCATTGCTAAAAGGTTTGCAAAATATACAATAAGGAACTTCTCTGTATTATTTTAAAGGAGCGAGTAAGTAACGTCAACTATATATATAGATACTATACAACTCCATTTCAAGACTTGTGATTAAATATTTCTTAACTAATTGTATTTATTTTACTAATTGTGTTTCAAATTATTTAATTATCTAAATGTTTATTTAATTAGTTCTACACTTTGGAAACATATACCAACGTTGGAAATTGTTTCTATTTGAGATTTTAATTCAATTTTCTTGATTTCACTGTAAACCGAAATGTCTAATGACACGCACTATTTACATGTTCTGATGGCACTTTATGCTTCTCTCACTTTAGGGCATCCACTTCCTCATGAAATAGAAGCTGTTGCACTCTGACCAATAGAAGCTTCCTTTGTCTTGATATAGAATGTTCTGCACTATAGCCCACAAAGGCTTCCTTGATTGGGTCAAACTCTACTTTGCCTTCTTTTTAACTAGTTCATTATTTTCGACTATTATGCTCTTGACTAACCAAGTTTAATTGTAAGCTTGGCTATTCATTTTTTCTTAACTAATTCGTTAATCACTATTTTAAGAAGATTTTAAATTATAATTGTGGTTATTGCAATTGTGAGCGTTACGAGTACGTATTATAAAATGCGACACAAGATTGTGGATGTGACCCAATCTGTAACTATAATATTACAGTTGCATTTTGCAATGCAGTCTGTAATTTAAAATTTTGATCTCAACTAAACTTTATTTTTTTTAAGTGCTAACAATGAGATGGAGAGTATTTTCTAGGAATATGTTCAAAATTTTGCACTTTTTATCCAATGGATCAATCGTTTGGTAATCCTCAGCATCTGAATTATATATGTATCCAAAAGAAAAAAAAAAATCTGATTAAATAGTTTTTTACATGGATAATATTGAAACTCACTTGGTAATATTGGTGATGTTCATAGTCTATTTTTGTCCCATTTCAAGTTCAGACTCAAATTGAACGGACCTATACCGTTTCTTAAATTCTAGAAATCAAACCGAAACATAAGAAGTTGTAAAATCAGAATATAAACATATATTAAATTTATAAATATAACATGTATATCAATAATTTCAATTGAACAGAGACAGTCATAGCAGGCGAGGAGCATGATATTCGTAGTCATTCCTCATATCCTCATATTTCGATTCTTGCTCCCGTACAGGGCATACTTTGTAGAAAAAGTTGCCATTCCTAGAAAGTAGCGACCAAAACATAAATGGACAATATTACCTTAAAATATTCATCGATTTCGGAAGAACATCTGTCACTAGTATGTTTCCCATTGTTAACATCGTAAAAAAAAAAAAATCATAAAAGACAACCAAAATAGAAAAAACCGACTCCTTGTTTATTAGGATCTTCGGCTCTTATATGTAAGCGTCCAAAACTTAAAATGTCAGATGCCGGCCAAGTTAAAAACTTGAAGAAATTTCAGAAACTGAAACCCATTACCATTAGGCATTATATATATATATATATATATATATGCATATGTATATCCCTATTTGTTTTAGTAGCCAGAATCTTCAAAACTTCACTCTTTCTTAAGCGATGGCAGAAACAACAAAGAGGTACGTACCTTCCTTGCTCTCTTCATCTAATATACCTGCAATATTGTGATATACCTAGATTCAAGCCCTATCCTCACTAGAAGAGGCTTGACATTTAGTGACCCAATTAAACAGTTTCGTTGAAGTTGGGGTTCAGGTGAGTAGTTGTCAATTGCTTGAATTTCATTCTAAAATTACCACGTATCTACGCCACCTAAGTTCCATTGAAACGGTTGCCACTTTGACTCTTTTCTTGTAAGGGGAGAAAAAGGGAGACATATAGTCTTCTTAAATTAATTCCTTAAAGTGGTTTTTAGGTATGCGGTTGTGACAGGCGCAAACAAGGGAATAGGATTCGGGACATGCAAGCAATTGGCTTCTAAAGGGATCACGGTGGTGCTAACAGCCAGAGATGAGAAGAGGGGTCTTGAAGCTGTTGAGAAACTCAAAGAGCTTGGTCTTTCAGATCACGTGATTTTTCATCAGCTTGACGTGACTGATCCTGCTAGTGTAGAATCCCTTGTAGATTTCATTAGGACCAAGTTTGGAAAACTTGATATCTTGGTAATTAAGAAGGCTCTCCACGCATCTATTTACTCCACTCTTCAATATTAATATATTATACTGTATGTGGTTGGTACTTAATAGAAGTCATGATAATTAATAATATTAAAGACAAGCCTTATTGTGACACTAAGCCTTATTGTGACACTACAAAAATAGTGTCGCCAACATTATGATGCCCCATAGATTTTTTTTTTTTTTTTTTATCTCTTTGAGAGTATGATTTTGTTTCAATAATCATAAAGATTTTTTTCAGTACACAGAAGATAGTGTTGCTATTTTGTCCTCCGGAGTGAAATAAAAACGAACTCCTACTCTTAAGTAATAAAAATGACACAAAAATCTTAGAGTATTCAAATTGATTAGACACCATTTGGAACATCAAAATAGGGGTTTTGTCTAATATTCAATTACGTACTAATATTTACTTTGATATCTACTGGCTTATAATCCTTCAACCATATATATATGCATGTGTGTGTGTGTGTTGCTGCTTGTTTCAAATAATTATTTGACACTTCTTAATTAGGGGGAGTTTATTGAGTCATTTGTAACATGGAGAAACTGATTAATTACTAATGATAGTTTTATTTTATATTCATAAACATGATATTAGTATATTTTTACTTTGCCTTTTGTTTTTCAATTTTCTTTCTTGGTGTAATCGGGGGGCGGGGGGAGGGTTTAGAGAACCATCAATATGTTTTGTATATTTTTCATTATCTATTCCTCTTTGACCATTCTTTGTCTTAGCGTTTAAAAAAAAATTTGATTACAATGTCGCTACTTCAGTTGTCTCAACGATTTTCTTGGTACAACATTTTAGTATCTGGGCCTTTTAAGGTTGGGCTTATATTATGTTCTCCTATTACTACTAGGAAGTGCAACACGTACTTCCGTATTATTAGTCGATAAAGAAAATAGTTCAGGAGGCTATAGCATTAATTTCTTTCTCTTCCATCAATTCATGATTTTCCTTATTTAGTTTCTTTACATTCTACTCTGGCAATTACAATGATAACCGTTTTCGCCCAAGATTATTGACTTAAGTGATATTCCTCTTGAATATAATTGTCGGAGGTCCTAATTACATGAGTCATTTTCAAGACTTACTGTATCTCCTTTGAAACAAAAATAAAATCTAAAAACTTTTTTTGCAGGCTTCACAAGTATTACCTTGTTCATTTTCTCTTCACTAGTTTCACTGCCAATCATATTGCTCTCGCTCTCATATGACTCTTCATGTGGTCCGCAATATTGTTCATATATCCTGCTTCTATTTACGATGAATATTTAATTTTCTTGATACCATTTCACTTACAAGGATGGAAATATGGACTTTTGCCTTTCTCTCCTTTTGGCTGTGGGATTTCTTTGATAATTCCAGCATCCATCACTTATAATTACTAGTAGGAAATATTTCAAACTTGGAATTTTGTGTAGGTAAATAACGCAGCGATTCCTGGTGCAATTGTTGATGGTGATGCTTTGGCCAATTCTGGAATTGAGGTATGTTCTTCAAACCATATTGATTTATTTCCTTATTTCTGTGTAACCGCAAAACAAGGGCATTTTGCCCTTTATAAATAAATTTGATCTAGCTTACAATCAATTTAAAGTACCATTATTAAGATGTTATCTATCAATGTTTGAAAAACAGAGTAATGTCGCGATTCGTTTTTTGTCTAACATTCATATTTCAACACAACACTTAATATGACATAATGGCTGCATTAAGAAAGAGAGATAGACACGGAATAACTAATTACAAAGGGGCAAAAAATTCTCCTTGTGTCTACCTCTCTCTTCACACAACTTTTATGTCATATGAAAGGATCCAAATTACATATTTTGTTGTGTTTTATGGTGTCCCATATTTACGTCATTATCTGTGCTTCTTAAGCTGTATACTTGCTAGTTAGTGTCCTATAGGCAAGCTTAACATCATGTCTGAGCATGGATTGTTGTTCGGTAATGCTAAACGAGCAGCAAATCATAGACGGAACAAAAACCATTACTACATTTTCAAAGTCAAATGTGCAGATTGACCGTGAATATATCTATAAGATTTTCATTGCTAGAGCCTGTTCTTTTTCCTTGGACATAAGCAATTGAGTAACTAATTTCCAACGTATTTCATGTATCAAACACAGTTGTCGTTGTTTTAGTGAATGATATTCTTCGAGTAAGAGATGGTGCATACAAATAAATCAAGAACTGGTCAAATTTCTCTAATGCTTTAGTTTTATCATTTTTATTTTTTCCTGCATCAAGCCCCAAAAAAAAAAAGGCTTCTAATTAATCTATTGATATTGACTGCAACAGAAAGGTATTCAGGTGGATTGGAGTAAAATAGCTACAGAGAACTATGAGTTAGCTGAAGCAGCTGTTACAACAAACTACGATGGAGCCAAAAAAATATCCACATCACTTATTCCCCTTCTCCAGTTATCAGACTCTCCAAGAATTGTTACTGTTGGCTCCATGATGGCAACGTTGGAGGTATGCACTCACAAACCTTTTGAAATATCAGAAGTTCAATCAAGAACAGTTAGAGACATCAATAAGAGGACAAATTTAACTGAAGTTTTTTTGGTATTTACTATTAAATTCTCAAATAGATTTATGAAATTTGAATTTTTTTTAAAGATTCAATAATGTAATGTTAAGATGTAAAAAAAGTCAATATATTATAATTTTATTGAAAATCCCGAAAGCAAATACCTAGCTTTTTTTAGATGGGCCCTTTTAAGGTGGCGAAGTAGTTTTTTCAGGTATTTAACATTTCCAATTGTAGAGGTAATTTAATCATATATTTTGGTAGAATTTAAAATTTTATTGAAATGGATAAAGTAGTAACATTTGACTTGGAACCCTAAAAAACCTAGACAAACCACCATGACTCACATAATCGCCTAAAGAAAGCATTGACTTACAAGGTCGTCCAATTGCAATCCCATCCAAGGTCTTCAGCAATTTACTTTCTCAGACGATGTCATCGGTAGACAACTAACTTCCACAATATTTTGGCCTGCATTTTGTTAACTGCAAGAGGGAACAAGGTTAGAAAAATTGATTTGAGTCGCGCACAAAGACATTATCTTTAAAAGTTATTCTGCTGCAAGATGTCACTCCAAAATTAAATAGATCCTTCTTGCAAAATTCCATAGGGAAGCATAACAATAGAAAGCCAGAGAACAACTCAGTAGGAAAGCAGAGAGGAGAGGAGATGGGGGTGCATCGATCTCCACTATGAAGCCCTCTATTTATAGGCATGGAATGTAGCAGAACATTGGACAACTTAATGGTGATGGAAGGCGTCGGTTTCTGAACATTGGGAGTATCAAAACGGATCATCAATGGCCTCCCACATTCAGAAATGGCCAAGCAATAATCAAAGGTCAAAAACAGCAGCCCACAAAACATGCCTAACACTGTGTTTACTTCACGCACAAGAGGAGAAATCGACAGATTTCACCTGCATTTGCCTAATTTTTGACCGCACAATCTACTCTTTTCTTGGGCCATTTTACTTGCTCATAAACACATTTTAATATATATACACTGAGGCTTTCGCTATTCTGAACAATATAGTACTTAAGTTTTTGACACACACACATACTCCAACACTTTTTCCCATGAGCAGCCCCCTCTATGTTAATTTTTCTAACTACTCTCGTCATCTAACGCAATGACAACCAACTTCCACAATTCTTCAACCTACTTCCTATCAGTGGTCCCTTCGACATTCTTTTAGCTAGTCTCCACCACTTGGGTTGCCCACACGGTACCCAACAAAACATAATCCAATGTTGAAATCTTTAATTCACCTTTTTTTTTTCATCAACCCTCAAGTCTTGCAAAACCTTACATAATGATATTAATAATATTAAGATTCTAAAACAAATGAAGAAGAAAAAAAATCATAAAACCATTGAAAATCAAGAAGTACACTAGAAAACTTAGGACACACCCCAAAACAAATCACCATCAAAGTGTAATTTTTTGTTCTGCGCGCAAAGAACTTCAACTAAATTTGTATCTTGTTTTGTTGCAGTTTCTTCCAAACGGATGGTTAAAAAATGTTGTAAGTGATGCTGAAAACCTTACAGAAGAAAAGATTGATGACATTTTGAATCAGTTTCTTAAAGATTTTAAAGAGGGTGGTCCATTAGAAACTAAAGGGTGGCCTGCCTTTATGTCCGCATATCATGTCTCAAAAGCTGCATTGAATGGTTACACAAGAATTCTGGCCAGGACCTACCCATCTTTCTGCATTAATGCTGTTTGCCCTGGCTATGTGAAGACAGATATGACAAAAAATTGTGGCGTACTATCTCCTGATGAAGGGGCTGAAAGTGTTGTGAGATTGGCCTTGCTACCTAATGGCAGTCCTTCTGGACTCTTTTTCTATAGAAGTGAAGAGACATCATTTTGATCAAAGACTGTCATTTTCAAAAAGTCTTTACTCAAATAAGTGATACATGAACCTTAGTTATTGGCAAATGATAACCCTTATATTATGTGCTTTTTCCATGTAATAGTTTGTGTTGGTCATGCTTAAACTTGTTTTTCATATCTGATAAATAAAATTCTCCGTTCAATTATCTGTAATTTCATTCTTTAGAGGATGGCGTTCTGTGAGTACGCTAACATTGAATTCGTTTGGTGGTCTCCCTCCTTCCTTTCATTCTTTACTGAATTTATGCAAACATTTTCTGGTCACAGAAATCACATTCTTGTTGCCGATTTCAATTTTTTATCAAACAAATATATATATATTTTTTCCTCCCAAACACAAACACCAAACTTAAGGTTTATGATAGATTAAATGTTTTGACTGCCTAAAAAATGTAAGGTTTATCAATTTGGTTCTTCATTTGTGGTTTCTCTCAATTTACTATTTCACTTACTCATTCTTTGCCAACTTAATTCTTAAATTATCCTATTTTTGTTACAACCCAAAACCCCTGGTTGTGATCGGAACACAGAATAAGTCAGGTTAAGGCTAACTTAGCATAGCAAGCCTAGATGAACATATTCTCCTGGATCACAGTAAACTAAGAACAGCACAATAGTATTATCACACATTGAAATCACGCATTTTATTTTACAAAAACACTTTCAGTGTGTTTGGATGAGGTAAAAAGTCAGAGAGAAAAAAAAGATGAGGAGAAAATAGGAGAGAAAAGTAAGATAGGGGAGGGGAATCAAGAGGAGAGAGAAAGTAGGGAAGAAAAATGACATGGATCCCAATAAAAAAAATTTTCTCCAAAAAATAGAGAGATTTTGAGAGGAAAACGGGATGCGACTTCATATTTTGACTACATTATAGTTAGAAGAATGTTTTTTGATTGAAATATGGTGTAAACTTAAAAGAATTAATTTAAACAATTTTTTTTTTAATTTTAATTAATTAATATTATAATTTTTCATTTAATATTTTATTATAAAATTAATTAATAATAATATATTTTATAAAATAATAATATATTTTTTAAATTAAAATTAATAAATTATATTTTTATTAAAAAAAACACCAATCGACTGTAATGTAGTCGGTTGGTTATGACTAAAGAGCAGTCGGACGAATACGTCCGACTACAATGCAATCACAAACCAAAAGAAAAATAATTTAAGAAATTTGTTTTAATTTCAATTAATTAATTAATATTATAATTAATTATTTAAAATTTTATTATAAAATTAATTAATAATAAATATATTTTACAAAATATTAATATATTTTTTTAAAATAAAATTGACAAATTGTATTTTTAGCCAAAAAAAAAAAAATCAATTGTCTACAATATAGTTGGTTGGCTACAACTTTGGTCGGACTTGCATCATTTTGTCCTTATATATATATATATATATATATATATATATATATATATATATATATATATATATATATATATATATATATATATATATATTATAATATATAATAATGTATTATATATAATATATATTAGATTAAAAAATATTTATTATATTTATATATACTATATTTAAATTAATTAATATATATTAAAATAATATTTATAAATTTTTTAAATAAAATATTATACTTATTATATTAAAATAAGTATAAATCAATAATTTTTTTAAAAATAAATTTTAATTAATTTGAAATATGTATTTTTTTAAATCTAAGGTTAATTTTTTTAATAATAAATTATTTTGATTATGTTTTTAAATATTTTTTATAATTATTTTTTTATTTTTTTATTTGAGTAAACCTTTTTAAAAAAATTAAAATATAGTTTTCATAATTTTTTTTAAATTTATTATTCTTATTTCTTTTTAAAAAATATTTGTCTAAATTTAAAGTGATTAATTTATATTTAAAATATAATTTTTTTAAAATATAAAAATTATTAATATTAAATAATATTATTATTATTATCATTATAAATTAATAAATTTTTTTTCTTTATATTTTCTCTCTATCTATCTAAACATATTGAAGGAAAACATTTTTTTTATTTTTCTCTCCTCTCTCTCTCTCTCCTTTTTACTTTTCTCTCCTTTTATTTTTCTCTTCCTCTATCGTAACACAGGATTAGAAGTTGTCTAAGATCCAATAGCACCTCTCTGAAAAAATAGACACTCTCTAATCTGCACAGCTAGTCACAATCTAGCAAATGACACAATTTCTTGAAAATATAAGCAATGTTATATCATAATGGATGTGACAGGGCCCCAGACACAGACCGCACATCTAGTAGAGCGGACTGTATATCACATCACATAGTGCTACTGTGTTGTATATCATATCCCATAGCACTGTTGCGCTGTATATCATACCTTGTCTAGTTGCGCATAAGTCATTATCTACTCTAACGACTACAGAAAAATCTACTTGTATTCTCACCTCTATCACTTTTAAATAAAAAATAAATAACACATGATAAATTAAAAAAAATAATTCAAAAATACAATTAATATAAGTAACTATCATTCAATTACAAAAAAAATCAATTAAAGAAAATAACTTGAGAAAATTAAAGAACAATGAATTAAAAGGATAAAAAGAGAAAATTTAGATAAAACATCAGTGTGAAAAAATAAGTAAAAGGAAATAATTATAACTAATTTCACTTCGCACACATAGATACACCGCTATCTTCACTTCGCATTGATGGAAACATCATTATTTTCACTTCACATATTACACAGCTTTCACATCGCATTTTACATGGTTTTTACTTTGCGTAGAGGATTCACAACATTAACTCTTACCCGCAATTTACTAATGACTCAAGGAAGTTAATTATCACATTATTTCCATATTCACCATATATCTATAGACAACATACCACACAATTAAAGGTTGAAAAATTAAAGATTTGTTTTCCCCATTGTCACAACCCGGCCAAGCACGTGACCATCACGAGGATAAAGTATCACTTTGATCCCACAAGACTCAAACTAAAAGACATAAAACCTGTACACAAGTTAAAAAAAAAAAAAATTAAAATTGTATTCATAGACATTTTCAAAAAAAGTTGACATGAATTTGAGCAGTCAACATTGAGAGCTCGTCTTTAGATACAAAATAAGGGAGCAGACAATTACTTTAAAAACATTACAGACTAATACAACATTCTATGTGACTACAAGTTAGGTTATCCATTACCAATCTTGTTTCCACGGAAGTTGCTCGCCTAACTAAAATAAAGGTAAGCCTAGGGACCCAATGTAGGATATAGGTCATGGAGCTGCAAAGATAATAATGAAAGGTATAAGTGATAGAGACTTAGTGAGTAGATACGGATAAAATGCATTTAACTATTAATTTGTAAGGGCAATTCAAGCAAGCAAACCTGCAATTAAATAATTGATAAAGTCTCTAAATGATCATTTTTTTCTTACTATTTTAAGAGATTTATCACATGAATATTGAATTTATCTTATGTTTTTTTATATATAAAATTAATAAATTTCAATTAAGTTAATATTTAGTAAATTTTGATTTTATTTCTCTAATTTTGGGTTAATTTTTGTATTAGTTGATCCCATTGTCATACCTCGCCCTAGCACGTGACCAACATGAGGACAAAGTATCACTTTGATCCCATAAAACTTAAACTAAAAGACATAAAACATGGACACAACTTCAAAAAAATTAAATGGTATTCACAGACATTTTCAAAAAAAGTTGACATGAATTTGAGCAGTCAACATTAAGAACTCTCGTCTTTAGATACAAAATAAGGGAGAACACAATTACTTTGAAAACATTACAGACTAATACAACATTCTATGTGACTGCAAGTTAGGCTAACTATAAAAAAAAAATTGTTTTTGCGATGACAAAAGTTATTGTTAAAATACCAAAAATCGTCGTTAAAAATATTTAGCAATACCCAATAAGTTATCACTGAGTTGCCACAACAACAAGATTTAACAGCAATAAAAGCGTCATCGATATGAAGACTCTTTGCGACAACAAAACTTGCCGTTAAATATATGTAATATCACTACTAAAATTGCTGAACTTTTGGATCCATGGCATTTAAAAGCAACAAACTTCACCGCGAAAGATTCATATAGTTTGATGTCGTCACAAACAATATTCTTAGGGACAACAAATTTTGCCACAAAAAGTTATTAAATGGCAATGTCTAAAAAGTGGATATTAAATAAGATTTTAGAGGTCAAAGATATGGCCACTAAATATAAGATTTTAGCAACAACTATGGATATAAGATAAACACTAAAGTAGCTCCTTAAGATTCATAATTATTTTAAAATTAACCAATCCTTGTTTTCTACCACAAACTAATTTATTTTGCTTTCATAAATATTATTTCTAATTTTATACGTTAATTGTTAGTCATTACAAACTTATTTGAAAGTAAAATATTTTATGTTTCTACAATTGTCTTAACCAAATTATTGACACGGATGACAAGCATGTATAATTGTTGTTAACTGATGTGTTGACATAAGAGATTACGTTGGCAATATGAGTAAAAATATATAATTCAAGTTGACAAAAAAGACTAAATTTAATAAGAATGAATAGATAAAATACTAAACAAAAGTGACTGAAAGGACATACTTCATATATTTCAAGAGTCGAGAACATTATATGAGATGAAATGTCACCGTGTGTCTCTTTCTTTTTCTCTTTTTAATATATGATTGAAACAAGAGTTGAAACATGAAATATTTTAACTACCCCGACCCTCTACTGTTAAACAATATCTAATAGATGATGAGTATGTTTGTTGTCGAGGAAAGTAGTGTCCCATTATTGCATTTGAAAGTTTAAAAAGCATCATAGACTAAATGGCAATGGGAATCTAAGACAGTGAAGGGAAGTTTCTTATGAAATTTCCTTTCATTAATGTAAAGCCATCGAAATTAAAATTAATCCAAAAAGAAAAATGTTAGGTAAATAAGTGAAGTGTAACTGCTAACTAATCTCCTTATGCTTCCAAATTACTCAAGCGGCGCCTTTTGGCCTAATGGACGTTATAGCTGATGTAAGGAATCCATCTAACTTAGTAGACTGTGTCCTCCCATTGCCAAAAAGAAACAACAAAATATTCCCCTTTAAAGGCAATATTAGCTCTTCCTGCTTGTTCTTCTTTTTTACGTTTGTCTTAAAAGCAAAGACTCAAACTTATTAGGCACTTGGAAAATGTTTATTTAGCGAGCGAATTTACTTTTACTTTGCTAATCTTTTAGCAATTGCCGAGGGAAATATGTATAATTAAAAAGGATTTAAGCAAAAAAAAAAAAATCCCTCACCTTTTAACAAGGGAATTTAGTGAATGATTGACGAGGGATAATTCCCTCACTAATTAGCAAGCTAGAAATAGCAAGGGAACTTTTCTTCACCATTTTGTTGTTGTTTCATCACTGAATGCATTTAGGAAGGGATTCGTCCTTACGATTTCTTGAATATTTTGTAGTAGACATCTTACCTAAGATTGCTTAAGCAGCTAAGAAGTTGTAGAATGAGAAGATTTTTCTTTCAAGTAATATTTGGTA
Source organism: Erythrophleum fordii (assembly GCA_032878935.1). Taxonomy (NCBI): domain Eukaryota; kingdom Viridiplantae; phylum Streptophyta; class Magnoliopsida; order Fabales; family Fabaceae; genus Erythrophleum; species Erythrophleum fordii. The sequence continues at coordinate 671,146 of JAVQMF010000021.1, forward strand.
TATGGATATCATAATTTTAAATAAGTTTTTTTATTTCCTTAATCTAAATATATTTTAAGCAAAAATATATTACATTTATTTTTAAATCAAAGGAAACCTATGATGTGATGTATTCCTTACATATTAATTGAACATTAGTTACTAATCAAGTTAGTGAGGGTTATTTTATTGATTTTATGGAACTTTTTAGCAAGAATATGATATGTGCGGATGAGAAAAGGAAAATGCAAGAAAGACCAAGCCCGTGTACTTGATTGGCCCAATTTTTCTTGTGTATAGTGCCTAAGCCTAGTTCAAAAAGGAAGAAATCAAAATAGAAAATTCCTTGCAAGAAAAGAAAAGAAGGTTCCTAAAGCTACAAGAAAAGCAAAATAGGAAAGCCCTTACATATACATAAGGACTATGGCAAGAATAGGAAGTCCTAGCAAAAGAGTATAAAAAAAGAAATAAGGAGAATCAATCAAGGCTAGACTTTAGTTAAGAGGAGAGAGCTTTGGAAAATAGTCATGACACCAAGATCGAAATTTCCTTCTACAAATTGTAGCTACCATGAATATGTTGTTCTCTTATACTTTTCTTTTTGTTTGTTATGGATTCAATTACTTTTATGCTTAGATTTTTGTTTTTTCTTTTTAATTGTGAGTATCTACACCCCTTAAATTTGGAGTTTAGATGGATATATCGACTAAATATAATTGAATTTGAGATACTTATATAATGACATTTTGTTTGATTATTTAGTTTATAATTTCTTTTGTAATTTGCTAGCCACTTATTATTGAATTTGATCTATAGTAAGATGAACTAAAAGATGAAATACTATAGGGAATCACCTAAATAATAAACTTAAGTTTAGATTTTTCTAGAGATAGTAATTTTTCTAGGCAAAATTGTAACTTGCATGCATGTCAAGTCACTACAGGTAAGGATACATTGAATTCCATAAAGTTTAAAGGGTTTTTATTAGAGTGTATGATTACAAAAGTAGACATAGGTCAAACATAAATACATGTGTTCTATAATTAAAAATGGAATTTCATATAATTTATAGAATTAAATTTTAATTAGAATGAAAATAAATTGCATGACTTAAATCTTATTCATTCATAGAAGGTGACATTAAAATCCAAATCTTAAAGTGCTTTAACATTAAATGGTAAATTTTTTTTATTTTTTCAAATTTTGCTTGTTCTTTAGTTCATACTTTATTTAATTCAATTTTGTGGATTTTTTAGATAATAGGAATCATTTAGGAAATTTCCTTCATCATGAAATGATACTTTACTCATTCTATTACTATTTGTGCAATTCATACACTTATAGATTTTCACAGTAATGTATAAATTAAATTTTCACTTCCATTCATATTCCACTATTCTCATATAACAACATGTGTATATTTGCATCCATAAAAACCACAAGAAAAAAAAATTAGCAAGGGACACTTCCTTTAATATTTTGTTTCTATATAGATTCAGGGAGAGTTTAGCGAGGCAACAATGGTACATACCTCGATACAATCCCTTACTAACTTATATAATAAAAGAATATCTATTATACCCCACAACCAATGGTGTGACCAGCAAGGAAGGTAGCTAAATTTTCTTCCGTAAACTAATAGTAACAAATATTCTATCAAACACTAATGAATATCCCTAATATTTAATACTAAATGTTAGAACCAAATAGAATAATTGCAAATCATATATGCATTACATAAATTTAGTTCTAATGGACTTTTGTAGAAATTTTGACAAAGTTTCCCTTATAAATTGGACCTCTTGAAATTTCTACAAATCAACTGGCTAATTTAAAACATCAAAAGAAAGTTCAACTATCAATCCAGATTAAAATACATCAGTTTCTAGGGGTAGGAGACCCTATCTATGATTTAGTGGAGTTACATATAGCAATCTACAGTACAAAATAAATTCCAATATATTAACAGAACATGCCCACACGAGCAAATGCATGGCTCACCAAAAATGCAGGAAAGTGCCAATGCTAAGCCGCTGATAAAGGATCGAGCTCAAACCTACTATCTGAAACAAATTGAAAATAAAAGGAGTGACATGACACTCAATAAGTAAACAAGGCTAACTATAAAGAATAAGCACAGCTTCATATAAAAGTTCCATCTAACTCATAATTCAACAATTGTAATATTTAATGTAGAAATCAATAAATTCTCTGAATAAATCATTCTGAGTTATAATAGGAATGCCTAGTTAGTACCCATAAATTAGACGCAAAGCACGCAGCCTATGAAGGAAAGTCACACGGACGCTAAGCAACATGCTTGCAAGAAACCATAACAAATCCATGTATGGTGGCCAACTAGGCAGGGCTAGTAAAACCCGCTACTAGCTAAGATACAAATCATGGTGCCACAGCTAACACCCACTGCTGTTAGCTACAAGGTTCCATATTAAACAGTTCCCATAAAAATGTTTTTCAAAATATACCTTTAAAATATCAAAGCTCATAATCATGCCCACTTTCAGTCAAAGAATAGGATTCAACTAATTCTTTGGATGCCTAATGTATAAAAGGTTGGAGCATATCAACCAAAACCTTTACATTTAGAAGGAGACATAATCAAGGGATGGTTTGTCCCTATAATACAATAAAATTGATATAAATGTTCACTTAATTAAGTGAATAATGAATGAATAAGTAATATTAGCTACATGAATGTATAATCAACTTTGAAACAAAGAAAGGAAGTAGAAATTATATTATTCTCATAGTTGGCATTGTTTACTCACCTTTTTAAGATAATATCAAAATTTTCCTATTATATTTCCCATTAACTCTTTGGATGCGCCTAACTCTTCAAATACCCTATATACAAAATTAACAAATTCTCAATATTTGAACAACTTCAATGGTTGATTATAAAAATATGTCATCTTTACCTAACACCTAATCTTAAGAAATTTTTCTTTGGCTATGATAATTAGCTACATCCCTTTCACAACATTTATAACTTTGTCTTAAAGGAATTAAAAATTTCTCAAAAGATAATATACTCCTTAATGCCCAAACTTGAAGATCTTAGATGCTTTTTACTTGAAAAGAAAAAAAATTCCAATATCCTAGAGGCCTAAGACATTACTACATAAAAAGATTAGACCAAAGCAAGATATCTAAATATTAATATGGCTAGACTATCCCCAAATAATATTAAAGGAATTAACCACTTTAACTACCAATTCTATAGTCCCAAAAGCCTCGTAATCTTAGTTTGTAAACTTATGGAAATTTACCAGAATCTAAACTAAAAACAATAAGTTTCAATGCCACTCAAATCCTAATAGCACTAGTTCCAAAGTTTCTAACATTATAAGAGGTCATAATGAAAATATAGCTATCTGAAATTTACATAATCTATTCCCCTCACTACTAATAATTGACCTAGCTGAGCACATACCAGAATAGTCACAATCACATGCATGAAATGCTTTGCAATGGGCATCTATGGCTATAGATGTGATAATTGAAAAAAAAAATCACCATTACAAAGCAAAGAGGCTTACAAGAACAAAGTTGGAATTTCTATCACCAAAACATGGCTCACTCCTCAGTTTCCCCCAACCAATCGATTATAACTCACTTTGAATGATTCTGCACCAAAAGAACCAAGAACCATGAGAGATGAAAGGGGAAGCTTACGGAATAGAATCTTAAGATCATTTAGAAGATGAAGCAACACACAAGTAGTGGCAAGAACTCAAAAAGAATTCATAGCATTTCCAACAACCAATACAACGAAACTCAGACCTATAGACTACACTTGCATAAAGAAAATGACCGCCAAAATCCAAGAACCACCTATGGCCCAAATAGAATATCAACGCCCAAAAAAAAAACACCAACAAAGACGAAACCAAATTGCAGTGAAGAAATGAAGGTGCAGCGAGGAATGTACCAGTTGAGAATCCTGTGGCTATAGTTACTCCCACCAGGCATGATTTAGTAGCAAGAATCATGAGAAGCCAATGGAGATTAAAGGAACAAGGCTGCCATGGAACAAGGTTGAAACAAAGGACGTGTTTTGTCGATTTTTTTTTTTTAATCTATGTTGGCTGCCTAAGAGAGAGAGCTCAAATGGTGGAGGCATATGACAGAAGATTAGAGGGGAAATGACATAAAACCTGACCCTTTCTGCATATGAATGGGGCATTTCTAGCAGCGTAACAAAGTAAACTGGCAAAAGAAGAAAATTCAATCAATGGGACCCACACCATAGGCTCAGCTAATATATATTTGCCATTTCTGTGCATATACGTTTTGGTTCTTAACAATATCCCTCGTCAAAGTGATTAAATATTTTAATCAATTCCACTACTAATTTGCAAGGGTGTTATAAGGAAACTATCCCTCACTATATAGCAAGGAACTTGCGAGGTAATTGCATTGAAATTTTGTCACTATGTAGTGAGGAAATTTCCTTACTAGTTTCTCACTAAAACCCAAAAAAACAAAAGCTCAAAAAGAGACTCAAACTTCTCCACTTTTTCAACGACATTAAATAGATTACTAAATGTTCGCAACTTTGATTCAATATTTCCAAGTTTTAAACTAAAATGAGAGCATGTTCTATTGGATCACACATCCTGATCTTGAACAACATTTTTATCAGTATGAGTGGCTATAACATTCATGACCAGGATGTGCATCCTAATAGAATGTGTTCCCATTTTAGTTCAAAATGCAAGAAGAGTCAATTGTTAGAAACATTTAGTGATTTGCTAAGAAGAGAAGAATTCAAGTCTCTTACTGAGTAATGTAATTTGGCTATATTTTAAGGATGTGCTTGGAAACCAAGGCTCATCCTTGGTATTTTAGGCACCTAGGTTTTCCCAAAGAGTGATTGTCCTATGTCTATAATGGTTGCTCATATTAGTATTGGAATTTCAACATATTCCCAATAGGATTTTGAATATGTGCTTTAAAGAAAGTAGTGCCATTTTTGCTTCCTTAAGCTTGTTTTGAGACTAAAATCATTTGAACAAATTGAAGTTGGGAATACTAAAATTGTTTATGCTTCTTGAAGCACATCCTCAAAATATTCAATGCATGGGACAAGAATTAATAAGACAACAACTATGCGCAAAATACTATTCCAAAGTTTTAAACTAAAATGAAAATGAGTTGTTTGGGCTATACATCAATGATCTTCAGCAATATTCTCACCCATTAAAATTGCACTAACATCACATTCTCCTATCAATGTTGTAATTTCATAGGAGAACACATCATTAACACAAATTACAACCAATGATAATACCATTAAAAATCATAAATGTGTAACCCAAAAAACACGATCTCATTTTAGTTCAAAACTTAGGATTGTAGTCCTATTAACTATTGTCCTATGCACTAAGTATTTCAAGAATGCACTTAAAAATGAAAATGCTTTTAGTATTCCCAAATTCATTTTGGTGGAATGATCCCAATTTCAAGGATATGCTTCAAGAAATGAAAACAATATTTCTTTCTTCAAAGTACATCATCAAAATATTGCCAAAGATGGTGGCATTATGAAAAACATAGATATTTAACTACAATGTCATAGCAACAACCTTGTAATCCACAACTAAGATAGGGCCTAACAAAAGGCCTAGTTGTGGTTTCAACAATTGCAACTAAAATGTTGGGCTTACTATGGTTTTAGGCCTTTAGGCCTAGCTACAATTTATTAAAATCATAGCTAGCCTTTTTTGGCCTAGCTACGGTTTTTTGTTTTCAAAAACCACAGCTAAGCCCAATCCTAAATCTATTTCTTCATCCCTTCCCCCCCTCTTCCTTGATATCCTGCCAACCACCCCTACTTCCAAAACCCTATGTGAATCACAATATGAGATCTCATGTTCTGCCCCTTCCCAATTACATGTTGCCCCTAACTTGGCCCTTAAGAAACTGAAACAATCTATGTTTTGTAAGTAAGTATCCTCCTTCTCCTCCTCCTTCTTACTTATCTTCCTCCTCCTTTCTCTAATGCTAACTTTAGATTACCAATTAAGTTCCCCCTTTGGAGTTCAAAGAGGCCTTCAATCTATTCAACAAGGACGGCAATGGTCTCATTTCTCAAATCATTTCTTCTTTCCATTTTTACTTTACTTTCATTTCCTCTTTTCTTTATTCTCCATTTTACTACATAAATTGGTTTTGTTATTTCTTAGATCTTGTTGCAATCAAACTATTGTTGCATATGTCACTTTTGATTTAGGTGTATGTTTTGCCTCATTGTAGATATATGGCATTAAAACCTTATTAAAGAGCAACTTACCAATTAAAGATGCTTATGTTCGTCCTAGTATAAATGTTCTTCTGGATATTCGTAGGAACATGCTAACTTATGGTTAAATATCTAAAGACATATAGTTATGGTATATCTGCTTTATAGAAGTATTGTTTTTCAATTAGATTATAAATTTACATACTCATTTATGCCCTCTTACAGTTCTGTTGATAAGGCTCATTTGAGACTTGCATGTGCAATGGCAGTTCTTTATTTGTCAACATAGTGGAATCACAAGATACTTACTTGCCTTTTCTACTTATCTTTGGGGACATCAAAGGTACTTTTGGTGCAATTATTTCTCCTTGAGCAATTATAATTTCCTTACCACAATATCTTCTATAAATGGATTACTTCTATTCACTTGTTTAGGCTAAAATTAATATGTTAGTTTTACTTTTAATGTGGAATTAGTAACTACTTCCTTTTAATTTCTCTGGGATCTTGTAGATTAGCTATTGGATATGCCCATTTTGGCTATTAAATATGCCTTCTTCATTTACCGAAATAGAGAATATTTTTGTACAAGATAATTTTTATAATATGCATATTCATGGTTGTAAAAAAAAAAGGATCATGACTTTATTCCTATTTCACAATAATATGTCAAGTTATTGTTCATTACCCTTTAATCCTAATATATTTGGTTTATGGTAGTGTCAAGCATGAAGTAATGCATTGATGTATCACTTTGGAAAGTTTTCTTATTTCAGGTGCTAGTAGTTTGGCTATCAATTTGGAAACTTTCTAACTCGAAGCATAATTGGTTAAGAAGCCAAAAATCATTTTTATTTTAAGATTAACTTCTTGCTCATGCTGAGGACTTCATAAGAATGCTGCAGAAATTTTTAACACATCATGCGTTTTGTCTATATTGAATTATCAATATTATTTAACTCTCTAAGTAAACTTTATAATTTACTAAAATATATTAACAATTTGTTGTAGCTTAAGGAAGCAGGGTCGTCCATCAAGGAAAATGTGCAAAAACTGCTTAATTAGTGGTTGATTTTGAAATTAGTTTATAGGTGATAATCATCAGTTTATGTCCAATGCAATTTGCTAGAAAATAACATCTTTGTATTATTAAGCTTCATAAATATATAAATTATCTATTCATTTTAAAATAGTTCTGTATAGACCCAAATTTCCAAGGCAGGGTGATCGAGGCTATTTATAATGCAGATTTTAGTTTGGTGCATAATTTGCTTGAGGCCATGTTTTTAAGAACTTCATCCTACATATGCTAGTTATATGTTCATTCTTTACCTTTTGTTATATTAGGAAAGGGCCATGAGCTCTAATATAGTGTTTTCATTTTTTCATGAAATATTCTAGATGCCTACTAACATCATTGCTACCTTAGAGCCTATCAAGGACAATAAAGAAGCAATCAAGTCTTATGGAATTCACCTGGGAATTAAAATTTGCAGAAAGATTTTAGTTGAGAGAATTAAGACATTGTATTTTGGTGTGTTAGTGTATCTCAATGAATTTATTTTCATAAGTTTAGAAAGTATAATTTTTTATATTGTGGGCAATACTCTAGAGATAATATGCTTTATCACTAAAAAAATTATTGCATATTGTAAGGAAGAATGCAATGAAATCTAAATGAAATTTGGCATATATATGAAGGGTTGTTAATTCACAAGTTGCTGGATTAAAAAAACAAATAATTAACATTGCAATTCAGCTATGACTGCTACAAACCACTACTAACCCAAGGATTTAACTATGGTTAAATCACAAGGTAATTGCAATTTCCCAAAACCACAGCTAAACAGGTTGCTACGAGTAGATCTACTGTGGTTTTGGGAACCACAACAAAGCCCATTAGCCTTAATTTAAACTGCCACTAAGCTTGAAAAAAATCATAGTTAGGACAACTTTTTTTTTTTTTGGGTAGTGTGGTTTCAATGCTTATAACCATTGATTCTAGAGGCAAGACAATCACTCTTGCATAAGACTCAATGTTTTATTTTATTCTTTTGTTTTGTTGTGTTTGTTGCTCTCTTGGAATTTACTAAGTAATGTGATGGAGGTGTATTTTGCTTCCTAAAACATATCAATGTCTTGCCAAGAGGTATTGCTTAAAGCTCCTTCAATTCTAATTTTAGATATACTCCAAAGAAAGCAACCTTGAAGCACATATAAAATTAGAACTCTAATTTTAGATCTTATTGCTATTACCCGAACCTCTAATGCAGCATTGTGATACAATAATGAAAAATTCTAAATGGATTAAGAAAACCTATGAGAATGAAAAATCCATGGCCACGGTCGTTAGAAGAACTATGGGCATGGCAATTTTAATCACCAATAAACTCAATTTGAAAAGCACAAGGTACAAAAGAGAAAGGCTAGGAGATAATTGGCTTTGAATTAATATCTAGTGATATATTTTTTGAAGTTGTCTATAATTGATAATTGGACTAATTCACACATAGGTAAGATCTTGTTTATTGCATATTAACATGCAATTTAGAAGCTATCAGATCACATGAATATGAGTTTGATTCTAGTACGACGCAAACTACACCTAAAAGTTTCATTTTCTGACCCTATTAAATTTGTTTTCAATAGCATGACCAAAAGAATTTTTAACCATTTAAAAAATTACCCTTCTTGAAAACACCACATTCATTGACAATGCAAAGTTTTAAAAATAAATCAACTTGGTAAGTGCCACTAGCAAGTGCCCACTAAACTAATTAGGATCACACACCCTTCTTGTGGCCATGTATATGAAATATGAAATTAACATAACAAAAATAATTTGCACAAACATAAATTTTAATCATGCAGCCTTCATATAAAAGAGGTAATGAGAACCATTAGTGAACTGAAATATATTCCCAAATCATAACAAGTAACCATGACCTCTTTATTGACAATTCAAGTTGTTTGCACCCTTGCTTATTCATTGTGAAGTCAATTTAATCTCACATTCCCAAGTGTCATGGTTAAAGCAAGTTGAAACATAAGTTTTTAAGTGTAGTAAATTCACAAAAATGCCTTACACTGCAATTAGAAATTATTTGTGTCGGCAAGAAAGAGGAAAAGTGAGCTCAATAGGAACATGATGAAAAACAACCAATATCCTGTTGAATCCATTTCAGTACCAAATTAAACCTAGTTCCACCCCATTTCCCACAAAGAAAACACAGCCACAAAGTATGATCTTAAACCCATTAAATCCATATCCAATATAACAAAATGCGAATTAGATGTAAAAACCCAATGAGGTAACAAAATAGAAATCAAAACCCAGAATCTTAAAACGAAAAAAACCTAAAATTTCTCCCTATCATTGTCCAAGCAAAAATTTTAAAAAAATAGATAAAATAAAATAAAATAAAGTAAAAAGCTAACAGTATACAGAGTGTACCTCTAAGCTGAGTTGACTTCTTCCAATCCCCAGTTCCGAAGATGAAAAGAGTGGGAAAAAAGAGCTATTATTTGTCATCCATGTATTAAGAGAATACACTTATAAAGTAGAAACAAGCAATATGCATTACAAGCCATTATTTGTCATCCATCAAGAAAGGAAAAAAGCCATAATGAACCACTGAAGACTTGGAATATTGAGTTAAAAATATAGATTCATACCTAGGAGCTTTGGCTTAATGTATTAGAGTCCTCACCCATTGAAGACTTAGACTTATTTGATTTGCAAATTACATCTCATCCTAGATTCACCAATTGAAGGAAAAGACAAAAATACAGTCAAATCAAAACCCAACAACACTAAAAAAAATTTGTGGAATTATGAGGTCTAATTGATAATAAAAAATATATTACGTACAATTCAATCTTCAAACCCTACAATTCAAATTGAACATAAAATGAAAAGAAGAGAAAGATGTACCATGCTTGTGACCAGCACCATTCTCAACAATGTGGCACTGAACACACTTGGTCTTGAAGATTCTCTCTCCAACCGAGGCATGGCCTAATGGCACTTGATTGAATAATGCAATTTATGAAGCTATTTCAATCTAGGGCAAGACAACCTAAGAGAAAATAGTTTTGTGAAACAAAGGGTGAGCAAGGAGGAAGAGGAAGAGAGGAAGACTAACCATGAAGTGTGAGGCAATGGTGATGGCAACCAATGGCCACAATGAAACCCATGAGCAAGAGAAAGAAATAGGCTAAGCAATGCAAGAAGTAATGAAAATGATTTGGGTAGGGTCTAGGGATTATATTTTAATTATTGGCAAGGGATTAGGGAGGGACTAAATCCTTGCTAAAACCTAGATAATTTAAATTAATTTGCAAAAGAATGATCCATTGCCATTCTCTCACAATACTAAGAAATAGCATGGGAATTCACCGACCCATTAATCCCTCATATTTAGCAACAAACTAGCAACAAAAATATTCCTCACCGTATAATGATAATAGTTCACTATTAATCCCTCATCAACTTATTGTCTAAATTCATACCACTATTCTCACATTTTCTTCCTCAAATACTGCGACATATATAGCAAGGTCTCCATTGTTTGTCATTAATCCCTCACTACGTAGCTATTATAACAAAAGCACTTGCTAGTGGGTCCCATATGAGATAGGTGGCAAATGATACTACATTTATGGATAGCAACAGATTGCTGTAAAAGGGAGCATGCTTTTCATTGATGTTGTTACACATGCACATGGAAGTTAGTGGTAAAGAAGCTATATCAATAGTGGAAGCAAAACTAAAAAGGTGTGGATGAATTACATGGATTCATTCTCCCTCTGATGTGTTTTCACCTTCCCTAAGTTTCTCTCTATTTTCCCTTTAAGTTCTATAACACCCTCCTTACTTTGTTCTTAATCACAAGAAGTTCATTACAATGGTGCTTTCATTGACCTCCTGCCCCACAAAAATTGATGACTATATCAAGATCGATGCTATTCTCCTCAATATTAGACAATCCAATGATCGGATGGCGTAACGCCTTGCTCTAGATTGCTCACACATTAACTATACTGATCACCTCATTGCACAACTAGATTCACAATGGAACCTAATTAATGTCGCTTTTCTCCAAATCTTGCACTCTTTCGATTCATTGGCAGTGCAAATGGAACAATCAGACCTTGTAGCTTCACACTCTAGCTCTGAATGGACGGAGGTGTAGCTTCATCTACAATGTGAAATTTATAAATATGATTCACCATTGCCTTCTCATTCACCATCCGTGACTGCTAAGGTGGGTGCTGCACCAACCCCTATCGAAGTGCAATCTTCCAAAGACTACGATCCACCATTGACTACTGACGTTCCATTGCCAAATTCCAATGATGACCAATCTGATCATTCCAAATCTGCCGTTAGCTTTTCAAATTTTGTCATCACAATGCCATTGGCCAAGGTAAACCTTCCACAGAGTCATCTTTCTCTTTGGTCTTCCAATGCCATTAAAGCTCTGTTCAAGAGTTTTGAGATGCACTCTATTTTAGAACATATTGATAAGATAGACCAACCTATCCTCATGAATTTTGTCACTTTATCATTATACAATACATTTATTGAAGAGGTTGTCTATGACAACTATCACATTGCTCACTTTGCTGACTTCACCATTATGAGCTCTGATGTAGTCCACATGCTCATTTAAGTTCAAAGAGTACTCATGGTGCATGAAGATGGACCCCGGTTGTCTTAGGTTCAATATTTTTCAAAAATCTCTCTACTTTCTCATTGGGCCCACTTAGCCCATATTGCTCCAGATCCATGCAAGCCCTCTCAAATGGATCACTCTGCTTACCCTAGTGCTCAGCTCACCGCTCTCAGCCAAGAATATGCTACCGCAAATTTCAGTGGAAGCATTGCTTGATGACTTTCTCAGTTGTGTGACGTTAATGATCAGGGGTAAGGTTATTGGCCAGTCATTATCCTCTCCCTATTGTGCACAATTCCTGTGGCCATCAGCAACTTCAACAGGTGAGCCTCCTCCTTTTTCTTGTTTTGTATCTCATGATTCGCTAGTGGTTCCACTATAGGCTTCATCTTGTTTTATTCATTATAAGCACTATCGTCTTTGGGTTGTTCTCGAATTATCACCTTCAATTGGAGCTGCATTAAATATCTTTAACAATAATGCTTTGACTATTGGTTCTTCTGTTCATCGTGCTTGTAGGGTGTTTGACTTGGGTTTTGCTATGGTACGAGTATTGCAATTAGTTATTGCTCACTTGATGACTCAATGGGTTCTTCCTCTTGGTACTTACAACCTTGATCACTTATTCTCCATTTTCTGCATGTTAGCAAGTATAGTTGGTATATTGATTTGGTATTGGTGTAGGCTTCAGATACGAGAAGCATATGGATTGCTTTTCGGTTTCATATACGATCCAGGTGATATTCTTATTATTTCCTCCCTTCATCCCCATTCAAACTTTCCTTGTCTAGATACTCATTTGGGGAGGTTATGGAATAGAATTTGGATGAATATAATTGCAAATGTTTGTCCCTACATATACCTCTGCATGCATTTATCTTGCAAGATGATTTGCAAATTCATTTTAAAGTAGAGGTACAAATATTACAAGCCATGGAGGGACCTTTAGGTGTGCTGTATAACACTTTCAAGACTCAAAATGTTGAATTCATCTCTGTTATCCTTAGGTTTTCAGATTGCATTAAGAAAAAGAAAAATCCAAAGCTCTTTCGGGTATCTGCTATAGCTCCAATAACAACCATGATAATTGGTGCTATTTTCAAGTACCTTGTTAGAGGCCAAAATCATGGAATTCAAATTGTGGGTCACTTAGAACGAGGCTTAAATCATCTATCCATCCATTTATTGAACTTTGATCATAAATATTTACTAGCAATCTTGAAAGCTGGCCTTATCACAGGCATTTTGTCATTGGCAGAAGGGATAACAATAGGAAGAAGCTTTGCTATGGCTAAAAATACCCCTCATGATGGGAACAAGGAGATGATCACATTTGGTTTAATGAATATTTATGGCTCTTTCACTTCATGCTACTTGACTAACAGACCATTTCTGACAAGCATTGTAAATTACAACACAGGGTATAAGACAGCCATGTCAAATGTAGTGCAAGCATTGTTAATGGCACTTATACTCCTATTTTTGGCTCCTTTATTTGGTTACACTCCTCTTGTGGCCCTTTTTACAATTATGTTAACTGCGATGTTGGGACTTATCGACTATGAAGAGGCTATCCATCTCTTCAAGGTCGACAAGTTTGATTTTATGATTTACATATCCTGCTTCTTAGGAGTCAGCTTCATTAGTATGGATGTTGGCCTCTTCTTGTCTATTGGACTTGGTGTGCTTAAAGCACTATTGTATGTGGCTAGACCAGCCCCATGTAGGTTTAGAAAGATACTTAACTCATCTCTATATGAAGACATAGAGCAATATCCAACTTCAATCATATTCCCAATTGTTCTAATCATTCAACTTGGTTCTCCTATCTACTTTGCAAACTCTTCCTACATCAGAGATAGAATCATGAGGTATATTGTCTTGCTAAGACACTATCCATTACTCAACCTTGAGGGCAAGGTCGCTTTTAAGAAAGCGAATGTGAACACCGTATTTTGTTCGAGCAAATTGCAAAAATAATAATAAAAATTAAATTGGCAGAAATACAAACAAAAAGAGAAGAAAATAGAAAATTAAGAGAAAATGAAGGAAAGAAAATAAAAGAAAAAATTAAAAAAAGGCCCAAAGTTTTAAAAAATAAAAAAAAATATTATTAAAAAAATCAAAAAATAAAAATAAAAAATTTTAAAAAAAAAGAGAAAAGAGAAAAAGCCCAAAGTCCAAAAAAAAAAAAAAAAGAAAAAGAGAAAAGAAGACTTAAAAGATCAAAATCCAAAAAAAAAAAAATAATAATAATAATAATTAAAAATAGATGAAAAGATTAAAGAACAAAAAATAGAATTGAAAAAAAGTATAAGGATGAAATTTTAAAAAATTGAAAGAAAAAAAGAGAGAAATAAAAAAAAATTAATGGACTAAGAAAAAATGTCTGAACTAAACTCCTGTTAGGCCTACTCGATCCAACCCGCATCCATTCACTATAAACCCTACTCGTATCTCTGGCCCTGGGCTTTCTCTGGTAGCCTCCCACTCATGTACGACTCCACATATAACACTGAGCATAGACACAGGATGCACAGAAACATAATAGGGAAAAAGCAGCAAGGTATCGATCGAGCTTCCTTCACGCCTGTTCCACCATCAGAGGCAGAGAAACAAAAACGGAAAGGAGAAAGAGGGATGCGAATTGAGGAAGGAGAGGATATGACAGAGATAGAAAAGGATGGATCAAAGGATGGAGATTAAGAGCGTGAAAAGGAGAGAGCATCCAATGAGGATTGGCAGAGAGGTTTTTAGGGCTTTAAAAGCAGGCTGGAGAATTCGAAAGAGGGGGGAGGAGCGTCTGAAATTAAAAGAACAGAAGGGAGCTCGAGACTGGAGAATAGAGAAGTGTTTTGGGTTGGAGTGGATCGAAGGGAGGCTGAAAGAGGGGCAGGGGATTGAGGAGGAATCTGCGATAATGTCAGAAAGTGAAACCATGGAAGAGGGAAGCCCCGAACAGAGAAATAGAAGAGGCATTTCTGATGCAGGAGAGTGAAAGGGAGCCACAATAGAACAAGGAGGAAGCAAGTCTGAATAAAAACTTATGCAAATTTAGAGGTATTTCGTTGCTTTCTGCTTAAAATTTATTTAAAGTTTTGCTGGTTGCTAGATATTGCATCTTGAGGCCATTCAGTTCATTAGATATTTCGATTCTTTATAAGTATGCCTTGTTAATCCTTAGACTTAGTCCCTCTTTTGTATATTGGAGGTTTGTCTCTGTGAAATTCGCACCTATCCACTGGTCGTTGTTCTTCATATTTCAACATTGTTTTTAAGATCCACGTTATCTTGAATGTTAAATTAGTATGGTTTGATTTTATTTTATTTTTTGTGTTATTTTATTATTCAGTGAAATCTGAACCTCTATTGCTTTGGATATGGTCTGGCTTCAGAATTGAAATTTTGAATTCCTTTAAGTCATGGGATTTAGAACAGATCTGATCCTAAAGCTTGATTAAGGCAAAGACTCATGTTGCTATCCTTAGTCTACTATATGTTTGTCTGATTCAAATAAATCTAGCCCTGATAAACTTTACATACTGGTTTTAGATTTTATGTTCATTGGCCTGTTTTATATTTGTGTGTTGATGTTATTGCTATGATATTCTATTCCTGAAACTGGAATTGGGACTTTTGTTCAGTTTGGCATCCTTGTTTTGAGTGGGCTGATAATTCTTGTTGCATTATTCTATTGTTGGCATGAGTTGAGTTTGGATCAAGCTAATTCTCACTTACCATAAGTTGTCACTATAATATAAAGTTTGAGTTGGAATTTTACTTACTGTGACACCCCGATTCTTGTGTGGAACTTGAAAAAGTATGCAGCTTCATATATGATATGACTAGGTTAAAAGTTTTATTATTTGTAGCTAATTTGAGGTTTGAGTTTTAATTTCTACATACACTCTCTTTTGCCATGTTCGCCCACCATTAACATGAATACCTAGATCTAACTATCTTACCAATGTTGTTAGGACGTGATTACTTGATAAGAATGAATGAATAATGTTAGTTTAGGAATCCCTTTTTTGCTGTATCATTATATATTTTATGAGAAGTCTTTACTGCTTAGAACATTGTATTGATGTTATGGATACATGGGTTAAATCTGGGCTCGATTCCTGTTTAATTTCATTCATTGGACAGTGTTTTGAATTGTCTATGAATCTCAAACATGCTTATAAAAACCAATGATTTAAAAATCGGACCGGACTGGCCGGTTTGACTGATTCGACCGGGAACCGGTCCCTGGTCCGGTCCGGTTGGCTCAGGAAAACCGATAGGCTAAAAAACCAGTCAGGAACCAGTCAAACCGGTTAAAATCGGCCAAAATCGGACTGGTCAAAATTGGTTTGAACCGGTCCGTACATATTTTTTTTTTCTTATATAACAAAATAATTTATCCCAAATAATTTTAACAAATTAAAAATAAAAGGCAATAAAAAAGGAGGAGAGAGTTGAAATATATATATATATATATTTAAAAAATAAAGAATATAAAAGAAGTAAAATATAAATACTTTATTATTTTTTATACTTGGTCTCTATTATGTTTATATTCAATTTTCTAATAACATTTTTTTAAAAATGTATTTAGCCAAAATTGCTATTTAGTTTTTGTTTTTTAATTTTTTAATAATAAGTAGAATTTTAATATAATTTAAAAACTCTAAATAATTTTTGTAATATCTTAAGAAATATTAAATTAATAATCAAATATTTAAAATTTATTAAAATTTATTTTTTATATTAAATTTTTAATATATAAAATTTTAAAAAAATATAATTAATTATTACCGGTTTGACTAATGAACCGTGGACCAGTGCTTTCACCGGTTCAATGACCGGTCCGATTTTTAAAACATTGATAAAAACCTCTCTATTACATGTGGGTGCATATTGATACTTTGATTCGGTCATTCCTGTAAAACAAATGGTTGGCTTGAATTTAACCCCCCTCTCTTCTTTTTGTCTCTTTACATGAACCCTCCGTGAGGGTGAGGATGGTGAAGAATTGAAGAGGCTTACCAAATTGAGCAAAGATCAAAGAGGAAGCAAAAAAAAAGGGGATGGCTTCACTGTAGCATATAAAATTTACTGGATAGCCTCGCGGAGTTAATTGGTTTGAAAATTTTTTTTTTGAAATGTATTGATAAGTGATAGTTGGCTAGCTATACACAAGATATACACTACCACCAATTATCATGTACTAGTATGTATTTTGGCCTTGTTACATTTTATTTTATTTTACTTTATTTTTTTTTAGAATTGTCATATGAGATCTCATATCTCCTCAGGCATATAGAAGTCATCTAAAGCTGTGTGTGACAATAAGTCTCCTCACTCATCAGATTGCGTCACAAAGTGTTTTCAAATTCGGGGTTTCAATGGCCCATAACACTTGAATGTTGTTGCTAAAGAGTTTTCAAAAATAAAATGTTTGTTTTTGTGAAAGCAAAAAGGGTCAAAACAAAAAGGGTTAAAACAAAAAATAAAAAAATAAAAAATCAAATCAAAATTAAAAAGAAAAGAAAAGGAAAATTTTAATGACATTAAAAATCATAAAAGTCAAAAAAGAGAAAACAAAAAAACAAACAAAAATAATTAAAAAAATAAAAGTAATAAATAAATATAAATAAATAAAAAGAGAAAAGAGAAAAAAATAAAAAATAAAATAGAAGCAAGAACAAAAAAAAAAAAATACATCAACCAACAGAGTCTCTATTCGAACTACGTGGACTTTGATCCTTCTGAAGGGTACGTAGGCCCTAGGTTTTCATCCTAGGTCAAGTCTGCCCTTGTAAATAAAATTTTCTATTCAATTTTTATTTTCTTAATTTCTTTTCTTTTATTTTTTTTAATTTTGTTTCTTTAATTTCTTTCTTCCTTTTTTATTTTCCATTTCATTTCCTTTATTTCTATTTCTTATTTTGCACGTGATTTGTTAGAGAGAACCAAAATAAATTAAAGGCTATATTGATTCTGCACGACTAATTTAGGGTAACTGTTCTTAGCAACGGGTGTTGCGGGGTGCCTAATATCTTCACATTCACAATCGACTCCCGAACCCATTTTCTGATTTGCAGACCATTTTTATTTTTCTTATAAAAAGGTTTTTCCAAAGTTTCATCTTTTAAAAAATAAAATTTTGTTAGCGACTCTACACTTAATTTAATTTGATTTCGATCTTGCTCTTTAAAAATTGAATCAAAATTTCTTTTCAAAATTTCTTTTTTAAGCGCTATGCAGTCGAATTTTCGGGTGTGACAACGAGAATGTCATGACAAGAGCATTTGCTAGTGGGTGCCATAGAAGACAGGTGGCAAATGATGCTACATTTATGGAATGGCAACAGATTGCTATAAAAGGGAGCATGCTTTTCGTTGAGGTTGTTATACATGCACGTGGAAGTTAGTGACATAGAAGCTATATCAATAGTGGAAACAAAACTAAAAAGGCATGGATGAATTACATGGATTCGTTCTCCCTCTGATGTGTTTTCACCTTTCTTGAGTTTCTCTCTATTTTCCCTCTGAGTTCTGTACCCCCCTCCCTACTCTGTTCTTAATCACAAGAAATTCATTACAGTAGCAAAGGCATAACAAGGGAAAGATTTTGTCACTGTTTTCACTTTTTGTTGTGGTGAAATGTTCATCTAATAGTTAAATCAGTTCTTCTTCTTTTTTTTTTTTTGGGATAGTATTGAAACTCAATTTTTCTTTAGGGATGTTCATGGTCCTGCTCGTTTGGTTTGATTTGCTTCAAATTGATCCAAGCTCCATCAATTCTTAAATTTTAGGAACCAAACCGATAGGAAGTTATAGAACCGAACATGAATTTTATTATTATAAATTATGAACAAATAAATATTAATACAGACATTTGTAGAAATGATTTCTATATACGTATATAAAAGTCTTGGCAGTTGAGGAGTATGATATTCATATTCATAAATAAATTTCACACGAAAATTCTACCTCTGCTCTAATCTTTCAGAATTCTTTTTCTTTATTTTTCTTTGTTTTTTCTGGCCTTTATCTTATGCAGTACAATCCTTGTAGAAAAAGTTGTGATTCCTAAACGCAAGCGATAAAAATATAAACAGATAAGATTATATTAAGAACTTAAAATTAGATAATCATGGATACAGCGCTATAAATTTTAGGTACCAACCCATACCAAATATCAAATCTATCCTCTCGAATTTAAACTCGTATAAGTAACAAATTCAAGATCCAACCATGTCCCCGATTAGTCCTCAAAAGGCATTCAAAATCGATAAGTTTTCAATCCTCAAAAGACAATTCAAAATGGATTAATTTTTCTCGAGAGGAGACTCATGTACATGTAAAATCAATTAATATAAAACCAAAACAAAAAATAAAATAAAATGTCTCGGATAACAATTAATATAATGCAACGCAACGTGTAACAATTGAAATTGTCAAACTCTATTCCTAAAAGTAATTCATAAAAAAAATATTATTTTCAAATAACTATTAGGACGTCATACCCTGTCTTCAACCGTGTCCCAAACATTAACACTTAATTTATAAAAGATTACAACTTCCAAATTTTTATTTAAATACTTGCAACTTCAAAGCTAAGGCTTTGCAGTCACTCTCCAAATTTGCAATGTGAAGAACGTCACTTAATTATAAGTAGATGTCATTATCCTGAGTAAGGAAAACAAAAGTTTTATTGAAGTTGAAATGCAAAATCCAAATATATGTTAATCTTCATGTGCCCACCCAAACAAGTAATATTAACAAATATTGTCATCCCCAGTTAAAACATTTATTTTTCAAAGAACTTGACGCTAGTTAAAATATATCTTAAAGCATCTTTCCAATTGTTAATATCATTTAAAGCTCAGGTGAAAAGACAACCCCAAGTTCTGTGTTTGTTGATAATTATTTTATCCGAGCATAATAGAGAGTCAAATGCCGGCCGGCTAGCTTAAAAACTTAGATGCAATTTTAGAAAACTGAAATCCAATATATATATATATATATATATATATATATATCCCTCATTGTTTCAGTACCCTAAGAAGGTATCAAACTTCACTCTTTCATGAGCAATTGCAGAAGAATCAACAAAAAGGTGCTATTATCTCCAACTTTCCTATTATTTTCTCTTCAAGAATACTTACCATAACTTGCAATGTATTTGAATTTGATCTCTAGCTACTATAATTTAGAAACAAAAAGTTCAGGGGGCGACTAAAAATAGTCTCACCGAAGTTGGAATTTTGTTGCAAGGCTCTATTTATAGTTATTGGATATTAATTCTCAAGTACTTGGGCTCCATCCCTACGATATATCTATGCCACCTAAGAGTAGCTCGGGTCACTACAAGAAAAACAAAAATTAGTGATAGAATTTTTTGTCACTAAATTAATTAGCCACGATATTAGTGACAAATTATTTCTGTCACTAATTTTATTATAGCTAATAAATTAGTGACAGAATTGAAAATTCTGTCGCTAATCAATGACAAAATATTTCATCATTGAAAAGAACTTCATCACCAATTGTAGGTATAGTGTATTCTGAATTTGTGACAAATTAATGATGGAATTTTCCGTCATTAATCACTGACGGAATGTTCTATCACTATCAGCGATGAAATTTGTCATTGATAATCAATAGCAGATCAATGACAGAATATTCTGTCAATAATCAATGATAAAACGTTCCATCACTAATCCATCACAAATTAGTGACAGATTAGCAAAGACAAATTCCATCACTGATTAGTAACAGATTAGTGATGAAAATTTGTCATTGATTTATTTTTTTAATATATTATTATTTTTTTAAAATATAACCTCAATATTACTTTATATATATCTAATAAAATACAATAAAAGAAAGCTAATTGAAAATAATGCTAATAATAAAATGAGGGTTTAAATGTTTCTCCCTATCTAATAAAGTAAAATAACACAAAAATATTCAATAAAAAAACATAACTTAAAATGATTCTCAATCAAATATTTCAAAAATAAATTATAACAATCCTCAACTTAAAATACATCACTTAAAATAACATGAAAAGAAATAAAATCATATTTATAAAGAAGGACAATCAAGCCTTACAGATGCATAGGCTTCTTAGTAAAGCCTTTGTAGATGCAAATTGATCCTTATCATAACTCTTTTTCTTTTGTTTGGAGGAGAATGTTTAAGTTGTCTTGTCTTGCTTCTTAGATGCCATGGAATCTACATAAAGAGTAAAAAGAAATATAAGATAGTAAAAAGATAAGTTTAACAATAGTAGGCACAAAAAATAAAAAATGAGTACCCTTTTCTAAATAACTTGATCCTTGAAAAATTTGCAATAAACAGCCCAATCATTGAGAGTTCAAATCAAAGCAAACAAAAGCAAAGGCACACCAATATAATTTCTGAAGTATAAAGAACTTTAGGGATAACCTATATTAAAATGAGTGAATTAAGGCTAAACAGGAGTAAACACATTTATTTGAAGAAGAAGAATGAAATAAAACCAATTAAACAGTGCAGAGAACAAAAATATGAATTTCTGCAATATGTGTTCATACTTGCTATAGCAAGTTTGAACCTGTTATAGTGAGTATCATCTTCGCAATAGCGAGGAAGAATAGAGAACTACAGAATTGAATTTCTAAGTCCATAACATCTTAACAATTGAAAACACATCCATAGAAAGATACAAACAGCACATCGACAACCATTATTACAATCATAGCAACCTACATTTATCAAATCAAAGCCATACAACCCGAAGTTCTCAAAGCCATGCAATCTCAAGCAGAAAAATGGAAAAAAGAATGAAGAATCAGCATACATGTCGAAGAAATAAGAATTCATGAAAGAATAAGTGGAGAAGATCGAGAAACTCAGTGATAATGTATTGATTTAGCCTCCAATCTTCGCTCCAAGCTTCTTGTCTCCAAATCTCAGCTCCCTTGTGCATTTTTCTCTTCAAAAGGTCTCCCCTCAGGCTCTGATTCTCGATACCCTAGTTGCCCCTTGAGTTTTAAACCTAAAAGTCAAAGTTGTGTGTTTCATTAAATGAGTCTTGTTATAGCGAAGAACACATCTCGCTATTGCGAGAGCTTATCAATTCCAAACTATAAGTTTTGTCGCTACAGCCCACGCTATTGCTAGAAGTTCTTTAGATTTTGTATGAGCCATGAACTTGTTATAGCGAATTAGCATCTTCACTATAGCAAATGGGCATC
Organism: Erythrophleum fordii; assembly: GCA_032878935.1. Taxonomy (NCBI): domain Eukaryota; kingdom Viridiplantae; phylum Streptophyta; class Magnoliopsida; order Fabales; family Fabaceae; genus Erythrophleum; species Erythrophleum fordii. The sequence continues at coordinate 693,302 of JAVQMF010000021.1, forward strand.
CTAGCTATAGCAATGAGGCATGGATAGCTTGCTCTTGATTTTTCTAGCCTTGCTCTTAAAATCAAAATGAAATGAACATAGAGCTGTTAAAATGACTACAAAAGCTAAATTTTATTTATTTACATTGATTGGAGAAAGATCTGTACTAAAATGTAAAATTTGTAAAAAAAAAAAAACCAAATAACTCCTTATTCCATCATAAAAATATCAAAATTAGGGAGTCATCAATGGTTTAGGGTTTTAGGTTGACAGGATGAAAGATCTAACTGGCACTATTGGATTATTGTATGGGCTTGAGCTTTAGGTCCACTTCCTTCATGTTGATTTTCTTTTTTGGTTAATTAATATACTAACCCAATTAATACAACACCTTAACAAAATGGATTTTTAGCTCTATAATTTTATAGAATTGCATAATAATCTGAATTATATATAATTGGGCTTATATTTTTAATCGTAGAAGTACTTAACTGGTTCTAACATAATGTCACAAATTCTTTTTTTGAATGCATTACATATGTTCCTTAAGCATTAGTTAGATATTGTCAAAATAATTTATAACTCATTTTTAGCAACATTCAAAAAATATTTGTGGGGTTTTTATTTTAAATCTAACAAAAAATATAGGAGATAAATTTGTAATTACATGACTTGATTATTCAAAAAATGGCTTGATAATTATTTTAATTTTTTAATTGATTAATTTATTTTAATTTAATTTTAACTACTTTTTATTTTAATTTACTCTCTTAACTTTCAATTTATACTTTATTCATCTTTATTTTAAAATGATTTTTAGTTAACTTTTAAATATATTAAGATAATCACTTAACATTTTTTTTATTGTTATATAATAATATTTGATGAATGTAATATAAAAATTAATAAATATGACAAATTAAAATTAAGTAATTAAATTTTAAATAAATAAATTACCAAACCAAGTCAATTAGATAAATTAAGAACTTAAAATATGTTTAAGTAATATATATGCATAAAAGTGTGAAAATTCAAAAATTTACTACAAGTTTATTTCATATTCTAACCCAAACCAACCTCTACAAGCTTAAAATAATCAAAGTGGTCAAGAATGGAGTTATTAGCTTATATGGTCCAATATTTAACATTTCATTGGTGTATTGATATTCAGATATTACAACCTTAAAAAATATTTACAAAATTAGAAAAAGAAAAATTTTACTTTGTCAATTTCTTGAGATAATATAGCAAGAAATTTTTGTATAAATTCTCAAATTTGATTTGAATATGAAAAATTTATTTTTGGTTCAAAATAAACATGAATTGTTTATCTTCAAGAGAACATATATATATATATATATATATATATATAACAAAGTGAAAACTTTACCAAGGTGAAAAATGATTATTACAATCAAAGTCTAATAATTTTAATAGTTGAGTTAAAAACATGTTTGAGGTTGTAGTGAAATTTCGTTTAATTTAAAATTATTTCATAAAGCACAATTGAAAAAGCTCCTCTGTTTAACCAAATGATTTGATAAGTTTTTTTTAATGTGTTTTGCAGATTTTTCAAAAAAAGAAATTGTACTTAAAAGGGCATGTATTCAAAACCACAAGTAAAAATATTAAAAATAATTATGAATTTAATCCTTTTGAGTGAATGTGATTTTTTTAAAAGAAAAATAATCTTTTGCTTTGATTTACTTAAAAGAAAATATTTTAATTTTTGACTCAATTCTACAATAAAATAACTGATTCTAATATCACTTTATTTTTTTTTAAAACCTTAATCAAGTACTATAAAATTTTAAAATAATTATTTTTATCACTATTAGTTTTCACAAACACCTAAAACCTATATACCAAATTTTAGTTCAATCGAAGTTAGTTACCCTTAAAAACAGCATTGTGTAGAATTATCTCAACACACTGAAATTGCAAGCTCTGGAATTGGCCACAGAAATAAAGTAAGAAAGCTAAATTGACATTGAAAATAATAAAATTTCTAATCTAATTGATTATAATGAATTAGCTCCCCAACAATAGCACCAAAATTTTATTTACAGGTGTCTAACCAACCAACATTAGTAAAAGTAATTGGCTTGTTATAGTGTGCCCACCAAGTCATCTATTATGAAGCTTTTGATCAAATCAATCAGTTTAAAATTTCATATAAATAAAATTTATTCAAAAATTGAGGGGGTTGTATATGGCATTAAATGACTTATTAACAATAAAAATTTAATTACATTCATTTGAAAGTAGACAGATCTCCTCTCCTACCGCAAATTTGTAAATGAGATATGTATTGGATTTTACCTTCCACTCTTTTTTTGATTTTGCACCTGTTAGTATTTATTATTTGCTTCTTTTGAGAGAATTTGATATTTAAATGAGAGAAAGTTTCAATTTTCAAAGAAGGAAAAACCTTAATATGATCACTTAGAAAAGTACAAAAAGAAACATAAAGACAGGAGAAATAAGGTATAAATTTAACTAAGAGTTAACAGCATAACAAATAGGGGAAACCAATTAGGAGATGAGAGAGATGAGCAACAAGTAACATAATTGAAGCATAGTATATGAGTAAAGTCATTTTTAATATTTGTAAAATCTTGAGAAAGAGACATATTATTATATGCTTTTAATATTTTTATTTTTTATTTTTTAGTTAAATAATTATTTGACTTTTATTTTTTTTATTTTCTTTTTTTGTTTATATTTTTAGTAAAATCATTCCTTATATACATTTGTTTAAATTATGATTTTAAATTTGCCAAGTTTTTTCTATTTCTAATTAATTAAATATATTTTATATTTATTTTAATATATGATTTAAAATAAATATATTGTAAATTTTTAAATTTTGAATAAAAACAAAGAGCCCTTATTGACTATAGAATAATTAAGTACATTAGTATTTATCTCATTTTTTATTTATTAAATTATTAATTTATAATTTAAATTATATTATATAAATTATTAAATTATTATAGGTTTTTATAAAATTAATAATATTTAAATCATTTTCAATATATATATATATATATTTAAATCATTATTTCATATAAATTATTAAAAAATTTAAATTAAGATTTGCAACAGAATTAGTAACGGATTAGCAACGAAAAACTTTGTGACAAAAATTCTGTCGCCAAATTATCGACAGAATTTATTGTCACAATTCCGTTGTAATACCAGGATTGGCTATCCTATTTCTTAGCAATTGAAAATTCTGTCGTTGAACTTTGTCACTAATTTATTTGTGATGGATTAGTGATAAAAATTTTTGTAACGAAAAATTTCTATGACAGAATTTGTGATGAATTCATGACAAACTTGCAATGAAATAAATTCCATCACAAATTAGCTTTTTTTTTTTTTTTTTGTAGTGGGTGTTGTGTCCTAAAATCGGAGTTATGGTAGTGCCATTCTTTTGTTGTCACAGAATATTAGCTGGCCAAGTGATTTTGTTTTCATATCCTATTATATAATTACGCCACCAGAGAGTGAAATTGGAGTTTTAGTTACAACACTCTTATGTTGTACAGGATATTAGCCGTCAAAAGGAATCAACATTGACTCTGTTATTGTTCAAAAGAAAAATACATGTAATATTTTTGGACATTTCTAGAAATTTTTTACACATGTCATATGCTTATTGGAGAATCTAGGTAAAGACGTCCAAATAGTTTTTTGAATTAATTTCTTAAAGTAGATTTTAGGTATGCGGTTGTGACAGGAGCAAACAAGGGAATAGGATTTGCAACATGCAAGCAATTGGCTTCAAAAGGGATCACTTTGCTGTTAATAGCAAGAGATGAGAAGATGGGGCTTGAAGCTATTGAGAAACTCAAAGAGCTTGGTCTATCTGGTCAAGTGGTTTTTCATCAGCTTGATCTGACGCATTCTGCTAGTATAGATCCCTTGCAGATTTCATCAGAACAAAGTTTGGAAAACTTGATACCTTGGAAGGAATATTCTCCAAGTGAATGGTGCTTGATCGATGTCACAATTATTGATAATACATTACAAAAAAGCCTTATTTTCATTTTACCGAAGAGATATTGTCACCATTAGTTTATGCTTTATAAATTCTAGGACTTTAGTACCTGAGAGTGTGATTTCATTCCAACTCCAAATATTTTTATCTTCAAATGATGGTGTTCCTATTCACTACCCAGATAGGTAGAATTGAAACAATATCACACTCTTAAAGTAATACGAAAAATTTGTGGAGTATTAAAATAATTAGACACTATCATTCGATAATCAAAATAGCCATTTTGTCTAATACTAAATTACTAATATTTATTATAATAAGTTGCAGGGTGAAAAAAAAGAATTACATATTTAAGTAAGTCATGATCCCATAAAATCAAGCTTCATCTTCGTTTATGGATGAAAAAAGAGGTCTTTAAGTCAAAATCTACTGGTTTATAGATCTTTCAGTCATTCCCTTTAAATAATTATTTGACACTTAGGGGGAATTTATTGGACCCTTTGAAACATGGAAACAACTTTAAATAATGAGCTTTTATTTTATATTCGTAAACAGGATATTTTTCTTTTTCTTTTTTTTTCTTTTTCTTTTTATTGGGGCAAGCGGGGTGGTGTTGTTAAAGAACATCAATTATGAAAAAGGAAATATGACAACATCACTTTCATTGGTGACATCATTCCCTCATTTCCATTGCATAGTTATTTTGTATGCAATTCAAGTTAAAATAATAACCTCTTTTGCAAGCTTACTTATTTTCTCTGATGAATTTAACAGCAGTTCTAATCACAGTACTCATCTATTTCTTAAGTGGCCTGCAATGTTCGTGTGTCCTCCTTCTAGTTATAATGAATATCTACGTTCTTTGGTATCTTTTAATTAACTTGCAAGAAAGAAAATATGACCTTTTACTTTTGTCCTTTTACCTATGGAATTCCTTTCATCATTTTGGCATCTATGGACTTTGTAACACCATAAATTTTTAGCTTGTCTCATACTATCTCCATGTCTCATACCATGTATTTTATGAGAAAGCAAGAAAAATGACATTTAAAAAATTCAATTTCTTTGTGTTGCGTAGCGTATGAATTTTTCATTTGGTATCCTATGGACCACATGGACTCATCCAACTCATTCTCATATTTAATTACATTAATACAACTCAAAACCATCTAAAAAAGTGGCCTAGAACTCGCGCAATTGGATGGAGTACATGAAATTCAAGAGTGTAGCCTCAGCCAGAAATTTTAGTTTACTATTATAAACTTTAAAAAATCATAACTAATTCTAAAAAAATTAAAATCATGCATTCTTTAGCTATAGATGTCTACTTTATACTAAAAATATGTCTAGACCTCAGCGAAGGTTGCTAGCTACCAGAAATCGATAGAATAGTACAATAGGTCGACTAGTGTTGTTGATACTATCCTCCATTTTCAAAAATTCATATCTCTCTGCTCAAAGGTCCAATTGGGATGATCTCAGTGGCCATAGAAATCCTATCATGTCTAGTTTATGACTGTAAAATTTTATAAGTATTGACATCATTTGACCTACAAATTGCACAACCCAAGTTTCTAACTATATGAATAGTACCTGTATCAATTTAGTAGAAAATACCAACTTTGAAAATTTATAATTAATTTCACAGAACTCCAAATAATTTGATCTTTGATTTTCCAAAAAGATCTAGATAAGATCTATGTGTGTGCCAAATTTCATGGACAAATTCGCTCATTTTGTTAGATCTTGATATTGTATTGCAAAATGGCTCATTTTGTGTCACCAAAGGGATCCAAATGGTCCATTTTGAGTTCTAAAACAACCATGACCACTTGAGCACGTGAAAATGCACCAAAATGACCTTCTGAACTTGTCTCAAAGGTGCACAAACCCAGAATTTATAAACTCACTCTCTCACCCCATGCCATACACAAGAATCTACATGCTTCACATTGCCATTCACTACCCAAAATGCATATTACCATACACATAACATTAAATCTCATTTGTACATGATATATTTGCATAATTACATATGTTCATAAGGTCTTAGGACATATACAATAATGGATTATAACATTTGCCACTCATATGGCCATAAAGAAGCAAAATCTATGCATTTTGGTGTTATACTTTTATCTTCCAATTTAATGGCTTCCATTACCTTACTCACTTGGCCCACCTAGCATGTTAAAACATTGGATAGAAGGGAATGAGATTTAAAGAATCCCAATAGCTCATCTCCCTTTTAATCATATGTAAAACAAGTCTTAAAAATGCATCCATGAGCATTATGAAGTGCATGATCATTTAAGAAGCACTTTTGGCACTTGAACAAGTCACAGAAGACATACATAGGCTTGCCAAGTACGTGGATTAGCCTCACCCATTCTCTTATGGATTTTGGACTTATTTCACCCATTTTCTCTAGAGGTTTTTGACTTAACCACACTCTTGGGAGTCAACCTTACTTTTGAGAGACGCTTGACTTTGTCTCAACTAACTTTAAGGGTTCTTAGCTCATCCTCACCATAGCTAAGGGTTTTTGGTTTTAGCACACTCAAGTAAACCTAAGTACACATAATAGGCATCATTTAAAGACATAATGAAACATCATGGTATCATAATACATATGCACATGTTAGAACACTTTTCATAGCTTGAAACAAACATACACATATCCAAAGATAAATTAAGTGTACATTCATGCATGAGAGAAGGAGAAGTGAGCTACCTTTGTTGCAACCACATACTTTTCCTCTTGAAAATGCTCGCCCTTCCTCGGCCTCACACACACAAAGGTGTGGGATTGGTTTCTCTTGGCTAAAACACAATATATGGAAGCCAATTAGGTTCCTAGAATCATTTCTAAGGCCACACATCCATTTGGAACTCTAGTTCTGTTCTATGGTTCATTTATGGTTCCTAAATACACCTAGTGAAGCAACACTCATCAAATGAGTTAGAGGCTCCATTATTTCCTTTCATTTATGATTCTTGACTCCTTGTAAACCTTTTGGAGTCATCACACAATTAAAACAAAGAGCCTAACCATATGTTACTGTCTTAGGTCATATTATGGAACATATAAGGTTATCCCACTTTCTATGGTTTCTAAATTTTTTTCCAAGTCTTCCTCTCATCTTCAATCATCATATATGACTCAAAAATTAGTTTGGAACAAATTAAAATTATCCCTAGGTGCCCCAACTACACTAGGCTAAAACTATGCTCCTTAAGGCTACTCTTGGAGTTGTCTTTGTTTTCCTGGTGAAAGAGGCATATGGGGAGCCTCTTAAGGATCTTAGGAGATCATTTAAACATTCATTTAGGCCTAGGAATCTTAATATCAAATCAAATTTTTCAAGGGACACTTGAAACCCTTGGTTTGCTATCTTGAATTTCCATAATTGTTTGTTAATTCCTTTTGCATATTCTTAGTTCTACCCAAAATCCAAGCCCTCTTGTAGGTTTTTATGTTGGACAAACTAAGGAGAGAAGAGGAGAAGGAGTAGCTATCATAGGATGAAGATTTTACCTTATTTTTCCTTGTTTTCTTGGTTGTTTCTTCCTTTTCTTGGCCTCCTCTCTTCAAATCCAAATTTTTCACTTTGTTCTTCCCTCAAAATAGATCCAAAAATTTCAATAAAACATTAGGAAAGAAGGGGAAATGGAGAAGAAGAGGTTTAATAAAGAGAAAGCAAGAAAAAACTAAGAAATTCCATACCTTTTGCTTTGTTTTTCTCCTTCTCTTCCTCTCCTTCTTTTGTGCCTCACTCTTAGGGTTCTTCCTCTGGTTTAGGGTAGAAACTAAATAAGCTAAATGAGTAAGGAGGTGGGGCACCTCATATATATAGGGAGGTTTAAGAAAAACTTTTTTAAAATTCTAATTTTGTCCTTTCGTCTTGGCATTTTTGTTTTCGATTCATTTTAGCTCCTTTTTTAGAACCATCTTTTTATTATAAAATTTAGGTTCCCAATTTAATAAAATACCTTTAGAATCACTCAAATTGGAGCTAAAAGCTTCCCAAAAGAATCCGTCAAATTTAGGTCAACTGATGTTGGAAAACGTTCACCAGAGGGATTTTAACTGTCTTTGGGCTTCCCATAGTTTTTAAAGCCTCTGAGAACCCTAAAGAATTCAAAAAATTTATTTAGAAAGACCTCCTATGAGAATTCCAAAATTTGCTCAAAATTATAAAAATGTTATTACGTTTCGTCAACCTTTCGTTTCTTTATTCTAACTCCATTTTTCCTTCCGTTTGAATTTAGGATTTTCATTTTTAAGAGTCTAGAATGCTACTTAAATTTTTATAGACTTTAACTAATTCATTTCGAGGAACTTGCTTTGAAAACACACTCATTTCTGTTGTTTAATAAAAACCAGACATTTCAGACTTAGGTAGAGCTACAAGTGGGAAATGTTTACAACTAGGAATTTTATGTAGGTAAACAATGCTAGAAATTCTTGTTCAATTGTTGATAGTGATGCTTTGGTAGCTTCAAGAATTAAGGTAACCATAAATTTTTATTTCCTTATTTTTGTTCAAAGCAAGCCAAAGTCAATTTACACTTTATGAATATAGGCCTGGTCTAGCTTAGAATCAATTTATAGTACCTTAAGCTATCATTATCCCCTTGTCTAATCTTGGTAAGCTTAACATATCTTAGCATGGATTTTTATTAGGTAATGCCACTATGCTAGAGAAGAAACAAATCAAATAAAGGGAATTTATAAAGCATTGGTACTTTTTTGTCTAATAAGTATTTGACTCTCATATTAAACATGACACAATGCTTTAAGTTGCAATACTAAACACTGCATATGTATTTTGTTGTATTGATATGTTCATTTTATGTCATATCTTATATTCCTGTCAATATTTGTGCTTGATAGCAAAGGTTGAAAACCATAACTACATTTCCAAAGTCAAATGTAGGGAATAAATGTGAATATATCCATAAGAATTTGAGTGATAGAGCTTTCTTCTTTCTTACGGCTCAAGGTATTTGTCTGTGAGAGAATAATCAATTTCCTAACAAACACAATTTTTGTTATTTTGGAGAATAATATTCTCCCATTCATTAAATAAGAGATGATGCATAAATAAATCAAGAACTGGCAAAATTTCTTTGATGCATAGTTTTCACGTGTCTTTATTCCTTCATCGAGCCATGAAAAGAATCTAATTTATCAATATTGACTGCAATATTGCAGTAAAAAGATAATAATGTTGATTAGAGTATAACCATAATTGATATTTATCAGTTAGCTAAAACAACTATTAAAACAAATTACTATGGAGCCAAAAAAAGGGACACAACACTTATTTCCCTTCTCCATTTAACAAACTCACTAAGAACTGTTAATGTTTCCTCCATTATGGGAACATTTGAGGTAAGTGATACTAACTTTCTGATATCTTCCTCAAAAATTCAATGGATACTATTAGAGATATTAATATAAGAAAAAAATTGAGGTAAGTTTTTTTTTGTATTTGTTACTTCGAAGAACCTTTTCTAATGAGTCAATACTATGACATTGAACTATAAAAATATTCATATATATAATTTTATTAAAAAACTTGATAGCCGATACTTAAAGAACTTTATCAAAGTAGTGTCTTAATATAATCAACAATGAGTTTTTGCTTAACAATTTAAACTTCTATGTTGAAGTAGTCCTTCCAATTAAGTGTTTGATATTTTCCATTTCATGATTAAATTTAGTTTTAGCATATGATACAACGGGCCTATATTATGTCCGCACTTCAAACCTAAAGGGTTTTCACGGGAGAAGGAGTGTTAAATTACTCAATTAGTCACCTAAAGTTTCATTCCATTCTTAATTGATTCATACAATTTAAAAATTTGAACGTAATGGGGTCCTTATATTTTTAAAATATTTAATTTAGTTTTGTTCATTAAATTTGAGTCAAAGTGCCTTTAAATTATAGTGACATGGTTAGTTATTGCTAACTCGATACTCTAGATATACAAGATTTATGTAAATAAAAGGATTGAAGGTATATAATGGAGTAAATTCCAATCACATGTGCACCATATAATGCTACTTTGGTTAAGTGGCAATGGCAAGTTAGCATAATCATGCATATTTTAAATTGTCCCCTTAAGCAAGGTCTCTAGTTCAAGCATTGTGAATGGAGAAAATAGGTGTTAGAAGAGTTTTGCCCCCTTAGTGGATCCACCTAGCTAGACTCAAATTAGGCGAGGCTTAAGCAACTTTCAGATACTAAGGGTCTTAGACTAAAAAACACAACACATGATTGATTATATCAATAGAATTTATCATACACTAATGAAAGTATAATGACACAAACTAAAATTTAAAAAAATGTTAAAACTATAGTGACTCAATTACAAACTTTAAAATAATCATGACTAAATTGAAAATTAAATAAAATTTTGAGAAATAATAGAATAATTTAATCTTGATATAACTTTATTGTTAATAAATATTGACATATTAGCACCATTGAATATGATGCTCATCCTCATGTTTGTTGTAGTTTCTACTAAGCGCATAAACTCAAGAAGTATTAAGTGATGTTGAAAACCTCACAATAGAGAAAATTGATGACATTTTGAGATAGCTTCTTAAGGATTCTAAAGAAGGTTCATTGGAAACTAAAGGGTGGCTTACCTATAATTCAACATATACTATCTTAAAAGTTGCTATGAATGGTTACACAAGAATTCTAGCAAGGACCTACCCGTCTTTCTGCATTAATTCTCTTTGCCCTAGCTTTATGAAGACAAATATGAATGAACACTTTGGCCAGTTAACTCCTGATGAAGGAGCTGAAAGTGTTAAGATTGGCCTTGCTACCTAATGGTAGCCTTTTTGGCCTCTTCTTTATAAGAAGTGAAGAGAGATCATTTTGATCAACGAATATTGTTATTTTCAACAAATCTTAATTTACTCAAATTATTAATATATAAACATTTTGCTAATGAGAAATGAAACCTGATATTATGTGTCATATTCATGTTTTAATGTTGGTCATTTTTAAACTCGTTTTCCATTCTTCTTAATAAAGTTTTCTATTCAATTATCTGAATGCTTCATCCTTTGAAGGATGAAATTGTGTAACCACCCAAAACTTTATGTTTATATTCGTTTGGTGGTTTCATTCTTTATTGAATTTGTAACACCTTAGCATTCAAAGTGCTACTAAATGCACTAATTTATCATAGTAGAAGAAATTTTTGCTATAAAATTCCTTCTTTTCATCAGTAGTTCGATTCTATAATGAATTCCATAAACATTTAATTAACAAAATATCTATTGACTGATCTAATATGCCTGATGTTCATAAGATTATATAACTATTACTCAAATGAGACCCTCAAGGGTTCAGATAATAACACAACTAGTCCCTAAATTGAAAAACTGTACAAATAACATTGTCTCATAATTATTACTACAATTATCTCAAAGCAACTACTATTAATTTGTCTTGACTATTAGCGTTGACTTTATATCCAGTTTGACTTGTTTTCTACCATTCCATCAATCTATCATTAGCATTGCATTATTAGTACCACAATCCCTATTTAAACATATTATCAAGCACAGTGAGAATTTACATTTTCAATAAGAACACAATTAATTTTGGAAAACTAATAATTGTCTAGCTACCACATATACAAAAACATTTTTCTTTACCCTTTATCTAAGGCATATGAAGATAGCACTATAGCACAACATATAAATAACACATAGCATATTGATATACAAGGAAAAGAGTTTACATATATGTCTGTGTACTTAACATGTTTAGACTATATATATCTTAATGAGATCATTTCTATATATGAAACAGCATGATAAAATTACCATACCCAAGCATCATGCCCTTCATGGTAGTCAATGCACAATCATATACAGATATTATAACACTTATATTAAGTTTGATACTATATATTTTTATCTCAATTCACAGAAGGTAATTCTTAAGCATTATTGATTCAATTTAATCATATTAAGTTTAATTCATCATATTTGTTATATCACACAAATTGGGTAAATTTAAATGGGCTTTATCATTTCATTCATAAGATCTTACCATGGTTCATAAGGTAGTACTCCAATGAGTATATTATAATATCATTGTATCATATCATTGTACATGCCTCCTAAGAAGATGCAAACGATCCTACCTTGAAAGTTCTAATAAAGATGAAAATTGTCTCCTAAGTAACATATCAAGCATCTTATACTACTTGATATAGATTTAGGTTTTTGAAATCATAGGTAACCTACTAAGTATTCCATCCTACTTAGTGTGACATTTAAGTTTTCATTGCTATCAAGAAGGAAGACTACTTTTCGTAGTCTCCATAATCATTCGAGCATGACATTCTAGACAAAACTAAACATAGCTCCAATGTCTTTTAGAGTGGATTTATAAATTATAACCTGAAATTTGAAGCGTACTATTGAAATTTGGACATACTTCTCAGTTTTGCGAGTCTACATGTTTTTTATACATATAATTTTCTATTGCTTATTGCCAATTGCTTTTGCATGCTTCGTGTGGCCATTCATATTGTTTTGTATGTATGGAGTACATTATATAAGGTGTCAGGCAACAAAAGCATCAATATAGATATGTGTATAACTAAATATTTATATTTTCATGTGTATATATTAAATTAATTAATTTATGATATATTACTTTATCTTGTAAGAACAATAATCCTATTCTAGTTAGATACTAATTCTAAATAAATCTTCACATAAATAATGTTGTTTTAATTTTTCTTAAGTAAAATATATTTTTTAGTAATTTTTATTAAAGTTTATTTATTACTTAGCAAGATACTTAAATTAACTCTAATTTTACTAAATAAATGTGTATTTGATCTCATCATTATTTGATTTTCTTGTTCACTTCTTCCCTTTTTCCTATTTTAAAATGCTCAAGCTTTCTCAAAAAGATAAAAATGTGGCTTATTCAAGAAGTTTTCCCTTCTCTTGTGAGTTTCTCCATCTTAAGTTTCTCTAACAAACCTCTCTCCTTTAATAGTTTGGCCAAAATTATAGTTTGACCCATAGTAGAAATTATGAGATTTTATCTTAAACTTTTAATAATTACATTTTTTACTCAAACTTTTTCTAAAATATTTCTATCCCACGAATATTTTTCTTCTATTATTATGGCCCAAAGAATTCAAGGAATTTATCAAAATTCCTTTCCTAAATATTTATTATTAAATTCTCTACTAATTAGTTACCACTAATTAATTCTTAAAAATTTCCAATAATTTTTATTGAATTCCTAATTGAGCCTATAAATTTCTATTATACTCCTAATAAAATCCTTAGTTTTTCTTGTACTTAAAACTTATAGAAATTTCATATTTTCTCATGAAATCTTTAACTAAATGTTTTATTTTTATTTTTTATCTCACCTAATATCAATTTACTTAAGGGTAGATATTACATAATTTATGTCACATCCTGCGACCGAAGGTGTTACCGACACAAAAGATAGCTAAACTTTCTTTTGTAAGCCAGCACTAAGCCAAATTCTACCCATCACTAAAGAATATCTGTAATAACCTAAAGCACGGGTACAGGTTTAAGGCTAGCAATAGACAAATGGAATTTTTTTTTTTCTTTCTTTCTTTTTCTTTCCTTTTGTTATCACTTTTCTGCTATACCAAATATACCCCTATTTGCTTAATTAAAGTTTGGGTTTTTAAGTCATTTCCTCTGTCCATCTTTTGCAACACGTTTTCTTCCACCTAATGGCATCTTTTCAATCAGAGAGCAAGGGCAGGAGACGAACAAAAACAATTGCAACCCATCATCCATTTTTTCCGCTGCAACTTACTTCTTCTTGTTTCAGTTTCTGCATGCTACTTCTGGATACAACTTCCACTACATTGAGCTATTTTCAGGCATCATATTTTCATGCTAAATGGTCTCTGTTTTGGGTAGAATTTTCAATGTCGGGGTGGCTAGTAAGACACGTTTATCTCCCCTTTCAAGCTTTCCTACTTAATGGCTTATTGGGTCCTCTAATAATGCTCACAAAAAGCCACCCTTCATGCCTTTCTTTTCTCCCTAACTCTTGGCTATTTTGATGCAGAAGGAATGGTGTATGGAGTTGCTTGGTAAGTGTGGACTTGGGGGCCAAGGGAGTGAGAGGGCTATGTTTATTTGGAGCTCTAAAATTCAAGCTTTCATTGTGTAGGTGTTCTTTTCTCTTGTGGTATTAATTCTTCCTATTTGATACCTCCCATCTGTGGTGTCTGTTGCCATGAACTCTATATGTGTGGGTATGTGATTACTGTAGCTAAAAGTGGAGGGGATTGAGTAGCCATGTAATTTGGGGTATGTACACATATACAAGAAACATAGCTAAAAAAAATGAAGGAAGAAAATGGGTTTTTGGTATTATGACCCCATATTATTTTGAGCTATTATTGGTCAACAGAATTCAAAAAAATTAAAGACTCAAAAATTTTGAATATAAGAATTTTGGAAATTTTGTGGGGAAGAATTGTATATTTGGTACTAGAAATGTCATGAGAAGCATACATAAAGGGATCTGACTAGTCACTATAACTTAAGAGGAACTTCATCTTTTTATCATTATTATGAAACATGGGCGATATTCTAATACTAAGACTTTGTGAACTGGTGTTGTAGGACTTTCAGGGAGAAATAGAAACACTAAGAATTTATCAAAGGATACGATAAGAAATTTGTTTTGATGTCATCGTAAGGGGTGAGTAAATAATGCCGGCTATAGCTTTTACTTCAAGAATTGTGGTTACATACTCCTCAATTATCGTATTTACTTTATTAAGTATGTTTTTGATTAATCACATCAATGAATTTACTTTCTTAAATATGTTTTTGGATTATTTATGCGTTTGAATGCTTGTTGAGTATTTTTGGACTATAGGAATAATTACTGATCTACTTTGTCATATGTTGGAACTATAGGTACATAGGAGTTAGAATTTGATTCACTTTAAGTATGTATTTATGAGATTATTTTTAGAGGAAACTATCTATTTCGGAATCGTACAGCTAACTGCAGTAGAGGTTAGCCATAGTGCACTGTGATGAGTACCCCAGTTAGTAGGGGTGTTGCTAGCCCCGCGTGGTTGGCCACCATACATGGATCTGATTTCATTTTCGCGAGCAATTTGCTCAGCATCTATGTTACTTACCCTCGCGGGCTGTGTGCTTTGTGTTTGGTTAAATTTGGCACTAATTAGATGTTTCCCACTGCAGTAAGACTTGATTTACCTAGAAATTTCTTATATATATATATATTGTTACTTTTATAATTTTCCTTGTAAATTAATATTTGAATAAGAGCCTATTGTTTTTACACTATATAGTTAGCCTTGTTTACTCACTGAGTTTCGTCTCACTCCTTTTATTTTCTATTTGTCTCAGATAGTAGGTTGGAGCCTGATTCTCCCTCAGCAACTTAGCATTGGCACTTTCCTACATTTTGTTGAACTCGCATTTATTCGTGTGGGCATCTTTTGTTATTGTTTTAGAATTCATTTTATATTGTAGACTATGGTCTGGAGCTCCACTGAGTCACAGATAGGAATTTCCCCCACCCCTAGAAACTGATGTAATTTGGTTTGGATTGATAGCTAAATTTTCTTATGATATTTTAGAACTAGCTGATTGATTTGTAGAAATTTCGGCAAAGTCTCTCTTATAATTTGGACCAGAGTCTTTGGAACTATACTTATATAATGCTTATATGATTTTGTAATTGTTGTATTTGGTTATGATCTTTGGTGTTAAATCTTAAGGATATTCTTTAGTGAT
The DNA here is from genome assembly GCA_032878935.1 of Erythrophleum fordii. Taxonomy (NCBI): domain Eukaryota; kingdom Viridiplantae; phylum Streptophyta; class Magnoliopsida; order Fabales; family Fabaceae; genus Erythrophleum; species Erythrophleum fordii. Next base: position 709,123 of record JAVQMF010000021.1, read on the forward strand.
GGGTAGAATTTGGCTTAGTGCTAGCTTACAATAGATCTCACTATTGGAAGATATATTTGAGGCTTTTATGATCTATGTAAATCTCACATGTCTCACTATATAATTAATGCCCCCAAATTTTAAGAGCAAAGACTACTGCTGCCATCTCCAAATCATGACTCGGGTAATTCTGCTTATGCTTCTTAAGTTGTCTAGAGACATAAGCAATCACATGACCATGCTGCATCAATACACACCCCAAGCCTACCCTGAAGGCATCTCCAGATCCCGAGGGTAATGTCAAAATCGGTGCAGAAGCCAGAAAATCTTTCAATTTCTGAAAATCCTCTTCATAATTTTCAGACCATTGAAATTTCACATTCTTTTGGGTTAATCTTGTTAATGGTATAGCTATTTTAGAAAAGTCTTTAACAAATCAACAATAATAACCTGCTAAACCTAAGAAACTATGAACCTCTGTAACGGTAGTAGGTCTCGACCATTTTTGAACCGCTTCCACTTTACTTGGATCTACTTGTATCCCATCTTTTGAGATTACATGACCCAAGAAGGCTATTTTTTCTAACCAAAACTGACATTTAAAAAATTTAGCATACAACTGATACTCCCTTAACACTTGTAATAACATTCTCAAGTGTTGCCCATGCTCTTCATGACTCTTAGAATAAACTAAAATGTCGTCAATAAAGACAATGACAAATCGATCCAAGAACGACTTGAAAACTTGAGTCATTAAGTCCATAAATGCAGTTGGGGCATTAGTTAACCTAAACGACATTACTAAAAATTTATAGTGACCATATCGGATTCTAAAAGCAATTTTAGGGATATCTTCGCCTCTTATTCTCAACTGATGATAATCCAATCGCAAGTCAATTTTTGAAAAACATTGAGCTCCCTACAATTGGTCAAATAGATCATCTATTCGAGGCAAAGGATATCTATTCTTCACTGTCACTTTGTTCAACTGCCTATAATCTACACATAAATGGATAGAACCATCCTTCTTTTTAACAAAAAGTACAGGAGCACCCCAAAGGGATGTGCTAGGGCGAATAAAACTCTTATCCAACAAGTCTTGTAATTGATTCTTTAATTCACTAAGTTCCATAGGTGCCATTCTATAAGGAGAAATGGATATAGGCTGAGTATCCGGTAGTACATCAATACAAAATTCAATTTCCCTTTCACGGGGTAACCCTAGTAATTCCTTAAGAAAAATATCAGGAAATTCTTTTACCACCGGGACTTGTTCCAATGTTGGAATCTGCACTCCCATATCTTTGACCATCGATAAATATCCTTGGCAGCCCTTCTTAAAGAGCCTTTGAGCTTCAATAATAGATATTAAGTTGTTTGGTACTTCACTTCGATCGCCTTGAATGATAAGGGGAGGTTTACCTAAAAAGTTACATCTTACTAATTTAAGATAGCAATCCACAACTACATAGCATAATGCTAACTATTCCATTCCAAGTATCACATCAAACTCTGCTATTGCTAGTATTAACAAATCGGCTAATGTCTCATTATCAACCATTGTAATCACACAAGCCTTACATGCCTGATCAACTATTATAGATTCCCCCACTGGGGTCGCAACTTGTAATGGATAATTTAATTTTTCAAAGTCTTTACCAATCTTCTTTGGAAAATATGGAGATATATAAGAGTGCGTAGAGCCAAGATCAAATAATAAATAAGCAGCATACGAACAAACTGTAAGTGTACCTATTACCACGGCATTGGATGCCTATGCATCTTATCTATTTAATGCAAAAACTCAAGCTTGACCACGTCCTACAATTGTCTGACCTCTGCCTACAGCTGCTCCACTACTACTACCTCTACCACTTTGAACAGTAACTGTACCAGTAGATTGAGCCCCTGTTGATAATTGCCTAGTAGGTCAAATTAATCCTTGACTAGAGGTAGGATAATGTTGTGGGCAATCTCTCACCAAATGTCCAACTTTCCCACAACGAAAGCTTGCTCCCGTCTCCCTGTGGTAAGTGCCAGTATGTATCTTCCCACAAATAGAACAAGGACCCCTAGGTTGGTGGGACTAAGTAGAAACTGAGGTAGGCACTGTGCTAACACCTCGGTACAATGTCCTATGCTTGTCAGTACTAGCAGAAAGTGAAGTCAGAGATCCTGTAAAGGCCTAAATAGGTTTCTGATAACTCTGAGGCCTAGGCCCATGAGAAGATCCAACTACAAATGAACTACCTCCATGCCTTCATTCATTATCACCCTTCCTCTTTCTCTGAGAAGTGTCTTTCTCTCTATCCTTCATCTCTATCATATGTACACAATCTACAACAGTTGAATATGAAGGAAAAAGATTCATCTGTGGAGCAATCACCTTATACAACATTCGAGGCAACCTATTCATAAATCGCTTGATCATGTTCCTCTTAATAGGGACTAGATGTAGGGCATATCGAGATAATTGTGTGAAGCGGATGTCATAATCGGAAACACTCATACTTGGAATTAGTTTCAAAGCCTTAAACTCTCTAGCCCTAACATCCCAAACACTCTGTGGCAAGAAACGATCCACAAAAAGTCTCTTAAATTCTTCCCATAACATTGGGGGAGACCCAACTGGCCTCTCACCCAACAAAGTCTGATACCATATGTAGGCTGTATCTTGTAACTGAAATCCAGTAAACTCGATTGATTTCACACTCGAGCAACTCAAAGCTCTACATATCTTTTCAATGCCATCAATAAATTGCTGAGGATCCTCCTGACTGTCTGTTCCGGAATAAGTGGGAGGCTTCAATTCAAAAATTGAGAAAGAGTTACTATAACCTCTTTCTCTTCTCTCGCAACTTGAGGCTCTACTGGTCTTGGTTGAACTGGTGGTACAACTTCCTCTAAGGGCTGCGGAGGCTCTACTCTATCCTCAAATGAAGGTTGCCTAGGGGGTTGAATAGTCCCATGACCCTTACCTCGACCTCGACCACGACCTCGGATGGGCGGGGTAGCTTGTTAAGCTAACGCACATGCAGAAGCCTCATCTATAACAGCTAATCTATTAATTGAACGAATTTTGGGTGGCATCTTCACTCTACAATAGAAATAGCAAACATTTAGATCATTCTCCTAATTGAAGTTTTAAGATGAACTATCATCACATTCAACAGGATGATAAACTTAAAAGAATAAGAGAGGACTTAATAATTGAGTGGCGCAGCTGAAGCATGGTGGGCCCATAACCCACAGGTCCCTGGCTTGAAACCTAGCTTTGATACCAACTTGTCACATCCTGCGACTAAAGGTGTGACTAACATGAAAGATAGCCAAACTTTCTTTTTTAAGCCAACACTAAGCCAAATTCTACCCATCACTAAAGAATATCTCTAAGATTTAACATCAAAGATCATAACCAAATACAACAATTGCAAATCATATAAGCATTATGTAAGTATAGTTCCAAAGACTTTGGTCCAAATTACAGGGGAGACTCTACCGAAATTTCTATAAATCAATCAACTAGTTCGAAAATATCATAAAGAAATTCAGCTATCAATCCAGACCAAATTACATAATTTTATATTTAGTATAAATTTAAAAAATAAAAAGGAACAATTTGAAAAAAAAAAACTCATAAACAAGTTAGCTATAATATATATATAATGATAATATATATGATTAAATTTTTTAAAAAATAATTTTTTTAAAAAATCACATCATGAATAATTTAAAAATAATAATTTTACAGAAAAATAAACCTTTCTTTAATATATATATATATACACACACACACACACACACACACACACACACACACTTAAAAAAAGCATCGCTACTTCTATGTTAAAATTTTATAAGAAAAATTACAAGTGAAGATTCCAAATTAAAAAGAAATTATTTTGAAGAATCTAATAAAAAAAATTTTGACTTGAGATCATGAATTATAATTTTTTTTATGTAGTTTAAATTTTTTATTTTTGAATCCTTTAGAATAATTTCAAAATATAAGACTTTGTAATATAATTATTTTTAATTTAAAATTATAAAATATAATTTTTTTCAATTTTATACATAACATATATTGAATTAGGTAACAACCGTGCACATGTGCAGATATTATAACACTTATATTAAGTTTGATACTATATATTTTTATCTCAATTCACAGAAGGTAATTCTCAAGCATTATTGATTCAATTTAATCATATTAAGTTCAATTCATCATATTTGTCATATCACACAACTTAGGTAAATTTAAATGGGCTTTATCATTTCATTCATAAGATCTTACCATGGTTCATAAGGTAGTACTCCAACAAGTACATTATAATATCATTGTATCATATCACTGTGCATGCCTCCTAAGAAGATGCAAACGATCCTACCTTGAAAGCGCTAGTAAAGATGAAAACTGTCTCCTAAGTAACATATCAAGCATCTTATACTACTTGATATAGATTTAGGTTTTTAAAATAATAGGTAACACACTAAGCATTCCATACTACTTAGTATGAGATTTAAGTTTTCATTGCTATCAAGGAGGAAGACTACTTCTCATCGTCTTTATAATCATTGGAATATGATATTCTAGACAAAAGTAAACATAGCTACAGTGTCTTTTAGAGTGGATTTATAAATTATAACCTGAAACTCAAAACTTAAAGTCATTGAAGGTAGACTACTCTTTATAGTCTTTATGATCATTGGAACATGACATTCTAAACAGGAGTAAATATAGCTAAAGCGCCTCTAAAATAGATCTACAAATTATAACATGAAACTCAAAACTTAAAATCACATAAAAGTCTCTTAACCTCAGTGACCCTTTTTACATAACATTGTTCCAAGAAAAATAGGACACGAACTTGAAAGGGACTCTGACCCATTTTGTTCCCATATGATCGTACTTCTCTTTTATATAGATAGAGAGTTGTCTCTATCTTCATAGACCATCTTCTATTTATATTGCCTTGCTCCATCGGTGGTTTCTTAACCACTTATGTATATATATATATATATTATAACATGCCATTATAAATATTATGCAATGATTGTAAGGTTACACATAATCATTAGATTGTTTAACTTTCCTATTCCATGTTATCCAAATCATGTTTCATGGTACACAGCACAACAATACCAATATAATGAGAAGCCCATATTTAAATAAGTATGGACAAATAATGCATTAATAATCCCATGTGTGACCATTATAACATACGTAAATTAAACACATCAAGAATTACAATAATTCCTAAATTTAACATACCAAAAATATAATAATAAATTCTTGAATTAAACATACCAAATTTTACTAATAAATTCCTAAATTAAATGTATTGAATATTTATCAATAAATTCCTAAACTATGTATACCAAACCCTTCTAATAATAAATTCTTAAATTATCTATACCCAATATTTAATTATAGATTCCTAAATTAAACATACCTAACATTTAGTCATAATTTCCTACATTTAATAATAAATTCCTAAATTATTTATATCAACATTAAATAATAAAATTCCTCAATTAAATATACTAAAACATAATAAAATTCCTCAATTAAATATGTCATATTTTTAATAGTAAAATCCCCAAATTAAAAATCCCACAAATTATTTTTAAGTATCCTCTAAAGATATAACTTTTAAATATTTTAAGGAAACATAAACTATTATTATACATTAGAGGAGGACAAAATAATATGTTCTTCTTTATTTCGCCAAGTTCTCTTCTTCTTTCTTTTCCATTTACTCCCCTCTTTCTCGCTGTTCTTTCTTCTTTCTCCCTCACTTGCGTCCCTCTCTCTCTCGATACTTTACTGCTTCACTTCTCACCCCCTCTTTTTCTTCCTATCTCTCTTTCTCTCCTTTTTTCGCCTATCTCGCTACTTCTCTTTTTCTGGACGTCTCCTGTGGTTATGCCGAGAATGGGAGGAATGGAACTATTTATTGAAGATATTGTCCAATCAGATTTTGACTATTTTTCCATTAATCATGACTTATATTTAATAAAAATGTAGAGGCAGGGGAGCAACTCTTTCATCTTCAAGTTGGCCAATGACGTAAGCGTACTGTTGAAATATGGACGTACTTCTCAGTTTCGCGAGTTTACATGTTTTTTATACATATAATTTTCTATTGCTTATTGCCAATTGCTTTTGCACGCATCGTGTGGCCATTCATATTGTTTTATATGGATGTAGTACATTATATAAGGTGTCAGGCAACAAAAGCATCAATATAGATATATGTATAATTAAATATTTATATTTTCATGTATATATGTTAAATTAATTAATTTCAGATATATTACTTTATCTTGTAAGAACAATAATCCTATTCTAGTTATATACTAATTCTAAATAAATCTTCGCATAAATAATATTGTTTTAATTTTTCTTAAGTAAAATATATTTTTTAGTACTTTTTATTAAATTTTATTTAATACTTAGCAAGATACTTAAATTAACTCTAATTTTATTAAATAATTTTGTATTTGATCTCATCATTATTTTATTTTTTTCTTCATTTCTTCTCTTTTTCCTATTTTAAAATACTCAAACTTTCTCAAAAAATCAAAATGTGGCTTATTCAAGAAGTTTTCCCTTCTCATATGAGTTTCTCCATCTCGAGTCTCTGACAAACCTCTCTCCTTTGGTCGTTTGGCCAAAATTATATTTTGACCCATAGTAGAAATTATGAGATTTTATCTTAAACTTTTAATAATTATATTTTTGACCCAAACTTTTACTTAAATATTTCTATCCCACAAATATTTTTCTTCTATTATTATGGCCCAAAGAGTTCAATGAATTTGCCAAAATTCCTTTACTAAATATTTATTATTGAATTCTCTATTAATTAATTACCTCTAATTAATTCTTAAAAATTCCCAATAATTTTTATTGAATTCCTAATTGAGCCCATAAATTTCTATTATACTCCTAATAAATTCCTCAATTTTTCTTGTACTTAAAACTTACAGAAATTTCATATTTTCTCATGAAATCTTTAACTAATGTTTATTTATTATTTATCTCGCCTAATATCAATTTATTTAAGGGTAGATATTACATAATTTACTTCATCTCAACACTTCATTGCACATTCAAACATCTTCTGTCTCAAAAGCTAGATCGATCCTGAATATTTCAAATTTCTATCAAGCAAATATCTTTTTTATTTAACTTTTTTCCCCAAATACAAACAACAAACTCAAGTTTAATTATAGACTAAATATTTTGGTCGTTAAAATATGTAAGCTTTCTCAAATTGGTCTCTTGTATTTAAGTCCTCTCAATTCATTATTTTAATTATATATTTTTCATCAACTTAGTCCTCATATAAATGTCAATCATGCCTTTCTTAGTCCAATTGCCGACATATGGATGAACAATATGTACACCTTATTTCGTGTTTGCAATTAAGAAGATACGATTCAAATTGACAAAAATAACCAAATTAATGAACAATGAATAAGTGAAATTTAAGATTAAGAGTAATTGAAAACAAGATACTAGATTAAGAAAATTTATATATTTCATGAATGAAAATTTTATATAATATAAAGTGTTACCATCCTAGTACTCTTTGTTGTTGTTCTCAAACTTTGTTCAAAAGTTAAATTGCATTATCCAACAGTTTTATAAGAGCATATTTATATTTCTCCTCATTATTCAAAATGGATCTTTGCCTTATTACATATAGGATGCAGTTATTGAGAAAAATAAAAAATAAAAAGCTTCCAATGTTAAATTTTTTTTTTCCAACTTCTAACATTAGAAATTATTTGACCTTATACCTTTCAGTCTATTTCTTTTCAGCTATACAGAGTGCATTTATTCCCAAACTAAAGAATATCTGAATTGTTTATTATTGCAATTGAAAGCAGAGAGAGCCAAAATAGGCTAAATGGCAATGGGAACCGAGACAATGAAAGGAGGTTTCTTAGAAGTTGCCTTCAATTATAAAGCCAAAATTGCTTGGTAAGGTACCAGTGAACAAACTCCTTATCAATGTCTTTATGCTTCCAAATTACTCAAGCGGTGAACTTTGGTCTAACGGACGTTCCACTTCACTTGTCAAATACATCCAGATCGGCAGAACGTTTCCTCCCATTGCTAAAGAGAGGAAAGAGCCAATAAAACGTTTCTTTTAAGGCCAGTACCAGCACCTTCCTTGTTTGTCTGCTCATCGTTTTTACGTTGGCTTAAATCAAATTAAAGCCTCAAACTTTTAGGCAACCTGAGAGTTTTCCTGTGGAACTTATCTGAGTATTATTGATTTGGCATGAAATTTCAATTTATGATTTAAAAGTAAAAGTAACCATAAACCAAAACGCAGTATTATTTAAATGGAAAAACTCGTTTATCGAAACGAATTTTTTATATGAGATGTTATTGTGTTGTATTATTTTATTAAAATTGAAATTTTGGTTCACTTGGCTGGCTGAAATTAAATTCCAGTATGCATAGTCTTCGTAGAACCAGTGAAGTCTGCGTATGCAAAGTCTTCGTAGAACCAATAAATTAAATTCCAGTATGCAAAGTCTTCGTAGAACCAGTAAATTAAATTCCAGTATGCAAAGTCTTCATAGAACCAGTAAATTAATTCCAGTATTCAAAGTCTTCATAGAACCAGTAAATTAAACTCCAGTATGCAAAGTCATCGTAAAATCATATTACGGCAGGGAAGGAGGTGGGGTCCAGCTTCTCTCCCGTTCTTGGGGAGAACAGGATGTTGGAGAATTTGGCCTCGTTAATTTTTCTAATAGAAAAAGAAAAATAATAAAATAAAATAAAATAACCAAAATAGATTGACGAGATGTCTCACTCCTGGAGTGGACGGGAGAGAAGTTGGAGGGAGGGATTTTTACAAATTCCAATACTTCAATTAATGTAAGACAAAGAGAAGCCACAAAGGAAAAGAGACATGACTTACGCATAAATTGATACACAAAAGCATTAGATATAAAAATAAAAATATATATAATAAAATAATTATATTTAATATGATATAAAAAAATTTTAATATCATTCTATTTATATATTTAATTAAATAAAAATAATAAATAATAAAAATAATAAAAAATAACTTCTATATTTAAAAAATGTTAAAGTAAAAAAATAATAATATGATAGACTTTATATAATTTAGATATAATAATTACTTTAGATTTAGTATTTATGAAATATAAATAAATCTTTTCTCTAAGCATACAAAATATATATCTAATAAGATTATTTAATAATTTTTTTTTCTTCTACATATCCTTCTATCAAACGGAGGATTAACCTTTTTGTTATGAATGCATGCTGGGGTATCTACGGAAGCTCTTTTATTAGGGAGTGTTTGGTTGAGGGTTTTTGGAGGGAAGGGGAAGGGATGAGATGGGGATAAGGTGTTTGGTTGGATAAAATTGGAGAGGAGAGGAGGTGTGGGGTATTTTTTAAATTTTAATTTACTTTTTTGCCCTTTTTAATTTTTTAATATTTAATAAAAATTAAGATAATTTTTTATCAGAAATTAAAAATAAAAAAGATTGAAATTTATAATTTTTTTAAAAAATTATTGATATAAATAATTTTTTATAAAAAATAAAATTAAAATAATATAAAGAATAAATTTGTCCAAATATAATTACATCCCCTCCCCTCCTGAACCAAACAATAATCTCTCCTTCCCTCCTTTCCCCTCCGTTGAACCAAACGGAGCCTAAGAATACTTTGGCAATTTAATGGATTGTCCTCCAGATTAGGTCCTGCCCCAAAATATAGTTTATCCTAAGAACTTTAGAGTAATTATTAATTTTTAATATCAACTTTTTATGCAATATTACTTATTAAAACTAAATACCCTTAATATTGTGATTTCTCAAATTATTTTTTTAGAATTAAAATTTCTATTTCAGTATTTTGTTAGACTAGAATTTTATATTTCAATTGCTTATACATAATAATTTAAAAGAATAAAATATTTACTTCATTATTAGTTATTGAATTTGAGAATATTTTAGAAATATGGTGATTTCTATTACATGCTTTTTGTACTGTTTAGAATTTGTCTTTTTTTTCCCCCCATTTATAAGATTGTGTTTAAGCCTGAAAGATCGTTTGGTTAACTAAGAGAAAAAAAATAAAAATTTTAGATAATATGTATTATATTTTTATAATTATTATTTAATAATATTTTATGATATTTTAAAATAAAATATAAAATCATATTTTTTATTATTTTTATTTTTATTTTTAACTTTATATCAAAATTTTATCAATCCACGGTTCAAGAAAACGAACGCCCAAATCGATCGGATCGGATCGTTTGTGATTTGATGAATCCGAATCGTGAGAATATGCGGGAATCAATCTCAGTGGGTTCCCGTACGAGTCACATGTTTGAAAACTGATCTGTTGTTTTCTTGTCCTTAAGCCCAACTCCATGGTCTTTTGTCCTTTGCCTTCGCAGATCTGAATCACTTTATATAATCCCGAGGAACTCCCTCAGCTCCGCCATTGAAGATCTGCTTCAAATTTTGAGCCCAAGCTCCTGTATCCGACGCTCCAATCTGTAAGCTCTCTTTCATTTTCCCTGAACTACCAAGGCAAGTTCAAATATTACTCCGATTATGGTTGTGGCTTGTAATCCTTGTTCTGCATTAATGGGGGTCCGAAGTGGAAGATGGATTCTGCAATGTTGAAGAATTCCCTTAAGTACTTGATTTCTAGATTTGGGCTTTTGTTTCTTTTTTCCAACTTTCAGTTGGATTTTCGGAAGGATAAGCAATGCTGAATTGTTATTTGGAAATTCAGTTCTAACTACGCTCAGCTTAAATCGGCTTCCCAATTTGAAGTTGAATAGGTGTGAACTAGATTTGGTTTTAAGTTCCACAGTTTTTTGTTTCTTTTTGCACTGCCCAAAAATTTGAATTACCTTAAGATTTATTAGAGACTCAATTTGCGTTACCCGTTGTCAGTTTTTTCTCAAGTGTCTGATTTAAGAAAAAAAATTCTTCGATGCAGATGCTGAACTTTATCTATTTAATTAATAGTGTTTTGATTTAATAAGAGTTTTATTCTATTTCAGAATATTTGATCATCGTTATCCATATCAAGGATAACTATCTCTTTTGTTAGGAGTTTTAATTTACAGTTCTAGTTGGTTACGGTTATTCATCTTTTCTTATTGATTAATAAATTTGAGATTATTGAGTTAAGTTCAGATAGTTGTTTTGCATCAATCACTTTTGAGGGTACATTGATCATTGTAAAAAGTTGCTGATTTCTTGTTTGAAAATATATTTACTCAAAGCTGAATGAAAATCTATAATGCACAGGTTTTGCAGGTTTATTTGCAGAATATAAGCCTTAATGGCTGCTAGGCAACCCGGCTTAATTGCATTATTTGATGTCGATGGGACTCTCACAGCTCCAAGGAAGGTATATATTTAATCTGGAATTAAAGATAGTTAGAATGTTTAATGACAGCATGATATATCAATGCAGCAATTTGATATGTTTCTATGAAAGGTCTTTTTTTTTTTTAAGTCATCTGAGATTACACAGTGCTCATTATAAAATTTAATCACGGATTTTTTCTTCACTCCCTTCTCTGGTTTGTCAAATAAAACTAGAACTCTAGATTTACTCTTTTAGAATGTTCAGGCATATATTACCTCTACTTAATATGTCCCACTCAAATGCAAGGGGGTTACTTTGGAGATGTTAGAGTTCATGCAAGAACTACGGAAGGTACATAATTGAAAATTTTAAAACTTTTTTAAGTTTATCCCTCGTTTGTGTCCATCTACCCTACTAAGCATAGATATTTTCTAACACCTTTTTTGTATCTGGTAATGTCTGAGCACAGGTTGTAACAGTTGGAGTTGTGGGGGGATCTGATCTTGTAAAGATATCTGAGCAACTTGGAAAGACAGGTTTGCTATGAGTTGAATTTTTGCTTTCTTCAAGCTATCAATGTTAGAGGCCTCTACAATTGAATGAAGTCTAAAGTTCTGTATGCTTATAGGCTGAAAATCATTGCTGTACACTCTATCTTTCCATTCTCTTATTTCTTCTTCCTTGCCCTCTTCATAAAGTGGGAAAATAGCTATACCAATTTTTGAGCACACCTTTTTGTCTTTGCAGTTATCAATGACTATGATTATGTGTTTTCTGAGAATGGTCTTGTGGCACATAAGGAGGGAAAACTCATTGGGACCCAGGTACTGCACATCATTACTAAGATGGTTTCTGGATAAATTTGTGTAGATCCTTGGAGTAATTGAAAACAACACATGCTACTATATCCTTTTTTTTTTTTTAACAAGTGTAGCTATTTTGTGAAATTAAGTAAGCATTATAAAAAGTGAATCCTAATATGGTGAACTTTTTTTTAAGTACACAGAAGATGGTTCAGCCTTCCATGGCTATAGAAAGTTAGATTTGTTCATGTCTAAATTAACAAAATTTTATAATTTGGTGAACTCTAGATCTTAGCAAGCACCACTCCCTCCCCCCCAACTGCCTCCATGTCTTGTTTATTTTTTAATGTAATTTTTTTTCTCTCTGATGTACCATAGTAACTTGTGTGTTGTCTTTCCAGAGCTTGAAGTCATTTCTTGGGGAAGAAAAGCTCAAGGTATGGCTATGTTTTGTATCTATTGAGGCATCTTACTTAAGGAAGACTGAAACTGGCCCGTTGAAGCTGACTAAATCAATATATATACTGGGTTTAAATAAATTTATTACCATTTAAAATTATAAGCATACCATATAACCAAACAAAATGACCAGAAAAATTTGAGTTGAACTGAGTTCATTATGGATAAAAGACAAGTGAATAAATGAGATTATACCCTTGACTTTGTGCATTAAATTCACTAATCTGAGTTGAACTATGAGCTTTATGTGAAGGAGACAATTAGTTTGCTGTTATATTGATAGAGTGGAGACTGTTTTGCAGGAATTTATAAATTTTACTCTTCATTACATTGCTGATTTGGATATCCCTATTAAGAGGTTAGTGGATCAAGAGACTAATATAGTTTTCATTTTGGTTCAACTTATAGGAAGCTGTTGATCTTATCTGACACGATAATATTTTTAGGGGAACATTTATAGAATTCCGTAGCGGGATGCTGAATATTTCACCAATTGGGCGAAACTGTAGCCAAGAAGAAAGAGAGGAATTTGAGAAGTATGACAAGGTGATGTATTTTGGATCATATCGTATTGACTAGAATTTTCAGTTTCCATAATTTGATATTATGCTAGGTGTATACCTAAAAGTTTGCATCCTGAGTTCTCAGGTTCACAACATACGCCCAAAAATGGTTTCTGTACTACGTGAGAAGTTTGCTCATCTTAACTTAACATTTTCGATTGGAGGACAGATAAGTTTTGATGTATGTGACCTTCATGATGATATCGTGACTTTTATTTGTCAAATGATTGGCCAACGGGTTTTAATTTGAATCCACTCAACAGGTTTTCCCTCAAGGTTGGGATAAAACATACTGCTTGAGATATCTTGATGGCTTCAATGAAATCCACTTCTTTGGTGACAAAACCTACAAGGTCAGTCCACAGGTTTATTATGTGCATTTCAAATTTTTGAGTATTGAACCAAATATCTGCATCGTCACCCATTTTCTGCCTCCATGAAAACATATGCTAGCTGATTTTGATTTCTATTTAATCTGCGTTTGTTGGCCCACTAATCATGATGATGGAAAGACCATCATGGTTAGTATCTGTTCTTGAAATTGACAAAAATCCTTTTTTTCTCTCTCTTTTAAACCTTCTTTTAAAGTATGCTGCAAAATGAAATTTCTCTCTGATTTTATTTCTTTTTTGAAGGAATGTCTAATAATAGCGCACAATTGAGGCAATCTCATTCTCAAAACCTAAGTTAGCTTTTCATGGCTTGTTCCATGTGCTTTTATATCTTTCATTATTGTGATAGATTCCTAGATCTCATGTACATGGAGTTGACCCAACTGTTCTATTATGCTTAAGTGCCAACTAAATTTCATATGATTCTTTTTTCTGTGATCAGGGTGGAAATGACCATGAAATTTATGAATCAGAGCGGACTCTTGGGCACACCGGTTAGTTGTTTTCTTGACTTAGATCATCACATCTGGGAATTTTGTTTTCTTGACTTTAGATCAGCATATGTTATGTAATTCCAAGTTCCTAACATTTTTTCTTTGTTTTTCAGTTACAAGTCCTGAAGATACAATGAAGCAATGTAAAGCCCTCTTCCTGGGAAACCCTAACGGCAATTCTTGAGATTATTGCGGCAGTATGTTGTAGACATTACTGAACAAATACCTTGCAGGTCTCCTCAAATAAGCTTTTTTTTTTTTTTTTTGGTTTTTTTGGTTGTATAATGGCAGAGGATTGCATTGCCTGCAAATATAATTCCTGCTTGTATTTCTATGAGCACCTTATTTTTTGGACCAATAACAAGCTGAGTTTTTCAGTTAATTTGACTCTCAGACCACCATTTTGTGAGATTGATACTAGACCTGATCATGGGTCGAATTCGTTTAAAAACGGATCGAGCTCATAAAAAAATTTGTGGCTCGGCTAATCTATGAATAGTACTCACGCTAAAAATACAATTTAAATTAGTCAGAAATTAAAAAAAAAAAAAACATGAAAGTGAAGAAGAAAACTATGAAGGAGAAAAAAAATGTTAGTTCAAAATAAAGGTTAACTAAATTAAAATTTAATTGAATTAAGGGTAATCTTTCGGTATTCAAAATGTACTCTACTTGACTTAGAGTATAATCAATCATTAGATGATGTTCATATCTAATTATTCTGAGTTTGATTCATCTATGGAGTGCCCTGGAAATAAAATCATAAATGCATATATGGATGTGGAGGAACCTTTTGATCACAAGGAATGTTTGGTTGACCGATGTAATAATAAAAAGAATATAAAGTATGGGTAAGTAAAAATAAATAAGATAAAAGATGATTGTTTTATTCTTACTTTTAAAAAAATGATTTAATAGATAAAATAATAATAAATATAAAGTTATAATAAACATTATACAAATTATCTACAAGGATTAACTTCGCGATGGAGCGAACCAAACGAAGCACAAGACAAACTGGGAGATTTAGCTAAGATAAAATCTGAAAATATCATTTATTATTGTTTCATTTTTTTTATTGAACATCTTATTTTATTATTAATTTTTCCTTGCTTCCCTAAAAGTAGAAAAATAAAATAATAAATAAATAATTTAATTATTTATCTTGTTCTTATAGTTTCAATGAATTTTTTAATTCTATCATTACTAATTCGTCAATGCTCCGTTGCAAACATGTGATATGGCAAAAAATGAGTACATGTGAAATTGAAGATTTGCCAAGTTAGCGCACATTTACAAAGTGGATGCAGATGCAAGTCACATGTCTTATTTTCTCTCATTTTCTATTTTGCCTAGCACTAGCAATCCCAAAATCTGAGCCTTCTCACTCTTGACTCGAATAACAATGGCGTTTAGAAAGCTTCCCCTTGGGTTTTATACGTTTTTTTTTGTTTTTAATGGAATGGTCTCACTTTATATGCCATTTGATAAAATGCAACATCTTCCCTTAATAGGAAAGGAGATAATCTACTATAAGGGTATTAAGCATCTATTTTAGAACACTGTTTGGTGAGTAAACTTACAGTAATCGTCGGTGAGAGCAGATTTTCTCTGAAGTGTTGTTCTCTAAAATTTCGTGAAATATCTCACAAATAAGCTCTGGGTAGTAAATAATGGGACACTATGCCTGGGGATTAGAGGAATCGATCAAGATGAGCCCAAAATATGGTTCATTAGAGCTATTATTTTAAGGAAAAATTTTCAATAGCCATCAGTTTATCAAATTTTTAATAAAAAAAATTAAAAATTTAAATTATTTAAAAGGTTCAAAAGACTTGATTCATTTTGTGAGTAGATAAAAATATTCACCTTTTATAAGTGGAAGAAAATATCCACCAAACTTGATTATCACTTAAACTTCTTAAACTTATAAAGAAAATTTAAGATTATTATTATTTTATTTTAAGTTTCTTTTCACATTAATTTAGCATTCTTTTTTTTGGTTGCTTTTTCAATTAGTTACCATTTAGGTTTTATAAAGTTATAAAAGACTTTTAAAATTATTACTATTAAAGTTTTAAATTTTTATTATTTTACTTTTTAACTTTGAGTTCACTTACATGAATAAGTTACAGTATTAAAAATTTACAATTTATATTTTCTTAAATTATAAGAAAATTTTAGCATTATTACTACTTAGGTTTAGAGTTGTTATCACCTTAATTTTCAAATATTATGTCACTTGAATACACAAGTTATCATGTTACCACTTAAACATTCTAAAATTACAAGGAATTTTTAAGAATATTACTATTATGTTTTAATTTTTTAAGTTGGTAGAAATATTTAAACTTAATTGATAAAATCAAATAGTAATAATTCTAAAAAAAATTTATAACTTTAGGATACTTAAACAATAACTAAATCTAGTGGTTATTTTCATTCACTTACAAAATAAATTAAGTACTTTAAGCCTTTAAAATCATTTGAATTTTTAAAATTCTGTATTATAAATTTCACAAATTTATAATCTTTAAATGTAATTTTCCTTGGTTTGAACCCCATGCACTTTTCAAGCGTACGTAACAAGAAATGAAAGACAAAAGTACAAGTCAATGCGAGATGAAATAATTAATGTTGATGGCCAAGGGTAATGAATGACAAAGCACGAGAAAAAAGACATAAAGGGAAATGAAGCATGTGGCTTGCGTAACATTCTCTTCGTACTAATATTTTTAAATTAGATCAATTATTAAACTTATAAATATACTAGTTCATAAAATTAATAATTATTAAATATATTTTTTTAAAATTTTAAATATTAAAAATATAATATAATAAATTATGACAAATAAATATTAATAAAATTTGCACATTTTATTGCCAAGTTGAAAGAAAAGCTATCAAGTTCCTAACATGCCCCACAAGGTCAACTATCCATTCACCCACCAAATTGAGCTTAAACAAAGCTCGGGTAGCTAGCAAATGAACCCATTAGTGTTGAAGCTTGGGAGTGACTAAACCGAGCAAGAAGATGACTACCAAGAGAACAAACCTAAAGGTGCAGCTCAAGAAGTAATAATCTTAAAGAAAGGGTTCTATGATTCACCTACAACTAAATATTTAAATCAAAGCTTGGTTGGTGAAGAGCTTTGTTATGTGTTTGAAGAAGCATTGTAAATGCTATTAGATTGATCTTTACTTTCATGAATTGAAAACACCATTTGGAGACGCACTTATGACTTTGAACTCTGACGGAAGTCACAATGACATAAACACGACGGAAGAAGAGGATCTACTAGACAGAAGCAAGAAAAAACTCAATAAAGAGAACGTACAAGATGAGGCTATGGCTTCAGACGAAGATATGGGTAAGATCCATGATTAGAAGCAAGCTGATAGTGAGCAAGTTCTTCTTGAGAAAATGGTGGAGCCACTGAGGTAGAATATGGAAAACAGAGGGATGATTTCTTATAAGGATTCACTCTTAGGCTATAACGGAATTGACAATAACCAAGAGGTGGACTAGGAGGATGAATGGACTTTGGATTCATAGGAGGAAGCGAAGGTTAGGGTATCAAATGAGATTAGGGAACTCATGAAAGTGCACCTAGTGATCCCCATCTCTGATGAAGAATGGTGAGATTACAATAGGCCGTGGAGGAAGGCAATCATCCTAACTTTGTTAAAGAAGCGATTGAGTTACAGATATATGAAAACTAGGCTATTGAAATTATGGAATCTCTCAGACTTCGAATTGATTGACATCGAAAATAATTACTTTGTTGCAAGATTTAGCAGTGATAGGGATTACCAATACGTTTTGAAATAAGGTCCCTGGGTGATAATGGAGTATTACCTAGTTGTAAAACGATGGTCTCTAGATTTTAATCCTTATTAGAACAAGCTGGGTAAAATCTCAATCTGGGTAAGGGTTCCTAATCCCCCGATACAATATTACAATAAACATTTTTTCTGGTGGCTCATAAATCATATAAAGAGGATGTTAAAAGTGGATACAAACACATTATCTGCAGGCTGTGGTGATGAAGGTCGAATTGAAAGGGGCTGCTTTGCTAGACTCAATGTGGAAATAGATATAAACAAGAAGCTAGTGTCCAAAGTGATTGTGAGAAATGGCGTGTACACTGTAGAATACGACGGACTAAATTTAATCTGCTTCTCTTGTGGAAGATATGGACACAAGAAGGATGAATGTAGCAAAGACTCATCAACTGGAACTAGAACAAACATGCATAGAAATGAGATGCCCATGAAGGAGTACATACCGTCCGTTCAAAATATCCTGTCGGGGGAGGAATACAGGCCGTGGATACTTGTCAAAAAACCATTCAAGCAACGTACTGGGTTTGGTAAGGAATTAGAGTTTCAGAGAGCAGTCAAAGGCCAAAATAAATCGCTTCACGAATCCCATAGCGAAAAGCTGACTAGTGGTTTAAGGTTTGCAGCTATAGCAGGTTGAGAGGAGGACTTGATGGAGACTAAACACGAAGAGAAGCAAGGAGAGGGTTCTTTGAGTAAACTATAGGAGGAGACATTACGGGTGAGGATACCGCCATCAGGAAAGGGGAAGATTAAGCTGGAAAATACACAGAAGCGGGGGCTACATGTCAATGAAATGCATTCAGCCACCCTATATGTGAAAATACAGCCAAACCTCCTAGGCTAGAGGTAGAGAAGCAAAGAAGAGGCTCCTTAAATCAAACAGACCCATAATCCAAGCCCAAAATGCGTACACACGTTGTCGTGCAGGGAAGTGTTTCAAAAAATAATTCCAAAGATAAATTGAAGGCCCAAATCAGGAACACCTATGCTTTTAAGAGGTTAGGTGATCCATTATTAAGCAAAAGGGTCTATGAGGCTGTGAAGCAACTAAGTGGGCCTTCAAACCCAATAGAACTTGGAGAAAGTAGTTTGAGATTGAGGCAAAAGAGTGAAGGGAGCCAAGAGGCAGAACTGAATATGAAAGCTAAGGAACAAGATATGCTTCGACTTGTGAGATACATGCAATAGAGTCTTCAAGACAGTGGCAAGCAAGATATGTTAGAGGCATGCAGGGCCTTGAAGGTCTTCATGGATCATGTGTAATAGCCTTATGGCCTTGCCCATTTCCCACCTTGTTGTCAATTATCATGAATATTGGTAGTTGGAATTGTAGAGGGGCGAGTTCAAGAATGTTTGTTGCGTGAGTTAAAGACTTGAGTTAGATGAATGGGATATCAATGCTTTGCATCCTTGAGCCTCGTATTAGTGGATTAAAAGCAGATAAGGTTGTAAGAAGGCTTGGATTTACAGATTGGATCAGAGTGGAAGCAACAGGATACGTAGGTGGGATTTGGCTTCTATGGAAGGATGATGTCTTTGAAGTGGAATTCGTAACTTTGAACGACCAAATTCTCCATTGCCATGTTGTTTGCTTGTCTTCAAAAAAATCCTTCTTCTTCTCTGGGGTTTATGGGGACACTAGTCCTTCTAGGAGATTAGGACTTTGGGAAAGCTTGGTAAAGATTGCAGAAAACACAATAGAACCTTGGCTTGTCATAGGGGACTTCAATGCCTACTTAGAGATTGATGATAAACATGGAGGGAAGTATCATAATTGCACAGCCATGTGCCAATTTTCCCAGTGCATACAGAGAACGCAACTGATAGATTTGGGGTTTAATGGGCCGAGATATACGTGGGTCAGAGAGGAGCTAATGGAACGAATTGATTGGGCCTTTACTAATGTTACATAGGTTCACGAATTTAAAAACTCTAGAGAGCAACACTTGCTTAATTATGGGTCAAATCATAATGCAGTGAAAGTATCGCTAGAAGGAAATATCCAGAGGAAAAATAAGAATGAAAATTTCAAATTTCATGCTACATGGCTGCTAGAAAACTCTTTTACTAATGTTGTGAAAGAGGCTTGGCAGGGCAAAAACTAGGTTGATAGAGTCTCTACCTTTACTTCTAAAGCCAAGGAGTGGCGTTATAATATCATAGGTAGTGTTGATTATAAGAAAAGGAGAGTCCTCAATCGGCTAAATGGCATTGAGTAGGAGAAATCCACATATGAGAAAATTTCAAAAAGTACTTTGGGAAGAGTATAAGAAAATTCTAACTTAGGAAGAGATCATCTAATTCTAAAAGTCCAAATATAACTGGCTGTTATAGGGGGACCAAAACACAAAATTCTTCCACACTTCTATAGTGGTCATAAGGTATAGAAAACAATATTTTAGCATTAAAAGATGACAATGGGGTTTGGATTGATAACCCTACTTTCTTGGTGAGCTTGGCAACTAACTTCTTCAAACTCTTGTATTCAAAAGAACTAGGATTCAAACCTAAACTTCCCATCTCTAATCGTTTCCTATGTTTGAGTAGAGAAGATCTTGATTTCATTTAGAAGGCCATCTCAGATGCTGAGATTAGAAATATAGTCTACAACATTGGCTCCTACAAAGCTCCTGGACTCGATGGTTTATAGGCCATTTTTTTTCAAAGCCATTGGGATGTTATTGGAGAATCTGTATGTTATTTAGTTAAGGAGGCTTTTAAGGACCTAAGCTTTATTAGGCAGATCAATCAAAGTCATATAGCCTTGATTCCTAAGATTGGAAATCCAGAGATGATAAAAGATCTTAGACCTATCTCTCTGTGCAATGTGGTGTTTAAAATCATCACCAAACTGATTACAAATCGTTTGAAGAATTATTTAGACAAACTCAACCCAAATCAAAGCAGTTTTGTCTCGGGATGGCATAGTAGCGATAATATAATCTTTGCCCAAGAGCTAATTCATTAATGAAAATGAAGAAGCGGAAAAAAGGTTTTTGTGGTGGTCAAGGTAGACCTAAAAAAAGCTTATGATAGAGTTAATTGGGACTTTTTGGAAAATACACTTTTAGAAATAGGCCTCAGTAATAATTTCATTGTGATTATCATGGCTTGTGTTTTAAGTTGCCAGATGTAGGTGCTTTGGAACGAGGAAGCCTTAGAGAAATTCAGTCCTTCCAGGGGAGTTAGACAAGGAGACCCCCTCTCCCCTTGCCTTTTTGTGTTGTGTATAGAACACCTTGGACACTGTATTGATTGGGCGATAAAACATAAGTATTGGAGACTTATTCGACTTTCACGTAATGGGCCTTCTATATCCTATCTTTTCTTTCCCGATGATCTTGTCCTCTTTATAAAAGCAATTGCTGATCAAATTGAAGTGATAAGGAAGTGTATTGACATTTTTTGCACATCTTCAAGTCAAAAAATTAACTTCTCAAAAGACAAAGATGTTTTACTCGCATAATGTCTAGTTTCATAAAGCTATGGAGTTGAATCAAATCATGGGTGTCTCTCTAACCTCAAACCTGGGAAAATATCTTGGTATCCCTTTATTGCATTCACAAGTATAAAAAACCGCGTTCAGTTATATCTATAAAAAATTGAACATGAAGCTGTCCTCTTAGAAGGGGAAATTACTAAACTTGGCTAGAAAAAATACACTTATTCAAGCTGTGGTGGTCGCTTTACCCTACTATTCTATGCAAACAATGCATCTACCAAACTCAGTTTGTGAAGACATAAAGAGAGCTAATAGGAACTTCCTTTGGGGCTTATCAGTTGAGGAAAGGAAAATTCATTGGTTGCTTGGGAAACTGTTTGCAAACCAAAGCATAAAGGAGGTTTGGGAATTAAAAATTTGAAACTGCAAAATAAAGCCTTCCTTATGAAGCTATGTTAGTCTATGGTACAAAAGCCAGAAGCTTTATGGGTTTGTATCCTTAAATTGAAATATAGGTGTGGAGATCAAGTGATGCCTTTAGTTCAAAAATGAAGAAATGCATCATATGTGTGGGCAAGTATCTCAAAAATTTGGCCTGAATTCTATGAATGTGTAAGGTGGAACCTTAGTGATAAAACTTCTATTAACTTTTGGTCTGATAAATGGACTTTGCTTACTAATCCAATAATAAACTATGTCACGATAATGGTTCCAAAGCACCTCCTTTAAGACAAAGTCAGGGATATGGTCTCTTCTTTGAGGACATGGGATTTTAATGCTTTTTGTCAATTTGTTCCAGACATTGTCCTCAAGGCTCTTATTAATGTAAAGCCTCTAGGGCCTATCAGGAGAAAAGACACCATTTCTTGGAGACCATCAGAGGATGGGATGTTTTCCACATGTTCTGCTTACTCTAGCTTGATGGAAGAGTATAGCAAAACTCCGTAGGGTTTGTGGAAGAGAATTTGGAGATGGTCGGGCCCTGAAAAGATACAGAGCTTGTTGTGGCTAATGGTCTATGATCGCATTAACACAAAACTCCTCTAAGTGAGTCAGGGGATCTTGAACTCTGCTGAGTGTTCGTTTGAAGATGGGAAAGTCGAATCTACGATCCATTACTTAAGAGATTGTGCTAAGGCAACTTAACTATGGAAGTGGGTGGTGGAAAGAAAATGGTGGAATTCCTTCTTTAACCTTCTTCTTCAGATGTGGTTAAATTGGAACCTTCAGAAAGACTTAGGCAATGCAAGAGTTAGACATCTTCCATGGAAAAAAGTGTTCGGGTATTTGGCTTGGTTCATATGGGCTTCACAATGTGATCCCATATTTAAGGGAAGGGCTGATACGGTTGATAGCATCTACTTCAACAACTTATATCAGGTGGTTATAGATGTAAACATTGTTGTAAAATTAATAGCTGCACAAGGAATTTGTTAGCATAAAATAAATCCGAGCCGTGCATAAGGACACTGTCCTTGAGAGATATTCCGCCACAAGACGGCACTCCCCAGGATTGAACGGATTCTTCTGCGATGTCGCAGGGAAGCAGAACAGCAGAAACTAAAAACTCAGGGACAAAGAGAAGAGGAGAGAATAGCTCGAGTTGTCCGGAGCTGTGGTGCGTCAAACCCAATGAGCAACGCGGTATTTATAGGCACATGAGTAGCGAGATGTTGGACCACGTTTAATTATATTTAATGAGGACGTTTCTGAACGTTGTGCGGTTTCCGACATGAGGATTAATAAACATTTAATCAGATAATAAAAACCAAAAACGGATTAGTAATTGCTGGTAAATGATGACTAACGTTCAGAAACGTTCACATAATGAACTCATAACCGAAGCCTTAAAATCATGGACTTTCTGGAAGGCTATTTGAAAATATTTAATTTTCAAAAAATAAATTCTGGCAACGGTAAAAATTGTCCAACACCGCGTATATTTTTGCGCGCAGGGAGGGGAGGCAAATCGCCGAATTTCAACTGTGCTCAACTATGTTGACCTAACTTTTTGTGCGCGCGAGCCCATTCTCCTCCTAGGCCCATTTTGCTCTTCCATAATCACATGTTAATATTTTTACCTTTTAGCTTTCATTTGTTTGAGCAATGTGGGACTCCTCTTTTTCTCTTTCCCTTTTGACACACACACATATTCTCTAACAATCCCCCACATGTGTGTCAAAAGATCACTATCATCTGAGTTATACATATGAGTATAAACATTTCGAATATGATGTCTTACGGACTATGAACCATTCCTATACTAATAAAGCTTAGTATACAAAATTGTAGGTGAAACTTATAGCTTCTATGAACCAACAATTTTTCGTTGTATACTAAAGGCCTTAAGAGTTAATTTATACCCCCACAATTTCCACTGTTATCGCAGTTTTGCGCTTTAAACTACGGCCTTGCGCATGCCTGGTTTTAATGAATGCTCTAGAGATTTTTGCCATGATCTTATAGGAGTGGCCCCACTCCACATTCATATAGGTGATTTCATCAAGTGTGACTACAATGATCACACCATCCATAAGGAATATGAAATCATTAAGAGCTTTTGCTCAGCCTCGCCAACAATGCATCCTAACACTTTTTCTCATATCATAAGAAGAGATCGAAAAAAATAATAAAGTGCTAGCAGAATTAACAAATGACTTGTTTTTACCCATATGAACCTCCTTCATGGGATCACCAATCACAGAGGTTGGGTTACCATCACTGTTAATTTTCAAACTGGCTTAAGTCCCATTCCCCTCGATGTTTCCAAAATTTGTTTCTTCCCTAAAGGTTTGGTTAGGGGGTCTGCCAGATTTAATTCTGACCTTATAAAATCGATCGATATAACTCCATTTTTCAACAGCTGTCTTATAATATTATGTCTTAAACGAATGTGCCTACTTTTGCCATTGTAGGTCTTATTTTTAGTAACGGCTATCGCCGATTGACTATCACAATGTAATGACACTGATGGTGTTGGTTTTTCACCTAATGGAATATTTGCCAAGAAGTTTTTCAACCACTCAGCTTCATTACTAGCCAACTCCAGAGCAATGAACTCTGAATCCATAGTGGATCTCGCTATAATATTTTGTTGAGCTGATTTCCAGGTTACTGCACCACCACCAAGAGTGAATACATAGCCACTCGTGGATTTGGTATCTTCTGAATCTGAGATCTAATTAGCATCACTGTATCCTTCTAATACAGCGGAAAATCCATTATAACATATACCATAATTCATGGTACCTTTTAGATAACTTATTAATCTGTCCAAAGCTAACCAATATTCACTACTTGGACAGTGAGTATATTTACTCAATCTACACATAGCATATGCTATATCAAGTCGAGTGTAATTCATTAAATGCAACAGACTCCTAATAATCTGTGCATATGTAGATTGAGCTACCGGATCACCCTTATTTTTAACTAATTTGGTGCTAGCATCATAAGGAGTGCTTACAGGTATTTTTTCAAAGAATCTAAATTTTTTAAGAATTTTTTCAACATAATGTTTTTGAGATAATAAAATACCATTTTCACTCCTTATAATCTTAACACCTAATATCACCTTTGCTTCACCCATATCCTTCATATCAAATTTAGAAGAAAGAAACCTTTTAGTTTCTATCACAATATTTATACTTGTACCAAAAATAAGCATATCATCAACATATAAATAGATAATTATACAACCATCATTCACAATTTTTGTATAAACACATCTTTCTACTTCAACAGTGGAAAATCCATCACTTGTTAAAACTTGATCAAGTTTTTCATGCCATTTTTTCGGTGCTTGTTTCAATCCATATAATGATTTAACAAGTTTACAAACTTTATTTTCTTGTCCAGGAGCAACACACCCTTCAGGTTATACCATGTAAATTTCTTCTTCTAAATCACCATTTAAAAAAGCAGTTTTAACATCCATTTGATGAATAAAAAGCTTGTAAATTGAAGCTAAAGCAATCAAAATTCTAATAGAGGAAATTCTTGTTACTAGAGAAAAAGTATCAAAATAATCAATATTTTGTTTTTGAGTAAATCCTTTAGCTACTAGCCTCGCTTTATATTTATCAATGGATCCATCAGGATTATAGTTTCTTTTAAAAACCCATTTGCAACCAATAGGTCTTGCTCCCAGAGGCAAGTCTGCCAAAACCCAAGTTTTGTTTTGATGTAGTAAATCTATTTCAACTTTAATTGCTTCTTTTCAAATATGAGCATCAGAAGATGAAACTGTTTCAGAAAAATTTGATGGCTCATCTTGTAACATAAAAGTATAAAAATCATTTCCAAAATAAGTTTCTTTTCTTTGTCTTTTGCTTCTCCTTAAATTTTCAACAAAATTTTCACTTTTATTTAGTTTAGATGAAGAAGGTAAATTTTCAGCTGTTTGAGACATATGTTGAATTTTCAATGGAAAAATATATTCAAAAAATTCTGCATCTTTGGTTTCAATAATAATGTTATGATCAAAAACATCACTTTTTAAAACTAGAAATCTATATGATGCACTATGTTCAACATATCCAATAAACATGCAATCAGAAGTTTTAGAACCAATTTTTCTCTTTTTAGGATCAAGTAATAGAACTTTTGCAAGACACCCCCACACTTTCAAATATTTTAAATTTGGAGTGTATCCTTTCCATAATTCATAAGGTGTCTTATTTATTTTCTTATAAGGTATCCTATTTTGTAAAAAACATGCAGATAACAAAGCTTCACCCCATAAATTATCTGGTGCAGAAGAACTTACAAGCATAGCATTCATCATTTCTTTTAAAGTTCTATTTTTCCTTTCTGCTATTCCATTTGATTCGGGTGAATATGGAGGAGTTACTTCGTGAATGATTCCTTCTTTTTCACAAAATTCATTAAATAAAACAAATTCTCCTCCTTTATCTGACCTAATCCTTTTAATCTTTTTATTTAATTGATTTTCTACCTCAACTTTATATAAAAGAAATTAATCAAAAGCTTCATCTTTATTTCTCAATAAATAAACCTTAGTATATCTAGAAAAATTATCGATAAAAGTTACAAAATACTTTTTGCCACCTCTTGTCATAGTTTGTTTTAAATCACCTAAATCAGTATGTATCAAGCTAAGCAATTCAGTTTCTCTTTGTACAGGAAAATGAGACTTTTTGGTTAACTTAGCTTCTACACAAATTTCACATTTGTTTAAACAATCATTTTTAATTTTAGAAATTAAACCAAGTTCTTGCATTTTCTTTAAATATGACTTACTAACATGTCCTAATCGAGCATGCCATATATCAAAAGTATCAACCATAAAGACAGGCAAGTAAGTAGAAGATGATACATTTTCATTCATATCAGCAATGTTGAGTATAAACAGCCCCTGAGTACAATAGCCTTTCCCTACAAATACATTATTCTTTGTCATTACAATCTTATCAGATTCAAATGACACATTAACCCCAGCTTTGCTTAATAGAGCTACAAAAATTAAGTTGGCTCTAACATCAGGCACATGAAGAACAACACTGAATGACAAAGTTTTTCCAGATGTGAGTTTCAGTTCAACCTTTCCTTTTCCTAGAACTTTTGCAGTTCGGGAATCAGCAAGGTAAACACGGTCTTCTCCTTCCTTGGTAGGATTATAGGAGGCAAACATCTCACGATTTGCACAAATGTGCCTGGTAGCCTCAGAGTCTACCACCCATTTTTTCATATCGGATACCAAGAGAGCTTGAGAAATGACTGCTACAATGATTTCATTTTCTTCATCTCCTTGAACCAGATTGGCCCTAGGAGGATTGTCATTTCTAGCCCTCTTCCTGCATTGAGCAGCATGGTGGCCTGGTTTTCCACAAACAAAGCAACTCTTTTTTTTTTTTTTGAATTTGGGGTTAAAACTCTTGGGCTTGTAGTCAGGTTTTGTTTTAGAGTCATACCTCTTGGCATACTACTTTGTCTCCATCAAATTTGCTTTTGAGGTCATTTCTTTGCCTTTTGCAGCTTGCATCTCTTTTCGATTTGTGTCCTCGATTATGATGTGAGTGATTAGGTCCGACAGTGGCAATTGTTTTTGTTTGTGTTTTAGTTGTTGTTTGTAGTCCTTCCATGATTCAGGCAGCTTCTCAATCAGAATTTCAGCAACAAACTCGTCAGGTAGGTTGATTTTTTCTGCCCTCAACTCTTCTAGCAGCTTATGGTACTCATTAATTTGCAGCTTGATATCCTTATCATCGGTCATCTCCCATCTATAGTAATTTCCAATAACAAACTTTTGCTTCCCAACGTCCTCAGCAGTATAATTGGCAATAACGATTCCCAGATTTTGCTTGCTTCCTTGTACACATAGTAAACATAGAACAGATCATTAGACAAAGTGTTAATGATGGTATTTCTGCATACCTTGTTGGCATATTCCCAAGCAATCCTTTGATTTTGGTCAACATCTAGCGAAGGTTCAGATTGTGTGAGTGCAGCAGCAACTCCATATAGGTCAAAGATAGAGTAAACACGTTCTTGCCACCTTCGAAAGTTTTTGCCATCAAACATTTCAATTTTTGAAATATCTAGTGGTGGCCTAGATAGTAGCATCGGAGGTAGTGTGAATGGAACACTGGATGTAGGACCAAGACTAGCATCGGTAGGGCCATCGGAAGCAGGAGCATTGTTTTGTGACTCCATATCTCTCAATATTGTTGTAAAATTAATAGCTACACAAGGAATTTGTTAGCATAAAATAAATCCGAGCCGTGCATAAGGACACTGTCCTTGAGAGATATTTCGCCACAAGACTGCACTCCCCAGGATTGAACGGATTCTTCTGCGATGTCGCAGGGAAGCAGAACAGCAGAAACTAAAAACTCAGGGACAAAGAGAAGAGGAGAGAATAGCTCAAGTTGTCCAGAGCTGTGGTGCATCAAACCCAATGAGCAACGCGGTATTTATAGGCACAAGAGTAGCGAGACGTTGGACCACGTTTAATTATATTTAATGAGGACGTTTCTGAACGTTGTGCGGTTTCCGACATGAGGATTAATAAACATTTAATCAGATAATAAAAACCAAAAACAGATTAGTAATTGCCGGTAAATGATGACTAACGTTTAGAAACGTTCACATAATGAACTCATAACCCAAGCCTTAAAATCGTGGACTTTCTAGAAGGCTATTTGAAAATATTTAATTTTCAAAAAATAAATTCTGGCAATGATAAAAATTTTCTAACACCGCGTATATTTTTGCGCACAGGGGGGATAAATCACCGAATTTCAACTGTGCTCAACTATGTTGGCCCAACTTTTTGTGCGCGCGAGCCCATTCTCCTCCTATGCCCATTTTGCTCTTCCATAATCACATGTTAATATTTATACCCTTTGGCTTTCATTTGTTTGAGCAATGTGGAACTCCTCTTTTTCTCTTTCCCTTTTGACACACACACATATTCTCTAACAAACATTGAACACAAATAGAGAATAAGTGAAATGCAAAGTGAAACCCGGCTTGTTGGATGGGAGAATTCGAAAAAAGGATGGTTCAAGATCAACACTGATGGTTCCATGGCGAAGGATGGTTCTACTTCCTATGTTGGTCTTATTCGCAATGAGTTAGGTGGTTGGCATGTGGGTTTGGGTGCAACTTGGGAGTATGCACTATCATGTGTGCAAACCTTTGGGGAATTTTATGGGGGTTGAAATTTGCTTGGACGTGCAACTTAAAGAAGGTGATACTTCATACTGACTCTAAAACTACACTTCTTTTGATTCATAATGGATGTGATGTTGTTCATCCATGTTACAATTTGGTGATGAAAATACAAACCCTACTTCACTGTAATGAGTGAATATCTCACATTGAACATACGTACTGCGAGACAAATAAATATGCTGATTAGTTAGCAAAATATAGTCATGGTATCCCTCTTGGTGTCCAAGAGTTGGCGAAACCTCCCCCAGGCATGGGGCAGCTCCTTCTTCAAGATATCCAAGAGGTTTTCCTTCAGCAGTCTATTGCTATGTAGCTTGTTTTTTTGTTTTTCTTTCTTAGAGGCCTAGCCCCCCTTTCTATTCCAAAAAAAAAAAAAAGAAGCAATGTTGAAGGAGAATGGTATAACTAGATGGTGAGAGAGAGAAAAGAAAGAGAATACCCATGGCTAATTCACCAAGCAAAATTTTAATATAAAAGGGAAATGAGATGCAAAGGTGCCTTAAGCTACACAGAATCGACCAGTGAAAGATGCATTGTCTGAGAGAAGAAAAAGAAGAATACCCATGGTGAAGATCAAGAATGATACAACTAGAAGTCACACTATAGCTCACCTATAGAAGGAAACAAGATGCAAAAAATTTGCACAATGACAACCAATTTGATACACAAAAAATTAGGTATATAAATGAAAATAGAAAGAAAAAATATGATTTTGTAGATAAAAAATATTTATAATACCATTACTTTTAATGCTTGATAAATAATATTAAATAATGATTGAATAATAATTATAAGGATAAAATTAAAATTTTATCCAACTTTTACTTTTCTTTTTCATTTCTAAAGCTCCATTTGGTTCAAAGGAGGGGAGGAGAGAGGAAGGGAGGTTAATGAAGAGAAGGTAATTATATTTGGACAAATTTACCCTTTATATTATTTTAATTTTATTTTTTATAAAAAAGTTATTTATATCAATAATTTTTTAAAAAAATTATAAATTCTAATCTTTTTTTATTTTTAATTTCTGATAAAAAAATTATCTTAATTTTTATTAAATATTAATATATTAAAAATAAAAAAATAAAAAAATAAATTAAAACTTAAAAAATACCCTACTTCTTTCCTTCCCTCCAAAACCCCTTAATTTGGAGATGAGGCAAATTTGGCCTCTTTCCCTCCTCTCCCCTCCAAAAACCTCCAACTAAACACACCCTAAAGACATACCAAACATGCCGTGAAAGATGAAGCAAGTTACATGGAATCAGCCAAAACCAACGCAATGAATTTTACAAAAAAATGGGCAAGGAGGCTAATGGTTTCACACAAGAAGAAAAGGGAAAAGCATAAACTCAACATAAAGTCTCATGTCATCCAATATTGAAAGGAGTTGAATCTCTCTCTCTATAAATTAAAAGCCAACTTGGTGTCATTCTTCACTTCAGGGATTAGACCAACGGATATTTTAAGTTGGTTGTCCAATTATTAAAAACTGGGTGGTCTGTTGACTGCCTTCATTTTACGGGATTTTATTAGTTAGATTCTTATTGATTTTACTAGTTATAATGGTGTATTGATATCTTGCTAAGTATTTAATTGAAAAAAATGAAATAGTTAGAATTTAATTATAAATTAAATAAATTATCATTTTAAATCTTAAAAGATATTGTCTCCATAAAGTTAATTTTTAAAAATTTATTAATATCAATTTAGTCTTAATATTTTAAAAATATATCAATTTATTCTTAAATTAAGATTAAACTAATATTATTAAAAAACTTTAAAATTAAATTAATAGCAATAAATATTTTGATTATTAAGACTAAATTGATCATAATAAATTTTTTGAAAAATAAATTAATGTCGTTGAAATTTTTTTAGGAAAATATATAATATTTTTATAAATTTTTAAATTATAAAAACCCAATTAAAAGTTCAATAAATCTACAGAGACCGATTGAATAATTAAACCAAGATAAAGGTTGTGCATTTTTTTTTCATTTTATGGTTCGAAGTTAGAAATATTTGAAACTAACTCGGTAACCGTGCATAGCATGGAAATGTACAGAAAAAAAAATAAAAACAATAAAAATTAGTTTGAAAATGTACTAAAAAATAATTAAAAAAAACACAAAAGCCAATAAAAAATCAAGCCAAATAAAAATGACTTAGGTATGGTGACAGAAAACTGAAAGTTATATATATATATATATATATATATATATATATATATATATATATATATATATATATATATATATATATAGATGTCATTGGCCAAAAAAGAAATGAAATATTTCAAAATGTGACATTGAGGACCATGGCTTAGATTTCCGACACTTGCAAAGGGAGACCCATTAGTCCCTTGAACCCTCCCGCGCGGGTCGCAACAGTTGATTCAATGGCTAGCGAGGCGGAGGCCGAAAACCCTAGAAGGTTCTTCGTGGCGGTTCACGTAGGCGCGGGTTACCACTCCCCCTCCAATGAGAAGGCCCTCAGGTCCGCCATGAACCGCGCTTGCCTCGCTGCAGCGTCGCTTCTCTCCAAGGTTCTCTTCTTGTTCTTCTTCTCGCTGTCACGTTTTCCCATTACTATTTGTTTACGAAAAGAAAGAAATTTTGTTCCCTCCTTGTGGTTGAGGAAAAGAGAACGTGCTAATAAAATCGTTGATGCACATGAAATAAGTTTGAGTGCTTTGAAGTAATGCTAGTTTGACTGTAGAAAATCTGGGTGCCATAAACTTGATCCATCAACAGGCAAAATTTCTGTTTTAAGCGACTCATTTGTCAGAAACACTGAATTAGTCTGAGAAAAAAAATGTCGTATTGAGATGTATCTGCGTGTGTGAGAACTCGGTGACTTTTTCTTGTCAGAGATG
The DNA here is from genome assembly GCA_032878935.1 of Erythrophleum fordii. Taxonomy (NCBI): domain Eukaryota; kingdom Viridiplantae; phylum Streptophyta; class Magnoliopsida; order Fabales; family Fabaceae; genus Erythrophleum; species Erythrophleum fordii. The sequence continues at coordinate 741,078 of JAVQMF010000021.1, forward strand.
ATGATGATAATTCTATAACCAGTTAGTAGTGGGAGTTGTTACCAAAAGAGTAATGGATTATTAATTTATCGGCAGTGATGATGGCCAATGTGTTGCAACTTGCGAACTTAATCATTGACTTTTATGAGTCTTCTCTTATCTATTTATTGGTTTGGGGGTGAAGAGTTCAAATTTGGAGCCTTCCAGTTAATAGGTGGAGCCTGTTATAGAGTAATGGGTTATTAAGGACTCAAGATGAAGCTATATTTAGAATAGAAATTGCAGTATTATTGATTGCTGCATCCTGTTTAATTTGATTTAGGGGTCTGGAAGGTGTATAGATGCTGTTGCAGCAGCCATTCAAGTGTTGGAGGTACTCTGCATTCTTCTTCTTTTACATATTAATTTGGAATTATCATTGCAACTTCATAGTTCTTATTATTTAGTATTTTTGTTTTTACTTGTAAACTTTGTTGACCTCAGACGCATTATTATTGATATGTCTGGTGATGTTTTCAGTTAAAATTTTACTGTTATTCTGCTGATTTATTGACAAAATATGGGTCATGTTTATCATTGTATTATTAAAATGAGTTAAACAATCACATTGTGGGTGCCTTTCCTATTAAGTCAATAATGCTCAATGCATTGAGATTTGCTTTGATTTGAAATTATATTAATGATAATATCTAATAAAAGTTGAAATGGGATATTACCTTAGGGATGAAATGATGATGATGTCATGATATATTGATTGAATATAACTTTTTCTTTTTAAGGACGATCCAAGCACAAATGCAGGACGAGGCTCCAATTTGACAGAAGATGGTAGTGTAGAATGTGATGCCAGTATAATGGATGGAAAATCTGGGGCTTTTGGGGCTGTTGGTGCAGTGCCAGGTACTTACTTGACACCCGACACAACCACTTTCTGTTATGGTTTATGCTGGAAAACATATTGTGAAAAGTGAAACACTTTAAGTTGATAGTAAATGGCCAAACTGCATGTCTTAAACTTTACAGTTAGCTCAAAATGTTTAATCAACTGAGAAACCTGTTGTCTGAAGAGATATTGTTTTACTTAACTTTTTGTTTGCCGAAGATTTTTTAGTCTACTGTTGTATTTATATTTCAGATTTCTTATCATGTTCTTAATTATTTGTTCTACAAGCTATAGATCAGGTGTCCGAAATGCTATCCAAATTGCTGCTTTATTGGCCAAAGAGCAAATGATGGGATCTCCTTTGTTGGGTCGAATTCCTCCAACGTAATGATTACTTGAACTCACTGCATTTGTTAGCAGAGCATTTTCTATGATCGTACCGTAAAATTGTGTGATTAAAAATAGGGGCTTTAAACGCTTCAATGTTAGGTTATTACTTAATATTCAATGACATTCTCAAATCCATAATTAATATTTGAGACAGCCAGTTTTGAAGATGGCTCTGAACAAATCTGTGTAATAATATCTGTTATCAGACTTAAATAATATTCTTGTATCTGCAGCTTCTTGGCTGGTGAAGGGGCATGCAGGTGGGCTAAGTCTAAGGGCATTTCTTTGCCAGCAAGTACTGGAGAGGCCAATGAGGTTATATTTGTCAACTTTGGCATACTTTCAATAACTCTGAAGTTTTCTTCTTCTTCTTCTTTCTTTTTTAGACTTCTCCTTTTTTCTCTTTGGTTGAAGATGGACCATGGTTTTGTTATGGAACTTACCATTGAGTTATAAAACTCTGATATAAAAACTTGTTTGATCATATCAAAACAGTGGCTGATCACGGAAAGGGCAAAAGCACAATGGACAAGATACAAATCTATGATTGATGCTGCCAGAGCTGAGACAGGAAACTCTTCTAAGGGACATTCTTCTGTCTGTCATAGCGCCACAACAGCGGGTAGATAATTTTATTGAACTGATTCAGTTTTCCTATTTCAGAATAGATTATACATTATGCCAAATAATTAATGCATTTTTTCAAGGAAAAAGATGGCTAACCATTTTTTCTAATATTGAGATTTATGAAATAAGAATTTATTAAAGGAATAAGTTAAATACATTACAAAAAAATGAAGGAATTCTACTAGAACAGCAATCATACAGAAAAGCTAACAAAAACAAAGGAGAATAACCTAGGCATAAATATAAGAGCTTAATCCTTTTGCAAACTTTAGAAAGACAGCTAGATGAAAACCTCAAAGAAGCCGACAAATTGACTTCATTTCACAAAACTTCAAGGGAATGAATCTCTGTTTAGAAATGGTAGCATTACTCTCAATTTTTTTTTTTTTGCCTCCCTTTTTTCCAAGCCTTTGGCTACAATTTAAAGCATGATATTCCCTATGAACTTTTTCATGATAAAGTTTTGTCCCATTTTGTATCTACAGATGTAGATTATACTTCAGAAGATCACATTATGGACACAGTTGGAGTTATTTGTGTGGACACTGAGGGACATGTAGTATCTGGGGCTTCCAGTGGTGGTATTGCTCTGAAGGTGATAAATAAATTTATTGGTTTGCTTAAATTCTAGTGCCCCATTCTTCATTTCAGAGTAGCAAGTGATTGCTCAAATTTATATATACAAAATATCTGACAGGTAAGTGGACGGGTGGGATTAGCAGCAATGTATGGTGCAGGCTGTTGGGCGTCATCAAAAGGTCCTTTTGGGGCTCCTTTTATGGTTGGATGTTGTGTCTCTGGTGCAGGGGAGCACCTAATGAAAGGATTTGCAGCAAGGGAGTGCTGTGTCTCATTATCACTGTATGATTGGCACTCATATAATTTTATATTTTTTAAGAGGGAGGGATCTTTATATTTTAGTCAATTTAAGGAGGGCTTGTATGTGCTTTAATTTTACTCCTTTTTGGTGATTTAATATATATTTGAAAGGAAAAGTTGTGGTTCTTGTTTGGTACAAAGGAATTATACCACACTGGGTGACCTTTTCTTTTATTATATGCATGAGCTTGGGGCTTCTGAAGGATCTTTAGAGAAATGAGGAAGGGTATTCAAATATACGCATAAAGTACTTGCTTGAAAATTTGTCTTTACCTAGTTAATGTTATCTGCTTTCTATCTGAAAAAGAAAAAAATTAGTGTTATCTGCTATAGTAACACTCTGCCCAGCCGATCTATCTGATGTTGGCTTTTCTGCAGCTCACAATCTGGTGCTGGTGCTGCCGCTGCTTGCACAAAAATCTTGCGCTCAGTTGTTGAGGAAAGCAGTCGAACTGGTACTGAATGCAGCTCGGGAATCTTAGTTGTGCAGTCAGATGCATCTGTAACAGTGAGACCTGGATTCAGCTTTTCCTGTTAATTGTTTCGTTGAAATTATTTAATCTGTTCTTTCTTTAGGATCAAGGAAAATTATCAAGGCTGGAAACTGTAGAGATTGCAGCCGCATATACTTCCTTATCTTTCGGAATAGGATATTTTGGAAGCTCCATGGAACGGCCTAAGGTAGCTTAGCATGATCTGATGACTTGGTGATTTCCCATTATATGAAGATTTATTATGATATTGTTAACTTTTTGTTTGAATTTTAACTTACGATTAAAGATAGAATGTTAATCATGAAATAATTACACCATGACCCTAAAGACTTAGAAAATTTTTGCCTACAGAATTTGTTGGATATGGTAAGATTTGTTTGTCAAATAGACCCTGAAAGTGGAATCTAGAATTTCTATCACTCCTTGTCTTTCAAATTACGTGTAAATTTGAATTTAAATTGAAATCATTAATTTTCTCCATTTCAATCAGTGCCTTTTTGGAAAATAATGCTTTCACTCTTCCAGGTTTCAATTCTTCGGAGTACGAAAGAAAGTAGGAGTGCGATAGATCAATTTGGAGCAAAAATTGATCTTTCAAAAGGCTAAAGAATAGATCTGTGGTGCTGGAGAGGTGACAGTCAAATGAAACCTGGAGCTAAATAACATGATTCAAATTGCTTTTCATTTGTATTTTTTTTGCTCCATTCAATGTGATGTATATTGAAAACAATTTATAATTACAACCAGCGAACAATCATCATGCCCAACTTCGCAGATTTTAAACGATACATTTTTGTTGAAGCAGTTTGAGATTCACTATAGATAGACATCAAATGTTCTTTGATTCTCTGGATTTTCATTTATCTTGAAGTGACAAAATGTCTAAAATTCCTTTTTGGGAGGAATGAGAATATATCAGTGAAAGAGAAGATACCCTAATAAATCGTGTCATCTACCAACCATTAACTACCAATTCTCAATATTAACAGCAATTACTAACTACCAACGTTAATTACAAGTTATTGGAATATAATATTCTAACATTTTTCTCAAATTGGTGAATGGATATTTTTCATGTCAAGTTTAGGGATTAAGTCTTGAAAAATAACATTGGATAATCTCATGGTTTGCAAGTGAGTCATCAGAAGAAATAAAGAGTGTACAAATTAGATTGATATTTAACTTTTTTAGTTTACCTTGCCATCTTTAGTAGGGGTGTTCATAGATTTAGTTTGGTTTTGGACTATAATCAAACTAAATTGATATTGTTGGTTTTAACTCTTAATCAGTTTAGTTTATGTTTTTTTAGCTCAAAAGTAATTTGATTTTTTCTCTTAAATTTTGTTTTTTGTAATATGTAAAATTTGACTTATAATATCGTGCATCTCTTAACATTCTAACTAATAATAGTGTTAAAAAAATTTATTATCATATATCATTTTTTTAAAAATATCTCTCATAATTATATTTAATTATTCTACAGTTGTAATTAAATATTATATGTAAAGATAATAAAATAATAATAAAATTTTTAAGATAGTTTATCTAATAAACTCATCTAAATGTAAGTAAAGTAACGTAAAAAAAATTACTATTTTTTTTATTGGTAAAAAGCTTATGAATGATTTGAACTTAGTTAATAAAAGCAAAAAAAAAAAAAAAAATTATTGGTTTGGTTTGGTTCGATTTTAATTGAACCAAACTTGACAAAACCAAAAATTGAACCAAACCGATCAATTTTATAATGTTTAAAATTGATTTTAGTTTTTTTTAATCCATTTAGTTCGGTTTTGTTCGATTCAATTGGTTTGGATCGATTTTAAACACCCCTAATCTTTAGTATGATTATGTTGCATTGGATTATGAGTAATGTTGATAGTGGATTTATTATCATAATAAAGTTTCATGGAGCCTTCCACATGAAGCTTTAAATCTTTCAAGATTGTTTTTAGCTACAATAATTTACATATCCTGAGTGCTATTACTCTATACTTAGTCTCTATATTAGATCTTATAACTACATTATGTTTCTTATTTTTTCAAGTAACAAGATTTTCTCTTAGAGAAGTATAGTATCCTGATGTTGACCTCTAAATTATTAGAAATCCTATGCGACCAGATCATTTGCAATAACACACATTACTGTAGATGGTGCTGTAATCAATCTCCTCTGTTCCCCTACGTTGCAATATCTGTTGCATGCCATGTGGCATTTCTAGTGCGAAACGCATCATTTTTTAATATATCTTCTTAGCTTATCCCAACAATATGTTAACATACTTTTCCAAGAAGTTGTGTGCCACTTCATCATCTCCATATCCCAATAGCCCATCAACATCTTCTCAACTTCTCTAGATCCCTGGTGCTCCGTCACCTCTGCAACTCCTCTCTCATCAATTTCTCATGTGATTTCCTCCACAATGAAGCACCTCCTGCATACTAAGTTTTCCACTAAGCAAGTCAATAATTAGTATCTTACAAAATGAGCAGAAGCAGTTACATATGATTAATGAATTCAAATCCTGATAATCAAAATGAGCAAAAGATATTTTCAGGTAATTAGTATTTTAAAAATGAGCAAAATCTCCAATATACCAATATGGAAGATGGTTCTTGAACCCAAAGTGAGCACAACAAGCAGTATCTTAAAATTGAGCAAAATAAAATATACTTAGGTTTTGCAATAATTCAATTGAATCTCCAATATGCCAATATGCACGATGGTTCTTGAACCCAAATATGCAACACATAAGATGTTAGAACAAAGTATGAACAAAGTGCTTAAACAAAATGTTTGAACCAAAACTTGATAAGCAAAAGCAAAAGCACTCTAGGATGTTAAAAACAAAATGCTAGAACCGAGATATAATTGATGAATTTAGAACTACATAACCAAAGATTGAAATGCAACATTAGTAGGGGAATCAAATCAAACCATAGAACAAATTTATTTAATTTAGAAAATCTAGCATTCAGCAAATAAGAAAAAAAAAAGATTAATCCACAAAATCTAGCATTCAATGAAGGAAATCACAAGAGACCATGAAGGGAAATGGCGAAATCACCATTAGAACTCACATGAGGAAAAAATATCTTCATAATCTAAGAAGCAGAGACTGAAATTTGAGAGTGATTTTGTCATTTTCCCTTATAAGCACCTAGGTAATTTGATGCAAAATTACCATCAGAACTTGTGTGAGGGAAAATAGCGGAATCACTATAAGAACTTGCATAAGGAAAAAGTTGGATCTTCATAATTTGGAGAAAATAGGGGATGAGATCCAGAGTGTTGGCTGGGTATGGTTAGAGGAAGCTTCAGAATGGAATGTTAAAGCATAGCAAAGTGCGTTAATATGATGCATTTCAATAGGCAAAAATAAGACATGGCACGTGCTGGATGGAGTGATCTTTTGGACAGCTTGGATTGATTTTGTAGCGCTAGATGCAGTAAAATGGATCACTGCAGAAGATCCACTCCCGAAATCCTACATAGTATACATTTGTAAAGGCTTCAAGAGTCAGTCCTTCCCCTTTTTTGAATAAGACTCCTTTTCTTGATATACTCTTCAAGTATTGTAAAATTTATGAATTGTCTTGAGATATGATTCTTTAGAATTACGCATAAATTAACTTATAACACTCACAGCATAGGCTATATCATGCCTAATATGAAATAAATAAATTAGCTTTTCCATAAGTCTTTGATAAGACCTTTTATCAACTAGCATATCTTCTGGAACCTTACAGAGTCTACAATTTGACTTTATGGGTGTCTATATTGGTTTGCATCCCAATTTGTGTATGTTTATTAATAAATCCATTATGTACTTTTGCTATGACATGAAAATCCCTTATTGTGACTGAGTTACTTCAATGCCAAGAAGGTCTTTTAGTTTGCATAACTCCTTGATCTCAAATTCCTTTATTAGTTGCCTTTTTGACAACTTTATTATTGGTGGGTCATCCTTTGTGATTATAATGCCACCCATATATACCAATAGTACCGACACTTCCCTTGAGGTTGAATGTTTTACAAACAAAGTATGGTCACATTAGCTTTGCTTATATCCTATGCCAACCATAGCTTTGGAAAATCTCCCAAACTATTCCCTTTGGAATTGTTTCAGCCTATACAATGCTTTTTAAGTTAACACACAATGCCCAATTCATTATGTGAGTTGAATCCTAGTATGATCTCCTCCTCTAGAGCTCCATGCATGAAGGCATTCTTGACATCAAACTATTGTAAATTTCAACCAACTTTAGCAGCTATAGATAATAAGATGTGCACTATATTCATTTTAGCAACCAAGGTAGAAGTTTCAATGTAGTCTATGTTGTAGGTTCGATCATAACCTTTGGCAACGAGTTAAGCTTCATACCTCTCCAAAGTACCATATGAATTATACTTAGTGGTGAATACTTATCTACAGCCAACTGGTTTCTTCCTTTGTAGTAGTTTCACCAAGTCTCACATTTTTTTTTTCTCAAGTGCTTCAATCTCAACCTTCATAGCATTTATCCAATTCTCATTCTTTAATGCCTCTAAGTTTTACTTATAAGGATGACATTTAGACTAGTGAGAAAGGCTTTATGGTTAGAATACAAATGCTTATATGAAAGGAAAGAAAACAAAAGATGTCTAGTGCATTGTCTTGTGCCCTTTCACAAAGCAACAAGAATATTGTAACACCATATATTCTAGCTTATTTCATAACATTCCCATGCTTTACATCATCAATTCCATGAAGGAGTAAGGAAAAGGGATTAAAAATAATACATTTCTTTGTGTTGCGTTGTGTATAAAAATTTCATTCGGTAACATGTGGACCATGTGAGCTCATACATCACATTCACATATTTAATTATATGAATACCTCATTTGCATCATCAAAAGTGGCCTACATCTCGTGGAAACCAAGGGGGAGCATAAAATACTTATACATATTTTTGGCTAGATTTTCTCTTTTTTTTTTATCACAACTTCAGAAATTCATAATTAAATCTAAAAAAATAAAAATCCAACAAACTTTACCATTCTAGAAAGCTCTAGATGTCTACCCCATGGTAAAAATAATTTCATCTCATGAATCATTAAGGGGAGAACATTTGGCATCCAAAAAGCCATTGAGGTCTCTACTATCTAGGCTATTAGGTCAGATTACTGATATGAAATTTCAAAATTCATAACTAATTCTATAAAAATTGAAATCACACACATTTAGTCATTCTAGAAAGCTATAGATGTTAAGTTTATGTGAAAAATAATTTCAGAATGAAACAAATACTTTTAGCCATTATAAATCTATATAACAGTAACTGGACTCGGGGGGCACTACTGCTACTAATAACAAATTTCAAAATTGCATAACTCTTTACTCAGACTCCAAATGAGGTGATCTCGGTGGCCATAAAAAGCTTATAATCTCTAGTTTATGCCTGTAAAATTGGAAACAATTTTAACAAGAAGCTTCTTTATTCTTCTTTAAAGTTCCCATTCACTCTCCCTCACTTTAGACCGATTTTCTTCTACCCAGAACAGAGAGGAGAATGAGAAATTTTAGGTGCACAAGGTAGAAGGCAAAAGAAGGAGAAAAAGCCAAGAAAAAGGTATGGAACCTATGGATTTTCTCCAAGAAAAAGGTATGGAATCTATGAATTTTCTTAGTTCTTCCTTAAGCAAAGTTGTTCTTCTCTTTCTCTCTTTTCCTCCTATAGTTTTCTTGATATATCTGGTGCTGTTCTAGGGGCAAAACAAAAAGGAAAAATTCGTGTTTGGATGAGGCAACCAAGAAAAAGCAAGAAAACAAAGTAAAACTTCTATTCTTTGATAGTTTCTTCCTCCCCTTTCCTCTTGCACTATTTAGCCACTATGAGCCCAATTCTTAGGGGCTATTTTTCTGTCCAAATTAAGGGGGGATTAGAGGTTTTAGAGTGCAAGGATTAAGATATGGAGACACTACCTGTATGGAGCGACCATAGAAATTTTTAGTGACTACAAGAGTTAAGTATTTGTTTGAGCAAAAAGAGTTAAATATGAGGCAGAGACGGTGGTTAGAGTTTCTAAAAGATTGTGATTTCACTTTAAAATACCACTTAAGAAAAGCAAATGTGGTTGCAAATGCATTGAGTAGAAAATTTATACATATAGCCTATATGATGATCAGAGAACAGTAATTGATTGAGAGGTTCAGGGATATGAGTCTATCATGTGTGATGCATTCGAGGAAATTATTAATGAGTGAAACACAGATAGAAAATGACCTGAGGAGTCATATTAGGAATGCCCAACAAGAGGATGAACAAGTGAGAAAGATTAGAACCCAAATATCCCAGGGTAGCACTCCAGACTTTAATCTGTCTGAGGATGGGTTAGTGAGATACAGGGATAGGTTGTATGTGCCTGGGAATTCTAAGATTAGAAAAAGGATATTTGATAAGGCACCCAAAAGTAAGTACACGATTCATCCAGGAAGTAACAAGATGTATCAGGATTTGAAAAAGGTGTTTTGGTGGCCTAGAATGAAATCTGATATCGCAGAGTATGCCTCTCGATGTCTAATATGCTAGAGGGTTAAGATAGAGCACCAGAGACTAGCTCGGTTACTTCAGTCCCTAAATATCCCTAAGTGGAAGTGGGATAACATAACCATAGATTTTGTCATGGGTTTACCCAGGACATCATTGGGGCATGATGCTATATGAGTGGTAGTGGATAGATTAACGAAGTCAGCACAAGCCATTGAAAATCTATAAAACAGTAATTAGACTTAGGGGGCGCTACTACTACTGACAACAAACTTCAAAATTGCATAACTCTTTACTCAGACCTCCAAATGAGGTGATCTCAGTGGCCACAGAAAGCTTATGACCTCTAATTTATGCTTGTAAAATTTTACAAGCATTGGACACCATTTGCCCATTAGATGACACAGAACACAAATTTGTAGTGTGAACAGTGCACATACCAGAATCAATTGAAAATTCTAACTTTAAAATTTCATAACTAATTTTGTAGAGCTCCATTTTTTCTATACTTTAACTTTCCAAAAAACTCTCAATGAGCTCTACATGTCTGTCAAATTTCATGAAGAAATTCCTTCATTTCGTCAGAATGTACCATAAGGTGCCATTTGGGTCATTTTAATGTATTTTGATGGTGCAAAAGTATGCAAAATGGCTCCCAAGGTTCTTGTGGCCACTTAGGCACTTGGAAATAGCGCAAAAAGACTCCTTAAACTTGTCTTAAAGGTGTGGAAACTCAAAACACAAAATCTCATCCTTTATCCTCAAGTGATATGCTAAGACACATGTACTTGCAATGGCCATTCAATACCCAAAAGTTGTCATACATTCCATTTATTATCAAATTTCATACATACATTATCTATTAGGATAATTACACATGTTCCATTCATTGTCTACCAATTCTATCAAAAGATTACATTATATACCATTCATTTGGTTATAACATAAACAAAATTAAGAGCTTTATGGTCAAGGCTTCATCTTCTCACTTGGTGGCTTCCATTTCCTTGTTCATTGACTCCACCTAGCATATTAGGATATTGGAAAGGAGGGAGTGAGATTCAAAGAATAGGAGGAAAAGAAGGAAGGAGAAGATCAACTTTGCTGAAGGAAAAACTAAGAAAATATATGGATTCTATACCTTTTTCTTAGCCTTTTCTCCTTCTTTTGCCTCCTCCCTTGTGCACCTAAAATTTCTAGTTCTCCTCTCTATTCTGGGTAGAATAAAGTCGATTTAAAGTAAGGGAGAGTATAAAGATGAATAAAGAAGCTTCTTGTTAAAATTGTTTCCAATTTTTCCCCTCACAATGGCGTTTCCGGTTTGACTTTGTCTTAACTCTTTTTTTAGAACCGTATTTTTCATTATAAAATTTAGGTTCCCAATTTAGTAAAATGCCTTTGGAATCACTCAAATCGGAGTAAAAACCTTCTCAATTTAGGTCAACCGGTGTTGGAAAACCTACACCGGAGGAGTTTTAACTATCTTGAGGCTTCCCATAGTTTTCAGGGCCTCTAAGAACTCCAGAGAACTCAAACTTTCATTTTAAAAAACCCTCTTATATGTTTTTCCAAAATTTCACTTATTTATGAAAATGTCACTAGCCTTTCGGCAAATTCTTTGAATCACTATAGCTCCAGTTTCTGGGCAACTCATGGCTCAAATCATCATTTTTCATTATTTAAAATTTTATTATAATTTTTTTGGTCTTAAATAACTCACCTTAAGGAACTTGCTTTGAAAACTAACTCATTTCGGTGTTTTACAAAAAATCAGACATTACAAATATCATAGTCATTATGTGCAAGTGTTGCAAGAACATTATCAATGGGTGAAGATATTACCTTAACACTTTCCGGGGTAGAAATGGATGATTGAATTAGCTCTAGTTGCTAGAATAATTCTTTAATAAAACATTTGCTTGTAACTCTAGGATTTCAAGAAAGAAGAAATCCTTATCTATAATTTTAATGGAGAAATCCTCCCCCTAAGGATAAGTATTGTCAAAGTAGGAGTTATGTTAAGCAAATGTAACATTAGCAGACATAAAATTTCTTGTAAAAGGGTGATAATATTTGTAACCCTTTTGATTGGAGGAATAGTAAATGAAAACATATTCGAAAGCCCATTGATCAAGTTTGGTTCTATCTTGTGAATACACATGAATAAAGGTAACACATCTAAATATTTTTAAAACAAGGTTATCAGATGCATTGCAATTAGGAAAAAATTATGTAAGGACTTACATTGGATTTTTTAAGCTAAGAACTTAGGTAGCAAGTCTGTTAATGATATAGGTAGCAGTCAAAATGGCTTCCTTCCAATATTGCTTTAAAACATTATTTTGAAACAAAAAGGCTTTTGTATTAGGAAAAAGATAACTATTTCTTTGTACAACCACCTCATTTTGTTAAGGTGAATTAATGCAAGAAGATCCATAAATTATGCCTTGTGTTTGAAAAAAGGTAGAGAGGATTTCATTAAAAAAAAAAAAAATCTTTTGCATTATCAAAACAAAATCTTTATATCCTTATCCCAAATTAGATTTTAATCATATTGCAAAACATGGGGAAATTTGAGCTCACATTATATTTCTATTTCAACAAATAAATCTAAGTCATATGAGTGCAATCATTATGAATGAAACAAGCTACTAAGCTCCAGAAATATTAAAAATAAGAGAAGGGGCTCGATATCACTATGAATTAAAGTAAAAGGTATAGAAGCTTTGTGATTACTAATTGGGCAAAAAAAAAGCATGTTTGTCCTTAGAAAGTTTACAAACTTCACAATGAAATGTTTTTATGGCAAATCTTTTGAACAAAAATGGAAACATGATTTTAATAACATGAAATGATAGATGGCCAAGATGAAGGTGGCGAAGCCAAATCTTATCTCTATTGGACTTAAATGATTTAGAATGAAGAGAAACATGTGACAAACTTTGAATTCTACTTTGTCCATTTTCCTCATCAAGATAATATAAGCCATCCTTAACCCTAGCAAGTCCAATCATCCTCTTCATTTCTAGTTCTTGAAATACACAATGAGTAGGGCAAAAGGTTACACTACAATGAGACTCAATTGTGAGTTTTTAAATTGAAATAAGTTGGTGCAAAGTTTTGGAATGTAAGGCATATTCTTAAGCACAAGGTAATCAATCAAACAAACATCTCCTTGACTAGCCATAATGGTGACTGATCTATCAGTTATGGTGATTTTTCTGTTGAAGATTAAGAATTTTACTAAGGAATTAGTCATATGATCTATGGCTCCTGAATCAATGACCCAAAAATTAGAGAAAACTTTATCTAATGTGTTAAAGACAAAATTAAAGATATATGAAGATTGGGAAGAAATACTTGAAAGCAACAAAGAACAAGTACCTATGATAGGCATTGGCATTTTGTCCAAGATCCCTAATAAGCCTTTTAGCTTCTCAATCTCTTCTTTGTTGAAATCAACAAAGGTTAAGATTTCCTCATTGTTGGAACCTGAAGTTGTCATATAATTTTGACTAAACCCCTTTTTCATGGGTCAAGGATGGTAAATCCTCCCTACCAAGTATTTGGATTCTCACAGCATCAAACTTAATGTTCAATCCTATAAGAAACTCATAGATTTTTTCCTTTTCCACAAACCTCTTAAGAATAACTATATACTCACTACATTTCATATAAATGTATTGACAATGGTGTATTTCTTACTAAAAACTTTTCAGCAAATAAGAGTATTTCATGACTAACCAGCTTCCTTGTTTGGTGCTAGAGATTTTGGTCTTAAGCTTATAAATTTGTGCTATATCTTGAACCTTAGAATAAGTTTATTGAACAGCATCTCAAATCTCCTTAGCCAAACATAGGAACATGCATATGTCATGATCTTTGGTGATATAGAGTTCCATAAACAAGACATTACTAGAGAATCCTCCTCCTCATCCTAAGCATCAAATTTAGGATCCCTTAGCTTGGGACCAATACCTAATGATTGACTTAACTTACCTTGTCCTTTGAGAAATTACGAACCATTTGAGCCCATATCAAATAATTTTTTCCCTTCAACTTGTATGCTTCCTAAATATATGGCAAATCACTTATTAGAGCAGAGTGATTGCTAAGGTAAAAGGTGCTGCTAGTTGCTGTGGACTCAAACATGGTGAAGAAGTTAAAAAATCACACATAAATAGCAAGAATGAAGAGAAGCAGCCAAAAAAAAAATCGCAAAAAAGAAACTAGAATAGCAAACAAAAGTATAGAAAATGATAACCAAAGAGGAAACACCACTATTGGAGCCCAAATAGGTCAAGAAGACACTTAGGCTAGCTTGTATAATGACTAGTGACATAATTTGAGTTGATAATTATAGGAGAAAGAGCGTCATGTACTCTCATATGCTATCACTCTAGCAATGTTAAGGCAGCATGTGTAGAGTTCGACGATGGTCCAGTTAGCATGGGTAAGTCGATTGACGAGTTTTATGGAAGTTCCTAAGGTGTTTGGGTCAAAAGGGAATTAAGCAAATGGCAAAAAGGTTCTCCTAGTAATAGTGAAGCTCACAAACCAAAAGGGAAAAGGTCAATGACAATGTAGGTAACGACTAGGAAAGAAAATGGCAATGAAGGCCACAAGAAAATAAGCTTAAGGCTTTGATACCATGACAAAATGTCTAAAATTTTTATTTTTGAGGAATGAGAATACATCTTTATTTATTGAGTGAAAAAAAAGGATACTCTAATAATAAGGTTATCTATCAACTACCAATTTAATTACAACTACCAACTACTAACTGCCAAAATTAATTATAGGCTAGTAAAATATAATATTCTAACATAAAGTTAATTTGTTATTAATTAAAATTAGTTGTTGCCTCCAATAATAATTAAGAGTATTGGTAGGTCCATGCCATTTTAGAGTTACATCATTGACATAGTATGGTAGATTTTGATTTATCTACCTCTTTAGAGGCTTTACAAACTAATCAAAATTTATATTACATGAATGGCTTAATTCTAAAAAGTGAAGATTCTCAAAGTTCTAAACCCCTTTAATTGTTATTTCAAGGTAGAATGACTTGCAAATAAATAATGGAAAAAATGGCTACAAAGTCAATCATTCAATCCCAAGAATTAAGGAGCAAATATTTTGAAATTAAACTACCTAATCTGTGAGGTGCATGGAAAAACAAAAAATTAAGAATAAGGTTGACTAACTAAAAACTAATTAATAATATAATAAAATTATGAAAGTAAACAAACATTATTTGTAAGACCTCATAATTTTCAATATTATCTTTCAAGTTGGAGAGTAAATATTGGCTATATCCAACTTGCAACTTAGTTTTTCAAACTTGATCTTTGGCATGATTTTAGTGAGTAGATCACCTATTTGAGCATTGCTAGGAATATAGGACCAAGTCTATCATGCCTAATTCAACTTTCTCCTTAATAAAGTGCCAATCTATTTTCACATGTTTAGTTCAATCATGGTAAATAACATTTTTGGTAATGCCAACAGTGGTCATATTGCCACACCATAGCTTCATAGGAGTTTCAACATTAATTTTTAGCTCTTTGAGGACCCTCTGAATCCATATGCTTGAAGTTTAGCTTCTACATTGCTCTTATGTATGATAGACTATTTTTTGCTTTTTCATGTAACCAGATTGCCCAACATAAAGGTATAATAACCAATAGCGAACCTTTTGTCAGTAATATATTTTATGTAGTTTGCATCAAAGAAAACTTTAATACCTTTATGTGATCCTTTCTTGAAAAAGAAGCCCTTTGCAGGTGTCATTTTTAGATACAACAAGATTTTAAAATGACCTCTATGTGCTCATCATTTGGCTTGTTCATAAATTGACTTATAACATTAACAATAAAGCTAATGTCAAGCCAAGTATAAGAGAGATAAATTAGCTTACCTAGTAGGTGGTTTTGTTTCCTTTTATTTTATGGCATTAGGACAAGTCTTGGGCTTAGTGGGTATGGTTTTGTTTGGTATAAGGTCTAGGTTAAGGTCAAGTGGCATTATTTGAAAAAGGTCAAAAGCAAAATGAGATGGCAAGTAAATTGGAGAAGTCTCAAATTGTGCAATAGTGACAACATCATTAATTTTAGGTGCAATATCATCCCTAAATAGCCATTCTTCACTATAATTCTCCCCCTAAATGGGTGTTTAGGAATAATATGATTGATATTCAAAAAATATGGCATTCATGGTGATGTAAAATTTGTTTGTCCTAGGTGAGAAGCATTTATAACTTTGCTAGGTAGGAGAGTAACAAAGAAAAATGCACTTATTTTCCTTAGGTTCAAGTTTCCTCCTATGGTCATTGTGAATAAAAGATTTGCACCCAAAAAACCCTTTATAGAATCGTGGACATAATTTCATTGTTTAGATAGGTTTCAAGGAGCTTTTGTTACAGTGAGAAAAAGCTTAAAGGCTTCAAAGGCATTCCATTTATTAAATATGCAACCATAAGAATAGCTTCCCCCCAAAAAACTTTAGGCACATTGGATGCAGGTATAACAGATCTAGCAATTTCAACAAGGTGCTATTTTTTCTTTTGAATCTCCTTGAGGGGTGTTAACACACACAAACTTTAATGTATAATGTCATGATTTTTCAAGTATTGCCTAGAGGTGGAATTAAAATAATCCTTGGCATCATTGGTTTTAAAAACTTTTATGTTAGTTTTGAATTGATTTTGGATAACGTTATGAAGGATTTTGAATGTAGCTACTACTGTAGATTTTTCTTTTAAGGGAAACACCCCAGTCAAGCAAGTGTGATTGTCTAAAAGCGATAAACCACCTTACACCACATGTATTTTTTTACTTTTGATGGTCTCCATATGTCATTGTGCATAATTGTGAAAGGTTGAATGGGTTATAAGTATGAAAGGGATAAGTGTGTTTAACATGTTTGGAAAGTTAGCAAATTTCACACTAGAATAAAAGGATTTCTATTTATCAGTTGAGGGAACATTTGTTTCATATGGTGAAAGTTTAGATGTCCTAACTTGTGATGCCATAACATGATGTTATCACTAGAAAGAGCACAAGTAAACACAGATTTATTCCTCTTTTTAGGTCCACTAATATAGTATAAACCAACGCATTCCCTACCATTGCCAATTTTCTTTCACGATTTCAAATATTAAAAAACACAATCACAGGAATAAAAATTAGTCATGCAATTTTGGTCTCTTGCAATTTGCTATAGAGAACAAGTTGTTAGCTAATTTTGGAACAAGAAGAAGATCAATTCATTAGAAATTCTTAATACACTAATGCCACAAACTTTGTTAAGGGATCTATTGGCAATTTTAACAACTAAGTTATTGAAGAGGCCACAAATTTATCCAAGAGAAATGCATTTCCAGACATATGATCTATTGCTCCCAAATCTATAATCTAAGTGTTGAATTTATGAACTTTGGTGTTTAAGGCCATAGCAAATTTACCTTACTGAGCAATGAAAGCTACACTAATAATATTTTTAAAAGTGACCTAAAATTGGCTCCCTATCAAGTTTTCTTCATTATTTGCCATATAACCATTAATAGTTCCCTGAAGCTTCTAGGTAGATGGCTAAGGCCTTGGAGCAATCTTCTTATTTAATCCATCTTTCCTTGATATTGCTTCTGGTAGCAACCTAAGTTAGCCCATTGTTATAGGAAGTTTGCATGGATGGAAGTTGCTAATTGGAGCAAACGTTGGCCATAGATCAACATAGGAGGCCGAGTCTAATGGTTCTAGGCGAACGGTGGTGGAAGACAATGCATGATGCACTCTCACATGCTAATGCATGGGTCAAAGTTCAATTGGACTTAATGGCATGTGGAGGCGCATGGAACGTCAGAAGGTGGCCAAACTTTAAGGTTCAACTATTTGGAACTTTTTGAACATTATGAGGGGGTGCATGTTTTGGAATAGGGTGGCTTCAAATGTCTTAGAATGCCACTCCTTGCCCTTTCCAATCTAAGAGGCATGTTTTTCTAGGATTCCCATGTAAATGAGCGTGGATTAGGCTAGAGTAGGCTCTAATTCCATAAAAATTTTTGAAGTTTTAAACTTGCAAGCAACTCATGAGCAAGTGGCCTGAGTGCATGGCACAATCTTGTCCCAATCCAAGTAGATGTTCATGCCCAATGATGCTAGATCGATGTCACCCAATTCTTCCATTTGCTCGCATGCCCCTATGCACACAAGGTGTGGTTCGTAGGGAGGCTTTGGTTCGTGCAAACGCGTGGGCATGTGAGTGGTGATTAAATTGTCCCTGTCGACTAGTTTCATGGTAGAAGGACTGATAAATGAATAGTGGGAAAATGGCTACAAAACTAGTAATTCAATCCCTTGAATCAAGGAGCAAATGTTTTGAAATTAAACTACCTAATCTATGAGATACATGGAGGAAAAAAAGAAAAAAAAAAGAAAAAAAGGAAGGAAGGATAAAGTTGACTATCTAAAAGCTAATTAACAACAGAATAAAATCACAGAAGGAACATGCTCTGTAAAGGCCCCATGATTTTCAACAAAATGCAATTGTCTCTGCTAATTAGAGCTTATTAAACACTCGAGGGCTAATGTACTTTTGAATTTGAAGCATGCACACGAATGCAGAATACTTTAACGTCATTCACTGTGAAATCGCACAATATGTTGATTCATTTGAAAATTGATACATATTGGGAGCTGAATCGTTATATCGTCAGCATCTTGAATTTGCAACGGGTCTCATTGATCCATGGTGACCCGATTACCATACCTTGCTTTAAAAAATTAGGTCAGAACGCACCGTTAAAAGCTTCAGTTAATTAGAAAAAAAGTAAGCTAGATTACTTCATTAGGCTTTATAATTTTACCCATTTTAATTTGATCTCTATTGTTTAAAATTTAAGTCCTTAAAATTTTAAGAACTTTCAATCTAATCCCCGCAACCTTCAGTTTTTTTCCCCCCTCAATTCTCAAGCTTCACGTTTTTTTTCACCTCTCACCTTGTTCAGGTCTTGGTTTGCTACTGCAATGTTGTTGGATGTTACTATGCCTTCTAAAAACAAAGTAAAAATGGATATCGGTTGGATCATTGTACATCTCTAAAGCCTAGATTACATGTTAAATATAATTTTAAAAAAACAATGTGGAGGGTGCATTTAGATAGAAGCATCAACCAGTGGGAAGAAGTAAAGAAGTTGCTCCACACACACACATACCCACTTGAAAAATTGCTGTAACATTACCACGCCTGTCTCCTTATCTGAAGCTTTTGACCGCCTGCTTGTGGAGTTTGCG
Organism: Erythrophleum fordii; assembly: GCA_032878935.1. NCBI lineage: Eukaryota > Viridiplantae > Streptophyta > Magnoliopsida > Fabales > Fabaceae > Erythrophleum > Erythrophleum fordii. The sequence goes on from JAVQMF010000021.1 coordinate 760,151, forward strand.
TGGCCTTGAAGATGATCGTTAGTGAGCATTTGTGCTTAACAATCTACATATTTCAAGGATCAATGCATTTATACACTAACGATTCCACAAATGGATTATCCTAAGTGCAAGTGAGTAATTATTGATGAGAAAATCAAGGATAACTTTGAGAAATCCATAAGGTGTCATCAGACTGCTCATACTTCATAAAGACATAAATTGTTAATTTTTTTCAACTACGATCTGTCAAGAATTTCATTCTCCGAAGTACACCCTACAATTTGGAGAAGCCAAACGCCCAATCAGTGATATAAGTGATTAAGCGGATATACCAAATGATTGTGCAGTGCACCTACGGTATAACCCAATGCAGAGACCAGAGAGAAAGATCTACACTTCCACATATGAACAAAGAAATGCAAATTTAGAAATACATTAACACCCTAGCCAAACCAAGAAACCAGATCAACAATTATATGATTAAAATTTTGTTCATCAATTCAAACTTTATTGTTGTAATAAATCACACAAGCAACACTTGTTCCTGACTATATCTTAAAAAGGCATTGCCCTGTATAACCAATTTTCCTACCTTTGTCATCAATCTGCCACTCTATTGGGAAGACCAAATTTTGCATCATAGAATGCCACTACTGAGGGACGGTTAATACTGTATAGCTCCTCTGTTTCTTGACAAATAACCAAATTAAGAAGAAAAAAAAAAATTTTATTCAACGCAGAGTACATAAAATCCAGTAGGTAGGGCAAAAGGCAAAACCTAAAATGTTATATATCCTTTTGCCAGGATATGATTGACCACATCAATTATTGAAAATTGTGAATCCTCTTTGCAGAGATGAGAGTATTCTGGAGAAGCATAGCTATGGTCATTGGACCAACTCCTCCAGGAACTGGTGTAACAGCTGAGGCAACTTTGCAGGCTTCTTCATAGCAAACATCTCCAACCAGCCTATAACCTCGAGGGCTATTTGGATCCTGTCACAAACACCCAGCCACACATTTAAATAACCATTAAAATAAAATTTCAAGCACTAATTATGTCCTTCATTCCTTGAAGAACCAGTGCCAACCAAGGTAAGGAGCCTGGTAAGTGTGCATTAGCAAGACATTAACATTAACCAACTCACCTCTACTGGGTTGATTCCAACGTCAATAATGACTGCACCAGGTTTAATCCAGCTTCCCCTAACCATGTTTGGTTGCCCAACAGCAGAGATTATTATATCTGCCTGTCTCGTGATCTCCTCAGGATTATTGGTTCTGGAATGGACAACACTGACTGTAGCATCTTCCCTCTAGTAACACCAGATACACAGAAGTAGGAATATGTAAGTCTGAAGCAAAAAAGAAATGAGTAAACAGTTACATTTAATTAAACATTGGTCTGTGAACTGTAAATGAAATTTAATTTTGACCCGATGAGATATTACTTGCAGCAAGAGAGCAGCAGGCATTCCAACAATATTGCTCCGACCAATCACAACAGCCCTCATTCCTTTCATAGAAACGCCATATCTGTGCAACAGCTCTATGCATCCCTTTGGTGTACATGGAACAAACAGGGGTTCTCTACCACGCATGGCAAGGCGACCAATATTTAATGGGTGAAAACCATCCACATCCTTCTCAATTCTAACCGCATTCAAGATGTTCTGCTCATTCATGTGCTGTCACAAGATCGAGTAGAATGAGTCCAACTACCACACAACAATTAGAGGGAAACATGAATCAAGTAAAGGATAAAACCTTGTTCTTCATTCCAGAATTTCAGTATATGTTACATTGAGAGTGACATGAAAGAAGTTAGGTATGACATCACAAAATCAAGGGAGAAAAAAAAAAAAGCTGAATGTCTCATGAAATTCCATTTGCTCCATGAACTGCTCCAAATTATTATTCAAGTAAGAGCATCCAAATGAACTATAGTGGACAGGACATTCAACATGACATCAGTGCTCATGCATCCGAAATATGCCCATGGAAAATTTCTCATACATCTGCTGTTTGTATACTTAATTTGCATAATATAAACTCATTAAATCATATGCAAACATATGATGTGATGCAAAACCACATTTTCTTTAAATAACATAATGGAAATCCATCATTAGAAACATCAAAATTTTGAATCTGGATAAAATCCCAGTTAAGACAAATTACCTCAAAAAATTAGTAATTAACAAAATCAATACGTAGCATTCTTCAGGTTCTAAAATCATAAATTTTATTACAAAAAATTCATTCAAAATAAACGATGTCTGAAGGGCACCACCAGCAGTATCCAACGCAAAAATTAGGCAACTTCAATTTTAGCCATTAATACAGTCCTTAATTTAAAACTATTTTATAATTTATTTATGGAAAAACTTAATTCCTCAATCTTTTAGAAATAGTTTGGACCTGGACAAAAGTATAGTTTAAAATATAAACTGAAACACAAATATGGCTAGAAACAAAATTCTCATTAAAGCATAATTCAACCAAAAAGTAAATGAAGCCGGAGATTTAGAAGCATACTGAAGGTAGAGGTAACTGAACTAGAATGCCATGAACTGAGGGATCATCATTGAAGCCTGAAATATGTTTTAGCACTTCTTGTTCTGTGGAATCCTCAGGCAAATGAACTTCCAAAGAATTGATTCCCACAGATTCACAAGCCTTCTTCTTATTCCGCACATAAGTAGCAGAGTCCTTCCTATCTCCAACAAGGATTACAGCTAACCCTGGAATCACACCAATGGCTTCTTTCATCCTGGAAACTTCAGCTGTTAGTTCATCTCTGATTTGCTTTGCCACTGCTTTTCCATCAATCACCTCAGCTGAAGCCTCAGCAGCCATGGCAGCTGGACATAAAGAAATATGGAAATGTATGAACTCAGATGAGTAAAACGCAACTGAGTCAACAGCATGCAAAAGAAAGAACCGCCCAAATGCATGTGCATGTATAGGCACACACACATGGGCATTAAAAACCCAAAACAAATACATATCAGGTAATTTAAGAAATAATAACATTGTATTTACCTGAGAAGACAACAATGAAGTACAACATAGAAACTAAACATTTTTTTTTTACCAAGTTAAAGATAAAGTAAATGAATGAATATCCTAGAAATTCAGTCTCTTCCACAACTAGCCTGGTATCTTAAACTGTTAAACCAGCCTAAGGCCTCAGATTCTTCATTGGACAAGTCATTATCTTAAACTAGATGATCATATACCATGCAGGTAAGACGCATCTTAAATCAACAACGACCTCAGCAAATTCACGAATACAGTATTCCAAATACACCCCAAGGCTAGTGTGCATCTACGAACCATATATATGTGAATAGCCAAAAAAATTCAAGACCTTGCTGGTCTTTAACAAATTAACACTATACTTTCAAGTTTCAACAGAACAAGAATCACAAAGATTGTAAAAATACAAAACCAACACCAACATACAAAACATAAATCTTTCGTAATGTGATTGGCAGAGATCAGTATGGTTAGAGTTTGCGTGTTCTGAATGACAGTACAGCAATTTAGCTAAACAAAAGGGCAAAAAATTTTACCCCAGTGCTGCTTTACAGTATATAATAAAGTTCTGCCAAAAAAAACCCTCTAACTGAATCCCAAACACCAACCTCAACTAATAGTCGATAAATGCTAGATGGAACAGAATTCAAAATACGTAAGCATCATTTTGTGCACTTTATAAAACCACCAAAAGACATTCTCGTATCCAAAATTTCAATTCTATCAAGAAAGAAATGTACCCTGACATCCCTATCACCGAAAAATCGCATACAAGAAGCTGCAACATGACAAAAAGCACACTAGAAAAGGGCAGGAGCTGAATACCAGTGGGGACTACAGGGGATGCTGAAGAAGGAGAGGAGCGAACGGCAAAATAGCGGCTAAAGGTGGTAGAGTATGTGGGACCCATATGGACCAATCGGCGGAGGCAAAAGGCGTCATTTCTGTGGCGAACTGGGAGGAGGCGGACGGTGGTGGAAGGAGAACAGTCCGTGGCTACCATTGAAGCCATTGGATGACTCCTCAAACGGCGTCTCAGAAATCTGTACGTTGTGCGGCGTTGTGATGTAGTGCGTGGGGTTGAAGAAGAAGAAGAAGAAGGGCGTGATGAACTGACAAAGCGACAGTGGGGACGAAGTGCCGCTTTTCATAGTTCTGGCGGTCATGTACATGGGACATTGAACATATTCCCCTTTTTATAGCTTGTCATTATTTATGTTTTTTTTTTTTTGCCACTATTATTTATGTATTATTAACATCAATATAGAGTTATTTACCGAATAAAGATATTTTTAAAATGATTCATCAAGTAATTTAAGATTAAATTTGGATAAAATAAAATTGTACAATAATAAGACAAGATAGAAACTATAAATTTAGATTTTTTTCATTGTATATTCTAAAATAATTTTGAAGCTGTAATTTAAAATGCATAAAGTTAGGGTTAATTACGTTTAACAATTTATGAGAGAATAAAATAGAATGACAAATAATAAAATGAAATAGAATAGGAGGAGTAAAGTGGCAAGTTATGCCTCATTTTATTATTTAGGAGTTTAATAAAAAATGAAAGAAGTCATTAATAGAATAGAACGTTTTTATAAATTATTTTTTTAATATTACTTGACATGTTATTTTAGCAATATGTTGCTAAAGGAGATATAATTGTCATTGTACCATTCATCTATTCTATTTCATTTCAAATCTTTCAAATTGGAGAGAAAAAATTTAGATTTTCGATGGCAAGAAAAGATATTAAAGTTTCTCGCTTGGCATTATATTTCATTTTAAAAAATATTCTCAAATAATGATTTAATCCACATTAGCTATTATATTCCTTGTCATTTTATCTTTTATGATTCATCCAAACTCACCTGAAAAGTTACCTAAAAAATTAAAATTAGCTACACTTATGCATTTTAAATTTAAGAGTAAATTATAATAACTTGAAGTTTGACCAAATTACACTTTATATTCTTTTTTTTTTTTTTACTATTACTAGCTCACGTAACATTTGAAATATATCACAAGACTACTCTCTAATTAATTTTCAATCAACAAAGTCATCTTTTTATATAATATGTGTTCTTTTTTAAATTAAAATTATTTAATTATTACATTAATAATAATCACAATCTTATGTCGAACCTTAACATTAATTTTATCTTTATTATCATAATAATAAAGTCACAATATCGTATTGTACAAAATATTGATTTTATTGATAAAAAATAAATAGCGGGAGATATTTTGCAATATACATAAAAGGTTAATGGAGTTAAATAATCTTTTTAAAACAATAAGCATATGAAGTCTAATTTGATCAAATCTTAGAGAAAAATAGTATAATTTATTCTAAAGTTAATTTAATTCCACCTTCAAATAGACCTCTTTCTATACATTTATATTTTGTTCAAATCAAATATTTTGTTCTCCAATTATTCTTAAATTTTATATGTAAAAAATGAAAATTAAAGAGAGTCAAGAGAATAATGTTTTTTAACTTTCAAAATCAGGTATACATTTTGAGACTACTCAAACTAAAATGAAAATATGTAAAACAAGGCTGAAGGAACATATTTTAGTAATATGCTAATACGTATGTAACAATTTCTGAAAACGATGCTAAAATCCAAAAATAAAAAATAAATATTACTATTTTAGCCTAATCATTTGGATTATGATCAGATTTTTTGTACTTCCGCAAAATGATACAATACAGGGTAACAATTAAGAATTTTTCTCATTAAATCACTTGAAAATTTATATGTATGATAATAAAAAATTATCGTACGAATATTTGAAAGAGGTTTTAAAGGCGAAAGTCACGTTATCCCTCAGAAAACAAAAATTTGAGAAAAAACTTCTTGCAACGAAAGAATCTTTTGAATCTGATCCTGTACACAACTTTTAAGAGCATCAAGGTTTATCTTATTTTTGACAACTTCTGACACAATAGAAGATTGAAACTGCTTCCGCGGAATTGGAATTAAAAACGATATTTTTATGTGTTAATTCCTTTGCTGGGTCTATTTTTTAATCATAGTAAATGAACAGTCAGATAAGGTCTCCAGTCTGAATTTTTAAAATTTTGTCCTTGTAAATTTTTTATGCAATTAAAGAAAGATAAGCGTAAAGTATATATATTTTAAAGACCAAGTTCTAATGTTAAAAATTTCTATTGTGAAAAATTTTATATCTATCTTTTCCTCACTATACAGAAAATTTATATATTTGATCTTTAGAGAATCCGAAGTGTAATGTCCCATGTAGATTTTCAAAAACGAGATTTCAATGAGACCCAGATATAGGAATAAGAAATACTGATAAGGAGGTGGGAAATGAGAAGCAGCAGCTGACTTTGGATGAGCTATTGGATGAACTGGCACGAGGCAATTAAATCGGTGAGATATTCACCATTCATTCACCATTCTGTTATGCTTGCTTTTGTGAATTTAAATAAGCATAGCTGCCATATAGAGGAAGATTAGCTTATTTTAATAAATTGGGTGTAAAAACCAGTGGAATTACCTTTCTTAATTTCGAAGAATATCCTCTATTTATTCCATTGTATCCTTTAATGTTTGTGATGCGTTTCTTTAAGCTAAATTTGCTGTTTTTCTGTTCCTTCTATTGTTCATATACACTTGAGCACTCCTTCAAAGACAAAAATGCATCACTCCCGCTCCTAAATTTCCAGCAGAAAACAATATTGTAGTCAAGTCATATGCTCAGCCAAAAAAAAAAAAAAAAAAGAATCTTAGTTACACATCTTCCGGGCACAAGAAACTAATAGAACCTCCCTGACAAGGGATCCTACCACCTTAAACACTTTAATAAATTTTCTTTGACTCTTTGCACCGATCTGAAGTGCAAAAAATGTATCCAAGAATTATTCAGAAGCAGGTTGCACCTGCACCCTTACAAGCATTACTTGTGCTTGGTGAGCTCCTATGGTAAAATGGATGGGATGCGATGAGGGTTGGTGGTTGGTGTATCAATTAGGCCAACCTGTGGAAGTTATATAACTTGTCCAGGGCGTTGGCAAATTATTGATAAGCAATGGATATTCAGATATGCGGATTTTTTTTTTTAAAAAAAAAGGGAACATAATCAATGGCACATTAACAGTTATGTCGTCCTTAAACAGGACGGAAATGTGAGAAAAGATGTGGTAAACCAAAATTTTTCTCACAGGAGAAAGGAAATGACAAAAAATAGAAAACTGTTGCATCTTTTTTCTATTCAGATGTATCTCTGTACATATCTGATGGAACACCTAATCTGCTATCTTTCACAATTATTTCCTTTTTCCTAACCTTTTGTTTTGAATTCTATAAACGAGGCAATCTTCATATTGCCAGTGTCCCTTCAGAGATTTGGTTGTCATCCAATGAATCTGCGGATTGAGATTTGGGTTTGCTCGCCATTCGGTTAAATCCATAACCAAGGGACCTTCCACTTGCTTCACACAGCTGCTTGCATATACCAAAAATAACATATCCATACTCAGACATCAACTATATAATAATATAATAGAGAAGAAGTATTGATTTTAGAGGCTTTTGGTACACACACATTTTATATAGGCAGGTAGTTGGATCCCTTGGTATAAAATCCTTAGGAGTAATATATCATAGTATTTAGGATTCTCATGTTTGGTATAACAAAAATTGTCAGTGAAAAAATACAATTGATATTATATAAAAGCTAATAAAACTAAAACTTCATATATGTGAGATCTCTATAGTTTTGGATGGTATAAGATACTACTCAAAATGATGTCATCCTATGCTTCTTAGTATCTTGGATAACAACAACAACAACAATAACAACAAAGCCTTTTCCCACTAAGTAGGATCAGTTACATAGATCAATTGACGTCATAAAATTCTATTATAAATCATAATTTTAGACAAATCATTTAAATTTAAATCTTTCTTAATAGTTTCTCTTATAATTTTTCTTGATCTCCCTCTACCTCTGACTATTAGACTATTCTCCATTTTATCTACTCTCCTAACCGAGGCTTCTATAGTCTCCTTCACACATGTCCAATCCATCTAAGTTGTGATTCTACAATCTTTTTTACAATAGGTGTGACATTCACTTTCTTTCTAATGCATTCATTTTTAATTCTATCTTATCTGGTGTGTCTATTCATCTAACGCAACATTTTCATCTCATTGAGCTTATTCTCTTATTAACTTTTTATTACCCAACACTTAGTTTCATACAATATTGTAGGCCTAACAACTATGCGGTAGAATTTATCTTTAAATTTGAGTGATACTCTTCTATCACAAATAACGCTCGAAGCACTCCTTCATTTCATCCACCTTGCTTTACATCTTTCTACATTTCCCAATCATGTTGCATGAGGAATCCAAGATATTTAAACCGTGTAACTTGTGGTATGAAATGCTCTCCAATTTTCACTTCTCCACTAAAACTAATGTCTCTTACTAAACTTACATTTCATATACTCCGTTTTACTTCTATTTAAACAAAATTCGTGTGCTTCCAAAGCTAGTCTCCACATCTCTAACTTCTCATTCATTTCCTCCCTCAATTCTCCAACTAAGATTGTCATTTGCAAAAAAACATACATTGTGGCACTGACTCTTGAATATGTTTAGTGAGCACATCCAAGATTAAAATAAAAAGATAAGGACTCAAAGTTGACCCCCTGATGTAGACTAATAATTATCAGAAAACCTTCTATAAATCCACCATTTGTTATAACATTAGTTGTAACCCCATTATACATATCCTGAATTGCTCGAATATAAATCATACGAACTCTTTTTTTTCCAGAGCCTTCCATAGAACCTCTCTTGACATCCTATCATATGACTTTTCCAAATCGATAAACACCATATATAAATCTTTTTTATTTCTCCGATATTTCTCTATCAATTTTCGCAACAAATATATCACTTCTATGGTCAACCTTCCTAACATAAAACTAAATTGATTCTCAGTAATTTGAGTCTCTTACCTTAATCTTTGCTCAACTAACCTCTCCTATAATTTCATAACATAGTTCATGAGCACAATTTTGTATATCCCCTTTATTCTTATAAATAGGAACTTCTTTTCTACTCATCTAACATTTTCTTAGACCTCATAATTTCATAAAATAATTTTGTGAGCCAACTTATACCTTTCATACCTAAACCTTTTCATACTTCAATAAGTATATTATCCAGTTCAACTACCCTGCTATTCTTCATTCATTTTAATGCTTCTTTTACTTCTAACTCTCGAATCCTATAATAAAAAGTATAATTTTGGTCCTCTGTTTTAATATCTAACCTATACGAGTGCAATAAAGTCCCGTGTCCTTCATTAAATAGTCTATAAAAATAATTCTTCCACCGTTTCCCCGATATTTTGTTCCGTGACTAAGACTTTCTCTTCTTCATCCTTAATTCATTTCACTTGATCCACGTTTTTTGTTTTTCTTTTCCTACTTTTAACTAGCTTGTAAATATTTCTCTCTTCAACTTTAGTACTTAAAGATTGGTATAACCCATCAAATGCCCTTACTCTCACTTCGCTTATCATCTTCTTAGTATCTTTTTTAGCTACATTATATTTTTTTCAATTTTTATTACTCTTACACAAAGACCACGCTTTATAACACTCTCTTTTAATTTTAACCTTATCTTAGACGCTTGCATCCCACCAACAAGATTCTTTATTCCTAGATCCAAAACCTTTTGATTCACCAAGTATCCTTTTTGCCACCTTATTAATTTCTTTAGTCATCTCATCCCACAAATCATTAACACTTTCTTGTACTTATCAAGATCTTTCCTCCAAAATCTTTTTATGCAAGCTCTTTTCTTTATCTCCCTTCAATTGCCACCACCTAATCCTTGACACTCTATTTTGGTTTTTACTCTTTACTTTCCTTTTAACTTGGACATCCATAACTAAGATTCTATGTTAAGTAGTCAAACTCTCTCAAGGTATAACTTTGCAATTCATACAAAATTTTCTATCCGATTTCTTTATAAGAAAGAAATCAATTTGAAAGCGTACCCCCTCTACTTTTGTACGTGATAAGATGCTCCTCATGCTTTTTAAAATAAGTATTAGCTACTGTGAGATCGAATGCTAATAAGAAATTTAGAATAGTTTTACCCTCTATATTTTCTTCCCCTAAACCATGTCCTCCATGCATACCCTTATAACTTCTAGGTGCACTCCTCCCGTGACCATTAAGATCCCCTCCTAAAAGAATTTTTCTCCTAATGGTATTTCCTGAACTAAACATTCTAAGTCCTCCCAAAATTTTACCTTATGATGTTCTTCTAACCCTACTTGTGGTGCATAAACACTAATAACATTAAAAGTTTCCCTTTCCATTACAAACTTTAACGCAACGATTTCATCTCCTAATCTCTTTACATCTGTCCCAACATTTTTTCAAAACTCATCTATAATTATACCTACCCCATTTTTAGATTTAGCCTTATTAGTATACTAGGATGTAAAACTTGAGGTATCTAATTCTTTCACTTTTTCTCCTACCCGTTTGGTTTCTTGTAAATATATAAAATTAACCCTCCTCCTAATCATAATATCTACTGTTTCTATTGACTTACCCGTAAATATATTATATTCTAAGTTCTAAAACAAATCATACTCTCATAAACTAACTTCTTTACCTATATTCGTTCACGAAAATATGAAAATCTTTGTTTATTTTTCACCACCTAGGCATTGATGCAGCAACTCTTGCTCATTTGTCATTATACTCGAGCTATATAGCGCATTACATCCGGGCAACAATCTCTAATACAACGATGATCCATAACATCAAATATATTTTAAAATTAATGTATCAAACACAAACATCTTGGATGTCTCAACATCTCTAATACCAAAGTGAAAATGATGATCTACAAAACGGCTCATGAGTCAAAACAGTCATAATAACTCGCCACTCTCGGTATTCATGCATTTTAAACAAAATACTTACCTCTGTGAGCTCAGCCAGATGGCGGGATCTGAATTCATTTATAGTTGAAGCAATCTCCGATGTGGGAAGTTTAGCCTGAAGAGATAAATGCTTAGAGAACTCACAATAATCCATCCCCATGCTATAACATTGTGCCATTATGTACTAAGCTAGCAAAATTATATCTTGATAACCTCTGGCATTCAATGTTTCAGTTCTGGCAATGCCTAACGTAGACTACTTTTGGCCATTTTCATTTCAGCTTTTTATTATCCTCATGTTTAGAACCACCAGTGTCCACAATAAGATAGGCAGCCAAACTTACTATGTAGTATGCAGTAAAAAACAAAAATATTCTCATACAAATAAGAAAAATTGACCAGAAACTCAAGTAATTATTTATATCAAGGAAGTGTTATTAGCACGCTATACAAGACTGAATCAAATAGTTTAAGTTTATACAATCTACCTTATATGGTGTTTGGCACAACAGATTTTATAAGATTATCAAGTTAGGACACCGTACAACTTTCACTGTCTACCGCTATTAGTCTATTACACCCAAGGGAGTGGGAAAAGCTTTGGAAAGGAATCATATCTAAGGTACTGGATTAAAAAAATAAAAAAATAAAAAAAAATTTAAAACAAAATTAACACTTGCCCTCCTTCACCAATGTATCATGATATTCCAATGAGGCATATGGGCAGGCACAAGAGTGGCCCCCTCTATGGCTGCTGCTATCGCATGTGCTAGCATGAATTTTTAATATCATTTATCTGTAAATGTTTTCGTCCAAATAGTCAAGATTTTGTTACCCAACCTCATATAATTCATCAATAAACACATGATGCTAATAAAAATCTTATTGGAATGCCAAAGAGGTCCTCCGGCTAATGAGACAAAAGATTCAATTTCAACAAGAAATGAAAAATTAGCATTTATCTCAATCAATTATGCCAAGTCATCACACAAAAAATATCAATAAAATGTAAAAGGAGACAAATCAAAAGATTTTCCATTAGGTCAATAATAAATATGCTCCAATAACAACATTATAGTCAAAGTAAATTGATTTACCTGAGCAAGCACAGCAGCTGCTAGTTGAAGACTTGGTTCCAAGCTCTCCGGGACAACCTGTAAATGCAAGTGACACAGGCAGTAGATAGATAATTTAGAGTTATTATTCCAATTATATCCACATGTTACCAATTTTGCCTAAGAAATGCTACAATTATGGACACAAGACTACTATTTCCTACTGCTTCAGAATTACAAGATAATCAGAACAAGAAATACTAGGGAGGTATCAGGATATTACAGCAGTAGCTCCAGCCTTTTCTAAATTCAAGCCATGATCGACATCATGAGCACGAACGAAAGTCTTTACATTTGGGAAGTACTTGCTCAGAGCCCAAACTGTTCGATAATTTGCACCAGGAGAATCTAGAGTCACTGCTGCAGCACACGCTCTTTCAGCCCCAACCTTGTGTAGGACCTAGAAATGCAATACAAAGCATGTCAGGTAATGGACAGGCATGTGGTCTTAAGTGCTGAAAGTCACATGCACTACCTCACGACTACCAGCATCTCCAAAGTACACAGGGAGATCCAGAGCACGACCAACTGCCACTCTATCACTAAAGACATTTAACAAATATGGAAAATAGGTTAGTTCATTTACTGCTATTTTCCAATTTTCCATCTAAAATTGAATACACAATATTAGTTTACACTTCACACATATCTTTAAAGGGGTTAAAAAAAAAGTAAACAAAGAATCTACAGAAACATTCAAATAGTGCCCCATCTTTGTCACTAAACACTGGCTTTATATAACTAGAAACCAACTATCACAGCACTCCATACAAGTATAGAGAATAGACAACTTATCCAACTATCAGTTGCATAGGAAAGCAAAACTAAATTATTTTCTACTCAAGATGTTAATGCCTCAACTAAATCAGCAACAGGTGAAAAATCACACATCATATTTAAACACATCTAGAAAACAGTTGAAATTGTCATGTATGTAATATTTCTTTTCCTTTTTCAATAGAAATAACATATACTGACCTTCAAACCAAGTAATATGTGTCAACTCATTCATCCAAAAGAAGCATTAAAGAGGCAATGATAGTAGTTTTGCTTAGCTTATTGAGTTACCTTCTCACATCTAGTGCAACAAAAGGGATCAGTCGCTCAGAAAGAAGTTGAGCAATGATCTGGTAACAGCAAAGATATAAACTGTTATGCCTAAATTGGTTATTTAAATTAATTAATTAAACCAAGAAAAAAAAAGAACTTACCTGGCCAACTCGTCCAAATCCACAAATAATTATATGATCTTGCAGATCATCCGTCTGTAAAAGTTGTCACCCACAAAGTAAACTACTAATTATCATGCCAACTCTAAATCAAAGTTAAATAACAAATGGTAAATTGATATATGGGCTTACAGCATTCAATTTCTACAACCACAATGTAAAAGTATTTCTGCAGATTCTCAAAGAACAAAACTGTGATATACTATTTGCAGTTAACTGACTACAAACAAGTTAATCATCCAATATAAAAGAGCATAGGTCACAAGATTTCATATGCAAGGAACAAATGTTCCTGCCAATCAAAATGAAATTAAGGGTATAAGTTGTTAGATTTAAGTTGCCTTCTAAATGGTAAACATATCTATCCTTTCACTGACTAAGAAATACCGTCCAGAAACTACTGCAGTGTGAGATGGTAATTATGATTATTGTATTAATTTATGATATACTTGTAATTTGGGTTCAGGGTTATTTATTAGCAATTTGGGATTTCAGAACTTAGTTGTTTGGGCCTTGGGACATCTTATCACTAATTCTATGTCCCATCTTGAATCAGGATTTCATGAGTCTTTAGTTTGGATTACTTGTCCTAGCTGACTGAGGTTGTTTGAGTTGCCCCTATACAAGGCAGATTATCTGTGTTAGGGAATACAGCTTGATCATTGCATTTTGCTAGAATAAGAATATGATGGGATTACTCAGCCTACTCACCATAAAGACTTAATAGCACAAATGTAGAAACAGAGGTATTGATGGGATTACTCAGTCCACTCAACCTGTTACTGCCATGAAGATTTATAGCAGACACCAAAAAAGTAGAAACAGGGGAACTGGGGCTGAGACTAATGGACCAATAAAATGTACAAGGGTTTCTGCGCAAAGGGTCAGAGGGAGTGGTTGGAAGATTATTTAAGAAGAGAACCTCCTATGGGAAAAGGGAGAAGAGAACTTTTGGGAGGGAAGTTAGGGAGAGGGCTAGCCTCTTGACGTCTTTTGATTTCTTGTTCATGTTTATGACTGATCTAGAGGTGTGTTACCGAAGTGTGTGTTTGGTCTGTTGTATTCAAGTGAATCTTGTCGGCACTAGTGTGTGATATAGTGTGTGTGAGTTAGGTGTCGTAACCTCCTGTTAGAAAGTACTTTCTGCTTCAATATCCATATCTGTGTTTTGCAGTGTTCTGTGTTATTTTAGCAGCATGTAGGAAGGTTCCTATCAGAACACATTTATTTTTTTAAGAATTGTTTGGATCTTGTTATACATAAGAAACAATATCAGCGTCATTACAGAAATGAAAACTATGCGGTAAGAAGTGAGAACATATGTGAATGCAGTTCACTGACTTCATGTCACAGTTAGCTTTATGGTTTCCTCTGCCTCTCATGATAAGAAATGTCAGTAACCATATTTTAGCGGCTCATTATTTAGGTGAGGCTGTAAAGAAGACTATGATATCTTCAAGGGTGTAATTAGAGCTTTATAGTCCCATCACTTAAGTAGTTTTTCTAATCATATTTCTAAAATCATGGTCCCCATAATATGACCAATATTATTAATATAGTAGTTTACTTTGTAAAGGGATTGAAATTTTTTTTACAATATATGCAGAAAATGCACCCCCACTTCTTCCATAACGCTGGTATAAAGTTTGTAAGGCAATACATTTTACTTGCCACATTAAGTGTTATAAATCTTTTCTCTTGTCATAAAGCAAGATAAAATATTAGCAAAATCAGCAATAGACTTTGGCCATCAAGGATTATAACTGAAATTGGCAATTAATACAAGTTCCTGTCAGCCACTCATCAGAGATTTTACCTCACTTTCTACGGGTAACAAGCTCCGAACGTCATGCAACTCAAAACGGGAAGCAATAAGCTGGCCACCAGCAGCTAACCATGGTGTGAGAGCCATCAAAATTCCCACAACGAGAAACAGCAAAGAGGAAAGCTGGGAAGACATTATGCCCTGCAGAAGTGCCAATTAACACAAATACTATTTATAGCATATCATATTTTAAAGGAAAACATTATTAGAATTTAGAAGCTATGAATAGACCAATCTATGTTTTATATTTTTCAACTTTTTGAAGGAAATAGAAAAATTCATCAACAAAAAGGAGAAAATCCAGAATATGACAATGAAAAATCATTAAAACTGAAGGGTAAGAGAAAATAAAGTTCGCAAGAGAATTCATCCAAAATAAGAGTCATGTTAGCGTAGCCCCATAATCTCTCCAAGTATCCATTAGTTGAATTCCCATGTAAGTACCATGAGCTAAACACCAAAAGGGCACAAGATATGGAACTCTATCACATAATTAAAAAATAGTGGCTCTGATTTCAGAAAATTCAAAAGTTCCTATTGATCCAAACACTCTAAATACCCTTCCAAGCAATAAAGGACACTCATAGAACTCTATCATCCATCAAATTCCCTTAAGTATGAGGCATGCACCATGCCATGGGACAATGCAAGAACAGATAGCTGTTTCTCAAAACTACCAGCATACATCACGCAGACGTCCAGAGACAAAAATCTCATTTAAGAAACACACCAATCTTGTCTGGCCAGGACATATTATTTATCTATTTATTAATAAATTATGAATTAAAGACAACGAGGACCATAAATCTGCAAAAGAATTATAAAGTAATAACATGAAGAAACATTTAGCAAACACCAACTCAAGCAGAATGATTTATTTTAAACGAAAATAAAGCTGGGGGGTAAACTATTATATAAAAAGTAGTAAACTCTTGATAGGAAAGACATTTCTCAAGGACAGAAACCTGATTAACAGCTTCACCAAAAGCCACAAATGCAAATTCTCCTCCAGGAGCAAGAAGAAGACCAACTCTAATGGAAGAAATGAGTGAAATCCCAAAACTTCTTCCAATCAAAGAAACCAATATAGTCTTGCCACAAATCAAGAGTCCCAGTGTCCCTGTGATGACTGGAAAGTTTGACACAAGAAGTTTTGGATCAATTGACATTCCAACCTGAAAAGTCACAAGAAATAATTCCTATTACATTACATATGCAGATTAAAGCTGGCTTGCTCATTAAGACATTGGCAACAATAGTTGCAAAGACAAATTCATAATCAAGCAATCAAGATGCAATTTTCTGATCAATGTAATATACTGATCAACATCCAACATTCTTTAAATCATCAAAATCTCAGTTTGTTGATTGTACAACTTTTTTATTTTCCATTTAACCATGTTTTGATTTAGTTTCATTTGAAAAGTGCAAAGCTCTATCCACCATAAGAAACTTACAAGCATTAATCTATTAGCTTGGCCTAAGAAAAACTCTTAACAGAAAGTATTCCTAATCTTCTCTATATCAAATAGTTCATAAGAGAAACTCATAATTTATTAATCTGATCATAAGCCAAACTCTTAAACCATCTCCCCCCCCCCCCCTTTTTTCTTCTTTTAATCCATTCTAATGCTAAACTTTTTATGAGTTGTTAATGAATTTGTGGAAATACATAACTCCCTAAAGATTGTCATTCTTTTAATTCTTTTTCTTTTACCCCTTTGATATAACCTAAAACTTCAGTACTGAAGTTTTCAGAGTTGTTACTGAATTTTTGTGCAATCCAATTAAAAGAAATAATTTTGTATTACGCTGAAAATTTTTAAAACTTGCAAATAGGTCCCTAATGTATTAAAACAAAATTTAAAAAAAAAAAAGCAGGGAAATTAAAAACAATGTTTAATAAAGCAAAATAAATTGTTTTAAGGTAGAAAATAAGGATTAGATCATTTTAGAGAAATTTTGAAACTTGGAAATTATCTTAAAAAGTTATTTTGGCATCTATCTTGTATCCATCAGGATACTTTTGTTTCTCAAAGTTTCAAAGTGAGTTGACCTTGAGAATCTAAAAAATTTTGTGAGTTCCTATTTTACTTCTGATCTGTAAAAACAATCTTTCATGTGTCTTATTTTAATCCTAATAGAAAAATATGATGTACCTTCCATTATTTTTCCTTTTAACTTTTCTTTTTCCTTTTTTTCCCTTCTCTTCTCTTTCTTTTTTTCTTCTCATTCACTCCTCACTCCATTCATTTCACAAAGATTAGTATCTTTCTTTCCACTGTGCGACACTCCTTCCTCTTTGAAGTCCAGCCATGGGTCTTCATTCAAGCTGTGAGCTCCATCATCCTCCGCCCTCTCACACAGCCATGGTCTCATCTCCTATGGCAGGTTGAGTGGCTGGAAGTTCTCCCTCTCTTATTGTTTTATCTCACTTTCTCTTTGTTTTGGCCGTGGATCTTGGGCGTTTGTGAAGGTGGGTTTCTCTCATGCTTTCTCCATCTTCTTCCTTCTATTCTTCTTCTTGATTTTCCATGCTTGACAGTGTCTAACTGTTGCAACTCTTTCTTCCTCCATAGTTGGCCATGAATGAGCTCCCAAGTTTGGGGTTTTCTTAGTTGAACCTTTAAATTGCAAATTCACCCTTCAAACTTCATCTATCAAACTCCATAAGGTAAATTCTAGGTTTAATTTGAGATTTGGAAGTTTATCTTGAAAAACCTAGACTGAGGGTTTGTGGTAATAATAGGAAGCCCAGATAAAAAATTAGGCTTTTAGGTGTTAGAAGATATACTTGGTTAAATTGATAATTATAGATGCTAATTGAAAAGCTAAAATGTTAATTTCATGTTGGATCCAATTTAAGGTAACACTGAGGATACTCCTCCGACTAGAGTTCTTTCCTAAGTTGATAGGAGAAGAGACCTCTACTATCAGTCCCAATAGGCAAGTGTATAAATAGAAAAATGACAACTTTCATTTTATTCCTAATTATGTCTTCCAGCCAGCTTTCATGGTTAACTTTTCCATGCTCTACCATCCATGGGGGAAACAAATCATTGATTTCAAAACCATCATCTGTGTGGTGTGATGTATAAGTGTATATATATGTGTAGAGAAGAAAATGTGGCAGCAATGCAATAAGTAAATTTCTCGAGCTATGGCTAATTGTTGATGAAAGTTACTGTATGTGATAATTGTGAAATGGAGGCTATGCACCTACAGAACAAAGGCTATGGAAAAAAGTGAAATGCAAGTGGAAGTATGCAAAGTGAATGTTGTGATGTGTGTGTATATGTGTGAAAGTCTTAATTTATTGTTTTATGTTTATTGTTTTATATCTTTATTAAATTATCTTTGTCTTCTTCATAAACGTTATTTATTGTTATAAGGTATCTCTTTTATTTATTTTATTGATTTATGGTTCTTGTTTTTGTTTTCCAAACCATTTTCTTTATGTGATTTGTTCGTGATTTATCGTTATTTAACTATGATTGGATTCCTATATTATTTCTTCTAGGTTATGTTATTTATTCATTTTCCTTTACTACCTATTTAAAAGTAATGGATGGGGATCCAGTTAAAACTCTAGGTACACCTAGTTGGGATGTGATATGTGATAAAGCATTGTGGAACTAATTGTAACATGTACACCGTGTGTCAGCACTCAATGGTGATTTGGTTCTCTCCCTGAGTATAAGTTTTTCCCAATTTAAAGTTGTAGCTCAAGATGAGAAGTTTACTGCCCAAGTAATTCAGTATATTCTTGCAGTGATCATAAAATAAAATGTGACTTAACTATTTTTACTAAATTACTCAATTGCAAAAAATTCTAACTTGAACATTGTTTCCCCTTCTATGCACTTTGTTATTTATGCATTCATTAAATCAGTAATAGAATCGCCCCACTCCGCTATATTTATTTTTAAGATCAATAGGTAGTCAATTGAAGCATTCTGAGACTCACATACTTCTTAGAAGCTTTAGGCATGTTCTTTTGATCAGTGAATGCTTGTGCCAGACTTCTGTATCGTGGCTACTAATGGTTGATGTCTTGGATTGTATGGGCATGATGATGTGTTGTAGGCCATATAATGGCCCTTATCATGTTACTTTGGCTATATATATTGAGAACTTGTGTTGTTCTTGTGTTGCATATGTTTTGGAAGTGTACGTGTTCTGTACTAGACTGTAAACTGTTGTACAAACACGGTATGTCCGATTTTAAGAGAAGGTGTCGCTGGATTTTTGGCAACCTTCCAAGTGATGTTAATGAAATATAAAATTTGAGAGATCTGATTCTAAAGTGTGTTGTTCCTATTGTGATGTTCACAACTTGTAGTCTATACATATGAATCTTTAGGCTTACTAGGCTAGGTTAGTCTTACGTTGGCTTAGCCTATGTGCAAGTCATGCCCAGGGTTTGGGTCATGATAAATTTAATCTCCACAACCTTAAATAATTTTTCCTTTTCCCCTTTCAATTGATACACTTGAGATTGGCAAAGTTGTCCGTAATTCAAAGGATTGAAGAAAAAATGCCAGGCTAATCTTTCAAATCGTGATTTCCAATTAGAGAGACAGATGGAATGGGGTTAATGGGAGTTTCAACAAAGAGAAACTGCAGCTTTTGCATTTTTGTCAAAGACCACCCCAACCCAAAAGAGTTATTAGGAGAAGGCTCATGAATTGTTTCATTAATATCTTAACACGCCTCCTCATGCAAAAGCACTCTGGGCTTGAAGTGTGTACAAAGCATAGAGAAGGCCACTCAACCTAAAAGCTTAAGTTATGAAGAGAAGGCCTATGAATGATTTTATTATCATCTCTAACACATCTGAAGCAGGAAAAGAAAAGGGGAAAAAGGGTTTTTCTGCTGCAAAATTAAACATTATCTACTGTACTATTGTTGCATAAAATTCTGCCAGAGAAACCAAAATTAGATAGTAAACAATCAAGCGTTTATTTTCCTTTTAAACTGAATTTAATGCATCCTAACCCTTAGTAACAGATCACATGCATATTGACACGGGCGTGCAGTAGCATCCACCACCTTTGCCTTGGATTACATCTTTAAAATAAAATTTCTCAAGGCCATTTCATTGCTTTGGAAAATTCTTCAAAAACAATTATTCTTAGTCCCATATGAGAAATTGACTAGCAGCTTAGTATATTGCGTTAGTATGAACAATTAAAAGTTCCAATACTAAACACCTACCGTCATAAAGAAGAGCCCCAATAGAAGACCACGATATGGAGCAATATCAGATTCAACCTGTAAGGAAAATTCAGTTTCTGCAAGTAGTAAACCGGCCAAAAATGCCCCTAACGCCATGGAAAGTCCAGCCTGTTTTAAGGGGAAAAAAAAGGGAAAAAGAAAATTAATAACAACATAGACAGAAGATTATCAATCCAAGAGACACAACATTAATTATCTTAAAGCGCACTCTCAAATTTAGGCTGGCATTTTATTTTTCTATATATTGAGGCAATCTTGTTAAAAACATGATAATTAGCTGCTGAAGCACTGGTCTACGAAGACTAAAAGAAACTACATTCTCAAATTTCCACAAGTCAAAAACGGAAAGAAATAATAAAAGGAAAAGCAGTATAATGGTCACCTACCCTAGCAGTGAGCAGACTAGTCCCAAGAATAACAAGGAGTGTATTGGCTGAAAATATTTCTGCATTCTGATTTTCAGCAACCTGCTTATATATTGGTCGAAGGAGCTATACAGACAAGAGCAGAAAAACTAAGTACAAAGCAAAACTTTATACGTAATTTAAGTGTCATCGTAATATAAATGTGTTAGATGCCTTCCTAATACGATAAATGTCATCATAAGTTTTAAAAAATGTCATTTTATAACATATGTTGAAGTATCAGGATCTTGACACAGTAAAAATTAAATACCTAAATGTGCACTTTATTTAATCCCAATAGGCCCAGAAAAGGTAAAAAGAAACTTCTAGCAAGACCTGATAAAATCAACCATTACAAGTACAAAACTCATCTTAACCAACATGACCAACTGATTCTATGCATTTTTTGGACGATAACTTCCATCCACCATTGATAAGCAGAATATATGAATGTAAACAGCAAAATGATTAGAAAAACAGTTGGTCATCATATTATATTACAGATCATTGCAAACCATATACCTCAATCTGCAGTGCCTGACTGTAATCCACATAGTAATCTTTAGATATCAATATATCCGCACCAAAGGATCATATACATGTGGGTGTGTGTGTGTGTATACACACACATATATATCATTTAAAGCCATAGAATTGATACCGAAGCAACGCTATCTCCATATACACATCTATGATGAATTTAAATACATAACATAGATATACATATACTGCTTTATCATGGCAAGAAAATGTGTAATTTCTACAAGCAACAAAAGGTAAGCCTCAGTATCTATATTAAAACTACACATTATTTAATCATAAACCAAGCTGATGGGAAATCTCAAATCTCATTTCCAAATACCACTTACCAATCGTCCACCTGCAATTATGGCAGTGATGGCAACCGCTGCCTTAACAGCAGCCAGTCCAAGAGCTTCAGCAATAGCTTGGAAACCAACCTGAAAAAAGATATTGATATTTTGCCATGATGACAACATAAGCAGCCATGGCAGTATGCATAAGGCAATAATAATGAGTTGATGACAACCACTAAGGTAAGGTCAACATCTTCCAACCGTTCTTAATTTATGTTCCTACTAAGAAGAACATCACAATTTTGTATCAGGCGCTTAACATGAACCTTTAATCAGAAAAAGAGAAAATGTGCCTCAAACCTATTGTAAATTAAATAAATAAAACAACATCATATATTACCCAATTACTTGTGAGTCATCTAAGCAATGAAAGCCCCCTACATTAAGTTCCAGTTCACAGGGACGAGCAAATATTTCACATAGAACCTTTGTCATCGTGCAATGTCGTTATATCAACTAGATAAGGTTTTGCTAGGACTCTAGGACTTTCATTATCTTGTGTTTCTTTCTCTATGTTTAACAACATCTTTAACTGTTTGAAGTCATAAACAGTCCCATGCTTCACGGAAGAAATCAATTATTATTCCAGTAAA
Organism: Erythrophleum fordii; assembly: GCA_032878935.1. Taxonomy (NCBI): domain Eukaryota; kingdom Viridiplantae; phylum Streptophyta; class Magnoliopsida; order Fabales; family Fabaceae; genus Erythrophleum; species Erythrophleum fordii. Next base: position 782,404 of record JAVQMF010000021.1, read on the forward strand.
GAAAATCTGCCTCTTTTTGGCCTAAGTTAATGCAAGAAACAAGAACAAAGTTACCAAATAAACATAAAAAATTACTAAAAATCTTCAATCTATCATATGTTGAGACTTGAGGCACAGTTCATACAACTTATCCATGTTCTACCTCATGATGACAATATTGTCAGTCTATATGCAATAAGCATCTTAATACAGGATGGAATGCTAGAAAATCCTACCCCTCCTTTGGAAGAATTTGGTGAAATAAGGGGTATGAGTATTAGCAAGACCACAACAGCCAAATCCTGAATAAAAGCAAAGACATAGTCAATATAGGTCAAAATTTTGCAATATCAACTAAAAAAAATTAACGTTGATTAACAATCAATATCTGAAATGACAAATAGGCATAACAATTGACTAGATAGAGCAAAGAATAAAAGGATGCTTGTTGAAGATCTCTAGACAATAACATGCTCAAAAGGGTGCTAAGGTGCTGAGATTGCAAATATATAAATGTGCACAGCTAAATACCCCATCATGGAGTTAAAGGATTTAGTTTTAGGGCTTCATCATTGTTAACGCACATGACACCCCAAGCCATTTCTCTATTACATTCCAAAGGCACCCTCCCTATTAGCTTCCAAACAAGAAATTGCACTCCTAGCAAGGCTGAGCCTAAATGCCTATTTTCCCTCCAAGATAGGAGATTCTTGTGAATTTCTACCATTCTGGCAAATCCATGTCTCCCCTCTAAAATATCAGCTAGTCTTACAGCTTTCCCCGTCAAAGAATATTCTGTTTTTATTGTAAATATTTTGCTGTAAATAGGAAAGATAGATCTCTTTTAAATCCCTTAATTATAGGGATTTTATTATGATCATTTTCCTGATTCTTAGGTTGGTTTGTTTCCTAGTGTTTTTGGCCTATAATCTTCTATTTATATCCCTTTAATCTGATCGGAAGGAATACAATTTTCAGAACCACTCTTTCCCATCTTTTTGTGATATGGTATCTGGTAAGTACTGGACTGAGATAGGAAAATAAGAGCAGGGGATAATTCTACTAAAGTAATTAGAGCAAGAATCTCACTCTAATAATCTTAATAGCCAAAGATAGGAGAATCTCCAATAGGACAAATGAATGTTTTATTTTTTCCCTGACTAGCCATGAATCTGCTAGTCTATTTATAATGCTGAACATACATTGAAAATAAATCAGAAAAATCCCAAATATCTTGGAACTAACTTAACAAAAGAATGGAACGTTGGTGAGCCTGTCAAATAGTTAACAACAGCCCACTGACTCTAAAGCAATAAATAATCAACACAAACATAATAAGACTAATTCAAATCTTCAGTCATCCGAAAATACTGCATAACAGAATCAGTTTCAGCTATTTTCCTCCTTTTTCGTCTCTAATAGGTTATTGGTGGGATATTATGCTGACTTGGTATCCTATCAATATCAGAGCCCTAGGAATTTTTTTTTCTTTCTCGGTTTTTTCTTTTTCAAGCCTTCATCGCTGCTGTTCTTTGTCACCGAACCATTCCAATTCCCTATGCAGCCTTCATTGTTGCAACTCGTTGCCATTTAGCCTATATCGCTACAATTATCTTTATTGAGCTATGTCAAACTTTGAATCCACCATCTCAAGTCACCCTACCCCATTTGATAACCCCAACTCTGGTCAAAAGAATTAGAGACTTGCAGAACATTTGAGCCTCTTATAAGCTCAATGGAAGAAATTGCCAAAAATGGTCTCAATTTGTCTGCACTTACCTCAAAGGCAAAGGGAGACTGAGCCATCTCCTTGGTACTGGCCCAGCAAAGAACAACCTTAAATTTGTTGCTTGGGACAAGGAGGATTTCACGATAATGTCTGGCTTTAGGACTTCATGGAAACCTCAATTGGTGACACACGTATGTTGAAATCAACCAAGGAAATTTGGGACTTCATTCAATGCACTTACTCAAAGGCTCATGATGCAGCACAAGTATATGAAGCAAAAGTCAAAATGGATGCTACAAAGCAAGGGACTAAATCTATCACAAAATATGCCAACATGTTACAAAATCTGTAGCAAGAGCTTGATCACTATCGTGTATGTGAAATGAAATGCCCTGAAGATGCTGCCATCCTGAAAAATTTCATTAGTAAAGATCAAGTCTATGAGTTCTTGGCTAGGATTGAACCCTAAATTTGATCAAGGTTCAAATTCTTGGCATGAAAAATACACGATCCCTAGAAGAGACAATTTCTCTGGTTTGTGCACCAAAAAAGCCAAAGAAATGTGATACTTGAGCCACAATCTGTAGATAGGACAGCCTTGGCAACAAAAAGTGACCAGCTTAGAAAACAAAGGAAAGAGAAGGAGAATAAAGATAATCTCTGGTGTACATACTGCAAAAAGCCAAGGCATACAAAAGAAAAGTGCTGGAAGCTTAATGGTAAGCTACCAAGTCAAGAATGGGGACAATAGAAGTCACAAGCACACATGACAGAACAGTCCAAGGCTGAAGGAACTACTGCAACATGGGTTCAAGAGTGAAGAAATTGAAGGATTAAAAACTTTGTTGGAAACCTTTGAGAAACCGTCTGGAGCTTGCTCCCTAGCTCTCTCAAGGAAACCTTCATTTTCTCCTTGCATGAATGCCTCAGGTGAACACTATAGCAATGAGTGGTTAATTGATTCTAGTGCCACGACCACATGACACCCACATCTCAATTTTTCCACACCTATAATTCATGTGCAAGTAACAGGAAAATCACTGTTTCCAATGGAACCTTAGCTACTACTGCAGGGATTAGAGACATATATATATATATATCTCACTTACATTTGTTCTCAAAAATGTTCTGCATATACCTAAATTTCCTGCTAAATTTCTATTCAGAAACTTACCATTGACCTTAAATGCTCCACTGTCTTCTTTCCATCTTTTTGTGTTTTCCAAGACCAAGACTCAAGGAGAGAATTGGATTTGCTAAGGAAAGGAATGGTCTTTATCATCTTGAATTATCTCAGGAGAATAGAAATAAGAACAATTATTCTTTGTTTTTTCTTAATACTTCAAATAAAGATGCTATTTGGATGCATCACCTACGACTAGGACATCCTTCCTTTAAAATTTTAAAAATAATATTTCCCAATTCGCTTCAAGGATTAGACATGTCTGAGTTTCACAATGATACTTGTGAACTAGGTAAATATCGTAACACCCCGAAGTTAATTAATAGTTATTTTGTGAGGATTATGGAATTATTAAGAGGGATTTAAGGAAAATTATGAAGAAATAGAAATTTTAAGGAAGATGACAAATTTGAGTATCTTAACATAATAATTATTAATTAGATTATTTTGAGGAAAATAAAATAATGTTTATGGATTTAAGTATGATTTGGGGCTATAGTTAATTTATGTATGATAAGAACATTATTAGAAACTCAATTTTATTCTTATGGAGGTCTAACTTCATCTTAATGTAACCCCACTCAATTAAGCACAATGAACCTTGGCCCAATACCATTGGACTCATCTAGTTTTTGGACTACACTTAGCAAAAAAATCAGCCCACTTGAATAATAGGCCCATTAGACCAGACCATTCTCTCTAAAACCCTAAGAAGCATTTTTGCCCATTCATTTAGATGGTGAAACCTACTTGTTCTGCAGAAGAAGAGGAGGAAATTCGCATATATGAGAAGAGTGCTAGAGTTTCTCATCTTCTAGGCTCCGATTCACAAGTTTCGAGGAAGATTTAGCTAAGTTGAGTTATATATAAGTTGATCCTCTCATCTTCCTCTTTATTTTGGTCTAGTTAGTTTCTAGTTTGGTGGACTTTCATCTCCTTTTCAAATATGAAAATTTGGTATTTGGATGATTCCTTGCAAGATTTTTGGAGTTTGGAGTCAGTGGAACCATTGGGTAAGTGTTTGCCTTCATTTTGTGGTGTAACCTTGCTTGAATTTCATGTTATAGGCTGGCTTTAGTATATAGCTGATTGTATGTGCAAAAATCCAAGTTTTAGGAATGACTCATGGTGTGTTATTGGTAGTTCAGGTTCAATCCAATCTATTTAACCTCTTAGTTATATGGGTAAGTGTTTCCTCTTCTTTTATGAGGTGTATATGCTGAATTTCCATCATTTGAATTGACTTTTGGTGCATGGCTTTTTCATGTATAAAAATAGAGAAGTTGGGAGTGACCCATTGTGAATTCTTAGTGTTTTGACCTTAAATTGGTGTAATGGACTCTTTGGAAGCTTGGATAAGTGATTTCTAATGAGTTCTTGATGAAATTGATCAATGAATAAGAAACTTTTTTATTAATGGTTAAATGATGATAATTATACTTGTTATAGGGGTGGTGGGCCTTTGGATTATGTTAGTAGTCAGAGGAAGAGTAATTGAGTTTCATTAAGGTAACTAGGATTAATTTTTTAATATGCTCATTCTAATCTAATATTTGTTATACATTTATGATTTTGAAATATTAAATAATTGGTGCAGCTGCCACCCTAGCATTGTGCTTCAATCAGGCACTATGTTGTAATTAAACTCTTAAATGCATTGAACCCAAGTTGTGCTCAACAGGGATTGGCATCGTAGACGGGCCTTTTCCCATGTTATTGGTCATTAATGTGTTGTATGTGATTGTTAGTATAGGATAGTATTCACCAATAGTCCAACTAGTTTATTTACTGATAATATTGATGTCTTCGGTACGTTTTTCTATATAAATACATTATGTTGATTAATTTGTACATATATATGGAATTTGTCTTTTGTTACTGAGATTGTATATCTCATGCTAATTATAGGCTAGCATGTTCAAGTACCAAGGAGAAGCTAATGGAAATCTACCATATTTGTTTAGTAATGTATAGACTTGAATGTCTTATTTAATTGGGTTTGTATAATAGGTATGCTAACATTGCTCATTATGTTATATAATTGCCACATTGCATCATGTATCACCTAATATAAGGACTAATTTTATAATCTAGAACATCATGGAGTTGATACTTGTAATTGTATTTGGATAATTAGTAATGAGTACCTTGAAATTATACGATTCTTGAATAGTTGGTATTGTATGTTTGAGTTGTTGGCATAGTAGGTTTGGAATGTGCTTTTATTGCCTTGATCTTGTGGGAAGTGAAATGGTTCACCCCTCCTATGTTGTTATCGTAGATTCTACTGTCATGAGTTATTATGTGGTGACTTTGGGAAGCAACACAACCATATTTTGAACCAAGGATTGAGAGATGTAGACAAGCTTAGTTTGTCAATTGAAACTTGCTCAAAGTGATTTGATGATCTTAGGTAGTGTAAGGAGGATTTTATATTGTCATTAGAAGCCATAACATACCATTTGCTATCATAGGCCTTTATGTGTGACATTAAGAAGTGCCATAGCTATATTTTATATTTGAGGCTCCATTAGATAGTTGTGGGTAAGAGCATGTTCAATTAGTCCATTGAATCTTCACCCAAGTGGTTTTAAGACATTAGATGGTGTATCAAGTGGTTTGAGTTGCCATTTGAGCTTGCATTCCATCTTTTTGCTGTCATAAATGAATCTTATGCTGATATGATATGTATTTTGGTTGGTGTGATTAGCTTTTAAATCCTTGGGTCATGTAAGGTATTTTGATGGAGATTATAGGAATATAAACCCTTTAAAACCCTTGCCTTTTAGCCATAAAAAAGTCCTAAGATCTTGAGGTAATAGTCACTTGTTGGTTCACTCATTTAAGAGTTTGGGTGCAGCAGGATTTCAAGTCGAAGCCAAAATGAGGTAATAATGTTCCAGTAACAATTTTGGCCTGCGCAAAACATTCTGGCCGCAACACAAAATCATCTAGAGGCTAATTTGGCCGCAGCATAAGTATTTCGGCTGCGACGCAAATCATGTCTATGTGAAAAAATTGATCAAAATCCAAGTTTAGCCACAGCACAAGTCCTTTAAGTGGCAGCATAAGCGTAAAATTTTGCTTTTGAGGTTCCAAAGGCTAAGTTAGTCGCAATGCAACCATTCTTAGCCGCGACCAAAGTCTTAAAACCCCCAATTTAGCTATTAATTTCTAATGTTTACCATAATAGTGATGAGTAATGACTTTTGGTCCAACATAAATGAGTTTTAGATTTCTTGGAAGTATTTTGGTTGAGATACAAATTTTTAATAAAAATTTTGAATTGTTAAAAACAATAATCCCATTGTACAACGTGATAGTAAATATTGATCATTTAAAGGTTCAAATTTTCTTGTGTTTTCATCCATTGCTAACTCATTAACCAAATTAGACCTTAAGTGCTTTCAATTAAAAATACAATTATACTTAATTAACTTAGATAATAGTTGGGGTCACTACAAATATCATCATGTATTTTTTCCTGTTAGCAATAAAAGAAGCTCTCATCCTTTTCATTTGAATCATGGTGACATCTGGGGGCCCTCTAATATACCTAATATTTCAAGGGCTCGCTGGTTTTTATCTCTCATTGATGATTGCACTCGAATTCTGATGTCAGCACTATCATACCTAACTTTCATTCCATGACTCAAAACCAATAGGGAATCAAAATAAAAAGGTTTAGAACGGACAATGCTAGAGACTACTTCAATTAATTTTTGTCATCTATTTTCAATCTCAAGGCATTATCCATAACTCATCATGTGTGAACACCTCCCAACATAATTGGGTGGCTAAAAGAAAGAATGGTCATTTGCTAATCACAACCCAAGCCTTACTCTTTCAGGGGAATGTCCCTAAAACCTATTGAGGAGAAGCTGTACTTGTTGCCTCCTACATGATAAATAGACTTCCCTCCCCAATCCTAAACAATAAGAGTCCCATAAAGCTTCTTAATGAATTCTACCACCATTTCAGGATATCTTATGGCCTCGCCTAGAATTTTTAGATGCCCTGCATTTGTTCATATCTATAACCACTTAAGAAACAAGTTGGACCCTCGAGCTATCAAGTGTATTTCCTTGGGTCCTCATCCACTCAAAAGAATACAAGTGCTATCATCCTTTCTCTGAAAAATTTATGTTTTAGTAGATGTCACTTTGCTGAAACTAGGCCCTTTTTCCCAAGTCCTCCCTTCAAGGGGAGAGTTCAATGATGGAAGATAGTCCTTGGGAGTCCTTTGAACCTTTTTAAACTCTTGATTTTTCTCTAGCAAGTACCATTGAACTCAAGATCAATTCAGAATCATCTAAATCTGCAATTGAACTTGACTTCACCCCTATTCCTATTAGTACTACTCCTAACATCACTACTTGTAACTTTCCTATTTTTCCTCAGAAATATTTAAGGAAAAAGACTGCTTCAGAACTAAAATAGGTCCAAGAATCCAACTCAGCTCCAAGAAATGAGACCATGGTAAGATTTGACCCATCTCTTGAATCACCTTTACATGCACAATACATTGAAATTAATACCGATACATCAGACAATTTAGATCTCCCAATTGCTGTTAGAAAAGGGACAAGAGAGGGCACCAAACATCCTCTTTATCCTTTATCTCACTATGTTTCTCCTGAACATTTGTCACCAGCACACAAAAGATTCTTTATAAGTTTACATACCATTGCCATTCCTAATATTATTTCTAAGGCATTATCAAAAAGGAAATGGAGGGATTCTATAAGTGAGGAAATGCATGCTATAAAAAAGAATACGGCATGGGAAATTGTTGACAAATCAAAAGGGAAAAAATGTTGTTGATTACAAGTTGATCTTCACATGAAATACAAGGCTAACAGATCTCTTGAGAAGTATAAAGCACATCTGGGGGCAAAAAGATATACCCAAACTTATGGAGTTGACTACTAGGAGACATTTGCACCTGTTGCAAAAATGAATACGATAAGAATCCTTCTAGCTCTAGCTACTTACATTGATTGGCAACTTTTACAGTATGATGTCAAGAATGCATTTCTTCATGTAAACTTGGATTAAGAAACCTACATGAATATTCCACATAGATTTGAGAAGGAGTCAGGAACAAGGTCTGCAAGCTAAGGAAGCCTCTTTATGGGCTAAAACAATCTCCTAGAGCATGGTTTGGGAGATTTACAAAGGTTATGTAGAATTTTGGGTATAAATAAAGCTTAGATGACCACACTCTCTTCATCAAACACTCGCTAAAAAAGGAGTAACTATTCTCCTAATCTATGTAGATGACATCATTTTGACAGGAAATAATGAAAAAGAAAAACTCAAATTGAAGCAAAGACTTATAAAAGAATTTGAGATAAAAGAGTTAGGGAAATTGAAATATTTTCTTGTTATTGAAATGACATATTACTCACAAGGAATCTTCATATCTCAGTAGAAATATGTGATTGATTTATTGATAGAAACAGGGAAGATTAGGTGCAAGCCAATTTCCACTCCTATGGACCCAAACCACAAATTAGGAGAAGCAAAGAAGGAACCAACTATTGAAAAAAGAATGTATCAAAGGCTGGTAAGAAGACTCATCTATCTTGCTAACACAGCTTATTTAATAGGTGTAATCAGTCAATTTATGGATGATCCAAGAGAATCTCACCTCCAAGCAGCCTACAGAGCACTATGCTACTTGAAATGTAATCCTTGGAAGGGTATTTTATTCCCAAAATAATAATAATAATAATAATAATACTCTTACTCTAAAAGCTTACACCGATGCTGACTATGTAGGTCCCTAGTAGATAGAAGGTCAACTACAAGATATTGCACTTTTCTTGGAAGAAATTTGGTAACATGGAGGAGTAAGAAACAAAATGTGGTGGCAAGATCATCTATGAAATTAGAATTTAGAGCCATTGCCCAAGGGCTATGCGAGCTCCTATGGTTGAAGATTATCCTAGATGATCTAAAGATTAAATGGGAGGGACTTATAAAGCTCTCTTGTGACAACAAATCAGTTATCAACATTGCTCATAATCTTATACAACATGATAGGACAAAACATATTGAAATCGATAGACATTTTATTTAAAAAAATTGGAAGAAGGTTTGATGCGCAGGTCCTATGTTCCCTCAAAGAACCAACTAGGTGGTATTCTAACAAAGGGGCTAAATAGTTCTAATTTCCACGATTTTGTATGCAACCTGGGAATAGAAGACATCTACAGCTCAGCTTGAGGGAAAGTATCAAAGAATATTCTGTTTTTATTGTAAATAATTTGCTGCAAATAGGATAGATAGATCGATTTTAAATCCCTTAATTATAGAGATTTTATTATGATTGTTTTCCTAATTCTTAGGCTGGTTTGTTTCCTAGTCTTTTGGCCTATAATCTTGTATTTCTATCCCTGTAATCTGACCAAAAGGAATACAATTTTCAGAACCATTCTTTCCCATCTTTTCGTGATATCCTCTCCTACTTCCGTAGCCTTTGAAAGCAGTCAAGAAGGTGGTAAACCTCTAAGGTCCTTAGAGAGGAGAGAAGACCATTGGTAGAATAACCTTTAAGCTAAATTATGTCCATCCTCAGACAATTTAAACATGAGCTCTTAGTGTATTGATAGATCCTGTCTCTGCCTAGCCACAAGCCCCAGAAAAGAAGTCAGTTTTCCTAGTAAGTAGTTAAAGTGAGAAACCCTATCTCCACCCCTGCCCTTGGACTATCTACAGAGCTATCTCAATGCAAAAACACATGGGAGAATTTGGAAAGTGAAATATATGTATATACTCACTCAATTGCGAATCAATACCACAAAAGGATATAGTGTTTAGCTCATTGAGAAAGCAATTGCAACAGTATCAGATATTGAGCAAGATGCATATAACATGCATGAGACAAAGTTCATCCAATACATTACCCCAAGAATGATTTTCTCTCTCGCACATCATTCACCAGAAAGTTCCTTCAGTATTTAGATAGAAGGTAAGCTAAAAAAGTAACCTGGAAAAGTAAAACAGAAAAAGTAGCTCGACCATGCCGTGATGTGCTCTCACCTCTCTCCTGCAATACCTGCAAAACAAGACAGACTCTGCTGACATAAAAACATAAAATAAAAGCTAGAAGAAGCACATCCTAGACTGCTATGGTAAATATTGAAATTTGAACTCATAGATGAGTATCTTTCAGTGAGGGACATCTGGTACAGTACAGGCTGTATTAGGTATCATAAGACATGAATTCCTTTATTAACAGATGCTTACAACAGAAAAAAATTCCAATTAATTCTTAAAGGTGGAAATCACTAAATGAGAATGCCAAAGATATAGAAGCATTTGGCTGGAGTGGCTAAATTTACTAGTGCTTGTAATGTTATACCACAGGGTCAAAGTTACAAGCCCCTGAAAAAATAAATAAATAAATAAATAAGGCAAAGAGTGCTCAGAGTACTTGCAGAACAACAGCGGTGGATGATAACGCCAGGCCATTCCCAATGACAATTGAAGCAGGGCCAGGTAGACCACAAACATAATTAGCCACCAAGCCAACTACTACAGCAGTCACCAAAACCTGCATTTGAATATTCAAACATGCCAAAGGATCAATGCTTCATGCATCACCAGCATGTAAAAAGTAGCTTGAGGTGAACAAGAATAACAAGAATGGAAAGAGAGTTCCCAATCACCTGAGCAGAACCTAATCCAAAGACATATTTCTTCATTGAACTAAGCCTTTCAACAGAGAGCTGATCAGAGAATTTAAAACCTTAATTTAACTCTCTTGATTATGGAAATGATCAAAATTAAGGTAGAACAAGATTTTATAGGAAACTCAACCTCCAGGCCAATATTAAATAATAGGAAAACAACTCCGAATTCAGCTATTGCTTTTGTCCCATGGACATGACGAATGATGGAGAGACCATAAGGCCCAATCAAGATACCAGCAGCCAAGTAGCCAAGAACAGGACTACCTAAACATTGTTGCAGACACAAGGCACAGCAACAGACAAACAAAATATGAACATCAGACAACCAATTTTATGACATATGTATCTCAAAGAAATTTTACACATACCAAAGCATAATCCAGATGACAGCAGCAATAATTTTCTATTCAAATCACAATTTTCTTTAAATATCACTACTTTCACTTATTATCAATGTATCACAACCAAACTAACAAATGATAACAAGGAAATGAAACATAATCTAGAAAAGAAGCAGAGATAATCTATGCATCAAATTTTCATTTTAGCAATACATGGAGTTTAAACATCAGGAGAAATAACTTTGTTACACTTTAACAGATTATGTTCAATAGGAAAACAAGGCAACTGACTTACCTCCAGGAATTTTTTGAAATAAAGGCACAAATATAACACTTGCCAGCAATAACCATAGCATGTCCAAGAGGGAGGCTTCCTCCTCATTCACCTGATATAGATAGGATAAACAGTTAGATAAAAGTTAGCAAATTGAATGTAAGACTAATGAAAAGAAAAAAAAGGAAAACATACCTCTTGTTGAGGTAATGATGCAATAATTTTCTTAATTCTCTTAGCAAGTTTCCGAAGTTGTCTAACCAGAGGCTTTGCACTTGAGGAAACTTCTTCAACACTGGTTGCAATGACTTCTGGCTGTTGATGGAGCTGAGAACTCCTCTCTCCACGATTGGCATAAAAGGCAACCCTGTGATAAATTTCCACCACTGGATGAATATAGGGTATCTTCATATTTAACTTAGGCATATTAAGACAATAAGAAGGCACAAAATATTCCCCCTTAAGACCAAGAAAATAACAACTTGATGAAGTCCACTGTGATAAATATTTATTTTCAAAATCAGTGTTTAAACAAGCTAGTGACAATGGGCATTGGGAAGGGATTTATGCCTGGTTAATCTGTTACATTCATTTATGTTATTCTTTCCCTGGTGTCAAGGGAGATTATTTTGTAAAAAGCAAGCAAATACAGTGCCTTGATATTTTTTTCCAAGTGGCACAAAAGATCTTTGAAATATCATGTTGACATTTCGAATGTATTACTTCTATTGTTCTATATCATATATATATATATATATATTATTTGGCAACCACATGATGCATGTGAACAACTTCAAAAAGGATAACAGCAACAAAAGAAACAAGATTCTGAGCATCATACACACCCTGCTCCCATTAACAATAACCCAAGAACCAACTTAGGTAACTGCTTCTGTGCAGATTCCACGAGACCCTGGAAAACTGATGCTGGTGTGATGAACTCAGTTCCATCTACCGCAAAAGAAAAGAACGATGCAGAAAAGAAACGGGATGACTTCTTCAATAATGCTTTGGGAGCAAAGGGTGAACTATCTCTAGTCAAATCTTTCTGGGTCTCCTGCTTTTTTGTTTGAACTGCATTCTTCAATTTCTCTATTTCTGCTTCAGTTTCCATAGAAGAGTCTAAGCTTAACTGTCCATTCTCATGATCACTGGAGTAATCAGAGTAAGTTAAGTCCCCCAAAATTTGGCTGGTTTTATCAGATAGTGTTTCTGATGATCGCTTCTGAAGCAAAGATTCATCATCCATTGGCAAATCTCCATCCCCTTCAATAATGAAATCACCAGAAAAGTCTTGAACTTCTTTCTCGGCCTCAGAAACAGCCTCGGCATCTTGTACTTGTATGGTTTCTGTGGTATCAACATTAGGACTGGAAACAGATTTATCTGCTCGCTGTAATGCAATCTCAGCATCATTCACTCGCTGAGTAGCCTCAAGTTCAAAGGCAACAGCTTGCTCTGCTAAAAGCATTATGTTTGAAACACCCTCCTCCGCTTTTGATGCATTCAGCTGTGCCTTTTCTGCAAGTTCATTCAACTTTTCCACTTCCTTCTGCAACTCCTCCTTTCTATTCTGCAAGCGTCTCAGTGCAGCCTCACAATTCGCTAAATTTGTCTGACATTCCTTGACTTCTTCCTGAGCAACCAAAAGTGCTTTCTCCTCTTCCGTTATGTCATTGTCCTCATCACTCTCATTAGAACCTTGTAGAGAATCATGCTCTTCTTTTGCAACCTCTATAGATTCTATGGCTACTTGAAGCCTTGCCTCAGCTAATGAAAGAGCCATGGTTGCTTTTTGAACAGCTTCTTTCGTGATACATTCTTCATTCACAACTTCTTGGATGGCATCAAGTCTAGAACTAACATTGTTCAAAGCATTTGCTGCTTCATCCTGCAAAAATATTGCCTTCTCTGAAATTTTTTTAACCTTTTCCTCAAACATGGTACTATTTACTCTAGCAACTTCTAAGTCCTTCAAGGCCTTTTGCAATATTTCTTTCAGTTCATCCACACTTTGTGTGTCTTCTTCTACTTCTCCTTGTCCCCCTTCTCTTGCTTCCAATGATGCAGTCAGTTCAGCACTGGAAGTAGGCCCCAATCCTAATTCCTCACCAGAACCTTCCACATAATCTACATTACCATTACCATTAACATAAGCCAAAGAATCATTACCCTGGCACTTTACCCAAATTGCTCTGGACACCATAAAAATATTATTATTCTTACTAGACCAAGTTCTCTTCATACTTGAAAATTTGAACTCTCCCACGGAAATCAATCTTGCATTGGGACAAGCAGTACCACTAATTTTGTTTATCCCACTAAACCGCGCTTTCAAAATAGTACTCGAATTGCCAAGAAAGGCACAACCAAAACCTCTCCTTCTGAACGTAATGCAAGAATCAAAATTATATTTTTGTTTGTAACTCATCCCTCCACCAAACACTCTTGACTGCGGTAAGCTGCAAGTTATATCCATGTTAAAATTTCTTGATCTTCAAAACCCGATACTCACCTATAGAAACACTTTTTAATACATTTTAGGTACGCTACTCTTCAGTCACCTGAAAAAGAAAAAAAGGCCCAAAGAGAATCAGAAACGCTCAATACAACAAAATAAAATTTTCACATTCATCTTTCCAGTGACACTGAAATTGGATGCAGCGAGACATGTACAACAAAAAAAGAAACAGTGTGAGAAACGCAAAATTACAAAAACGATGAATTCAATATGTATCAATAACAGCATGAGAACCGATTATGGCGAGCATACTTTCAAGTGAAGCTGAAAAATCAATGAAAGAGGCGTAACCAATCGTCGTGGTTTTCAAAGCTCAGCTTCACTTATTTTCGTCTTAAAAAGGAGCCATATAGAGTATGACTCTTTCTTATTTCTGTTTTTCCACTCCTCTTCTCCCTCTTTCCAATCTCCCGCTTTCCTTTCTCCGTTTGGAAAGGGGGAAAATGGAACTCGGGTGAGAAAATCTAGCCTGCAGAAATGTCGCTTGTTTATATCCCAAAATGCCCTTCCTTTCTTCGGTCACCGATTATGCAGATTTTGAGTAAGCGAAGATATATATACCGAGGATATTCTTCACAAATTTCGTCGTCACTCGCACATTGTGCGCGTGCGAGCGAGATCCAGTTTATCGGTGCAAATTAATAAGAACGTGCTGCATATAATGACTGAACGTATCCTGTTTAGCGGAACCGAATCAAGGTATCTTCGAAGTCTCACTGCCTCGTGAGCGCGTGAGACTACGTTTCTTAACGTGGTTGAATACGACAGAATAAAAATCTGTTTTAGTTTTCACTGCATTCCCCAAAAAAAAAATCTGATTCGTTCGAATGCTACCCTTCTCTCATTTTCGTATTTTATTTGTTTTCTTGCCATTAGCCTATTATTTCATATGTGACTTGGAAAGAAAAAACGCATTATACTTTTATTTGAGAAAAAATGTATATCCAATTTTTTTATATTTTTATTGTTAAATTTTCAAATCAAAACGAAATAAATATATAATTTTAAGTATATAATTTTCATAAACAACTATATGATTTTTTTAATTAAATTTTACATCTATTATATTTTTATTAGAGAAATATAATTAAGAAATTTAATAATACATGTATAAGAAAGTGTACTTAAATTTAATATTTTTATTTATTGACTGACTGATATTTTTAAATTTATTTATTATGAAATGAACTTTTTTCTTTGTCACTTACGGCTGGTTAGATTAGGAATGTGAGCTGCTGCCCTTCATCTTGGTTGCTTCTGGCTTCTTCATTTTCATTCATATCCACATAGAATTAAGAATTTGCAGAAATTTTTGTATTTATAAAATTAATATTTTATAAATCAAAACAATATAATCTCTCTCTCTCTCTCTCTATATATATATATATATTTTTGCCCCAGGGATTTTATGTAGGAATTACTTTACATGAAAATAAAAAAGATCTTTTCATAGAAATGCCAAAAAAAAAAGAAGAGAATGAAATGAGAAGTAATTTGATTCATATATACAATTGAAAAAAAAAGCCTTAAATAAACAACTCTCAAAACTATCTTTTAATATATATATATATATATATATATATATATATATATATATATATATATATATATATATATATATATAATTTTCTTTTCCAAACTGCTACTCTGTATTTTAAAAAATTTTTAATTAAACATTTTTGAAAAAAAATTCACTTAAATAGGAAGCAGGATTTAAGTGAAATGGAAATTGGAGAGCGGTGGGGGAAAAGGGGGCTAAAATTGAATGGGAGAACGAAGGTGCGGGGTAAGGTTTTAGTTACATAAATATAAAATAAATATATTAGATTATATTTATAATATATAAAAAGTATATAATATATATTATTTAATTTTTAAAATAATTTATATTATATAAAATATATATTAATACCAAATATGTTTATAATATTTATTATATAAAATATTGAAATATAATTGCTAACAATTAATATATAAATAATTTTTTGATAAATTTATTTTTTAATTGTAATTTAATTCTCTTTAATTTATTTATATAAAAAATATTTTTTTAGATTTATTAGGGATCTTATATAAAAAAATCTTTTGTTATAAGATTTATTTTTATAAGATTCTTAATAAAACTAAAAAATATATTTTTTATGAAAATAAATTTATTTACATTATCTCAACAAATTATAAACAATTGTGTAACTTTGTAAAAAATATTAACACTATTTCTTTGCACATAACTTGCTCATAATTTTATTTTTTTATATAAGACACTTAATAAGTTTAAAAAAGAAAATTAATATGGCTTTGTTTCCTTTTTATTTGGTTTATTTTATAGATGGAATTTTATTTTAATAAATTTATTTATTTAATTGCTAGTGGTTTTATCCATTCAAATATTATTTTTTTTCATAAAATTTTGGTGGCTATTCCTAGTAAAGTTATTTTAAATGGCATAATTTGTTTAACAAAATATATACCTAATATAATTCATTTAAAAGTTTTACCAAAATAAAATATTTTTATAACATATTCCCTCACTATTTATATGGGTATTAAATAGCTTATACTATATTTTTAGCTTTGAATTATTAGCCATTGATAGATTTTCTAATTTTTTATAATAATTGGTAGGCATTAATCCTTCTTGTTTAGGTACTATATGTAACACCATAATATACTAACTCCATCTAGCCTCCCTCTGGCCTCGATTCCATATGATTTCCAAAGAACAAATACAAACTGTGGCATTTTCATGCTATAAAATGAGGTTTCAAACACTCATCTTTTGCCCCGTGAATCCCGTAAACCCATCATTCACATTCTCTACTCAAACTCAATTTATTCAACTCATACATAGCATAAAACAACCCATGAATCACGGATATGAAGTCAAAAACTAAGAAAGTGCAATTTTTTAAATGGGCCCAAAAGTCAGATTTTTTACTCTAACTTTGGAAAATCATAACTAATTATAGAAAAATGGGAATCTAGCAAACCATAGCTTTCTGGAAAGCTCTAAGTGTTAACTTTACACTAAAAATAATTCCCAACCTCAATCTCAGCATTTAAACCAGGTTTGATATAAAAAATGAGACAGAGGTCCGACTGTTCCTAATACTAGTGCAGCTTACTGTCATTAACTTCGAAAATTCAGAACTAAATCCATAAAAATCCCTGATGCTGATACAGAACTTCAGTAGGTTCGTTCTCTCTCTACAGACCTCCAATTTAGGTGCTTCCAGTTGGTATAAGTTTCTGTGGTTGTCTAGTTTATGCCTATATGACAATTGGACTCCATTTGGTCCACGAATGACATGGTTTTATTTTCGGACTAGTTACACAGTACCATGACCAAACCATCAAAATTTCCTAACTTCAACAATTCGCCAAATATACCCTAGACCTCTCTACAACTCTAGAGGCATTCCAAATTTCATATCAAGAAGATCTCATTTGGTCATACTTTGACGGAGCTTACAAATTTGGCGGTTTTGGCACCCAAAACAGTTCAAAGTGGGTCCAAATGGCCTCCCACATGTTCTAACACCTTATGGGCAAGTTTAAAAGCATGAACATAGCATATATGAAATATGCAAGTGGTCCAAATCATCATACATTTCAAACTCATTATGCTACGGGCCAAAATACACTATCGCATACAAACCACAAAAGGGGCAAATCCCACATTTTCATTGCTTTGGCTCTCTACATAGTTTATACATCATTTTTTCATACATTTACATTTGCTACAACATTTACATCTCAAAAATAGTAGGTGCATATTCATTTTGGCACCACTTTACACTAAAATAACTAACATCTATCTAAACATGCTCCTAGGCTCCTTGGTGTGCACTTGAATCTCCTTGAACTCCACCTAACATGTTAAGATGGGAGAGGGAAGGGGGTGAGATTCATGGAATCTCAGTAGTTCATGCACTCATTCAAGGAAGTAATCAAGACATATAAACAAGTCAAAGCATGCAAATAGGCATCTAACCATTCACAATCATACAATACATGATTTACATGCCATGGAAACCATATCAATGCTAAGAATGGGCTCTAGGGACTTTTGGTCTAGCCTCACCCGAGTTTAGGGACTTTTGGATGGCCTCACCCTTGGTTTCGGGACTTTTGGCTTGGCCTCACTCAGGTATGAGACTTTTGGCCTTGCCTCACCCAGCCAGCCTCAGGGACTTTCGGCTCTACCTCACCCATCTCAAGGGACTTTTGGCACTACCTCACCCGAGCAATTCTCACAATCCAACACATAAGCATATTGGTACCAATACATCATGGCAATAACATATGGCATGTCTCACACAATGAGTATATACACAAGCATACAATAACTATTACATCCAAGAATGCAACAAGAAAGAGTGGAGAAAGCTACCTTATGAGCCAATACAAGCCTTTCCTTTCAGTTCCTCTTCTCCCTTCTTGGTTTCATACTCACACCTTGATGGAGGTGTTTATCTTGAGCCTAGACACAACAAAAGTATGGAATTACTCTCTCATAACTCAACAACTATTAGGGATTCTTCAGAGCAAACTCTTCCAACATATAAGAACCTAAAGGTTCTCTCTCTCTCTCTAAAGTTTCACCACCTCTTCCTCTCTCTTAAGCTCTCAAGCTAGTAAAATCAACATTCTCAAGGAAGGCAAAGAAGCTCAAGAGTGGTTTTTCACTTTCCCTCTTCTGACCCATGCCTAAAACCCAACTAATTTCACAAGCAAAACCATAGAAAGAGAGGACAAAGAGAGAAGAACAAGATGCTAAGAAGAAAAGAAAGGAAAATCTCAAGCTTGCTTACCTTTTCTTTGTTCTTCCTTCCTTCTCTTGGTCTCTCTATCTCTTCACGCCCCTTTTCTCTCCTTTGGTCGAAGCCTAAGTCAAATAAAAGAGAAAGAATGAATGAGGACGTTTTAAGAAGTCAAATTCTCCCTTTTTACACTTTTCTGGACTAACCCTCACTATAGCGAAAATTAACCTTTGCTACGGCGAGCACGTATCAATCCTAGACCTCCGTTTTCGCTATGGCACGTGCTACGGCGAGCAACTCCCTGATTTTTGTATGGAATGCCCGCACTCGCTATAACTAGAAACATTTTCGCTATAGTGAACAGGTACATTCGCTATAATTAGACTATTTCTCGCTATAACTAGGCTATTTCTCGCTATAGCTAACAGACTTAGAAAATTTTAGGATTTCGAAAATTTTCAGCTTTCTTCTTTCTTTTTCTGGTTGTTACACTATAACTTGAGTAATCTTGAAATATATTTTTTTTAAATTTGAATTGCAATCTTATCTTTAAAATACTTTAAAAATAAAATTATCTTTATACCACCTAAAGTCTGCTAAAATTGAGCATATTAAATTTATTAAATCCTCTAAATATCTTTCTTATATTTCTATGGGTTTTCTAAGAAAGGATTTAATATGGTCTAAGCTAACTGAGTTATATTATCTAAATATTTTTCTTCCTGTCCTTATACGTTTATTCTACTTTGGTGAAAGGTTTTTATTTCTTGTCTATCTAATTTTGTTAATATATTTTTCTAACATCCTTTTAAACATTCTGCAAATCCTTAGATGAATATATCAAATATATTATTGGTGTCATTATTTCTTATTCTATAAACGGCTACAGCCATTAAGGTGTGCAAGGCTCGTCTGACCTAGTTGGTCGAGCGGGGACAAGTCGAGAAATTTAAAAAAAAATGGAATAAGGTCAAGTCGGGTTGGGACAAGTTGGGAAATTTAAAAATTAGACGGGTTTTGGGCTAAACTTTTAGCCCTATTTGATCCAACTTAGGCCAACTCGAGATGTGTGTGTATATATATATATATAAAGATAAATATTAAATTGAAAAAAATTCTTTTTTATGAGTTTTTTTAATAATTGTAGCAAAAAATTCTTAGACATATTTTAAATTATAAATTGTTAAAGGAATCAAGATCTATGTTAGGATTCTAGTAAGTATGATTGACACATTCATATAAGAAAAATAAAATAAAATAATGCATATTTTTTTAAAATTTTAGCTATTATATTTGTATTTTTTTCCATATTTTCTCCCTTAAACCTATTTTTTTTATATCCATTGCATAAATTTTGAAAAAATATATCAAAAAAAATGGTTGGATGCCCCAAATAATTGAGCAAATATAAATATATAAATTTTAAAAAAATTTCTTAAAATATTTAAAAAAATTTTGGCCCAATTAACCTAATTGGCCTGTCTCTGACTTAGTTTAGCTTGATAATAACTAGGCCAGTTTGGGTCGGGTTGGGCCTGAGTCAAAAATTTTATCCTAAGTTTAAAATCAAGCTGAGACTCAAATTAAAGCAATTCCTGACTCGTTCTAACATGTGCACACCTCTGATAGCCATCATTATTTCTTAGACTATATTCATTATCTTATATTCACTATATCCATCTATATATTCCATCCATAAATAGATCTTCTATCATATAAAATAATTTAGAATCTAAATTATATGTTTTTTATATATTATAAATATAATAATGTTTTATGTGTATATATATTTATATATGTATAAAACCTTTAACTCCCCACCCTACTTCGTGTTCAAGTGAATTTAAAAAAAAAATTATTTAAGGTAAAGCAAAGCTATTGACTTTGCATTCAATATTGTTTTAAAAAATATTTGACAAAACGCAAAATAACTTGCCCCATGTTCTTTTTAAAAAAAGAATTAGTTATATCTATAAGGAAATAGTTTTAATGGTTATTTATTTAATTTTTTTTAGCTATATATAATAGTTAAATTGCGTAGAATGAGGACTATATTCTCTACCATTAAGTCCTTGCTATATTAAAATGACATCTATATGGGTATACACACACACACACACACACATACACACACACACACACACATATATATATATATATATATTTATATTTATATTTTCTCATCCTTGGATAATATTCACATACAATTAGGGTGTGCAAATGCCAAGGACAAAAAGAAGATTTAAAAAAGAGAAAATTATATTTTATTTTTTATTTGACAAATGACAATTTAATTTATATATTTTCAAAATTTTAACTCTAGTTCATTTGGCTAATTTAATTAGTATTATATTTAATTATTTAAATATAATAATCCATTGAGCTATACTTAATCTTAAACTTATTATATTTGATTTATTCGTTTATTGAATTTAATTTTATTAGAAAAATAAATAAAATAATATGTTTAAGTTAAACTAAATAACCAGTTGTTAAATTTATTAAAGTGTTAGATATCTTAGTAGTCTTCTATTGATAGGTATATCAATTACAAGAGACTTTATCTTTAAATTTTATTTTTTCAAATATATATTTAACCTCAATTTAATCCTCAAATTTTTTAAGTTTCATTTTAGTCCTCCAAAGAATTGGTTTTCTTAATTTTGTCATATCAATTCTGCTAACAAATAATTAATAGTGGTGGGTTATATAACCTGACATCAAATTAATGTACTTATTAAGTGATTAGATAATTGTAAACAAATCATTAAATAATTAAGCGAGGCATTAGAATTTTGAAAGACTAAATTAAAACAATATATATTTTTAAATGATCAAAATATTTATTTCTCTTTTTTTTGCCCAATTATATGTAATTTCATATATAATAATAAGTTAAACTATTATCATTGAACTCTTATAAAAATTGAAGTTTATTATAAAAATCATTGACCATCACATCATATAAATAAAAAATTACTTGACTTATTCAAGAGTTTCAACTCCAATAACAACTTTTTTGGATGAGAATAGACTCTTTCTATTTTTCCTTCCATCAATTCTTTTTTTCTCTCTTCAAATTTATAGGAAATTGAATGAGGAGAAATGAAAAAAAAAAAAGAAATCTATTGAGTCTTTGGGTATAAACACTAAGAATCCTTAATTAATGGGAGTTTGATTCCTTACTCCTCCCCCTTCTTTGAATATGCTACCAATGAAATCTCTCCTGAGCCCAAAAAAAAAAAAAGAAAGAAAACTAATTGTTTGATTTGTATAACTTATTTGAGTTTTTAATTTGGTTCTTATAATTTTCATTTTTCATTTTTGTTTAAGATATGGTCCTTGCCATTGAGACATGACATAATGTTATTAGTTTTATATTGAATAAGATCATAAGCTATATAACGTGCTAGGGCATCCTATTGGCAAGTTGAAATGGACAAAAATTGCTATGCAAGTAACAAGCTCTCTCTCTCTCTCTCTCTTCTAAAACTGTTAAACATGCTAACCTGGCTCATGATAAGTCAATCCACTATGGGTCATCGGTTAACCTATGTAAGCCCACCTAGTTAACTGTGTTAAAAACTTTGACCTGACATATCAAGTGGATTAAACAAGTTAGTCCATCAACTTGTTGGAAAAAAAATTTTTTTGAAGCATAACAAAATGTCTCCAATATGAAACTGAATGGCTGAATCTAGATTTGGTTTGCAAATTAGTGACTACGAGATTATGACATTGATGGATAAAGTTGAAGATGAAGATGACATAATCATGATCTAGTGGACATCTAAATCAGTTTCAAATTTCACAAAGATTTGCATTAGTTTTAGATTTCACAAAGATCTGCATCTTCAAGTCAAATGCCTTGCAATTGCAAAGGAAGGAGGAAGGTGACGTTGGAGTTAAGACTTCAACATAGGGGTTGGGGTGATGTATTAGTATTCGTGTTCTAGTATGCACTTATGCTTCCTCAAGGTCAAGGCTTTCAGTACTCAATTTCAAATTACTTCTATTGCCTTTTAGTCTTTTTAACTTTAGGATATTAAAAAATACATATATTAAATAGGATAACCCATAAATTATATAGGCTAACCTATTAATTTGGTAGGTCAAGTAGGCCCAGTCAGCTATGATCATATTAAAAAGATTTTTCAAGTAGTGGGCTAAACAAACTGACCTAGTGAGTTTGGCTCATTTTAATAACTCTATTCTCTTTTGTTTTTTATCATCACCCTCACTTCATCATTTACATGGCTCACAAATTTTAGAGACCCAATGTATTGGTTAAAGACCATGAATAAAAGGAAATATTTGATAAAAAAGAAAAATTGTACTAGGGAAAGTAGTTCCATTATTAAAGGTAAGAAGACTAGATCTTTCTTAGACTAAAAAAAAATTGGTTCTAAAAATGGCACATCTATCTTTGACTCAAGAAGACCTAAAAATATTCCTCCTCATAAAGACAACAACAATGTTTTACCAGGTAGAACTTAAAGGTCATTCAACAGTCATGCCAAAGGAAGGCTTTCTACTCAAGAAAATGAAAATTGTGTGCCACCTAATGAGTCCCCTGTCATTATATCACCTTTACCTCATTTTAATGACTTAAATACTTATGATTTATTACATCATACCTCAGTAGAAACTCCTTTAAGTTATCCAAGATCTTATAGTAGACTAGATAGTAGTAATGAGCAATTATTTAGCATTATGCCTACATCTCTTTTAAAAAGAGGGATTAGTCATTCTATAATACATTAAGATAGCTTTCAATGCTACAACATGGATGGTATTAAAAAGGTAATTTTCCTTTCCATGTAAAGCATATGAATACATATTTTTTCTTATGTTCTTTAATGAGATCTTACTAACGCAGACTATCTAAATGATAAACTAGAAAGTTAGTAAGAGTACTAGTTGCATAAGTAATAAAGTGAACCTTGAATAAGTGTGTTGACCTCACAAAGATTGGTTACTTATAATTTTAGAGGTTTTTATAGGTTTAAAGGGTTAGTTGTCACATACTTACATCTATGGACACACACACACACACTAGTATATCAAGTTTCTCTAAGTATTAGTGACTAAGCACTTAGCATAAATGTTTAATAAAAATAAAAATAAAAACAAGAGACTCAAATGTCCAAAAGGCTCAAATAAGAAAAAACTCAAAGGTGGACTAAATGAAATAAACAAATGATATGATAACACAGGGTTCAGAATCCATTCCTTTTATAATTTGGCTAGCAAATTCCTATAATGTTGATTATCCCTTAGAATCAATCAACCTAGTCCTAATTTCCCTTAAGCTAGCCCTTAACATCAACCTAAGTTCCATTAGTGCTCAAATGCACCCCTATTTAGTGAATTTAGGAATAGTAAAGTGTTAAGTGTCCTTTAGAATCACACACCACCTTACTTAGCCTAAGTTACATTATATTTAACACCTTGTGGGTGCTTAATATAATGGTATATATGACATTATAATTCATCCAAATATAATGTGTCCCTTGGAATTACACCTTACTCAAATTTAATCATATAATTAATTACCTATCCTAAATTACTATTGCAACTTAAACTATCCCTTAAAATCAAGCGACACCACAATGCATAATCAAGAATAAGCAACAATTATATGAAGGCAATAAACTCATCATATATACATCTAAATCAAAGTAAGGAAAAGTGGCATATCATCACAACAATCTCATAATAATATAGATTTGATAAATTATCTAATCCTAACTTAATATAACAAAGTGAAAAAGACAAATAGAAAATAAACTAGAGAGAGTGAGAAAAAAATTTGTGAAACAACAAACCTATAATTTAGCCTAGAACCCAACATTTTCTCAACATCAAGGATAGTCCAAAATACTAAACCAACACTTTAATAACATTTTGACACCTCCTAGATGCCTTATTCACATTTGCCAATGTTATATATGGTATTTATAGGTAAAGAAAAGAGAGAAGGTTAAAGGTCTCATCAATTAAGATACTACCACATATCATAGCTGTAGAAAATGCATCTTTCATAGCTATGCAAGTGTTTTCGCATCTAGGGATTTTTTAGAGCACCTTGCATTACATCCACAAAAAATGCATCTTTCACAGTTGTAAAACATCCTTCTATCATAACTATGCAAATTCCGTCCATTGTAGTTATGTAATTGTCTTTTTAGGGTTTCAAAATCTCGCACATTGCAATTACACAAAATCCTTCTATTACAACTACAAAATCATCATTATGTGGTTTTTGCATCTTTGTATCATAATTATACACCAGCTATCTTTCCAATCTATAGAACCATTTCAACTCAAGTTTCAATCAACCCTTTGACTTTTAAATTTCTTTAAATATTGTCTTGCAAATAACATCTTCTCTGCATAGATAAACACAACCCTATCATACTTATTTTAAATATTAAAAACTATTAAAAATGAATTAAATTCTTAATATATTTAATAATTACATAAAACATAGAAATAAGAGAAAATATACTAAAAATAATAGAAAATAGCTTAGAACTTATGATAAGTCCCCAAAATAGTTAATATTGTATCTTACCTTATTTTGTAAGGGAGATCATTGAGGCACATATTTTGATTTCAGGGAAAAGAAGAGTACTTTTTTTAAAATGGAAGGGAGAGCTTGTAATTTAACCTCATAGAAGAATAATTTACCCTTACTTTATTTTTAATGATTTTTTTAATCCATTTATAGTTTATAAAAATATAAATTCAAGGTTTGAAAACAAAAAGATGTCATTTAAAAAGTGTGGATTTCAAAATATGTTCAACTGTTAGTATAAGTGCCTTAAAGGTAATCATTGATAGCTATTATTTTATTTTCAATAAAATTTTAGCATTATATTAACTTTATTAATAATGTGATATTGTCCTTAAATTAAAATATATGAAGTATAAGCAATGATTTAATCATCTTAAGGGAACTTGTACTCTTATTAAAACTTAAAATCTTAATCAACTCTTAATAAAAAATTATAATTTAAGGAAAATATAATCAAGTAAGGGTAGCACATGGTTATATTTGCTTATTTAGATGAAAATGACCTATCCCGGGATTATTTGTATAAGTGACACTAAGGTTAGTATATAGGTGCTCTTAACAAGTATGAATATACTAATTGACTTACTAAGAATAACTAATAGAACTTTTCATGAACATGCCAATAGTTATTCTTAGTTAATGTAGTATAATTTTTCTTTGAACCAAGTAATCATTAATATCTTATATATATTGTATATTATATTTTGATGTGACTGGCTTTTGATTGTTATAATGAGTCAAACTAAAAATAGTTATTGGATATAATGTCATATGCATGAAGAAATGTAAGTGCACTAGTCAATGATGTATTACTCTCAGTGAAAAAGAGAGATGTTTTATTAAATATGGATGAAACTAAAGAAAGTCTATGGCCATAACATGAGAAAATGAAATTAAAAAAAGGTGATTTTCTAATTTACTCATCTTAATTACTGTCCAAAATCATGCATGTTATGAACTTAGGATTTGGCATGTTATCTATGTCTAAACAAGTTCATAGAGAAGTATTATGTAATAGAGGAATATGATTGTATATTAAACATTAACAAGAAGGGATCATTGATTTGTAAACAAATTCATATTATATAGGAGTCATGATATATTGCTAAATGTCACTCATGATCTAGAAGAATCAAAGAGTCACTTAATTATGATTCATAAATTAGATATAAATCTAAAGGGTCACATACAATATAAAGGGAAATAAGAGAGAGACTTAAATGCAAAGAGGTTTGCACCCTATTTAAAGAAAAAGATATATAAAGAGCTAGCACTATCTAGCCACCTCTCTCTCCCATGGAAACTTAAAAGGAGTTCTTCCAAGCAAAAGATTGGTTTTTTAGCATCTATTTGTTTTGCTTTGGTATGGATATTTTTAGAATCAAGTCACTTGTGTTACTTTTATGGATTATTAAGGGCTCTTTTTTAGATTTAAAAAAAAGTATAAATAACTTTTTGAGCCTAGAGAAAACATAATCAATTGGTCTTTGGTAGAGTTTCAAGCACTATCACAAAATTCCATGCCAAGAAGATCAAGATTGAGGCTTAGAGTTCGCATTACTTAGGTTCATGACTTTGTTGCTTAAAGATCTAACCTTATGAACATGATTGGCCATCAAAGTCATTTTAATCCCCTCTTATGGATCTAATATGATTTATAAGGTGATCCTAAATTAAAGAAAGAAAAGAAAATTTAAAACACTAGCTTCCACTCTTTTCTTTAGAAATGTTTCAGTTTTTGCTTTCTTTTTCTTTCATTGACTAAAAGGAAAAGATTGGTTATGTCCTACTCTTCCTTTTCTTTACAACTGATATTTGCTAGAAGCTCATCATTACTCCATGTAGAATTAGCTATTATAACCTTCTTTTTATTTACACTTAGCTTGAAGATGGTAGTTAGCTTTTATGTGCCCAATCCTTTTACATCTATAACGAGTAAAAGACTTTCTAACTCCTTCTCGTTTTATTAAAATTCCTTTTCTTTCAACTGTTATCTTGATATCTTCTTTTATATAAGTTTATACATCCTTTTACATAGCAATGCCACTTCCTTATTATTTGAGTCTTCCTAAAATATTTTTATGGTCACTTTCAATGCTATGCTTTTGAATTTTCCATTGTTTTATTCATATATCTTCCTTTGTATGCTATAAGGTTTCTTATGAATTCAACAAGTGACATTCTACACTAGGAAACTAATTCATCTTCTAGATATGATATTATTTTTCTAAGATGTTAGTCTTAACCAAATCTTTTATATCAATTGTTAGTCTAAAAAAACCCCAATAATAGAGTAGAATTGGGTTTTTAAAAGAAATTTTAGTTTTTGAAAAGCTTTTTGTAATGCAAGGAGCATGTGTTTCTGTTGAGTTCTCAAAAACACATTCCTCAAAGTGACTTACGAAATCAATAAAGTTAAGAACTTCAAATAAATAAAGATTTTTTCTTAGGTTTCTACTTAAATTGAGACAAAAAGCTTGAGAATTTAAAAGTTGAAGAAAGATAGAAAACCATACAACAAGACTTAAATGGTTAAGAGCAAGATGGCCTTACCCCTACTCCTCAAGCAAACAATAAGGAAATTTTTATAATTAAGGAAATCCCAATCAAATTATAACAAGGCAACTTTTTTACTAAGGCTCAACTTCTTAGCTTTTATAACTCACTTAACGAGGTAATCTTAAAGGTCAACAAAAGTGATTTTTTAACTTATGTAGGAGGTAGCCTAATCATGTGGCTCATAACCTCAAGGCAAATTAGTAGAGTTTAATAGGAATCACATAGATTAGGAACTAAGCTTACTAAAAGCACCTTAAAAGATTTTTTTTTTTAATCTCATTAAGAGGAGTAGATGTACACAAGCTTAATAAGACACACTATTAGGTAAAGACGAGAAATCTTAGTAAATGCACTTTTTATGTATTATCTTCATCTTCAATGCATTCTTCTTAAATACTAATGGTGAGATAATTAGCCAATACTTCAACATTCTCTACCTCCTTGTGCATATCATCCTTAATGATTACAAAATCTCTTCATTGGATGCACCAACCATCTTTAGCATTCCTTAATAGTTGACTTGCTTCAATAAATGTAAGGAGCTTGACTTTCAGCTTCTCTTTCTTCATTAGCCAAGATTGAGGCCGTAAATATCAAATTTTGTTAGGGCGTTCCCAAAAAAAAAGTACATAAAAAAATTCATGTTTCAGTGTCTTTTAAGTCAAGTTTAATTGTCAATTTTAATTTAATTTTGAATTGTATCAATTTTAATTTAATTTTGAGTCAATGAATTAAGCACAAACAAAAAAAAGAGACAAAAAAAAGAGAGGCAAAAAATGAGTCATTTAAGTCAAGTTTAATTGTCAATTTAAATTTAATTTTAGTTGGGTCAATTTTAATGAATTAAGCATAAAAAAATAAGCCATTTGAGTCCACTCTAGTTGTCAATTTTAATTTAATTTTAAATTAATGAATTAAGCAAAAACAAATATAAAAAAAATACAAATATAAAAGAAAAAAAACTTTAGAAAAGAGTTTTAATAAATTAACCTAAGATATTACTCAACTTTTTAGCCTAGCCCATTTCAAAAGAAGGTAGGATAATAGTTCAAAATTTTTCAAAATCTATTTAATGGAAAAATAGCAAAATAAGAATTAAAAAAACAAAAAAAAATGCCTCAAGCCCTTTTTCTCTTGTCATCTATTGGAAGAGAGGAGGAGAGCATGATATGTTGCAAAGTAGAAGACATCTAGCTTTTGCAGAGGTAATGTTGATTGTGCGATCTGCTCCTTGAAGGACCAATACCTCCCAACCAATTCCTCACAAATCCATTGGCATGCATTCTTGATAGCTACCAAAAAGAAAAAGAGAAATGAATAGAGCAAAACTATGGAGTAGAGGAGAAGCAGGGAGGCACGAAAGCTTAATCCATTCCTCCAACAATCTAGCATGGTTGAGGAGAGACACGTTTAAGAGTGTGAGTGAGCATTACTCCCAAATCTGTTATAAAAATGCACAAATTAGATTTCGTGAAAGGGAAAAAGCCTAATAGGGGAGAAATTTTAAGAAAAATTGAGAAAGAAACTAAGAGAGTGGAGAAGAAAGAGAAGATTAAGAGAGACAAAGAGGGAGAAAGATTGAAAAGCTGGGATAAAAAAAGGAGAGTTCAAAAAGAACCTAAGACTTAGATCAATACCATGATATTCGAGCACTAAAGTTTCACTTAAGGCTCATGACTTGGTGAAGTAAAATGTAAGGAGGGCAATTCAAAGAGATTAAAGTGATGCTTCATTGATTTTTTTTCTTTTCTTTTAATTTATGCCAAATGACGTAATATGTGCTTGATGTAATATGATTATTTGATTGAACATAAAACACATACAATTACTAGTCATTATATGCCCATAAATATTTGTACTTTATATTATATTTTTTTTAGAAACGTTGTGTGAGATTTTTCATCTCCTTAAATATATAAAGGTGAATCGAGAAATTATACATGACAATAAGTCTCTATGAATACTTACTACATTACATAATTATATTTTAATAAATTTTGGTTTCCAATGGCCCATACCCAATCAATCTTATTTTCAAAAAAGTTTAAAGAAAAATATTCTAAAAAGATTCAAATATATATAAAATCATTTTTAGAAAATAAAATGCATTTCTTTTAAAATTAAAAAATGCTTCAAAAAATAGTTTTTAAAAAATTAAATAAATTTCTTTTAAAATTAAGCAAAAAATAGAAAAATTCAAAACAGGTTCAAAGGTTAGGTTTTAATAAAAATTAAATAAGTTTTTCTTACATAAAAATATTTCTTTAAATTTTCTTTTGAAAAATTGCAAAAATGTGGCCAAAAAAAGTTAGATTTTATTAAGATTTAAAAGAAAAAGATAAAAAGAAAGATTTCATCAAATAAATGGTTTTTCTTTAAAAATAAAAAAAAATAAAAAAAAAGATGTTTAAAAGTTCAAAAGTAAATTTTTTTAAATAGAAACAATAAATAAATCTCCTTTTTCAAAAAAGCTTTTCTAAAAAAACTAGTGTTTGAAAAAGTAAAAATAGAAAAATTAGTTTGTTTAAAATTTTTTCCTTAAAAGATTTCTTTTTAAAAATAAAATAAATAAAAATTGACATTTTTTTAATAATAAAATTAGTTGTGTAAATTTTCTTAAGTGTTTTATCTATAAAAAGTCAGAACACAAAAATGATATCTTAAAGTTCAATGTTAATCTCTTTGAAAAATTAAATAAACTTTTCAAATTTAAATGTTAATATTTTAAAATTTTAAGTAAATAAAGTTGTTAAGAGTTTCATTCCATAAATAAATGAAAAGAATAATAAATAAATAAATAAATAAAACAAATTAACTTCCTATTTCATAGATTTAGGAATTTTTCTCAAAGTTTCTTTTTCCTCAAAAATACAAAATAAAAAAGGAAAAATGAAAAAAGTTAAAAGGTAAAATTAACTTAACTTTTGCAAATTAAAACATATAAACCAACTTCAAAATTATTTTGTTTGCAAAAAATGAAAGTGATTTCTACTTTCTTTTTCTTTCCACAAAATTAAAAATTACCAACTAATAAACATAGTTTTCAACCTAATCAAACTATGTAAACTTTGATATCTCCCATAAGATACATAGGCCTTAAATTCTTATTTTAGGTAAGTTCAATCTCAAATAAAATATTTTCCTTTCTTCATTTTTTGCATGTGATTTAGAAGGTAACTAAAATAAAATTAAGGCCATATTAATTTTTTACAATTAACTTAAGGTAACCATTTCTTGAAACAGGTGGTATAGGGTGCCTAACTTCTTCCTCATATACAATTGACTCTCAAACTCATTTCTTGTTTGCAAGCCATTTTCCTTTAAAAATATTTTTCTAAAGTTTTGCCTTTTTAAAATTGAAATTTTGGCAACAACTTTATTTGTTTTTTTTTTGAAAACAGAAATTTTGTCTTTTGATGCTATGCAGCCACATTATAGGTGTGATAATTTGGCAACTCTATTGAGGACAAGTTCGAGTGTCAAGCTCAATTTTAAATTAGTTGCACAAAATAATACAATTTCCCATTTATTTTAATTACCTTTTTCTATGTTGTTTGCTTTACATGATTAGGGTCGATAAAATGTTTTTCACATATTTGTTTATTTCATTAATTGTGTATATAACATGTGTTAGGCCAGATATCATATAGAATAAAACCTTAGAATAGGTAAATATAGATATATGTTTTACTCTATTTGTTTTGTCAATCTATCTAGTAGATAATGGTTGGGTAGTACAAAGGATAAAAGGTATGAATGCTCTCCTTACACACACAATTACCTTAAACACATTATAGGCCCTATACTTAGGTCTAAGTGTACCTTAGATTAGTAGAGATTTATATTAATTTTCCTATGAAGTATTATGCTTCCTGAGGCTATCATGAATATCTCGTCCAAATTGTACCTTGTTATATAGGTTTGATCTGTGCAGGATCTTTGTTCTCTCATTGTTAAATTTATATAGCAAAATCCTCATCTTATGATAAGGGCAATATAAAGACCAATAACTTGAGGAATCATAAACTTACACTGAAACCCTTGCACTAATAGACAAGCCATAATTGCTTCCCAAATAATTAAAGGCAAACTTTTATAAATCAGTAACTTCAACTTAGGGTTTACCCATATTAAGGCAAATGAGAGCGTTTCTTTTATATCATTCCTTATCACATTCATGTTATGCATTTAATAAAGTCCATAGGGGAAGTGACATGCTGTCACTATTTATTAGAATTGTTAAATATCATCACACAGTTAGACACATATTTACCATAATGAAAGTATGCATTAGTTAAGCCAATCGTTATTTGGTGGTTTTCTAACCTTGAAAAACCATGATCATGCATATCAAAATCCTTTGAAAGGGAAAATTTTTAGCATGTATTTTTCTCAACAATATATATAAATAAAAATGAAAATGATAACTAATGCATTACCTAGTTAGACAAGTTATTTTGACGTTAATCGTGTAGGGATTTCTTTCTCTCTTAGGTTACTGATTGGCTTTTTTTTTCCTTATAGGACAATAAGCTTCTTGAGGAAAAAGAGAATTTCAATGACATTTGATCTAGTTTAATAATGTAACATTCATAATATTAACCATTATAATCACCCAGTCATTAGTATAATATTAAATGATTGTCATGTCTTGGTAAGAGGTTTGAAATAACATTTTTTTAAGGTATCAATTATATAAAAAGGCATATTTCTTTAGATTGATTGTTAACTACTTTTTCTTCCATAAAGCAAAGGCAGATCAAGGGAAAGTATAAAGCTTTTCTCGTACCAAGATATCATTCCCATTGGTGTGTCGATAATGTATATTACTAAAATAATCATATTTACATTTAGAACATTAGTGGATCATTAGATTGGCCTATTTTTACCAAATGTTATCCAAACCAAACTTTTAAGTATCAATTGTGTAAAGACTGTTCCTTCTTAACATGATTAATAAACCACAACTCCCTATAGATTAATAGGCTCCCAGAGAAATGTGGAAGAATATCAACTAAACCTAATAATCCACTGATTAATTGGATAAAGGCAATCTTAGGTAACATTCACAAAGATAGCAAGTTTTGGCATAATGTCATGAGTTTGATTATGAAATAAACAAAGATAAAGTGGATTATAAGAGTTGAGTTAATTAATAGCTTAATTTGACTTGCTTGTAAAAAATTTGGAATTTTTTGTGAATTAATTTTGTTAACTTTATTCTTCCTTGTGAAACAATAAGATCCCAAAGAAAGTGGAGGATCTGAAAAGGAACTTACAAATTGTCAAAGGAAATGTAGATTTGCTAAACTTTCCCAAAAATATCGTCTATGTGAGATTTAACACATTCTTATAAGATGATTTGTCAACTTTATTTTTCCATGTGTGCAATAAGCATATAAAGATAATAAAGGTCAAATGATAAAAAAATGGTTATCTTAAATGCAATATTAAGTGAGAAAAGTCTAACTTCTTTCTTGAGTCAATTATTAGTTTTAATTTGCCTTATACAGTAGTAAATTCCTTAAAGGAAATAAAGATCCTTTGTCATGAAAGAATTTTTTTCCAAAATCAGTGCACCCATTAGTTCGTAGGTCAAATGACATAATTGCGTCCATACATAGTCATAATTCATTTCATGTTAAAAATTTCAAAATTTGCAAAATATAGGATTCTTGGTTCTTTACAATGAAAAGATCAACTTAAACCAAAATTCGAGTTAAAACACTATGTCTATGAATGGCCAAGATGAAAGACTAAAGTTTAAGTGCAAGAGGTAAAGCTATGCTAATTGATTAAGTAAAAGGAAGCTGCCAAAGATTTTAATAAAGTTACTTATTACCTCCTAACTCTTCATGCCAATATATCCTTCAACTTATTACTACCTACCTACCTACCACCATCCCTTCCAATCCAAAGAAACTCAAACCATGTATCTCAAAATTCATCAAGGTTTATCAAATTTCAAAATTTGCAAAATATAGGATTCTTGGTTCTTTACAATGAAAAGATCAACTTAAACCAAAATTCGAGTTAAAACACTATGTCTATGAATGGCCAAGATGAAAGACTAAAGTTTAAGTGCAAGAGGTAAAGCTATGCTAATTGATTAAGTAAAAGGAAGCTGCCAAAGATTTTAATAAAGTTGCTTATTACCTCCTAACTCTTCATGCCAATATATCCTTCAACTTATTACTACCTACCTACCTACCACCATCCCTTCCAATCCAAAGAAACTCAAACCATGTATCTCAAAATTCATCAAGGTTTATCAAATTTCAAAATTTGCAAAATATAGGATTCTTGGTTCTTTACAATGAAAAGATCAACTTAAACCAAAATTCGAGTTAAAACACTATGTCTATGAATGGCCAAGATGAAAGACTAAAGTTTAAGTGCAAGAGGTAAAGCTATGCTAATTGATTAAGTAAAAGGAAGCTGCCAAAGATTTTAATAAAGTTGCTTATTACCTCCTAACTCTTCATGCCAATATATCCTTCAACTTATTACTACCTACCTACCTACCACCATCCCTTCCAATCCAAAGAAACTCAAACCATGTATCTCAAAATTCATCAAGGTTTATCAAATTTGACCATTCTAAAAACCATAAACCACTTCAATTAAGACACATGCCCTTCGCCTAATTCTTACATGACTAGCTTTAGCAAGGGTAGGATGCTTCTTTCACTAACCTTTAATTTGCATTCCCAAAATAATATTAGCTAGAGCAAAGTTGTGAACCTAATTTTAGGACAATAAGGCACTCAATTGAAAGTTGTAGCCTCTTTGCGACAAGGTGAAAAAGGATATAAGAAAAAAATCCCAATTCCAAGTATCATAGTTGACCTTAACAGGAATTTCACAATGATTAAACTTTTAAAAATTGTTTATATTATATAAATAACGCTTATTTGGTTAATACCTTTCTGTCTAGCCGAAGTCCAAGGCTAGTAGAAGTTGATTTTGTTAGTGGACTTTATTTTATTTAATTTCATCAATACAATGGTCATGTATTTCCATTTCACCCTTTGTGTGCATCCTTCTAGTTCATCAATTATATTGACACAACTCCTTTCTTTGCATATCTTTCTTAAAGATTCAATGATAACCAAAAACTCATAATAAAAAAAAAATATTTAGTACTCTTTGTGAAATGATTCATGTAACATCTGGTTCTCTGAAAATGTGAGAAATGTAATGTATAGTTTCTTTGTAAACGAACGAAATTCACCAGATACAAAAGGAAGTCTCTTGAAATGATGTAGTTAAGGTCTCAAAAAATTTAGGAAGCATTCTAGACTCCTAAAAATAAGAATCCTAGGCTTAGACCGAAAGAAAAATGGAGCTAAAATAGAAAAATAATTTCTTACAAAAAACTTACGAAAGGTAATGACATTTTTGTAATTTTGAGGAAATTTTAGAATCTATAAAAAAAAGGGCTTTTTAAATGAATTTTTTGATTTCTCCAGGGTTCTCAGAGGCTTTGAAAACTATGGGAAAGCCCAGAACAGCTAAAGCCTCTCTGGTGGACGTTTTCCAACGTCGATATGCCCGAAATTTGATAGATTCATTTGGGAAGGTTTTAACTCCAATTTGAGTGATTCCAAAGGCATTTTACTAAATTGGGAACCTAAATTTCATAATAAAAAAGACAGTTCTGAAAAAGGAGATAAAACAAAAAAAAAACAAAAATGCTAAGAACGAAGGGTAAAATAGAAATTTTTGAAAAGTATAACCTCCTCCCACCTATATATATGATGTGCCCTTCTTCTCCCTTCATTTTGCATGACCAAGTTCTGCCCAAAACCAAAAGAAAACCCTAGGAAGAGTGGCGCACAAGAGGAAGGTGAAGAGGAGAAGAAATTCAAGCTTTAAGGTATGGTTTCTTAGTAGTTTTTCATGCTTTCTTCCATCTCAACCTTCTCTCCTTCATTCTCCTTTGTCTTCTCTGATTAAAATGAAGTTTACAAATCTATTTTAAGGGAGAAACTTAGAAGAAATTTCGGATTTGAAGATAGGAGCTTGGAAAAAGCAAGATTCAAGTGAGAAAAAGTAAAAAAAATAAGGTTATTTCTCTTCCTATGGTTGCTGCCTTTGGTTTGCCTCCTCCTCCATTTCACCTAACTAAGAAACCCTAGGAGGCCTTAGTTTTTAGGCAGAACCAAAGGTGAATTTAAGGAAAAAGATTGTGAAAATTAAGAATATGCAAAGGGAATTAACAAAAAGCCATTAGATTTCAAGATGTAATTTTTAAGGTTTCAATTGCACCTTATAAAATCTGACTTTATACAATAATTTTTAGGCCTAAATAAAAGTTTAAATGAGTTCTTAAGATTCCTAAGAGGCTCCCTACATACATCTCCCCTTGAGAAAACCAAGCAAAGTCCAAGGAAGCTAAAAACCTTCATTGTTTTGGCCTACGAGAGATAGCATAGCTAGGGAGAGTTTTAAATTTTTCTATGCCTATTCTTGAGCCATATATGATGAATGAAAATGAAAGGAGGCCTTAGGAAAAATTTAGGAAGCTTAAAGAATGAGTTAATACTTTATGTTCCATATTATGACCTAAAGATGCAAAATATAGTTAGGCTCTTGGTTTTGATTGTGTGATAACTTCAAGAGGTTTAAAAGGAGTCAAGAATCATATTTGAAAGAAAATAATGGAGCCTAGAATTTATTTGAAGGGTGTTACTTCATTAGGTGCAATTATGGAACCATAATGAGGTTTATAGGTCAAGGTAGTGTCTAAGTGAGTTATGTGGCTTTAGAATTAAGTCCATAAACCTAATTGGCTTCCATAAATTGTGTCTAGGCCAAGAGAAATCTTTCCTACACTTTTGTGTGTGTGTGGCTGAAGCAAGGAAGGGAGATTCAAGGGGAAAAGTGTGTAATTACTTCCAAGGCAATTCTCTCCACCTCCTTTCATACATGGATGTGTTTTTAGCTTGTCTTAGAATGTGTATATGTGTATTTTCAAGTCATGAAAAGTATGCTAGTATGATGTTATATGTCATGATTTTATTATGACATATTATGTTTCTAAATGATATTATGATGTGTGCTTGGGTTTGCTTGAATATGGTGAGGACAAGAACTTTTAGGCATGGTGAGGATGAGCCAAGAACTCTTAAGATTAGTTGAGATAAAACAAAAGAGTCTCGCAAAAACAAGATGGACTCCCAAAAACATGGTTGAGTCTAAAGATGCCCTAAAAAATGGGTGAGGCAAGTCCAATATCCACAAAAAATGTCTCTTGAATGTTTGCACATGTCAGCATGATCATACATGCATTTATGAAACTTATTTGCATCCATTATATATGATTGAATGAGAGATGAGCTATTGAGATTCTTTGAATCTTATTCCCTCCTCTCCAATGTTTTAATATGCTAGGTGGACTAAGAGGGCAAAGTAATGGAAGCCAATCTCCTTAAAGATAAGAGGATGACATGAAAATGCTTGAGTTTTACTACTTTAATGCCATACAAATAGCAAAAGATGTAACCAATGGATATGTATGTATTATGATGTAATGAACACATGTAATTATGATAATATGTCATGTAGGAATGAGAGAACATGTTATGTAGCCATTATAATGTGATTTGAGTATATGATGGCAAACTAGTTTCATGAATAACATTATGGAATTATGCATATGTGTAGATAAGATAGCCAAAATGAAATGCATAAGGGTTGGGACCATTTAGGTAGCTCACATAAGTTCTAATTATGCTTTTAGACTTGCCCAAAGGGTGTCAAACCCCAAGGAAAGTCATTTAGACATTTTGGTATACTATATGGAGTCAAAATTAACCAATTTAGAACCCTATATCACTTTTTATCCAAATGAGCTCTCCTTAATATGAGATTTGGCATGCAATTAGAGCTTTTTGGAAAGCTAAAGAATAGATATTTTAGAGGTCTAGAGAATATTTAGTGAATTTTCAAAGTTAGGGAATTTTTTGGTTTTGGTCATGTCACTGTTCATACTGGTCCGAAAATAAAATCTATCACACAGGACTCAAATGATGTCCAATTGCTACAAAATTTTATACAGAAAAACTAAACATTCCCAGTGACTATTTAGATATTTAGAGAGGGAGATATGAATCTTTAAAAATTCTGTCCAGTATCAGAAAGTCCAATTAACCTTAGGTATTGTTTGATTAATTTTCGATACTTGGGTATACCTAAACCAGCCTAGAGTTATTTTTTTCCTCTAGCCAACATCCACAGCTTTTCATATTGGTATCATTTGTATGGATTGGATTTTTGTCAAATTAATTAGACATTTTTTAAGTTTTCTATAGAAATATATGATAGTACCAGTGGACAGTCTGACCTCTGGACTATTTTACATGTCAAACGTCCTTTATATTGGATGTTATAGTCTAGACATATTTTTATAAGAAATTAGACATCTGTATCTTTCCAGAATGGGCAAGAATACATGATTTCAATTTTTTAAGATTTAGTTATGATTTTTCAAAGTTGTGATAAAAATGAGGACAAAACTGGCAGAAATTATATATGTATATTTCATGCATTCCTTCGAGTTCCTTGAGAAGCAGGCCACTTTTGATGATTCAAATGAGTTGTATTCATATAATTAAATATGAGAATATGTTGTATGAGTTCACATGATCCACGTAATACCGAATAAAATTTTTATACACGATGCAATGCAAAGAAATGTATTCTTTTGATGGATTTTTCTCACTTTCTTCATAGAATGTTTCATGTGAGCATGCAAATGTGTATGAAATGAGTTAAGAATATATAGTGTTACAATTCAATTAATGTGAAGAAGGGTAAAATTTGAAGCTAATAATATCCCTTGATTTCAATTCTAAAAAAAGAAAACAAAAATATAAATATAAATACATGTCCCTTAAGCAAGCTATGCTTAGGATACAAAGTATTTTTTATCTTTTCAAACACAAAGGTGTTACTCGTAGTCACCTCAATTGAGCTAAAAATAATGCTTATTCCTTTTTTTTTAAATTATTACAAAAGAGTGATAAACCCATTGGGGAGGGAGGACTGAGGGATCGAACCCCCAACCTTACAAGCAGAGGCCGATGTGTAACACCATATTTATTAAACTTATCTTACATCATTACTAGACTCATTTTCTTGGAGTGTACAAAGTTCTCTAAGAAAAGCCATAAAAATATTTAATTAAATTGCGTTATGTCATGGATAAATTTTTTATTTCGCGCCCCATAGACCATATGAACTCATCCATCTCATTCTCATATTTAAATATACAAATACAACTCATAACCATCTTAAGAAGTGGCCAATAACTCGAGCTAATAGAGTATATACATGAAAATAACATGTGTAGCCTCAGGATGGTATTTCAACTTTCTATTATGAACTTTGAAAAATCATAATTAATTTTAGAAAAATCAAAATCAAGCACACTATACCATTATGAAAAGCCACATATGTATATTTTATGCTAAAAATAAGTTCAGACCATAACAGGGACATCTAGCTACTAAAATTAATGAAACAGTAACTAAGGTCGCCTATTACTACTAGTACTATCACTGAGTTTCAAAAACATATATCTCCTTGGTTAGACATCCAATTGGGGTGATCTCAGTGGCTATAGAAAACTTATTATTTCTAGTTTATACCTGTAAAATTTCATGAGTATTGGACACCATTTGACTCTCGAATGACACAGTATAAGAAACTAACCATATAAATAGTATTTGTACCAGAACAGTAGAAAAATGACAATTTTAAAAAACCATAATTAATTCCATAGAGTTCTAAACAATCTAGTCTTTAGCTTTCTAAAAGCTCTAGATAAGATTTATATGCATGCCAAATTTTATGGACAAATTCGTTCATTTGGTCAGATCTTGACATTGGATTACAAAATGATATCTACTTGAGCACATAGGAAAGCACCAAACTAGTCTACTAAATATGTCTCAAAGGTGCACAAACCCAGATTTCACAAACTCATACTCTTACTCCAAGGTATACATAAGAATACATAAGTTAGTTCTTGCCATTCAATGTCCAAAAGTTGCTATATCATACATATGGTATCAAAGCTCATACATATACAATATATTCATATATTTACAAGTGCTCATGGGTTCATACATCATATACAATATTGAATTATATCATATGCCACTCATATGGCTATAAATGGACATTTTCATATATTTGGTTGTCAAATTCTCTCCTTTAAGCTTGGTGGCTCCCATTTCTTGGTTTACTTAGTCCACCTAAACATGTTAGACATATGGGGAGGCAGTGATGAGCTTCTTGGTATCCCAATAGCTTTTCTCTCTTTCAACCACATATAAAGAATGTAAATCCATATCTAAAAATGTATGCATGAATATCATGGAACATGTAATCATTTATGAAACATTTCTAGCATTCAAGAAGTCATATAAAATATACATAGGCTTTCTAAGTAAGTGGTTTAACCTCACCCATTCTTTTTAAGAATTTTGGACTTGCCTCACCTATTTCTTACAAGGCTTTTAACTAAGCTTCACTCTTAGGAGACTTTTAGCTTTGTTTCAACCATTCCTGAGGGTTCTTAGCTCATCCATATCATTGGTAGAGGATTCTTGGTTTCACCATACTCAAACAAGCCAAAGTAAATTCACAAAATATCATTTGAATGCATAACGTAATATCATGGTACCGTGGCAGTTAGACACTTGCTAAAACATTTTTCATGGTTCAAAACATTCATAGACATATTCAAAGACAAGATAAACATCCACTTATGCATTAGAGAAAGAAGAGAGAGCTACCTTTATTACAACAACATACTTTTCCTTTTGAATTTGATTCCTCTTCCTCAACCACACACTTTGAAGAAGGTGGAACTTGGTTCCTTTGACCTAGACACATAAAATGAAAGCCAATTACACTTTAGGAACAATTTCTAAAGCTACATATTCATTAGAAAAGCTAGGTTGTTCATACGGTTCTTTTATGATTCTATAATGCACCTAATGAAGCAACCTTATGAAAATATCATCTTTGCTCCATTTTTTCCATCCGTCTAAGGTTCTTGGCTACATTAAAGTCTCTTGGAGTCATCACACTTTCATTTTATAGAGCCTGGCTAAGTGCTGCTTCTTTAAGGTATAATATGGAACCTATGATACTATCACACTATCCATGGCTTCTAACATTTTTCCAAGGCTTCCTCTCATCTTCTCCCATCATATATGACTCAACATCAAGCTTGGAATGAATTAAAACTACCTGTTGGTACTCCAACCTCTCTAAGCCGTGGCTATGTACTATAAGAACACCAAGTGAGTTTGTTTTATTTTCTTGATGGGAGATACATGTGGGAAGTTTCCTAGGGATCTCTAGAGCTCATATAAATATTCATCTAGGCCTAGGAACTCTTATATCAAAATAGACTTTTAAGGGAACACATGAAACCCTAACTTTTCTATCTTAAAATCTAATGATTATTTGATCATTTCCTTTGCATATTCTTGTTCTTCTCCTTTATTTTCCTAAGATTCCTTTAAGGTTTGGCTAGAAATTTAACTCCTTAGGGCTGGTCTTATATAGGGTGAAACATGCAAGAGGAAAAACAAGAAATATCAAGCTTGAAGTATGGCAAAATACTTTGATTTCTTGGTTTCATTGGCTTGATCTTCACTTTGCTTAGCTTCTCCCCTTGATTTTCAAAAATTTTCCCCTTAGGTCTGACCTTAAAACAGACCTAAAAGCTTCAATAAAACCATAGGAAAGAAAAGAAGATGGAGGAGAATGAATTTGCTAAAGAGAAACCAAGAAAATCCATAAAAAACCATACCTTTCCCTTGCTTTTTCTCCTCCCTTTCTCTCCCCCCTTGTGCGCCTCACTCTCTTGGTTCTTTCTCTAGTTTAGGGCAGAAATAAAATGAGCTAAGTGAAGGGAAGTGGAGCGTGGTCATATATATAGGTATGTTTAAGAAATAGTTTCCAAAAAAATCTAATTTTGTCCCTTAATCTTGGCATTTTCGTTTCTAGTTCGTTTTAGCTCCTTTTTTAAAACTATTTTTTTATCATAAAATTTAAGTCTTCAATCTTATAAAATGCCTTTAGAATCACTCAAAATTGGAGCTAAAACCTTTCCGAACAAAAAGGTCAAAGTTTGAGTCAACCAACGTTAGAAAACATATACCGAAGGAGTT
This sequence comes from Erythrophleum fordii, assembly GCA_032878935.1. NCBI lineage: Eukaryota > Viridiplantae > Streptophyta > Magnoliopsida > Fabales > Fabaceae > Erythrophleum > Erythrophleum fordii. The sequence continues at coordinate 824,228 of JAVQMF010000021.1, forward strand.
TTAACTATCCTGGGGCTTCTCATAGTTTTTAGGGCCTCTGAGAACCTTGGAGAACTCAAATTTGCCATTTAAAAATCCTTCTTGTGAGAATTTCAAAATTTTCTCAAAATTACCAAAATGTCATTACGTTACGTAGTTATTTCGTTAAATTCCGTCTGGCTATTTTAGCCTTTGTTTTAGAGTACCTCTAGCCTCCTAAATTTATTATTTAATGTCTAGATCATTATTCTAAAATTTTTGGACCTTAATCAATTCATTTTAGAGGACCTACTTTGAAAACATATTTGTTTTCATCATTTTTACGAAAATCGAACATTATACGATGCCATTGTAGTATAAGACCATTGGCATAATGCTTATTTCTTTTATCCATAGTCATTAAACATTTACGATAGGTAGTCTTTAATATATTTTTATACCAATAATTTAAATATCAAGAAAAGGTTAAATTCTTTCAATTGCCCAAACACTACTTAACTGTTGTTAACCACTTTGAGCCTTTAAAATTCTTCAAATACCTCAACACAGATCAAACTTGGGAAGCAACAAGAATTCCATAAAAAGAAAAGTAATCTTGGCATTAATGTGGATTCTTTTAAAGAGAAAAATGAAAAATGAAAATAGATATGTAAGAAACATTATTGAAGAAAGGAAAAAAAAAGTAATAAGAGAAAGAAATCCTCAAAGAAAAAGCTCATGTGAAGTAAAATTTGAGAAAGCAAAAACTTCTAAAAGGAAGTTCTGCCCTAGTATGAATAAAAAAGTAAAATTCTCAAAGAGGGTTCATGTTGGATAAAAGGTCAAAAGAGAAAAATCTCTAAAAGAAGAATTATGCTAAACATGAATTTTAAAAAAAGGATCTTCTAACAAGAAAGCTTGAGCCAAATGTCGTGGGCCAATAAGTTATACTAAGATTGCATGACTACCAAAGCAAAATTTTCATCATGAACCCACATAAATGTTTGGCCTTTACACCATTCTTTCTCAAGCTACAATTTTATCTATTAGACTATATTACAACCTTGAGATATCTTCTCTTAATAAGTGAATTTTGGCTATAAAATCTTGTTCAAAAAATAGGCAAAGGGGACTAATAGGAGATTGGAAAGGGGAATGTTAGTTTTTAAGCTTGATATCTCTTTATTTTATAAATCCATTTACTAAGGCCACATTACAAGCATCAAATGTCCTTATTAAGGCTTAGCTTGTTTGAAAATAATTAGGGCGAATTTTCTAGGGAAAAATGATTTTAAAACTAAAATAATTGAAATCAAGGTTTAAAAAAACCTAATTCAAAGTAAAATCTTTATTTACATCAATTGTTTTTGTTTTCAAACAGAGTTTAAATCTAGAAATGGAGTTTTCCCTACTCTATCATATTCTTTTTCTTGGCTTTTTATTTCTTTAGTATTCAAAGGAGAATCTTTAAGTCTAGAATTGGGGCATTTTCCTATTTTATCACATCATATCCAGTTTTTGACTATTTCACTTATTTGCTTCAAATCATCTTACATAACCACATGCTTTTATCATTCCTTGCAGTCCTCTAATTTTAAGGTTCTTTTCCTTCCCAAGCTCATGAGTTTATGTTCGTTAATATATGACTACATTGACATTGTTAAATACAGTAAAAGCAAATTTTACTTGTTGATCTTTCAAGCATTAACGATGAAAAGTTGATAAGAGAATATTGTTGCATCAAGTTAAAGTTTTAAGTTGAGGGCAAACAAATCACCTTGAGAAAACTAAACAGAAAATAAGAAAAGTAAGAATCTTGAATCTTCTTAGCTCTAGATACTTTCTCAAGGGCATTTTCAACTAACTAAAAGCCATCAATAAAATTGTTCATCTAAGTGACAAAGGGCAAATTTGATAAGGCTACCAAAAGCCCAACTTTTCTCATTGAGGTAAGTAAGAGCCAACGTGAAAATTTTTTTTGAACACAAATGACTAAAAGTCCTATATTTTACAAATTCTAAGATTTTTCATGCATTATATGCTTGTATTAAACTTAGACAAAATGTGCTCATCTTATTAAGACAAATTGATTTCAAAAAATAATAATCACATTTTTTCCTTCTTTAATAATTTCATTTTCCAAAAAAAGGTTCAAATTCAAAATCAATTTAAAGATATTTAGGAATGATATCCACATCTTTTTCTTTCTCTTTAGAGGTAATTCTACTTGCATACATTGTGCATACATTACAAATAAAGAACAAAACTTCCAAATTTAAAAATGAAAAGAAAATGAAACTTGTATCTCATATGTTGCACATATCTCACATGCACATACATTACATGGAACTAGGTTCACACTGGGGCAAGTAAAAAAGCAAAAATGTACATTTCATAAAATAAAATATTACATGCTTCACACATCTTACATGTGTATACATTACATAAAACTAAGCTCATACTGGGGTAAGAAAAAGAAAAAAATATTTGCATTTTAGAAATAAAGCATTTTATATGCTTCACGCATCCTATATACACTATATATTACCAAGTTCATACTAGGGTAAGGAAAAAAAATTTGTATTTAAAAAAAACTAGCATCGCACATGATTCATTGGTAAAGAAATTTACTGTTCACTCGCAATTGTCGAACTAGCCAAGATTAGTAAATTTTTACTGGTTTGTAATATAATGCACATCAAGTCGTCTTCTAATGAGCTATTAATCAAATCAATTAGTTTAATATATAAAAATATAAAATTGCAAGAATTGGGAGTTTGAAAACATAACAAATCAAATAGTAACTCAATTAACAAAATGCAATGAAACAAAATTCAATCAAAATATTACGCAACCAATCCAAAATTCTTCCCCTAATAGTTCCCTATCCTTGTCACCTAAAAATATCTCTAGTTTGATTTTTAATCCTCTAATTATTTTAATTAATGTTCATAAACTACCATTTAGGATTTTAATTGGCGATTTTAATTAGTTCATATTGCTATTTAGAATGCAACCGTGCTTTTGTTAACAATACAAAGCTAAACTATTTTGCACTTGACCAGAGACACACGTAGAATCCTAACATGATTTAGAAAAAATTTAATTGATTAATCAATCGATTAAATCAAAACATGTTCTCAGATAAATTAGATGAATCAGAATTCATGTAATAAAAATCGTCTAACTAGAATGATAATAATTACAAGAAAACAAAGAGAATAAAAATGAAATATATTTTAAAATCAAAATTCAAACTAGAGTTCTATATAAATATAAACTTAAGTTCCCTATCAGATTCAGACTCTAGATTGATTACCAAAAAAATTAGAAAGCCATAGGAAGACAAAAACAAGAATGAAGAGTATAGAAGATGGAGTATGTGTATTGACATCTTTTCCTTCTTAAATAGCCAAAGTTGCTTTCTCTAATAAGAAATCTAATACTAATCTTGAAATAATATCCAAATCTTTTAGTAACTTAATAAGATAATATTCAAATCCCTGTAGGAGTTTTCTAACCTAATCCTTTTATGAATCTTCTATCTTGCAAAATACAATTAAAAAATAATTGGGTCTCCGTTGGATAAATATAATAAAAATGCATTTAAAATCCATTAATTTAAATTAAGCTTGTAATATAAAATAAATCTAAAATCATCAAATTATCTATAATAATTTATTAATAAGACTAAATATGAAGAATATTAAATATAATAATATTGAAATATCAAATTCCCCTATACTTAGATTTTTGCACTCCTGGACAAAACACAAAAAACAAAAACAAAAATAAAACTGAAATGCAAAACTGCCAAGCTAAATACAATTCAAGCTTTTTAGATATTCAATAGTCAAAGTTAATCCTTCTTGCGCATCGAAGAAGAATAAGTAACATGGCAATTCCAATTGATAAAAATAAAATGAATCAAAATGGTAGCTCCTCACTAGTTATGTGTTTTCTCTTAATTCTTTCAAGTATTTAGGTTAAGTGTTCTTCTCAAATTCAACCTTTCACTACAATACCATAGGCTTGTATATCTTCTTAATTTCCACAAACTAAGTGGCAAGCAACATATAAACTAAAAAGATTTTTATTCAAGGTTGTAATAGGGGTAAAGTACGAAACAAATGGTAAACAAAAGAATTAAGAGATATAAAGCAGACACTTAAAATCATCAAGAGCAATAAAAAAAACATAAGATGGAATAAATGTTCATCTGAAGGTTTTATTTGTCGTAAACCAATACATGCTTAACAAAAATCAAAGTGACTGTCTTTTCTCAAAAAAAAATTTCATTCATTTTTTCTACCACTTCTTCTTTTTTCTTTTTCTTCTTTCTTTTTTTTCCATAAAAATTTGCTTTTCTTCTCTCTTTTTTTGGACATCTCTAAAGTGAACAAGTTAATTGGCTTAAAATTGACATAAACTACACATCTATTCACTCCATTAAGATATAATGCTCTTAATAATCAAAAGTATCATAAACATGGTAGGATATATTTTTTTTTCATGGCTAAAGGGGTAAAAAAAACATAAAAGGCTCAAAAAGGAACAAAAACAAAGGATAAAACATAGATGGGATAGCTATTTTGCCCTATTTGCAATAAAAGAAAAGAAGAGAAAATACCTTAATCATCTTTATGAATGCTTGTGCAAATGTAGCTTCAATTAAGAATCAAAACAATTTCTAGAGTAAAAATCATGTAGGCGAATGCTTTCATAAGAAAGAAACAATAGAAGGCTTAGAATCTTCACGAGTTTAAAACTACCATATGAATCCATTGAAATCAAATTCATTACCAATTTACTTGAATTCCAAAAAAAAAAAAATTGATTCCTAATCATATTGAAATATTTCCAAACTTAAATTGCTTCAACTTTTTTTTTAGAGAAAAAACATAAAAAATTACAAGAAAAAAATAAAAATTCTCAAAAATGAAACCAAAAAGAAAGTAGAATGAGTGATTTCTCCCCCCACTTAATTTTTACATTATCCTCAATGTAACAGCAATCTAATTCATCCATTCAAGAGAAGACAAGAAAGGAAAAGAGGAGGAAAAGATATACAGCCAAAATGGTTTCAGTGTATAAAGCGTTGTAAAGATGTAGCTCCTCCACTGTCTGCTCCTGAAATCCCTTGTAAAAATGCTTAAGCCTTTACCCATTTACCATGAAGCGCTTATTGGTTGATTCATTCATAATCTCAACTATACCATAAGGAAAAACATGAGTAACCACAAATGGACTAATTCATCTAGAACGTAACTTACTAGGCATTAGCTTTAGGCAAGAATTATAGAGAATGACTCTTTCATCAACATGAAGCACTTTTCTTTCAATCATCTTTTCATGCACAACCTTGGTTTTCTCCTTGTAAATTTTAGAGTTTTTGTAAGCTTTCAACCAAATTTCTTCAAGCTCTTAAAATTACAATTTTCTTTGAGAATTAGCTTGAGATAGATCCATATTACACTTCTTTATTGCCTAATAAGCTCTATACTCAACATCAAATGGTAAATGACATGCTTTATCAAAAACCAACCTATAAGGAGATATGCCTATAAGAGTTTTGTAGGTAGTATGGTAAGTTTATAGTGCACCTTCTAATCTTTTACTCAAATCTTTTTTGATAAGTTACACTATTTTTTTTAGAATTTATTTTATTTCTCTATTTAAAATCTCTACTTGACCATTCATCTATGGATGAATTGGGGGTGTCTTCTTTATGGATCACACCATATTTGCGAAGTAGGGCTTGCATGTTTCTATTACAAAAGTGGAAGCCTTGATCACTGATGATTACTTAAGGTATACTGGACTTGCAAAAAATGTGAGATCTAACAAAGGCCAAAACCACAGAAGAGTCATAAGTCTTGGTGGCTTTTGCTTCTACCCATTTTGAAACATAATCAATAGCTAAAAGAATATACTTGAAACCAAAAGAAACAAGAAATGGTCCCATGAAGTCAATACCCCAAATATCAAATATCTCATAAAATAATAATGGTTATTAAGGCATCTCATTCCTACAAGAAATATTACCTATTTATTGACATCGGGTATAGTTCTTACAGAAAAGCATATGCATCCCTAAATAAGGTGGGCCAGAATAGTTCAGAATCTAGAACCTTTCTAGTAGTACGTTGAGGACCAAAATGACCACCACATGCAAGTGTATGACAAAAATGCAAAATAGATGTAAACTTATGGTCAGGAACACATCTCTTAATAATCTAGTCACTACATATGTGCTATAAGTAAAGGTCATCCCAAATATAATGTTTTACATCACTCTTAAATTTATTAATTTGGTACTTTTTAAAATAAGCAAGCAATTCAAAAGCAACTAAGAAATGTACTATATCTGCATACCATGGATTTTTACTATGCAATAAGTATAATTTTTTATTTGGAAAACTATCCCTGATAGCAGATGAATCTGAAGAGTAAGATATTCTACTCAAATGATCAACCACAAGATTTTTTGCTCCATTCTTATCTTTAATTTCTATGTCAAATTCTTGTAAGAGCAACATCTACCTAATGAGTCTTGATTTCATATCAGGCTTATTGAGTAAGAACTTTAAAGTTGTATGATTAGAATGAACAATAACTTTAAAACTAACCAAATAAGAGTGAAACTTATCTAAAACAAAACTAACAACTAAAAGCTCTTTTTTAGTAGTTGTATAATTAGCTTGAGCCTTATCTAAGGTGAGGGATGCATAAGAGATCACGTAAAACTTCTTATCTATCATTTGGGAAAGAATTGCATCCACAGCAAAGTTGGATGCATCACACATCAATTCAAATAAAAATTTTCAATTAGGAGGTTGGATGATAGGTGGTGTGATCAGCTTTCTCTTCGACTCATCAAATGCTAATTTGTATGACTCATCAAAATTAAAATCTACATTCTTTTGAAGAAGTCTAGACAATGATAGAGAAATCTTGCTAAAGTCTTTAATGAATCGCCTATAAAAACCTACATGGCCAAGAAAAGAATGCACTTCCTGTACACAGGTGGAGTAAGGTAAAGAAGCAATCATATCTACTTTAACTAGGTCAACTTCAATGCCATTTTTAGAAACTACATGCCCTAAAACAATTCCTTGCTCTAGCATAAAATGACATTTTTTAAAATTTAAAACTAGATTTTCTCAATGCATATTTCTAAAATCATTCCTGAACTCATTAAACAGTCATCAAAGGAAGTGTCATAAATAGTAAAGTCATCCATAAAAATTTCCATGCAATGTTCAAGGAAATCAGAAAAGATACTCACCATACATCTCTGAAATGTACCTAGAGCATTACAAAGTCTAGACGGCATCCTCCTATATGCAAAAGTATCAAATGGGTAGGTAAATGTAGTCTTTTCATGATCCTCTAATGTAATATGAATTTAAAAGTAATTAGAAAAGCCATCTAAGAAATAGTAATGAGATTTGCCTACCAATCTTTCTAGCATTTAATCTATAAAAGGAAGAGGAAAATAGTCTTTTCTAGTAGCTTGATTTAGTTTTCTGTAATCAATGTAGACTCTCTAACTATTCTAAACTCTCATAGAGATAAGCTCATTCTTCTCATTGGGCACCACAATGATGCCGGTCTTCTTGGAGACTACCTGCACTAGACTCATGCATTTGTTGTTAGATATGAGGTAAATAATACTAACTAAAAGTAATTTACTTACCTCTTTTCTTCACGATATCTAATATCATGGGATTGAGTCTTCTCTGTGGTTGCCTTACTGGTTTGGCTCCTTCTTCTAATAAAATTCTATGCATACACATATAAGGGCTAATCCCTAGAATATCTATCAATGTCCAAGCTATTGCTTTTTTCTTTTCCCTTAACAATTCTAGCAACCTCATTTCATGATCAGGTGGAAGGTTATTTACTATTATTATTGGTAATTTATTTTCTTCTTTCAAGAAGTCATATTTGAGATTGTCAGGTAAAGGTTTGAGTTCAATTGTGTGGATGCTGTATGGAAGGTACTGATCTTTATGAATTTAAATGTATCGTAGCCTCCACTTGTTTATTTTTCTCAATAGAGGAAATAGTATTAAATAAATTGATAGAATCAGGATGAAAATTAAAAGCAGAATCAGAATTAGAATTCAAGAATGCATTAATCTCAAAACAAGCAATACATTTATTAAATCCATCACAACATTTTGAATATTGAATTGCATCTATAAATTCAACCATGTCAATATCCATGTCCATGCAAGTATCAGCAACTGACAAGTCTATCATATTTACATGCAACATGGAGTGTTTTTCTAAAGGGTTTTTCATGGCATCAAGAATGTTAAAATGAACAACATCATAACCAAATTCTAGATAAAGTACTATCATGCACATTAATTATCATTTTAGCAGTTTTCAAAAATAGCCTACCTAGAATCAGTGGTGCATGTCCATGTATATTGTCATCCTCCATATTCAGAACATAAAAATTAACAGGGAAAATTAAATCTTTTATCTTTACTAGAACATCTTCAAGTAATCCTACAAGGTAGGTTGTGTTTCTATTCATGGGTAGCAAGCTTTCATAAAAGTACTGAATCAGAAGTTGGTCACTAATCTGATGGTGGGGATAGCTTACACCCAATTTCTTAAACCTCTCCCAATACTCATATAATGTTTTTCCATTCGTCTTTCTAATACCACTAATCTCTTTTTGGATGGTAGCAGTTCTTAAGGCAGGGAAGAATTTCTCTAAAAATATCATCTTCTATTCATTTCATGAAAATGATAGCTTAAGGTTAAAGATAATAAAGCCAATCTTTAGCTGCCTGATCTAGTGAGAAAGAAAATACTCTAAGTTTGATGTGCTCTTATGAAACTCCTTATGATTTTATGGTGGAACAAACCACATGGAACTCCTTGAGAAGTTAATGCAGATCTTCACCTGCAAGACCATGAAATTTTGGAAGCAAATGTATTAATGTAGATTTAAGTTCAAAAGTAGCATCAAGTTCAGGATATTAAATATAAAGTGGTTGGTAATTAACGTTAGGTACAGCTAATTCTCTAAGAGTTTTATCATTATTACCAACAATATTTACTATTTCAAAATCAATATCAAAATCCAAATCCAAATTCAATTCTAAATTCAATTCACAATTACTTCGTGTCTTATCTATTATTTCAAAATCCAACTTAATAATTGCAACTTCTTAAATCTTACTATATCTAAGTTATGTATGAAAACTCCTATTAATCTTTGGATCAAACTCAATTAAATCTTTATTAGAAAATTTTTTTTTCATACACCAAGAATGAAATAAAATAAAAGAAAACACATAAAAATTACTAAGAAAAATTAAATAAATTCAGAAAAAATAAAAAAAATCACAAAAAATAAAAAAAAATTGAAAAAGTGGTCTAAATGATGAAATTTGGCTAAAAAGTGGCTTAGCTACATGTTCAATTTCTCACAACACCTAAAACCTATATACCAAGTTTCAGCTCAATCAGAGTTGGTCACCAGTATTACCCAGAACAGTCACAAAATACTAAAAAATGACTATAAGCATTACATATAAATGCTAAAATTAAAATTAAAACTAAAAAATTTCCTATTCTAATTGCGTGTGATTGATTGGCTCCTCAACAATGGGGCCAAAATCTTGATAAAGAAATTTAATATTTACTCACAGTTGTTGAATTGGCGAAAATTAGTAAATTTTTACTAGTTTGCAGTATAATATTCATCAAGTAATTTTCCAAGAAGCTATTAATCAAATCAATTAGTTTAGGATATGAAAATATAAAATTATGAGAATTGAGAGTTCAAAAACATAACAAACAAAATTCAATCAAAATATTACACAATTAATCCAAAGTTCTTCCCTTGCTAGTTCTCTATCCTTGTCACCTAAAAATACCTCTAGTTTGAATTTTAATCCTCTGGTTATTTCAATTAATATTGCTAAATCACGATTTAGGATTTTAATTGGTTCATATTGCTAATCAGAATGCAACCGTGCTTCTGTCAATAATACGAAGCCAAACTATTTCACACTTGACCAGAGATACACGCAGAATCCTAACATGATTCAGAATGAATTTATTTAATTAATCAACTGATTAAATTAAAACATCTTCTTAAATAGATCAGATGAATCAGAATTCATGCAACAAAAATCATTTAACCAGAATGATAATAATTACATGAAAACAAAGAGAGTAAAAATGAAATACATTTTAAAATCAAAATTCAAACCAGAGTCCTATATAAATATAGACTCAAGTTCCTTATCAAGTTCAGACAGAAATAAGAATGAAGAGTAGAGAAGATAGAGTGTGTGTATTGACATTTTCTCCTCCTTAAATAGACGAAGTTGTCTTTTCCCATAAGAAATCTAATACTAATCTTGAAGCTAATATTAAAGTAATATTCAAATCTTTTAATAACTTAATAAGATAATATCAAAATCCTTGTAGGAATCTCTTAACCCAATATTTTTAGAAATCTTCTATCCTGCAAAATACAATTAAAAATAATTGGGTCTCCGTTGAATAAATATAATAAAAATGTATTTAGAGCCCATTAATCTAAATTAAATCCACTTAATATAAAATAAATTCAAAGTTATCAAATTACCCATAATAATTTATTAATAAGATTAAATATGAGGAATATAAAATATAATAATATTAAAATATCATTTACACATCCCATACATGCATACATTACATATTACCAAGATCATACTATGGCAAGTAAAAGCAAAGAATTTGCATTTCATAAAATAAAGTATTTTATATGCTTCACACATGCCATATGTGCATATATTACATAAAACTAAATTCATATTGGAGCAAAGAAAAAGCAAAAATTTGCATTTAACAAAATAAAGCATCTTGTATGCTTCACACATCCTACATATGCATACATTACAGACCCTGAGTCCATATTGGGTTAAAAAAAAAGCAAAAATTTGCATTTTAAGAAATAAAGTATCTTACATACTTCATGCATCCCACATTTACATAGATAAACTTTGATTTATATTGAGGCAAATAAAGAGCTAAGTTGTTGTGCTCCAAAATCGAATATTCTACATGCATCATGCATTTCATTGCACCATTCAAAACCCTACATAGATTAAGCACTCTTCAAGTCTTATATAGATCAGGCATATTTTAAAGCCCCGCACAAACCAAATATCCTTCAAATCCTACACAGACTAGACACCTTTCAAGCTTTGCAAAAATTAGGCACTTTTCAAAACCTTGTACAAAATAGGCATCTTTCAAAACCCTATACAGACTATGCACTTTTTAAGTTTTACACAGACTAGACACTCTTTAAGCTCTGTATAGATTAAGCACCTTTCAAAACTTTGCATAGAATAAGCACCTTTTAAAGCCATGCACAAAAAAAGTATCCTTCAAAGTTCTACATAGAACAAGCACTCTTCAAGTCCCACGCAAACCAAGCACCCATTTAAAAGCCTTGGAATGGTAAGCACCCTTTTTCAAGTTCCTACATCTCCAAATAAGTTAGCTTGTTTCAATTTGTTAGCTTCCCAAACAAAATACATGTTTCTATTTTCATTTAATTTTAAGTTTAGAATATCAAAACTCACATTTTTAATCTTTCACTTCAGAAATAAGTAAATAGGGGCAACCCATTAACATCATATTTTGTTTGGGTCATTCCTTTTTTTATGTTGAGTCTAATTCAACTTGTTTATGGTCTAACCGTATTAAAAAGTTCATTGAACCCAACTTGATTTAATCAAGTCCTTTAAGTCTAGTTGTAAAGGGTAATCATGTCAACCTAAACAAATACGTGTTTTATCTTTACTTCTTCCTTAAAAAAGAATATCAAAAATTATTTTTTTAACTCTTTTTCCTTAAAAAAAAATAAAGAGAGGCAACTTGTGAATAACGTATTTTGTCTATGCATCCCTAAAAAATAAGAAGTACATAAGAAAGAAATTCAAATTTTAGAGTCTTTTAAGTAAAGTTTAATTGTCAATTTTAATTCAATTTTGAGTTAATGAATTAAGCACAAACAAAAACAAAAAAAGAGACAAAAAAGAAAGAAAAAAAAAGTCATTTGAGTCAGGTTTAATTGTGATTTTTAATTTAATTTTGAGTTGGGTCAATTTCAATGAATTAAACACAAACCCAAAAAAAAAAGAATACAAAAATGAATTATTTGAGTAAAGTTTAATTGTTAATTGTTAATTTAATTTTGAGTTAGGTCAATTTTAATGAATTAAGTGAAAAAAAAAAGACAAAAATGAGTCATTCGAGTCAAGTCTAATTGTCACTTTTAATTTAATTTTAAGTCAATGAATTGAGCAAAAACAAAGAAACAAAAACAAAAATAAAAAATACTAATACTAAAAAAGAACTTAAAAAAAATATTAATAGATTAACCTAATATACTACTACTCATTTCAAAAGAAGATAGGATAACAATCCAAAATTTTGCAAAATCCATTTAACAAGAAAAATAGCCAAATGATGATTAAAAATTACAAAAAAAAAAACTCTCAAGCCCTTTTTCTCCCATCATCTATTACAAAAGATTAAGAGCAAGCAATATGCTACAGAGTAGATGTCTAACTTTTGCAAAGGTAATGACCAACTATGCGATTTGCTTTATGAAGGATTGGTACCTCCTAACCAAATCCCCATAAATCCATTGGCATGCATTCTTAGTGGCTACAAAAAAGAAGAGAATGAACAAAGCAAAATGGTGGAATAGAGGAGAAGCAAGGAAGCACAAGAGCCCAATCCATTCCATAATTTCTTCCAATAGTCTGGTACGAGTGAAGGGAGATGCACTTAAGAGTGTGATTGAGAATCACTCTCAAATCTATTATAAAAACACTTAAATCAGGTTTAATGGGAGAGAAGAAGGCTAAGAGGAGAGAAATTTAAAAAAAAAATTGAGAAAAAAATTAATAGAGTGGAGAAGAAGAAGGAGGTTGAGAGAGATGAAGAGGGAAAGAGATTAAAGAGCTAGGATTGGGAGAAAGGGAATTCGAAAGAGGAGCCTAAGACTTAGATCAACATTGTGACATTCAAGCATTGAAGCTTCTGTGACACCTTAATCTACTACCACTACCTAGCCTCTCCATAGGCTCGGTTCCATATGATTTCCAAAGAATCACTACTCTCCCGTGGCATTTACATGCTATGAACCAGGATTTATATACTCATCTTTTGCCCCGTGGGTCCTGTGAACCCATCTCAAGCATCCTCAACTCAAAATCCATACATACGACTCATACATAGCATGAAACAAACCATAAACCACGGGTATAGAGCCGAAAACCATAGAAATTTTATTTTCTCACTTGGGCCCAAAAGTCATATTTTGGCTCTAAGTTTGGAAAATCATAAGAAATTGTAGAAAAATGGGAATGTAGCAAAATTTAGCTTTGTGGAAAGCTCTAAGTGTTAACTTTACATGAAAAATCATTCCCAATTAAAATCTCAGCATTTGGACCAAGTTTGATATCGAAAATGGGAGGAAGGTCCAGCTGTCACTGTTTCTGGTGCAGCTTGCTGTCATGACTTTCGAAAATTCATAACTAAATCCACAAAAATCCAATCTGGGCATATTATACCAATTCGGAAAGATACGGATGTCTACTAGAGGAGAAAAATAAGTTTTGATCAGTTCAGTAGCTCCTACACCCTGAAAACCGATGGAACAGTGATGGGGGTCAGATAAGCTCACTGATGCTGATACAGAACTTCAGTCAATTCAATCTCTCTCTACAGACCTCCGATTTGGGTGATTCTAGTTCCTACAAGTCACTTTGGTTTTCTAGTTTATGTGTATAAAATTTCACCACATTTGGAATCCATTTGGTCTAAAAGTGCCACAGATTTCATTTTCTGGTTTAGATGAACAGTACATGACCAATTCATTAAATTCTCCCAAATTCAACAATTCCCCAAATATTCTATAATCCTCCGAATATTACCCACTTTAGCTTCTCAAGAAGCTTTCTACAAACTCTAGAGGCATGCCAAATTTCATGGCAAACGGAGCTCATCCGGTCATACTTTGACGGAGCTCACAAAAATACCGGTTTTGGTACCCCATAGGTCCAAAACGGGTCCAAATAGCCTCTCTCACATTCTCACTCCATATGGACAAGTTTAAAAGCATAAAACTAGTATATCTAACATGTCCATATGATCCAAATCATCATACAATCAAATCTCGCTATGCTACGGCCAAATATACACTACTCCATACATGTAACAAAAAGGGGTAAAACCCTCATTTCCATTCATTTGGCTATAAACATAGGTCATACAATATCCTTTCATACATTCATACTTGTTACAATCTTTACATCTCAAAAATAGTGGGCACATCTTCATTTGGCACCACTTTACATCATATATACATCACAATATCAAAAGAAAGTAATATCTCTAACTATGCATGCTCCTAGGCTCCTTGGTGGGTGCTCGGTTCTCCTTGAGCTCCACCTAGCATATTAGTTGGGAGGGGAAAGGGGTGAGATTCGGAGAATCTCAGTAGCTCAAGCACTCAATCCAGCAAGCAATCAAGGCATATAACAAGTCAAAGCATGTGAATAAGCATTTAGCTATTCTCAATCATCCAACACATAATGTACATGCTATGGAATTCACAATAATGTCAAAAATGGGCTCCAGGGACTTTTGGTCTAGCCTCACCCGAGTTTAAGGGACTTTTGGATGGCCTCACCCGAGTTTAAGGACTTTTGACTTGGCCTCACTCGTTTGAGACTTTTGGCATTGTCTCACCTATCTCAAGGGACTTTCGGCTTCGCCTCACCCATCTCAAGGGACTTTCGGCACTACCTCACCCGAGTAATTCTTACATTTCAACACACAAGCATATTAGCATTCAATGCATCAAAGCAATAGCATATGGCATATTCCATACAACAAGCATATACATAATCATACAATGACTATCATATCCAAGAATGCAACAAGAAAGAGTGAAAGAGAGAGCTACCTTTGGAGCCAAAGCCAACACAAGCTTTTCCTTTCAATTTCTCCTCTCCCTCCTTAGGTTCACAAACACACCTTGACGTAAGTGTTTCACTTGAGCCTAGACACACCAAAAGCATGCAATTACTCTCTTGTAATTTAATTTAGAGCAACCCTTTATCACACACAACCTAGGGTTCTCTCTCTAGAATGCCATTACCCCTTTCTCTCTCTCAAGCTCCCATGGTAGTGGAAAACCTCATTTTCAAAGAAAACTCAAGGATTCAAAAGAGTTTTCCACTTTCCCTCTTCTGACCCATGCCCAAAATCCGTCCATTTACACAAATAAAATCGCAGAAAGAGAGGGCAAAGGGAGGGGATCAGAAATCTGAAGAGAAATGGGAGAAGTGACCTTACCTTTCCCTTAATCTTCCTCCTTCTCTTGATCTCTCACACTCTCCACGCCTCTTTTCTCTCTTTGGGTCGAAGCTTAGGGCAGATATGAGAGAAGAAATGAGTTTGGGCGTTTAATGAAGTCTGATTCTCGCTATTTACTCTCTTTCGGACTGACTCTCGCTACGGCGAAAACTAACCTTCGCTATAGCGAGCTCGTGTAATCTGGCTTCGCTATGGCGAGGTGTAACCTTCGCTACGGCGAGATTGGGTCAGTTCCCTTCGCTATAGCGAGTTTCGACCTTCGCTATGGCGAACTTGCGTTAGTTCCAGACTTCACTCTCGCTATGGCGCACGCTACAGCGAGCAACTCCCTGGTTTTTGTATGGGCTGCTAGCAGCACTCGTTATAGCTAGAAACGCCTTCGCTGTTGCGAACTAGCTCTCTCGCTGTAGCGAGACCGTTTCTCGCTATTGCGAGAAGACTTGGCAGAAATTCTGGATTCCGAAAATTTCCAGTTTTCATTTTCTTTCTTTTCCCTTTCCTTTTCTTTTTTCCCGGTTGTTACAGCTTCACTCAAGGCTCATGACTTGGTGAAGTAAAATGTAAGGAGAGCTACTCAAAGAGATTAAAATGATGACAAAACAAGACGTTTCATTAGTGTTTTTTTCCTTTCTTTTAATTCAGGCAAAATGATGTAATAAGATTATTTAATTGAATACAAAGCAAACACAATCACAAGTTATTATATACTTGTAAATATTTTTACTTTTATATTATATTATATTTTTTTGGGAGTTATTATGTAAGATTTTTTATCTCATTAGACATATAGAGATCAATTGAGGGATCGTGTGTGATAATAAATTTTCACAAGTACCCGTTAGGTGGTGTAATCACATTTTAATAAATTTTGAGTTTTAATAGCCCGTATCTAATCAATGTTGTCTTCAAAAAATTTCAAAGGAAAATAAAAGAAAAATATTTTAAAAAGATTCAATATATATATATATATATTTAGAACATAAAAATATATTTCTTTTAAAATTAAAAAAGGGGTTAAAAATAATTTTTAGAAAATCAAATGAATTTCTTTTAAAACTAAGTGAAAAATAGAAAAAATCCAAAAGAGGTTCAAAAGTTAGTTTTTAATAAAAAATTAAACAATTTTTTCTTATACAAGAACATTTCTTCAAATTTTTTTTGAAAAATTACAAAAAATTTGTAAAAAATAAAGTTGGATTTTACCAAGATTTGAAAGAAAAATATGAAAAGAAAAATTTTATAAAATAATTTTTTTTTCTTTAGAACAAAAAAAAATTTAAAAAGGGATGTTTAAAAGTTGAAAAGCAAATCTTTTAAAATAAATAAAAATCAAATAAATCCCCTTTTTTAAAGCTTTTTTGAAAAAAAACTAGTGTTTCAAAAAATAAAAATATAAAAATCAGTTTGTTTAAAAATTTTTTTCTTAAAATATTTTTATTTAAAAAGGAAAAAAAATGAGTGGTTTTTTAAATAATAAATTCAGTTGTCTAAATTTTCTTAAGGGATTTATCTTTAAAAAGTCAAAACACAAAAATGATGTATTAAAGTTTAGTGTTACTCTCTTAAAAAAAATTAAATAAACTTTTCAAATTCGAAAGTAAATGTTTTAAAATTTTAAGTAAACAAACTTATTAAGACATTCATTCCACAAATAAATAAAAATAAATAAATAACTAAAAACGAATTAACTTAAGAATTTTTCTCAAAGTTTCTTTTCCTCAAAAATAAAAAATAGAAAAAAATAAAAATAATAAAGAGATGAAATTAATTCAATTTTTACAAATTAAAACAAATAAACTAATTTTAAAACCATTTTGTTTATAAAAAAAACCATTTTCTTTGCAAAAAGAAAAGTGTTTTTTAATTTCTTTTTCTTTTCACAAAATTAAAAATTATCAACTGACAAATATAGTTTTTTATCCAATTGTACTATATAAACTTTGATCTATCCTATAAAGTATGTAGGCTTTAGGTTTTTATTTTAGTTTAAATTCACCTTCATAAATAAATATTTTTTATCTTCTTTACTTAATTTCCTTTCTTTTCTTTGTTTTTTGCATGTGATTGATAAAGTAATTAAAATACAATTAAAGTTATATTAATTTTGTACAATTAAATTAAGATAACTGTTTCTAAAAACGAGTGCTATGAGATACTTAACATCTTTCTTATGTACAACCAACTTTTCAAATTTATTTTTAGTTTGTAAACTATAAAATTTTTTTTTTATTTTATCTTTTTAAAATTAAAAATTTGATAATGACTCTACTTCATTTGATTCATTTTTTAAAATAAATTTTTTTCTGTCACCTTGCAATTACATTTTAGGTATGACAAAGGCAAATAGAGTAAAAGGAAAAAAGTGAAAAATATATTTTTGCCTTTCTTTTTCTTTGTTTGTACATGAAGTATATATTACTCAGAATTGGAGTAGTAAAAAGTAAAAGGTCTTGTCATTGAGAATTGTGATTTTTTTTTCTACTGTTTTTCTTTTTTTCTTTTTCCTCTTTTTTTAATCCTTTTTGAGATGTATTAGGTGTAGAGATATCATAACATCTCCTCTTTGCCTTACTTGTTTTGATCGGTATTGACTTTTAAATAAAGCTTTTGTATGGCGTTCAGACAAAGCAAGAAGTTAGTGGGCGTACAATATCATGGACTTGTTTTAAGAGAAGAGTACTTTGTGAAATAATGTTTGAGCCCAAATTTGCATTGGCCTAGAAGGATTTGTGAAATAATGTTTTTGGCCCAATTGAATAGGGCATTTCTTAAGGAAGCCTAATTCTTGTTTTGAAATATTTTGGCCCAAGTAAGCAATAGATCCAACCCTTATTTTTCAAGAGATGACATTTTCCCATAAAAATCTTTTCTTAATTGTTGAATATTTGACATAATTAAAACTTATGGTACATTTGATTCAACAGTTATTTTATGGATCTTTGCTGTTATTATCGTATGAAAAGGGATAACTTGTTAATAATATAAAAAATTAGTGGTGATTATTTTACAAAAAATGTGAGAATTAATTGATCTTTTGAATTTTTCACAATTCTTTTGCCCTACAAATTTTTTGTAATTTAAGTTTATATGGTATTAATAAAAGTACTTTTAGTTTAATTTTATGAAGTCAAAACAGCCACATGCTAATTTTAAATTAAATTATGTAATTTTTAAAATCATTCATGAGGATATTTAATCTACAATACTAAATATAGTGTACACTAGTATCAACAAATCCAAATTCAAATGGAAGATGAAATAATTTCAAATTTCATATTAAATAATAGAGACTTAGAGAAATAGTCAACATTATATAACACAAACTTTCATAAATAAATTCTTGACAAGTTTAACATTTAATGTCACAAACTAATTGGATCACACAAGCCAAAAGTGTGGTATACAAAAATGTACGCCAGCCGCGTGCGTCAATCCATTATCTGCATCAAAAGAAACTACAAAAACAGCACCTTTTTAGAGTGATGATTTTATATTCTTAGAAACATATTTTCCATAATAATAATACAATTCATCATTAAATATACAGAATAATATTTTATTTTATGAGAAGCTTTTAAGTGACAACCATCCAACCTAATAAAATGACCTATAACCTTTTAAAGTTCTCTCTCCAATCAACCAAAGATATAAAGATTTTATTGAAAACACGTTAGGAGGTCTTTTCATGGTAATTAAAATTTAATATGCTGCCCTTTCCCGCGCCCCCCCCCCCCCCCAATAACAACTCACCTTGAAGCTCTTCTTTACTTTTTTCTTTCTTGCCCTGCATTTGCATTTTCCTAAAAGAGTGATGAACAACTAAAAATATTGAACGGCATACTTTTGGCATTCTATAGTTAAGCATCAATATTGGCGTGAGTTTTTCTTGAGTGATGCTAAAGAGTGAATCAGTTTCTTGTTCGAGAAAGTCACTACAATTGAATGTGTACTAGCATGCATATAAATGATTTAGGATAATAAATACGCTACCATAACTAACGTATATCTATTATGCATACATCATGTCATAATGGGCATGAAGAAATATTGGTTTTCGTATTTGTTGAACTATTTTCGTATAGACGCAACTTATTTATACAGATTCATCAATCAATATGTGCTGCGTATAGAGACATATGGGGCTTTTTTACATAGATATTAAAGAAAAATTAAATAATCTAAATCCTCAACTGTCAGTTGTATTTTCTGAGTTACTATAATTTTTTTTTATTGGGTGTCTCAGCTGTGTTTTTTATTATTTTTTTAATATATTATTAGTGTCTTGATGTGAGTTGAGACACCAATTAAAATTTCCTTTTTAATAAATTTTTATTTAATTATTTAAAGATTATATCAGTATAATTTAGTAGTGAACTAATCCCGAAAGAATTCTTGAATAACCCCATTTAATAAAATTTTATTTTCTTAAATAATATAGGAAGCACTAAACTAAAATATGCATTAACAAAAATTCATTTGGTCCTTTAGAAATTGAATTAATATTATTTTCCATAATAAAGTAATAACAAAAAGGTATTTGAGTAATCCGATTAAATAAAATACTTTTTCTTAACCTTACCAATACCATATAACAAGTATTAAGTCAGAATATGCATTGCCACAAAACATATTTGATAATTTAAAATTTATATTGATCAATGTCATTTGCACAATAAACTAATACAAAGAGAAATTTGAATAGCCAAATTAAGTAAAATACTTTTTTCTATTCTTAATTATATAATATAATAATAATAATAATAATAATAATAATAATAATAATAATAATAATTAAAACAAAATATGCATTGCCATAAAACCAATTTGGTTATTTACACATTATTTCTGTATAATAAGCAAGGTTAAGAGAAAGTATTTTATTTGATAGAGTCAATCAAATATATTTTTATTTGGCATTAATCTATTATTATAAAAAATGATCAAATAAATTTATTAAAAATATTATTTGTTTGAACAAGTTCCGATTATAATGCAATTGAAATAAATTTGTTCCAACTGAAATTCAATTGGAACTTTTCAACTGAATTTCAATTAACCTTTTTTTTGAAATTATTAGACTTATTATTTTTTTTACTTTTTACAATGTGTTTTATTTTAATGTGAAATTTTTTTTGATCTTATTCAAGAATATTCTTTTTCATTATATGAACATTTTTTTGAATTGGTTCCCACTTTTTTTTTCATTGTTTGGCTTAATTTTTTTTAAAAAAATTGAAATATGATTTTTATAAGTTTGTTTTTCTTTTTAGAAATTCATTATTCTTATTTTTTTAAATAATTTTTTAAAGAAATTTGCTTTGGTTTTTTTTTTTTGCGTTAATATCATGAGCCTTTCATTTTTTTTATAAGATTAATTATTTTTCAATAATAAATAAATTTTATATGACGATAATATTACAGTGTTGACCACGTTGAAAAAATATATTATGAGTGAGAATGAATGGTAAAAAAATTACTATTGACGACATAAGGTAAAAGGAGCAAAATAAAAAAAATACACAATATCTATATTTTTTATATCGAATTGTATTTCTTGCGATGAATGTGTATCAAACACATTTTGACAATAAATTTTATTTTATTTTCAAATTTTATTGTCATACTAATCAGGATGAATGTATGTCGACAAATTGAGATTCATAATGTAGTTATGCAAATGGGAGAAAGAGAAAAAGAGAAATGAATAGGGAAGTGGATACTCTAAAGTGGATTTCAATTAAAGTGAGGAAAGAGAAAGAGAGGAAGAGGTAAGCCTCATATCTAACATGTGGGTTCTACACAAAGTAGAACTCACCTCTCCCTCTCTGTATCTCCCACCACTTCAACTGAAAATCCACTTCAAAAGATCTCAACCCAATGAATAGTGGGGCTAGTAGGAGAGAGAGAGAGAGAGAGAGAGAGAGAGAGAGAGAGAGAGAGAGAGAGAGGTAACCTTGTATAGGGACACATCCCTATCTCTCTTTGCCTTCAACTTCACAAGGGCCAAGAATTTAAATTAGAATGTTGACATTAATTGCTTACTTGAGAAGCTTCAAAAAGGTCTGTCTTTATGAATAGGAGTTGTACGTAATGAATTTAATTTGTGTTATTGGTTTTATACACTTTATTATTATAATCAATGTTAAAAGGCAATTATGTCTTTAAAAGTAAGTATTTAATATTTTAAAAAATTTAAGAAAAAAAATTGAAAATTTCATGAGATCTTAAGGGTAATAATATACTAGATATATATAGTTTTTACACATTTTTTTGATTTTTTTGGGGGCAGAGTTGCCCGTAAATTACTCAGATGTCTAAAATCTAAATTCAACATAATATATAAAGAAAATTAAAATTTAATAATTCAAAATTTAAAAGAAATTAAAAAATTGAAATATTTCTAAATAATCTTAAGTTGGAAAATTTTTAACTTAGACTCTTGAATTGTAATATATTTTACACAATTTAAATATTTAGTGTTAGAGTTCTTGAAAATAATTTTAAAATTCAAAATCATTTAATACAAATATTTATAACTTAATGTTTTCAAATATAATTTTTGTAATATATACACCAGCGTTACAAACATATAGCTATTATGCCTACATCATGTCATTATATATATATATATATATATATATAACATACATATAGAAATTTTGGTTATTAGATTAGTTGAGCTATTTTTGTATAGACACATTTTATTTATACAAATACATTAGTTATTATGACATAAGACTCTTTATCATAAATATTATAAGAAAATTAAATAATTTAAAATTTTAATCTATATACTTTCTTAAAATTCTATAACTTTTTTTTTTAACTTCTATTGGGTGTCTCGACTTAATATAAACCAAGACACCTTTTTTTAATGTATAATTTTGTATCTTAACAAGAGCCAAGACATCAATTAATTTTTTAAAAATTATGTATTTATTATTTAAATATTAAATTAATCTTAAAAAACTTTATAGCCATTTAATTAAATAATTTTTTACCTATATAATATAATAAATATTAAACTAAATATATATTAACATAATTTGGTCTTTTTAAAATTATATTAATATTATTCGTAATAATAAATTAATACCAAAAGAAATATTTAAGTGACTTAATTAAATAATTTTTTAACCTTAATAATATAATATAATATAATATAATATATATTAGACTAGAATATAAATTACCAAAAAAAAGTGTTTGATTATTTAAAGATGGTAATAAACTAATGGAAAAACATATTTGAGCAGCCAAATTAAATAAAATACTCTTTCATTATATGAACATTTTTTTTGAATTGGTTCCCACTTGTTTTTTTTCATTGTTTGGCTTAATTTTTTAAAAAAAATTGAAATATCATTTTTATAAGTTTTTTTTTCTTTTTAGAAATTCATTATTCTTATTTGTTAAATAATTTTTTAAAGAAATTTGCTTTGGTTTTTTTTGTGTGTTAATATCATGAGCCTTTCATTTTTTTTAATAAGATTAATTATTTTTCAGTAATAAATAATTTTATATGATGATAATATTATAGTGTTGACCACGTTGAAAAAATATATTATGAATGAGAATGAATGGTAAAAAAGTTATTATTGAGGACATAAGGTAAAAGGTGCAAAATAAAAAAAATACACAATATCTATATTTTTTCATATCAAATTTTATTTCTTGCGATGAATGTGTATCAAACACATTTTGACAATAAATTTTATTTTATTTTCAAATTTTATTGTCATACTAATCAGGATGAATGTATGTCGACAAATTGAGATTCATAATGTAATTATGCAAATGGGAGAAAGAGAGAGAGAAATGAAAAGGGAAGTGGATACTCTAAAGTAGATTTCAGTTGAAGTGAGGAGAGAGAGAGAAAAGAAAAGATATGTCTCATCTCTAACATGTGGGTTCTACGCAAAGTAGAACTCACCTCTCCCTCTCTAAATCTCCCACCACTTCAATTAAAGTCTATTTCAAAGGATCTTAGCCCAATGGATAGTGGGGTTAATGGGAGAGAGAGAGAGGTAACCTTGTATAGGGACACATCCGTATCTCTCTTTGCCTTCAACTTCACAAGGGCCAAAAATTTAAATTAGAATGTTGACATTAATTGCTTACTTTAGAAACTTCAAAAAGGTCTATCTTTATGAATAGGAGTTGTACGAAATGAATTTAATTTGTGTTATTGGTTTTATACAATTTATTTTTATAATCAATGTTAAAAGGCAATTATGTCTTTAAAAGTAAGTATTTAGTATTTTAAAAAATTTAAGGAAACAAATTGAAAATTTAATGAGATCTTAAGGGTAATAATATACTATATATATATATAGTTTTTACACATTTTTTTTTATTTTTTTTTTGGGGCCGGAGTTGCCCTTAAATTACTCAAATGTCTAAAATCTAAGTTCAACATAATATATAAAGAAAGTTAAAATTTAATAATTCAAAGTTTAAAAGAAATTTAAATTTTGAAATATTTCTAAATGATCTTAAGTTGGAAAAATTTTAACTTAGACTCTTGAATTGTAATATATTTTACACAATTTAAATATTTAGTGTTAGAGTTCTTGAAAATAATTTTAAAATTTAAAATCATTTAATACAAATATTTATAACTTAATGTTTTCAACTACAATTTTTGTAATATATACACCAGCGTTACAAACATATAGCTATTATGCCTACATCATGTCATATATATATATATATATATATATATATATATATATATATATATATATATATATATATATATATATATATATATATATATATATATATCTATATATATATATATAACATACATATAGAAAATTTGGTTATTAGATTAGTTGAGCTATTTTTGTATAGAAACAGTTTATTTATACAAATACATTATTTATTATGACATAAGACTTTTTATTGTAAATATTATAAGAAAATTAACTAATTTAACATTTTAATCTATATACTTTCTTAAAATTCTATAACTTTTTTTTTTTTTTAAACTTCTATTGGGTGTCTCGACTTAATATAAACCAAGACACCTTTTTTTAATGTATAATTTTGTATCTTAACAAGAGCCAAGACATCAATTAATTTTTTTAAAATTATTTATTTATTATTTAAATATTAAATTAATCTTAAAAACTTTAGAGCCATTTAATTAAATAATTTTTTTACCTATATAATATAATAAATATTAAAATAAATATATATTAACATAATTTGGTCTTTTTAGAATTATATTATATATTATTCATAATAATAAATTAATACCAAAAGAAATATTTAAGTGACTTAATTAAATAATTTTTTAACCTTAATAATATAATATAATATATATTAAACTAGAATATAAATTACAAAAAAAAAAGTGTTTGATTATTTAAAGATGGTAATAAACTAATAGAAAAACATATTTGAGCAGCCAAATTAAATAAAATACTCTTTCATCCTTTTATTTATGTAATATAATAAGTATTAAATCAAAATATATATTACATTTAAATTGTTCAAAATGTATGAAATCAAAATATAATAAGTATTACAAGCTATAATCGATTATAGCTTTTATGAAATCAAAATAATAAGTATTAAATCAAAAATATATTACAAATTAAATAAAATACTCTTTCATCCTTTTATTTATGTAATATAATAAGCATTAAATCAAAATATATGAAAAGGGCATTCGAACATCAGGCTATTTTAGTACAACTTGAAGGTGAAAGGAAGTGCGAAGGTATTTTGAAAGGATAGCTTATAGGAAGGCTTTTTTTCAAAATGTTTGAATGCCCTTTGGTTTTAGCCTTGGGCCTTTTATAGATACAAGGGCTTTACATTTGCATTTCATTTTGTTTGTAGCATTATGATGTCTGAAGCATCTTGATGCATGCTTTGTATATTTTTCGGTCTGGCTTTTTATCCTTTTGTTGACTTATTGATTTGCAATCTGTAATGGAGATGACTATAGATTAACGGCTAAATTCTATTTCAATGCCTAAGCCGAAGCAATCATCTTCAATTTCTGGGAGATCTTCTTTCTCTTTGTCTTGTGTAGACGATTTGGCATCTAAGGAGATAGTTATTCGAGAAGAAAAATCTTGTAACCTTTTAGTAAACTGTTCAACATCCCCTATGGTTGCTAGGTTGGCAAGAATTTTACTTTTTTAGATTAGAAAATGGGCATTATCAACTGTTTTGACTCTGGCTGTATTTTTCTTTATCCATATATTGACTTGGTTTACATCTGCATACTCTTAAAGATACTTGTCCCACCATTTTACTCTAAATATTCGAGCTAAATAATTTAGAGTAGGGCAAAGAGTAACACCATTGGTTACTGTAAAAGTCCAGCTAAGGATCAAAGGTACCCTAAGATGGAAAAAGAAAAAAAATGGTTTCTTTACTTTAAAGTCTATAGTTGCCCTAAAGATTTGATATCTTTCAAGAACTGTCTGTTGAAGAATTTACTGTATAGGTCCGAAAATTGAGAACTAGTCGAAAAACTATCTTGAAAAATCATTTAGACATTCTTTATCAAAAAAGATAAACCAAGAATGTTATAATTTCTGTAATAAAGAGTATTGTATCACGCATCTCTATAATCATGATAATTATAGAATGTGAGGCCATTATATTCTTTAGAAAATCTTTCTGCCGTGTAAGGTGATTGTTTCCAAAACTGATAAGTAAAAACTTTCTTTATCCTGATGTGAGAAAATTCTTTTTCTTTTAGATTGGTGGGTGATTTCCACCGAATGAGAATCTATTAGAATGTACTCATAAAATCTTCTATCTTTTTTGAAATTTATTAGAATAAAATTCCAAATTCCTTCTATAGAATGAGATGGGAATGTAGCTGCAACTGTTTCCTGTATGGTATTTTTGCATTCTTCTTGTTCAAGAATACATACATGAAGGATGTAATCTTTGGTGATAAACTGTGATTTTTCTTCTGTAAGCAAATTCTGGGTTACTATTTGTTTGAAAGTCTGGGTTTTTTGTATTGGGTTTGATTATGAAAAAGAAGTAACATAATCTGAGAATTTCATGGTTTTAACTGTATGAGCTGACTATGACGATTGTAATTATGAGGATTGTAACTATTTGATCCATTAAAGATTATTTTAGTATAATAAGTAAGGTTAAAAGAAATTATTTTATTTACTTGGGATTACTTATTTTTTGTATTAAAATATTATCACAAATAATATTAATATAATTTAAAAAAATAAATGAGTTTTGTTGTAATGCATATGTTAGTTTAATATAGTATTTTATTTCACTAAGTGACTCAAAAAAATTTTGGTATTAACTTATTACTCAAATGGTACTTAACTGACCATTAAATGGTTAAATAAGATATTATAAATTCATTAAAAAAATCATTAGTATCTCACCTTATTGTGAGGTAAGACAATAATTAACTGAGACACCAAGTATATATTTAAAGGAAAAATATGAGCTGAAATAATATAAAAAAAAGAAATGATGATTAAGTATTTAGGAATTATCTGATACATAGAATGTTAAATATAGAAATAAAAATAAAAAATAAATGAAATGAGTACAAAATAATTTTTGTATTTTTATTTTAAAAATAATAAAAATAAATATTATTAAATAATAACAGTAATAAAAATATGTTTTTAAAAAAAGGAACCGACTGCCAAACTGGCCCTTGAATTTTTCCATACCCCCACTAGGCAGGTCCAACCCCCATATATCGAGAATAGTGAGGATCTGGCTAAAGCCATGTCAATTAGTTTATTTATTTATTTTTCCCTTCCTTTAAATTGATAATCTAGGTAGGCCACGAAAGCAGCCCAGATCGCAGTTTGGGCTATGTCTGTGATCCCAAAGCCCAGAGCGTAGCCCAAACGTTTCTCTCCGCTTCAGTGAGGAGGCGAGAGGCGCGAGATACCTTTCTTCGCATCGTGCTTCTCAAAGAACCGGGAGAGAGAAAACGCAGAAACCGCAACATACCGATAGAGAAGAAGGGGAAAAAGCAGCAGGGATAGTTGCTTCTCCACCAATGGTTGATCATAGTGAAGCCATTCATCCACCACACGACCTGAATGCCAAATGGGACGCTTGCCTTGATCTTTCCATCCGTCGCTTCGTCTACTCTTCGTTAGCCGGTGCCTTGGGTGGTCTCGTCTTTTTCAGTCAGTTCCTTCTGTTTATCCCTGATTTGATTCATGTTATTGTTCTTCATTTTCCTGCTGTGAAGCTATTGTGAATACTTCTATTGAAAATCCTGTATCCGCTAGTGGTTGTGAGGGTATGTCTATTTTACATTACCCATTCTTCAATTTTTTCGTGGGCGTATTGTGGTGTACTAGGACTATGAAATGTGACAATTTTGTATTTGAAATTCTTCTTTTCTCCAAATTTTTGTTGAATGATTCAGTTTCTGAATTGTTGTTTTGGTTGCCTCTTAAATTTGAACTAGGTTTTTAGACCTTTTTATTTAATTTATAATTTTACTTCATTTCAGTTATAAATCTAGTTGGTAGAAGCTGAGAGAGAAAACGGTTCCTTTGCTATTAAAAGCCTCTTTTTTTTTTTGTTTTCCCCTTCTTCTTTCTTTCTTTTGCAAAGTTGAAGCCAACAAATTAGGGTTGGATTAATTTATGTTTATGAAAGGCGTATAGGGGCTCGGCTGGTTTGGGGGAATTGCGTTTAAATTTAGCTTGACCTGATTGTACCTTCCCTTTGTAGAAATCCGCTTGAAATGAAATATAAGAATAAGATGCAATATTAAAATTCACAAAGTGAAATGAAGAATACATGCAAAATAAGGCCACGCTTGTCAGTGTTATCGTTCCATTCTTTTAACATCCCGGGAGGATCTGATTCTGGCGGGAAATGCCATAATTGTTCGCCAATTGATGGAACATTTTTATAAATCGTACTTCAAGGATGGAAGCCACCTTTTTTCTATGGTTGCATAAAAAACCCCAACTAGATATTTGATCTTGCCTATGATATCAAGTCAAAATGAAAAGGAGTCCTTCACAGTCATTTCACTGTAGAGTAGAGGAACATTTGAGCCAAGGAGTACTGTTCAATTTTGCTGCGTTGGTGTTTGATGGTCATTTTCTTTCTGTGAAGTCCGCTGAGCATATGTGTATTAGAGCATACAAGCCAATATTAAGGGGGATGTGTCAAAATTAGTTCTATCATCAGTAGGCTCATATTAAAGAACAGATGTGAATGGCACCCTTAAGGCTTAAGATTCCCTTAGCTCCTTGAGGTGAGAGGGGCTAAAAAGCCCTTGCCTGGGTGAAGAAAGGTGCTAAAATAGAAAAAAAAGAAAAGAAAAGCTGAAAATATGCTCTATATATATAGAGAGAGAGAGTAAATAGAATAAATAAATATGAAGTTTTGTGATAACATTTGACATAGAGATTAACTATTCAAACATAATAATCATATAAAGAGAAGTTTAGATTCTTTAGAAGGATGAAAAGTTAGAGAAAGAAGGGTTGGCTGAATTCTGAAAGCATAACAGATTAACAGAGTAAAAGAAGATAGCAAAGAAGGGTGCTAGAGACAAAAGATCTAGAAGATGAAGTTTTTTTTTCAGAGAGAAGGTAAACAGCGATGACTTAAGGGAAGGCTACTGTACTGTCTCTCATGGTCCCTTGCTGCATCTTAGTGGTCCAAGGCTGTTGACTAGTCTTGTCTTTGTTGACAAGATCCTAAATAACTAACAGCGTGAATAATAATCTTTTAAAATGAATGACCATGTTGCGCTATTATTATGAGTTATTGGACTGGGTTTTATAGTTTTTTCTATGTTTAAAATACTTATCTTGTTTTAAAATACTTAAACTTTATAGTTATGAGTTATTGGGTGGGCTTTTAGGGTTGTATCTATGCAAAATAAACCTAGAGTACGCAAGGCACCTGAGGCGAGCACTTAGCATCCACTAGAAAGGCAATGCCATGCAGGTACTTGGATGAAGGGCCCTTGCCATAATGAGCAAGAGTTGTTGAGGCCTCCTGGCGGGCCACCTCATGCCTTAGACTACACACTTATGATCATTTCCTAGTTGTTGTCTGTCTTTACAAGCTCTTGTTCCAAGTATAATGAATTTTTATTGGTTTGACTGTGGCGAGCTATTGATATTAAATTCATCTGGTTATGCTAATTATTGTACTAGGGAGTCCTGTGGCTCGCTGGGCATCAGTAGCTTTTGGTGCTGGAGTGGGGATTGGATCTGCATACACTGAGTGTTCTCGTCCATTTGATGGATCACCTACCAAGTCAGCATCACCTAAGATCTCAGAGGCTCCTGCTCAGGTAGGATTTGTTTTTTAATTATCTGTTATTAAGTATGCTTTTGGCCCGCTCATGTCAAAAGCTGCAGTAATAACTTTTTGGATATTTTAGTAAACTTTTGAATATGATGTTTCTTGTCTTTCTCCTGTCTTTTCTTTTTGCTAAGAATCACAACTTGTTGCTGTTTATTGCTTGTTGTCTCAGTGGAAGATATTAGTCAAAAGTGCCACAAGAAGTGTTTAATTCCAGTAGCTCACACAAGTTTGAGCTGTTTGTTAGGAATTTGTATTATTGCATCAACTTAAATTTTAGTACTGGGAATTGATGCTGATGAAAACTAACAGAATAAATTGGTGATGAAAGAAATTTTATGGGTGAATAATGTTGTCCGTGAAAATTCTTGAAATATTAGAGAGTTGGGTAACCAGAGGATGTTAAAAAGACTATTTCTTATATGTTGGGTATTGTGATGTTTCGAGAAACGAAGCTTGAGTGTGGATAGGTTTCTGGTTTAATCCATGTGGGATTCTGGTTTTAAGTGTTGGGAGTGTTTTCCTTGCTTCAGGTGGTATGTTGGTTATGTGGGATGATAGGGTGGTTACTAAGGTAGATCCTGTTCATGGGATTTATTCAGTTTCAGTCTTGATTGATATTAAAGGTAAGGGGCAGTGGTGGTGACTAGTGTATAGGTAAAGGACTTTAGGCTTATCAGCTTGGTTACTAGTTGTAGAAATTCAAGGTTAATGATCTTCTGAACTTGATTTATTGAATAGCAACTGTGCATATATATAAAAGATAAGAAAAGAGTAGACTCCTACTCCAACTAAAATACGTAACTTTCAAAATAGGATAATTCTATCATAATCAAAATACAAAACTTTAACTAATTTTATTGTAATTAAAACAAATCACTTAAGCTAATTCCAAATACATACAAGTATTATCCGAAAAATAAATTAAAAATAAATTTCTTAATTAAAACAAAACAAACAAAATAAAAACAACTAAAAGTAGTTGCATAATGACATGTAATCTCAAACACTCTCCTTCAAGCTAGGTATTCCTAGCTTGGATCTATTCTTCTAGCATTGCCATTGTCTTTCCCAAGACCAATTCTTGCATGGCCAAGAGTGCTAGGACCCACAACTTATTCTGCAGTGTTCTGGTTCTTTTTCCAAGTAGTTTTTGTAATAACTCTCATTGTTTGTAGAATACGATTGAAGTGCGTAATAAGGCTTGGATTTATTAAACATGCGCAGATATAACTCTAGCTATAGCTATCTATATAGATGTCTCTTCCTTTATTGCAGTCCTATTCGTTCGGGACAGCACATGTCGTGTTAAATTTTTATTTTCTATTCAATCTATTTATTTTTCAAGAAAAAAAATCCTTTTCCAGTAAAAGAATATATGAAATTGGTTTTAGCTAGTTGTTTTGTTTCTTCGTTGTTCATCATTAACTCACGGTTCTCATATGTTGATTTTAGCTTCCAATTTGGTGGGTTGCCATAAATTTTCTAGCAAACCTCCTGGTGTGACTACTTTTTCGGCAATGGTCACATGCTAGGCTGCATGGATACTTGGAAAATAGTGCCATACCATGTTAGATGCATATTTCATATGTATGCACGTACTGAACAAGTACTTCTGTGTTTGAATTTTTTTTCCCTTTGGTTGGGTGTGTTTCCAAATGCATCGAAACAGCTACGAAACAGAGTGGAAATGGTTGGGGTGTGAATGATGTTGTTTTGCTTTTTTTCTTTTTTTTCCTTTTCCTCATTCTGCACTCAAATTTCTAATTGCCTGATCCATTTTCATTCTACCTGTGTCATTCTTGCCTCTTAAATCCCTTTATCCATATCATTCTTCCCTCTCTAGTCTGTTGTTGCTTTGTCTATGGTTGCTTGTCATCCCTTAGCTCATGGCTGGTTGTGCTGATGCTCAAGTGCTTCCCTTGTTCAAGCTTCATTGTTTGGGTTTGTTTAGGTGCTTGCTTTGTTCATGCGTCGTAGTTTGTTTGTGCGTACTGCTTGCTCTATTCCAGCTTCATTGTTCATTAAAACTTGTAAGTGATTCATTTTTGTCTACTTGATTCTTGTTGGCTTCATTCTTCATTGTTGTTTGGTCATTGTTTCTATTCGTGAGCTTTATTCTATTTAATTTTCATTGTAATCTCTATTTTGTCAGTGAGTGCTTGTCTGCGTGATGGTTGTTGTCCATGTATGTTTGACTAATTGTAACACCTTGTTTCAATGGGTACTCTTGGTAATGCTTTTGCCCAATATTGTTCCACTAATGAACTTCAAAAAGAGAGAACTCTTTTGTGAGCATATGTGACTTTAGTGAGTAAAAAAGAAAGGGAGAAATTGCTCATCTTGGGGGAAATAAGTACTGGGAATTTACTTGCTGTAATAAAGAATATAATGGGTCTTATTCTAAAGTTAAGTAGCATTTGTTAAGGGTATTTGGTAAAGGAATTGTTATGTGCCTGAAAGTTGATAATAGTTGTTTAATTGCAATGACAAAAATGCAAGAGGAGGTTGATTATGGATTAAAACCAAAACAGGTGTCATTACCATCACCAGTTGTAGGCTTGTTTCCTTTAAACTCAAATGAAATTATACCTATAGAAAGTTAATATAGTTTGGAAAAAAGGGAGCTATTAGTACTTTGGTAAGAGCCTTTGATCAAGGTGCTAAGGAGAATTTGTGTGTTGAAATTGTCTGAATGTTTTATTTGGGTGGTTTATCTTTTAATTTGGCATGTAATCCATATTACATTAGCTTATTTCAATATATTGCAAATAACATGATTGCTAGATTCAAATATCCCAGTTATAATGCTTTGAGAGGTCTTTGTTGCAAAAAAAGACGCAAATGTTGAGGTTACTTAAACCAATCAAAGGGACTTAGAGTGGTAAGAGAGTTAGTATAATGATAGATGTCTAGAATCTGCCACAGCAGCATACACTTCTTTTCTTTCATTCTTCCTTGTATATGTCTTTATTTTTGGCCCATTAAAAGCCTAAGTCTTGGTTTCAAGGATAGGGAGGCGTAAGGCAGGGTGATCCTCTGTTGTACATCAGTCCATTCATTTGTCACTATACCAACTCTCTTCTCATTCCAAGTTCCTTTGATTGGTTCAAGTTACCTCTCAACGTTTGCCCTCTCTTTTTCCAACAAAGGGCTTTTTAGGACTTTATAATAAGGAGATTTAAATCTAGCAATTACATTTGTAGCATATTCGAATGAGCTAATATAACATGGATTATGTGCGAAATTAGAAGACAAACTATTTGAATAAAACATTCGGGCAATTTCAACACAGATTTTTCCTAGCTTCTTGATTAAAGGCTCTTTTTCAAAGTATCCATTACTTTCTTTTTTCCTAAATTGTATTGATTTTCAACGGGTATAGTTTTATTTGGGTTTAAAGGAGATAAGCTTATAATTGGTGGTAATAATGACACCTGTTTTGTCTTTGATCTATAATTAGCCTCCTCTTGCATTTTTATCATTTTAGCTCAACAACTAGCATCAACTTTTGGGCACATAACAATTTCTTTATCAAATATCCTTAACAAATGCCACCTAACTCTAGATTAACGGTGCGTTTGGTTTGTCATGGGAAACGAAAAAGAAAAAGGAAAATTTGATGAAATGATAATTTTATCCCTATAATCATTACTCAATTATTATTTAATACTGTCTATTAATTATTATTCAATTATTAAAAGTAGGGGTATTATAGGTGTTTTCTATCTACAAAATTACTTTTTTTATTTTTATTTTTATTTTTATATCTAACTTTTTGTGTACCAAACATGCTTTAAGACTCATTATATTCTTTATTACAATAATTCCATTTCCAACACTTATTTCCACTAGGATGAACAATTTCTCCCTCTCTATTTCTACTCACTAAAGTCACATATACCCATAAAAGAGTTTCCTCTCTTTTGAAATTCATTAGCAGAACAATAATGGGCAGAAGCACTACGAGGAGTAGTATGAGATCTATAATTTCCAGTGGCCATAGATAATACCTATTGAAATAGGTTGCTATAACCAGCCAAACATATATGGACAACAACCATCAATTAGACAAGCACTCATGGACTGGATGAAGATTATAATGAAAATTAAATTGAATGAAAATGAAGCTCATGGACAAAAAGAGACTAAACGAGAATGAAGAATGAAGCTAATAAGAATCAAGTAGGCAAAATGAATCATTTACAAATTTCAATGAATAATGAAGCTTAAAGAGAGCAAGCACCTAAGCCTCGAATAGACCACGAAGTTTGAATAGTGCAAGCACCTGAACAGATTTGAACAATGAAGCTCGAATAGAGCAAGCACTTGAGCATGAGCAACCATGGACAAAGCACGACCACGAGTAGCCGTAAGCTAAGGGAAGATGAGCAACCATGGACCAGAGCAATGATAGATATAGCAATAATGGACCGGAGGGGGGAGAACGATACAGGTAGAGAAATTTGAAAGGCAAGAGTGATATGGGTAGAAGGAAAATGGATTGGGCAATTAGGGATTGGAGTGCAGAATAAAGAAAAGGAATAAATAAATGCAAATTGACGTCCACGCCCAAGTCGTTTCTGTGCCATTTCGAAATGCAGCCAACCAAAAAAAAAGAAGAAAAAACCGTTTTGGACACATATGTACTGTACATTTGATATGAGTATGGGACTGTTTTTTGTGTACTCGTGTAACATGGTAGTAATATGATGGCTAAGTTAAATAATGTGTCTCATCAACTTGTGGGTTGGGCTTCTAGTTGTTCTACTCTTTTACGTGATCTAATCCTACTATAATAAATAGACTCGGGTTCAAATTTAGGGCTGTTCTTAGACCTAAACCTGAAAAAAGACCTCTAGGGTTCTATTTGGAACCCTTGTTTGATGTGTCTATTAGGTTGTGAGTGATTGAGTCACAGATGGTGGCTAGGGATGTGGTTTTGTGAATTCACCCATACCTTGTTTTGGCGACCAAGGGGGGTGCAGCTTGGAGGGGACAAGGTGTCTGGCTTGTGAGTGGTCCAGAAAGGTGCAAATTTGCTAGAAGATGGCAACAAAAACTTAGATTTTGAGTGGGTGATGATGTAGGTTGTGATTTTGTGCGGTTTTTGCTCTCCTATTGGAAAAGACTGATTGCTATTGGAAAGCGTAAGGAGATAGGGTTATGTTGTATTGTATTTATAATGAGGAAAAGACTATGCAAGTAAAATAAGCAGTGTGGGACTAATAAAGGATATGCATCTTAGCCTATGATTTACCTTAATCTAAAAGAACAAAATGTTAGATGTTACTAAAACCACTTGTGAGCCTTCTCCTCAGAGCTTAGGGTTGTGGGA
This sequence comes from Erythrophleum fordii, assembly GCA_032878935.1. NCBI lineage: Eukaryota > Viridiplantae > Streptophyta > Magnoliopsida > Fabales > Fabaceae > Erythrophleum > Erythrophleum fordii. The sequence continues at coordinate 859,260 of JAVQMF010000021.1, forward strand.
TGGACTTTGAAATAGTATTAAGCTTTTCTTACCTAATGGTCTGTGAGTTTTATTTTTGCTGTTTCCATTCATAATGAGATTTCACCACAAGGTACAGTAGACTTGTGCTTGCTTCGCACTTCCAGTGCAAAGGACATTCATGTGAGGGGGCTTGTTAGAGATATTTATGAAACCATTGTTGAGCTCTTCTCTAATATCTTACACTTTTGGATAAAGTCTGTCACATATTTGTAATTATTATTGTCAAACTGAATTAATAAACATAGTATACAAGGGTTATATTAGAATTATACATTTATTTTTCATTTCCGGCTCTCACTAAACATCAAAGCAAGGGTGAGGTGTGCTTTTGATTACATCTCTTTCCTTTCTATTGCATCCCTCCTTTTTCAGTTACATCCTCTCCTCTTCCCCACTTTAAACAAGACCTAATAAAATGTCTTCATTTGTCTACTGATAAAAATTAGTTTCCTCATCATTTAGCTTGCATGTGATGTTTTCTTTAGATATCTCCTTGATTCTGTGTATTTCCAATTTTCATGTTTTACCTGGTGGCAGTGGCACTTATGCTTCTACCCCCCCCCCCCCCCCCCCCCCCCCCCCCCCGCCAAAAAAAAAAAAACTTACGGAACATTCATTCTTTTGGGAACCCATCACCCGATGTCTGTTTGATAATTTTGTTCATTATTTATCTTGCAGCACACATCTATTCATGAATTGGATCAGGAACATGAGTAGCTTTTGTTTCCAGGATGTGCAATACTCTGAGTAGTTGCTGTGGAACTGGTGGCTGTTGAAACAGTAGTTTTTCGAGATTATTGGTGGTTTCAACCCAATTTGTATAATGTAGTTCTACCATGATTTCATGAATGAAAGCCGAACGTCATTCTTGCAGCTTTTGTTCACAGTCGTTATTATCCTTTGTTTTTCCTGTAAACTTGCACAAGGTTCATGTGGGAGGGGGAAAAAATAAAAAGCAGTTCTTTCCGAAAGCCTTGGTTTTCTTTATCCCCTGCCTATGGAACATTTCCTGTTCTTAAAAGGAGTTTCTTAAAAATTTTGTACCGTTGCAACAAATCATTTGATCGAGTGGACTCTCAATGCTATTTCCAGTATGCTGTCCTCACCTCCCCCCAACCAAAAAAAAAAAAAATCCCAGTATGTTGTGCCAGAGAGAGGTATGTTTATTCGTCTGGCTTCAGTTTGTCGAATTTAATTGAATAGTTTGACTCAATTTTTCCTTCAGATTTTGAGTACATTTCTGTACGTTCGCCAATTGATCAGGAGTTTCGGTTTCAGAAGTTCTAAATTTAGAACTGTACGGATTGGTAAGCATCCTTTTTTCTTATTTTATTTTTATTCAAAATAATAATAATAGTTTTAAAAGAAGAATGTATCAGGTTTTGTTTCTTGTCTAAGAAGGCATAATTTTGTTACCACTTAGAATGAGAAGAAATATGTCAAATCTATAGCTAATTATTAACTATTTATCACTTTTTTTAAATAAATTGAAAGCATTTATTAAATTAAGGCGTAAAACTGAGTAGAGTTATATTATTACCGGTGATAAAATTTAGATACATTAAACTCAATGTATCACTCTTTGGGTAAAAATTTATGTAGTTTTTTTGGTTTATATTAAGGTTTTTAATAAGTATATAATTTTTTAATAATAACATGATCAAGAATATAATTTTTGCAAATAAGTGTATATAATTCACTATAATATGATTGGGTTTTTTATGGATTTTTTTTATATATGTTATAATTCTGTTAAAAAATTTAATAATAAATATATAATAAATTGCAACTAGGTTTAGTCTTTTATTTTTTTCTTCTACTAATTTCTGTTCATCAATGAATGAAATATCGCTCACACACATTCATCCCTTATAAGCTACCATCAACACCGAAGGAGAAGATTTATTCCCTTTGTAAACTGATTTGTTCCCTTACTGCATATTGGAAGGTTGCTTCCAAGATGATTAGTGGCTGAAAAAGTAACAAATTGCTAATTTTTCCAAGTTCACTATCTGCCCAGTTCGTTTACCTTATTTGTAAATAACATTGTTAGGGTTTTCTTTCATTGTAATTTGATTCGTAAGGTAAACAACAGTAAATTCACAAAAAATATGTGAGAGACTTGCAGACCATTCGTTGTCTTGTGATGTCGTTCTCTATACATTCATTTTATAATCATTTAATAACTAAAATTATTTTGTTGGTTAGTAGATTACAACTAGTGAAGAGAATGTAAGTGAAAATGCTCTTTTACATAAGTTTGACTTAAAAAAAAAGGTCTAGGTGCTTTGCAGCTAGTGATGTGGTTGGGTAATTTGACTATAATATATAAATAGAAAAAACAAAAATTGGACATAAATAACTGTTAAAACTACTTTTGGATACATCTAATTCATTTCTTTAATAGGAATGCGGTAGAGCGACCAACGTATTTGGATTTTTTTTTTATTTTAAGTGAAGGCAGTGGGAGGACCTTTGCCTTCAATTAATTTGGTGGAGGTCCTCAGCTTTTTGACGTAAATATATATATAAAAAAAAAATCTAATTTTAAAACTTATTCTTTAAATATATAACTAATTTTAAAAAAAAAAAATATGAAATGCGGAACCTTCCCAATTAAAAAATATATATATTTTTATTATTTTGAAGGACGCGAAGCAACAATTGATCAACTAATCCTTTGAGAGTCAGTGTTAGTTAGTAAATATTGACCCTTAATGGGTCAATATATTTATTGACCCTTTGAGGGTCAGTCAAACTGACCCACGGGTCAATGTACATTAGCACTGACCCGTGGGTCAGTAAAAAAACTGACACTTATTTTGAGGGTTAGTAAAAAAAAAAATTAAAATTTTTTATATATATGTAAACCTTTTGTCGAATTAGCCATTCTCATATCAGGAATTGTGTTCTCTCTCTTTCATTTATTCTCTCATTCTTCTTCTTTCATTCTAAGAGATTTTTCCATCTCCTTCTTTTATACTCATTATATATAATTATTCTGTCTCCTTAAAGTTTCGCATTCAAGACTTTGGCATTGAAGCAGCTATTATATTTTTTTTGAGGTTTGTAATTAATTGTTATATAAAATTTTTAATTTATTATTAATTTTTTCATTTGATGTATTATTATTATTTAAATCTAAGCTAATGTTATCTTTATTTGTGGTTTTTGAGTGTTTTTATATGGTTACTTATTTTATTTATATGTTAATTAAAATTAACTATTAATATTAATTAAGAGTAAAGATTATAAAAATGAAATAAAATTTATAGAGTATTAATATTTTGTTTAATTGTTATTTATACATAGACGTTGGAAAAGTTTTTCAATAAGTAGAATAAAAGAGATTTTATGCATTTATAAAAATGAGAGAATTTTGGAAACCAATGAAGGAACAACAAGCCCAAATTATTAAGAATCAATGCCGATATTGGTCTTGAACAGTTAAAGAGTGCAGTTGGAAAAAAATTATGACTTCAATCAAGACAGTATGTATCTGAATTAGTGTACCGATACCCACGGTTACTTAATCCAACTTGGTATTTGCCATGTATATTAGAAGACGATTCAGATATCCAAACCATGTGGCAAGCAAGCCGACACTTTTCATCTTAATTGGGGGTACCAGAATTATATGCACACATCTCAACTCATAATGTAGCTCCAAGTGTAGAAGAGAATGATGTCAGTGAATGGGTGACAAATCCATGTGCAACTCATATTAATAGACCTGATGAGCCAGTTTCTTTATTTGGCTTTTATATTGGTGATGTTCATTACTTTCAGGCACAACCTTTTAATTCTCAACAAATATTAGTCGTCAACAATGTATCTCAGCTGAGTTCATCTGGATTATTAATGTGTAATATTAATTCTCCAAGTCCTTCAGATGCAACCGAAGATATAATGGATGAGTTTGAGGCGGAGGATGAATATGACGCTCCACCAAATGACAATGAATATGGAGACGATGATGTGGATGTTATTAATGTTGAAGGAGATTCAGTCACTCTATTGAACCAGTATTTTGATAAAGCATTTGTCTTTTTATCTTAAATTGGCAATGTCGATTTGAGTGAATTTGAGATGCTCGACATGGAAGGAGTCATCGATTTGAATGATGATCAGGAGATGTATGTTGGTATGCAGTTTCCTGATAAGCAGTCAATTAGCCGTGCTGCAAAACTGTATTCAGTCGGCGCGCATCACACATTTAAGGTACACCAGTCATCAATAAAGTATGTGGAGTACCGTTATCCAAAATACATTGTATAATGCAACTGGCGAATAAGGGCTTGTCAAGCTGAAGGAGGAAATGACTGGCGAGTAACAAAATATGTGGGCCCACATAGTTGTGTTTCTTCTATACTATCACAAGATTATCCGAAATTAGACTATGATATAATAGCATCGAATATTGTGTCGATGGTTATAAAAAATCCCTCTATTTTTGTTCGTGATATTATTGAGAGGATACATAGCATCTTCGGCTATACTGTGTCTTATATTTGTCTAATAACTTATTTTTCATTTTACGATTATAACACAAAGTAACCATCCCCTTATTTGCGAGTTATTTGGCTTCCATATGACTCATTAGAGGTTGGCCAATTGATTCCAAAATATTGCTGAGCAATGTCCGTTGTATGGCGTGCCTCTGTGTCTATATTATGCTTTTGGATAGTTAAGTGGCATCCTGTTGATTGTGTTCTCTGTCAGTTCGGTAGGGTTCAGCATATTCCAGAAAAATCATTTAATATAAGATTACTGCATACTCTTCAATTACGCGGCAAGGTGCATAAAAATTGACAAGAAGAGCATGTAGTTTTTATTACAGCATGGAATTCATGGCCCTAGGTAGCGACACAAAACGACCTTACTGATAAATCACTAGTTCGCACGTCAGACTACATGTATTGGTATTGGTGATATACGCGATGGTAGATCCATCCTGCTAGTGGTTCCCAGGGTTTTGTGTTATGAATTTTTCATCATTTTCAACTTTATATTTTATATCCTTATATATATATATATATATATATATATCTATGCATGTGTATTATTTTTAACAATTTTTTTTTCACAGGCTGATGTGTTGGAGGACTTATATAAACTTGCTATCACTGACATGTCGATTCTTAGTTATGGTGATTTCAGGCAGAGAGCAAGTAGTGATATTCAAACCATATTGCATGTTCTAGGAGAACATCGAGATATGCTCATCTCCCAACCAGCTCCACCACTACCTAATCTATCTAGACCTCCAGAGCCATAGGCGAGGCTCAAAAAAAGAGGACATGAGTTCCTCTCATCTAGGGAACCAATGTCCGGTGACAGTAGTGGTGACTTTCATACAAATATGTCATCATCATCTTACACGACAGCCCATATGTGTGGTGGTGATGTTGGTCCTTCTTCTATTCAACCATAAATAGTTGGTGGAGATGTGGTTCTTCTTCTTTTCCACTAATGCACAAATGTTAGCATTGCAGGTCCATCTTCCTTCGCACCTTACTATACACCTTCATTGCCTTCGTCCATTTATATGGACTCGTCTTTCTCCACACCACCACCGTAGCCAATGCAATCTGTTGGGGTATCATTGACAGCATTATTTACAGATCTCGCTGCATTTAGTGCTGAATATAACAATACTTCTTTCGCACAATGGGCATCCTACCAATCTCAACAAGGCTTTTTTACTCTAAATCAACTGATTTCGCTTGTTCAGTCTCCTGGATGGAATTTCAGTTCTTAACAAATCCGAAATCAAATGGAGAATGAATTGGCCGAAGCAGAAGATGAAGAAGTATTTGTAAATAATACCGAGGAGGATGAAGAGCAAGAATAACCACAACAACGTTAGCCTCAGCGAATAAGGAGAAGACCTCTGTGTGAGACCGGCAGTCATTATGACTGATAACTACTGTTATTTTTTAATTTTAATATTCCTTTGTATTATTTAATTGTAGATTTAAATATATTTTCCACAATACTTCTTTTCCTTCAAAAAATTAATTAAAACAATTAATTATTTTAATTCCTTATATTTTCAACAAATTTAACTAACAAACTAAGAACATTGCCATATTTTATTTTCACATTAACAATAAAATATTTTCTTTTATACATAAACAAAAATTATCTCATAACAAAAATATTTCACAATTACACATTTTAACATATTATATATATAAATTGAGATATTATATTATTTAAAAAAATAATAAAAATTATTTCTTATCCTTCAACAAGCATTACACCAATTCAATTATTTAGCAACAATCACTTAATGACCAACATTATATTGCCATAAATATATTTTTGTAATTCATATATCAGTGGCAAATATGTTTTAGCCAATAATAAGAATAATTATACTAGCAATCAAGCCTAATTGCCAGAAAAAATAAACCTAAATATTTTCCCCTTATTTTCTAAGACAGAGGCAAAATACTTCCCACTAATTTCTCTTATTTTTTGGAAGCTCGCATCGCTATCTATGCAGGGGTAATGTGCATGGGTAAAAATGCGCTGCTATATATATATATATATATATATATATATATATATATATATATATATATTCTTGTATTTTATGCCTTTTATTTATTTAAAACGTTAAAATCTTCTTGACTTTCAATTTTCTTTTCATTAAATAAACACTATATTCTTCATAATGTAAATAAAAAAATTTTCTTTATACTTGAACAAATTTTATACAAATCTAAACAATAAATAAATAAAAAAAATATTTGAATTCAAAAATTATTTTACTAATTTTTTAAATTCTTATATGAAATTTTTAAAAATAATTTAAACAAAATTAATTAATATTTTTCAAAACGTCAATTTCTCACTACTACAAAATTAAATAAATAATATATACAAATTAAGACATTATGGTCTTCAAAATATAAATAATTTTTTTTAATAATTGAATTTTTTTTAATAAATGTACACAGTCAAGACATTAAAAATATGCTTTTAAAAATACTTTTATCATTTTTTAAACATTCTTGTTTGAATTTTTTTAAAGTAACTATTTAAGCTTTAATTTTAATACATTTAAACAAAATTAATTATTATTCCTCAAACCTTAATTTTTAACTACTATAAAATTAAATAAATTATATATATAAATTAAGACACTATATTTTTCAATATATAAATAAACATATTGTTTAGTTGAACAAATTTCATATAAATGCAAACAATTAATAAATTATAATATAATTTTATAAATACTTTTCCTAATCTTCTTAAATTCTTATCTAAATTTTTTAAATGATTATTTAAATTTTAATTTTTTCAAATTTAACAAAATTAATTAATATTTCTTAAAATATAAATTTTTAACAACTATAAAGCTAAAAATATAAATATATATATATATGTTAAGTTAAATTTTTTTAAAACTTTATGTATAAAATTTTAAAAAAACTATTTATATTATATATATATATATATATATATATATAAAGTTACAAAATAATTTTACCATTTATAAAGTTACAAAATTATTCATTATATTTTCTAAAATGCAAATAATTTTTTTTAACTATTAAAAACCTTAATACAAGTTTAAATAATTAATATATAAAAAATAATTATTACAATAATTTTATAATTTTTTAAAATTTTAAAAATATTTTTTTATAAATTTTAGATTAAAATTTAATTTGACCAATGGGTCGACCCATTAACTCATGGGTTGACCCATGGGTCAAAGCTGACAAGTCAGGGTCAGTCAAACTGACCTTGTCAGTCAAGCTGACCCTTACTGACATCAGGGTTAGCGAACTGACCCTGAAGGGTCACTTTCAGGGTCATTTAATTTTTTTAAAAAAATAAAAAAATTATTTTTTTGGGGACGCGGTGCTATAGGCTCCACATCCCATTTTATTTTATTTTATTTAAATTAGTTATATATTTAGAGAATATGTTTTAAAAGTTAGATTTTTTTTTCTTTTTTTTTTTGTATATTTATGTCAAAAAGCCAGAGGTCCTCTCTCTATTTTCAATTAACTTTTTAGTGAAAGAAATTTTCAGTTTGATTTTAAAAAATTATGTTTTTAAATTAAATTATAACCTAATATATTTATTTTTAATTGATTTATTAATTAAATACAATGTAAATTTATATTGGTAAGAAATAAGAAAAAAATAATTATATGGTAAAATGAATTTAAACTATAATTTAACAATATAAAAGTAAAAATAAAGAAACATAAAAATTGAAATACATCAAGGAAAAAAGAAAAAAGTGATTCTAAATCATTCATAATGGCTTTTTATCACACATTGAGGCTTTCTTCTTATTCATTATAGTTGGCATTGTATTGGCTATTCTTCCTCTTTTTCTTCCTGCTCCTCCTCTTTGTCTTCTTCCTCATCATCTGTTACATTTCTTCTTCAAATGATTCACTTTCGATTTGATTGCAAATCGGTTGAGAATTTATGTCCTATTGAGTGGACTAAATAGGTGGGATTAGTTGATTTAGCATGAAGAAACCTTGCTGTGCTTGGCAGAATCATCCCCAATATTCAAAAGAAGCATTAGCATACTTAGCACTAAATGTAAATATATCTGTAAATAATGATGTGAGTGATATCTTACTAGATTGAATTGACTGTGTCATTGGTATGGAGAAGGATGATTCCATGTGGAGAGATAGAGGCATTGGTGGTGTATAATTAAAAAAGGAAGACGGACTAATACCTCCAACGCTTGTGAATGGTGGAAAGGAAAAATGACTAACACTTTCAACATCTATGAATGGTGGAAAGGAAGAAGAACTATCACCTCTACCATTTATGAATGGTGGAAGGGAAAAAAGACTAGTACATCTAAAATATCTTTGTCTTGAGGTCACAGTGTAGGACAATGATGGTACACTTACATCAGCATCATCAATTTCATCAACAAACATTGGTTCTTTAAATGAGACAAACACATGGCTTCTTTTTCTTCGCCTATCTTATGGTTTTAAAAGTTTAAGTAGATTGTGTGAAAGTGGAGCAGGTTGGGAGACTAGTATATTCCAATATTCGCCTAGGGCATGTAGCATAGTTTGAATATCACTACTTGTCTTTTATCTTAATTTTCCAAAGCCAAACATAAGAAGGTCAGTGACAACAATCTTGTACAAGTCCTTTAATACATTAGCTTATGAAATGAAAAATTGACAGCTAAATATTTAGTCTATACAACATTGACGAGTTTGATCTACATAGAAACATTAATTCATGCCTAAAGCTTAATGGCGGTATAACGGGATATATATATATATATATATCCATTTGCAAGTCAAATTGTAGGGGTCTTCATGGAGTAAAGTCGAGGAATCAATCTTATGCTTATAAATGAAGTAGGATTAGATAACTACAAATATTTACCTTATCGTAATGTGTGGCATTCTCTAAGTACAAGTGGGCTAACACTACTGAGCTCTAACTATAGTGACCAACCTTTTCAAAATTGGCAAGTAATAGTAGATATATCAGCATCTTTGTACCCAGTCTTGTCCAACATCAGATACCTCTTAACAAGTATAAGATGTATACCTGTGTGAATTGTCAAATGTTATTGTTGTCTGTGTCATCTTGCAAGTTCATGAATGTTTGTGCGAGTTAGGGAATGGTCAACCTCTGTCTATCAAGCATTCCTTATAGTGGTGTCACACCTAGCAACTCATTGCACATAACTCGCCAATCGTAATCTATGCATCTAGGTACTGCATCCTCCTTGTATGATAAATCTAACGATAGTGCCACATATTATAATGTAATTGTACAATCATCCTTGGTAAAGTGAACGGTCCTTGTCTTTAGTTGCCATCTTTCAATAAGGACCGACACCAGTGATGCATTGAAATCGAAATGTCCAAGTTGGGAGATGCTGTAGAAATTAGCTTGTACGAGGTATGGAACAATAGTAAGTAGGGGATCATGTATGTGATCCTCTTGCATGATTCGCTATATGCATAGAATTCTATCATTCTATGTCATTATGTCTAGGCATTGTCATAATTTTGGTAAAATTGTCAAAATAATGAGTTATTTAAGTTACCCATCCTTACCAAATAGACTAAGAGACGTATGATGATCGTGTCGTGCAATCTCAAATAAAACTAGGTAGCAAAATAAATTTGTAGATAATGGTGCAACCTAGGTCATCTTCCCAAGGAGTTTGTGCCTTAAATTGTTTATGGAAGAGTGTTCTTAGTATTACTAATTAAGACTTATTTTGGGGGGGTTTGAGATGCTAGAATTTAATTGAACTAAAATTAATTGACAAGAATTAGAAATCTAAAACTAAATTCAAGTGATTGATCAAGTAAATGTGGTAACTAGCTTTCAATTGGATTCCCTAGAGTTCAATTATCCTTGCTCTTTTTGACTTACCAATTTTGGATTAAGTTCTTGCTCTTTAGTGCATTCCTCATAAGGTTCTTGAATAACCATCCAAGATTCAATTCATCAATTGTTCAAAGAATTTTGCAACCACAAGAAACCTTAAACAACTAATTAATTGAATTAAAAATAAGAACACACTATAATAATTTTGATTGATTTATGAAAGCTACTGCACAATTCACTCAAGATGCTAATTCACCAATTAGATTAATTAATCCCTCAAGCAATTAATTTGCATAAAAGTTCCAACTAACTAACCCAATAACCATTGCATCAATTATCCTAAAGTCAAGAGGAATTTAGAGTTCAATTGCACAGCATTAATTCTGGAATTTTTCCAAACACATGATGATCACAAATAATTCCAAAATTCAAATCAAGTTCAATCTAAGAATTAATTCAATCCAGTAATTCCAGCAATTAAATTCCTAAACCAAAAAGCTAAACCTAGTCAAATTAATAAAGGAAATAATGCTAAAATCAAAAGATTGGGCAAGAGAGTTTTATCCAAATTCAATATGAGATGTAGAGCTCAAATCTTCATCTAGGAGAATTCAATCTTCAGCTAGCCACCACAAGGAATTTAAGCTGCCATGGAGGGATCAAATGAAGGAGAATCGATCAAAGAGGCAGCCATCGAGAAAGAAAAATTCTTCTTCTTCAGCGCTGGAACCTCTCCTTTTTGTTTCTGCCGTCTCGCCTCGTTCCTTCGTAGTGTTCTCTCTAGGTTTTATTTTCACCTTCTCCTCATTAATCACGTCTCCCTCCTTCTGATTTTGCACGCTGAAATCACGCAATTAATCCTCATCTTCCAGCTCAATTCCCACGTCAGCCCGTAGCCTTCTTAATTCCAAATCTGAAGCTCCTTGATGTGTGTATAAAGTGTGGGTCCCATTCCTTTTATTTTATTATTTTGCTTTATATATTCTGATTCATGCTTTCAGACGTAACTCCAGCCACAGCACGTAACTTCTGCATGTGTTTCTTTCTTCGTGCGTTACTGTCTCTGTTTCACGTTGCTGTCCAGGCGTAGCCTCAGCTCTTCCATCGTGATGTTCTCCACGTTGGCTGCTTCCCTGTTCATCTCTCTAGACTCTGATATCAGTTCCTAGCTTCTTCTCTCGTTACCTCTCTTTGCATGGTTGCTTCGTTCTTTTCGTGTTTCTTCTTCAAACCAGAAATCACAGCTTCTCTCGCCTTCTCCTTCAACGTCAGCTCCTTGTTCTTCGTTTTCTTCTCCTTTGTGTATCTCAGTCCAGGCTTCCACATTCTGCAGTTTTCCCATGTGAAACTCCTTGCTTATTTTATTCCAGCGTGCATTCTTCTTCCTCACATGTTTTCATGCGTATTTCTCAAGCCTCAGCCACGTTGCTTCTGCATGTTTTTGGAGCGTTGCTGCATTCTTTTCATTTACTTCCCACGTAGCCTGCTATTCTTTCTTCTCTGTTTCTGTCACGTAGAACCTGCTCAGCTGCTCTGGAATCACGCCTTGCATTCATTATCAACCAGAACTTCTAGCACTTCTTCTTCTTCTCTTCACAGACTTCCTCGAGTTCCAGCCACTGCATGTGTGTGTGTTTCTCTTATCTAACTCATTCTCAAGTTCAGCCTCTGCTCGATGTATTCCCACTCCTTTCACGTTCCAGTCATCTCCAGTTTTTCCACGTTGGCTCTACTCTTCTAGCTTTAACTTGTGGCTTCATGCTTCTCTGTTTTGGTGTGTGATTGCTATAAATGGAGCCACATGTGGAAGTCCATCCCATGCATGAAACTAAGAAGACCCAATGATCTGCACACCAAGAAAGGAAAGAAAGATTAAGTAGGAAAAGCTTCAAAATTATTTATTGAAATTTATGCATTAAAAATCCAAGATTTTGTGACTTATTTTCTAGAATGCAAAGAATGGCTATTAAAATCAAATTTCAACTAATTAAACCTCTAAAGCCACATTTGATCATTAAAATGTCCAAGTTTAGGAGAATAAAATAGATAAAAATATGTATTTATCAACGTAACAAGATTGCAAGTATAAAAGAGAATTGTCTTCTGGTCTAGGATCAACATCATTGTGATGAACATCCATTATAGGTAGCAATAACTCAAATGCATATCATAAGTAATTTAATGCAAATACATATTGTAGGTAATTCATTTAATTTTTTCACATAATTGATTTAATTAAGATATAAAACATTAGTAATTCAATTTAAATTCATCTTATAATAAGTTAATTCAATTCAAATACATTAGTAATGGTCAAACAATAACTATGGTTGTTTGGATGGTTGATAGGAAGGGTAGGTGGCGCAATTGTGTTTGGTTTATCTGCATAGCCTACATCTTTGATAGGCCTTGGGACTGTCTTGCCAATCTATCTTGTTTCATATTCAGGATAACATAGGTCAACCTTTCTCATAAATCATTGAAGGGTTTGGCATTAGTTGAGGTTTAGTCATTTGGGGCCAATAAACTTCCCCTTACATCGAGTGAAACTCATTCTTGTATGTGTTAAGGATAGCTTCTCGCTGAAAGACATTGATCACAAACTATAGTGGATCAATATAAACCTTGCCATATATGGCCATGACATGTTGATAAGGATGCTTTTGCAACTGAAACTTGCTATAGTCACTTGTTTGGTTCATTAAGCTTACCTTACAAAGTCACCTATACTATTTTCTTAAAGGATCATATGGCTCCTTAATCTCAAACTTTGACACCCTTATATCAAAACTATGTATAGATGAGGCAAATGCTCTTGTAATTCTCGTTGATTCTTTTTGGGTATATCCTTAAAAAATAATTCTCCTATGTGCACTTATGCAAACATGGTTTGTGCCTACTCTACCCAATATTTATTTAATTGATACATGGTTGCCTTGACCATTCACATCATGTGTATGCTAACACTTGCTTTTAGGTATATCCCTTATCTAGTTCGCCACTTCTGCATGCAACAATTATAATTGTGCCAACTTTTCATCAACCAAGTGACACTGATTCAAGTATCCAATATTGACAAAATTATTCTCCAATTACTTACTCTAAAATGCTATATTCAAATTGCTTGTAATGTGGGGAAAATAGGACATGTGATATGCATGGGTGGTTACCACCCATTTTGTGAGTCTAAGATGGCTACTAATATTCTTAGATGTCAATGAAAGATAAAAAAAATGCCTTTCTTATTCGACATCATTCGTCATTTAAGATTATTAAGAAACCACCCCTATGCTTCCTGTATTTCCCCCTTGATGATGGCAAATGCAAAGGCATAGCTTTTCTTACCCTGTCTTGTAAGCTTGCAATTAATAAGATGCCTTTATATTTCCCATATAAAAATGTACCATCAACTTGGATCATTGTCTTCAAGTGGTCAAATACATCAATATAGGGTTTAAAGGTGTAGAACACTCTATTGAACATGACCATAAGCTCTATGTTTGACTTCATTTGTGGGCAGTTTTTATTAACAAATTCAAAATATGAACTTGGATTGAAGTGTTGCATGGCAGACAACCATCTCAGCATAATGACATATGATCACTCTTAATTCCTAACAATAATCATGATTGCTTATTGCTTACTAGACTAGTCCATTTTGTAAGACACAATATATTTGAAGATACTATGCACTATCTCAATTACTTCACGCATGAAATAAAAGGATTTTCTGTCACTATTAGCATGATATGCAATGATATTATATCAAAGTCTAGTTATGGGTGAACCTATGACAACATAGAGGATATGCAAGTATGCAAGCCCATGTATTTCATGATCTGCTTGTCACTTAACACCGATACTTACATACTTCATTGATGATTGGTGCATTCTAAATGTGTAGTGTGTGCGTATTAAGTAAAGCTTCACTGCATGACTTGTTAATTGCTTATTAGGAAACCATATGTAAACATATATCTACTAGTTGTCATTTAAATCAATTGCCCCTTTTATCTTGGCATCTCAAATTCATTCTAGCATCTATGTTGATCTGTGTGTCTAATTAGAATGCTAGTTCAATTGAGTAGCTAGATCTCTATTAGCATTGTCACCTTCAACATTATTATCTACATACTCATTGGCATTTAGTTGAGCATCATATTCACCTTCGGCCTCATACTCACCTATTATATCTTCTAGCTCATCTTAGGGACTTAGAGGGTTAGTATTACATATTAATAGTTTGGACAAACTCAATTGGGATATGTAGTTGATCGATGGGGTTAAATATTGTTGGGTATTAATAGGTTGAGTCTTAAATGGGTACACATCTCTTAGGTAAAAGCTAAACAATGATGCTTATTGATTAGGTTCATCCATCTAACTTGTAAATGGAATCATCAACGGTCCACATGCATCATTCTTAAGCCACACTTGGGTCCACATTGCTAGTTGAGATGTGTGTATACAGTTCTAGTACCCTCAACTAGTTTGAGAAGTGTCGATTTTCTTGCCATATTGATTGGACATCTAAATCATCCTTTAAAGTATATGACAAGCAAGTTAGATTAAATGAGCATGTGTATTGATATACCAACTCAGATACAAACTGTGTTGACTTAAGTTATAGCTTTTCCCTAGTTGCAACTTTCAACCGTTTGAAAGTGATGCTAGCATTAACTCTTAACAACTTTGGTCTATCGCATACAAACTTTTCCCTTTTATTGTCGTCATAAACCTTTTCATTTGCATAAATGCATATAATCTCCTTTCTTCTGCTCATTGTGATTCCTATCTCAACGTTTGTATATAGACACATATAAAACACTTTTATGTTCAACATATAAATATGTAATAATTGTAGTTGTCATTATACAAAACATATTAATATTTAATAAAGTACAATTGTAAATATATACAAGGAAATATAAATAATTAATAATATAAATAGTAACATTTAAAACTTACCCACAATGTAAAAAAGTTAATCTTTGTAGACGATAGACTAAATAAGCTAGGTTTACACAATCTTTGAAAGCAACAATTAGGTGATAGTAATTAATCAAACTAAAATTTTTTGGATTAGAAGTATAAAATATGGAGTGGACCACAACTATAACCTACCAAAAATGTTAAAAATTTGAGTTTAATAGAGCATAACTTGAATAAGACAAATCTAAATAATCTCCATCAGTAATAGTTATGTTAGAGTAATCCATCAACATAAAATTTGTTAGATTAGAAGTAGAAAATATAATCCAAAACCATAACTATATTTAATAATTACCTTAAATATGAACAAACTTATCTGCAATATGATGTTGTAAGGCTTTGCTGAAGAAAATAGAAAGGAAGAGATGAGAGCAAAAAATGGCAAGGGCTTTAAAGGAAATTTGTGAGAGGAGATAAGAGAAGACTTTAGAGAAAATTTGTAAGAGACGATGAGAGAAGCTTTTATGTATTGGAGAAATGATATTTAGAGATAAGAGGAATTTAGTTTAAAAATTTTAAGGAAGGTGGATTTGTAATTTTAACTACGGATAAAAATAATTCACCTCATCTGATTTGGCCTAGTTATTGCTTGCCATGCCACTCATATAACCTTAAATGTAAATTTGGATATGCCATTTGGCAAGAGGAGTTAGGATTGACTATTTAAACACGAGTTATGTTTGACTATGTTAGTTTTGCTATTGAAACACAAAACATTGTGTTTTGCATTTCAGTAACTTATCACATAACTAACCTAAGGGTAGTGATGTTTAAAAAAAAAAAAAATTTGTTACTAGAAGTGTAAAGTCCCATATCGACTGAAAGGGGCCTGTGGCTAGCCCATATAAGTGGGGAGAATCCTCCCCCTCACGAGCACGCTTTTCTCGTGAGTTAAGCGGGAAGGGACAAAGCTTAACAAACCGGAAGGTAGGGTCAAAGAACCACGAATTGGGAAGGAAGGGACAATACTCGTAAGAGCTCTGTGTGGTGTTGGTATCAGAGCAATCCTAACCCATGTGCGATCAGAAGATGGGTTGGCCCACAAGGGGGTGGATTGTAAAGTCTCACATTGGCTGGAAGGGGCCCGTGGCTAACTCATATAAGTGGGGAGAATCCTCTCTCTCACGAGCGGGCTTTTTCCATGAGTTAAGCAGGAAGGGACAAAGCCTAATGAACCGAGAAGGAAGGGACAATACTCGTGAGGGCTCTGTGTGGTGTATCATGATAGTATGCCATTTAAAAGTATGAGATGAGCTAGAATTTATGGTGTTACATGACGTAAAGTGTATAGCTTCGCATCTGGTGAATTATTATTATTATTTAATATGACTTATTGGACAAGGAGTGTATAGATTCATTCTGTCCATGCCTTAAGCCCGTCCATTCTGTTTCCATGTCCAATTAAGGTATTTAAAAAATAAAAATAAAAATAAAAACTCTCTGTGTTTAGATATTTTATATAAAAAAATAAAGAGAATGTGGAGTAGTTTACCCTGAGTTCTTATAAAAAAAATGAGTTATATATATTAGGAAATAGTTTTGGCAACTACTTATCTTAAGTTTTTGTTCTTTCTACTTGTATATTACAATCAAATTGTTGGTGTGGTTACACCAGGCAATTATTTTGGATTAAGTCTTCCCCTATCAATTCTTTTTTGCTAGCTTAAAACTAGGTTTCTATCTCTTATCCATTTCTTCTCTTTTGTTTCTTTGGTTTTCTTGTCACTTGTTTGGTGGAGTTGCTTTTGTCTCTATAAGTGAGAAATGGAAGTTTGCTGATTTTATGATAAAGAGGTAGCAGTAGTTGAAGCTGATAACTTTGAAAATCGTTTGACTATGCCTAGTTGAAAAATTATGAACTTAGATTGTTTACAATAATGGGAATTATTGTAGACAGTATATAGCCTTTTTGAATGCTTTAGTTTTTTCTTGGAAGGACTAGAAAATGATGTAGGGTATCTAAAAATTGTAATTGAGAGGATACAAATTTTAATTTTGAAAGTATTTTAAAGTGTAATTTTCTCTCAATTAAAATTTTTATCCTTTAAATTACAATTTTCAGATACCCTACATCATTTTTTAGTTCCAAAAAAAAAGTGCCTTAAAAAGGGCTATTGCAACATCTATAGTAATTCCTATTACTGTAGATGATCCATTCACAAGAATTATGGAGTGACAATTTTTGTCAACTTTGGTGCTTCCTTTGCAACAATTAAATAGAAATGGAAGATTAAAAATGGAGTGGATATATGAGAGAGTGGGAAGAACTTGTTCACATTTCAATTTTACCATTGGAAGGATAAGGAAAAGGTTTTCCAAGTTGAATTAGGTTGGCATGGATTGTAAGGCACCACTTAATAATGATAAAATACACAAAATTAAGCAAGTGAGATGGAAGACAATGTGCCATGCAATGGTGGATTGTCATATTATGAAAATATGATGAATATAACTATCAATGAGGCAAAAAGTCTACAATTTGAGATATGTAATGATGCTAATTCATGATACAAAGAAGGTTTGGTGTGACATTAAACAATATAGGTTGTAACATAAAAAAGGAAAAATCACATGGTGCAATTGTGTTTGTTATGCATAGGGTTTTAGAGAAAATAAGCTTATTGAAAGACTATATAAAAAGAGGGAGCATGACAGTGTAACAAGAAGTGGATGCCAAAATTATAATAAAGGTTTGCATTGAGATGGCAATAAGTAGGAGATACATATTCAAGTTTGAAGGTGAATATAATCACCCTATGCTTAGGAAGAAATACAAACCATTTATATGGTCTGACAAAACAATGACTTTAACATCTGGTTCTTTTAAAATGAACTAGATTTGACAAGTTAATGAAAAAGGATCCCTGAATAAAATGAATTAAAGCCAAGCAAGGATAGAATATTAATTAAAGTTTCTAGAAATGAGGACAAGAAGTTAGTAATAGCCCAAAACTAGAGCAAAAGTAGTTAAATGAAGAACTTGATAATGCAGTGGTAAAATTGTAATTTTGGACAAAACTATTAGAATGGCCAAAACCCTGACGATGTACGATTTAGAACTTTGGTTGACCAAATGTTTGATTAAGCCATTTGGGATTGTTATAAAATTATAAAAATTTCTAGGCAAATGCTTTTAATAAAGTAGAGCCTAAATTTTCATATGAAATTAATAATTTTAAAAAAGGATTTAAAATAAGTTCAAATGAAAAGGGTTAAAATTTAGGAACATAAATATAATTTTTACAAAGTTTTAAAATGTCTTCGTTGCTTTATTGTAACACACACTAGGCTTTTCTCTTCCTCAAACTGACTTGAACTAGCTCCAAATAGACCAAAAATGTCATCCAAAATGGGAAGAAAGAGAAGAGACATAAGCAAGAAAATAGGTTAAAAAAAAAAAGCTCATGTTTCACGTAGCTTTAGTTATGAAATTAATTTCTCTCATTAAGAGTTTCAATTTGATGGTTTCAAATTTCAATAATCACTAAGGGGGAACAAAGTCCTTTTTTTAAAATTTCAAATAGGGAAAATCAAAAGGCATAGAACAAGTTTTGAATTGAGGTATATATTGCTATATTTCAAGCTTTAATTTTTTGAATTCTCCTTCTTCTTTATCATGCCTAGAGAAAAAAAAATCTCTATCGATATTTTCTTGCATGTAATTGATCATATGGAGTGTGTAGAATTTACCTAGGTTGTGGAAATAAGGAAAAAATACTAAATGAAGCAAGAAAACTTCATATGGCACATGGATGCATAGTCTCGAGTACTATAACATCCAAAAATTCATTAAGGAAAATAATGGAGAATTAAGTAATTAATTGAAGGAGAATATGGAATTATTATAGAATTTTAGGATTAAATTATAAGAAGCTATCATTTTAGGCATCTTGAGACAAATACTAATTATTGGCCATTCTATATTGAAAATAAATTTAATTATGAATTTGGGCTTAATTAAGAAGAAATTAATTAAGTGGAGGGAAACATTAAATGCTTTAGCCCTATGATCAATTTGTCTATGTTAAGAACCATTATTAGAGGTCCAACTATATTTTTATTGAGACTCAACCAAAATAAACCCATTTAACTTTGACCATAAACTTAAGAAATGAGCTAAATTGGATCTTGGACTCTTGGATCAACCCATTTCAAACTAAAACCCTAAAATCATTTGTACCCACTTTAAATTTCTTGAGGCAAAACACTTGTTTTGTAGAAAAACAAGAGCATTTTCACACTTTTGAAGAAGGGCTAGGGTTTCTTCACTTTGTGGCTTCAGTTCACACTCTTAGAGGGAGATTTGACCAAGATGAGTTACATGAAAATTAATCCTCTTATTTTCCTCTAATTTTGGACCAATTAGTTTTTAGTTTAGTGAATTTTGCATCTCATCTCTGAATCTAAAATTTGATATTTTAATGGTCTATTGTTTGATTTTCAGAGGTTAAGGTTAAAAGAACCATTGGATAAGTAATTCCTTTTCATTTTGATGTGTTATGTGCTAGAAGTTGGCCTGGAGATTGATTTTCATTTTAGGTTTTGTTTATGTGTGAATTTGCTAGCCTTTAGAGTGAAGCATTGTAGTTTTTGGTGTAGGAAGGCTCTAGTTTGAATTTGAAATTCATTGGAGAATAAGTAAGCAATTCTTGAGTAGTTATTGATGTTAGAAATGAATGAGTAGTTAATTTTTGTAATGGATGATGATTTAGAATATGGTTTTTAGTAATTTAGAACCTTTAGAGTGTTGAAAATTAATCTTGGCTTCTGAGAATTTGATGCAACTAAGGTAACTAGGGATTTATTTCTATTCTTTGCATATGTATATCTTAATCTTATATTTGTTGCATATACATGTTTTTCTATGCTAAATGATTGGTTGGCTACTTGATTATTGTTTTAGACCATGATTGTGTCCTTGGTAGAGCTGTAGTTAGGTTGCTGCTGATGCATTGTGCCATAATTGTACACTAAGTTGTGATCAAACTCAATAATGCACTATGCTATAAGCGTGCTTAATTAGAAGTTGGCACCATGGACGAACATTTCCCTCTATTATTGACCATTAACATGTTATATGTGATTGTTAGTATAAGATAACAGTTATTGATAGTCCAACTAATTCATTTGCTGATTGAATTAATGATTTTTGTATTTATTGGTATAACATGCATCTATGTTGATTAATTTTCTCATATGTGTGAAATTTTCCTTTAGTTATTGAGAATTACATTTTACCTCATTTCATGGACTAACAATTTTAGGTGAAAATTCTTTGGTTAAAGAAAAGGGAAAGCAAGTGGATGAACACCCCTAGCTTAAGGCCTTGTGTGGGATTTCTACACTTGAATATGTTTAGATTTAGAGTAGATGCTATTTTTTTTTTTTGTAATCAAACTTGTATAGCATCATGATGTATTCATTTTTGCCAAGTGTAGGTATTTTGATACTTTTGTAACTAATGAATTAATCATTAGTCGGTTAAGTTTAACTTATATGGAATTTGATGTAACTGCTTGATGTTAAGCAAACATGAATTGTTATGGAGTTACTAAACTTGTTATGTGCATTTAAGAATATGGTTAGATGATTAAATGAATGTCTAACTTAAACTTCAATTTGTGAACTTTTACGGTCATGTATATTCTATGTGTATCGATTTGAGGTATGCCATAGTCACCTTTTGCAATTGAGGCTGCTTTAGAGCTTTGAGGGTAGGATCATGTTTAATTAGCAAATTAAAACTTAATCCAAGTAGTTAGAAGACATTTAGTGGTGTAATGAGTATTTTGGGTTACCAATTAAGCTTGTAGGCTAACTTTTATTGTCATAACGGTATATGTACTGATACAAAATGAGTTTGCATTAGTGTGATTGATTTTGGAGTCCATGGATTACATAAGATCAATTATCTAGAAGTCATGTGGGTTATAAGCTTTAAAAGTATAGTATTTAGCTTTAAAAAGGTCTTAAGTTAGAGTGGGGAGAGTTGTAAGTAAATTGGGACTAATATTAATGAGTTTAAGACCAAAGGGAAGTTGAGTTACAGCCAAAACTATTCAAGTCACAACTAAAACTCATTTTGGGGGTAATAGAAACTGAGTACACCACGGCATAGATTCTTTGGCTACGACGTAACTTGGTAAGTTTAAGGGGGGAGTGCTCTAGAAAGTAGTCTTGCCGTAGTGCAAGAGGTTCTTGTCGTGGTCAGAATTGGGAAAATAAGAATAGTAATTCCAGGAGCACACCTCGCCATGGCACAAATAGTCTTAGCTACAGTGAGGATCATGTTTTTGTGAGAAATGATTCTGGATTTGCACCAAGTTATGGTATGGGATGTTTGAGCCCTAGCGTAAACATATTCTGATGCTTTTAGAAGATCTAAAAGCCAACTTGGCTACAACTAAACTTTCCCAAGCTGCGACCTAAGACTCCAAACCCCTATTTTACCTTATAAATTTTGGTTTTCACTATGTGATGGTACATAATGATTTGTAGACCAACATGTATAAGTTTTATGCTCTTATAACCACTTGTGCATGAGATGAAAGTCTTATATAAGGAATTAAACTTCCTTTAAACATAAATTTTCTTGTTTATCTAATTAGTGACCATGAATGAATAAAAAAGTTTAAATTTCCCTATATTTTCATCTTATTCATGGTATTTGACCTTAAGTACCATGATTAAGAGTTCAATCATACTTAATTAATGTGATTAGGAGTTTGGATTGTTATAGGCACCTTATAAGAATGGCATTAGATGAGCTTGTTTTTCAGTTCTAATTAGAGGTTCCTTAGAGAATTATAAAGCTTGGGGAAGCATCAATTTCGAATTTTAAAGGCTAATTATGAAAGTTGAAAATTTAGGGTTCAAAAAGGGCCTAATAAAGCAACTTGACTTTTGGCTTGCTTTAATTTGCATATGATGGCCCTAATAAGTTTCATTAGAGTTATATGGCTCATAACAAATGAGATTTTGGAACCTAGAAAGTGAAATCTAAGAGTTGCCTCCTAAGGGACCTAAAATTGGACTAAAGATACATGTTAAGTTCTAATAGATTTAAGTGCTAAGAATGTAATACCATATATATATATATATCATTTAATTTGTAGCATAATTGACCTAAAGCATCAATTTTCATAAAATCATTACTTTTAGCAGCGAAAAGTGTCATCATAGGTCAGATTTATTCATTTTTGGTTAAATGAACCATTTAGGTTTACCAAACTCATCTCTCACCCATAACACATTTATTCAACTAGAAACATCACAATTTGAAGCATGCATTTGGGGTTTGGACCATATACAACAAAATCAACATTTCACTTGCATTTCCATAGGTTCCATATTTTAACCTAAATTTTGAAAATACATAACTAATTTTAGAAATTTTCAAATCATGTAAATTAGAACTTTCTGGAAAGCTTAGGATGTCATCTAACTACTGTAAAAATTTCAAATTAAAACAATATCATTTGATCTACAAAATCTAATGAAATAGTAACTAGGTCTTATTCTCATCTTGCAGCAAATCAATAATTTTAAAAATTCATATCTCACTCTACATAGCTCCAAATTAAGTGCTCTTAGTGGCTATGAAAAAATTATAATGTCAACTATATGTCTGTAAAGTTTCATGAGCATTGGACTTCATTTCACTCTTAAAAACTAGACTGACCAGATGAATAGTACTATGACAGTTTCTGCATAATTTGGCCAACTTTTATAATAAATTATTTAGAGTTTCAAAAATAGTGCTCTTTAGTTTTGTGAAAAGATCTAAATGAGATCTATGTGTATGCCAAATTTCATGCCAAAATTCGTTCATTTGGTCTAATTTTAGTTTAAGGTAATAATATGGTTTAAAATGGGGTTAAAATAGCATCAAATGATACCAAATGACTTCTTACATGAACTATGACCATTTGAGCATGTCCAAAAGCTTAAACACAACATGTAGAAGTATCACAACAAGTCTAAATCATCATGGAACTAAAATTCACCATTTTACTTGTTCATATGCATAAGCGCACCATGGCTAAAGGATATCAAAATTATACATTCTCATGCCTTTGGCTCCAAATCCATTACATACAATATATTCATATACTTTTACACATACTTAAAGGTTTACATCTCATAAATAACTTACACATACATACTTTGATATCAAATTGCATTAAAAACTAATCTATTGTCAAAGTAATACAAATTACACTCTTTGGCCTCCATTCTTAATTCCTTGGGCTTCACCTAAACAAAAGTAGACGAAAAGTAGGGGAGAGTGAGATTTAAAGAATCCTAATAGCTCTGTCACCCTTTCAAGTAAGCATTCATAGCATATAATCATGTCAAGGAACCCAAGTATGCATTAAATACTTTTAAGAACCAAACAAATCATGTTTTCAATATCACATAAACATCTCAAGATCAAGGTCAAGCTTTAGAGATTTTTAGTCTAACTCCATCCTATTATTGGGGACTTTTAGATTATCTTCACCATTTTTTTATGGACTTTTGACTTAGCCTCACTTAGTCTTAAGATTTTTGGCATTGTCTCACCCATTCTTAGGGACTTTTAGCTTTACCTCACTTAATCCAATGGACTTTTGGCATAACTTCACCCATCAAGAGCAATTTCACATTTAAAACATGATTCAAGAAGCATAATGGTGCCAAGGTATCAAACCAATAACTAGAGGCATGTCTCATGATTTAAACATACATACAAGCATTCAATAACAATCAAACAACTAAGAAATGCATGTAAGAAAGGATGGAGAGTTACTTTGGTTCAGGAAACACAATCTTTTCCTTGCTTCCTTTAGCCTCTTAGTTTGACCTCACACACACTTGGAGGAGGTTTGATTTGCTTGACCTAGACACATTAAACAAAACACAAACACATCAATAGAACCATTTCTAATTTCATATAAAGTCTACATAAACTATTTTTAGTTTATGGCATGCTTATGGTTCCACACAAGAGCACAATGAAGTAACTCATATAATCCATGATCTTGGCTCCAATTTCACACTCAATCTAAGTCACATGACTCCATTTAAACTCATTAGAGTTATTACAAAATCAATCTAAGGAGTCAAATACCAAATTACTTTTTTAGGCCTAAAAGGAACCTAAACTTTCAACTTTTAAAATATGATTTCTAAATTCAAACTAATAGTTCCTTTTGTATCTATTATTCATTTCTAGGCCATCTCTATCCTTGGAATTGAAAAAAAAAAAAACTCTAGGTATCATCTTCCTTCTTAGTTTGAGACATAGAGCATATTGAGAGCCCATGAGATTTTGTTAATTTTTCTAGGAAATTTGTTACTTGTGAAGCTTCCTAGATATCTTGAGAACTCAAACATAGTCTTAGACAAACTAAATCATCACTAGAAAGCTCCATAAATCTCTAGGTGCAACCAAAACCCTAAATGCCATAACTTGTTATCTATAGATTCTTTTTGAATCTTTATTGCTCCATATGATTCCTCATGTGAACACTGTATTTTATTTGACTATGTTCCAAAAATAATGACAAAATTAAACTAACATAAAAAAAATAGAAAACAACAATAAAAGAAAGACAAAACTCAAATAGGTCCTTTTAACCCAATAAGCTAAAAGAAAAAAATCAAAGGAGAAAGAACCCAAAAATAAAATTCAAAATAAAAATAAATAACAAACAAGGTAAAAGCCCATTAATCTAAAATTGGAACAAAAAGAAAAAATCAAAGAGGGAGTAACAAAAATTTAAAAATAAAAAATAAAAAAGGACTAGAAAATGAAAAAAATGAATGAAAAGTAAAAACCTACAAAGGAAGAGAGAGAAAAGGCTAAAAGCAAGTTAATAAAAATAATAATAATCAAAAGAATAATAATTTTAAAAAAAGAAGAAGAAAGGCCCTAACCTAAAGCTTGCTTCCTTTTCCTCTGTACCCAAAACAATCAGAGGCCCAGTCCAAAGCCTAAATAGGGAGGTCTAAGGAAAAAGTCGAGCATCTTTAAAACCAAAAAAAAAAAAAAAGAAGAAGAAGAAAGGGAAAAAAAAAGAAAAAAAAAAACAAGCAAACACAAAAACTTTCATCCCAGATTCCAATTTATCTTACTCGAAAATTACCCAAGTTTTGAAGCCTATAGAAAAGTTTAAAAAAAGGGGGGGAGAAGTAAAAAACAAAAAAGAGAAGAAAAGAAACCCATTCTTTCCTAGTAGGCTAATATTAGATAACAAGGAAAAGAGAGAGCGGAAATACAGCCCAATAAAATGGGCCGAAAACAAAAAACCCTACATGTTTGTGCTAAACTCTCGATGGGCCTGCTTAACCCAACCCAGATCCATTCATCATAAACCCTACCCATATTTTCTTCAGTGGTCCCTTCCTCTTACATAATTTTAGTGGAGACACAGAAGTAACACGGTGGGCCAGGATAAAGGGGGAGAGCAAAGTACGAACACACAGACAGATGCTTAGAGCAGTGGCTATTTGAAAAGTAGTGGTGCGAGAAAATGATCTCTTCCATGTTCCCTGCGAATGGTCTGGCAAAAGGCAGTTAACACATGCAGAAGGGAGAAGAGAGATGAAGGATATAGGAAGGGTTTCTGGGGGTTCTTTTAGGAGCTTCTTTTCTAGAGTTAGCTTCGGGGAGGAAGAGAGATTGAACTAGCAGATGAGAAGTCGTGGGATTCTTGAATGGAGAAAAGAGAGTGAAAGAGAGGTCGAGGGATTTGAGGATTGGAGAATGATAGATTTGAGGTGTTCCTTTTGAGTATGAATGTTTCAAGAACAAAGAGCCATAATAAGAGAAAGCCGAGGGAGGAATTGAAGGAGTAGAAAAATGAGTTGCAGAGACTAGCAAGATGAGGGGAGGACCAAAAAATCCAGAGGATAATTTTTGTGGGCTTTTTTGTTTCTTTTGATTCTGCGTGGAATGAATTTAAGGGAAGCTCACTAAATTTCAAAAAAAAAAAAAAAGAACAAAAACAACTCTCAATAGTTGGAGAAAGCAGAGAGCATTGAGAACTCGTTTGAAGAAGTGAGCGTCAAGGGTTTGAAATCTCAGGTGTGTTCTTATGAATCAAGAAAGTTATTTTGATTCCATGACCTTATGTTCTTGCTTTGCATACACCTAATTTGTTTTGGTCCCTATTGATTGAGATTTTAATTCTAGTTATATGGTTTGCCTCACTCAATTGGGTTTGTATGTGACTAGGCTAGTGGCTGAGATTTTATAAACTTCTCTCATTATGATTTCTCCACTGCTGCATGAGCATTGTTTGCTACGTTAGTTTGCACCACATGTTGATACCCATATATTTTCTATGGTGGTGTGAAGTTAGGAGATTAAGGTGCTTTTAATCTCTATTTGCTGCTGTTGATATGAATATGGTTCCTAAATGTTTAACTATCAAAACCAATATGTTCAGTGTTTTGGTTTGACCTTGGATTTACACGATGAAAAAAACTAATGCTAGCTTGACATAAAGTCCTATTTTTGACTTGAGATTGGTTCTAGATTTTGCTTACAATTTTCTTTACTGTGTGTCATTACCAGAAGGGAAAACTTAAATTAATTTGCCTTGTCAAATGAAGATATGTTGGATTTATGCATTTTGCTATCTGGTATGTGTTATGCCTTTACATCTGATCAAATTAAAGCATTGTTTTGCTTCTCAAATGTGTCTTGATCTCACCTAAGTTTGAAATGAATCATGATTTATGCTCGAAAGTTTTCCAATAAACTTGAATTAGGACTCTAAGGGTACATGGAGTATTTTAGGAGGTTATTAGGTAGTAACCACAGTTGGATTCCAATTGGAGTTACACTGTTTGTATAGTCTTAGATTGGATTCTCGGATTTATTTTGAAAAATTTCATTCCATAGTCATGACTTGGTAGTAGGACCAGATAATATATGTGAAATGAGATGGCTAAAGAGATTAGGAAGGTTGAAAAAAAGATACTTAGGGAATCAAAGGGTTTTGGACCTAGGGATAAAGAATCTTGATGGTGGGATACAAGCATACAAGATAAGCTTAAAGTTAAAAGAGAATGTTATAAAGCATAGTTTTTGTGTAAAAGTGAAAAAAATTAAAAAAAAATGTAAAATAACTAAGAAAGATACTAAAAAAGCAGTGAGCGAAATGAAAGTTAAGGATTTTGATGGATTATATCAATCTTTAGGTACTAAAGTTGGGAAAAAAAGTATTTATGAGCTTGCTAAAAGTAGAGAAAAAAAGACAAGAGATGTTAACTAAGTGAGATGTATTAAAGATAAAGAAAGAAGAGTCTTGGTTACGGAACAAGATATTAAAGAACGGTAGAAGTACTATTTTCATAGGCTTTTTAATGAAGGACATGGGTTTTCATTACACTCAAATAACCAAGACACCATAGAAAAATATCAAAATTTTACCTTTTATCATAGGATTTGAGAGGCGGAGGTAGAAGAAGCTTTGAAAAAGATAGAGATTGGTAGAATAGTAGGACTAGATAATATACCTATTGAAATATGAAAATGTTTAGGAGTGAAAGGTGTAAGTTAGCTCACAAAGTTATTTAATAAGATTATGAGATCCAAGAGAATGCCAGATGAGTAGAAGAAAAGTGTTTTAATTCCTATTTATAAAAACAAAGGGGACATACAAAACTGTGTAAACTATAGAGAAATTAAACTCATGAGCCACATTATAAAGTTATGGGAGAGGGTTATTGAACAAAGATTAAGGCAAGAGACTCAAGTTACAGAGAATCAATTTAGTTTTGTGCCTAATAGGTCGACTATGGAAGTGATATACTTGTTACGTAGATTAATGAAGAAATATCGAAGAAATAAAAAAGATTTACATATGATGTTATTGATTTAGAGAAGGCATATGATAGGGTGCCAAGAGATATTTTGTGGAAGGCTTTAGAGAAAAAAGGAGTTCATATTGCATATATTCGAGCAATTCAAGATATGTATGATGAGGTTACAACTAATGTGAGAATTCAAGGTGGGCCCATTGAGGATTTTTCGATAACTATTGGCCTACATCAAGGGTCAACTTTAAACCTCTATCTCTTTATTTTAGTTTTAGATGTGCTTACTGAACATATTCAAGAGTTAGTGCCACAATATATACTCTTTGCAGATGATATAGTCCTAGTTGAAAAGTCGAGAGAGGAAATAAATGATAAGTTAAAAATATGGAGACTTGCTTTGAAAGATCATGGATTTTGTTTGAGTAGAAGTAAAACGGAGTATATGGAATGTAAGTTTAGTAAGAGGCACAATAATTTTAATGTAGAAGTGAAAATCGAAGAACACACCATACCACAAAGTCACTCGGTTTAAGTATCTTGGGTCTATCATACAATATGATGAGGAAATAAAGGAAGATATAAATCATAGAATTCAGGCATAATAGATGAAATGGAAAAGTGATTTAGGTGTTATTAGTGATAGGAGAGTGTTACTTAAACTTAGGAATAAATTTTATTGTACAGTTATAAGACCGGCAATGTTGTATAGGACTGAATTTTGGGCAATAAAAGGTTAATATGAGAATAAGTTCAATGTCGCAGAGATAAAAATTTTGCGTTGAATGAGTGGACATACCAAATTAGATAGAATTAGAAATGAGTACATTAGAAAGTTAGGGTTGCATCTATTGTAGAAAAGATTATGGAATCACGTCTTATATGGTTTGGACATGTGTGGAGAAAACTTATAGAAGCCCCAGTAAGAGGAGTAGATTAGATAGAGAGTAGTCCAATAATTAGATGTCGAAGAAGACCACAAAAAATTATAGGCGAAACTATTAAGAAAGATTTATATTTAAATGGTCTATCTAAATATATGATTTATAATAGAACTTTATGGCGTTGTTTGATCTATATGGCCAACTCCACTTAGTGAGAAAAGGCCTTGTTGTTGTTGTTGTATAGTCATGACTTGGCAAGCATGAAGGGATATGCTTTGTTTATGAATTTTCATTTACTATGATATATCCATGTTGTATATGCTATTGAATCAGTACTAAGCTGCCAATCAGAACCACTAAATGAATGATCTGTTCACTTTTGGTTAGTTCAATGCTATAATGTGCGTTGTGATCTCTTGAATATGTTTGTTGAATCTTTGGAAAGACGTACAAGTTTATACTATCATGTTTAATTAGATTGGACCCTACTTGATTTTATATATTTGGAATTGTTGTGTGACATTGTCATATTTTTTGCATGAGATAAAACCATTTTGCATCGAGTATGACTGAGGAGCATAAAGCAATTGATGAATATAGTGGCAAGCAAGGGATTGGAAATGGGCTCTTCTAAACTCATGACTAGTGGAAGGATATGGCATGACAAGCACAGGAACGTGAGACAATGCTGATCTAATTAGAGAGAGGAATAGGATTGGAGAAAAGCAAAAATGCAAACAAATGATGTCTTTCAAATTCCCATCCCTTTCATTTTTGTAATTATTATTTGAAATAATGTACTGTTTGTTTGGCTGTTCACAGAACATACACTATCACAAATTATCTTATACTTGTACATATTTTATTTCAATTTTTATCTTACTTATATTTTTTTTAGAATTGTCGTGTGATATTTTATATCTTCTCAGGTCTATAAGAGTTAACTAGAGTATTATATGGGACAACAAAGTCTCCTTGGCACTTATTAGTTTTCTTATATTTGCAAATTTTGGGTTTCAATGATCCACCTCAATTCAATTTTGGTTTCAAAGAAACATATTCAAAAAAAATAGGGAAAAGAGAATTTTAAAAAAAAAAAAGTTTCCAAAAAATAAATGGTTTATGAAAAATAAAGCACATTTCTCTTTAAAAAAAACTCAAAAATTAATTAAGGAACATAATTTTTCAAAAATAAATAAACCTTTCCCCTTCGAGAAAAAGAAAAGTAATAAAAGAGAATAAAAAGTATAATTCAAAAGGAAGGAAAAAAAAAGAGAGATAGAGGTCAAAGATTAAAAATCAAATGAATTCTGTTTCCAATGGGAGCATCTCTCCTGATTTTCTTGTGAGAAAAAAAAAGGTTTATTAAAAAATTAAGTTTTAACAAAAAAAATTATTTCTAAAAATGAAGAAAAAATAATAATAGTTCAACATGCAAAATTAATTTTTCCTTTCTCTTTGAGAGTTAAAAAAAAGAAAAAAGAAACCAAAAAAAACAAAAAAAAATAGAAAAAAGGCAAAATTAACAAATAACAAAAGAAAGAGAAAATAAGAAAAGTAAGTGAAGATTTCTTTTATATTTCATGGAAATGAAAAGTCCTTTTTAAATGAATAAAAAGGGGAATAAAATAAAAAAATACAAAAAAATACAAAATCTAACAAAAAATTTTCAAAAAAAAAATAAAAGAAAAAGAAAATCAACAAGAAATTCATCAAAACAAAAAAAATAGAAAACAAAACAAAACAAAAATTAGAATCCTTTAGATGAATGAAAAATCAAGAGGAAAATGAAAACAAAAAAGAAGAAAAATTAAAAATGAGAGAAGAAGAAGGAAATAAAATTAACTTTGTTTTTAGTAAACCAAAACACATCAATTAATTCTAAATCCATTTTATTTGCTAAAGGTAAAAGTAATTCTTATTTTCTTTCTCTTTTCACACAAAATAATAATAAAAAAATAAAAATTAGAAATTAAAAAAAAAAAAGAAGAAACAAGAAGACAAAAATAAAAGAACTAAACACTAACTAACAAATACAATTTTCGTTCAAACTATGTAGACTTTGATCCCTCTAAAGGGTATGTAGACCCTAAACTCTCATCTTAGATTAAGTCTATGCTTGTAAATAAATATTTTATTTTAATTTTTATTTTCTTAATTTATTTAATTTCATCTCTTTAATTTCTTTTCCTTTTTTTAACTTTTATTTTTATTCTCTTGAGTTTTTTCTTCCATTTTGCATGTAATTTGTTGGGGAGAATTAAAATAGAATCAAGGTTATTTTAATTTTATACAATTAACTTATTTTATACAATTAACTTAAGGTAACCGTTTTTAGTAACGGGTGTAGTGGGGTGCGTAACACTTTTACCACTCACAACCGACTCCCAAATCCAAATATGGTTTGTAGACCATTTTTCAAACTAAAAAGATTTTTTCAAAATTTTGCCTTTTCAAAAATTAAAATTTTGGTGACAACTTTACTACTATTTTAATTTTAATTAAAAGGAAGGGAAAAAAAAAGAGATAGAAGTCAAAGATTAAAAATCAAATGAATTATGTTTTCAATGGGAGCATCTTTCTTGATTTTCTTGTGCAAAAAAAAAGGCTTATTAAAAAATTAAGTTTTAACAAAAGGTTACATTTTATAGGAATGCCAATTTATTCAGGAATTAAACCTAGAAATTTTCTTTTAAAAAAAAGTATTTGTAAAAATGACGAAATAATAATAGTTCAACATGCAAAATTAAATTTTCATTTCTCTTTGAGAGTTAAAAAAAAAAAGAAAAAAAGACAAAATTAACAAATAACAAAAGAAAGAGAAAATAAGAAAAGCAAATGAAGATTTCTTTTATATTTCATGGAATTGAAAAGTCCTTTTTAAATGAACAAAAGGGGAATAAAATACAAAAAAAAAACAAAACAAAAACAAAATCTCACAAAAAATTTTTCAAAAAAAAAGAAAAAAAAAAGAAAATCAACAAGAAATTTATCAAAATAAAAACAAAACAGAAAACAAAGAAAATAGACAAAAACAAAACAAAACAAAACAAAAATTAAAATCCTTTAAATGAATGAAAAATCAAGAGAAAAATGAAAAAACAAAAAGTTAAAAATGAGGAAATAGCAAAGAAATAAAATTAACTTTGTCTTTAGCAAACTAAAATACATTTACTAATTCTAAATTCATTTTATTTGCTAAAGGTAAAAGTAATTCCTATTTTCTTTTTCTTTTTGCACAAAATAATAATAAAAAAAATTAGAAATTAAAAAAAAGGAGAAACAAGGAGCCGAAAATAAAAGAACTAAACATTAACTAACTAATACAATTTCTGTTCGAACTACGTAGGCTTTGATTCCTCTGAAAGGTACATAGGCTTAAGGCTCTTATCCTAGGTCAAATCTACCCTTGTAAATAAATATTTTTTTTTTAATTTTAATTTCCTTAATTTTATTTCTTTAATTTCTTTTCCTTTTTTTACTTTTAATTTTATTCTCTTAAGCTTTTTCTTCCATTTTGCATGTGAATTGTTAAAGAGAATTAAAATAGAATTAAGACCATTTTAATTTGCACAATTAACTTAGAGTAACCTTTCTTAGTAACGGGTGTAGTGAGGTACCTAACACCTTCCCCACTCATAACAGACTTTAGAATCCAAAACTAGTTTGTAGATCATTTTTTAAACTGAAAAGATTTTTTCAAAGTTTTTGCTTTTTTAAAATTAAAATTTTGGTGACGACTCTATTACTATTTTGATTTTGATTTTGATTTTGGTTTTCATTTTCCTTGAAAATTTAAATTTCTTTTGAATTTTTCTTTTCTTTAAGGTGCCATGCGATCGCATTTTTTGGTGTGATACCTCATGCTTCAAAACCCCAATTCCTATCAAGTTTGGATCAAAACAAAGTCTCTTAGATACATCTCTAATTCTAGCCAAAACATGAAGACAATAGGAAGCTAAGAAGAAGCACTTTGAGCCATGGTTTCTTACCTTATTTCAAATTCTTCTAAGAGAGCTTTATTATACTTCCAAGCTTTCCTTCAAACTCTCCTTCTCCTCTACTGAACTAGTCACAAACATGTCCAATTAAGTCACCAAAACCATGAGAAAAAAGAGGAGAAAGAGGAGAATAAGTTTGGTAAAATAAGAAGTATGAAAAAGTAAGTAATTCTTACAGTTTCAAGGCCTATTTCTCTTCTCTTTGCTCCCTCACTTATTGCGCCACTTTGAGCTGTCCTTGAATCTATTTTGCACTAGAGGAAAGTCGATTAGAGTGTAGGGTAGAAGTGGAACATGATTTTAAAATGGCGAAGGCTCACTTATAACGTTTTTCAAAATTTTGATTTAGTCCATCATCTTGGTTCTTTCCACATTTCAACTCTTTCTTGAGAATCATCTTTTTCATCATAAAATTTAGGTCTTGTAATTCATAAAATTCCTTTGATTTCACTCAAATTGGATTTAAAATCTTACTGAACGGTCTAGTTAAAGTATTGGTTAATCAACACTCAAAAATATATACTAGATGGATTTTGACCATTTTAAGGGTTCTTATAATTTTTAAGGTTTTTGAGAATCTTGAGAAACTCAATTTTTTTATTTAAAGATCCCTGCTTTGAGTTTTATGAAAGTTACCTGAAATTATGAAAATGCCATTGGCCTCTGTAGCTCTCCATTTGGTCATTTTGGCTTTGGTTCTAGGCTATCCTCAAGCTCTAAACCAATTTTAAAATGTTTTAATTAACATCTTAATCTCATTTAAACTTAATTTACCTTACTTTAGGGTGTTCTCATACCAGTTTATTAGGTTTAGTTCAGTTTATGAATTACTCGTCATTACAAAGAACAAGGGTTAAAATGGATCCTAATGAGTCATCTTGCATCATAAATTAATATATGTATGCTAAGCTAGCCCATGTTCATTAATTTGTGGATGTAAAATCAAGGAAGACTAAGGAAAAGAAAAGAATCAAATGGATTAATGGTAGTTTCAAGCTTCTCGATCTATAAGGTAACTTTATCTCCCTATCTTGCATGCATTTAAATGTTTGAATGAGCTAAAATACTTATATGTGTAGTTGCTTGATGTATTTATGAGTTATGCTTTGATATGGTTTTCATCATGAGTTTTATGCTTGAGTATTGCTATATTTTTGGCTCCTAACTCCTTATGGTAGGGAATTGAGTGTAATAACTCTTCCTTAGCCTAAAGTTCAACTTAGTTAAGCCTAGGCAGTATGTTTAGATGTCATGGCTTGATGAGAATTGAGATTTTATGCTAAAAGTGTGTTTGAGTTATATGATGTATATGATTGACATGCTTGCATCACACATTGTATTTCCTCATAACATTCTTGCATGTATTTATATGGTTAAGATTAGCTACTAAAATTCTCCCCAGAATCTCAGCCATGTTTCTCTTACTAACCATTTTAGGGTCCTTTAGTAAGGAAATGGAAAATGAGAAGCAATAAAGTTTAAAGTTCATGTACTTAAAGCCTTTGTTGTAATTAATACTTGAGAATATATATGACACATTAGCAATAATATACCTTATATGCACAAGAATATGTAATGTTAACTTATGTATAAGCATGAGCATATCAATATATACATTTTGATGTAAAATGTCGCCATGTGTACATGTTATCCATATTAAAACCCATGGAGTTGGATATGCATGAATGGGTAGTAAGCAAATGTATATATGATGAACCTTATGGAAATGACAAGGTTATGTGATAGGAACATGTTTATGAGTTTAAGAACATGAATATGAGCCATTTTGATGTATGTTTGGATGGTTGGTATATGATCTCATGTATAGGAAGCGACATGGTTTATATGTACACTTGGATGTGGAATATTCATATTTTGATGCAAGCCTTATTTCATGCATTGGATGTAACACCCCAAAATTAATTAAGGTGTTAATCATAGATTTAGATTAATTAGGAATAATTAATATGGGATAAGTGGGTAAGTTAAATGGATGGTAATTTTGAGAAATAAATCAATAATATGAGTTGAGAATTAATTGGGATAGAAACTACATCTAGGCCCAAATTAATGTAGGAGATCATGAGAAAAGGCTTATAAAGGCCCAATGATTCTAGATGCAAGCCCAACTCCTTATCATGAGACTTGGGCCAAGAGAGATCACCTAGCAATAGCCTAATTTGATTTAATGAAATAGAGGCCCAAGACCCAAATTTACATGAGCTCTTATAGTTGGCCCAACACACATTATGCAGACCCAAGTTGGATTGACTCTTGGAATTTAGCCTAACCCAATCAAATTACTGTAACCCAATTCATGAAACAAAGCCCAACAAGTGCAAAAATCTGAACCTACAAGGAATTGGGCCATTAGGTCAGCATACCTCACTTAAACTGAAATTGTTCTACAGCCCACTTCACCAAACAAAAGCCCAATAAGCACACATCTGAACTTAAGTGGATTTTGGGCTTTAGGGTTGACTCAAACTCATCTAAAACCCTAACCCTTCAGCCTCTCCTTCA
This sequence comes from Erythrophleum fordii, assembly GCA_032878935.1. NCBI lineage: Eukaryota > Viridiplantae > Streptophyta > Magnoliopsida > Fabales > Fabaceae > Erythrophleum > Erythrophleum fordii. Next base: position 894,856 of record JAVQMF010000021.1, read on the forward strand.
TTTTGCTGAAACTCAAGAGAGGAAATTCGGAGGTTCAAGGGAAGCTAGGGTTCTACCAACATGGAGGCTCCATTTCTCACTTCTAGAGGATGATTTAGCCAAGGTAAGTTATATATAACTTGACCCTCTCATCCTCCTCTTCATTTTGGTCTGATTAATTTCTGGGTTTGAGCATTTTCATCTTCATCTCAAATCTGAAATTTGGTGTTGGGTGATTCCTTGCAAGATTTTCGGACTTGGAGGTTAGAGGGAGGATTAGGTAAGCTTTTTCTTTCCATTTTGTGTATTACCTTGCTGGAAAATGCCCCTAAGGATGTATTATCATAATGGGTTCTGTTATTATGTGAGATTACAAGGAGAGAATGGTGGAAAACTGAATTTTCTGGGCTTGATGATTGAAATGCTATTTTTGGTGCTTCCATGGTGGATTTTCGGAGGTGAGGCTATTAGTGTTGTTAAGTGAGTATTTCCTTCTCATTTTGATGCATTTTCTGTTAGTTTGAGACCCATATAGTTGACCTATGTTATGGGCTCTGGTTTCATGTGAAATTACCCAGAAATTGGAGTGAACTATGGCAATTTCTAGTGGGAGAAAGTTGGGATCTGAAATTAAACCCCTTGGTAATTAGGTGAGTAACCTCTAGTCTGTCATTAGTAGTTCAATTCTTTGGATATTTGATTGTGATTAGAAATGATGATAACTATGCTTGTTATAGGCTTGGTATGCATTCGGATTATTATGGTAGCTAGGGAAAAAGTAATTGGCTTCATTGAGGTAATTGGGGTTATTTTCCTAATTCCATGTATATGCTCATGTTAATCTGCTATTTGTTACACATGCTTGATTTTGAAATGTTAAATGACTGGTTGACTACTTGATTGTTATTGTGATTGGACCTTGTGAGTCCATGGTGGAGCTGTGGTGCGGCTGCCACCCGTGCATGTGCTTCGATCGAGCACCGGGTTATGATCAAACCCCAGATGCACTGAGCCCTGGTTGTGCTCATTATGGAGTAGGTGTCGTGGACGGGCCTCTCCCGATGTTTTTGGGCATTAACATGTTGTGTATGATTGCTGGTATGGGACAGTAGTCATTAGTAGTTCAACTAGTTCATTTGCCAATTGAATTGATGATTCTGATATTGATGACATGAGATTGTCTTGGATTGATTGACTTGTACATATATATGGAAATTTCCTTTTGTTACTGAGATTGTATATCTCACCCCGTTGTAGGCTAACATTTTTAGGGACCGGACCTCTTAATGGCAAGGAGAAAATTAACGAGAGCTGGTTAAATGGTTTGGTAGCACATAGGGTTGAGAGCCTTGTTAAATTTTAATGTAACTAATTTAAAAGTTTTGTATCATTGTTGCATTGCATCATGAATTGCCAAGTGTAGAAGTATTTTGTTAACATAGAATGTAATCCCATGATATGTTCCTTATAGACTTGACTATTAATGCAAGAAATTCCCAATGAAAGTATGATTGAATGACCATTGTGGGAGATTTATAAGTTGCTGACATAAAATCCCATGGATGAGTAAGAAAATCCACATCTAAATGTTAAATGGGTAATGATAGATTAGTTGGATAATTAAGGTACATAATTACCATTAGAGTTGCATAAATTAAGGTAAAATGGCCTTAGAGTGATATTGGAGGGAAATTGGAGAGCATGAGATGAAATCTTGAGAGTTATAGGAACAGTAGGGAATTGGCCGCGGCCAACATTTAATTGGCCTAGGCCAAATAGAAACAGAGAAGAATTGACCGCGGCCAACAATTAATTGGCCTCGGCCAAATGTGGCGAACCTGCCAGGGAAGAAAACAGAGAGCAATTGGCCGCGGCGAATGGTGACGTTAGCTGCGGCTAAGTTTGGGAAGTGAGTTTGGGGGTGTTCCAGAGGGCATTTGGCCGCAGCGAAAGGGGTATTTGGCCGCGGCAAAATGCGTGAAATTTATAGAGGTTTAAGGACTTAATCTGAGAGTAATTGGCCGCGGCGAAAGGGGATTTAGCCGCGGCGAAGATGCTTAATTTCTCATATTCACTTAAAAACTTTAATTTCTTTTATGGTAATACTAAGGAATGATTTAGAAACAATTGTAAGAGGTTTTTGTGAGTTGGAATTAATGGATGGGAGAATCAAAGGCTCCTTATTAAAGATTAAATTCACTTGCACATTTGAATAATTATGGTTCCTTAATTAATGACCCTAGTAACATTAAGGTTTAAATTTTCCCAACATCTTTCGAATATAATTAGTTGTGGTGACTTTCAACGTTCTGATTTAAATTTTATGGCTATTAGTCACATACTTAACCTTTATTATGATTATTAGAAGTTAGGGTTGTTACATTGGATCTTATGAAAATGATGTATAGAATGATTAAAATTTGCTTAAAGTAAGAGAGTGCAAATTAGAGACATATTAGACTACTTTAGAACCAAATTTTGGTTCAAATGAGTTGTAAATTATACCTCTATTCTTAATAGCCCAAATAATCTAGTTTGGGGTTAAAATTTGACATGCAATTAGAGAATTTATAGAGTTTTCTAACAAGATAATAATGGAAATTTTCAAAGCTATATAAAATATTTTCTAAATTTTCAAAGTTGAAAAAATTATGTAGAATTGGCATGTATTGTAGCACCTGATATAGCCATTGTTTTCATGGTTTTTAAAAGGACAAATAAATTCAATTTTACTTAAAATTTTTATAGTATAAAGTTCATAGCATAAGCTTTCTGTAAACATTTAATTTGCATAAATCAGAGTTACATAACTTAAGTTATATATTTTTAAATTTTAGAGCCTTATTATGTTAAAGAGGTCAAATTGGACTATGTGGCTTTCATATGTGAATGGGGTTTGTATCTTGGTTTTATGGATCCAAACACACTTGTCTATGATAGCCAAGAGTGAAAAAGAAGAGGAATTAAAAATTTGACCTCTATAGTTGTAACAACCGGAAAAAGAAAAGGAAAAGAAAGAAAAAAGCTGAAAATTTTTGAAATTCAGAAATTTTCCCAAGTCTGCTCGCAATAGCGAGGAATGGTCTCGCTATAGCGAGAGTGCCTGTTTGCAGTAGCGAAAATGATTCTAGCTATAGCGAGTGCGGGCATTCCATATAAAAACCAGAGGGCTGCTTGCCGTAGCGTGCGCCATAGCGAAAGTGGGGGTCTGGAACTAATACGAGTTCGCCATAGCGAAGGTTAAAACTCACCATAGCAAAGGGAACTGATACGTGCTCGCCGTAGCGAAAGTTAAACCTCGCCATAGCGAAGGTAGCTAATACGAGCTTGCCGTAGCAAAGGTTAATTTTCGCCGTAGTGAGGGTCAGTCCGAAAAAACGTACAAAGCGAGAATTTGACTCCTTTAAATGCCCCAATTCATTCTTTCTCTCTTATTTGCCCTAGACTTCGACCCAAGGAGAGAAAAGAGGCATGGAGAGTGAGAGAGACCAAGAGAAGGAGGAAGAACAAAGGAAAGGTAAGCAAGCTTCTCTCTTTTCTTCTTAGAACCTTGATCTCCTCTCTTTGCCCTCTCTTTCCACGGTTTTGCTTGTGAGATTAGTTGGATTTTAAGCATGAGTCAGAAGAGGGAAAGTGGAAAACACTCTTGAACTTCCTTGTTTTCCTTGAAATATGATGATTCTACAACCATGAGAGCTTGAGAGAGAGGAAGAGCTGGTGACATTCTAGAGAGAGAGAGAGAACCCTAGGTTCTTATGTGTTAGAAGGTTTGCTTTGAATTAAGTTATGAGAGAGTAATTTATGCTTTTTGATGTGTCTAGGCTCAAGTGAAGCACCTCCATCAAGGTGTGATTGTGAACCTAAGAAGGGAGAAGAGAAATTGAAAGGGAAAGCTTGTGTTGGCTCATAAGGTAGCTCTCTTTTCACTCTTTCTTGTTGCATTCTTAGATATAATGGTCATTGTATGCTTGTGTATATGCTTATTGTATGGAATATGCCATATGCTATTGCTTTGATGCATTGATACCAATGTGCTTATGTGTTGGATTGTGAGAATTACTCGAGTGAGGTAGTACCGAAAGTCCCTTGAGATGGGTGAGGTAGAGCCGAAAGTCCCTTGAGATGGGTGAGACAAGGCTAAAAGTCTCATAATCATGTGAGGCCAAGTCAAAAGTCCCTAAACTCGGGTGAGGCCATCCAAAAGTCCCTAAACTTGGGTGAGGCTAGACCAAAAGTCCCTAAAACTTACTTGTGGCATTGTTGTGATTTCCATGGCATGTACAACATGTATTATGTGATTGAGAATGGTAGAATGCTAAATTACATGCTTTAACTTGTTATATGCCTTGATTGCTTCCTTGAATGAGTGCATGAGCTACTGAGATTCCATGAATCTCACCCCTTCCCCTCCCAACTTAACATGCTAGGTGGAGCTCAAGGACAAAACAAGTACACACCAAGGAGCTTAAGAGAATGTTAGATGAATGGTAGCTTTATTTTGGTTATTTTGTTGTAAAGTAGTGCCAAATAAATATGCACCCACTATTTTTGAGATGTAAATGTTGTAACAAGTGTAAATGTATGGATATATGATGTACAAACTATGTAGAGAGCCAAATCAATGGAAATGTGAGTTTTGCCCCTTTTGTAGAATATATGTGATAGTGTATTTTGGCCGTAGCATAGTGAGTTTGGAATGTATGATAATTTGGACCACTTGGACATGTTATATAGACTATTTTCATGCTTTTAAACTTATCCATGAGTTGTTAGAACATGTGGGAGGCCATTTGGACCCATTTGAGCTGTTTTGGGTGCCAAAACCGCCAGATTTGTGAGCTCCATCAAAGTATGACCAAACGAGCTCTTCTTGCCATAAAATTTGGCATGCCTCTTGAGTTTGTAGAAAGCTTCTTAAAAAGTTAAAGTGGGTAATATTTGGAGGTCTAGAGAATATTTGGCGAATTTTTGAAATTGAAAAAAATTGATAGTTTGGTCATGTACTGTTACCATAGGTTAGAATTGAAATCTGTGTCATTCATGGACCAAATGGAGTCCAAATGTCGTAAAATTTTATACACATAAATTAGACAACTACAGTGACATACAAAAACTAGAATCACCTATATCGGAGGTCTATAGAGAGATAATGAGCCTCCTGAAGTTCTGTATCAGTATCAGGAAGCCATCCGACCTCTGTTACTGTTCCATCAGTTTTTGGGATGTAAAGGCTACTGAACTGATCTAGACTTATTTTTCTCCTCTAGTAGACATCTGTAGCTTTTCAAATTGGTATAGTGTGCCTAGATTATATTTTTGTGAATTTAGTTCTGAAGTTTTGAAGTTCATGACAGTAAGCTGCACCAGAAACAGGGACAGTCGGACCTCTGTCCCATTTTTTATGTTAAACATGGTCTAAACACTGAGATTACGATTGGAAATTATTTTTAGTGTAAATTTAACACTTAAAGATTTCTAGAAAGCTAAGGTTTGCTAGATTCTCATTTTTTTCTAATTAGTTATGATTTTCCAAAGTTAGAGCCAAAAATCTGACTTTTGGGTCCATGTGAGAAATTGCATTTTTCTGGTTTTTGGTTCCATACCCGTGGCTTATGGCTTATTTTATGATATCTATGAGTTGTATAAATGGAGTGTGAGTAGAGAATATGAATGATGGGTTCACAGGACCCACGGAGCAAAAGATGAGTGTTTGAAACTCCGTTTTATAGCATGAAAATGCCACGATCGGTACTGATTCTTTGGAAATCATATGAAACTGAGCCCAGTGAGAGGCTAGATAGCGGAAGTATATTATGGTGTTACAATAGTTCAAGTTGAGGTATTAAACAGGCTAAAATCATTGCCTTAAATATGGTAACGATTGGTATTTTGTTGCCATAAGCATAAAATGATATGAGAACTATAGGGTTTTGAGATGTTTGTGTGGGATATTAGCAAAAGTTTTTCTAAAACCTAATAGTAACTTTGGTCTTTTGGAGTTAATTTTAATTTTTAAGATCATTTATTATAAATTTTATAAAACTTAAGTCCTTGAATGTATTTTTTTATTTTTAATTTTATCTCTAATTATTGAAAAAATAATGAAGACAAATTTAATTTTTTTTTGTTATAACAACATTGAACTAGTGTTCTATATCTAATTATTATTTTCATAAATTATTTTACAGAATATGAAAATAAAAATATATTCATCTAAGCCTTTGATCATTACAAAATATTGTCTTTAGTGATCAAGATATGACTAAAGGCACTACAACAAATACTAGTAAATTTTGATAGAAGCTTCTAATTGATTTTTGTTGATATGTTTTGTTTTGTTTTATTTTTTATTTTACATGATCTTTAACAAAATTTTAGTCGCAAAAAAAAAATTGTAGAGTTCCAACTATTGTTAATACTAAAAAGCCATACAAAAAATGATAAAAAGATGCCAAATTCAACCCGCTTAATTGGCTAACTAAATAATTTATCTTTTATTTTTTAATTTTAAAATAATTTTTTATTCATCCTTGCATAAAAAAATTTTTACAATCAGAAAGTTAGTCACTTTTACTTTAATTCATTAATCTTTTAGAACTTTTTTTAATGTTAGAAACTAGTTGAAAAATAACTGTGAACAGATACTTATATAAATTACTTTTTCCTATATTTTATTCTTTATTTCTCTTTTTCTCTTCTTTGCATTTTCCCTCTTACTTTCTGTATGTTTGCATTCTCTATTTTTTCACTCTTTTATTTCCTACTTCCTTTGCAGTTTCCCATGTCTTTGATTTTACTGAATAAATTTGAAATTTCTACATCTGAATATTTGTTTAATTAGAGATTCAGTTTTTGGTGATATGTTTAATTGAAGCTTTAGTTTGTGTTTCTTTAAGAAGTATATATAATTTTTTAGAATTTTTTTTAATGTTAGAAACTAGTTAAAAAATAACTGTGAACAGATACTTATATAAATTACTTTTTCTTATATTTTATTCTTTATTTCTCTTTTTCTCTTCTTTGCATTTTCCCTCTTACTTTCTATATGTTTGCATTCTCTATTTTTTCACTCTTTTATTTCCTACTTCCTTTGCAGTTTCCCATGTCTTTGATTTCACTGAATAAATTTGAAATTTCTACATCTGAATATTTGTTTGATTAGAGATTCAGTTTTTGGTGATATGTTTGATTGAAGCTTTAGTTTATGTTTCTTTAAGAGGTATGTATAATTTTTTAGAACTTTTTTTAATGTTAGAAACTAGTTAAAAAATAACTGTGAACAGATACTTATATAAATTACTTTTTCTTATATTTTATTCTTTATTTCTCTTTTTCTCTTCTTTGCAATTTCCCTCTTACTTTCTGTATGTTTGCATTCTCTATTTTTTCACTCTTTTATTTCCTACTTCCTTTGCAGTTTCCCATGTCTTTGATTTTACTGAATAAATTTGAAATTTCTACATCTGAATATTTGTTTGATTAGAGATTCAGTTTTTGGTGATATGTTTGATTGAAGCTTTCGTTTATGTTTCTTTAAGAGGTATGTATAATTTTTTAGAACTTTTTTTAATGTTAGAAACTAGTTAAAAAATAACTGTGAACAAATACTTATATAAATTACTTTTTCTTATATTTTATTCTTTATTTCTCTTTTTCTCTTCTTTGCATTTTCCCTCTTACTTTCTATATGTTTGCATTCTCTATTTTTTCACTCTTTTATTTCCTACTTCCTATGCAGTTTCCCATGTCTTTGATTTCACTGAATAAATTTGAAATTTCTACATCTGAATATTTGTTTGATTAGAGATTCAGTTTTTGGTGATATGTTTGATTGAAGCTTTAGTTTATGTTTCTTTAAGAGGTATGTATAATTTTTTAGAACTTTTTTTAATGTTAGAAACTAGTTAAAAAATAACTGTGAATAGATACTTATATAAATTACTTTTTCTTATATTTTATTCTTTATTTCTCTTTTTCTCTTCTTTGCAATTTCCCTCTTACTTTCTGTATGTTTGCATTCTCTATTTTTTTCACTCTTTTATTTCCTACTTCCTTTGCAGTTTCCCATGTCTTTGATTTTCCTGAATAAAATTGAAATTTCTACATCTGAATATTTGTTTGATTAGAGATTCAATTTTTGGTGATATGTTTGATTGAAGCTTTAGTTTGTGTTTCTTTAAGAAGTATATATAATTTTTTAGAACTTTTTTTAATGTTAGAAACTAGTTAAAAAATAACTGTGAACAGATACTTATATAAATTACTTTTTCCTATATTTTATTCTTTATTTCTCTTTTTCTCTTCTTTGCATTTTCCCTCTTACTTTCTGTATGTTTGCATTCTCTATTTTTTCACTCTTTTATTTCCTACTTCCTTTGCAGTTTCCCATGTCTTTGATTTTACTGAATAAATTTGAAATTTCTACATCTGAATATTTGTTTGATTAGAGATTCAATTTTTGGTGATATGTTTGATTGAAGCTTTAGTTTGTGTTTCTTTAAGAAGTATGTATAAATAATTGCTTGATAATATTTTTATAAAATATTATTTAGTATTTAATGTTGTTATTTATTGATTATAAATAATTATTTAATAGTATTGATTATTTATTAATTTGTGATAATATAATAGAGAAATATTTATTATTATAGTATTGATTATTTATTGATTTGTAATAATATAGTAGAGGAATATTTATTACTAGATAATATTTAGAAATTAATATTAAATTTTTTTGTGATAATATTTTTGGTCATTTAATGCAGTGAAAAAAATTGTAAGTTATAAGATAATTTTTGTTTATTAGAATTTGTAAGATAATATTTAAATTATTTATTAAACCAAAAGGGTATACTAATGAATTTTTATAAGAGATAAAATATTTTATTATTTTTACTTGTGAAAATAGATCTAGTTTGGTAAATGGAAAAAAAAATAGATATCTATATTCTAAATATAGATATAGAGCATATCTTAGTATTGATAATATACAAATTGATCTTTAAGCAGTTTGCAACCTAGATATTAGTATTAGACAATCCATAGTAAGATTGAATCATCGCCAACTAACATAAATATTGAAACAACATCTAGCTCAAAATTAATAAATGAAAACCATAATAATAGCTGTAAAAGAATGATCTTTGATGCAATTGGTATTAATCAATGTTTTTAAAATCGGACCGGTCATTGAACAGGTGGAGGTACTGGTTCACGGTTCATTGGTCGAATCGTGGTCGAACCGGTGATAATTAAATATATTATTTAAAAAAAAATTTATGTATTAAAATTTTAATATAACAAATAAGTATTAGTAAATTTTAAATATTTGATTACTAATTTAACATTTCTTAAGATATTACAAAAATTAACGTTTAGTTTAAAATAAAAATTATCTATGATTAAAAATTAAGAATATTTAATATTAAATTTTTAAAATTTCTAAATTATATTAAGATTCTACTTATTATTAAAAAATAAAATAATAAATAATAATTTTAGCTAAGTATCTTGATATTTGAGAGCAATATTATTAGGAAATTGAATATGATAAAAAGTAAATATAAAAATAATTAATTATACATATTTTATTTCTCTTTTATTCTCTTTTTTTTAAAAAAAAAATCATATTTCAACTCCCTCATCTTTTTTATTACCTTCTATTTTTAATTTGTCAAAATTATTTAAAATGAATTATTCTATTATATAAAAAAATTAAAAAAAGAAAAAAGAAAAATTGCTTCAAACCGATTTGACCAGTTTTTTTATTCGATTTTTTATCGGTTTTCACTAGTTTTTGACCGGTTCTTGACCGGTTTGACCGATTTTTCAACTCAATCGAACCGGACCAGGGATCGGTTCCCGGTCAAACAGGTCGAACCGGCCGGTCCGATCCGATTTTCCAAACATAGGTATTAATTTTAATGTTGGTAACTATGATGAAGTAGATTATGATGATAATATTAATTAGATTGAGGAACCCTTAAACTTAGAAGTCTACAAAATTTTTGATTTATTATAAATACATACTAGTAACTATTATGCCAGGATGAGCTAATGAGTTTGACCTACTATATAAATGCCAAATATTAAATTTGACAATAATATGTTTCAGTATACTTTTAATTGATTTGCAAGTTTTATAAAAAATAGTTACCCACCTGATAATGTCATACTTGATAATTGATATGAAAAATAAAAGAAGCTAGTATCAAAACCTGGTCTATTTGCTTAAAAAATTGATGTTTGTGTCAATTGGTATATGTTGTATTACAAAGACAACATAAACAAGACAATATGTAAGCTTTGTGAATTATCTTGATATAAAATTAGTTGACTAAGTACGAGACACAATTCTTAGGAGATTTTAATAAAAAGAATGTATTATTTACTAATTATTCCTAGATTGCAAAAGCTTTATGTTTCAATGAATTCTGTTAAGCTTATGTGATGGTATTGGAATAATAGAAGACATGAAGGTGTACCTTATCATTTGTCAGATGGAGAAGCATAGAAACATTTTGATAAAATATATCCCGATTTTGCCATAGCATCATGAAATGTTAGATTGGGCTTGTGTACAGAAAGATTCACTCTTTATAATCAATCTACCTCATCATATTCATGTTGGCCTATGATAATTACTCTTTACAATTTTCCTTTTGATTTATATGTGACTACTCCTTAATTATTTTTTACTCCAATCATTTATGGACTACAAAAGACCAAGATTGATATATTCTTGTAGCCACTAATTGATGAATTAAAATTATAATAGAAGGAAAGAGTATCAACATATGACGTTTCAAGAAAATAGAATTTCTATATGAAAGTAGCATTAATGTGGACAATAAATGAGTTTCCAACATATGAAATATTGTTAGGGTCGAGTTTTATTGGAAAATTAGCTTGTCCTTATTTTATGCACAACTCAAAAGCTTTTACTTTAAAGAATGGGGAAATAACTCCCTATTTGATTGTCTTTAATAGCTTTTGCCCATGAACTATGATTTTAAAAGGAATAGAGATACTTTCAAGAAAAATAAAATTAAAAATGATTTTCATCCCTAGAGATTAGATGAAGAAAAATTGCAGTAACATATGAGTATCCTTCTTAAAGTAGTTTGAATGGAAGAACTTTCACACCATTTTTTGCGAGATTATAGTGAGAGACATTTCCCTCAAGTCATTTTTCCCTCCTTAATTAGATTTTGCTCACCATGTTCATGAATTTTTTTAAAAAAATTTAATGAAGAATTAGTTCATATTGATCCCTCACTAATTAAAGGAGTTTTATTTGCAAGGGATTAGCAAGGAACTAAGGGATTTGAAATTAAACCCCTAAGCCCTAAATCAAAACATACCTCTCATTATGTCATCTCTCTCCCTCTCTCTCTCTCTCTCTCTCTCTTACACACACCCCCACACCCATTATGCCTCTTGCCTTTATGTATTACTTTTGTCACTGTGGCACTACAATTGCCTTATCTCCAGACCATCACCATTGTCCTTTAGCCTTCCCATCATCATTGCACCAATGGTCTGCTATCTTTATCACAATTTGTCATTAGTGTGAAGCTCCTTCATTTTTTTTTTTTCAAATGGTAACAAGAATGGAGTTGAGTCTTGATTATAGAAACTTTTTTATGTTCATTAATTGTCAATGTTCATAAATTCAAGCACCTATGCTCCAATGTAAATTTTAGTTGGTGCTCATAAATTTGTGACATTATACATTAAATAGGTTATTTGCCAAATGCTAAGTTTGAGACCTAATTAATTGACCTTGAAAGTGGTATGTTCTCCCTTTTTATATAGTATTTCTATGTTTTAAAAGGGGTGTGAGATTTATGGGCTTAATGCAAGAGAGCTTGACATTTGATTCCTTATTTATTTAGTGTATTTCACACATTTGACTTAATCATGCTTAAGTAAATATGCTTTGTTTATGGTTGTTAGTTGTAGTAATGGCATTTAGGAGTGTGTATATATATATTTACCTCTTGTGAATTTTGAATGTGAATTGGGACTTTGATAGCTTGCTTATTTAAATATGGTTGGACTTGTCTATTTTGTAGGTTTTAATATCTTTTGGTTCATTTGATTTTAGAATTTGTTAAAATGTTAAAGTAGTTAAATAAAAGTCTTAAATGGACTAAGTAATGACTTCAAGAATTTGGAATAGACATCAGGAATAGCTTGTCTGTGTTCAATAGTGTTAAAACACATGAAAAGGAGCAACCACACAACTTCAATTAGGCCTAGATAAAACTTGAAATCAACCCTTTTCTTTCTTACACATAGAGGTTCAATGTGAGTTTCACTTTAGATAATAAAATGAATTTATAGAAATCAAAATTTTGGATTCTAAATTCAATAAAAGAGGCTTTGATACCAATTGCTAGAAAATAACTAAGAGATTAGTTCAAATAGTACATGACACAATGCAATAATTCATTGTTGGACTTGAATCCCTGTGAGAAGGATAGCAAAGAAAGAGAGAGAGAAAGTAGGGAATAGATGAAACTCTTAAAACTATAGAGAGAAAGATTCAAAAGAGTCCATTAGAATGCCCCTAAGATAAAGACGAGCCTTAGGTAGTATAAATAGCACAACTAGCTTCTGCGTTGTTTCTAGTAGCAACAGTAATATAAGAATATTACTAGCAAGTGCAATAGTCACTTAAGTAATATAAAATGGATTTGAATCCAAGTATTGACCACACAAGGAAATAAGGAATGGTGCAAAAGTTTTCTATAAGGAAGAGAAATGAGATAAAGACACCTAAATATTGACAACTAACCTATAACACACCTAGTACCCCAATGTGCTTGGTTACTAGTAACCAAAGACATGTGCAAAGTGTCAGTGAAGTAAAACTAAAAATAAAAAGATTCAAGACTAAAGATACAAGGTGTAAAAGACTCAAAAGTCAGACTTAGTAGCTATGATGGATACAAGAGATATGATCGTGCTTAATACCCAAGCCTATCATTACACATTAGCAAATTCCTAAGTTGTTGAACATGCCTCACAATTATCAACCTATCATATTAATGATATTCCTTAGGATATTTCTCAAAATCCACCAAAATTCAATTATTAATAAGGCGTGTTAGAGACTAATAAACTTATAGATAGTTCTACCTATTACAACTTATCTATAACACATAAATTCAATCTATTTAGATAATACCAAATATAAAATTTCTTATTTGATATTATTAAAAATATAATCCATTAATTAGTCCAATAATCAATTAATGTTAATCCATAAATTAATTAATATTCTAGCAAACTATGATAAAGGTCATAATCCTACCTTCTCTTTTAATCCAAAGAATGGTAACTCTCATATGGAAATGTGAGTGTGGTCTTAGCAAGTTCATTAACATTAACATTAATAGGAGTGTCGGGAATAGATGAAGTATTTGCTTCTTGAATGATAGACGGATCAACAATCCCATGCTTGATTACAGGGTCATTGATATAATTGCAAGGTTGCTAGCCATTGGCTTGGAAGTTCTCGGGATGTCTAGACCCCATCACTTCTCAAGTTTATGGTACATCGATGGTGTACAAAATATATTGAATTGAGTAGAATCAAGGAGCAAAATAGTATTAAGTGTCACATCCTAAAACTAAAAGTGTGACTAGCACATAGTGTGAGATTAATGCTGCATTCGTAAGCCTAACACAACAAATTGAAACTTACTTCTTATATTATTAAATACAAAAGCTTAACACCAAGATATTAACATGCACATTCATTTGATCATCTCTATATTTCATTTCAAAATCACAATTCAAATTCATGTTTAGCTCCCTGTAGACATTTTGGCACTGTCTTCTCTAAAATTAGGACCTCCTAAGGTTTTTACAATCAACTCATCACAACCATACATCAAAAGAAAGCTTTGCTCTTAATTCCTATTCACTATATGCCATTTATTAGTGGTGAGGGATCTTGGTTGTGAGTTAACTATAACTAGATTATAAGATAAAAATTGCCTACATAGACGAATGCAGGGTTCGCCCAAACAACTGTTAATCCCTACTAGAATATTGAAGAAGATGTTGGCTTAATTAACTATTTGTAATATGAAATGTTCAACGAGTAAATAACACCCCCACAATTTAATAAATGAATAAGAGTATCATATGGAAACATTTTTCAAAGACTTTAGATTTAAAATCATGCCTCGTAGAATTATAAATGAACTTCGAAGGTTCAAATATGAAATAAATGCTAAGTCATGACAACGTGATAATTGAAAATCAGTAAACTAGCCAAAAGCATGTAATTTCCAAGAAATGCCCATAAAGGAGTTTCCAAAATCTAGTACTTTCAAAATCTATCCATTGGAAGGATTTAATAAAGAAACGTAGCAAGTAAATAACAACGCACAATTTAATAAATAAACAAGAGTATGTCATATGGAAACATCTTTCAAAGACTTTAGATTAAAAACATGCCAGATAGTATTATAATTGACCTTACAAGGTTCAAATATGAAATAAATGCTGAGTTATAATAGTGACATAATAGAAAATGAGTAGAACGGCAATAATTTAAGGTATGTAATTTCGAAGAAATGCACATAAATTTTCAAATCCAATTCTTTCAAAGTCTTTCCGTTGGGCCCAAAATTCCATATACAACTGCGATTAATTTAACGTTCAAATTAATTTAAACTTTAATTATAATCCATGTTTATGGATTTATAAAAATCCAACACCTTGAACTAAAATTTGCCATCACACAGAGCAAGAAAAGAATTCTCCCACTAGCTACTTTCCTTTTTTGGATGAACTCCGACCGACTAGCTTTTTTAACAAATATTTATTATATTTCCAGAGCATCGAAAAATTCATTATTATTGCCATTTATATTTTGACAAATAAAGAAATCTCATCTAAAATTTATAATCTAACTCAACTATACTTCAAAATTAAATTATGTGGTTTTTAAAAAACATATAAATAAATTAGATTATGTGACAAAATATAAATGATAATGGTACAAGTATTCAACACTACATGAGTAGTCCCAGCATAAATAGCCAATTTAAGATATTTATCTGTATTATTATAGTCATAAGTTAATTAGCTTGAGATGTAGGCATATTTATTATAATGACAATTTTTTGCCTAATATTTATGTCTTCGGCATACATAATGAGGAAAAAAATGAGATCGCGAAGGTAGCTTTTATTTTCAAAATTTCGCTGCTTTTTTTGGGCCTTTTTAAATCGTTTTTTAATGCCTAGTCATCCATAGCCTTGAATCCTTTGGCTTAATGATCATATAGGGCTGACTTTCTTCCCCGCTTAGATGCTCCTAGAAGTCATCAGTATGTTTGGCTTGAAAAGAATCGAGGAAAAAATAATTTAAATATTTTAAAAATATTTAGATTTATATATAAAAAAATAGTTCTAATAATATTCCCAAGTCTAAGTATCCTTTTGCATGATTTGCACTGACTTGGCCTACTAAAAACGTAATTGAGGACCTTAAGGACCTAATAGCTCACATGACAACAGTCTCAATATTTAAGGTTTCCCCTTTTCATATCCGTTCTCTCCCTCGATAGTTGATGGACCTCCTAAGCAGTGTGCAAAAGTATATAATCTTCCATCATATTTTCAAAATATCAGCACACAAATGCAAAGACTGCAGGCAAAAAAGAATCCAACAAAAAGAATGAAAGAATATATTTATTGCTCAATTCTTTTTTGTTTGAGTACATGAACAAACCTCTCAAATTACCTTGGAAATTTGGTGACCAAATGTCAGACAATTAATGGGAAATTTCAAACAGAAAGAAAAACAAAAAATAAGAATTGGCCACCTTTTTAATGAATCAATATAAGAACTCAAAAAAGACATAAAGAGAGGAAAGCAATACTTCATTATATTGTTTCCCACATATATTTCTTCTAAGACTGCTCTGCATCTTCTTCTTCTTCTTTGGGCTCATCCTTCTTAGGTGGATCTTCTGGATGTGGCTCTTCATCCTCAGCTGCTGGTTCGGGAGGAGGAGTACCAGAGCTGGCACTCCTTTTGTGAGCAGCAGCCTGGAGGACATGGTTATAGTTGCCCTTCTCCATGAAGAGCTGAGCAAAGTGGTGCCTACAGTAGAGGACACCATCAAGGGCAGCATAGGAGGAATGAGTGAGAGGACACCCTGCATGAGCACACCTAAAGCAAGACTTGTGAAGGCACTCCCCTTCCAGTGTCATCTACATCATTAAGCCCCACAATTTTACAGTTAATTACATATCTTAATCCGGATTAGACGAAGCAGTTTATGAAAGAAAATAAGAAGTTAAACCCCAAAAAAAAGGAAGAGAGAAAATTTATATTTTAATCGTTCAAATATCACTAATTTGAGTTTTGTTAATGGATAAATTTTAGGTCAAATTAGTAAATTGGTCTCCTACGTTTATATTTTGCTTCAATTTAGTCACTTGAGTTTTTGTGCCAAATTGATCCTTTAACTTCTAATTTGTATCACAAACTGTTTGCTTTGTCTATCACGCTTATAAGCACGTAAGATGCCATATTAGCCTCATTAGACATGTTTGTTAAGGGAGCTAACAATTTAAGATATATATGATACAAACTAAGAGTTAAATGATCAATTGGCATAAACCAAACTTAAGGGACTAGAACGAAACAATAAATAAATTTAGGCAACCAAAATACTAATTTAACCTAAAATTTGATATAAACTATCACTTAATTTCTTTTATTTTAGTATAGTCCTTTTGTTGGCCTACAAAAAGACTAAGTTGACCCCAAAATCAAGAAATTTGAGGACTCAACTGTATGCTATATTTTTTTTAGGAACAAAAGGCAAATTAATCATATTTTTCAAGGACTACATTGTAAACTTAGTAAATAAATTAAAAATAATAATAATTCAAGATAGTAATTCTAGATTCAAATCTTATTTGAGCAACAACATCTAAGATGGAAAAACCTTTTCCAGAGGATAGACTGTTTTTCCGCAAACAGAGCACTTGTCTTGGGTCCCACTGAACATGGAAGAGAGCTTGCTTGAAGTCCTGGACTGTAAAAATCAAAGTAAGCCATATTTTAGCAGGACTAAGCAAAAATATCTGGAAACTATAAAATAAATTGATCCCAGAGATCCATAAGCTAATGACAGTAAAATGAATGATAATTAATAAAATCACTAAGAATATGCAAAGGTGAGAGAGATAGTGAAAATACCAGATCATTCTTCTCAGAAGACTTTCCTGCCACATTTTTTGTTCATTAAACAACATAGCTTGTTAGCCAACTAGTTTATGGTTGAACAAGCCAAAAAAAAGAAAGAAAGAAAAACAAACAAAGAGATGGACTAAATCTTACCTGTCTGAAAGTTCTTGCTGAAATTGCCAGATTCCTTGAAAAGCTGCTCAAAATGTGGTTTGCAATAGAGTACACCATCCATCCAGGAGTAGCTGCTCATCTGATCAACAAAAAATTGAATTATTGGTATTCCATTTAGGCACATTTAAACCCTTTGCGTGGTGTTAAAAAAAAAAAGTGAATGTTTAACACAATACATATATATATATATATATCTTATTTGGAGGTACAGTATCTTCTGCTGTATACCCCTACACAGCGAGGTGTTAAAAAAAATAAAAGTTTATAGTATATGTATATATATAATGCTCCGGCCTCTTTTTTTTTAAGGGCACAGCATCTTCTGCTATGCAACCCTGCACAATAAAGAATGTGGGTTTGTTTTTTTCCTTTTACAATAACTAAGCGAAGATTTTTTTTGCTAACTACTTTCATTAATACAACAGTGTTGTGTGCACTTGTGTGTGTGTGTTTTGTAATTTAAGTAGTATTAAATTACTGACTTTGCCTAATATCTTCACCACAAATTCTGAATTTTGGCAATAGGAATGTAAGATGCTTCAAAACCATTGACGTTTGGCAATCAACAATGTGCCATAGTTCTCTGCACCTCTGAAATGCTTTGAGTCTGGTTGGTATTCCCAGTTTTTCTTCCTTTCTGATTATGAGTTTTGCAAGTAGTTTACTAAACACCTGCTTGCTTGTGCCGGATTGGGATTCTCTATAATTTTTAAAGTCATTTATAATATAAATTTTGAAAGGAGAAAGACACAACATTTTAAGCTTTAACCCTTAGTATTATGCTTTTTTTTTTTCCTTTATCTGAAATTGGCTAACACTACCAATTTTTTCAAGAAATGCAGAAGATTCAAGTCCGCTACCGTCTGATTTGTCATTACTTGTCAAGATTTTGTGCATGCGCATGGGGACGAGAGGAAGACAAAACATTGATTGATTGCAAATTTAAACAAGGACAATTCTAAGAACAAGAAAAAAGAATTGAATGGAACAAATATAGGAAAAGAAAACAAACTTGACGACCAAGAACAAGCATATATTAGAATGTGTGGGAGAACCGTACCGAAAGAAATCCCTTGCAGTGGCTGCACTTGAAGCAGGATTTATGGTAAGGAGTACCTTCAAGAGTCATCATGTCCACCACATGAACAGTCTTATCACAAGCCTTGCATTTATCCAAAGTTCCAGTGAAAGACATTTTATTTTATTTTTTTCTTGTTTCCTGTTTCCTTACTCAATAAAGATCAGAAAAAGGCTAAGGGAACTTTGTCTTGCTTGCTTTCTTTTATTTCTTGTATTGTGGTGTTTCCCTTTAACCCAGTAAGTCTGAGTTTTAGAAATAAGATGAAAGAGAGACCCCCAGACAAAGTCTAAAAATATGTCTGAAGCAAAAGTGATTTATATCAGATTAAAACGGATTGGATAGAGATAGTAAATCGCTGACAAGTGAATGGAGACCCAAAATATTATGAGGCAAATATGGAAAGTTTATGCTGTAATTTGTGGATGCAATCCCATTACTTTGAGCGAAAAAAGGTTGGTGCTATGACCTTTTCAAGAGTGGAAATTATGGGATGCAACAAAAATAACTATTTCTAAATGTCTAAGCGTTTTACTATGTTGGCAGAAAATGTTATATATAGTATATTGCCATTTTTAATAGGACAAAATTTAAATGCATGATTCAATTTATATACAATTTTAGGTGTTCATTATGGAAGTAATCTAATGAAATTACAAAACATGTTGACAATTTTTTCATTACTTCTTTGATTTCTTCAAAGAAGCTTCCCCATGTCATAATTAATTAAAGAATATAATAACAAGCACGTAATTAAGCAAATGCGTGGAAATTTTGTCTAATTTAATACCATATTAAATATTTTAAATTATGTAAAAAAGATTTTGTTAAATTTTTTTTTTGAAAATATTTTATTTATTCTTAAATGAAAAAAAAAGACTTTTCATTTATTTATATTAGAGCTCAACCTATTGTGTTTACTTTAAATAATATACATTAAATATGTTAATAGAATTATATCTAGATTATACGAATTGCCATCTAAGTCGATGAGTGGAAAATGATCAAACATTAAATTTGTGGAGGAAAATAATGGAGTACATTTGTTACAACTAATAAGATTCAAACTATATATCTTTTTGCATTTAAGTATCATTAGACTTTGATAAATGTGGGTTCCATCCCTAACTGGCTTTTTTTCCCCCACTTCTTACACTCTAGATTAATAATTTTTTATAACCCAAAAAAAAAAAATCAAATTAACTATAAAAGAAACATTTCGAGATCTTAATGCTTAAGGTGTGATAGATGACTACCAAGCCACGCAAAATCAAGTTTAATGACTCTTCTATTTTTTTTTTTGGTAGAATTAAATTTATCACAAATTCAATAATTATATAAATTAAATTGAATTCACTATTTAATTATTTTGCAGTTAAAATATTTATTTTATTTGAATAAATCTACTACCTGTGAGTGTTCCACTCCTTTCCCTCACTTTCTAATCCCTTGGTTTACTATCTCCTTTATAACTATATATATATATATATATATATATATATATAAACAATCATTCTTAAATCTTAATGCCAAAGGTCTGATAGATGACTACCAATTGAATTTAATTGAATTCACTATTTAATCATTTTGTATTAAAAATATATTTATTATTTTTTATTTCAATAAGTCTACTACCTAGAGGTCGTCAAGGTGGTAAGGATACTGTCAACTGTCTCTTGCGCCCAAAAAAGAAAAACAATAAATCTTAAATTTTGCAGAATTCATATAATTTTTATTGTTCAATTATCTTTTAAGTGATATAATTTAACTGGATTGTTAATTTTATAGTACTATATCAAACAAATAATTATAATTTTTTTTTATCACCAAATCCTATCAATTTTTGGTGAGATTGGAAAACTATATTGAAATGTACATTTAAAAAACAGAATTAAATTTAGAAAAAACTTAGACATAGATCTCATATAACTTTGCAGTCAAGTTTTTCCATATAAATATAATAAATGTATAATTTTTACAAATAAATATATGAGTATTATAACTCAGTAACACATGATAAGGTTATAAAAGGTTATATATTATTATAATTTCATTAAAAAACTTGATAATAAATATATAAGAAAATACACCATATATTAATTTTCACAATAGATTACATTTTAAACAAGTTAAACTAATTTAACTTGTGCAAAAAATAAGTATAATAAATGTGATAAGAAAATGTATGAACCTAATATACATACTAATAAAAAAATCTGAAAATAATATCTCATTTATCAGTGATAGTATTAATACAATAATAGATATTACTAATTTACTTCTAATTGGTTTTTAAAATTAAATAAAAATTTGCAGGAAATCATCAAGACGTTGTGAACCAAGTAACCACTTTAGACAATAAACTCTTTGAAGTCAAAACTTTAGTATATGAAGAAATGCTCATATTCTTTATTATGGTAATCAAATTTTCTTATTAGATGAGCAAATATTTAAGGGAAACCAAAAACAACTAAAGAAGAGTTTGATTATGCTAAATTTTTAATTGATTATTGAAAAAATCAAATATTTACATACTTCTTACTCTCAAGAAAGAGAATTTTTACTAAAGAACTATACAATACTTTTATTCATAAAATAAAGATTTTTTGAAGCCCATAATTATTACTATTTTCTTCAATTGTATCTAGTGATGAAGAAAATGGGCAAATAGATTCTGTAGAATAGGAGAAAAACTTTATCTGAGACTAAGAAATTGGAATATGAACGATAAAGAATCAAATATTCCCACAAAAGAAAGCACTAATGTAATAAAATATAACGGAAGAAGCAAATAAATAATGAAGAACCATCAGAATTAGATCCAAAAACAAAACCTTATCCTTAAAACGAATATGGACAAATATTTGTAAAAATTAAAATTGCAGGCTTATTAAGACAAAATAATGATGATATCCCCTTTCAACTACAAAAGGTATAATGGATTTAAATAAACAAAATGTTGTTGTAAATGACACATATTTAGATTTTTTTTAAAAAAAATTTATAATCAATATGAATTATTTACTAATGACTGGGCATCGTCATCATCAATTGCAGTAGCAAATTACAAATTCATGATCCAAAGAAAAAATTTTAGATTATTTAGCAAGAAAATTGCCAGAGAACACTTTATAATTTCATAGGAAATGAAAAGATGCCACAACCAGTAGAACTTCAAAAAAAAAATTCATTAAATAATTTTTATGCTTATAAACAGATCCTACAAAATTTTGAATTAGTGGATAAAATTAGTTCCAATTCCAATATTAATTATACTCTTATTAGATTAAAATTATGCTATATTAGAGAATTTGATGAATTCTCTAAATAATTTTAACATTATTATGTTCAATTAAATTATTTAAATTCAAAATTTTAATTAAATCAATATTTTCATACATTACCTCCTCGTGATGAATTATGTAATCATAAGTATAATTAAATTTTTTTTAAAAAAATCTAATGGTCTAGATACACTAGGAAATAGAATTAGACATGATTCAAGACAAGTAATAAATCATTGCTTGACTATTGAAGTAATTAAACAAATTAAAAATCAAATAGGTACCAAATATTATTCGGAAATTCTCAAAAGCAATTGCAAATTTGGTTGTAAGGAAGTAAGATTAAAACCAATAAAATATAAATAATTTTTTTTTTTGGAGAAACCAAAACTATCAGAAAACAAAATGGATATGTTAGAAGAAGATTTCGAAATCAAAAATGTCTGTAGATATTATATTCAAAATGAAAGGCTATATTGCTCCTCACTATCTTAAAAAGGAAGAATAATGCTAAGAAGATAATGAAATCTCCATATATAAAAGAATTAGAAATATGTTTTTGTGATCGTATCTCTAATAATAAAGTATTATTATTATACAGAGTCACTATCACACGTGAAAGTGAGTTAGATAATTAATTTAATATTATTTTCATAAATGCTAATCATTTTAGAAAAGTTTCTTAAAAAAATTCTACAAATACAAAATTAGGTGAAATAGTTAAAGAATATATAACCATAGAAGATAGTCAATTAACTAAATTAAAACAATTTAATTCTAAAAAAAATTATAAGGTTTCAAATTTAAAATTTTAGAATGTTAAAAATCCTAGATATTGTACTTTAAAATAAAAAAGCCCTAATAAAACAATTAAGGACAAATCTATTGTCTATGCCATAGTTAAAAAAATTGGATTAGACTCATTTGTCAAATTAAAAAACTAGAGAATCAACCATGATTCTAATTTGGTTGACCTTTAAGAAAAAAAAATTGATTAAAAAACTAATGATCTGATGAAAAAAAAACAATAAACCAAGCAATTTAGTTTTGGACTAGTCAAATATGTTTTTGATCTTTTTTTTCTTTTGTCTAAATCAAAGTTTTGATATTCTACAATAGAAATTTATAATATTTATTAGATTCAACACAATTCATTTCATTTAAATTTATTTTTATATATAAAATATTTTAAATAATTTTTACATTTTTAAATATTTATATTTATTTTAAATATTTTATAATATATGTATTTAATTTAATTATAAAATATTATAATATAAAAAAAATAGTTCAACCTTGGTTTCACTATAGTCAGACCATTAAATCATAAACTATTTTATATCTTAGTTCAATAACTGATCTACTTTGTAAAATATTGGTTTGTAGTAAATAAGATATAGGCACATTCAAAATTTAAATCCAATAATTGTTAGGAAAATGATTAATTGAACCTACAAATAATCCACATACTTGTCATGTCTATATAGTAAGATCAACCATGCAAAAATTAAAAAATAAGAAAAGCTATGATGGTTATTAATTATATAAGGCAAAATTATAATTTAGAATTTAAATTTAATGGTTAATTTATTATTACAAAGATGTGTTGGTTACTCAAATTAAATAAGCAAAAATATTTAATGAATTTGATTGTAAATATAAATATAATCAAATTAAATTAAAAAAAATTATATGTAGTTCTTTATATTTTTGTTATCATAATTTTTAATTAAAATATAATAAATATATAATTTTTTAGTAATAAAATGACAACTATATATTTTTTAATTAAATTATACTCTTGAAGCTAGGAGGAGGACCGGTAAAGATCTTAACTCTCCAGCTTTTTATAATTTATAATACTTATATAAAAATTTTGGTAAAAGTCAATTATGAACCCCAAAAAATAAAATTTGCATATAAATCCCTCATAAAATTACATATGGCCCTTCAATCTTTTTGTTTATTTTATTTTTCCTCATTCCTCCACTCAAAATAATATTTACTCTTTCTTTTTATTAAGATATTTTTTTCTTCTATTATTATATCCTACATTGTTGGCCCACTTTAATTTTTTTTTGCTTTTGTATCTCAGCCTATTATTATTAAAAAAATTATATATTTATCATCTTTTAATTAAAAAACTTAATATAAAAATATAAAGTACACCCAAATCAGAAAAAGTTACGATGGTTATTAATTATAAAAAGCTAAATCAAAATTTAGAAATTAACGTTTACTTTATTCTTAGAAAGATGTGCTGGTTACACAAATTAAACGAACAAAGATACCTGATAGATTTGATTCTAAATCTAGATATGATCAAATTAAATTAAGGAAAAAGATTTATACATGATTTTTTATATTTTTTTTAATCAAAATTTTTAATTAAAGCATAACAAATATACATGAAAGTTGTCATGTTTAAAGACGGAACTAGGAGGATTGGTAAAAGCCTTGGACCTCTAGCTTTTTATAATTTATAATGCTTATATAAAAATTTTGGTAAAAATTAATTATGACCCAAAAAAAATAAAATTTATATATAACTCCTCATAAAATTACATATGGCCCTTGAATCTTTTTGTTTATTTTCTTTTTCCTCACTCTTCCACTCAAAATAATATTCGCTCTTTTTTTTAGTTAAGATATTTTTTTCTTCTTTTATTATATCATGGGTGTTGGCCTCCTTAAAAAAAAATTTTATCTGCACCCTTGGTCATATTAATATTAAAAAAATTATTTATTTATTATGTTTTAATTAAAATATTTGATATTAAAAATACAAAGGAGTACATCTAAATATAATTAACCGATGATCAAAACTTTATATTGCTTTTAATGTTCCACGTAGATATTACTAATAGACTATAGTATCATTTAGGCCATGTATAGCACCAGAAATATTTAAAATATAGGTTGATGAAATCCTTAAAAATAATAAATTTTTTCTGCATATTCTATCATGGTGCAATCTAAAGTGACGAAAGCGAGACAAGCGATGTATGGGTGAGCTAAAGGAACAAGATCGCAATAGATAAGGCAGCATTTAATTTTATTGGTTAGCACACTGCGCATTCTATTCTCAAACGAGTCCAAACGGGTGAATTGCGCGTGCATGGCACCGCAAATTAAAAATTCAGATAACTAGAGAAGAATATATGAAAAAATTACAATTTCAGATCATAAGTTAAGATATTTATATTACAATATTTTAAAATCAAAATTTTAAATTATTTAAAAAAAATTATAGTTTAAAATTTTAAGTTAATTTTTTTAGTTTTAAAATATTTTAAAATTTAATATGTATTAATATAAATATTTTTAATTTGAATATTAAAACTATACTTTTGCCAAATTTAGGGGTGTTCCATTTCACTAGAGAAAAGAACAGCATATTGAAACATGATGATAACCCCACGAACCCACGTACAGTAGACCTGTTTTTTTTTTTTTTTTTTTCTCAGTACGCATATCAGAATGTAATTTCGATACACGAAAAGATCCAAGTAGAACAACGGTTACCTTTTTTTTTATTTTTTGGAGGTATTACAAATTGAGAGTGCATTCTAGATTTTTTTTTTGATCAGATTTATGTTTGGGATTAAATATTATTTCTTCTGATCTCATATATATATATATATAAATGAGATTTTTTTATATTTGATTTAGTCTTCTATATATAAGAAACAAATTATCATATTAATTATAATATTCTAATTATATTTTTTATTAAATAAATTATTCAAATTATAAGTAGTGGTGGTCATTACTTTTAAGAAGAAAGTGTATATATTAAATAGGAATATTTTTAAAAAATAATTTTTATTTGAAAAAAAATTAAAAAAATTAATTATTTTTAACTAATTTTTTAATATTCATTAATTAATTATTTATTTCTTATATACGACAAAATATTCTCCAATGATTCTATATGCGATCTTGATTAAGAGTGTATTCTCTTATATCCTTTCACTTGGGACTTCTTTCCATGGATGTGCTCCTCCTTTAAGTGTGCATAAATTAAAATGAGAGATAACACCATTATTTGATTCAAAATTTTAAAGTACTATGTTTATAAGTTTTTTCTTTTTATATATTTCTTATTTAATTTATTGTATCCGATATAAAATTTCTTTCTATTCTCACTCACATTTAAATCCAATTTTATTATCCTAGCACAAATAATATTCTCTATTGGAAATAGTACTCTGCAATGTAAAATAACGTAATTTGATGAGAAAAATATCATTATTCTTTACTAATTGGATTAACTCCTGTGAAAGAGTCACCCAATTTGAATAATAAAAGAAAAAACTGTCTGTTACGGAATTTTTCAATAAAATTAATATATGTAAAAAGAAAAACTTTTCAAAAGAGTTATTAACGTATTGTTTAATTATTATATTTTATTAAAAATAATAATTTTCCCCCGATTTAAAATTTTACTCTTAATATTCTCAAAAAAAAATTCAAACATAATAAAAAAAATATTTCTTATTAACTGAATTAATTCCTTTATATTACTTTTTAAGATCATCCTAACAAGAATAATCCGGACAAAGCTTTTTCCCCCACCAGACGTTGCGTAGTTTACTGTTTACCGACACGGACAACACACGGCGGAATAAGCGGAGAGTGCATGCGGGGAATAACCAAACCCACCGCCCTCATAATGAGATGCCTTCCCAACTTTTTTTTGTTGCTTTCACCCCAAAACACTTCCATTCTTTTCTTTATTCCCTTGGAAAAAAATACAGTTGAAGATTCTAGGGTTCAGTTAATACACATAATAAAATTAAATTAAAAAAATAATTTTAAAAATAAAAAATTATTTACCTCTTAAATAATATTAAATAATAATTATAAAACATAATAATTATTGCCCAAAATTTTTAAAAATATATTCCTTTTCATGTGACATACCAAATAGGTTGCAAGTTAAAAATATTTTATATTAAAAGATCTTAAATTTTAAAATTATTTTAAAAGATTTAATGATCACAAATTTAAACTGTACAAAAAAATTATAATTCAAAACTCTAAGTTAAAATTTTTTATTCTTAAATCATTCATAATATTTTTATATTTTTAAATCCTTCCATATAAATATTTTTAATTAAAATCTTTAACTGTAACTTTTTCCGTTCTCTTTTAGGCTAATCCCCTTTGAGCTTCGTTACTTGTAAAAAGAAAGAACAGCCTGGTTATGGAATAATACCTAGGAATTTTACAAAAAAAAAAAAGAAAGAATTAAGAATTAAGAAAGAAAATGATAGGAGTTTCAAGTTCATAAGTTGGCTCCAAGTCAAAAGAGCTGGCTATCATCAAGGAATTAGTTGCTATATATGCTAGCTTTTCTTTTTCCTGTGTTTTTTTCCTTTTGATTTAGATAATGAATTAGCATCCAGCTTTAAAAGATGTGAAAGTTGTGATAAAGTGGGATTCATTATATGCACTCAAGTGTTATTGATTAATTTATTTTATCAAAAAAAGGAATTGTCTATATTGCCAATCAATAATCATACATAAGACAATATATGATAGAAAATTTTAAAATACTCATTATTCAATCTTTTTAAGTAAAATTAAAATCTTGATAATCTTGACGTAATGTTTTATTTCTTAAATTATTATAAAAATAAAAATATATACACATATATTAAAATTATAATTAATCATATAATTATATTTTATATCTTTATTTTTTAATTATTTTCTTTTCAGGTTTGTTTAGCTTCCTCCCATAATTCTAACCAAACCTTTCACTTTTGCCGGCTTTCCCTATTTTGCTGTTCTACTATTGGATTGAGGAGAAATTTTTGCATCTGTTAAGGGCGTGTATATCTAATAATTAGAATCTCTTTATATATATATATATATATATATATATATATATATATATATATATATATATATATATATATATATATATATATATAATTGTAGGTAAGTACATTTAATATATCTCTAAATTTAAGAATATTTTTTAGATTGAGAAGAGCAAGAGATTAGTAGAAAATCCCAAACCGTGGGACCTACCTACTGAAGAGACATTATCCGCTGGATCCAGCGTGAAGTACCGACGTCCAGTAATACGCCATCGTATTAATGCATGCTAGCGAATCCATTCATTCCCCTATACGTGGCACCCTCTTTCTCCCATTACCTGTATTACCTGTCGGCAATGAGGAGCAATCATACCCTACATCTACAGCCATCCTTCCTTCTTACACCCATTTCAAAACCACACGTCTTCAAATTTTGTTTGAAAGATAAATTTTAAGTAAAATATTTCATTTTTTGAAGGAATTTTTGTTAAATACCTAATTATATAGTAATAAGTTATTTTTATTGAAGAAGTGGGTAATAAAATTTTAGAAATTATATTTATATTTTTTTTATTTCAAATTAAATATCTTTCCTAAGCAATATATATTGAAAATAACTCCATCGTGGATATGATATAATAAAATATTATAAAGACACTCTACAAAAATGAATGGAATTTTATTTTATCTTCCAATTATAATTTTAATCTCAATTTACTTCCTTAAATATTTTCTTATTATTTTACTACCTTGATTTTATCCTTTTATAAATAGAAAAATGATATTATAACATTTTTTAAATAAGAATATTTTATATATTGAAACTATTGAGAATGAATACGGACAATAGCTAGAAAGACATAACTTGGAGGGAAAAAAGAGTTGTGTTGCTGAATGATAAAGGTATTATAGTAAGAATGTCAAAATTAGAATAATAAGTACTACAAGCATATTCTAAAATATGAAAGATTATGTCTTATACAAGGTGATAGGGGCCTTGTTTTTACTCCAAGAAATACGAGCTAATTATGACTTCAACCAAGTTAATATAATCTTTTAGCTAATTTGTAGTACTCAAAATAATTTGCCATTGGTAAAGCTGCACTATTATATGAACACTTGATCATTGGCAAAGTTGTACTATTTACACCAATTTTTTATTTTAGTACATTGTATGAGGTTTAATAGAACTAAAGATCATGTGACTACGAGATCATGTGCCTTAGTAGATTGGGCTGTTTTAGGCTTATAAAGATTTAAAACTTATAAAGCACCCATAACATTTACCCTCAAGTTCATTTTGTGGAGTTACGAGCAAAATGAAATTAGAGAGTGTTTTGAAAATTTTAAAATTCTCTCTCCTCTTCTTTTGTCTCAAGATTTTTTAAGATTGATTTTTTACCAAAATTATCTGAAGTGAATCTATTTTTAGTGTTACCTAAACTGATAGAAGTCACTATAACTATTTCATGTCCCCCATGATTGCCATGCCCATGTTCATACACTGTGGTTTCTTATTGGCTATCTTGGGGTATGGATGGGTTTTTTACAAGGTATTTAAACTTTACTCTTTTGTATGTGATGCCATCTTTTGTTGTTCTTTTTTTGTCTTATCATGTGTTACATTGTTTTTCAAAGTTGCCCTATTGTACTCACTCATCATTCAGGTGCTTTTTCTTTTACTACTATGGTCAAATTGGGGGTTTGTCATTAAGTTCTAAGCCTACACCTTTTATCACTAATTTCAGAAGTAGTGTGATGGAGGAAGATTGCAATGTGTTTAATCAAGATTATTATATCCCTCTAAATATTATGCTCATCATCTCTTCTAATAAGTATACAATTTGTGACATGGGTAATAACACGAAAATGCGATTACTCTAAGGCTATATGAGGAAGCCCTTTGTGGTGGTGGATGCTTTCCTTTGGACTAAGATTGTTGATCCACATTACTAAGGCTTAAAAGTATATAGTCACATGTCTCAAATCCAACCAATACAAAGTATTGAAACATGAAGTTGCTCCGGATTGTACAATTCTACCAATGGCAAGTTGTTTTGAATATTGTAGCTCTGTCTATGGTAAGTTGGTCTAAGTAGCACAAGTTAACTAAAAAAATTATATCAACTTGGTTGACGTCATGATAAATTTACCTATTTTTGAAGTATAAATAAGCCCCAATCACATTACACAAGACATAATCTTTCATAGCTTACAAAACACTTGCAACATTTACTATTTTAGTTTTTTCTAATTTTGGCACTCTTGTTATACTACCTTTATCCATGATCCATACACTTCTTCTTTCCCTAAACCATCTTTTTTTTTTTTTATATTATCATTTTCCATCCTCAACAGGAACAAAATTTAAATTTTAAATAAAAAATTTAAAAATTAATAACATGTGCTGTCTTGAGATTATCATAATAAGATTATATTTTGCTTTTTACGTTTTATTTTTCAAACAAGTGTCCCTTACAGACACACTATTGCTCAATCTCTATATGTTGCCAGATCAACGGCTAGGAAGCTCGCTTTCGCAAAGTATCGTGCTCACACGGATTCTACGCTACGAGCGGGTGGCAATTCATGTGTCAGCTGTATAAGAGGCCCACTCCCCCCTTCCCGTGCGTAACGCTGTTACCCATAAGACACATACCCATAGCTTGCTTCTCTGAACTAAATTGAATTGAAAGCAATGGCGGAGCTGCAAACCAAGCCCGAACCCGGTCCCGCTCCGGTTGACACTAAACCGGTTGACCCGCCTCTGGCTGAGCTGCCGCCACCCAAGGACGCCGTTGAGAAGAAAGCGGTGGTTCCACCGCCTGAACCCAAAGCTGATGAATCCAAAGCCGTTGCTATAGTTGAAAGTGAGTGTTATTCAATAATTTTCTAACTTTCTTCTTTTTTATTGCCTTTAAGTGCTTTCTTTAGGATAAATATTGAGTTTCCATCAAAATCCAGCTTTACTCGACAGTATAGTGTTCTTTTTGTCATACTGTCGAGTATATTGTAGCTGTTCTTAATTTTCTGTTTGGTTGCTGAGAGAGGGCTAGAAAATCATGAAATGAAGAGTAAAAGTTTAGCTATATTTTCCCTCCGACTAGTCACACTTCGTACTTGAATTAGTATTCCTATATATACATGTCCATGATTTTCTTTCCCCTTTTCCTTCTCTGTTTCATCAGAGATTTTGTGACGGGATCCTTGTAAATTTTGCCATTTAATTTTTTTTTTTTTGAATTTAATGGTATGGATTAGATAATTCGGCGAAAATTTGTCATTTTCTGAATTGATTTAAATTATTCATTTTCCCTCTTGGCTTATTTCTGAGGGTAACCTTCATAGCTATGATCAGCGATCGTTCTGAACATCTGACACATAATAGATCTGTGTGCTTACTATGATTTTCTCTCTATCACTAAATCATTCAATCATTGATTTTGGTTTGCAGTAGTGGGCTCTATTATCAATTATTTATTTATTTTACTAATGCTAATGGGCAATCCAGCTCACTCTATTTCTTTTGGATTTAAAAGCAACCGTCGTCATATTTTTTCCTCTTTTATTTATATTTCAAATATTTTGATTTTTTTTTTTTTGATTCAGCAGCAATTGTATGTCCTACTTTCTATTCCAAGAGACAATTTCTCTCCTTCCCAATAAAGATTTTTCCATTAGGACCAAGATGGGACCTTTAAAAATAATTTTGTTCGCCATGTTGTGACGGTCTTTGTCCACTCTGTCTAATGATGCTTTAATTTACAGGAAAAGGTATTCTAAACTTTTCCTATAGCTGGCTAATTTTGTTTTTAATTTATTGCAAATTGGAAAGTGCGAATCTTAATTATTCGATTATATATTTACTTTGTTCTCTAAGATTATTTTACTTTTAAATGGATTCCTCTTTGCTCTCCATATGCGAGCTATGCCTTTGTCACTTAAATCTTTATTTACATTCCACTTTCTTTTTGCTTTTTCATTTTTCTCTGATGTATTACTTGTGTGGAAATGTTAATGATTTCATGGCTAATTGATTTAAGTTTTCCAATTTTAGGCAAATACTTATAGGTGCTGGCTTTGTTACTTATTTCGATGTAGATAATCCAGTTGCATGAAACTTGGGTATCGATTAGCATACTGTCATCTTCGTTATGGTATCTTGAATGTCAGAAGGCAACCAAGATATTTGTATTTCTTACATTGGTATTAAAGATATTTGGTGGCATCCAAGATATAAAAAGGCATAGGATAACTCCATTTTGGATGGTATTCCATACTTCCCAAAATTCATGAGGACCTAACATCCCTTAAATGTTAGCTTTATTAACTTTTAGGAACCATCAATTGTATTATTTCTTTGACAACTTTCAACTTTCATACCAAACATGAAAAACTTAAATACTATGATATCTCATATCTTGGTATCCTATATCGGGAAATGTTAGATATTAGTGTACCAAACAGCTCTTGATAACCCTTGCTCTCCACTCATTAAGCTTTTTTGATGCTTTGTGATCTATAATGAGGTTGATGGGGACAATTCATGCGTTAATTGAATACTAATTAGATTTACTGAATTCTAACCCCCCCCCCAACCAAAAAAAAAAAAGTAGTGAGATTTACTGAAAAGATAATTTGCCCTGTTTTTGGATTCTTGGACATACACTATTGTCTTTTGATCATTTTATACTACTATTACTTGGGATTAAACTACAGCATTTCATCGTCTACCATAAAAATACTATGTTTCTTTTCTGTCTTTGCTGAATTGTTACACTTCAGTTGGTCAGGCTTGTAAAGAATGGCGATAATTTAACTAGTAAGAGATCTTATTTGATAAATTGATGTAATATGATATTCATGCTTCTCTATATGATGTAATTAACTCACTTGTCATGACTTTTGCTTTGCAGAGCCACCAGAACCTGCAAAAAAGCAAGGAGGATCCATTGACAGGGGTTAGTTTTGAATTTTTCTCCTATTTTAGTTTAGGTTACACTGTCTTTTACTTAGTAGGATTGGATGGTTATTTGAATACTGGAACTTGTGATCATATAGTTTTTCACATACTATTGGGAGCCCTTCCCCCCCCCCCCCCCCCACCCCAACAAAAAAAAATTTCATAACGGCTGGAATGAGTCGATTCCAAAGCAAAGTGAAGTTTCTAAGCTTTATATTCTCTAGACATATAGCAAATCCATACACGGATTTCTATAGCACATATCCCTATCTCTCCCTTAGTCACAAAAATGTGTGCTCATAGTACTAACTCTTAGATTTAAAACCTCTTTTTAATAGGACTGAACTTACTTGCAATTTTTTAAGTATTTGTTATCAGGTTATTCAACGAAAACATAATATTTTGACAGTTTTTCTAATACAGCAGCACATCATTGACTCCTAAAAGTTCTTTCATATGTCATAATTTAATTGAAGAACTAATTAGCAAATACCTATGAACTGCATCTAAAGTTTCTTCATTTTCAATATCCTGTCTGGAGATATTGCTTTGCTTATCATTTTCTGTGGTAGGCATATATCTTCCTTAGCAAGTAGCTTATGCACTTCTATTTGTTCTACAGATATTGCTCTCTCACAACTGGAGAAAGAGAAAAAATTGTCCTACATCAAGGCATGGGAAGAAAGTGAAAAATCCAAAGCAGAGAACAAGTAAGACTTATTTCTTCAGTTCTCTTATATTTTGTTTAATATCAACCTATTTGCTTAGATACTATTTGATTTGAAAGCCACAACAGATTAATGCCAATTCTTATTTTGTTACTGTCTTAGAAGACTCAAATTTGATTCTTCAAATGCCAAATATGGAAGTCCATGCAAAATGTGACAGAAATGGTCTTTCTACAAATTTCACATGTTCTTCGAAAGTTATGTTTTATAACTGTCTTCTTGCTCGATATTCATTACTGAGTCAAAAAAAAAATGTTGTGATATGTTAACAGAGCCCAAAAGCAGCTCTCTTCTGTTGCTGCATGGGAAAATAGCAAGAAAGCAGCAATTGAAGCTAAGCTGAAAAAAATTGAGGTAATACTTATACTTTTGCTCATTGATTTATTAGTTTTTTAGAGATTATAATAAGAAACTATTTTGAACTTTCACTTAAAAGCATATACTTCTGAGTTGAAGTAATCTTTCATATGGTATCAAAGACTCTGATCAAGTGGTCAGAAGTTCGCTCACCATTATCTGAATTGGAAATTAAAGTTTGATTATGAAATATGATGAGCATGTGATTTGTCACACTTCAATATAAGGAGTTTTATACGGGATAAATTATTGATGGACTTTCACTTGAAAAGAGTAAGCTTTTGAGTTCATTATACATGTTATTATGATGCATGTGAGCACCCAGAGAAGCACATTCTTTTGTATGATCAAAAAATTTAATATTATAGTAAAAATTTTGAAAAAGAAAGGGAAAAAGGAAACATAAACACAAGCACACAAGAACTTTTTTGCTTGCTAGATTGAAATTTAACATCCCTCTGAGCAGGAAGAACTGGAGAGAAAGAAAGCAGAATATGGTGAGAGAATGAGGAACAAGATTGCTTTAGTTCACAAGGAAGCAGAAGAGAAGAGGGCAATGGTTGAAGCCAAGCGCGGTGAAGAATTTCTCAAGGCAGAGGAGTTGGCTGCAAAGCACCGTGCAACTGGAACCACTCCAAAGAAGGTTTTCGGATGCTTTTAGTGTTTTTTTTTTTTAATATTTTTTGGTTTTGTGGGTCTGATATGATAGTAATAAATCGTAATTTCAAATTTTGTGTATATTTTTTGTTGCTTGTTCTCGAGGTTGTTTTATGTGTGTAAGAAAAATAAACCCCATAAATTCCCCCCCAAAAAAAAAAATACAAGATCAAATTTATGGCACATTTCTTGCTTGTATGATCCTCCTCATATAGAGTGTTCTTTAATGGATAATTACACAACAGAACTCTTATCTGGTAATGGCTATCTTTCATCCCTTTTCCTTCCCCTCTGTTTTGTCTACGTTGGAAGTCTTTTGTAATAACTAAGAAGGAATTAGTTTTTTGGTCTTTTAGATATACTTTTTTTTCAAGATTAGAAATTTTATTTTAATCGTTTAAAAATTGTTTTGTTTTAAAAAGATTATCATAATTAAGCCTATTAACATATACTTTCGAACAAGTGATGTAAATTAGCAAAATGCTGGCCAGGCCATTAGAACGTTACATCAACACTTCTCTAAGTATGAATTTAAGTCCCTAAGATTTATATAGCGCACTGTTTTGGTCATATAAAATGAAAAAATTACATTTAAAGATTTAAGTTTTGTAAAATTTATAATAAAAGATCAATTTTGTAAAATTTATAATGAAAGATTTTAAAATTTAAAAATATTTTCAAAGATTATAATTATTATCAGAATTAAAAAAATTTACTTAGTTTAAAATAGTAACTTTTAAATTCAATAATTATAACTTTTATTTGATAATAATTATAGTCCTTAAGAGTAATTATAACTTTTAAAATATTTTATTATAAATTTTATAAGATCTAAATCTTAATATAATTTTTCATATAAACATTTGACATTTATTCTATTACATCACGTCACGCCTTATTAATGGACCTAACATTAAAACTGATTTAAAACAAAAATGATCTTAAAAGGATTATCATGAAATATTTAATCTTTGAAAAATTAAACTAAAATAAAGTATATTTTAGATGATCAACAGGCAAGTCACTTAGGGCTTCTTTGACTTGTTTGATGGAAAAATAACTCCTCTATCACTAATGTACATTATCTGTCATATTCTTATAATTATTAATTAATAATTACTATTTTTATTTTATTATTTGTTTAAAAGAAGAGTACAAGGAACATTTTTAATCCTTAAAATTACTTATTTTATTTAATTTTTTAATCTTTTTCATACCATATACCAACCCAACCTTTAATAAAAAATTCTATGATATGTCAGTAAGTGTAATAGGATCAATGATATAAAAGTGACAGCAAATTATACAATATTATCATTTTGTAACTTTTGTGGCAAGCCACTCTATGACTGAAAATATTGAACCTTACAAAATACATCGTTATACAACGACGGGTACAAACCATCTCCTTTTCTCTTCAGCCTCGAAAAAACTGAATCTGTACTTCAAATACAGTCTAGACTAAACATTCTCTGCCAATCCTATTAGACTAAAAGGAAAAATTATGTGAAAAATTACAGGACCAAAAAAAAATTATTTTTAATAATCATTAAATTCAACAATTTATCTTTAAATTTAATAATAATCATCTTATACATTTATTTTTTAAAAATAAATTAGAAAACCCCTCACATATAAAATACTAAAATCCCTCTGGTGAATTCAACAGAGCCTTAAAGCAATAGATGCAAAAACATTCATAAATTGCCACAAACTCGGGATAAACTTGACAAAACCAATCCAGGACAATGTCAGAAGCAAAGATAATATTTCTGCTAAACGTATATCATATATATTTACTGATTTAAGTAAGCCTAATTAAACTCAAAATTCAGCAATATTATTTATGCTGAATATCTACCATATTCCTACAAGATCCTCCAATATGCCTTGCACAGAAATACTACAAGATACTCAGACCAAAAGCCACACAAATAGATTATCATACTTGCTATAGCATACGCTGATTAAAGTGGAGAAATAAAAGAGTTTCCTTCTAAGAAGCTCATGTCATTGTATATAGGAAAATCCAACAAGAGCTGCAAGGCAGTGTCTGACGAGTCTTCCAAGTCATCAGAGATTGAAGAATCGTCAGACGCAGCCATTAATGCACCTTCATTAACGGTTGGAACTTCTGATGTGATGGCAGAGATTGACCCTGTACACTTGGTGGAAGACGATGATCCCGGGGAAGAAATGGGGTTTTGACACGTGGCGGCATCTGGTTTCTTGTGCTGCATCATATTCCGAAAGGCGTCTCCGACTTCGGAGTTCCACAGGCGGAGGAAGAAGTCGGAGTCGTCAAGAGGTTTGAGGACACTCGTGGAGGGATTA
Organism: Erythrophleum fordii; assembly: GCA_032878935.1. Taxonomy (NCBI): domain Eukaryota; kingdom Viridiplantae; phylum Streptophyta; class Magnoliopsida; order Fabales; family Fabaceae; genus Erythrophleum; species Erythrophleum fordii. The sequence goes on from JAVQMF010000021.1 coordinate 931,467, forward strand.
CTGAAGAGAGAAGTCTCTTTAGAGAGCCTAGCCTCAGCTTCGAGCCTCGCACTCTCCCACTGGGCCATGTGACGAGTGGAAACAGATGCTGCCTCTGCCTTGGGATTGTTAGGGTAGTTTGATGATGACGCCACTGGCTTGTGGGTTTGAGGGTCAAGTCCCATGCATATGAGTCGCTTCTTCAAGTGGGTGTTCCATAAATTCTTTATCTCATTGTCTGTTCTTCCTGGTAGCTGTGAGGCTATAGCAGCCCACCTGAAAATTGTTGATTTGATTATTCTAAGGAAAGAATTTAAATACAATTTTTAAATATTTACTATTTGTTTTTTAATTATAACATATTTTTGAGCAGCTTATTACAAAATTAAGTCTTTCAAAAAAATTTCCTTATTATATTCATATTAAAGAAATTTTAAAATAAACTGTACATATCTTCCTTTAATTTTATCAAAATTGCATAAACTTTTTATTTTTCAAAATATACAATCCTCTCTCCAAAAATTGTACTATACTTAATCTAATTTTAACATTTTTACTAAAATATTATCCATTAATATAAACACATTTATTTAATTAAAATAACCTCATTCAGATTCAATAATTCAAGAGAGCAGATCTAATACTAGAAAAATTTGAAGTTTCCCCCCCAAAAAAAAATAATCAAATATGCATTTAAATTAATAGAAGATATTTTAGTCCAAATATTTATTTAAATTTAAACTAAAATATATATTTTAAAAATAAGTAAAAAGTTTATACAATTTCAACAAAATTCAAGAGAAACATGTACAATTTACTCAAAATTTAATAATAAATATCTTAAAAAAACTTTACTCTACTTTTGTCCTTCTTCTAAAACTGAAATACTCAATTTACAGAGAATGCAATAGCGGATACAAGTACACAGACCAATAAGCTGAACCCATGATATCCACACGCCAAAGGGACAAAAGTGAAATGTAACATTTTGGAATAGAGAAGGCAAGTTTTCGAATACAGACCCAAGATTCCTAAGGGAAAATTTTTCAACGAGATAGGAATAAGACTAGATTTCTCCACCCGATATTGAAAAACAAGATGGGGTTATCAAGAGAATTTTGCCATAGCAAGTTCGATCCCCGGTTGAATCATTTCGAATTTTCAGTATGCAGTAATAAAAAATGATTTTAAACAAATTGTGAGAATAGTATCAAAACATCTTTTATTCATTCAATTACGTGAATACAAGGAAAGTAAAGTCAGAAGAAGCTCTAGCTGCTACATATAATAAAAATGGAAGGAAGCTCCTTTAGAAATTAGAAATTAGAAGGTAAGTACCTATTTCCAAGGATGCCATGAAGCTGTATCACAAGCTTCTCTTCCTCAAGAGTAAAGGGACCACGTTTTATATCAGGCCTTAGATAGTTCGTCCACCTTAGCCTGCAACTCTTTCCACAGCGAAGCAGACCTATAACAACAAAACACAACCTCACCTGATCTTTATTCAATCACCAAATAAATAGCTACTTATAATCATAGCTTTCTCTTCTTTTCCAAGTCATAGAGGTGAGAATTACTAAGAATTCTTAGATTCAGTCCGTCACGAATCAGAACAAAACATAATCTTGGTTAACTTACCCAGAAAATGAAAATATACACTCCTTGGCTCAATGACGCAGAGGAATGGAGGAATCATGGTTGGGGTGATTTAACTTCACAAATCTAATTTTCAGGATTTGAACTAAACAAGAGCAGAGCATACCAAGAAAAGGCCAAAAATGAATTATAATAATTGGATAAGGATTATATAACATGGTTTTAAATTGCGGTTTCAATTTCCTTGCAACTGTAATTGTGTGCATTGCGAATAATATAAGAAAGATTACGAACATTGCAACAGCCGATTGATGCAAATATGACCAATGCCACAATAGCATTATTACAGATGCAGACCGCAATTTAGAACATGGTTATATAATACCACTAAAAGTTAATTTAACTTTCACGTCAAATTATTTGCCTTCCTTCTTCCCTTCCTTGCCTTTCCAAATCTTCTCACAGGTTAAGTTCTTGCCCTTTACTAAACCGAAAATTGGAACTTTTACTCCTACCCTTTACTAAACATTGTTCTAAACTTCTAGTAGTTTTGTGGGTAGACTATAGTACCATCAAACGAGGTTAAAAAAGGAGTACAAAGAAAAAGACAAAACAAAACAAAACAAAAACCAAAAATAAGAAAACAAAGAAGACCACCAGGGACATTTGAAAACAAGCTATTTATACTGAAAGTCAGAAAATGCAGGGTCTAAAACTGAAAGTTTTTACCAACCAAAGTATGTTTGTTCAAGAGAAATAAAGCTTGAAATCATGGAAAAGGAAGCTTGAAAAGTAATAGACTAGAGTAAGGGACCACCAAATAGGAAGACAAAAGACAAATGTAAGATCAAAACCTGCCAACTTAGGAAGAGAACGCCAGCTTCCATGACCACCATTCTTCTTGATGTAATCAACAAGGATCTCATCCTCTTCAGTTGTCCAAGGTCCTTTCTTCAAGCCCCTCTTATCGCAGCAGGGTGTTCTTCCCATTCTTCAGCCTTCTATCTTCTCAACACCTTGTGAAAAGTGGATAAGTACTTGCTATGGTCAATAATTAAATGACCTGAGTGGAAACTTAAAAAGAGTGAGAGAGAGGGTGAGGTGAAGTGAAAATGAGCAGTGCATCAGAAAAATAGGGAAGAAGGTTTAAATGTTGGAAAAAGAGGTACGATCTCAGAGAAATTTTTAGCTTGATGGCTCTGGAAAAATTTGTGGAGTTAAAAAATATAGATACATCCGTAGACGACAAAGAGGGATTTAAATGTCGGAAAAGTATACATGACCTTTTAGAAATTTTTAGGGTTGTTTTAAAGGTGATTGGATTCTCTCTTCCAAATGCTTCTTCCGCCGCGTCTCCCCCAAAATTGAACGGCATCGTTTTGCTCCTTACTGAAATGGCGATAGGCCTGTTTTCCCAAAGTGTTGATCTCCATTTAACTCCCTTTCTCACTTTTGAAACTTCAATTAAAAAATATTTTGCAATTGCAGGGATATATGGATTAATACCTTTTCAAAAAAAAAAATTCTTAAAAAAAATTGTCGACCTATTATGCCTTCCGTGCAGTACTTAAATCTTTTAATTATGCAAGACAATTCTTACTTTTATTAAAAATTCAATCCAATTTTTTATTAGTGAATTTAACTAAGCTTTTTAAATAATTAATTTGTGTTTAAAATAAATCTTTAAAAAAGGGGTATAATTTTCACGTTTTGGTATCCCATTTAAATTATAACATGAAAATTATATATTATATTATTAATTCTCATTTATTTATAAGTGCAATGGGATATCTAAACATTGTCCATCTAAAACATTCTGATGTTTACGTGTTTATATTTTATTCATAAATATTTTTTATAAACGGAGTTATTAAAAAAAATCGAAGGAGAAATAAATGATGTGAGCTAAGTAAGAAGGACAGGTTCAGCGAATTTGAAGCTGGGCTGTGCAATAAATGCGCTGTGCGTAGTGGCATTGAGAAGTTGAATCCATGATTGAGAGGCAAAACTTACACAGAACAGTGAAAGGGTGTGTGTTGTGTTTTGAGGTTTTGAATAGGCACAGAAGTGGGATGAGAGAGAGAGAAAGAGAGAAAGAGACGATGTTGACGGCATTAATGGCAGATCTGTAAGAGGAGAGAAGAGGGAAAGCAAGCATTAATGGCGGAGTCTCACAGAGAAAGTCAGTGTGTGGGATTACACAGCAACAGTGACACGCCCAGAGATAGGGAGGGAAGAGGATCATTAATGGCGATGAGCAGATTAATGCGTGCAGGGTACGGACACCTCATGAAATGACCACCTATTTTTATTATTCAGTACTGAATCTCGATTCGGTATTTAATTCAGAGAATTCTATAGAAACAAAAATAAATAATAAACAAATAAATACATTAAATATATATTTTATATATAAAAAATAATTAATTAATTAAAAAATTAGTTAAAAATAATTATTTTTTAATTTTTTTAAATAAAAATTTTTTAAAAAAATATCTTTATTAATAAAAGATATAATTAAAATATTATAACTAATATATAAGAAATTAATAATTTTTTTAAAACCAAATCAAATCCTATAAAAATTTTTATATATAAAATAGGAGGTAATATATTTATTGCTATAAAATTTGGTTTAAAATATGATTGAATTAGCCGATTTTAGATAAAAATAGACTCTAAATTTGCAATTAAACCAATAACTTGCTCATATTATTTAGCAAAATTGTACACGCCACGGCTCAAACCTCCATCCTCCTCCAACATGATGAGCGCCTCTCCCACCAAGTTATCAGACATCCTTGGTAAGTATATGCAATATTTAATATGCCAAACCACATTTTATTCATTAAATCATTTTTATTGGCTTACATTTAATTGTAAAGTTTTAATATAATATATTAAAAAACAAAAATAAATTTTATATAATTTTATTAAAATTATGTAAATATATTTTAAATAAATTAAAAATTATATTATGTTTAATTTTATTTTTATGTATATTAGTCATAACATATTTTAAAATTATTAATATTTATTATCTTAAAATTTTAATATATAAAATAAAAATATATATTTTATTATCATACCATGGTTTAATCATAATTGAACTAATAAATTATGAATCAATAATTTTGTCAATTCAATGATAAATCCAGTTTTAAAAATATTGACAAAATAAAAATAAGATGATAAAATTGACAATTTTACTTTTTAGTTAATAATTATAGAATTTTATGTTAAAATTTTAATAAAATTAAATAATTAATCAAATAATAAATACTTAAGCCTTTTGATAAAAAATAATATATATATATATATATATGTGTGTGTGTGTGTGTGTGTGTGTGTGTGTGTGTGTGTGTGTGTGTGTGTGTGTGTGTGTGTGTTTTACAAAGACAAGTTTAGAGTAGGGAATAAATTAGAGCATGTATGTCCAACCTTGCTTCGAACATTTTTATTTAGATTTTTTTAAAAATTTATCCCGATGCCCAATTAAATGTTTAATTACTTATTTCAAACAAATTGAGATAGGTTGAGTTGGAACAAGTTGAGTCAAAATTGCCATCTTTAGGCTATAATGATATATGATTTTTTTCCTTTTGTTATTAATAAAAACTAATTATAGTTTATTTTAAATTTAATTTAATCAAAGTGTATAATTACACAAAAAAATTAGAATTATATATTATATGCTTGCTTCAAGAAAAAAAAAAAGCATTTGACATTATGTTATATTGCTCAAAAAATAATTAAATTTTCATTTTCATGAAACTCACCTGGCAATTTGAACAAATAAATAAATAAATTATATTTGAGTGTCAAAATTTTTTAGGGAGGAGCAATGCTAGAGGTACCATTAGACCACACACAATTTAGTATTACCTCCGGTCTCTTTTATAAAAAAATCTAAAGAGATTTTTTTTGTTCCAAAATATAAGAAACATGGTATATTTTTTTGCTTCATTAAATAATAATTTTTTTTATTTTTTATTTATTATTACACCCAATACACTTAACAATGCATAATATTTTTCCATACAAAATAAAGATGAGTAAAATAAAAAAGAATTATCAAATTTGAACATAATCAATGAGTTAAATTGATATTAACTGTTTTTCTTAATACCAGTAAAACATTTTTTGTTTCTAATAAAAGGGATTGGAGGGAATAACATATATTTTTCATAAAAAAAATTTAGTGATATATATATTTTTAATAAAACAAATCAATAATAATACCTATTGTTGTATCTGTCTTGTGGAGTAAATTACAGATGTGCATTCTCTATGATTCCCGACAAGGACAAACTTCAGTTTCAGACTTCTATTTAACCACAATTGAGTATCCGCATTTATGGTTCTAGTAGTAATCAATTTCACGGGCTTTCATTTAATATTTGAATAAATTATTTTAATTTTTCTTGAAATTTAACTCAATTAAATTCTATGGTCTATTTAATTATAAAATTATATTCAAATTTTTAATATTTTGATATATATTTAAAATTTTTAATTATTTTCTGTCAAAAATATTAATTTTTTTAATATAACATAAAATTGTCGTTTTGTTTTTAATATGACAATTATAACATTATATTTTTATTTTTAATATGAAAAAAATAATTAAATAATTTTTTTAAAAATATATATTGTGAGATATGTAAGACACTCATAATTGTCCCCAAGTCTAGTGCGTTATAGGCTAAGCAAGTTTAGAGAGAGATTCTTCTTTATTTTTTAGAGTTTTTTTGGGTTTGACTTTGGATTATTAAGGGTTTGAGTGATGGCAATGTCATTCTAAGATCGTCTTCACTGTTTTGTAGTCTTTTTGCCCTTAAGAAGTGGTTGTTTTGCTGTCACACCTAAAAATCTAGAAAGTATTTCCTTATTATACTGAATTATTAACAAGAAAAATATTAAATTATTTAAATTAAATCCTTTCACCTCAGGATTTATTTGATCTTATTACTTTATAAAAATTTTAATAGAATATCTTCTAAAAATAGGACATAATAAAATTTTTACAATAACTCAATGCAACAATTAAATAGATAAGAGTTTTGTTCTTAATCATTATTAGCTATATCATCTACAATAGAGTGGGGGATCTTACCTATAAATTTTGTGGAGTTACAACTAAATTACAAACAATTTAGACAAATCAACAACATATAGTTGTCTACTCAATATAATGTGGGGCTTATCTAATGAATGTTGGTTTACCCTATTAAAGAAGATCTTGATTCAACTCTATTCTTTAAAATACCAAATATTCAACAAATAAATAATATTATGTATTTTAATAGGTGAATAAATAAATTTACATACATAATTAATTAAGTAAATGGGTAAGACAACTTATGAAACACCTTGCAAGAGTTTTTAAAACTTAAAACCATACTTCACAATATCTATAATGGTTATTCATGAAGAAATTTAAATAAGAGAAATATATAAAGACATAAAAATCACATAGTTTCAAGTTGATATAAAGAATGAAAACCGTTTTCTTAAAAACCCTTTAAACTTTTAAAATCCACATATAAGAGTTTTTAAAACTAATTTTTTGAAATCTTTTTTATTAGAAGGATTTTTTTTTTAAATGGTATATTTATCATGGGCACAAAGCCCATGTAGGTAAATAACCAATCTTTGTAGGCACAAGGCCTACGTAAAGTCCATCATGAGTCTCAACTCATGTAAATCCATCATGCATACCTAGCTCATGTAAAATGTTATCCTTCTATTTCATGTGTGATGGCTATCATACAAGACTAGCATCTCTTATACTCTATGTTAGTTGGATACGAGCCAAGGCATATTAAAGCCTAACAAGATTGTTGTCAACAATTGATATTCTGTTTTTAATCTCTTACTAAAACCATTAGCATTAAGTAAGGAATTACTTTAATTCAATTGGTATTTAAACATTTTTCTCATTCAAAATCAACAAGGATTTATAAAATTTATCAAGATCTCTCTGATTGATTCTATTCATATGACATCGACTTATAAATTAAGACTTTTAGTATGACTAAAATATTTTTCAATTGAATGCTAATGCGATTAAAATTAAAGATTTAAGAAGCCATGACATTTCTCACAATAATGAAAATGCAATATGGGTAAACATTGTACCAATAGCTAATAATTCATAAAAATAGAGTAAATAGATATTTCATTCTTCAATTTAAATGAGCATCAACATTTTGAAGAAATCTAGTAATGAATATCTTAATCATCACATAATGAAAAGAAATATGATTATTGAAATTTGATCATAGTACATAACATAAAAAGGTATATCTGTAGTGAGATGTTATCTATTTATTGATCAACCAAGCCTTAGCAGCATTCACCACCACTTTTTCACAATCATCCAGATATTTGTCGCTAAAGGTTCCTAAAAATATTTGTAATAGAATGACTATCACAATTTGACTTATGGCACACTTGGAACATGACTTTACCCATTTAACCTATACTTTAATATATAAGAATCATTATTAACTTTCCATTATTACCATATAACAAGATATGATCTTACTATCAAATCAACTTCACTATTTAATTAGTAATTTGCCTAGCAAATTATTCACTAACCATTCTAGCCCTTAAATCCATACTAATTTTTTAATTAATGCAAATTCTCAAGTAATCCCTAAGGCTAGAGGTCTTCTATGACTTTTCACCTTAGCTAAGTTTAACCACCCTACTACTTCCACCATCCATAACTTACAAGTGGGCTTACATCCAAAAATTTTAATAGTAGAGAAGGGAAAGTAAACCATTAAACCAACTATCCCAACATCCGCAACTACATATATAACTATATTTGTCCTTCCTACTCCTTGAGGGTTATTTTAACTTCCAAGTATCATTATGCTACTTCCTTAGTAGCATCACTTGTTGAGTGGATTTCCCATGCCATGAGCTAACTCTTATTCTTAATGGAAACATCATCTAAGAATTCTAACAAAAGTTAAAGAATACCACTTTAAAAAGTTAAATAAGAGGATAAGTTTCATATGAATTAAAGATAAGTAAGAATTACAATTATAAATGACTAGCCAACATCTTTAATTATTATTCATGCCATTTCAAGCATTTTAAAAAGCATTTGGTGTGCACTTCGTACACATCCCTGTATAAGGGTTACATTAGCATTTGAATCCTTCTCTAAACATAATCTTAATAGGAATCAATCTCTAAGAGACCAACAAGCAGCAAATTAATCAATCACATGAAAATCCTCACATTTACATCCTTGTTTTTCCCATTCTACAATTAACCCTAAGCCTAGGTATTTTACGATAGATTCCTATAATTCAAATTAAGCTAAGATTTTATCTTAAGAAGCTTGTGGGACAAAGATTGAAGTGTAAATTTGACAATTTGAAGCTTTAATAAGAAAACTCCAAATCTACTTTCACAGTCAAAATGAAGAAAAAAGAGCTTTAACCATAACTAATCTTCAATTATGAGTAAAAGGGGAGCAAAATAGAAGGAAGAAGATAGAGAATGAAAGAGGAAACTTACCCTTCACTAACACCTATAGTTATGGCTGAAAACGAGCAAGAAAAAGTAAAGGAAAGAGAAAGATAATGTTACAACCATTATGAGAGGCCACCGTGCCGAGAAAGTGGCGCGATGGTAGCCAGAGGTAGTGGAGATGAGGTGTAGCATTTTTAGATGAGAAGAAGAATAACAAATAAAGGTTTCGAGTACAAGTAAATGGAATGAATAGGTTTGGGGTTAATAGGCTTGGAGTCCAAAATCCTAGGTCCCTTCTCTGAGTTCAGACATCGTATAGTTCAACACAGTCACCACTCTCACCCAAACAAATTGTTTTTTCTGCTTTTCCTTACCAGATTACATTAAGAAGAAATTTATACACAATTGTTTATATTTTTTTTAATCAAAATTTTCAATAATAATATAATAAGGAAGTAATTTTTATAACTCAGTGTTACATAATTAAATTTGTTAAAGAATTATTTATAAATATTATTACAGTTTAATAAATAGCTGACACCACGACAACCAGATGTACAATTCACTTTTCAGTTTTCATGATGTCACGTTTCTTCTTTCATTCACAACTTCTCATCCTTAATATTTGGATTTTGGACATGGTAGGCGTAATTCGTTACCTCGTATCCTATATAAGGCTTCTCAGGAAATCTGTGTACAAATCCCATATATATATATATATATATTTTAAATTCTTATGATAATGCACATTTTGTTGATGCATAATGGGACTAATATATAATGCTTACTGGGATGGAATATTGGGATTAGGTGGACCAAAATGCAAGCATCCAAATTTTGGCCAACTTTTTTTGGGACCAAAATGTAAGCATCCAAAATTTGACCAACCCTTTTTTTTTTTTTAAAAAAAAAAAATATTTTATATTCAGTTTCTTTGGAAGTTCATGACTTGGAGAGCAAGTTTGGAAGTCCATGATTTAGAGAGCAAGGCGTGCATATTGTCGGCATATATTGTTGGTTGCAAGAAAATTTGTTAGTAAAAAATCAATTCGAGTCGTGTCCAAGGACACTATCCTTTCGAGTTATTTCGCCATAAGTCAGTAATTTCCCAGGATTAAACAAACTTTTCTTGCCAGAGCAAGCAACAAAACAGCAGAAAGGAGACAAAGAGAAGCTCAGGAGAGCCGAGAGGAAGAAAGGAGAAGCTCCAAAGAGTGTCCGTGAACTTGATGTGAATTGTCCAATTCTAGAGCTTGGTATTTATAGTGTAACACCCCGAAATTTATTAAGGTGTTAATTATGGATTAAGATTAATTAAGGATAATTAATAAAGCATAATTGAGCAAGTTAGTGAATAGGTATTTTAGATAGATAAATTATTAATATGGGCTTGAGAATTAATTGAGATAAAAACTTCACCTAGGCCCAAATTAATGAAATGTGATAAGAGACTAATGGAGGCCTAATGAGTTAGGGGCAGACCCAAACTAATTTAATGAGATAGAGGCCCAAGATTTATCTTGTATAGGCTCAATTAAGTGGCCCAATAACCCTTGTGCAGACCCAAGCCCTTGAGCCCTTCAAATTGGGCCCAAACACCATTAAATTTCAGCAACCCAATGTATAAAACTGGCCCAATGAAATTCTGTAGCCCAACAATTGAAAACTGGCCCAATAAGCAAAATCTGAAAACCCAATTGGGTTTGGACTTGGAGCAACCCATGACCCAGCCTTTTGACCTAACTTAAACCCATCTAAACCCTAATTACTTCAGCCACTTTTCCCCCCATTTGCTGAAACACAAAACTAGAAGAGAATTTCGGAGGTGAGGAGAAGAGGCTAGGGTTCTTGACTTAATTCCATCTTTTCTCACATTTGGAGCAAGATTTGGCCAAGGTAATAGTTATACAACTTAATCCCCTCATCTTCCTCTTTAATTTGGTCCGATTAGTTTTTCATTTGGAGAGATTTCATTATACCCAAAATCTGAAAAGTGAGTGTTTGGAGGTTTCCTTGAGGAAATTCGTAAGTTGAGGTTGGGGTTAGTATTAGGTGAGTTTAAACCCCCATTTTGATGCATTTTCTGTTAGTTTGAGACTCCTATAGTTGACCTATGATATGGGCTTTGGTTTCATGTGAAATTACCCAGAAATTGGAGTGAACTATGGAAATTTCTGGTGTGGGAAAGTTGGAGTCCGAAATTAAATCCCTTAGTGATTAGGTAAGTAACCTCTACTTGTCATTAGTAGTTTAACTCCATGGATATTTGATTATGATTAGAAATGATGATAATTATGCTTGTTATAGGCTTGATGTGCATTTGGATTATTATGGTAGCTAGAGGACGAGTAATTGGCTTCATTGAGGTAACTGGGTTATTTTTCTAATTCCATGTATATGCTCATGTTAATCTGCTATTTGTTACACATGCTTAATTTTAAAATGTTGAATGACTGGTTGACTACTTGATTGTTATTGTGATTAGACCTTGTGAGTCCATGGTGGAGCTGTGGTGCGGCTGCCACCCGTGCATGTGCTACGATCGAGCACCGGGTATGATCAACCCCAGATGCACTGAGCCCTGGTTGTACTCAATAGGGAGTAGGTGCCGTGGACGGGCCTCTCCCGGTGTTAATGGCCTTTAACATGTTATGTATGATTGCTGGTATGGGACAGTAGTCAATGGTAGATCAACTAGTTCATTTGCCAATTGAATTGATAATTCTGATATTGATGACATGAGATTGTCTTGGATTGATTGACTTGTACATATATATGGGAATTACCTTTTGTTACTGAGATTGTATATCTCACCCCGTTGTGGGCTAACATTTTCAGGGACCGGACCTCTTAGTGTCGAGAAAGAAATTAATGGAAGACCATTAAATGGTTTGGTAATGCATAGGTTTAGGAGCTTTGACAAAAATGTATTTTAATTAAATTATTAGTTTTGTATTATTGCTGCATTGCATCATGAGTTGCCAAGTATAGGGATTGTATATGTAATTCGATTATCATGGGATTGAACCTTATGACTGTAATTGGCTAATAACGGAAAGTGTATCTAATGTTAAGTATCAACGGTGTATGATCGGTGTTGTTATTATTCCATAAACTTGCTAATAGGAGGTAATTAGAGGAAAGAAATGGGCATATAAGTTTTGAATTGGAAATGGAAGCATAGCTAAATAAATAAGGTAGATAAATGCCATTAGAGCCATATAAAATGAGGGCAAGCGACCTTAGGGTGTCCCTAAGAAGAGAAATGGAGTGTAGGGGGCGAAATATAGTGAAAACAGCTACAGAAGGGAGTCACGCCGCGGCCAAGAAGGCTTCGCCGCGGCCTAGGGAGTGACAGTGGCGAGGGACACCGCGGCTTGAGAAATCTCGCCGCGGCGCGGAGTGAAAATAATCGCCCAGGAGGTGACAGGACGTAACCTCGCCGCGGCGCAAGAAGTCTCGCCGCGGCGCGAGTCGAGAAAATTAATTAGGGAGGTTACAGTAGCAAAACTCGCCGTGGCGCCACATAGGTTGGCCGCGGCGCAGATCCAACTCGCCGCGACGAAAGTCAGGAAATTTCCCGAGAGTAACTAGGCCGCGGCGCAAAATTTCTGAGCCGCGGCGCAAGTATAAAAACTTGATTTTTGAGCTCCAGAACCCAACTTAGCCGCGGCGGGGAAGTTCCAAGTCGCGGCGCAGGTCCCCAAACCCCTATATTTGACCTGGAAACCTTAATTTCATTAATGTTAAGGTTAGGGAATAGTTTGAGTACATTAATGGGAGGTTGTAGTGGGTTGAAATTGATAAATGGATTAATTATAAATCTCTAATGAGGGTACAAACCTTCCTATGCATGTTCCCGTCATGGTTGTTAGTTGATGACCCTAAGAGTATCAAGGTTTAAGTTCCCCCTATATTTTCTTAATGGGATTAACTGTAATGACTCCAAACCTTGATCATTATTTATTAATCGTGTATTTAACTATAATTACTGATATTAGAAGTTAGGGTCGTCACATATAGGCTCCAGAACACTGAATGTTGGGTAACGAATTCATTCCTCATAATAGTAATGATTTTCGGTTTCTGGACGTTGGAAGACAAGGCAATCAAACCAAATCCGTTTCTGATTGTTTCAATGGACAATGAAATGAAGGAAGTTAAATTAGTTAAAGAATGAATTTTAACTGGAAATTAAAACGAAAAAAAAACTCCAACATTCCAGAGAGTAAACCTTTCAAATCTGAAACTGCTAAAAAATAACACTTTTTTGGTAAGCTATTTTGTATAAACTATTTTATGATTTTTCAAAATTTTCAGTAAAAATGTGCCCAGCATCACATTTATTTCACGTGCAGGGGGGCAAACGGAAAGATTATAACTGTTTTGGGCCGTCGTTATGAGTGCGTGAGCCCATTTCCTCTCTTGACTCTTTTACAAGCCCACCAACACACCTTAGTATTTATACACTAAGGCCCTCTTTGGTTTAGTCAATGTGGGACTTCTTTTCTTTTAACACACACACATAAGCCACACACACATTTATGTTTCCAACAATCCCCCACATATGTGTTAAAAAGATCATTACTATCTGAGCTTTGTTATGAGTATAAACATTTTGAATCTGGTGTCTTCCGACTATGAACCAAACCTAGACCAATAATTCTTAGTACACAGAAATATCAGTGAAACGTACGTTTCTATGAACCAATAGATCTTTGTTGTGTACTAGAGGCTTTATCAGTCAAAATATACCCTTACAGTTTCTGCTGTTAAAGTCAGTTTTGTACTTTAAACGGCCATGCGCGTGCCTGGTATTCGATGAATACTCTAGAGACTTCGCCATGGTCTCATAAAAGCGGCCCCACTTCACATTCATCCAGGTGATTTCATCAAGTGTATCTGCAATGAACATACCATCCATTAGGAATATGAAATCATTAAGAGCTTTGCTCAGCCTCTCTAACAATGCATTCTAACACTTTCTCAAATCATAGGAAGGGACAACAATTTTAGTGCTAGTAGAATTAACATATGACTTGTTCTTACCCATATGAACTTCCTTCATGGGATCTCCAATCACAGAAGTTTGGTTACCATCACTGTTAATTTCAAGTTGTCTTAAGTCCCATTCCCCTCGATGTTTCAATAACTTTTTTCTTCCCTAGGGGTTTTGTTAGTGGATCCACCAAATTCACTTCTGATCTCACATAATCAATTGAGATTACACCATTTTTCAGCAGCTGCCTTATAATTTTATGTCTCAATCGAATATGTCTACTCTTCCCATTGAAGACTTTATTTTTAGCCGTAGCTATAGCCGATTGACTATCACAATATAAAGATACCGAAAGTGTTAGTTTTCCACCTAACGGAACATCTGCTAAGAAGTTTTTCAACCACTCAGCCTCAGTACCAGTCAACTCCATTGCAATAAACTCAGAATCCCTTGAGAATTTTGTTAATATATTTTGTTTGGCTGTTCTCCAGGTTACTGCACCACCACCAAGGGTGAATATGTAACCACTAGTGGATTTGATCTCATCTGAATTTGAGATCCAGTTGGCATCACTGTATCATTTTAGTACAATGGGAAATCCACTATAAAATATACCATAATTCATAGTACCTCTCAAATATCTCATAACTCTGACAGGAGCTAACCAATGGTCATCACTTGGACAGTGGGTATATTTACTCAATCTACAAACAATATATGCAATATTTGGTCTAGTAAAATTTATTAAATGCAACAGACTCTCAATAATCTGTGCATATTCAGATTGAGCCACTAGATCACCTTTATGTTTTGCTAATTTTGTGTTACAATCATAAGGAGTACTTAAAGGTGTTTCGTCAAAATGTCCAAATTTTTTAAGAATTTTTTCAATATAATGTTCTTGAGATAATAAAATACCATTTTCATTCCTTATGATTTTAACACCTAAAATTACTCTTGCTTCACCCATATCTTTCATATCAAAATTTGAAGCTAAGAAGCATTTAGTTTCTTCCACTACATCCAGGCTGGTACCAAAGATAAGCATGTCATCCACATATAAATAGATAATCACACACTCATTATTTATTATTTTTTTGTAAACGCATCTTTCCACTTCAACAGTAGAAAAGCCATTATTTAACAAGACTTGATCAAGTTTCTCATGCCATTGTTTAGGTGCTTGTTTTAAACTATACAAAGATTTAACAAGTCTATACACTTTGTTTTCTTCCCCAGGAACAACACACCCTTTAGGTTGTTTCATATAAATCTCTTCTTCTAAATCACCATTTAGAAAAGCCATTTTAACATCCATTTGATGAATATAAAGCTTATGAGTTGAAGCTAAAGTAATCAAAATTCTTATTGAAAAAATCCTTGTAACAGGAGAAAAAGTATCAAAGTAATCAATATTTTGTTTTTGTGAAAAACCTTTAGCTACCAGTTTTGCTTTATATTTATCAATAGATCTATCAGGATTATACTTCTTTCAGAACACCCATTTACACCCAATAGGTTTTGCTCCTAGTGGCAAGTCTACTAAAATCCACATTTTGTTTTAGTTAAGAGAATCAATTTCTGCTTTAATTGCCTCTTTCCAAAATTTAGCGTCAGGAGAAGAAATAACTTCATAGAAATTTGAGGGTTCTTCTTGAACTAAATAAGTATACAAATCTTCAAAAGAAGTTTCTTTTCTTTCTCTCTTACTTCTCCTTAAACTTTCAACCAAATTCTCATTCAAGTTATGTTCATGAAAAATAAGTAAATTCTCAACTTTTTGAGAAGTATGCTGAACTTTTAAAGTAAAAATGTTTTCAAAAAATTCTGCATCTTTAGTCTCAATAATAGTATTGTGATCTAAAATATCACTTTCAAAACCAAAAATCTGTAAGCAGCACTTTGTTTAGCATAACTAATAAACATACAATCAGAGGTTTTAGAACTAATCTTTCTCTTTTTAGGTTCAAGTTATAAAACTTTGGTAAGACACCCCCACACTTTTAAATATTTTAAGTTTGGTATAAAGCCTTTCCACAATTCATATAGTGTCTTGTTTAACTTTCTGTAAGGAATTCTATTTTGTAAAAACAAGCAGATAATAAAGCTTCACCCCACAAGTTATCTGGTGCAGATAAACTTACAGGTAAAGCATTCATCATCTCTTTTAAAGTTCTATTTTTTCTTTTAGCAACACCATTGGATTCAGGTGAATAGGGAGGAGTTACTTCATGAATAATTTCCTCTTTTTCACAAAAATCATTAAATAAAACAAATTCTCCTCCTTTATCCGACCTAACTCTTTTAATTTTTCTATTTAATTGGTTTTCAACCTCTACCTTATATAAAAGAAATTTATCAAAAGCTTCATCTTTATTTCTCAACAAATACACTTTAGTATAACTTGAAAAATCATCAATAAATGTTACAAAATATCTTTTTCCACCTCTTATCATAATTTGTTTTAAATCACCCAAATCAGTGTGTATTAAAGAAAGTAATTCAGTCTCTCTTTGGGTAGAAAAATGAGATTTTTTGGTTAATTTAGCCTCAGTACAAATTTTACATTTATTTAAAAAATTATTTTTAGTCACATTGATTAAATGAAGTTTACGCATTTTCTTTAAATATTGTTTACTAACATGTGCTAAACGTGCAGGCCATAAATCAAAAGAATCAATCATAAACACATTCAAATAAGTAGAAGATGATGCATTCTCATTTATTTCAACATTAAGAATAAACAGCCCTTGGTTATAATAACCCTTTCTAACAAACACATTGTTCTTTGTCATTACAATCTTATCAGATTCAAATGACACCTTAACCCTAACTTTTCCCAACAGAGATACAGACATTAAGTTCGCTCTAATATCAGGCACATGAAGAACATCAGTGAGGGACAAGGTCTATTCGGATGTGAGCTTGAGTTCAACTTTTCCTTTCCCAAGAACTTTGGCAGTTCGAGAATTAGTAAGGTAAACATAATCTTCCCCTTCTTTAGCAGGATTATAGGAGGTAAACATCTCTTTATTAGCACAGATATGCCTGGTAGCCCTAGAGTCTACCACCCATTTCTTCACATCGGAGATAATGAGAGCTTGAGAAACAACCACAACAATGATGTCATCATCATCACTATCATCTCCTTGAACCAAATTTGCACTTGGTTTAGGAGGATTAGTACTTTTAGCTCTCTTCCTGCGTTGAGCAGCATGATGGCCTGGTTTTCCATAGACAAAACAATTGCCTTTCTTCTTGAACTTAGGGTTAGAATCTTTTAGGTTTGTATTCAGGTTTTTTCTTAGAATCATTCTTAGATGTAGAACCATACCTCTTGTTGTGAAGCTTTGTCTCCACCAAGTTTGCTTTGGAAGCCAACTCCTTTCCTTTTGTAGCTCGACTTTCCCTCCGGTTGGTATCCTCGATGATGATGTGAGTGATGAGGTCTGACAAAGATAGTTTCTTTTATTTGTGTTTCAGCTGTTGTTTGTAGTCATTCCATGATTCTGACAGCTTCTTGATCAGTATCCTAGCAATGAATTCATCAGGGAGGTTGATTTTTTCTGCACGCAATTCTTCCAACAACTTATGGTACTCATTGATTTGCACCTTGATATCCTTCTCCTCGGTCATCTCCCACTTATAGAAGTTTCCAACAACAAACTTCTGTTTACCAGCTTCCTCAGCAGTATACTTAGCTATTAGCGAGTCCCAAATTGTATTTGCTTCCTTGTAGACATAATATACATTGAACAGATCGTTAGATAAAGTATTAATAATTGTGTGTCTACAGACCTTATTGGCATATTCCCAAGTTATTTTCTGGTTTTGATCAGCATCGAGAGCAGGTTGAGATTGAGTTAACACTATTGCAACTCCATGCATGTCTAGGATAGAAAAGATTCACTCTTGCTACCTTTTAAAATTCTTCACGTCAAATACCTTAATTTTGGATATGTTTAGAAATGGTTTGGGCATTGGCATGGTAGTAACAACAGTGGGAATATAGCTTCCAGAACCACCTGAACTTGCAGCCGCAATGTTAACTTGATCAGCAGGATTAGCTCCAACCGAACTGGGATTAGGACCACCAATGTGTGACGCCATAACTAACTCTCAAGATTGTTGGCTGTAAGAAAATTTATTAGTAAAAAATCAATCCGAGTTGTGCCTAAGGACACTGTCTTTGAACGTTATTTCACCACAAGTTGGCAACTCCTCAGGATTAAATAGACCCTTCTTGCCAGAGCAAGGCAACAGAACCGCAGAAGGGAGACAAAGAGAAGCTCAGGAGAGCCGAGAGGAAGAAAGGAGCAGCTCCAAAGAGTGTCTGTGAGCTTGATGCGAATTGTCCTATTCTAGAGCTTGGTATTTATAGGCTCCAGAACACTGAACATTGGGTAATGAATTCATTCCTCTAATAGTAATGATTTTCGATTTCTGGACATTGGAAGATAAGACAATCAAACCAAATTCGTTTCTGATCGTTTCAATGGACAATGAAGTGAAGGAAATTAAATTGGTCAAAGAATGAATTTTAACTGGAAATTAAAACGAAAAAAAAACTCCAACGTTCCAGAGAGCAAACCTTTCAAATTCGAAACTGCTAAAAAATAACGCTTTTCTGGTAAGCTATTTTGTATAAACTATTTTATAATTTTTCAAAATTTTTGATAAAAATGTGCCCAGCATCGCATTTATTTCACTGTTTTAGGCCGTCGCTGTGAGGGCGCGAGCCCATCTCCTCTCTTGACTCTTTTACAAGTCCACCAACACATCTTAGTATTTATACACTAAGGCCCTCTTTGGTTTAGTCAATGTGGGGCTTCTTTTCTCTTAACACACACACATAAGCCACACACACACTTATGTTTCCGACATATAACACAATAATACAAGTTGTCCCAAATGTTTCTGCCTTTTTTCTTATTAAAATTAGATCAAATGGTCAATTTCTTTTAAAATATACTATTGTAATGCATTTTAAAATTTAAAATTTTACGTTTCAAATATTATATTACACTAGAAATTTCTCCAAAAAAAGAGAAACAAATGGAGAGACCGTTGAGAATTATTTAATTAAAACAAATTAATAAATAATAAATAATCATATATGATATAAACTATTTAAATTGGTAATAAAATTAGTTTGGTTCAATTTGATTCTATTTATGTTTTAATTAAGTGATTATCTGACATGCGAATCAAATAAATTGGTTTTGAAAAAAATTCTGGCCAATTAATTATTTGATTAAAAATTAATTGTGATCAATTTTTGGTACATTAATTTTGACCGACTTTAATTGTATTAGTTTGAGTCATTTTGATTGAAATTGGATGAAATCAATTCTGAACCACCCTAATAACAACTATTCTAGTCCTAATATATAAGAACTTAAAATTTTAAATTGCGGGATCAGATCTTCTATTTCTTTAATTATTAATCAAGTCAGACCTTTTATTGAAAAAAAAGAAGAAAATATTAAAAAAATCTTATTTTTGAAAACTGCATATATGAATATATCATTTTGTAATTTTTTCCTTCTTTCTTGGGTGTGTTTTGAAGGGTGAAAACTGAAAAGTAAGAAACAGGGAAATAAAGGGAATGGTCAAATAAGCAGAGAAGCATATATGTCCTGCTCAGTGCTCATGTCATGTGCTGTCTATAAATGCGGTCAAACAGCCAAGCCAACTTAAAATTAATTCACGGGGAAAATCCTTTTGTCCACGTTAGTTTTTGTATTCAACAATAATATTTTCTCTAATTTTTTAAAAATAATAAGTTATTCTCTAATATATTAATCTTAAAAAAATTATATATAATTTTTTATATTTTTACTATCAAAATTTTTAATTAAATTATAATCAGTATATTATTTTTGCTAACAAATATATAATTTTTATAGACAAATATATGTTTTTTATAATTTAATATTATATATTATTTTTTTACATATATTATAATTTTATTAGAAAACTCGATAATAAATATATAAAAAGTTATACAAAAGTCTACTCCTTAATGTGTTTAGATTGTTTATTGCTCGTTGAAGTACCGTTCAGATATAGATTTGGATAGTTTAGATTTTATTTTTTATTATTTTTTTAATTCTAGCAATTCATTTACTTTTATTTTAAAGAAAACAAAATATAAGATGAAAACAATTTTTTAACTTCTAATAGATAATATTGTTTGCCTGATAGAAGTTGAAAAATTATTTTTATCTTACATTTTACTTCTTTTAAAATTAAGAAATATAAATATAAAAAATGTATTAAAATTAAAAAAAATTAAAATCTAGACCATTTATATCTATACTAAAAGTTAGAATTACGTTTTGATTTCTTTAAAATTAAAAAAAAGATTGTTGGAATTAAAAAAAAAAAATCTGAACCATCATATATGTATCTAGATGATGCAAATTGCTTTAGCTTGAGCAGTGGACAATCCAAACGTGTTTTTAATCATATTGCAATAAGTATCTTATCTTCTAAATTTGAAAATTTTAACTATATAAACTTATGAAAATATCCTTTCCACTGTTTAATTATCCTCTTCCTCATCTTTTCAAGGCTTGCGGGTTTGGATTCTCTCAATTTTTCTTTAAAATTAATTATATTAATTTTAAGAAAAAATAGACATAGAATGTATAGGATCTACTTAAATAGCGGGTGTCATTTGAATATATAAGACTTATTGAAATAATAAATTTTATATATTTTGTGTGTATCTTTCTTTAAATTGATGAGTCTAGATTTTTTTCTTTTCGTAAAAGGAAAAGTGACATAATGAATGTCGAGCTCCACAAGTAACCCTGTGAGACTTGTCCCCTATGTCACTCTCAATGATTGATAAGGAGTTTTTGAATTCACGAGAATCCTCTCATAAATTTGATAGTGTCAATTTACTAATCAATTTTAGAAAAAAATTAGTGCGATCCATCTCCTAGCACCACCTGTTAAACCATTCAAATGCCGAGTGGGGGAACAAAAGTAGGTGAACAAGTGTTGTTTTGTTTTAAAGTGTTGCGTCCATTGAAGGGCCACGATGTTTTCTACAAGCTCTCCTTCGTCTGAGAACGGTCCATGTGATCGTGTTTTCTAATAAAGCTTGGCATGGCTGGTCTTCGTCTACAAGCTTTGTCTGAGTCTCAATGTGATGAGTTTTTGCCTTAAGGCATTGAATTATATAGCCAGGAATGGTACGGACACAAGCGGAGGCTGCATTTCTGGATGAACTATCCATCCAGAGAGAATACTTTGGAGAAAATGAAAAGCAGGATATTAAATAAAATGATATATTTTTTTAAAAAAATAATTTTACATAGTTAAAAAATTTTAAATTTAGATAATAAAGAACTTATTGCAGTAGAACTAATGATTGAAAAGTCGGTTGTTTATCTTTTTAAAATTAAAGAAGACATTGTAGTTGGGGGTAAAATTAAGGTGAGTAAAAATGTAATTTCTCCTTTTTGATCATATGTAAATTATGAATTTGGTTCCCTGAAATTGGACTGGCCTCGGATATTGAATATTCAGAGTTCAAATTTTAATTAAACCAACATTCATTGGAAAAAAAAAAAATGTAAATTCTGAATCTGTTATTTATCTAAACTGTCAGCTGATTGATGTTTGTAACCATTCTTTTGTTAGGAAATTATATTTGATAATATATTTAAACCATATAACTTTACTTTCTCTAAAATTAAATATTTACATTTTGTGATATTCTTTTCCTATTAATACACTTTATAAATAATTTATAACTAGATATTTGAAAACCAACTGTACATGTTTCAAAAACTATAATTACGTAAATTATTTTAATTATATAAATTTTTTGATAAAATATTTGATTATGTAATTTATTTTAAGAGAAATTATATTTATATATTATTAAATTTTTTTTCAATTATAATATCATTCTCAATTTATAAAAATTTGCAATCCTCTCTTTGATTTATTAGTTTCATTACAATAATCATAAACGTTAAATTTAATTAAATTGAACACATTTATCTTTGGAGCCCATAAAGTGAGTCAATCCAATGGAGTGACTCACTTACGTCGCGTAAAAAGGTAGGCTTGCTTGCAGATTATTTGCAACCCGTAATTTATTTATTTAAAAGGAAATCTCCTCTCTCCATCCCAAAATGAATGCACCAGCCCAACCCACTCACTTTAAAGGGTCCCTAACAATATACTATACTAATATATTATGCTTAAAGCTATAAAGAATTTTGGTCGTTTATAAATTTTCTCTTTTTTGGTTTGATTGTGCTATGTTTAAAAGGATATTATAGATATTATGGAGATGACTTGATTTTTAAGTATGATCTTGTTTGATTTATATTTTGTTAAAGGAAATTATGGATTAAATTGCCATTGTTTAATAAAAACAAAAAATATGATGGGCATTAAGTTTTTTTATAAGAAAGATCTGGGTATGGATCCTCTCCCGTAAGCTCTCTCCTATGCTGTCTCTAGTGCCAGATCCTTGCCGTTGAACCCATCTAACGGCTCAGAAGCGAATGCATGGTTAAGTGAAATGGTGCATTTTACGCATCACTAATCGGACGCTACCCACATTACAAGGTGTCACTGTTTGCACCATAGATGAACCAGAGGTAAAAGAAGATTAACCAGAACGGAAAATGCAGAGCACATCAACCAGTAGATGGAGGAAAGTGGGCGAAAACAGAATTTGGTTATGATTGCTCATATTTGGTGTTATCAATTTTTAGCATTTTGTGGGTATTGATCTCTGGTGTCTATTGTTGATATTGGATGACAAAATGGAATTTTCTAGCCTTTTGATTTTTCGATTCTAAACTGTTGAGTTTTTTGCTTGTGCTGTGCACGATAGTGCTACTCTGAGAGCCTTTTGCATTTTAGTCCAAACCAGATTCTTTGTTGTGAGTATTAATGTTTCTTCCACTAAGTTGTTGATTTTTTGCGTTTCATTTCATAGTCATACTCTCATTAGTTTATTTTTTACATATAAAGAATTTTTTCAACTAAATTAATTAATTAAAGTTACAGAATATATACTGCATTATAAAGTTTCTTAGTTTTCAAGCTTCTCATTTCATTTTAAAGCTTCTCATTTCATTATAACATATATTGCATTATAAAGCTTCTCATTATAGAATTTATTATCTTACACTTAAAGCAAATCTCCAATAAGCAAATTTTGCTATCTACAAACCTTGAGTTTTTCCTTAATCACTTTGGCTGCAATCCAAGATGAATGAGAACACAAAGACAAAGGATGAAAAAAAAGGGGGAAAATGAAGGATGGTGGTGAGAGGGAAGAGCAAAACGGAGGGAAAAAATGGAGATGAAGAAAACTTTGAGAATCTGACTTTTGTTCCTCCAAATTACCAAAATGCGCGCGAATTGGTTTTGCTACAGCATCATTAGGCATGTGGGAGATCTATGGTAGATGCGGCGGCACTTGGCAGTGGCTGAAGCGTTTGATTCATATTAGACAAAACGCACTGTTTCACTTGAGAATGTATGCGTGTCTCTTGCTGGAGCATTGGATCAGTTCAACGATAAAGATTTGCTACGGGAGACAACATGGCAGACAACGTATTGGAGAGGATCTGCTTCCGAAAGATCTCTCTCTCTCTCTCAAACTAACTTATCTTCAGAAAATCATCCACTTTTAGATATGTTCTTCTATCTCAAACCAATTTTTCATTTCTTCTTTTGCTCTTACTTTTAAATATCCTCTTCTTTCTTGAGTCAAATTTTGAAATAAGTTCCTTTCACATATAAGAGAGAAGCATGTAGAAGGACAAAGTGAGGAGGGAGGTGGGGCCTACAAGGTGAGTCACTACTTTTCTTCTTGTCCTCACTTCTTTTCTTCTCTTTTCAACAAATTCTTTTTGACATGAGAGAAGATTTGGTGGCCAAATTTTTATTTTGTTCTCCTTGTCTTTCCCCTAAATTCTAGTTGTGTTCTTCTAAAGTCTTGATGTATAGAAATTGTTCATCTTTCATCCATCTTTGTTATAAAATTCTCATGATTTAACCATCTCGAGGAAATAAAAACAAAAGGAAAGCAACTCTAAAGAGAGAGAAAGAAGGAAAAAGCAAAACAAGAGAGAGAAAGAAGCAATTGGCATGAAAGATAACATAAAGAAAACCACCAAAAGCAAACTTGCTCTCCCATTGAAAAATTTTCAAATTAATTTATAAAGCACATTCAATGCAAAAATATTAGTTTTGTTAGTAAGAAAGAAAATATCTTTCCTTATCAACCTATGTTTGATCTTTTGAGAATATTTTAGAAGAAAAATCTTAAATGATTAGACCAGTATAGAAGAGTGTCTTTTTAAAATTACCTATCAGAGAATGTAACTTGAACAAAACTAAAAAACACTCTTATCATACTAGTAAATACATAAAGCATATTCAAGTCCAATACATTTTCATACCATGTAGCACATAAATACAAACACAAACATGGACACGAGGCCTAGCAAGACACTTTCTATTGCAAAACGACTTGGACACTTTACAATATCTGTTACAAGCAAGGCCCAACTTTTTTTTATCATAAAAGTCTAACTTATAATGTGTGAGTTTGACTTGTGTTATTTTCATATAGATTAATTTTATATAAATTTGAGCAAAATTATAGTAACTTTGTGAATTTGAAATAAATTTAAAGACTAGTAATCTCCACATATATGATTTAGACCAAAAGCCCTTTTTTTGAGTTAAAAGACAAAACATAAAGGAGTATTTAAGTCATTTCTTCGTAAAAATATAATTGATGTGTAGGCATTTAATTCATTTTCTTATATACAGTAAATAAAAAATATGAAAAAAATGACCTAAATGCTATATATATATATATATATATTTAGTCCAAGTATAGTTAAACTTCTTTTTCCTTCATAAGGAAATGTATTGTTTATGTAGTATCAACTTTCATCCATATGATCATATTATCAATAAGAATTCATTGAAGAACCATGGATGCAATGAACTTTCAATAGATAAATTTATTAAATGAGAAATACTTGGAACTACAAAATAACATGAGAAATTAAGATAAGGTATGTAAAATTGCATAATTATTTGATTGTCCTAAAATTAAGATAAGTTGCAAGGTGACATTTGCAGTTACACTCAATTACAAACTTAAGTAAGATCAAAAGGATTTAGAGAAGAAGAAGGAACCGAGAAAAGAGTTGTGTAATGAGAGAAAATATTATTGATAACTTGTTAATACAAAGGAAGTAGAATATATATACATACATATATATATATATATATATATAGTTGCTAATATAAACAAACTCTTAAATAACCTGTATAGTTAATAATTATTTATGGTCTAACCAACTCATTGCAAATCTAACTACTTCTAATACTCACCTATAACCTCAACTACCTCATTTCATCATTTAATACTCTCTTGCAAGCTGAGCTTCTTCTGTCTATTCTTGTCAATCTATTGCAAGCTAAGGTTTTTTGAATTAGAAGCCTATAGCTTGTGTTTGAATTCATGAAACTTCAATTTGGAGATAGGCTTAGCAACATCATCTACAACTTTGATCATATGTTAGAATATGGTAGACTAGAATTTCCTTCCTTATAGCTTCCTCTTGAACAAAATACATGTCCAATTCCCTATGTTAGGTTTGTAATGCAAGATTGCATTAGCTGTCATCATCATAGCACTTTGATTATCATATAGGATAATGGGAATTGGAAGTTTGGAAACACAAAGTTCATTTGAGAGAGACATTAACCATGTGATTTTTGCAACAAAATTGGCAATTTTCTATATTTTGTCTCAGTAGATAATCTAGAAATAGTAGCTTTCTTTTTGGAAGACTGATACACTAGGTTTAAACCTAGGAAGACACAATGTCTACTCCTTCTGTCATCGAGATCAGAACCCCACTTTACATCACAAAATGCTATAATGTTGAGATTCTTAGACTTTTGTAGAACTAAACCTTGAGTAAGAGAACCATTGAGGTATCTTAGAATTATCTTCATAATTTTCCAATGAGAATTAAGGGGATATTGCATACATTGGCAAACCTTATTCATTACATAGGAAAATTTAGGCCTTGTTATTGTAGTGTACTGTAAACTTGTGCAATTGTAGATCTTTGAAATTATCATCCATAAAACTTCAATAGTTTATATCCAATAGGCACTAGAGTTGAAAGCCCTTTAATAGATCTCATATTTGCTTTGTATAATATGTCTTTAATGTTTGTAGTTTAAGAAGATGTAGGCTACCATTTGTTGACTTCTTAACTTCAATACCTAGAAAATAGTGAAGAAGGTCAAGGTTTTTAAGTGAAAATTCTAAGTTGAGCTGAGAAATGAGAGTGGTAATATCACTTTGAGAAGTGTTAATGATAATTATATCATTCATATACGCCAGTACATAAGTGGGACTTTGAGATATAGACCTAATAAAGAGAGAATGATCACATTTGTTAGCACGAAAACCAAACTAGCAATGTGTTCTACTGAGCTTATCAAACTAGGCAGGTGGAGCTTGTTTCAGATAGATAAGGCCTTATATAGTTTGCAAACTAAATGCTTTTATGAACTTAAATCAATTAGGCTGCTTCATATACTCTTCTTCATGTAGTGCCCCATTTAAGAATGCATTATTCACATTAACCTGATGTATTTTCAAGTCTCTTGCCAAGGCCAAAGTAAGAACTATTCTAATTGTAATAGGTTTAACCACAAGGGTAAAAGTTTTTGTATAATCAAAGCCCTTTCTTAATGAAAGCCCTTAGTAGCTAATCTTGCTTTATATTGTTGAATAGTGACATCTGGATTGTGTTTGATTCTATAAATCCACTTGCATCCTATTGCTATTTTGCCATATAGTAAGGTACATGAGATCGCATTTTATTTTTCTACAAAGCTTTGTACTTCTCTAACATGGCTTTGTGCCATTCAAGAACTTGCAAAGCTTTTGCTATTGAGGATGGTTCTATGTAAGCAAGTAAAGCCTTGGGTTTAGCTCTTATAGTCATAGAGTGAGTTGGTAATTGAGAAGTTTTGCCCTTGCTTGATTGAAGTGGCAAAGAATAAGGCAAATTTGAGTCTAAAGATGGTTTAACAACTGATACATTTTTTGATTAAGATGTGCAACCATTGGAATAACATTGAGAAGTTTTAGCTGAAGTAGATGGAGACAAATTAGGGTTTACTGCATTTTCTATACTTAACGTAAGTGATCTTGCATCATTAGTGGATAAACCAGAAGAAGTAGCATTGTTTTGATCATTTGAACATTGAATATGTGACACAGGTATATGATGGGGAACATTTACAATAAGCAAAGGGGGGTTTTCCATATATAGGTGAAGAAGAAATGTCGGTGGTGGCTGAGGTTTGGTGAAAGGAAGGATAAGGGAATTCAAATTCACTAAAAGTCATACTTCAAGAGATGTACAATTTGCTATTGGAAGATAAGCAAAGGTACTCTTTATGTAAATAACTTTATTTGATAAAGACACGTTTAGTCGACTTGAAGATAAATTTATTTTTGTTCTAAGTTTTTATTAGGTGAAAGCATAAGCAACCACTTGTTTTTAAAAAAGAGTTATCTAGTTTAGTGCCATAAAGCATTTCATTAGAAGATTTGCCTTTTGAGAATAGGAGTAGGAGTCTATTAAAGAGATATGTTGTTGTTTGAGATTGGTAATCCCAAAAATTGAGGTAAGGGTGCTTGAGCAAGCAATGTAAGGCCTATTTCTATTATTAATTGGTGTCTTTTTTCAACAATGCCATTTTGCTTAGGAGCACAAAGATAGTTAGTACTATAAACCATCCCATAAGTTTTAAACGATGTAGAAAAAGGTTCTGAATGCTCTTCTCCAATCAAATTGGAAGGCATTCAATTTTTCTGTCAAATTGTCATTCAACCATGTTTTTAGACCTTAGGAAAACATCAAAGGCATCATATTTTTGTTTTAAAGGGTAAAACTAAGAGAACCTTGAAAAGGCATATGTGAAATGAATGTAGTATTGAAAACCATTTTTTCTTTTTGTGGGTGCAGGGCTCCATAACTTATTATGAACTAATTCAAGAGGATGTGAGCATTGAGAAGTAGATTTAGAGAAAGGAAGCTTATGGGACTTGCCTAAGTAGCAGGATTTGAAGAAAAAAATTTGTCTTTATTGCTATATAAGATATTATAAGTGGTCATTACATTTTGAACAATAGAAGAAGATGGATGGCCTAAATGACTATGCCATAAGCTAAATTGATCTATAGTAGAATACACTTAAGAAATGTTTATGTTTATTAGAACAGAAAGATTTACAACATTTAAGGTTGGTAGATTGGATTGAAGATCCAAGTCAAAGGTGTACAAGCCATTTCTAATTCTCTCTTGCAAAAAAAATTCTTGGACCCTAGTTGAGGTGGTGCAACAGGAGGGCTAGCTGAAATATTTATAAAAAAGAAGATATTTTAACTTTTCCCATAATTATAATATTGCCACTATACTTTGACTTTATTGTTTGAGCTCGTTTTTAATCTTTTTTTAGAATTGTTTATTTCATATAAAAATTTAAGCTCTCTAATTTATTAAAAATATTTGCCTTGAAATTTTTGGGATTTAAAATCATTCCAAAAAGTTCAATCAAAGTTACAGTCAACTGACATCTTAAATCGTACATCAGAAATGTTTTAGCTATTCTAACGATCCCTATGATTTTTAAAACATTTGCAAATTTTAGTGAGCTTACCTTTACCATTTAAAACTCCTTTTTTGGAGTTTTTAAAATTTTACTTAAAATTACAATTTTGTCGCTAGGATGTCGATTTCCTCCATTTAGGCACTTTGGCTTTGTTCCCACTCCCTCCTTTCATCTTATCTAGACTCCTAGTTCCTTATTATCATGATTATCAACTTTTCTTTTGGTGATTTAGGGTGTAGAAAACACAGGATATGACAACAATCAATTAGCCCAGAGTCCTATTTTGTAAGTACATGAAGGAAAGATAAATAAGTTTTGTGATTTGTGCGTAAGCTATAAAGAGCTTGCCATTGAAGTAATCTATTGTTGCTATAAGGAGCTTTCAAAGAAAGAAAATATAACTTATATAGCATGCATATAGCATGCTAAATAGAATCAATTTATCTATATCCTTTTCCTTGGAAAAATACTATAGCCCCCATGATTTGCTGTTAACTTTTGTTGTTGCTAGGGTGATTTTACATGAAAATTGTCAAATTAAAATGGCATTTATCTTCCAATTTCTATGTACTCCATATTGGTTTTCTTTTTTCTCATGGAAGTATTGCCTACTTGAACATCTTTTGGTTACTATATATGACTTTACATTTATTTGCTTTGGAATATTTGTTTAGTAAAGTTTCAAAGCAAGAAAGTCCTGGGCTTCAAACCATAGAAACCTTAAAGTCTGTGCTATTTTTGGTGAATATGAATTTTTGCTTTGGTTCAATGGCCATGGTAGTTTATAAAGTTTCATAATTTTATATAATTTTATCTCAAGATGTCTATATATAATTAAGATTACAAATTTAGATCATATTTTAGAGATATGCTCTATTGCACTAGATTATCACTAAATTGAGCATTTATATTTGTTTCAAATATTTTCTTTTATATAATTTATTTTCTATTTACTACTTAATGTTGTTTAAACATAAAATGATATATCGTTTATATTAATTGAACAATATTTATCTCTTGTAATTTAATTTTTATATGTTTCAAATAATGTTTTATATTTTTAATTTATGTATTTGATCAAAGGAGTGGGTAACGAGTATGTGTAGCAAAATATTCTCTAACATTTTCTAATCAAGAGGAGCATTAATAGATATATGACTTGTAGAATCTTTTGTTAAATGATATAGCAATTGCAAGACTTATCTATTAACTTGTAGAACTTATCTTTTTTTTTTTCTTTAATTTCTTTGACATTATAATTACATGTACTAAATTTAATATTTAATTGTAATGACAATTTAATTTTATATCTAACTATATTTGTTATGATTATTGTGTATAAGTCATTTTTAACTATATTTCTATTCAGGTTTGAATATTAAAAAATTCATTAAAAAAAAAGAATTGAAAAATTCCCCCTTAAAAATTGCAACAATTGCACTAGCGATAGTTGTAACAGTTATTAGGTCATCATTTTTTAGTAGAACAACTTGCAACTAAAATTGCATCTCTTATTGCAACATAGTGCCAACCCAACTGCTGCTAAAATCGCATCATTTATCGCAATGGCAGTAAGAATCATCATAATAGACTTTGCCACGATTGTTCCTGCAATTGCAAACAACTGTAGTACTGTGACTCACAACAGACCTTTTTATAGCCAATATCACACCCATTGCTAAAGTTTTAGTTTTTAGCAGTTGTTGCAACCATTGCTAGGTCCTGAAACAACCCCAGCAATGTCCCAATTTTTTGGTATTGTTGACTACTTGCCTTTATTCCCTTGATGAGTTTCAATAAACATTTTTGTTTGAGTGGTTTCTCATTATTCTTTTCCACACACTACATTAAATAAATATTTATATTATTAGATGCAAGAATTTGACAGTTTTGTCATGATAATTCAAACATAATAAGATAAAGATTTAAGTCATTTACTTTTGAAAAATGATACCATTCTCTCAAGAATAATAGCAAAATTTGTGGGCCCCATTCAATGCCTCCACTTTTGGCAAGCTCTACTATTGGTGTTCTTTGCACTGATGCTCTACATTTCAATATATCTACATAAAAAAGATATCAACTACTAAATATGTAGAAGATTTGACCAATATACTTTAGTATGAATTATCTTACGTATACTATCATTCTAATATAAAAGCAACTTCCTAAAATTTATGAAATTTAGCAGTTTCCAAAAAGGGAGGAGGTCAACTGAAAAGTGGTTGATTCTCTTAGAACTGCCAATTGATTCCATCTCATTTGAAAGTATAGACATATTTTTCTATATTTTTTATGATGTAATTTATTTTTTATAAACTAAATTAATTGAGAAAATATTTTTGATACATTAAAAAGTAAACCTGTTAAAGAGAAATAATTTCCTTCTTTATTAATTTAAATTCAATTTATCTCAAAAGTAATCTTAAATAGATCAAACCTATTTGAAAGAGCACACATTTAAGATCATTTGAATACTAAATTTAGACAAAGAAAAGTCACCAAAAAATAAAGGGACAATTAGAAAAAAATTTTAATATTTTAATGGGACATATACCCATCTGGACCCACTGTCTTTCTCTATATTCAAGTGTATAATATTGTATCCACAATTGTACAATACAAGCAAATAAACCAATACTTAGAATGCAGATCAGATTGAAAGTCTTTCCAATTTGGCATGTAACCATTGCCTCAAACTAATCCAAATTAAAGTACTCCACTATATGTTGTTGACAGAAAAAACTAAGGCACAATATTTTATTCACAAGTGTACAATACAAGCAAATAAAGAATTTCCTCACTAAAATGACAGGTTCATATTTCAAGCACCAATTAGCAGCCCCAATGGGCACGTGCGATATGCATAAGAAAGTCTTGTTTTGATTTAATTGTAATTTCATTTTTCTCTTATTATTTGAAGTAAGCTAAATTACTTGAAGAGAAAAACTAGTGCCCAAGACTCACATTTCAATTAGTCACAGAGAGAGAGATGGGGTAATGAAACATGGAAAGATCCACAAGCATGATAACTTGGACTAGAATGCTAAGAAAAAGTCTAAGCTTATTCATTTTAGTTATAGGCCAAAGCTAGACTATTGTAGTTGGCTGAACCAAAAAGAGTTATGCTTATTCAAGCGAGTCCGGTTCAACCTTTTAATAGTTAGTCACTTCTTTTTTCCAAAAAAAAAAAAAAAAAAAGAGAAAATCGCATCCTCTAAAAATTTGAAAATGAAAATATTAAGTCAATTACAAAGAAATATTTGGTATTGATCCTCACTTTTACATCTACCAAACATTTTTGTCCATGAATAATACAGTATATACTCGTTATATTATATATATATATATATTTGCTAGAAGAACATAAAATATTCATCATTTATGGATGCAATTGATTATTATTTGATTTTTTTCCATTTTAATTACAGGACTTTATATATTATTTTCACATTTGATATATAATTAAGTATCTAAGTTTAAATGTTAACTATACCAACCCTATAAATTGTGTTTGGCCTTTTAACCTGAATATTAAAAAAAAAAGAAAAATATATATGACTTTAAAAACAATTTCCCAATATATATAACAAAATTTTTAAAAAAATTAATTTGGGATGCGAAGCTTGTTAAAAATTAATTTTTTTTTATTTTGTTGCTCTGCATCCTTTTTAAATTTTTTTTTTTTAAAAAATGCAGTGTTACACTGACCCTTGTAGGGTCAGTGTTACACTGACCCAGGGGTCATACACCCTCATTTCGAGGGTCAATAAAAAAATTTTTATATATATAAAACTCCCCTCCATTTCAGAATGTTTGCTTCTTCTCTCCTGTCTTCATTCATTCTCTCATATATGTTTGCTTCTTTCTCTTTCATTCTAAAATATTTCTCTATCTTTTTCTTTTATACGCATTATATATAATTATTCTATCTCCTTGAAGTTTCACGTTCAAGACTTTAGCAGTGAAGCATCTATCATATTTGTTTTGAAGTTTGTAATTAATTTTTATACAAAGTTTTTAATTTATTTTAATTTATTATTAATTTTTTCATTTCATTGATTATTTATTTTCTTTTAATTTATTCTAATGTTATTTTTATTTGTAATCTTTGAGTATTTTTATAAGGTTGCTCATTGTATTTATATGTTAATTAAAATTGAATATTAATATTAATTAAGAGTAAAGATTATAGAAATGGGATAAAATTTATAGAATATTAATATATTATGTTTAATTGTTATTTATATACAGACATTGGAAAAGTTTTCCAATGAGTAAAATAAAAGAGATTACAAGTATTTATGCAAATGAAAGAATTTTGGAGACCAATGAAGGAACAACGTTTGTCTGTGACAAGCCTAAATTATTAAGAGTCGATGTCGATATTGTTCTTGAATAGTTGAAGAGTGTAATTGCGAAAAAATTATGACTTCAGCCAAGATAGTATGTGTTTGAATTAGTGTACCGATACCCACAGTCACTTATCCAACTTGGTATTTGCCATGTATATTAGAAGACAATTCAGATATTCAAACCATGTGGCAAGCAAACTAACACTTTCTATCCCAACTGGGGGGTACCAAAATTATATGCGCACATCTCAACTAATAATGTAGGTCCAAGTGTTGAAGATAATGATGTCATTTGTAACGCCCGGTATGTTGTAAAAACATCGAAATGGACTGGTTTGAAAATCAAGTCCTCTTCTAAGTTGAGTGATTCAAGGCCAAATAAAATTTAGATAAAATTTTAAATAATAGAAAATGAGGATTTGAGTCTTGAGTTACCCAGAAACTAGGGTCGAAGTGATTCAAAAAATTTGTCGAAAGGCTAGTGGTATTTTCGTAAATAAGTACAATTTTGGAAAAACACCTAAGAGTGCTTTTTAAATAGAAATTTTGAGTTGCTTAGGGTTCTCAGAGGCTCCAAAAATCATGAAAAGTCTCAGGACTGGTAAAGCCCCTATGGTGTACTCTTTTCGACGTCGGTTGACCTAAACATTAACCGATTCATTCGGGAAGGTTTTAGCTATGATTTGAGTGATTTCAAAGGCATTTTATTAAATTAGAAATTTAAATTTTATGATAGAAAAGACAATTCTAAAAAAGGAGTTAAAACGAAGCTAAACCGAAAATTCCATTATGAAAGGGCAAAAATAGAAACAAATTGTCAAAGGAAGCTTCTAAATTCTCCTTTTTAAGCCATGTTCATTCTCTCCCTCCCTAAACCGACTTTCTTCAACCCAAATCTCAGAACTGCTATCTTGGATGCACAAAGAAGGGAAAAGAGGGAGGAAGAAAAGTCAAGGAAAGGTAAGAAAGTGTAGGATTTTGTTACTTTTTCCTCTTGAAACTTCATCCTCCTCTTCTTGCTTCATCTTTCCATGGTTTTAATGCAATTTTTGCTGCTAATTTGGGGTTAGACCAGAGGAGAGAAATTTGAAATTCAAGGAGGAGGAAGAGGGAAGAGGAAGAACTCTTGAAGAAGGCTTGATTTAAAGTGAATTCTTGACTTTCCATCACCTCTCCTTCTTGTTCCCTTAGTGTGTGTGTTCAGTCAGACCAAATCCATGAGAGGGGAGGAGATTTTGTTCTGAAATGAGAGAGAATTGAGAGTTTTAGACCATGGGGAGTTGGAAAATATCAAGAAATTGCATGGAAAACTAGTAAAATTCAAGTTGGAAAAGTGTAGGATACTTGAACATAGTTTAAAATTTGGGTTGATTCAAGACTTTCCCATCATATGTAAGTATTTGTTTAAGTTTCTAAGACTCCTAGGGAGCCTCCCAAGTGCCCCATCCATTAAGAAAAAATCTCAAACTCCATGGGTCTTTAATGAAAGTATAAATTGGTCAAGATCCTTAGAGATAGCTAGGGGATGTTTTAAATGGTTTTAAGCTTGACTTGGGACTTTATATGATAAAAGAAGATAGGAGAAACCCTTAGAAAAAATTTAAAAGCCTTAGGTTAGGAGATGAGGCAATGGCTGCCATAATGTAACCTTATAAAATAACATAGACCTAGGTTTGTGGAAGTGAGTGTGTGATGGCTTCAAGGACCTTAAATGAGCTCAAAAGGCCTAAGTATGGCAAGAGAATGGAACCAAGAATTTTACTTGTGGTAGTTGCTTCATTAGGTCATTAATAGAACCATATTGTGACAAATAGCATAAAGTGTGTTCTTAAGAGTGAGTTGGATGTCATAACTTATTCCAATAGTATAATTAAGTGTTGTTTATTGTGAATAGGCTAAGGAAATCTAACTCCACCTTATTGTGTTTGTGAAATCGAAAAGGAAAAAGAACAAATAAAGTAAAGCTTAAAATTACACCAAGGTAGCTCTCCACCTTTTCTTGTTGCATATGTGTTATTGTGTGCTTATATGTATATTTATATGTTTGAGACATGCTAATTGATGTTATATTGCTATTTTGGTATCAATATGCTTTCTTGAATGTCTTTGAATGCTAGAAATGGCTCATAAGGGTGAGGTAGTGCCAAAAGTCCTTTAATATGGGTGAGGAGATACCAAAAGTCTCATGACATGGGTGAGACAAAGCCAAGAGTCCCTTGGATGGGTAAGGCTAAGTTAAAAGTCCCAAAAACCAAGAGTGAGGCAATCCAAAAGTCCTAAAAATGGGGTGAGTCTAAACTAAAAGTCCTTAGAGCTCATTCTTATTCTTGACATGTGTTTGTTACATAAAAATGTAGAAATTGAATGCTTCATCGATTGAGTAGTTGCATACTTGTACCTTTGACATATTGTATGCCTTGAAAATGTGCTTGAATAGGTGTATGAGTTATTAAGATTCAATGAATCTCACCCCCTCCTTTTTCTCATTTCATATGATTTAGGTGGAGTTCAAGATCCAAAGGATAGAAGCCAAGGAGTTTAAATCTCCATCTCTTGGCAAATCTTTCCATTTTTGATATACTAGGATGTTTAGAATGTTAAAGAATATATGTATATGTTACTTTTGAGCCATAACACTTTGAACAAGTGTAAAACTATGTAAAGATAGTATATGTATAAAAAATAGAGTTAAATGAATGGCATTGTGCAATTTGACCCCTTGGAAGCCCATTTGTGCTTGTATATTTATGGAAGTGGCATGATGAATTTGAGTTGTATGATAATTCAGACCTTATGAGAGACTCATTCATGCCATATTTATGCCTTTTAAGTTGCTCAAATGTGTGCAGAGCAATGTAAAGCTCATTTGGACCAAATTTGCCTTTTGTTGGGACCAAAAGTGCCATAATCTTGAACTATAGAAAAGTCTGAACCAATGACCTCTTCTTGACTTGAAATTTTGCATGCAATTAGATCTTGCCTAGAAATTTTTGGGAAGCTAAAGATCAGGTCATTTAGAGGTCTATAGAATTTTCTATGATTTTTCAAAATTGGTATCAGAATTTCGGATTTGTACTAGTACTGTTCATTTGGTCAGTTGTGTAATTGTGTCATCTGAGGGCCAAACGTGGTCCAATAGCTACTAAATTTTATAAAAAGAAACTAGACATTTATAGTGACTTGTAGCAACTAGAAGCATTTTATTTAGAGGTCTGAGTTAAGAGATATGAATTTTTGAATTTCTAGAATAGCAACAGTAGTGCAGTACGACCTGAGTCATTGTTCCATTAAATTTTAGTAGTTAAGCATGCTTACTTTGGTCTGAGTCTATTTTTACCACAAATTTAACATTCATAGATTTCTAAATTGGTATCATTTGCATAGATTAAATTTTTTTGGAATTAATTGGATATTTTCGAATTTATAGCAGACACTTGCATCAGTAACAGTAGCTGTCCAAACCTTTGCTCTTTCTTGCATCTCAAATGCTTTCTATGTTATGTTTCATGGCATGAAAATATTTTTGACATAAAGTAGACATGTGTAGCTTTCTATAATGGCTAAGAATTCAATATTCCAAAAATAAATAAATTTTTGATTTCAAAAATTATTTTACTAATTTTTTTAAATTCTTATCTTAATTTTTTCAAAACAATTATTTATTATTTATTTTCTACAAATTTAAACAAAATTAATTAATATTTTTTAAAACATCAATTTCTCAGTACGACAAAATTAAATAAATAATATATAAAAATTAAGACATTATAGTCTTCAAAATATAAATATATATATATATATATATTTTAATAATAGAACAAATTTTATATAAATGTACATAGTCAATACATTAAAATATGATTTTAAAAATACTTTTACCATTTTTTAAACATTCTTGTTTGAAATTTTTGAATAATTATTTAAAATTTAATTTTATACATTCAAACAAAATTAATTATTATTCCTCAAAACATAATTTTTAACAACTACAAAATTAAATAAATTATATATACAAATTAAGACATTATACTCTTCAATATATAAATAAACAATTTTTTAGTTGAACAAATTTTATATAAATGCAAAAAATTAATAAATTAAAATATAATTTTAAAAATACTTTTCCTAATCTTCTTAAATTCTTATCTAAATTTTTTAAATTTTAATTTTTACAAATTTAACAAAATTAATTAATATTTCTCAAAATATAAATTTTTAACAACTATAAAGTTAAAAAAAATGATATATATATATATATATATATGTTAAGTTAAATTTTTTTTTAAACTTTATATATAAAATTAAATATATATATATATATATATATATATATAAACTTTTTTTAACTTTATATATATATATAAAGTTCAAAATATTTTTAACACCTATAAAGTTAAAAAAATATTCATTATATTTTTTAAAATACAAATAAAAACTTTTAATTGTTAAAAAATTTAATACAAATTTAAATAATTAATATATTAAAAAATAATTATTACAATATATTAAAATTTTTAAAATTTATTATTTTATAAATTTTAAATAAAAAAGTTAATTTTACCCACAAGTCAATCCATGAGTCAACTTAAATCTGACCAATCACAGTTTGACTGATCTTGAAAAGGGTGGAAACCCTTTCAGGATCAGTTTTATAATTAAAAATTTATTTTTGTTTAAAAAAAGGATGCGGAGCTTGTTGCTCCTTGTCCCTAAAAAAATTTTTATTTAATTTTTAATTGGGATGCAGAGCTACAAGCTTTGCGTTCTATATTAATTTTTTTTAAAATTTTGTTATATATATTAGGAAATTTTTTTTAAAACTATATATATTTTTCTTTTATTTTTTTTATATTCATGTTAAAAAGCCAATTGTGTTTATCCTTCAAAATTGCATTAATAACTGATTTTAAAATTTCATTTTTGAAGAATGGGTAAAGTGGAAGGGAGGAAAAGCGAGAAAGACCTGGATAGAATTTAAAAATATTAAAATAATACAATAAAAAAAACATTGCTAGGGTTGATCTTAGGCTTGGATTAGATTTGAAGAAAAATCTAAGATTGGATATTTTATATTCGATCTTTTTATTTTATTTTAAGTTGACCCCTTTTTTGGGCCTTTATTTGAGTTCAATCTATTTTTTCTTTGGATCAAGTAAACTTTTTAGTCTATGGATCAGTTCTACTTACTACCACTACTATATAAAGAATTTTTAGTTGAATTAAACTTAAATAAAATGTCTTATATGTTTGTTATTATGTTTTCTAATAAAATCATGACGTGTGTAAGATATTTTTTTTTAAAAAATTCAATTATACATATGTAAATAATATATATATGTTATTTTTTTATTAAAAATATAATAGTAAAGATATAAAAGTTGTATTATTTTTTTTCTTTGTAATTATGGTACATTTAGATGAATTCTATTGGTTTAGTCTAAATCAGTTCACTGTACGTACTTTCATTTAGGCTAAATCACCGCACTCTATTTTGATTTGATTGTATTTAGATCATTGGAAACAATCCTACATAAATAGCACACTAGGTTTGATTAACTTGCAAGTGGCACAACAACTTTGACAATTATTGCTTAAATTATTGGAATTCATGTGATTCAGTATCTTCAAGTAAAGATTTACTTTATGTACTGATTCGAGTTCCGAAACGTTAACATATAGATCTTTTGTGTTCAACTTTTACAGATTTAATAAGGTTTACAAATAAATGCTTGTAAAATTTTGGATTTCACTGTTAAAACCCAAAGCATGATGAATTTTCTCGAAGTCTCAATGATTTGGATATTATTTGGTCGGAAAATATAAATTTTTGGGTAGAAGGGTAACAGTGGATTGAGGAAAAGAGGAGAAATGAATGAAAATAAATTAATTTAGACTTTTTTTATTTATATTTAAATAAGTTTCTTTAAGAAGAAAAACAATTACCCTCTTATTTATTCTCTTCAATCAAACATAATTTAAGAAAAAACTTAGACGAAGAAATCTTAATAAAAAAGTATTCAAATTAAAATGAATGAGATTATATTAATAATTGAATTTTAAATTATTAAATCCTAACTATTAAAAAATATATAATTATTAAAATATTGGGACTGATTTAATTTTACTAAGTAATTCATTTTCTGTTAAAATGTTTGTATCCTAATAATAACAAAATCTCTCGTCCCTTCTTTTATAAAAAAATTCCTCAATCAATATATAATGTGACTTTAAATTATAAAAATGAATTACAATTTATAATATAATAAAAAGTATAAATATCAAGAAAAATAAATATTTAATTTAAAGTGAAAATAATCATTTAATATATATTATTTAGTTTTTTTTTTATCTAAGAAGGGATTAGTTGACACTAGTGTAAAATTACTTTTCATTGATCCAATTGTATTATTAAAAATAATAACTATGTTGATTTTTCATGCCAAATTTCATCAAAATTGAGTAAGTACAAGTATAAAATCAAATAGTTACTATTTCCGCATATTTTAAATGTATATTGTCGATTAAGGTTTTTAATCTCTTGATAAGGCATAAAAGAGCTTTGAATTAATGTCATGTGGGTCTCTCGTATTCTTGTTAAGTAATTATTATTCATGAGTCTTCAATGACAACGATATATAATGTATATGTTATGAGTCCCATATCGAGAAGCCTTACAAGTGAAATGGGGTTTATAAGTTTAAGGAGCTCTCCTTTTTAATAGGCTAGTCTTTTGGAATGGACTCTCTCTTTGGGCTTGTACTCATTACATTGATATTTTCATTGAGAGACCGATGGCTATGGAGAGGCCTACCCATGGAGGGTTTCGACCGGTGGAGGGTTTTGATTAGCGGAAGGCTGAGTGAAGTGCTGCCGAGTGAAGTGCTGTGGAGTGGAGTCGCCAGGGACATTGGCTCTCAAACAGGGGTGCATTGTTATGAGTCTCACATCAGAGAGCTTCACAAGTGAAATGGGGTTTATAAATTCAAAGGACTTTCTCTTCTAATAAGTTAATTTTTTGGAATAGGCTCTCTCTTTGGGCTTGTACTCATTACAGTATAACATAATACTTTGCCCACAACAATGGATTTTGTCCCCCTCTATAATATATAACTCTTGGAGACCATCCAATTAATTTATTACGATCCAGATCAATTAGATGAAAAAGGAGAAGGGGGGGGGGGGGGGGGGAATAAGAGCTGCTGGTAGTTTTTTATTTTTTAAAGGGTGCAGTTATGCATAACATAAGCTATGACATCTACTTTGTTAACAGAATTTAGGAAAATTAAAATGGAAAAAAAGAGAGGATGAAGAAGAACTTCTTTGTCTAATTTTTTCTGTGAACCAGTGATGATTAACCTTTTGAGTCTTTGACTTCTGTTCAGAATTGATAAAATACAGTTCGTTTACCATAGCTATACCCTCATGACCTTATTTCAATTTGGCAGTCTCAGGCCTTACCATACAACTCCAATCCTTTTTTTTCTTCTTTTCAAAGGAATTATAGATTATGGATTATTTTGGCTTTTTGAGATTTCAGTTTGGTCATAGGAGCCATTTATCTTCTTTTAATTTCATCGAATATAAACGGGGATTGGCTCTCATGGTCACACGCCCTGTTTTTTGTTGGTTCTATTTATGCCTTTCATATTAAAATAAAAATCGTATCCTTTCAGGAACACGAGAACCATCGACGTGACTGTTTGCGGTATACTTCCTTTTTTGTGCATGACACAGTAGTAGTTGACGCTTTTTTGTGCAGATGTAATGGAATGCTCCACTTTGTTGTTGAATGGATGGATAACCTTTTACTCAAAATACCATTTAAAATAGTGATCCAAAACCTGGCACGCCCATATATAGCAATGACGAGATATTTAAATTTATATTTTACACAATGAGGAAACAGGCAGCAAAATGCACAATTTTGATACAGGGACAAATAAGAAAAGTTAAAAGGTAAAATTAAGACCACATAAAAGAAAACAGGGGGACTTCCGCTTTAAAGATCTTATCCAAGTTTGCGATCAAATCTGCATGTTCTTATTTGTCGATTTCCCTAGTCGTGACGCCTCCACCTCATACACCAAGGCCTTGGGGGGCGGGGTGTCTGGGTTGGGAAGGCCTGTCGTGATGACTCCTGCTCCTCTGATTCCTCTTTGAAGGCCTGGCTCGGGAGGCGCGTGTGCGGGAGGGTCAAAGCAATAGAAATTCCCCATCTTTTGGAAGTTGCTCTTCTCAGCTATTTGAGAAATTCCGTTGATATGCTGTAGTTATAAGGGACGAACTCAGAAGAAAGGAAATTAAAATATCTCCATAAGGGTGTTTGGGTCATTTAATTTCGTTTACCCGCAGGTTTTCCCTTTATTAGCTATTAAGTTTCTTGCTTGCTTAGCCACCGTTGTTTGCAATTGAGAGAATTGACTTTCTAGCTTTGTAGTAGAACTAGTTCCATTATAAAAATGGGTGAAATGTCCAAACACTTGAAATGGGAAAGGACCTAATCTCAAGTCTCAAATTCAACTCCAGTACTCCTTACTTCCTCGAGCATAAGCTAATAAATCTTCTAATGATATTTTCTAGGACCAAGATTGAACTAGATTTGTGTCCAAAAACTTTTTCTTGCATTCTCAAAATATTACCTACCAAGACCACAATGACAGAAATTGCCAAGTATGACGAATTCCATAACTCAATCACAATTTTTTCAACTATTTTCAATTCCATAACTTAAGCAACATATTACCAAGTTTACAACCCATAATCAACATATTACTAAGCATTGCCAATTCAACAACTCACAATAATAATATTTCCAAATGTGTACCTATTACCAAAACCATAAGTACAATATAGCCAAATACAAACTAAAATTACAAAAATTGCTAACTATGACCAATTCAACACCTTATATAGTCACAATATTGCTAACTACTCTCAATTCACAAACCTTAAGCAACATATTACCAAGTTCCTAGCATATAATCAAGATATTACACAAACCTCAAGCAACATATCACTAAGTCCACAACACATAATAAAGATATTATTAAGCATGGCTAATTGAACAACTCACAATCACAATATATTCAAATAGTAACCTATTACCAAAACCATAATCACGATATTGCCAAACACAAACCATAGTTACAGAAATTACCAAGTATGACCAATTTCAAAACTTATTGTCACAACATTGTCAACTATTCCTAATTCCACAAACCCTAATTAACATATGATCAAGTCCACAACCCATAATCAAAATATTAACAAGTATGGCCAATTCAATAACCCACAATTGCAATATGTTCAAGTATAAACATACACTACAAAAAAATAACAAATTTGTGATGAAATTTTGTTCTATTGCAAGTTCATCACAAATCCGTCACTAATTGTGTCGCAGAAATTAGTGACGGAATTAGTAATAGAAAATTTCTGTCACTAATCCATCACAAATTAAGTTAGTGATAGAGTTTAGCGACGGAAAGTTCTGTTACTAATAAGTGTGATAGTCAATTTCAGTTTTATGATGGAATTTTGTGATGTAAGATTTCGTTTCTAATTTAGCGACGGAATTTCTATCACAAACTTTTCCATCGCTAATACGTCGCTAAATCCATCGCAGATTATTTAAATATTATTTTTTAATAATTTATATGATATAATAACTTATATATATATATATATGAAACCATTGCAAATTAGTTAAATATTATTAATTGTGTATATATATGTATATTATAATTTAATAATTTATAAATTATAATTTAAATTAAAATTTTAATAATTTGAATATCAAAATAGTAATATGTAATAAATACTAATATGCTTAATTATTCTATGAGCAATAAAAGGCCTGCATTCATGTTCAAAAATTAAAAAAAATGTATAATTTATTTATTTTAAGTCATAAATAAATATAAATATAAAATATATTTAATTAACTAAAATAGCAAAAAATTTTGCAAATTTAAAATCGTAATTTAAACAACTGTGTATAAGGAATGATTGTAGTAAAAATATACAAAATAAATAAAAGTGAAATAAATTATTCAATCAACAAAATTTAAAAGATAAATGATATAAAAAAGTTATGATATGTGTATTTTCTAGAATTTTACAAATATTAAAAATGACTCCACTCAGTCACTGTCCTTCAATCACGTCATGTCTCTCACCTTTTTATGCTCTTAATCAC
The DNA here is from genome assembly GCA_032878935.1 of Erythrophleum fordii. Taxonomy (NCBI): domain Eukaryota; kingdom Viridiplantae; phylum Streptophyta; class Magnoliopsida; order Fabales; family Fabaceae; genus Erythrophleum; species Erythrophleum fordii. Next base: position 974,800 of record JAVQMF010000021.1, read on the forward strand.
TTTCCCCTCTTTGTCATGGTGTAAACTCTCAGTTAAATTCACACATTCTTTGTGTTGTTTCTTTATCTCTGTTAACACTTTCTTAAGTGATCGTGACAAGGTTTTCCATTCTCTTAAAACTAAATCTTTCTCTCATTTAAATTTCAAATCTCTCAAATTCTCTCGAAAGAAGCAAAAACTAAATACCAATCGGTGCAAAATAAAAAAAGGAGTGGAGGGCATGATCTAAAATCTAATACATATTATGTAGTTATGTAGTTAAAGAGAAAGAGTAATATAAAAGAGTATGTATCTAATTTACTTTATTTTTACACCTATTCTTTTTTTTTTTTCTCAATCTCTTTTAATTACACTATATGCAAAAACATAATTAATATCCTTTTTTTATTTTCTTTCATTTTTAATTGAGATTTGATTTTTGTTGGTTCATATTTGTTTCCAATTATATGTGCAATAATTTTTATTTCCTACCCATGAGAGTCCAAAGGATAAGAAAGTTTTTTTTTTCCCTCCTAACAAAGGAAAAAACTTGTTAAGATAATTGTTCTTAACATGAAAATTATCATAATATGATGTTAACTATGGTTTATCATAATTTGAAGTTGTTAGGTATGGCAAACCATACCTAACAACTTCAAATTTGTAATTAAAAAAATGGTTAACCAAAAAAAAATCAATGTGCTATATTTTAGATAAATGTCATATAGAAATAAAAAATGTTATTAATTTTTTAAAACTTTATTTCAAATCTTTAACTTTTCTCTTCCAGCAAGTTATATATTTGATAAATTTTTATTGTTTAATCATGAAATTTAACTTCTCTAGATTTTGAATTTAAAGTTTTTTTTTGGGGTAAAATAAAAAAAATAAGAGACAAATGAATTTAATCTAATTCCAAACTAAAGGAGCAAAACCAACAATTATATATATAAAGAATCCTCAAGATTGTTGATCCCAAATAACAAGATATCAAATGCCTATGATAAAAAATCATTTGGGAGTGTGGGGCTTGCTTGTTAGAAATAGAGAAATTGGTCGACAAAAACAATAACCTTATTGGCTCTTTTTTAATTGGCAAAGAGTTAATAAAACACCAAATTATACTTCAAATAATCTATTAAAAAATAGAGTTAATTTTTTTACCTAATATATATTTTAAAAAATTACTTTAATTATCTTTTATTGTCATTGAAAATAAAATCACACTTTTATATTATATTACAAATCAAATGAAACATTGTTTTAATATATCAAAATATCAAACAATTTAAATAAATAAAAATATCATGTATAATTTAATTAGAAATTTATTCCAACACAATTCCTTTATAGATTTGGATCTCTTAATTTATCTTTGTTAATTTTTTTTTGGTCAAATTGAAGAGGGAAAAAAGAAAGAAGATCAATACATTCTTATATGGAAGGCAAAAAGATTTCTCCTCTTTTTATTTAATAATATTTATTTTGTTAGTATAATTATTATTCAATAATAATTATTTTTTATTATTTTTTTCAAAAGAAAAATATTCTGGATTATTTTGTAGTTCAAAAATTATTTCTAAGTTATTTTTTATTTTATTTGATATATCTAGCAAGCAATTAATAAAACATTGATAAAAAGTAAATTGGATCAATGATATATTGGAATTGAAGTCGTCCATTGTATGTGAAAAATATTAGCATTATCCTAATAATATTAATTATTAAAAATCATTTCCTGGTTTTGGGCAATAAAGCTCGTTAGGTGTGATTTGCAAGAGATTTGAATATGTGTGGTCCATTTGGGGATTTGATGACATTAAAAAAGATTTTTAAGTTTGATGTTCATTATTTATATATCTATGTCTATATTTATATTATATATATAAAAAAGAAAGTATTGGCAATATCTATCTAAAGTAGATATTTTGCATAATAAGTGTAACTTTTTATTTTTTTTAATGCCTTTGTATAGTAAATTAGTTTCAAAAACTAAATGACTGAAACAATAATAAATAAATCTAGCCACCTATGTAGCAGTTGGTTGTTGGGTGAGATGAAAACTCATAAAGAATTACAAGTTTCATCCTCTTTTTGTATTAAAAAGAATGACTTAGAAATTATTTTATATTTAATTTGTTCACTGGTTTATTGTGATAAGAAATATTTTGGTTGGATGTTAATGGATATGTTCCATTGAAATTGTGGATATTTAAATTAAAAATATTTGTCAAACGTTTAATAAAATTTTATATTCTTTTTACCTGCACACTAAATACTCAATAACTGGAATACATAAAAAATTTATAGTTTAAGATATTGGGTATTAGATAAAGGATATCTAAAATATCTAATATCCATGTTAAATTTTCAAATATAATTTAAAATATAATTTGAAAGCTTGTAATATATAATAGAATTATATATATAATTATTTTAATTATTATCTATAATAATAGATATTAGATAGATAGCATTTCGGGTACCTTAAATATATATATATATATATAATTAGTTTAATTATTTAATCATTTTCATTAAATAATTTTGGTATTGGGTGTGTAATTCTAGGATCCTTTCTGATGCTTTGTGTGCATTCTAGTTATGATTCCTATTTCTTAAAAGCTCACGGCCAGCACCTAACAATTAAAGGACAACAAAACGCAGCAAAAAGCCCTCTTATATTTTAATTAAAAAAATTATACACTTTTTATTTTAATTTAAAAATTTAATAATATCGTTCCACATTTCCACCTATCTATCTCCATCGTCTCTCTCAAGGTAATTAGTTGATTTTTATATATATAGCACTTTTCTTTTAATTTTTTTGAATATATTAATTATATTTAATCGATTTTCATTAATTCCAATTGTTAAACTTTTGTAAAAAGTCTTTGGTTGGATTGGTTCCTGTTCACTAATCGGCTTACATCGCAAGTGAATGGGCCGTGACAAAGTAGTATAAAAAAATTATCGTTCCCACGAGAATTGGAGTTGAATTTAGTCATTCATTAAACTTATGTTTTAAACTAGGTTGAATGGAACAATTGATTATCGAAATTGAGTGTAAAAATTTAAAAATTACTTTGCAAATTAATTTAAAAAAAAGGCTAAGAGATCCTTTTGACTTCAAGTATACAGGGGAACTAGGATTATATCTCCCCCTTATATTTCATAGCACAAGAGCAACCTCCTTTTACAAAAGTGACTAACAACTGTAAGTGTTAGTCTGGGGATCAAATATTACTTGGAAAAGCTTTCTCAAGTCAAGAACAAGTGTTTAATTCTATTAGTTACTTAATCTCTCTTACAACTAATAAAATCTCAATATTAAGTTCAAACCCAAATGTGACTATACAAGATCAGTGAGTATATCTCTACCTTATCAACAAAACTATCCATTTAATACATAAATTTTAAGTTCTTGCACGATTTAACTCAAGTTCAATACTCAAGCTAGCTCTCTCAAGTATCACTCAAGCTAACAAACAACTAATTGGTGGCCAATCAACCAGAAGCATTAAGAATGGAGTGTAATCAACACATATATGTCGTTAATCATGGAAGTGGAGGAGAATCAAATGTCAATCCATATAAGGGCTCGAAATAATCCTTGAACAAATGTCTAACTACTCATAATCAGCCATATGCTTACAAAACACCAAGAAGTTGAAGCTATAGCAAAATACAAGAGAAAAAGAAGGAAAGGATTAGAAAAACCAATGGAAAGAACTTCAAATCTCTCCAAACTTCAATCCTTGGCTCCAACCACTTCCTCAATCACCAAACCTTAGCACATAAACTCCCTAGGCTACCCAGAAGATGGAGGATGCCCTTTTGGTTGAAAATGTGGGATATATGAAGCTCTAAGGTCTGCTAGGTCTCAAGATGTAGTGTTTTAGTAAATTGTAGTTCACCGCGGCCAACAAGATGTAGTGTTTCAGTAAATTATAGTTCACTACGACCAATATGTGATTAGTCGTGGCTAAACAGCCTCGAGTTCTTTCTTGGCCGTGGCTAACATGTTAATTAACCGCTACTAAATGTTTTCTATTTTTCTCTCTTCCATGTAAGAATTCGTCGAGGTTAACATGTTAATTCGCTGCGGGTAAATAGCCTTGGGTTCTCTCCAACATCTCTATTCAAGAATTAGCTGTGGCTAACATGTTAATTGACCGTAGCTAAATGCTTTCTATTTTTCTCTCTTTCATGTAAGAATTGGCCATGGCAAACATGTTAATTAGCCACGGTTAAATGCTTTCTGTTTTTCTCTCCTCTCGAAATGCTTTCTATTTTTTCTCTCCTCTATGTAATAATTGGCCGTGGCTAACATGTTAATTAGCCATGGCGAAATGTTTTCTATTTTTCTCTCCTCCATGCAATAATTGGCCATGACTAACATGTTAATTCACCACGACTAAACAACCTCAGGTTCTCTCCAACATCTCTGTTCAAGAATTGGCTACAGCTAACATGTTAATTGGCCGTAGCTAAATGCTTTCTATTCTTCTCTTCTCTTGAAATGCTTTCTGTTTTTTCTGTTCTCCATGCAATAATGGGCCATGGTGAAATGCTTTCTATTTTTCTCTCCTTTATGTAAGAATTGGCCATGGCGAACTATTGATTTGGCCGCGGTGAACTACTGATTTGATCTGATTAGTGTGTATAAAATGAGCCAAAATGCATGCCATCTCCCTCTCCAAAAAACCTTAAACCATTTTCTTTCGTTCAAAGCTCGTTGTCGCTACTATCTAAAGCTCCATCGAAGGTCATTGTTGGAGCTCTTGTTAACCAAACTCTCTCTTCCAACAGCTAAGGTTTGTCTCTCTCTTTTCCTTTCTCCATCATCTCACTGAGTATAAGTCTTTTGAGCATAAAATCGATATATATACTTTATGTTCTTTGTTTTGTTTTGCCTTTGTCTCTACTCTCTCTAAGCTTCAGTTTTCAATCTCTATTCTTTATTTCGTTCTGCCTCTGTCTCTTTCCCTCTACTCTCTCTCAACTTCAGTTCTTAATCTCTATTCTTTGTTTCATTCTACCTTCATTTCTCTCCCTCAATCTGTTCTGCATCTCCTTTTTTTCCAGTTTCCTCCCTCTCTATTCTCCTTCTAACTTTTATAGGATTTTTTTCACAAGGGAATTCCCAAAATGAAATCGCGCACCACACTCCTAGAACACTCTTACCTCCACAAGTGACTATTTAGGATTTGACATGTTTTTTTTTTATCAGAAGTGTATGGTAGGCTAAACTATTATAGAAGAAGGGAGTTATGAAGTGAGACTTTGTCTTTTACAAGGAGTGTTAAAGATAAGTGGTGGATTTGTATAGGAGACTATAATATTCTTGTTGTTTATAGGAAAAAAAAAGTGGGGCCACTTTATCTTTCCACAATATGGAAGATTTTTTAAAATGCATTTAGCAATGTAACTTAATGGTTTTAGGTTTTCATGGTCCAAAGTACACTTGGGATAATGGGAGAATACAAGAGAGGCTTGATCGGTGCTTATGTAATTTCTCTTTGCTTATGTAGTGTAAAGAAGATGTTGTTTTTCATTTCAACTTTTTCAACTTTGATCACAAACCTTTAAAAGTCTAATTGAAGCCATAGGGTTTGAGTAAGGGTCAGCACTATAACCAATTTAAGTTTATGGTAGCTTGGCTTTCTCATGATAATTTCCCCTTATTAGTTAAGAAAGCTTGATAGAATAATGGCAATGGGAGGTTGTAGTTTAGAACTTTACTTTGGATGCTAAGGAGGGAACAATTTTGGTAATAAAATCAAGAAAAAAAGGCACCTAATGAAGAGGTTAGAAGGTATTGATAGAAGATTGGCCAATAGTTAACAAATTCCCAATAACCAAATTGATGTTGGCCATGAAATATATGATGTGTTGAGGTTAGAATAAAAATATCCAGCTACTAAAACAAAATAATGAACGAAAAACAACTCCTAAATCCAGTCACTTATCATCTAAGAAAGAAAAAGTAAATATAGGAGAATACTTCCAAACCAGAGTGAAAAATATTATTTTGCATTGGATAATGTATAAGGAATATTGCTGCAAAAGTGACTCTCAATCTTAGAACAAATACTTCCAAAATAGAGTGAAAAATGTTATTTTCCTTTAGATAATATACAAGGAATACTGTTAAAAAAGTTACTCTCAAACTCAGAACATATAGAGTATCCAAAAATAGACCCATCAAACCATGCTGAAACCTTTAGCTCATATAAGGTATATCTTAAGAAGAATTACATATTTAATTCTCATCAGGTGTGCATGTGTGTGTGTGAGCTGTGCATATGCAACTCTTCCTCTTGCAATATTTAAAACATATTCCAAAAAATTTTCTTTGTTAATAATAACATATTCCACTGTGGTCTCCATGCATGCATGCTACCTTTCAAGAGTGGAAAGAATTCTTAGGTGGATATATCTAGTTTACTAAAATTAAATAGATCAAATTAATCATAAATAAACATATATAAGCATGTCAAAAATGAATTTCCTTAACAAATATGTTAGACATTCTTGTATATATGTTTATTAGTAATTAATTTGGTCTATTAAATTATTATTAACATATGTTTTAATAAAATTTTCATTTCTACATATACATTTATGGATAAATTTTATAATTCCTTCCATGCTAATACCGTATGTGTACCTAAATATATAATATATTTATTTTCCTAAAACCCATTTCATTTATATTTTTGTTACTAGGCTTTTTTAATAAAAATATGATAAAAATATTATTTTTATAGTTTTTACAATTGAACATTAGATGATTGAATCCTTTAAATTTTTTATGCATAATATATATTATTAGAGAATATAATAACAAAAATATAAAATTTCTATCTAAATCTAGTGTTCTTCGAATAATTTTTTAAACATGTAAAATGGATGGGGCAATTATGAGATGTATTGCTCAACCCGTAATTTCTTTTATTAGGATTAATTTAGTATATAAAAATATCTTTGTACTCAAGAATTTCTTTTGTCATGGACTTGGATCCATTCAATGAAAAGGATTTTGAGAAGGAGAAATTTTATATGTAATTTTATATATTTTTGTTATCAAAATTTTTAATTAATAATGAATAGGTTTATGATTTTTATAAAAAAATGTATAATTTTTTAATTAAATCATAACTTTATTATATTATTATTACAAATTTAATAATAAATATAGAACAATTTTATCATTCTACCTTGTATTCGTCATTCCTAGTAAAATTTGCTAGACATAGTAAGAACTGTTATATGGATCCTTTATATAGGCTTCTTATGTTAATTTTCATTATTCAAGTTATTTCTTTTTCTATAATCTGTAGATGTAATGATGAAATTATGTATGAAAGATGCATACATGGACTTCGTGGTTTGTTCTCAAATTTTGAAAGAGAATATTTTTTGAGACTATAATGTACAACTTTAATGTTACTGATGCTAGTCCTTATGATTGATGACCACTGCTTAGAATTGGATTTATTCAAATCTCTATTGTCTCCAAATGTGTTTATCCAATTACTTAACATTAAGTATATTACTAAGAGTGGCCTAATTAATATTGGGGGAAAATAAAGTAAGTAAGCCATTCTAATGTCTGGTTGTAAACTCTTTTATTTTTTTCTTAAAAAATAGCTACAAACCATTATAGCTTTGTAGGTGGATCTGTGATGGCTATTGAATATTTGTTGAACTACTTTATGACTACTTGAAGATAGATTATTGGAAGATAGAATGGAGGTGCCGGAAAATCAAAGATGGATGTATAATAGAGTAGATTCGAGCCATCAACATTTTACAAGAGAGTTCAAGCAAGGTGTCGAGGAGTTTCTTGCTTATGCATGCCGATTGCCTTCCTTTTTGTAGTTGGAGAAGATTAGGTGTCTATGTGCCCAATGTAAATGCAAGAACCATCTATGTCTTGATGATGTGAAGGTGCACATTTATAGACATGGATTCAAGCTAGACTACTATATATGGACTAGTCATGGCGAAACATTGACTGATTATCAATCACCCGTGTGTCCAATGCCAGGCGTCCAACATGTCTCACAAGGGTCACTTGGGAACCAGCTGACATAATATGAGACCATGGTGATAGATGCAGCTAGGCCAAGTTTTAGGGATAACTATAACACAAGTGTTGTAGAGATGCCAAATCCATATGCAAAAGCATTCTATCACATGTTGCATACTACACAATAGCCCTTGTAGGAAGGTGGTAAAGAGGAGTCTGAACTTTAGTGGCTGTGCAGTTACTAAGCATTAAGGCAAAAACTAACATGTCGTAACAAGGCTACAATTTAGTGTCACAGCTTATGGGGAGGACACAACCTAAAGACTCTCGTATGCCTATAGACTTGTATTAAACAAAGAAGTTGGTGTCAAAATTAGGTCTTGGTTATATGGAGATTGATTGTTGTGTGACTAGGTGTATGTTATATTACAAAGATGATGCAGATGCAACCCAGTGTAAGTTTTGTGGTGAAGCATGATATGCAACAAGAAAGTGTCATGGAAGAAAAAAGAAAATTGCAACCAAGCAATTGTGGTACCTACCACTAATTTCTAGACTTCAAATATTATTTGCTTCTGAAAAAATAGCAAAGGAAATGAGGTGCCATCGAGATTTTGGCATTCTTACTCACCCATCCGATGAAGAAGCTTGGAAGGTGTTTGATAGCATATATCCTGACTTTGCTTATGATCCACAAAATATTCCGCTTGGGTTATATGCTAATGGCTTTACCCCATTTGGCCAATATGAGAGAAAGTATTCTTGTTGGCTAGTCATCATCACTCCATACAATCTACCACCACAAATGTACATGAGACAAGAGTATATGTTCTTAACACTGATTATCCTTGGTCCTACCAATCCCAAAGGAAAAATAGATATTTATCTACTACCACTGATAGATGAATTAAAATTATTATGAACTAAGGGTGTGCTAACATATGATGCCTCATTGAGACAGAACTTTCAGATGCATGCTGCACTATTATGGACAATCAATGACTTCCCAGTGTATGGCATGTTGTCTGGTTGGATGACAGCAGGGAGATTATCATGCCCTATATGTATGGAGAACTCGAAGTCATTTCAACTAAAGCATGGGAGAAAAACATCTTTCTTTGATTGTCATCGACAATTTCTTCCCCCTAATCATGAATATAGGAGAAATAAAAGCTCTTTTTATAAGAATAGAGTTGAGAAACCTATCCCTCCATCGTGATTAGATGGAGAGGAAGTTTGGCAAAGAATATGCAATATGCTAAAAGTGATCGAGTGGGGAGAACTTGTACCAATTGAAGGGTATAAGGACACTTACTAATAGACAAAATAGAGCATATTTTGGGAATTGCCATATTGGAAAACTAACCTCATTTGACATAATTTTGATATCATGCATATTAAGAAAAATGTGTTTAAAAATGTATTTTATACCGTCATGGACACAAAAGAAAAGACTAAAGATAATACACAAGCTTGGTTGGACGTGCAAGAATATTATCGATGAAAAGAATTAGAACTTATTAATAGTGGAGGGAAAGTTTTAAAGCCCAAGACATAATACACTTTGAATATAGAATAAAAATGAGCTATTTATCGATGGGTAAAGAACCTGAGACTCCCTAATAGGTATGCATCTAATCTGGCTCGATGTGTTGACGTAAAGGAAGCAAAGTTATATGGAATGTATTTATGCAATGCTTGCTTCTTATTGCTTTAGTACTTTTCCTGAAACTGTATGGAATCCTATAATCGAGTTTAGTCAGTTCTTTAGAGAACTTTGTTCCATTACATTGACGATAGCTCAACTAGAGTTATTAGAGCAAAACATTGTTGTGACATTGTGCAAATTGGAGAAGGTCTTTCCCCTTGGGTTCTTTAACTCAATGGAGCATTTGCCTATCCACCTTCCCTATGAATCAAAGGTTGAAGGGCCTGTTCAATATCGATGGATGTATCTATTTGAAAGGTAATGAAGCATATTACTATATGTTTGGAATGAATATATGTTTGAAAGGTAATAAAACTTGTTTACCTCTCTTATGTAGGTTCCTCTAGAAATTGAAGCAAAAAGTCAAGAACAATGCTGGGATGGAAGGATCTATTTGTGAAGCTTATATAATTGAAGAGATTACAACATTTTTCTTGGATTACTTTGAGCATAATATGCCATAAAAAATTATGAGACCTTCAAAAAATAATGATGGTGGAGAATCGAGCCTACCTACAATTTTCATTTTTAACTATCCTGGAAGGCTTGCTGGAGAATGCAAATCTTATTTTTTGAATGATCAAGAAGTGGAAGTCGTCATAAAATATGTTCTAATAAATTGTGATGAAGTGTAACCTTATATTAAGTAAGTGATATTAGTTATACATCACTTATTTGTATATGCTTAACACATTTTTTTGTTATGTAGTTCATTTGTGCATGAGTTAACTTTGTCTAATCCTCAAATTGCGGATGTTGAAATAGAAGCTTGGATCAAAGCAAATTTTTCCTCATGGTTTTGAGAACATGTAAGTAGTAATAAATTTAAATTAAGTATATCTTCAAACCAACCTCAACTCATATAAAATGCTAAAAATGTCACACAAGTTTAAAATCCAGCCAATAATATTCTGGATCCATTTTTACATGACATTGCTCGAGGACCAAAGAGAAGTGTTAGAACTTGGCCTATTCACTTTGTTAATGGGTATAGATTTCACATTCATTCATTAGGCTATCAAAAATAAACAATAAATAATGGTGTATACATTAAGGGGACTGACTTTACACAATCAGAATATGACTTCTATAGCATTCTAGAAGAGATTATGGAGATTAAATATACGGGAGTTCCTGTGAAGTGATCAGTATTGTTCAATTGCCAATGGTATAATCCTTCACTTAGTCGTGGTATGAGAGTTCACAAATAATATGGGATTGTGGAAGTTCATGAATTAAAGAGGTATAACTTTGATCCATTCATATTTGCACAACAAGCGACATAAGTATACTACATGTATTATCTTAGTTGCCATCAAAAGGCTAATTAGTTAGCCGTAATCAAGGTTAAAGCTCGTAACACAATTGATGCTCCTACGTCTGAAACAAACATAGGGCCATTTTCAGGTGGATGGATTAGAAGTCATACTACCTACAATTATCCCGAATGATGAATTCCATAACCTAAGAGACACTGAAGGTTCTTATGAAGAAATATATGTGTTAACTGCTAACATAGTTTGTGAAGAAGAAGAAGAAGAAGAAGAAGAAGATGATGATGATGATGATGATGATAATGATGGCGATTATGATAGTGATGATGGTGATGATGATGATGATGATGATAATGATGATGATAATGATCATATATAAATTAGGGTTAGGTGTGATTTAATTGAGTTTTATTTTTTTTAATAATATATTTTCATTTTTTGAGTGTGAATTTATTTAATTGGGTCTTATTCTTTTTTAATAATATGTTTTCATTTTTTTAGTGTGAATTTATTTTGTTTATATTTTTTATTTAATTTTTTGTTAACTTATATTGACTCAAGATTTGTTGTTGCATGTGTAGATGTTAGGTCGTGACTCTAGGCGAGGTCATGCCCAATGGAGTACCTCTACACCACCACCTTTGCACCTTCAACCATCTCCTAATCCTCCAATCTCAGCACTTGCATCAATTCCTATAATGCCAGACACATCTATTGCACTTACATCAGCTCCAATTATGCCTGAATCATCTAAGAGACCCTCTGCATCACCTATATCATCTCCTCTAGTACCATCTCTTGGCTCTCAGCACTCATATCTCACTTCTCAAGGTCCTTTTGCTAGTTCTATATCAATGCCAACTATTGAACCTTTTGGCCATGACCCTACAGATGGTTAAACATAGTTGTATCTTGACAAACATATGTAAGTCATTAAATTTATATTATATTATTTATTATTTAGTTAACAACTTAGTGCCATTATAACATTTTCAATCATTGCTATTAAATGATTAGATTTAGTCCTATTGTTGCTATTGTCCACGATATTCTCCTTGTAATCCAAACAAAATTTGAACATGCATGTTATAGTTGGAAAGTAACACCTTCTGAGGTCAGTCAACTATGGTTTGATGAATTGGCAATATATATCTTATCTTATCATTATATATGAATCATGTACTGATATTCTTTTTTTCTCATTTTGTCTTATTTTTAATTTTTCTATTGTTTATGTAGAAAAAGTATAAATGGTTGCTGCAATATGACCAAATTATTAAACACAATTGGAATAAAAAGTGTGAGGACATCTTGCAAAATGCAATGCATAGAGTCTGGCTAGACTTGGAAAAAAGGATCACGCCTAATTGGATCTCAGACAATGTAATGGTCCAACTAAAACACTATTGGGAGTCAGATGAATTAAAGGCCATGTGTTAGATAACTAAAAATAAATGAGCATCTATCACAGGGGGCATGCAACATAAAGGGGGCAATATTCCTTCAACTGAGCATAAGAGGAGGCTGGTAAGTATTTAAATTTAAATGTAATCCTTGTTTATTTAATGCATGAGATAACTAATATCAATAAATAATTATAAACTTTACAGCTTGGAAGGCCACCTACAATGTTTGAATTATTCAAGCACACGTATTATGACGAGGCAACTAGCCAATTTGTGGACCACAGGGCAACTGAAGTCTATGTATGTATATATTTTTCTTTTCTTTTCTCATTAGGATTATGCTGATGGCCAGAGACTTGACTAGTTGTAGTGTAAGTCTTGATTATTTGTTTTTATTGTAATTGGATTTGTGCTAACCATTAGAGGCCTGAATAGCTATAGTGTAAGTCTTGATTTTTAGTTTTCATTGTCATTGGACTTGTACTGATAGCCAGAGGCCTAACTAGCTGTAATGTGTCTCTTTTTTTTAATTATTACTGGACTTGTGCTGATAGTTAGAGGCCTAACTAACTGTAGTGTGAGTCTTCATTTTTTGTTTTGATTATCACTGGGCTTGTGTTGATAGTTGGAGGCCTAACTAGTTGTAGTGTGAATCTTCATTTCTTGTTTTAATTATCATTAAACTTGTGCTGACAGCTGGATGCCTAACTAGCTGCAGTGTGCGTCTTTATTTTTTGTTTTGATTGTCACTATACTTCTACCGATGGCTGGAGGCCTAACTAGTTGTAGTGTAACTCTTCTTTTTTTGTCTTAATTATCACTGGACTTGTGCTGACGACCAGATGCTTGACTAGCTATAATGTGAGTCTTCATTTTTTGTTTAGCCACTAGGATTGTATGATCTTTTATTTAATATTTTTTACGTATTTAATTATTGTGTGGCTATCAAAATGACCTATTCTTTCTATATACCTAATTGTGTAATTTCAATATTTGATAGCTTTGATTGTAATGACTGAATATATTTATAGTTTCAAGATACTTATTTCTTATTATATGATCATACTTCATGTTGATACTATATGATAGAAAAGATGCTTAAACATGTGCATACTTTTGGTTTTGGATGCACTGTCATTGTTTTCCTTATTGTAAAATTGTCTTTCTTTACTTCTTTTAACAGGCTAATTATTTAAGGCTTAAGAATGCTAGAGTTTCGACTCAAGACTCAACAGACATAGCATTAAATGATGTAGAAGATGATGATGAAGTCACCTTATGGTTGGAGGCTATTGGTGGTAAAAATAAGACGGGTCGCATTTTTGGGGTGGGATTTGAGGCTCAAGATATTGATGCTATCTATTCTCGTGGGATCTCTTCTTTCGTTCATAACTTAAGACTTCATTCAGATTTTGAAGAAGAATTGCACAGAAGGATTGCCACAGAGAAAGCACCTTTAAGACAGGAGAACCAAGAGCTGAGAGAACAGAATCAACGTATAACAAAGTAGAACTAACAAATCTTGTCTCTACTAGACCAGCATAAGCAAACACTCAATAGGTTGCAAGAACTTGAATCATAGTTAGCTCGTGCCCCATCAAATCTTGACGATTGTCCTCCATCATAAAGATGATTTTATTTCCCTTCCCTTATTTAAAGATATATGTTTTGTTGATGATTGTTATATTTGTTTTAGAATGGTTAACATTTAATTAAGAATCATTTTAATATATTTGTTACTTTTTATTGAATATTATTGTGCTATTACACTTTACTGGATAGGGAGAAACACTTAAACCCAAAATTTTATTATTTAATAATAATGTTATTTTCAATTTACCTTACTTTATTATGCTTTTACTGTACTTTATTAGACAGGTAGTAAGGTAATATTGAGGTTAAATTAAAAAAAATATTAAATAATAAAAAATTACATCAACGACGGAATATTCTATCACAAATTTGTTGCTAATTAGTGACGAAATATTTCATCACAAATCCGTCACTGATTAGCGACAGAATATTTTGTCACAAATCTATCGCTAATTTTTCGTCAGCGATAGACTATTTTGTCGCAAATCTATCTCTGGATTTGCTGATTAGTGAAGGAATGTTTTGTCACAAATCCATCACTATTTAGTGACAAAATAATCTGTCACTAGTCCGTGACTAATTAGTGATGGAAAATTTAGTCTCTGATTTGTTACTAATTGGACACAGAATATTTTGTTTCTAATCTGTCATTAATTAGCGACGAAAGGTTCCATCGCTAATCCGTCACATAGTTGGGATATGTTATCCTTATAATTAGCAACATAATTCTTTTTTACGATGGAATTTTTTGTCGCTAGTTAGCGACAAAATTCTAAATTTTGTGGCAAATGAATTAGTGACGATGAAATTAGCGACGAAAAAAATATGTCCCTAATTCCATTGCTAATTCATTTGCAACGGGAATTATCCACGTTTAGTGACAAAAAATTCCATCGCTAATTTCTATTTTTCTTAAAGTGCTATTACCAAAACCATAATCACAATATTGTCAAACACAAACCATGATTACAAAAAATTGCCAAGTATGACCAATTCTCTAACTCAGTCACAATATTGCCAACTATTCTCAATTCCACAAGCCCTAAGCAACATATTACTAAGTCCACAACCAATAATCAAGATATTACCAAGTGTGACCATTTCAACAACCCATAATTATAATATTTCTAAATATAAACCTAATACCAAAACCATAATCATAAATTTTCCAAATTAAACCATAATCACATTTTTACATAATAAATAACATACATAAGATTTGAAAAAAAATGGGATTAAGTTTACATAAAAAATTAAGATAAAAAAATAAAATAAAGTGAGAAAAGAAGGAAAAGAAATTGAGAAATAAAGTCCAAATACATACACAATTAATAGTCCCCTATTCTAAAACTCACATACTTAGCTTAACTTTTTCTAATTTGTCCAGCTAATTTTACAACCACTACAATTCATAATAGTTAAGTATTTAGAAAAATTTCATATTTATAATACATCTAATTGAAAAGACTACACAAAATATAGAGATAAAGAGGTATTCATCAAATTTTAAAAAATAATATCAAAGATTGGAGAAAATAAACAATGTAAAAATGAGGGTCTAAGCAAAGAATGTTTCATAGAGAAAGAATCAAATATTAAAAATAACTTATTTTAATAAAAAAAATCAAATAAGAAAAACCCAAATCAACACAAAAGTTTAAATAATTTAAGATTTAGCATAAATTGACAAATTATAGCCAATAAAAAGTCAATATAGCTCTAAAAAAAAAGAAAAAAATCTTTTAAAAAAAAATCTCCAATTAGTTGAAAATGGAAAAAAAAAATGGAAAAGATAAAGCTGAAATGGTGTGAATGGCTAATGGGGGATGGTGGACTACATGATGGATGGTGGACGATAGAAGGTAATGCAATTGCGATGGCGATGGCATAGTGCTGCTATGGACAACAACAGTCTTCATGGCATTTGACATTCTCCTTGTAGTGGTTGGGGTTTCAAAGTTTATGTAAATCTAAATCTATAGGGGGAAGAAGAGGGGATTGGTTTAATTAATGAATTTAGTAATGGTTACAACCGCTGCTAAATAAATGATGGAAAAATTTTGCAACTACTACAATTTTTTGTAGTTATTGGTTTGGGATCGTGCAAGTTTTTAGCGATTTTTTTTAGAACGAAAATGTTTCAATTTTGTAGTAGTTGTATGTTGTAATCTTTGTTTTTGACAATGGTTTTGACAGTTGCATAGTAACTGTCACAAAATCGCCTTTTTTTTTTTTTTTATAGTGGACCATGATTTTATCTCTTGGTCTGACGTAATGTTTTTAACAAAGATAGAACATGTTATCATCTTTCTAATTCTATCATGTATACAATATTTAATTAACAGGAAAATAAAAAAATATTTATTAATGAGCTCAAAGCGTCAAAATACATTAATATAAAATGTCAACAATAATGTTCAACAATTATCATTAGCTATAATACCCATATTTACAACATGATTGTTAAGCGCCTTAGGTGCTAACTCTTTTGTCAAAGGGTTAATTATCATAAAATTAGTACTAATATGTTATATTGTGTTTCTACATTAACAAAGTATTTCAATTCCATATACTTAACACCCTTGAAATGCTTTTCATCTCATAAAAGAATATAGTTGCGACATTATCACAATACATTTTTAGTGACTTGGCAATGTTATCAATAATTCTAAGTCCTAAAATAAAGTTCCACAACTATAAACTATGAATAGTGGCCTCAAAGCATGCCATAAACTCATCTTCCATGAGATGGCTTCTCTAGAAGATACTGAATAGTCAAAAGTGGATTTACTTGTATCCACACAACCAGCAAAACAGAATCTAAATATCCAATAATCTCAAGGTGATTAGATTTGAGAACTTTCTTTACATTTTTCTAGTGATCCCATCTTGGATCACTTTGGTACCTGCCCAGCATTCCAGCTACAAGGCCAATGTCTAGTCTGATACATCTTTGGCCATACATTGAACCCCACAACAATAGATGCATATGGAATTCCTTCCATTTGTTTTTTATTTCAAAGTGTTCTTTAGACCCCACATGTGACTAAACTTGTCTCTCATCTGAATTGGAACAAGAGATGCTTAACAATTTTTCATTTTGAGTTTCTCTATAAAACTTTTTTGATATATGCTTTAGGAAAAACCAATAATCCTTGTGATCTATCAAGGAATATTTTTTTTTTTCCAATCACATAGTTTGCCTTTCCTATATCCTTCATTTTAAAGTTATTAGAAAGGAAATTCTTAGTCTGATATAATAGACCAAGACTATTAGCCACAAGCAAGATATATATTAACAACATACAGAATCAGAAATGTCAACATACAAAATAAAAAATATGAACTTGTTCCTACTAACCCTTAAATATAGGTTAACAATGTATTCTTTGAATTTGAAGGAAACAATAATATCATTGAACTTGAGATATCATTACCCAGAAGTTTGGTTAAGTTTGTATATTGATTTCTTCAATTAATTTACACAAACAACAAGAATGATGTTAATTTAAAAAATCATGGTTTTTTGACAAATATTTCTATCGCATAATTTGTCGCTATTTTCATCATAACTAATTTCTTCCTACAAATATTTATGTTGAAATTTTTTCCCCTTTGCTACCCCTACATGTTCTATCATTTCATATCAATAAATATAAATTTTATTGTAAATAAAAATTTTATTTAACATAAATATAAAATTAATAAAAATTTGAATAATAAAAAAGAATTAAGAAATAATATTGATAATAATTAATAATAATTTTAATTAAGTTAATTATTTATTTATAAATAAAGAATGTTAATAAAAAATTTATTTATTTATAAATAATTTTTAAAATTTTTTTTTCAAAATATATTTATAAATTTTCAAAAAATAATAAAAAAAGTCGATTCCAACAATACAATAGTCGGATACATGTCTAACTATTTAATTGTCAGAAATCAGTTCTGACAGCTATTTGGTAGAATATTCATTATTAATATTTTTAGTGCAAATTTATTATATTATTTTAATATTTTCATTATATATATAAATAATTAATATATATTATTAAATATAGTTTTACTATATATTCTTTATAAATAATAATTTATTATATTTAATTTAGTTTCATAATATTTATCATCATCATCATCGTCATCAATTATGTCTTGCATTTGAAATTATTATCCAGTTTTATGGCTTTGTCTTCTTCCTTTTTTGGATTTGCAGTTTGGTCATCTTTTTCTTTATTTTTCTGGATTTAATGGGTTCCTCCTTTCTATATTTCCAAGTTCTCCTTCTTTATATTTCTATTTTTGCAAGTTCTATTACAATTGAACCAAAAAAATCAAATCAAATCAAAGAAATAAAATTAAATAAATTAAATCAAAACAAAAAAAATATAAACCAGAAATGAAACTAGATCCAGATTGAGAAAATTTTCAAATTTAACAAGATAAATTTTCAAGTTTTTAGTTAAAAAAAAGCAAATCATCATCTCAAATTATCATCTACACAAGAGAAAAAAACAAATTATCAATCATCTGAGTAGAGAGTAGAGGCATCATAGATAGAAAACTAAATGAACAAAAAATAAAGATTTTTCTTAGACAAGAAGATGAAGAGTTAGTATAAGAAAATAAACTAGTAAAAAGTCACAACTCAAAACAAATCACCAAAAACCCACGTAACACATAAAGCAAGCAGATATACCAGAGAAGGTAAGAAGAGATAAAAATATAGATAAATATGAGAAAAGATAAAGAGTCAAACCAAAGAGTTTGAACAACTTTAAACCGAAATGAAAATGATGAGGAATGAATATGAACAACTCCAAATAAAAATAAAAATAATGAGAAATAAAAATGACAAGCAATGGAGAAAATAGAATCACGATAGCATAGAACAAAAGACAAAGCAAAGCTTGAATTTATATGGAAGAAGAACCAAAAAAAAAAAAAAAAATTAGCGGGGCCAAAAATTGCGTTTGCTTTTCTTATGTTCACACTTCTACACTTCTAATAATTTTTCCTGCTCCTTTGGTGGACGCTAGTTCTCCATTTTATGTACAGAATGTTTCTAGTCACACAAGGGATGTTAATTTTTAAGATGTTAATTTTTTATTATAAAACTTTTTTATTAAAAATCTAATATAAATTTAATTATACAAATTAAAATACATAAAATTTAAATTATACATATTATATATATATATATATATATATATATATATATATATATATATATATATATATATATATATATATATATATATAACAATATGTCATTAATATAGATAGTTGGCAAAACCAACCACTTTTGTTTTTTAACTACGGAAAAGTGGCTGGCCAAAGCCGCCCGTTTTCCTATGGCCACTTTTAATTGGATTTCTTATAATTTTTTTGGTCAATTTCCTCTTACCGCTTTTACTTTTACTATAAAATACGATTTTCCTATAACTTATATATTTTTCTATCATTGTTATTCTTTTTTTTTTATTTTATATTCATATTAATTATTAAAAGTTATTAATTATGATAACTTATAATTATAATTTATTATTTATATTCATTATTTAAAATTATTAATAATTAAGTGTTAATTTTAATTTTATTAAATTATCTCATATTAGAGTCTGTTTAATTTTTATTTAGTTTAAATTTCACATTTTTTCTTCATAAAATTATATATAATATATAATTTTTCCTATAGAAATATGGTTGGAAGTGTCCAACCATTGTTTCCAATTTTTTTTTTTAAAATTTTGATTTTCTTTGTTTAAATAAATAAATAAAGATTAATTAAAATTTTTTAATTTTGTTTTTTATAAAATTTTAATTGTAATTTTTATCAATTAAAATAATTTATGTAAAATATATGACATTAAGAATAATATATTAAGTATAAATATAATATATTAAATAATAACATATCATTTTTTAAATATTAAATACTAGAAAAATGATATTAAGTATTATATGTTCCTTATCTTCATCTTACACATCTATATAAAGATTTGCATCTTTAAATTGCAAATGCATCCATATATTCACCTCCACCATTTCTATAATAAGAAAGTAAGCATTTAATTCTTTTGAAGCTACTTATATGCTTATCCCTTGTCAGTTAAACAAAGGTCTACAATTTCTAAAGCCTAGGCATGAGGATAATCTTTTGAATATTTGGAGCTTTGCATTTGTATTGGAGGAACTGATATTTCAAATGGAGATAATAGTCAAAATTCTTACATTTTTCATAATAAATCTTGCAAGTCGCAGCTTACATTCCAAGTCTTGGTATTCATTAAAATAGAATTTCTTCCAGTGTGATGAAACATTATCATTAACTTTTTACTTTTTCCTCAAAGCCTTTCATCACATTGGAAGAAATTCTATCTTAATGAATACCAAAGCTTTAAATATGAGATGTAACTTGCAAGATTTATTGTGAAGAGTGCAAGAGTTTTGAGTACCATGTCCATTTGTAGTATTAGTTCCTCAAATACAAATGCGAAGCTCCAAATATTCAGAAGATTTTCATAACCCAGAGGGTTCATGAATTGCAAACTTTTGTTTAACTAATAAGAACAGACTTTAGTTTCAAGGGAACTAAATGTTTACTTTCTTATTACAAAACTAAATGCCTGCATTCCAAGCCTTGATATTAACTAAGATAAAATTTTTTTAGGTGTGACAAAAGACTTTGAGGAACAAGTAAAAAGTTAATGACAATCTTTTATCACACTTGAAAAAAAAATTCTTAGTGAATACCAATGATTGGAATATGAGTTACAACCTACAAAATCTATTATGAAAAATTCAAGAGTTTTGAATACGATCTCTATTTTTAGTACTAGTTTCTCAAATGCTAATAGCTCCAAATGCTCAAAAGATTCTCATGTCCCAAAGGCTCTATAAATTGCAAATTTTTGTTTAACTAATAAGGATAGCTTTCAATTTCTGTAAAACTAAATGCTTGGTTTTTTATTATAGAAATTCAATATACTATTACATAATTGTAAAAGCAGTGCAAAAGTAAAATAGAGTCTAAACTATGAATGATAAAAATTGAAAGAGAGAAAAGAGAGATAACACAAAGAAGAGAAGAGCAAAGAAGAGAAATGAAGCAGAGAAAAATGCAATAAATGATTAAAAAAATGCAAAACTATTTATATAAACTATGTATAAACAACTATTTTTCCTAACAATTACTTTTTGACATAAGAAATGCAACGGTTAAATTTAGTAAAAAAAGACATTAAGGAAATATAAATAGATTATATAATTAATAATTAAATCAATAAAATATTACTGAAATTATTAAAAATTAATATATTATTATATTAAAAATATTTTAACGAATTATAAAATTTGGTTGGGCATAATTAAATCAATAAAATAATAGTACAAATTAATATTTACTTTAATAATTGCATTAAAATTTATTAATAAAAATGATAAATATTAATATATTAAAAATTTCTTGATGAAAAATTAAATCTTTAATTTTTAACTTGTGAACAAGTGTTAAAATATAAAAATTTTATATTTTCATTATATAATTTATATTTATTTATATATTTATGAAATAATATAATAATTAATTTATCTAAAAATTATTAAATATTTAATAATAAATATACATAATATAAATTATAATATAATTATAATCTAAATTAAATAACTATTTTGAATATACTATTTCTAATTTATTACATATTTTTTATTTATTAAATAATTTAAATTTAAAATTTCTATAATTTATATTATATTTTTTCAATTATACATATTATTTTATATATAATAATAATTTATATTATTATTATTAGTATTAGTATTATTATTATTATTATTATTATACTTATATGGTTGGGTAAATCTAGAAATAGGACCAAGAAAAAGTTGGTTAAAGCCAACCAATTTTTTTGTCACTATTTTTCTTAGTAGAAATGTGATGGTGGGTATGGCAAATTTTTCCATATTTTTAGAAAATTTGGTTTCCATCTGAAGTTTAGTCAAAAAGCAGTATTCAATCCAATAGCTCTTTTTCTAATGCTTTTTTTTTTCTTTCTTGTGTTGTCACTAGTTTTTTTCATGTTAAATGTAAAATAAAATTTTAGTATAAAATGTTTTTGTTTTGTAAGTGAAAAATAAGCTTTTCAGAAAATTTTTTCAAACACAAAAAATATAGGAAAATAAAAATAAAAATAAAAATATTCCAATGCATTCATATTTCTAATACAATTTTTATTTTTGTTATATTATTTACATTTATTTATATTTTTATTAAATAATATAATGATTAATTTATCAAACAACTATCTAATTTTAATAATAAATATACATAATATAAGTTATAATATAACCATAATCTAAATTAAATAAATATTTATAATATACTGTACCTAATTTATTATTTATTAATTTATATTTTCTTAAATTTATATTAAATTTTATAAATCATATATATATATATATATTATGTAATAATATATTACCATATTAGATTATACACACACACACACACACACACACACATACATACATACATATATATATATATATATATATATATATATATATATATATTTCAACTACTTTTTTGTTACTAGAAATAGTGACAGTCAAGTAGTTGATTTATAATAATCTACATAAAAAATAAAAAGAATGATAATTTTGCTAATTCATATTAAGTGAAAATTTTAAAACTTAATAAATAATAATTGAAATAATTAATATTAATAATGAATATATATATGTAAATAATTAAATTATCTTGCATCTAATAATTTATCTTTATTTCTATCTTACACATCTATTTGAAGATCCACATCTAAAAAGGTTTTATATTTGATAAAATTGGACTAGAGGAACGGTATATTAGTGAAAAAGACTCATAAACCTATTTCCTTAATGTTTTAGATAAAGAGGTGATATCAAGTATACTTATACACCTTCTCTTAAAATTCTAATAAAGAATGAATAATAGATCTCCTTAATGTCTAAAACTCCCTCAAATCCCAACATGAAAATCAACTTAGCTTTTGATAGAGGTTTAGGGTTATAATAATTGGTTACTAGAGACATTGGGCCAATACTTTAAACTAAACAAAGGATGTTGGGCCTTTGGGGTCCATACCTTATTAGTAGTAGAAAAAAATTACTTTTAACGACTTTTATTGCCATTAAAATAATAATATATAATAAAAATCAAATTAATAATTTTATAATTGAAATAATTTAAAAATTAGATTACAAATAATTATATTACAATGTTCTTATACATTAAGATTTAATATGTATAATGTATTGATTTATATATTAGAATTTCTAAAAAATTGAATTTTCAAAGTCAAATTTTTTTTAAATAATTCTAAATTTGATATAAATATCTAATTTCTATTTAGAATTATAATATTTAGATATATAAATAATTAGATAGAAGAGAAATAACTCGAATTTTTCACTAAACACTTTATAGTGGTGACACTGGGTCGCAGCTACATCATGACTAATATTAGTGTAACAAAAGGTTTGCCATTAAAACTTTTCAGCAACAACACATTCAATGGTAATAAAGGTCACTGCTAAATAGTATTTAGGAAAATTAATTTTTCTTTTAAATTAGGAGTCATCACTTAAAAAAAGTCATTAGTGGCAACTCTGTTGCCACTAATTACTATATTTTCAGTGGTAAGGTAGTTTGTTATCTCTAAAAAGTTATTATTAGCGATGAAAATGTTGCCACAAATAAAAGGTTTTTAGTGGCGACTAGTTTGGATCAACACTAAAAAGGTTTGTATTTAGTGGCGGCATATGTTGCTGCCAAAGTTGTATTAGTGGCGATAGCCTACCTTTTGTGGCTGTTGCATATGTTGCCACTAACAATTCATTTTCATTGACAACATTAGGTGCTATTAAATGTAGCTAAAATTCTTTAGTGATTATAAATGTTGCCATTAATGGTTTCAAATTTTTTTTAAAATCTCTTATACGTAATTAAGCAATATTTATCTAAAAAATAACATAAAACTCAAATAATAGTACAAACAACTTCAAAAGAAAAGAAGAATAGGTAGTAAAATAAGATTACAACAACCAAATTGAATCACATCAAAATGAAAGAAATTTTTTATTAAAATCAACTTCATATTCATAGATTGTACATATACATAATTAGCAATTGGAAAACAAAAACTATAAATTCTATATTCATTATTAATAATTGTCCAATTGCTTAAAGATGCAACTAGTGAGGTTCTATAGATTCAATATGCTTCTTCATCCTATAAAGCTCAACCTTAAAAAAAAAAACCATATTGAATTTATTTCAAATAATCACCTTGAACTAAAACAAAAACAACACTAGTTTAAATACCAAATAACATTTGAGTTCAAGTTTGAACTTGAAACCAATCTTAAATTAATGTTCGAACCAGGAAGAAATAGGCAGTGTTTTACAAACACGCCTCTGTTCATCTAAGTTCACTAATCAAGTTTGCTTAAAGCACTGCTACTCGAAAGTAAATGTCCATGTTAAAAGGAAAAATAACTTTAAGTATTTTTCACTGCTAAAAAAGGGAAGGGAAATGTGTTATATACTTATTGCAACAATAATGTAGACAACAAGGTAGCAACCTATGCATTAAGTTCATCTTGCACTTGTCGGGCTATATAGGCTTACTCTTATTGTAGCATCCATTCAGATTCTTATATATTTTGTTTCATTTTTTTGAGCTCTTGTGCCATATTGGCACGATCCTCCCCCTTGTTTTTGTTCCATTTCTTCCCTTGTACTTGCTTTATTGTGAATGATACTTTGTAGTCCACATCTACTTGGTTAACAGGTTTCTTTTTTTGGGGTTTCTTTCTACACCCCTTGCCACGAACAAACCCCAACCTTGTACCTAGTATAGTAGATAAAATTTCATCTCTAGTTATGTAAGATTTGACTTCTAATGATTATTGTTGGAGAACAAGCTCATGTAAGCAACCTTGTAATTTAAACAACAAATTAAAACCATAAATAATAAATTGTAGTTGAAGAATGTTTAAAAATTGAGAGATGTATAGAAGTTATGTGAATCTTTTGTAATTTGGGGTTGACCCACTCTATCTCCCTATCTTTTGTCCGATAAGTGTGCTATGCCTCCCACACCACATTAGGTCCTACTGGTTCTCCAATAACGAGATCCTTCTAATATATTTTATGGACATTATATCATCTTGTAATCATAGAGAAAATAAAATGGGTATATAGATATGAAATTGTAAATAAAAAAGAAAGACATCATCTTTAGCAAGCTATACTCAACCTCTGTAAAGAATTGTATGCCATATGCATGCTTGGTCATTTGCTTACCCCTAATTAGTTTATTTCAGTCACTCATTATCTACAATTAGGCAAAAACCTTTGTTATCCTTTAATAATAGTTATAAGAATTGCATGTAATTGAGCATGTTTAGATCATACTATATAGCAAAAGTACACTACTTTTAAATCTTCATTAGCCTAGTGCTAGAGTAGCCACTCCTAGTCTATAAGATGTATGTTAGCCAGTCGATTTGCATGCCTATCCTTATTTGTAACTAATAGTTTGACCAGATTATGCAACTTAGTTTTCCAATTCTTGAATAGTCTTCACAAAGTGCTCATAGTGAAAAGCTTCATCAATAACTCAGATTGCCTTACACATGGTTCAAATTTGTCCCATGAACCACAAATACAAATAATTATAGTTGTGTGTGTAAAGATTTAGTTTTCTAAAAAAATTAAATATCATTTAAATTGCATAATTGTTTATGTTACCTTAGCTTTTAACTATATGATCTCGCCACATTTTTCTTGTTGAGCATGCTAGTTAATGGTCTAGACCACCTAGCTACAATAACTAGAGAACTCTCGAGTGTCATCTTTAACAGCTTGCTCATGGTCTTCAAGGATGTCAATAATAATCTTTCCATCATATTTTGCCTTCGTATCAATAGACACACACTTATACCTCTCTCACCCTTTCTTAATAGTATTACAAGAAGTTGAATAAGGCATGTAGGTTATGAAAAACATTTACAGGTCAATATATATGTATATATTTGTGTGTGTGGGGCAAAAAAATAAACAATACATAGGCAAAACGTGAAGGTGATTATACTTACACTACTTTGATTTAGTGATGGTTGCATGGGGGAAAATCTTCATCTTCTTATTATGTCACCGTCCATGCCAATGTGGGTGGAGTAAACTCTCTATACTTAAAAGTATCCCCTGTTACTTGTCCCATTAGTGATGTCATAATACCTATATGGTTGCATCTCAATTGACTATTATCGCGTTTGTTTCCTCTTCCGCCTCTTCCTTCTACCTTTCCATGTCCACCACCTAACATTTTCTAAAAGGTTCCAAATGAAGTGTGAGATACATTAGTTCAAATCCAAACACTAAGGTGATGACAAAAATGTAATGCAATTCATATGTAAATATAATGAATTCTAATAGCTCAACTGCATTTACATTACCATAAATATATTTAATCTATGTTATCATTAGAATCATCGATGTCGTCCATATCATCCTCGTCGATTATGTCTTTCCCATCTTCTTCATTGGTGGACACATCCTCATCATTGCTATCAAGGAATTTATCCACTGCATTAATTACATTTGACCCACTTAGCTGAGGGCGTTCACATAAATGGTTTTGTTATTTTTAGTTAAACATCATCCTTATAAACACAGACCACTAGCTCAATGCCCACATCATCATTATTAGCCACATTTATGCCAACTTTAACTTGTTGATAAGCCTCATTAAAGAGGTCAAACCAATCTAGGTCACAAATGTCCTCCAAGTAAAATACTTGTTTTGCTTGAGATGTTAAGATAAATGGCTCATTTGAATTTAGTGAATATTGAGTGTTGATGCTTGTGATTCTATACTTGTCAATCTTGTATCCTCTTCCTAAATGACCCACATCCCACCAATGGCACTTAAAGAGATACACTTTCTTATTTCCAACATATGACAATTCATATATATCTTCTAAGATGCCATAATCCTCTTTTGTCTCATCCAAATCATCACCCCTTACAAGAACTCCACTATTCTGTCTTCTCTTACCAGAGGCTCGATCTCTAGTGTGAAATCTAAATCCATTCATTATAAATGTGAAATAATAATGGACTATTTTGAGTGGTCCAACTTTAGGACTCATGAGGTTATCACTTGTATCATCTTGTATACCTAACTCTAAAACATGTAAATGAAAACATGTGTGAATATAGTATCTTATAAATCAATCAATGTAGACATGAGGTCAGAACATACTTGTGCATGAAACCATATTAAGAACTCTTTAACTACAAAGCTTGTGTTTTAGTCTCCATCTTCTGCTTCTTACAATATATGACCTAGTTAATTAAGATGCAATAATAGAAAATATTTTTTAGGTAGATGGTGCCAAGTCTTATAAACTTACTCAATAAATGGCCAAATTTCTTCACAGTTTTGAAGTACATACATACAAGCTTGATTAAACTCGACATTTGATAGAAATATTGATTCATAATGTCTTTTTGCCTACCTACTTAGATTAAAGATAGACATCTTATCATGTTCCATACATCCATAATTATTCTTAAGAGGTCTACTAAACTTTAGGGGGATATTTTTCAAGTAACGAGAGCAAAAGGTAAGACATTCATTTACCAAATAACCTTCTACAATTAAACCTTTTGGACAAGTTTTGTTACGAACATATGTTTATAGTGTTTGTAAGTATCTGCATGCATAAGTTAATATGGATAAGGTAAGACATCTTGTAAGTAATAACAACAAACATCAATTAATTGGTTTACTTTACCTTTTAATTAGGTACATCCATCGATATTATATAAGTCCACCGAGCTTAGCCTTACAAGCAAGTAGACCATAATATCAAAGAAGGTAGGTGGAAACACCATTTTCAATTTGCACAATGTGGTTGTAATTTAGGTTTCCAAAAGATCAAGATCTTCCATTCTTAAGCACTTGAAACACAAGTTTTTAAAAATGTTCCCTAACTTTATTATAGGTTTTGACACTTACTTGGGCAACAAGCCTTATACTATAAGGGGGAATATATCTTGCAACAATACATAGTGATTGTGACATTTCAACCCAGAGATTTTTCACTCATGGACATTGACACATTCCAAAATATGGTATGCTGTTCCCTTTTTCTATTAGGTGTAATTGTTGCCTGATCCCTAAATTAACCAAGTCATATAAACTCTTTAGTGTTTCCTGGGTCTTTCCAAACACACCCATCAATGTTAACACTGTGTTGTTAGACACATTTCTTTCTATATGCATTATATCAAAGTTGTGTTAGAGTATGAGGGTTTTCCAGTAGGACAGTCTGAAGAAAATACTTTTCTTCCTCCAATTAAAAGCATCATAAGCATGACAATTCTTTCGATTTTGACTTTTCCTAGAACTTATATTGCCTAGTGCCTAGAGCTGCATAAGTACTTTATCACCATTTAGAAGAGAGGGTGTAATCGAATGTTCAATTTTCCTATTGAATACCCTCTTATTTCAATGCCTTGGATGATCAACTAGAAGGAAGGGATGATGGCCCATGTAATATAATTTGTTTCATAAAGTGTGTGTCTTTATGGCAATAGAGGCATGTAAGCTTCCATTTAGTGGACCACCTTGAGAGGTTCCCATGCGCTAGGAAGTCAATGGCTGTCCAAATAATTGCTACACAAATCTTCAAATTGGATTACAAGAAGGCATCATATGTGTCAACCCAATCTATCCATAATTCTTATAGCTCTTCAATCATTGGTTGCAAGTATACATCTATGTCATCACTTGGACACTTAGGACCCGGAATAAAAAGTGTGCTCTTAAAGTATGGGTGTTTCATATATAACTATGATGGAAAATTGAATGGAACTAGCACAACTAGCTAAGTACCATGATTAGAACTCATATTTCCATAAGACTAGAATCCATCGCTAGTTAGGCCCATTTGTACATTTCTACAATCATGAGCAAAGTAGAAATATTGGTCATCAAATGATTCCTAAGCAATGGAGTCAAGTGGATGCCACAACGCACTTTCATTTATGTGTTCTTTCATATGCCACCTCATCTCTTTAGTTGTATGTCAAGCCATGTAAAACCATTGCAACCTAGGCTTTAATGGAAAATGTTGTAACACTTTACATGGCACTTTCTTGCCTCTGTAACCATCTAGCTTTCATCTAGACATGTTGCACTTAGGATATGATTTTGCATTGGCATGCTCTCACTGATATAAGATACAATCATTCCCACATGTATCAATCTTCGTGTAATCCAATCTAAGCTCCCCAACAACTTTTTTTGCTTCATAGTAAGAGTTAGGTACAAGTGTCTCTTTATGTAGAACATTCCCGAATAAATTCAGCAATGCATCCATAGATTTGTTGCTCTAATGATTAAGGCATTTCAAGTGAAGGAGTTTAACTATCAAAGACAATTTTGACACCTTATTAAAACTAGGATAGAGTTTGGTCTGAACATCTTCCAACATCTTAAAAAGCTAGCCAACTTGCAAGTTAGGCAACTCCTTTAAATTTGTGTTGATGAACACATTGTGTAATATCTTAGTGATGTCATCTTCCTCATCATTATCCTCATGTACTTTATAATTTACATGATGAAGAGGACTATGGGCACCATGTCAAACTTCTTTAAGTGAGTCCCACACTTCATAACTCTCACTAAAACCTTTGTTGGATAAATCTACCCTTACTTCACTTTTCAGCTTCCACGCCGTATTATTGCACCCTTGCATAGGCATCAAATCATATCAATCACCTGGCCCTGACTAAATGCCCATTGGAAAAACTCATCAATGCCTTTTCTATCAACTTTATTTCTCATTTGGATCCAACTTTTATTCATCCCTAAATCCTATGTTAATGTATTTAAAGTGAGTATTAATAACTTGTTTGTAGTTATATAGTAATATATCTTTTAAAATACAAAAATTTGGCTCACCAAGTAACCCAATAAAGACTCCAACCTTTTAAATATTAAAACATTATGACAAATATTATGAGAACATTAAATTAGCACCATTGTCAATTAAGGCATTTCAGCTACAAATTATTAAAATAATCGATGGGCAAATCACATGCCATGAATTTCCTATGCCAACCATGTACTTATGCAAATACAAGAAAATGATGCAACTTTGAAATTATGCAATTGCAATGCATAATATACATGAGGAAACTTACTAGAAGGATATATAAGACAATGGCAAAAAGAGGAAATGATAAATGAAAGTTAGTACAGTTGAGAGAAAGCATCAAGAAAAAATAGATATCTACAGCATATGCATATATAGTTTTTACTCCTTGTCTGCCATTCCTTCCATTTTCACATGTAGTAAGCACATTCCAAGTCTTTACAAGTTGATCATTAAGCCATATCAAGTGTTTACAATTCTGATGGTATCATGTATAGAAAAAACTTCCTCATTTGACAAGGAAGCCTCCTTTTGGGTTTATATTTTTTGGTATGATTATGTGTAAAAAAAGAGAAGGGTTGTGTTAGGCAGTCAATAGCTATGTTGAACTTTGATGCAAATCATTTTTCATAGCCAATCCCAAGTCTGAAAAAAAGAGGAAGGTTATGTTAGGCAGTCGATAACCAACATAAAACTTTGTCGAATCTTTGTAATATGGATCATCAATGTATTAGAGGTAACACTAGGTCATTGCCTGGAAATAACGTGCTGTGTAGCTTGAGTACAGTGACAAATGAGCAAGAGTCGTTGCATCGATACCTAGGTATAGTGAAAAATAAGCAAGGGTTTTTACATTTTTATGAACGAATGTGGAGAAAGAAGTTAGTTCACTAGAGTAGAATTCATTTTGGAACTTGGAATATAAGTATATTTACGGGTAAGTCAATGAAAATAGTACATACTATGATTAGGAGGAGAATTAATTTTATGTGTCTACAAGAAACAAAATGGGTAGAAAAAAAGTGAAAGAATTAGATACTTCATGTATTAAAATTTGGTATACTGGTAAAGCTAAATCTAAAAATGGGGTAGGTATAATTGTAGATAAGCTTTAAAAAAATGTTATTGTGGATGTAAAGAGATTAGAAGATAGAATTATTGCATTAAAGTTTGTAGTAAAAAGGGAAACCTTTAATGTTACTAGAAGGATATATACGACAATGGCAAAAAGAGGAAAGGGTAAATGAAGTGAGTAAATTTGAGAGAAAGCATCAAGAAAAAATAGATATCTACAGCATATGCATCTATAGTTTTTACTCCCTGTCTGCCATTCCTTCCATTTTCACATGTAGTAAGCACATTCCAAGTCTTTACAAGTTGATCATTAAGCTATATCAAGTGTATACAATTCTGATGGTATCATGTATAGAGAAAACTTCCTCATTTGACAAGGAAGCCTCCTTTTGGGTTTATATTTTTTGGTATGATTATGTGTAAAAAAAAAGAGGAGGGTTGTGTTAGACAGTCGATAGCTATGTTAAACTTTGATGCAAATCATTTTTCATAGCCAATCCCAAGTCTGGAAAAAAGAGGAAGGTTGTGTTAGGTAGTCGATAACCAACATAGAACTTTGTCGAATCTTTGTAATATGGATCATCAATGTATTAGAGGTAACGCTAGGTCATTGCCTAGGGATAGTGAAAAATAAGTAAGGGTTCTCACATTTTTATGAACGAATGTGGATAAAGAAGTTAGTTCACTAGAGTAGGATTCATTTTGGAACTTGGAATATAGGTATACTTACAGGTAAGTTAATGAAAATAGTAGATACTATGATCAGGAGGAGAATTAATTTTATGTGTCTATAAGAAATAAAATGGGTAGAAAAAAAGTAAAAGAATTAGATACTTCAGGTATTAAAATTTGGTATACTGGTAAAGCTAAATCTAAAAATGGAGTAGGTATAATTATAGATAAGTTTTGAAAAAAATGTTGTTATGGATGTAAAGAAATAAGGAGATAGAATCATTGCGTTAAAATTTATAGTAGAAAGGAAAACTTTTAATGTTATTAGTACTTACACACCATAAGTAAAGTTAGAAGAACATCACAAAGTAAAGTTTTAGGGAACATAGAATGTTTAGTTTAGGAAATACTATTAAGAGAAGAGATTTTTTTAGGAGGAGATCTTAGTGGTTACTTAGGGAGTGCATCTAGAGGTTATAAGGGCACGCATAGAGGACATGGTTTAGGGGAAGCAAATACAGAGGGTAAAACTATTCTAGACTTCTCATTAATGTTCGATCTCACAGTAGCTAACACTTGTTTTAGGAAGCATGAAAAGCATCTTGTCACGTACAAAAGTAAAAGGACATACTCTTAAATTGATTTCTTTCTTATAAGGAAATTGGATAGAAAATTTCGCATGGATTGCAAAGTCATACCTAGAGAGAGCTTGACTACTCAATATAGAGTTTTAGTTATGGATGTTCAAGTTAAGAGGAAAGTAAAGAGTAAAAGTCAAGATAGGGTTTCAAGGATTAGGTGGTGGCAATTCAAGGGAGATAAATAAAAGAATTTGCAAAGAAAGATTTTAGAGGAAGGATCCTAAGAAGCATAAGGAAGTGTTAACGATTTATAGGATGAAATGACTAAAGAGATTAGAAGGTGGCAAAGGAGATAGTTGGTGAATCAAAAGGCTTTGGACCTAGGGATAAAGAATCTTAGTGGTGGGATGCAAGTGTGTAAGATAAGGTTAAAGTTAAAATGGAGTGTTATAAAGCGTGGTCTTTGTGTAAGAGTGATACAAAATTGATAAAAATATAAGGTAGTTAAGAAAGATACTAAGAAGGTATTGAGCAAAGCGAGAGTTAGGACATTTGATGGGTTATACTAATCTTTAGGTACTAAAGCTGGAGAGAGAAGTATTTACAAGTTAGCAAAAAGTAGAGAAAGAAAAACAAGATACATGGACTAAGTGAAATGAATTAAGGATAAAGAAGCAAAAGTCCTAGTCATCAAACAAGACATTAAAGAATAGTGGAAGAGTGATTTTTATAGACTATTTAATGAATAAAGCATGATTTTATTGCATTTGAATAGACTGGACACTAAAGTAGAGAACAAAAATTATGCTTTTTATCATAGGATTCGAGAATCAAAAGTAAAAGAAGCATTAAAATGAATGGAGAATAGTAGAGTAGTTAGACTGGATAATATACCCATTAAAGTATAGAAATGTTTAGATATGAAAGGTATAAGTTAGCTCACAAAGTTATTTAATGAAATTATAAGGTATAAGAAAATGCCAGATGAGTAAAGAAGAAGTACTTTAGTCCTTATTGATAAAAACAAGGAAGATATACAAAATTGTGCAAATTATAGAGGCATTAAGCTCATGAGTTACACTATAAAATTATGGGGGAGGATAGTTGAGCAAAGATTAAGGTAAAAGACTCAAATTATTGAGAATCAATTTAGTTTTATACCAGGAAGGTTAACCATAGAAGTGATATATTTGTTACAAAGATTGATGGAGAGATATCAAAAGAATGAAAAAAATTTACATATTTTGTTCATCGATTTGGAGAAGGCATATGATATGGTGCCAAAAAAAGTTTTATGGAAGGTTCTGGAGAAAAAAAGAGTTTGAATGGCTTATATTCGAGTAATTCAAGATAGGTATGATGGGATTACAACTAATGTTGTAACAAAAGGTAGACTTACAGAAGATTTTCCAATAACTATTAGTTTACATCAAAGGTCAACTTTGAGTTTTTATCTTTTTACTTTAGTCTTAAATGTGCTTACTAAATATATCCAAGAGTCAGTGCTACAATGCATACTTTTTGCAAATGATAGTCTTAGTTGAAGAATCAAGGGAGGAAATAAATGAGAAGTTAGAGATGTAGAGACTAGTTTTAGAAATATATAGATTTCGTTTAAGTAGAAGTAAAACGGAGTATATGAAATATAAGTTTAGTAAGAGACATACTAGTTCTAGTGTAGAGAAGTGAAAATTGGATAGCATACCTACCATAAGTAATACGATTTAAATATCTTGGTCTATCATATAACATGATGGACAAATAGAAGAAGATGTAAAACATGATTCATGGATGAAATGGAGAAGTGCTTCGAGTGTTATTTGTGATAGAAGATTCCACTCAAACTTAAGGGTAAATTCTACTACACAGCTATTAGGCTTGCAATATTGTATGGAATTAAATCTTAGGCAATAAAAAGTCAACAAGATAATAAACTTAATGTTGTAGAAATGAGAATGTTGCATGTGATGAGTGGACACACTAGACAAGATAAAATTAGAAATAAATGCATTAGAGAGAATGTAGAAATCGCACCTATTATATAAAAGATTGTAGAATTATGACTTAGATGGTTTAGGCATATTTGGAGGAGACCTATAGAAGCCTCAGTTAGGAGAGTGAGTCAGATGGAGAGTAGTCTAATAGTCAAAGGTAGAGAGAGACCAAGAAAAACTATAAGAGAAACTATTAAGAAAGATCTAGACTTAAATAGTTTATTTAAAAATATGATTTATGATAGGACTTTATATTATCAATTGATCCATGTAGTCAATCCCACTTAGTGGGAAAAGGTTTTGTTGTTGTTATTGTTGATTATGCATAAAAAAAAAAAAGCATACTTATAGGTTATATTTTTAGGCACAAGGAAATGTAATAAACACCTTCATAAGGAAGGACAATACAATTCATAATATTCCTCAATTTAAGTCTATAAACATAGTCAAGTCCCTTGGCTAAACATACTTTGTAAAGAAGAAATTAATGTATTTTTTGTTACTTCATCAAGTATTTAACGTTAATTACTTACTAAATATTTTACAATTAATTATTTAGTAAATATTTAATCTTAATGATTAATTAAATATTCTTTATCTTAACCTATTAATTTTGTAATAAATTTTAAAACCATTATTTTATCTAATTATGATTTTTTAGTCTTAATCCATTAATTACTTATTCAATTTTAAAGTTGTTAATTTATCTAAGTATATTTTTTTAGCATTAATCTATTAACTATTTATTAAAATTTAACCATTAATTATTTATTAAACTTTTTTTATCTTGATCTTAATCTATTAATAATTTAATAGATTTTAAATTTATTATTTTATTTAAATATGTTCTTATTTTCAATCTTAATCCATTAATTACTTATTAAATTTTATCATTGTTAATTTACTTAAGTATATTTTTACTTTTCATATTAATATATTAATTATTTAATAAGTATTTTACTATAAATTATTTAATAAATATTCAACCTTAGATATTTATGAAATATTCTTTATCTTTATCTTAATTTATTAATTCCATAACGAATTTTAAATTTATTATTTTATGTAATTATGATTTTATTTTTAATATTAATCCATCAATTATGTATTAAATTCTAAAGTTATTAATTTATTAAATATAGCTGTATTTTTAGTATTAATAAATTAATTATTTATTGAATATTTAACCATTAATTATTTATTAAATATGCTTTATCTTTATCTCAATCTATTAATATTTAATAAACTATAAATTTATTATTTTATTTCAATATTTTTTTTAGTTTTGATCAATTAATTACTTATTAAATTTTATTGTTGTTAATTTACTTAATTGTACATTTATTTTTCATATTAATCTATTAATTATTTATTAAATATTTTGTAATTAATTATTTACTAAATATTTAATTGTAACTATTTATAAAATATTCTTTATCTTTTACTTAATCTAGCAATTCTATAATGAATTTTAAATTTATTATTTTTGGTAATTATATTTTTATTTTTAATATTAATTTATTAATTACTCATTAAATTACACTTTATTATACTTTTATTTTTAGTATTGATCTATTAATTATTTACTAAATATTTAGTCTTTATTATTTATTAAATATTATTCATCTTTATCTTAATTTATTAATAATTTAATAAGTGATAATTCCTTGTTATTCATGTTATTGTGCATATTTGCTTTTAGTAAAGATGGATTTAGCCTCTAATTATATGGCAAAATAACACCTTTATAGATAAATTAAATACACTTATGATGAATAGCTCTATACTAAACTTTTACATTGTAAATGATAAGTTTTGTTTTGATTTTAAGTATATTAAGAATTAATCATACTTTGCCCTTGCTGGAGGATGTATGTTTAAGAGAGGATTGAAACTTCTCATGTTAAAGAGGCTTTATAATGTTGTAGTTCTAGTTTTTAGAAGCTCACCTCGGCTAGAATTCACCACGTTATGGCTAAAAAGGAAGAAAATGAGGGCAACCTTGTAGGGCAACTTATGTCGCGGCACATCCTAATCATGTTGCGGTGAAACTTTACTTAGAAGCTAAATGTGTTGTAGCGAGAATGTGCTAAGCTGCGGCGTGATTCGAGAGAAGCTAAAGCCACGGCAAGGAAAATGTTAAGCCAGGGCACACTATCACACAAAAGTGAAACTTATCGTGGCGTCATATCTGAGCAGCGACATAAAGTGTTCCCAATCCATTCGTACACAGGCTTAGAATAGTGAATTCTAATCATGTTGCATTGCATATTCATCTAAGACCTAACTTTGCCCCAGCATGATATGCTGAGCCCCGACGTGATTCATTTTATTAAAATGCTACATTTTTATTGTCAAAATTTTGAGGGTTTCTTGCTTCATATGGACTTTGCTGCAGGGGGAGCCATTATTATGGGTATTCTTTGGTCTATTATGAGTGTGTAGAAGTGGGGGGAGAAGCTAAGAAAGGCATTTAAGGCAAGGGATGTTAGGAATTGAAGAGTAAAGCAGAAACAAGATTTATTTCTGAGTTTCTTCTTTCCTTTTTCTTTTCTATGCATTTTCTCTAATGTATTTGAGCTTTACCTTGAATTTGTTGCTGGTTTTCATGAACATGTATTGCTAAACTCCTTAATTTAGGATTATTAGAAGCTCTTATATAGATTAGTAGGTGTTCTTCACTTTAAACTTGGTGTTAATGATGATTATATGTTTACTTAACTCCATGTTTATTGCTCTCTAATTGCTTGGCCAACAATTAGAATGATTTATTACTTATGCTTGAACTTGGAAAAGGAAAAGTAAAGTAGATCAATAGTTGAGTAGTGTAAGTACTTAAAACTTATTTGGAAAAATGGATGGTTTAATTAATGAGATAGGAATATTCATTAACCTCAAATGGTCAAATTAGGTGTTGTGCTATCCATTTGGTCTTATTTAATTTTATAAGGAATTATAAAGTTAATTAGATAATCCTATATGCGATTTGAAAAAATACTTATAGGAATAAATGAATCCTAGACTAACATGTATCACCATTAAGAATAACGATATTGAGTGTTGAAGCAACTTGCTATGAAATACAAGAGAAATGAATAATTCTAGATGCTAATATTCACCCAGAAATCTAAATACTAACCCTGAACTCTGCATAGCATATAATCTATAATCATTTCTTGATAATACCAACACTTAAATTTGATTCGCATGATTTAAACTAGGGTGTGAATTTTGGCACTTGACAATGTTATGATAACAAATCCTCAAGAGAATGATGCTTTCTTATAACTATATTACTTTGACGATACATACACTGGCATGTGCACTTCATGTTGGCAACAAGTTTTTAGCACCGTTGTTAGGCATTTGTGTGACAAAACATTTTTCTGTCAATATTGATACTGGCATACCTAGTTTGAACTTAAGCATTGTGCATAGTTTTACCTTAGTTATTTTCATTTCCTTTTCTATTCTACTTTGCAGTGGCTACCCTCCTTGTGGTCTCTTATGCAAGAAATTGAAAGTCTAGAAGTGGTGTTGTTTTAAGAACAATCTGAAGAAGCGTATAAAGTCTTGTAGCTTTTGAAGAATTGAAAAAGAAATTAGTGTCTGCTTCTATTATTGTGGCCCCTGATTGGACCATTCCTTTTGAGGTGATGTGTGATGCCAGTGATTATGCTATAAGGGCAGTTTTGGGATAGAGAAAAGGAAATATTTTTCATCCAATATATTATACTCCATCTGATGCTCAACTAAATTACACCACCACCGAGAAAGAGTTGTTGGCAATGGTGTATATATTTGAGAAATTTTGAGCTTATTTGGTGGGCACCAAAGTTATTGTTTTCACAGACCATTCAGTTATCAAATACTTGATTGAAAAGAAGGATTTCAAATCAAGGCTCATTCGTTGGGTTCTTTTTCTGCAAGAATTTGATTTGGAAATTGTTGATAAAAAGGGTAGTGAAAATCATGTGGCAGATCAATTGTCCTGACTGAATATTAAAGCTCAGGAATGCGAAGAGAAGTAGATTAATGAGAAGTTTCCTGATGAAAGCTTATTTTATGTGGAGCACAACAAAGTGTCATGATATGTAGATTATGTGAACTATCTTGTATGCCATGTGTTACCCCCAGATTTGAACTACTACTAAAAGAAAAGGTTCTTACATGATGTAAAGCTATATGTTTAGGATGAACTCTTCTTATTTAGAATGTGTGTAGGTCAAATATTATGGAAGTGTGTCCCAGATGAATAGCAAGAATCTATTTTGCAAAGTTGTCATGTAGATGAACATGGAGGACACTTCAATAGGCAATGAACTGCAGCGAAAATCCTCCAATCAAGTTTTTATTGGCCCTCTTTGTTCAAGGATGCCCATGCTTTTGTGGGGAGATGTAACAAGTGTCAAAAATATGGCAACATTTCAAAATGACATGAGATGCCTCTGAATAATGTTTTAGAAGTGGAAGCATTCGATGTTTGAGGAATAGACTTCATGGGGCCTTTTACATCTTCTCAAAACAACCAATGCATTCTTGTTGCTGTTGACTATGTGACGAAGTGGATTTGCTAATGATGCTAGGGTGGTGGTGAGATTTCTAAAGAAAAATATTTTCACTAGATTTTGTGCTCCCTGAGTAATCATTAGTGATGAGGGGATACATTTTAACAATCTTCAGTTTAAAATATTTCTAAAAAAATATGAAGTGCAACACAAGATGGCATTGGCATATCATTTCAAACCAATGGCCAATGTGAGGTGTTTAACCAAGAAATCAAGAGGATTCTGGAGAAAACAGCAAGTCCCTCAAGAAAAGATTAGGTTAAAAAGGTGGATGATGCTTTATGGGCTTATCATATAGCATTTAAAACTCCAATTGGTATGTCCCCATACAAGCTTGTTTTCGGTAAAACCTACCACTTACCAATTGAATTCGAACATAATGCCTTTTGGGTTATGAAGAAATTGAATTTTGACTTGAGAAAAGCTAGTAGGAAGTAGCTATTGCAACTTAACAAGCTTGATGAATTCAGATTTCATGCCTATGAAAGTTCCAAACTCTATAAAGAAAGGACAAAGCAATGACATGACAGCAAATTTTGAAGAGAAAGTTTGAGCCTGGTCAACTAATGTAGCTTTATAATTCAAGGCTTAAGCTCTTTCCAGGAAAGCTCAAGTCGCGATGGCCAGGACCTTTTACGGTAGTGGATGTCTCTTCATTTGGTGCTATGGAGATCATAGAGAAAGAGAGTCAAATAAAAAGTTCAAGGTCAATGGACAGAGACTTAAACATGATCATGGAGGAGAGATGGACTGTCAAAAGTTCACCATTATACTAGGAGATTTCATCTGAAGCTATTAAAAGTCAGGCTAAGGATTATAAACTTAGTACTTCTTGGAAGGCAACCCAAGTTTCTTTCTTTTCAATGTTAATTTTGGTATTAAAAAGTCTGCTAGTTTCATTTTAGTAATTGATGGTTGTGTATTTTTGTTTCAGAGGAATAAATTGAAGATTTTTCAACCAGGAATAACCATTGAAGGAGCTCCAAACAATTCATTCAACATTTAATTCAAAAATAAAAAAGAAAAAGAAAAAGAAGAAGTATTTTTGACTTTATCCTGTTGGGTTATTGCTCTTCTTGTGCTTTAAATCTCAAAAGTTAGTGTACTTAAAGTATGGAAATGAGTGTTGAATCATTAGGCTTAGAAAGAAATTTAATGGATGCATCAGGAGAAATTTGTGCCGTAGCTTAAGGCAGTTGCGCCATGGCACATGAATTGGCATTTAGGGTTCCAGTAGCCAAGATTGCTGCGGCTCAAGAAATTAAGCCACAGCATGCTCGAAGTCAATAATGAAACCTATCGCTACGTAGAAGTATAGGCTGTGGTGCATATAGAAGCAATAGTAAGTTGTGCCATGACCTGAAATCTCTGAGCCGCAACAGAAATCATGTTTAGGTGTTGCCTAGGCCACCTCTAGTCACGACATAATGATCCAAGTGGCGGTGTAAATAAAAAAGATTAAAAAAAAACCTGAGACCATTTTTACTTTAGCCTTGCCTCCATTCCTTCGCATCTCTCTCCCATTGCCTCTGAAAAATGCCCCTCAACCTCCACTCCTTCCTAAAAATTATGAAACCCCCTTCATCGTATCTCTATGCTTCCATGTTTCCCACCCTCAATTCCTAACTTCTGCCCTATTCTGCCATGCTTCTCTTCTCCTACTCATTTCAAATCGCCGTGCCTCTGCTAAAAAACCTTGATTCTCTTTTCACACAACACTTTTCCTTCCACATTTCCTCCTACACTCATTATTTTTACGTAGTGGGCACGCCTTTTCCTTCGTTTTTTCTTCCATTTTCACTAAAGCTTGGTTTGGATGATTTGAACTCTTCCTTGTTTTGAATTCAAAGGTATGATTCCTAAT
Organism: Erythrophleum fordii; assembly: GCA_032878935.1. Classification (NCBI taxonomy): domain Eukaryota; kingdom Viridiplantae; phylum Streptophyta; class Magnoliopsida; order Fabales; family Fabaceae; genus Erythrophleum; species Erythrophleum fordii. The sequence continues at coordinate 1,015,544 of JAVQMF010000021.1, forward strand.
TGTAACTGAATTGGGCATTTGTCTAGCATTTGTTTCTTGTTGGATGATTTTGTATGGTTGGATGGAGGTTCCTTGGTATTAGTTAAGAGTTTTTAATTAAGGAAATAATGTATGCTCACTGACTATTTGACAGAATGCCTGAATGAAAATTTGATTTGTTTGGCTAGAATTTGCATGATCTTGTCTACCTACTTGCTCTGTAGTTGTACATAATTGATGGGTGATGACTTAGGGATGACTAGGTTTTTCAATTTTTGGAAATTGTAACTATGCACACCAACTGTTTGTCAAAATTCCTAAATGATATCTATTTGTTGTTAGGCGAGCTATGAATTGGAGAACTATTAGTCATACTTATTTGGACAATACTTCCACTTTGTTTGAAGCTTTTGGGATAGTTATCTTATTTGCTTGATGGCATATTCATCTGTTTGTGCCTTCTTGATTTTTTGGGACCTTATGTACATAAAAGAAATTACATATTGCTTTGGGGTCCTATCTTATTTACTAAGAGGGTCATTGGTTACTTAGTAGTTGTTGGAATTGTATATGAATGGATTATAGGTTAGAAACTATGTGATTACTTGCCAAAATTAAGTGTCCAAATTTCCTTTTGCAAGTATTCCTCTCATGGCCCTAAAAAAGAAAGCTATAAGCAAGGCATCATCATCCTCTTCTACCTCCTTTAATCAGTCTTGCTTTATCTCCCTGATAGCTCAGGAATGGTATAATGAAGTGACATTTCATAGAGCCTTGATTCCAAGGAGGAAGTTCAGCATCTTACCTTCAGAAAGTTAGGAAGTTACAGATCAAATCTCCTATAAAAGGTGGGGGTACATTTTGTTCTGAGCTAGTGGCTGCTGTGGCACCAGTAGTTCAAGAATTCTATGAAAATGAACCATTCTGTCGCGAGCACATGTACAGAGTCTGGTGATGCACTGTAATCATCAGCAAACAAGTGATTCAGGATTAGTACCATCTTTCCTTCGTGCCTGACTGCGAATTTTGCCTATATATGATGAGTAGGGAAACACTCGATCTAGAGGATATGGCTATTGAGCTGACTCTTCTAGGGTGTAATTTTTAGAGGATGTCATATGGGGGTACTTAAGGGCATTCTTTGAAGTAATCTGAATCAAGTGGCTTGCTATTGAGCTCACTTTGTGTGTGCAAATCTACTTTGTAATACTCATTTGAGTGATTTGACTATAGATCAGGCGATATTGATTTATTTGATTATGACTGGGAGACCGATGGATGTTGGGTATATCATTTGTGAGAATATCAAGAGGATCTTTCAATCTACCACATCTGGATTAGCTCACCCTTACTTGATTACCAAGTTGTATGCAAAGGCAGGGGTACAGCTCGAGCCACATAAGGAGCTCCTTTCACTGAGGAAGCCTTTTTTCTATATAGATGATAGATAATCTAAAGGATGAGCGGGATGAGCTATTAGAGTAGCTAATTGAGCAACCAGTAGACCCCGATCAGTCACCCCCTCCACCTATTCATGCTCCACCACCACCTCCTTTGCAAGAGCCTTTTCTGGGTACTATGTTTGCGATGGTTTAGGAGCTATCTCTTTGGTCGTTTGAGCATGAGCAGCATTTCATTGAATTGGAGCATCGATCCCTTGCCATGGATTGTTGGCATTTTCAATGTTGGACACACTTAGCTACTCGTTTCTAGTGGGACCCACTAAGCTTCTACCTCCTCTCTATTTTATGGACAGTCCTATTGAGCCATTTCCACAGGAGCCATCATAGAAGCCACCACCGAACCCTGCCATCTGACAACTTTTATGATTCTTTAATCCTTCTTTTTATTTTCCTTTGTTTAGTTGTTTCTTGGTGAACTTTAAATTGTGTGTTCTTTTTTCAACTTGTGTTAACTTTATGGCATACTCTTAATATGCTTTGTTTATTGGTTCTTTTCCTAATTTTAGTATCCTTTATTTTCTCTTAACTATTTGGTTTTATTCAAAAAAAAAAAAAACAACAACAACAACACAATTTAGATTGCTATGTACATATCTCTCACTTTCATTTTCTTTGTCCCTTAATATTAAGGACAATGCTAACCTTAAGTTTGGGGCTAAGGTAGTGTTGATAGGCATAATTGATAGGTAGGGTAGTGATGATAGACATAATTGATAGGTATAACATGAAATTTTGTGTTTGAACTTATACTTGGCAATTTTTTTTAATTCATTTGAATTAGTCTGTTTGTTGGCCTGCTAAAGTTATTTCTGTCTGCTTCCAATGATAGTTGTTTTATGTCAAGGTACATTTGGTAGGAAATTTGTGCTAATTGTGTTTTGTGTTGAGGTCAAATGTATAAAGTTAGAGCTCCTCCATTTTTGAAAAGTATCCCATGCACCATCTGTCTAAGACATAAGTCAATTATTAGTGTTAGGGGAAATATTTTCTGTAATTTGATTTGTATGTCCAATCACAAATTTAGAATTTTAATACTCATCTTCTACCTTCTTAAAGTGAATCAGTAGGTATGACATGACCCTTAGAGATGATTTAGGTATTCCTTGGTTGCAGTTGTTCCTTTTAAGCTTGCCCCTTATTTAATTATACTAATGCTTGAACCCTATTTGAGCTTATTTAGAAAAAATCATTTAATATTGTACTTTGTTCTATTTACCAACATAAATACCTAGCCTATTTAGCCTTATAAAAAAATCTTTAAACTTATCCCTTTTCTTAAGAAAAAAAGGTTGTAGTCTCTGCATTAAGAAACAAAACATTTTGGTTGATTGAAAAAGATATGTAGTGGTTGATGCTTATACAGTCTTTGGAATTGAAGTCCCAGGGTTCACAAAAAGTCTTCCTTCCTCTAACTCTAAGTTGAGCTGAATATAGGTTTATTCAAAAAAAAAAAAATGAAAAAAATGAAAAAAGAGAAAAAAAAGGGTATTCAATAGAAATAATTGCTGAAGGTACATTGAGAAAACCTCTTATATGTGTATAATACCATATTAATTTTCTCAAGGTCTTTTGCATTGATCTTACCTATCATTTGTAGCCACAACCTTAGCCTTATTACAAGCCTAAAAGTCTTTTTGATCTAGTGGTTTTGCAGTACCTAATTTAGTAGAGATAGGGAAAAATATGAGCTTATGAAGTTCCCTTATTTAAGACTGGTTTATACATATTGGAATGCAGAAACTTGATTCTGACACTTGTTCGAGATGAGTGCTCGGCCAAACTCACACACACACACTTTGAAATGGTTGGAAGTCTAAGTTTTATCATTTGAACTGTGCTTCTGGCATGTATTGCTTATTCTTCTTATTGAATATACTCTCTGATACAACAAGTGAGGACTATAACAAACATTGATATCCACCAGGCCTATGGACATTCCGATATTAATTTTGATTTTCCTTAATCGAGGACGAGTAAAAGTTCAACTTTGGGGGTGTGATAATTCCCTACTGTTCATGTTATTATGCATATTTTCTTTTAGTAAAGTTGGATTTAGCCTCTAATTACATGGTAAATAACACCTTTATAGATAAAATAAATACACTTGGGATGAATAGCTCCATACTCAACTTTTACATTGTAAATGATAAGTTTTGTTTTGATTTAGAGTATATTGAAAACTAATCATACTTTGCCCTTGCTGTAGGGTGCATGTTTATGAGAGGATTGAAACTTCTTATGTCAAAGAGGTTTTAGAATGCTTGTAGCTGTAGTTTGTAGAAGCTCGCCGTGGCCAGAATTCACCATGTTGTGGCTAAAAGGGAAGAAAATGAGGGCAACCTTACATGTGCTGAAACTTTACTCATAAGCTAAATATGTTATGACAAGAATGTGCTAACTTGCAACAAGGATCAAGAGAAGCTAAATCCATGGCAAGGAAAATGTTAAGCCTTGGCACACTGTCACATAGAAGTGAAACTTGTCGTGACTGGATATTTTGAGCCGTGGCGTAGGGCTTTCCCATTCCTTCTAGTAGCCATGCTTGCCACAGTGAATCCTAATTAAGCAATAACGTATATTCATCTAGGACCAAACTTTGCCATTGTGCAATATGCTAAGCCGTGGTGCAATTCATTTTATCAAAATGTTGCATTTTCTTTGCCAAAATTTTGAGGGTTTCTTAGTTCATATGGACTTTGCTATGGGGGGAGCTGTCATTCTAGGTATTCTTTGGCTTATTCTGAGTGTGTAGAAGCTTAAAGAGAAGCTAAGAAAGGAATTTGAGGCAAAGGATGCTAGGATTGAAGAATGAAGCAAAACCAATATTCATTTTTTTGTTTCTTCTTTGCTTCTTTTTTTCTTTGCATTTTCTTTGATGTATCTGAGCTTTACCTTGAATTTGTTGCTGGTTTTCATGAACATGTGTAGCTAAACTCCCTAATCTAAGATTATTAAAAGCTCTTGTATGGATTAGGGGGTGTTCTTCACTCTAAACTTGCTGTTAATGATGATTATATGTTTATTCAACTCCATATTTATTGCTCTCTGATTGCTTGGCCAACAATTAGAATGATTAGTTACTTATGCTTGAACTTGGAAAAGGGAAAGTGAAATAGATCAAGAGTTAAGTAGTGTGAGTACTTGAAACTTGTTTGGAAAAGTGGATGGTTTAGTTAATGAGATAGGAATATTCACTAACCTCACATGGTCAAATTAAGTGTTGTGCTATCCATTTGGTCTTGTTTAATTTTATAAGGAATTATGAAGTTAATTAGATAACGCTATATGTGATTTAGAAAAATATTTATAGGAACAAATGAATCCTAGATTAATATGTATCACCATTAAGAGCAAGGATATTGAGTGTTGAAGCAATTCGCTATGAAATACAAGAGAGACTAGTAATCCTATATGCTAATATTCATCTAGCAATTCAAATACTAATCCTGAACTCTACATAGTATATAATCTATAATCATTTATTGTTAATACCAATACTTAAATTCGATTCACTTGATTTAAATTAGGGGTGTGCATTTTGATGCTTGACAATATTTTGACAATAAATCTTTGAGAGAACGATTTTTTTTTATCACTATATTGTTTTTGCGATACGTATACTTGCGAGTGCACTTCAAATTAGCAACAATAAGTTTTAAATTTATTATTTTATTTAAGTATGTTTTTATTTTTAGTCTTGATCCAGTAATTACTTATTAAATTTTATCATTGTTAATTTAGTTAATTATTCTTTTATTTTTCATATTAATCTTTTAATTATTTATTAAATATTTTACTATTTGTTATTTAGTGAATATTTAATCTTAACTATTTATGAAATATTCTTTATCTTTATCTTGATCTATTGATTCTTAAATGAATTTTAAATTTATTTTTTCTGATATTATATTTTTATTTTTAATATTAATCTATTAATTACTCATTAAATGTTAAATTTATTATTTTGTTTTAATTATACTTTTATTTTTAGTATTAATCTATTAATTATTAATTATATATTTAATCTTAACTATTTATTAAATGTTTTTTATTTTTATATTAATCTATTATTAATTTGATCAATTTTAAGTTTATTATTTTATTTGAACATGTTTTTATTTTCAATATAAATCTATTAATTACCTATTAAAATTAAAATTTATTATTTTATTTTAATGCATTTCTGTGTTGCGTTTGGTTTTGTTTGTATTTTTTTTACTAGTTAAAAAAAAAAAATTAGTCTAACATTTAAAATTTAACTCAATTGAGGTTCATAATCATATGCTTTGATGTGTAATTAACCTTGCCAATGCATAAGCATTTATTTCTTATGCGAGAGAATCTAAAATATTGCTAAGCATATTTTATTATGTTACTGGTGGGACTCCAAGCCACAATCCATCAATGTCACTGTTTTTGGGATACACCACCTCATCCGAACCACAACCAAATAATTAGGAAGTTGTTTGTTCGTTTTTCCATTATGTCGAATGATATAATTATTTGGCTTCATCCACTTTATACGTTCAATAATTTCCCAATACCCATTCTTAACCTCTAAAGCATTTAAAGATACCAAATAATAAAGTGTCGATGATTAATTAATCTCAAGTCCACTCTAGCATTGCCTTTTGATAATTTGAACAGAATATCTTATAGACACAGTTTATCATTAGATTTTATTTATTCTAAATGCCAAAATTGTAAAGCTTCTCTTAAATTTTGCGTTATTTGCAAATATTGTCTGAATTTTTAAAATAAAAAAGTTCTTGAAATTCAATATTCTTAGCAATAAATTATTTTATCTATTTCACTTTTAACATTCATGTCATTCGAACTTTACAATAATTGATAAGTTTTCATTTGTTCCTAATCCTAATATATTTAGTCTAATAAACAGTACATGTCACAAAGCATCAATTTTTGTGGCTCTTTTAAATCAGATGGAGCAGGAGAACGTAGTGATCCCACCACCCCCATGAGCAGCTCTAGCGTGACATTCGAATGGGAAAGAAAGGAGCCACATTGGCTTTCTAAAGGTTTAAAGCTTAAATAGGAGATTTAATGGTCTGTTTCTATCCTTTCTACACTTCATGGACTACTGATTTTATATGGTTCGTGAATTCTGATCCTAGATTAGTTTTTACTTTATATGAATAAGTGGATTTTATATACAATGTACCCACTTCTTAGTGCCATTTCATTAAATAGTTAGTAGCGAATAGCATTTTGACTACGATTCACGGCTTTGAGCCTCTCAGTTGAATCCATAAAGTAGCAATCTCAAGACCAGAGTGGGTATCTCTATAACGCTTAATTCAATAACTATGTCAAGAGAGTAAGAAGATACCAAAATTGGTCTGGAGATTGTGGAGATGGACCTGAAATCAGACTAATTAGAGATTGAATAAGACTAAGATTAATTAGACATGGCATAGTATATATACATATATATATATATATATATATATATAGTTGAGCTTAGAATTTCATGATATTCTGCTGATTTAATAGGCTGGATTTAGTTTGTCATTTTCTTCTTCAATCTAATGATATTTGCGAAGTTTCAATCTAATGATGTTTGCAAAGTTTGAAGTTGGGTCAAGTAGGTTCAGTCATTGGATGTTGACAAACATGGACATGTAATCCATTGTGTCAGTGTTGGTATTTTCGTAGAGTCTCAAAGAAATGTGTACAGATTATAGAACAATGTGATTGACCCAAAAAAAAAAGGCCATAGACATAGAGCAACCTGGAATTAACAAAATTTATGGATACAATTAACTAAGCATTTTAATGGTTTTAGTTCATTTATTTAGTGGTTGAATTAACTGGCAATGGCAGTGAAAATTGGGTGGGCCTTTCTAGCAATCATCAAGTAGAATATCAGCAGGTGGATATTGAGTTAAAATATTTAGAGGAGGATGTGGCCACTGACATTTTTCCTGACAATGTTGTATCTAGAAGGAAGCTAAGGATGATTATTGATTCCTGAGGATGATGATTGAGGTTGGTAATTGATTCCAAAACAAAAGGTCCTTGTTAACTATAAAGAGTGGCATTTAGTCCTGGCTTCTACTCCATTGGTTTTTCCCACTTTTTTTTTTTTTAAGTTCATCTTTTACATAGTAGGCGATTTATTTTGAAAGGGCTTTATGCAGGAAAAGTCACTTCTCCTACTCTATCTTTACTTCTCTTTCTCTTTCAACAATCACATGTTCAAGAATTAGACCAAATTTAATTTAGGCACAAATTTACATATCAAACTTTAAAACCATTTCATCCTCCAAAAACTTTATAGCATCAGGGAAGAAAGGGGAAGGTGATATCTGCAGCTTAAATTCTCACCCAAACCCCACAAAAATCATGGAACTAATACCAAATTTCATGTGCATAAAAAAAAAAAATCACTATGCAAACTTCAACAATATCACAACAAGGAACTAACACCGAACTTATCAATATCACAGCAAAATGTCAAGGCAATAGAAGAATTGATGCTAAGGCTTGGAATGAACCATACTAACAGAGAAGGTTGAAGAGTTACCTCTAACCAAATTCAGTGCATGTTGATAAAAGGCTTGAAATCTTTTGAGGGACGCTTTCAATTCTTCTACCTAGAATCAAAGTAGTCCTCGTAATATCTCTCAGCTCAATCTTTCCTTCAGCGTCTCTTCTCCTTCGATTTCAAAAATTATCCCTTTCTCTAGAAAACCCCAAAACCTTGCTATTGGAGAACGTCGTTCATCCCTCTCTATTCAAAAGGCCTCACCGTGCTGCTGGAAGGCGTGACTGAAGGGGAGAATCTAGAGTTTTTCCCCTTTTCTGACTTCTTTTTTATTATTTCATTCATGTTGATTGTTTTGGGTATATTATTATTATTATTTATTTCAAATCTTTTCTTCTTTCTTCTAATCTTTTCTTTTCTTTATTATTTTGTTTGTATTTTTATAACCATTTTTTATTTAAGGTTAAAAAATATTACTTAAACTAGGATTCTTTTTTTTTTTTTTATAGCACTTAAACTAGGATTCTAATGACCTTCTTTTGTGACTCTAATGATTATTTTTAAAATTTTATTGTAATTTTTTTTATTGTAATGATTCTTGAAATTATTTAAATTAAATTAATATTAATTTTTATGTGATAATTATTAAAATTTAATAAATATAGTACAGATTTGAATTTGAAAGAAGAAGCAAATAAGTTCACAAAGCTTTGGTGTAAGCTTCAAATAATAGATAGGCAAACTAGATAAGAGAACGTAGATAAGATTTGTGGCTAAAATAAATGGAAAGACTTGACTTATGTTATCTAGATTAATTAGGATTAGGAAAAGATAGACTAATGTCCCAACTATATATCTTACTTATATATAATATGTATAAATATAGTTATATATCTTACTTATATATAATTATATAGTATTTGATAATATGTATAATGTGTACATCTTAAAATTATACTCTAATTATATAATTTTAGATAATGAGATTTATTACTCTTGAAATCATCTGTTATCATTTTATTTTAGGATATGTTCTTTTTATTCTATAGTTATCTAAATTAATTTGAATTATGTTGTCTAGATTAATTAGGAAAAGACTTGTCTCATGTAATATATATACATATAATTATATATCTCACTTGTATATAATTATATACTATTATATAATAAGTAATAATATGTATATTTTAAAAGCATACTCTATAATTTTAGTATGTGAGATTCGCTACTCTTGAAATAATATGTTATTATTTTATTTTAGGAGTTCTTCTTCTTTTTCGATAGTTATCTAAATTAATTTACATTATGTTATCTAGATGAATTAGGAAAATACTTGACTTATTATATATATAGAGATATATATATATATATATATATATATATATGTAATTATATATCTTACTTATACATAATTATATAATATCATATAATAAGTATGATGTGTATATTTTAAAATTATACGCTAATTATATAATTTTACAAGGAGTTGTTCTTCTTATCTGATAGTTATCTAAATTAGTTTGAATTATGTTATCTAAATTAATTAGGAAAAGACTTGGCTCATGTTATATATATATATATATATACAGATGTATGTATATATGTATATATGTCTGTATGTATGTATATAATCATATATCTAACTTATATAGAATAATATAATATAATATGTATAGTATGTATATTTTAAAATTATACCCTAATTATATAATTTTAGTGTATGAGATTTGTCACTCTTGATTATCTTTTTTTATTTTAGGAGTTGTTCTTTTTATTTGATAGTTGTCTAAATTAATTTGAATTATGTTATCTAGATCAATTAAGATTAACGAAGGAGTGACTAACATTTCAATCATATTTCCTAATTTTGTTTTTATTTTTATTTTTGTATTTTTCTTAATTTATTGCCTTTGGAAATCTAGAAAAAGAAATCTAGACAAAATATGGTATACTACATTAATGGTTCTTATTAAACTTAGCATTTTAAAAAGTTAGTAGTTTTTAAATTTTTAAAATTTAAAATATCATTTTTTCTTCTCTATGCATTAATAGTTTTTATAATATAATTATTATATTTATATAAATATGTTTTATTTTTAAATTTTTAAATTTCATTATTTATATTATATATCAAAAAAATTATCTTATTATTACTCATTACATTATTAATTGAATTAAATTTCTTATTAACTTCAAATAGGATTATTAATTATTATTAAATTTGTTGATAAAGTATTAATAATTTTTATTGTATAATGATTTTTATCATCGCTAGCTTCCTTCTTCTCCAAAGCTTTCTTCTTTCCTTCACACCAATCCCTTACTCTTAAAGCATGGTAGCCACCTAAGTTTCTGCTTCATTGTGCACATCTTCTCTTAAAGCATTCTTTGTCAATGCCAAGAGGAGAAAAGGAGATTTTATCAGAAAAAAAAAAGGAGGAGAAAAGGAGATAGGATGATCATGTGTTTCATTCTATTTTTTTGGGTTTATTTTCTTTTTCTTTTCTTTTTTTTTACCTTAGATTTGGGACTTAGCAAATCATAAGTTGGGCTTACATATTGGGTTTGGGTTATTAAAAGAGTCATAAAAAATTCAATTTTCCTTTTATCATTTTTATTATTATACTCTATTTATTGTTATTATTATTTATTCTATTTCTATTATTATTTTTTATATGATTTATTTTTTATTTTCATTAATAATTAGATAACTCATAAAATTAGATTAAATAAAAAATAAAAAGAAACAATTGATAATTGATATATAAATTAAAAAAATAACTTAAGTGATAACTATATTCTTTGGCATTATTCAAATTACATTAATACTATTTTTGTAACATAATTATTAAAATTTTAATAAATAATTATAATAGAATTATCCATTTAGTTTATTTTTATTTTTTTATTGATGATGAGATAATGCTTAAAACTAAATAAATAATAATTAGATAGAAACTCCTAAAATTGCATTGCTGAAATCTTTCATTCACTTCATTGCATCTATTAGCAAAACAAAACTTTCTTCCTCAAGAATTTTAAGGAAGATACTAAGTCCCTTTCACTGATTGAGTTTCTCATGCTCTTCACAACCAATGGCATTTCTCTCTCTCCTTTCCTTGTTGTTGCCACACACTTCATTTATCGAATCAAAAGAGAGAAAATGAGGCTTGTAAATTTAAAGATGAAGAAGAAGAATAGCTAAATGAAGAAAGAAAAGGGAAATGTGGGTGTAAACGAGTACAGGAAAAGAAAATGCATATATGATTTGCAGCTAAATGAAAGGGAAAAGATGAACTTTAATATTAAATTAGGTTTTTTATATTTTTATGAAATTATTTTAATAAAATATATATATAATTATAAAAATATTTTATCATATGATATTAAATTATAAATGAATAAATTTTAAATATGTAATATTTTTAAACCTAAACTAATCATTAAATTGGTAGAGGCACTAGTTCAAGAGTCAGTAGTCTTATTGTGATTGAACTGTTGATAATTAAATATATTTTTTAAAAATTTTATATATTAAAAATCTAATTTAACAAATAAATATTAATAAATTTTAAATATTTAATTACTAATTGCATGCTTTTTAAAATGTTTAAGAAATCATTTTTTAATTGAAAAATGAAAATTGCCTATGCTTAAAATTTAAGAATATTTAATATTTAACTTTTAGTATTCCCAAATTATATTAAGATTCTATTGTCATTAAAAAATAAAAAGCAAAGGGCTTAGAAATAATAAATTAGAAAAAAATTAAGATTGCAATGAAAAAAAACTTAACCAAATTTAAAATATATTTATAATTATAAATAATATATTAGTTTTATTCTTTCTTATATTCTATATATGTTATATATAATTTGTTGTTATATTATTTTCCTTAGAAGTATATATGTATATATATATATATATATATATATAACAATGCGTAATATAACTACAACTATAACTTATGGTATAATCAACTAAAGTGTTAATATTTTGCTTTAAGATATTTTGTTTGAGTTTCAATAATGCCACAACTTCGTACTAGAGTTCAAAAGTTAGTGATTTCACTATTGAAGAGCTAGTCAAATCATTTGTCAACACTAACTCTTTGGGGGAAAAAACCTTAGTTCTTAGAAAATGAAGTTTTGGGTGAGACTACTGGCTAGGATAGAAAGTTTAAAAAAAAACTTGAGTCTACTTTTAGTTGGAGTTCTACAAAACTTGGTCATAATTCAACATCTAATAGGAGAAAAACATTTGATGAACTCTTCCCAAATGTGGGATCATACTAAATCATTTGATGAACACTCTTGGGGAAAAAACATAAGTCTTCAGAAAATAAAGTTTGGGATGAGAATGTTAATCAAAAAAATAAATTTACTTATGGCAAAACTTTTAGTAGCAACTATATGTCGCTACAGAAAGATACTTTTAATGGTGACTGTTTATGTTGCCACTAGAAATTTTGGCATAAAAAGTTTTAAATGGCAAAAATTTTGTGCAAAACTTTAATGGCGACTGTAACACCATAATATGTTAATGTCAACTAGTCTCCATTTAGGCTTGATTTCATATGATTCCAAAAAAGAAAAAAGAGTAAACCGTGGCATTATGTTGGGGTTTAAAGGGTCATACTTCACCCCGTAGGTCCCGTGAACCCATTAATCACATTATTTACTCAAACTTCATTCATGCAACTCATACATAACATAATACAATCCATGAACCACAGATACGAAGCCAAAAACCGGAAAAATTGTAATTTTTCTCATGGGTCCAAAAGTCAGATGTTGGCTCCAACTTTAGAAAATTGTAACTAATTCTACAAACTCTAATCCATACAAATAACACCAATCTAAAAAGATGCAGATGTTAGCTATAGGAGAAAAATAGTTTTAGACCAAGCCAAGAGCATTCAGGCCCCAAAAACTAATCAAACAATAACATAGGTCTGAAGGTGTGCCTGGAGCAGAATAGCAATTTAAAAAATCATTTCTCCCTTTATAGACCTCCAATTAAGGTGCTTCTAGTTGGTATAGGTCACTGTGCATGTCTAGTTTCTTCCTATAAAATTTTGTAGCAATTAGACTTCATTTGGCCCATGAATGATACAAACCAGAAAAATTCCTAATTTCAAAAATTCGCCAAATATTCCATAGACCTCCAAATATTCTACACTTTAGCTTCCCAAAATGCTCTCTACAAGCTCTAAATGCATATCAAATTTCAGATCAAGGGGAGCTCATTTGGGCAAAAAGTGACTTAGCCCACCAATATGATCACTTTTGCTTCTCATAATGCAACTCTTTGGTTCAAATGGCTCCTTTTAGTGTTTGGCACCTCTTGGGTAAGTTTAAAAGTACTAATAGATCACATATGAATTATCCAAGTGGTCCAAACTATCATGCATCTCAAACTCACCATGCTACATACAAGGATACACATTTAGGAATGGGCTACCAAGTACCAAAAACTTGCATTTTCCTTGCTTGGATTCCACAATTGGTTCATACATCACATATACATGCTTTTTCACTTGCTCAAATATTTACATCTCAAAAATAACATGTACATATGAATATTTATATCTCTTTACCTCAAAGGCCATACAAAACTATACAAAGTTGTAAGAAATAGCTTTTAAACTCCTTAACTTCCACTTTGGTCTCCTTGAGCTCCACCTAACATGTTAACATAGGAGAGGGAAGGGAGTGAGATTCATGGAATTTCAATAGCTCATACACTCATTCAAAGAAGCAATCAAGGCATATAAACGTGTCAAAGTATGCAAGTAGGTATCCAACCATTCAAAATCATATAACACATTATTTACATGCCATGAATATCATATCAATGCCAATAATAAACTCTAGGGACTTTTGGTCTAGCCTCACCCTATTTTGGGACTTTTGGATTGGCCTCACTCATTCATGAGACTTTTGGCCTTAGCTCACCCATTTCTAAAGACTTTTGGCACTACCTCATCCTTTAAGAGTAATTTTCACAACCCAAAATATAAGCATATTGGTACCAATGCATCAAGACAATATCAAATGGCATGTCTCACAATAAAAATGCACACATAAGTACACAATGACTATTATACATTCAATAATGCAATAAGAAAGAGTGAAGAGCTACCTTGGCAATTAAACACAATCCTTCCTTTTCAACTTTTCTTTTTCCTTCTTGGTCTCACAACTGCAACTAGATGGAGCCGACTCTCTTGGGCCTAGACACGACAAGTAGCATGCAATTACTCTCTTGGAACTCAAACAAATAATCACAAAGGCTAGGGGATTCTTACATCAAAACAAACTTTACAAAGTGTTTAAGAATCTCTAGTTTCTCCCTTTTGAATTTCACTAGCTCTTCTTCTAATTCCTTTACATTTCTTAACTTCCCACACTCTAATTCAAGGGTTTCATACTTGTTCTAGGTTAGAACTTCCTTCCCTTCATTAGCTTTCAAGTTGGTAGAACCAACATGCACAAGAAGCAAATAAGAAGAAGTAAGGATATATAGGTATCTACCTTGAATTCTAGCCTTCCTCAAAAGTGATTCCCTTCGCCTTCACCTTCCCTTTAAATCTCCACTCTCGCTTTTCTGAACTAAGCTCAAAACAAAACCAATTCAATAACTAAAACCATAGGAAGAGAGGGCACAGAGATAAGAACAAAATTCTAAGAAGAAAAGCTATGGAAATATCAAGTTTTGCTCACCTTTCTCCTTATTCTTCCTTGGCTTCTCTTGGTCTCTCTCTCTCTCTCTCTCTAACCCTTTTTTCTGTTTTGGTCAAAGCATAAGTCGGTTAGTAGAAAAGGAGAGCTTCTGGAGTCTTTAAGAAGTAAAAATCACTTTTTCTTGCATTTTTTTTTAAAAGAACCCTCGCTATGGTAAGCACGTATCAGTCCTAGGCCCTTGTTCCCGCTATGACACACACTATTATGAGAAACTCCCTAGTTTTTGCACGGGACGCCTGAACTTGCTATAGCTAAATGCATTCTCACTATAGTGAACTGGTACATTCGCTATAGCCAACAGGGGTTTTGGCTATAGCCAGCAGACTTAGAAAAATTTCAAAAATTCTAGTTGTTACAGTGACAAGAATAGGTCACCACTAAAAAAAGCTTTTAGTGGTGACCCATTTTAGTTGCTACTAAGTTTTGCCACGAAAATTTTTAATTGACCAACAATTTTATGCCAAAACTTTTAGTGGCGACATAAATAGTCGCCATTTAAAGATACTTTTAGGAGAGACATGTATTTGCCACTAAAAGTTTTAATGAGAAAATTTTTAAATATAAAAAAATTTAGTAGCAACAAACACAAGTCACCACTAAAAGTAACTTTTGGTTGCCATTGAAAGTTTGGCATAATTTCTTTTTATTTTTGGGATCTTCAAAAATTTTTGTGCAAAAGCTTTTAGTTATAACTAGATGTCACCACTAAATGTTATTTTTAATGGCAACATTGTTATTGTCGCCACAAAATACTTTTTGAGGTGATTTTTTTGTCGCCACTAAAAGTTTTGTCAAAGTGATGAATGGTATTTTAGTAACAACTTTTAATGACAATCTGATAATGTCATCGCTAAAAGTATACTTTTAGTGACAACTTCTTCCATTGAAGGGAAGTTTATTGATGAATCTAAAAAAAAAAAAAAAAAAGACAACATGTGAATCATGTTCAAACCAAATTAGTAGTAGCTTCACAAGACATAAGCAATGAAACCAAAACTTTCCATGGTTTAGATGCAAAAGAAAAGATGAAATGAAGAACACCATTTTAAACCAAAATTCACATAATCAGAAATCCCTATTTAGCATATTACCATTCAACACTTATTAACAACCTAATTAGCACCTTAAATTGAAAGAAGTACTAAAGAATATAAAGCCTCAACTTAGAAATTGGAACTTGTTACATCAAATAGCAAAGTTTCCAAGAATATCCAGTGTAAAACAATCCTAAGCTACCTTAATCATGTTCAACAAGAGAAATTTGACTCACTAGCAACCTAATATAATTATTATGTAACTAAATACTGTAGGTAAAAAGGCTAGACCATTAATTGATGAACACTCACATACTTTGTAACTTATCCATGACCATATACAAGAGATTGCTCAACTAATCTTTGCTAAAGCTTAAGTTTTCATCACCTGAATGACAACAAAAAAGATAACTTGCCTAAATAGCAACAAAGCATTCAAGGAATCATGAAGCTTTCCTAGAAAATGCAAGAATAGCTTGCAAACCCAAATAGGAACTTGAGTGAACTTGATGGAAATCTAGCCAAAAATGGAAGGAAATGGCTAGCTTGTTTGTAAGGAAAAAAAAAGGAGGAAAAACGATTAGAGTTGGCTAGTGGGGCATTAAAAGGCCAAAGATGGTGACGGGTGGCTGGATATGGTAAGGGAGGGTGTTGAATGATGGTTTTGATTAGAAATAGGGTGGAGGAGCCAAAAACAGTTAGATCTTGGCCAAAGAATATAGGCCATGATTGAAATGGCTGAAAATGTAGGAGATGACAGGGTTTAGATGTTTAGAGTGAGAGAGATGACAAGGAGTGATGAGAGAGAAGGTAGATGAATCAAATAAGATTTAGGGGTTTAAATTTATGATATTGTTATTGTAACATCTGGTCCTTCCATAAAAGTGAGAAACACGATATTTGGTATTTTCGTAAACATTAGAAATGGGCCAGATACAAAAGGAAGTTCCCGAAATAGAAGGAATTGGGGTCAAATGAAATTATGATAAAATTTTAAATAATAAAAAATGAGGATTTGAGCATTGAGTTGCCCAAACACCATGGCTTGAGTGATTCGAAAAATTTGTCGAAAGGCCAGTGACATTTTTATAAATATGGGTACTTTTTGAAAAACTCACAAGAGGGCTTTTTAAATAAAATTTTTGAGTTCTCTAGGGTTTTCATAGGCCCTGAAAATCATGGGAAGCCCCGGGACAGTTAAAGGCCCTCCGGTATATGTTTTCCAACGGCGGTGAGTCTAAACTTTGATCGAATCATTCGAAAAGGTTTTAGTTTCAAATTGAGTGATTCCAAAGATAGTTTATAAGATTGAGGATCTAAATTTTATGATAAAAAAGATAATTCTCGAAAAGGAGGTAAAATGAGCCTCAAATGAATTAGCCAAGAATGAAGGACAAAAGTGACATTTTAAAAAAGCTTTTATGAATCTCCTTTCGATATATGAAGCGTCCCTTTTCTCCTTCATCATAACAGACCTTTTATTCTACCTAAACTAGAGAGAGAAGCCAGAGAAGAAAGACACACTAGGAGAGAGCTCAAGGAGGGAGAAAAACCAAGAAGAAAAGGTATGGAAATCAAGACTTTTTCTAGTCATCTCTTTAGAAACTCTCTCCTCCACCTTACCACCTTCCTTTCTATAGTTTTGTTTGATGAAGTGGGACTATTTTTTGGTCTAGTTTAGAGGGAGAAGAGTAGGAATTCAAGGAGGAGTTTACACCAAGTGAAAGAGGCTTTGAAAGAAACAAGAAACCAAGGTATTCCTTCTTGCTTTGTTGCTTTTCCTTGCTTGCTTCCTCCATGGAATTTTTGTTTACCTTAGGGCCCATTCCATAGGAGATAAATTCTGACCATATTAAGGTAGAATTAGGGGTTCTATAATGTGAGGATTAGGAAGATATAAGTGGAATTAATTAAGAAGCAAAAGAGAACTAAGAATAGGAAGTTAGGGATTCAAAAACATAGGCAAAAATATAATTTTATCTAAGAGTTCCCAAGCCTATGTAAATATTTGTATGAGTTCCTAAGACCCCTAAAGAGCTTCCCACATGCACCTCTCATCCAAGAAAGCAAAGAAACTCCATGGACTCCTTAAGGAAGCCTTGCCTCAACCTAGGGTAGAAGTAATACTTAGGGTTTTAAATGCTTTCAAGCTTAGTTTTGTATCATATATGATGGGAGAGTATGAGAGGAAGACTTGACAAAATTTTAGAAGCTATAGATAGTGAGATGGAGGTGTAGGCTTCATAATACAGCATAATGAAACAACTCCTAGTTAGGATCCTTAAAATAATTGTGTGATGACTCCAAGGGGTCTAAATGGAGTCAAGAATCATAGATTGAAGGAGAGAAGGGATCCAAGATCATAAATTCTTGTAGTTGCTTCATTAAGTGCCTTATGGAGCCATAGACCAAAGTAGCATCATGTAAAGTGTGTATAATGCCAAGGCTTATTCCTATAAGTAATTCATGTTTCTTTTGGTGTGTCTAGGTTAAGAGAAATGATCTCTAATTCTTTAGGTGTGTGAGGTCAAGGGAGAGGACTCAAGGTTCAAAGAAAAATTGTGTGAATGCAAGCAAGGTAGCTCACTCCTCCTTCTCTCATGCATGAATATATGCTTAGCTTGTCTTTGAATGTGTGTATGTGTGTATTTAAGCCATGAAAAATATGTTAGCATGATTTCATATGCCATGGTACCATGATGATGTATTATGTTTTCAAATGATCTTTATGATGCTTGTTTGGGTTTGCTTGAATGTGGTGAGGCCAAAAACCCTTAGCCATGGTGAAGATGAGGCAATAACCCTTAAAGTTTGGTTGAGACAAAGTAAAGAGTCTCCCAAAAGTGAGGTTGACTCCCAAGAGCAAGGTTGAGTCCAAGAACCTCTTAAAGAATGGGTAACACAAGTCCAAAAGAGGTCTAGAGAATATTTGATTAATTTTTAAAGTTGGCAAAAATTTTGATTTTGGTCTAATGGACTGTTCACTTGGTTCAAAAATGATTTCTATCACATAAGGCTCAAATGATATCTAATTATCACAAAATTTTATATAAAGAAACTAAACATTCTCAGTGACTTGTGCCAACTAAAATCACCTTATTTGGATGTCTAGAGAGAGAGAGAGAGATATGAATTTTTAAAGATCTTGCCCAGTATCATACGCTCAAGTTGACCTCAGGTACTATTTGATTGAATTTCAAGGTTTGGGCATGTCTAAAATGATTTGAAGTTATTTTTTCCCTCTAGCTAACATTCACAGATTTCCATATTGGTATCATTTGCATGAATTGGAGTTTTTTGGAATTAATTGGACATTTTTAAAATTTACTGTAAAAACCTGTGACAGTACTAGTGGACAGCCTGACCTCTGGACCTTTTTGAATGTCAAACATCTTCTGTGTTGGATGTTATGGTTTGGAAATATTTTTAACATAAATTATACATGTATATCTTTCTAGAATTTCTAAGAATGCATGATTTATATTTTTCTAGAATTAGTTATGATTTTTCAAAATTTGTGACAAAAATGAAAAAATTTTAGCCGAAAATACAAGTATGAGTTTTATGCTTCCCTTTGCTTTCCATGAGTTGTAGGCCACTTTTAGGGATGGAAATGAGTTGTATCTATGTAATTAAATATGAAAATATAATACATGAGTCCATATGACCCACGGGATGCCAAATGAAAAATTTTACCCGTAGAGAAATGCATCTTGATCCATGACTTTCTATGCCACTATATTGTTTCCATAGAAATTATATGAGATGAGGCATGGGAATTGCAACAATTTATTCTTAGAAGTATGGTGTTACAGTTACACTTAGCAAGGAAATTTAAACCCCACAAATTCCTTATCAATTTAAATCAAATTTGTTCGAGAATTATTCCTCACTATTCCTTAAGTAAATGTGTGAACATTGGGTATAGCAATGTAATATTAATGCTCGGTATTTCCTCATCATTTAGGCTTACATATTTAGCTAGGCCTTAGCAACAAATGAAATGAAATCAAATGTCTTTAGCTTCTTAGAAGTAGCTTCAAGGACTTTGGTGTGCAAGCCTCACCATGAAATTAAATGTCTAATAATTCCCTTCTTCTTATCACACACACACTCTCTCCCCTTTATATAACTTCTTCCCCATCTCTTCCAATTCAAATTCAAACCCCCAACCTTCTCTTTTCTTTTTCATAGACAACATAACCATGAACAATAGAAACTAGGGAATTTCTAAACTTAAAACTATTGATCAAGTTGGACTTGAAGATGTGGCTACATTCAGCTTAGACCCACCGCCTAATTCATTAACCTTCTCTTCTTCTTATTCTTGTTTGCCCTTTTCAACTTTAGAGTTCTTAAACTCTCTAAAAGTAAAGTTATAACTTACAAACTCGCTCTTGCATTTTTCTTTTTTTAAATATATGTTCTTTATATTCTTTCATCTCCCACTAATGATAAGCTTTTGCTACTCAGAATTACAGCTAGAGAAGCACTTCAAGTGAGGATCAACAACGTAACAAGGAGGAGGAAATCAATTACTCTAACTTTTCTTTTCAATTTTTTTCATCCATATTTCAAGTGGCATGTTCCACTTTTTAGGATGAATACAAAACACATTGATACTTCAAAACAGAGTGCTCATTTTAAATTATAATTAAATATTATATTTTTTCTATATCATTATGTTTATAATAATGCATCCAAAGTAGGTATTTGTGAGTTGTTCTCTCTAAGTCAGAACAATTGAGAGTCATAACCCAAGCTTCTTAAACTAACAAGGAACTTTTAGAAAAGTTATTACTAGGATTTAGAGAATTTACAATCTTACAATTAGTTACCACTAATGCATCCCAATTCTCATTGAACAATTTGTTAACTCCTAATCATTCATATTATTTTGCATATTTTCTTTTAGTAAATATGTGCTTAATGCTTTGGATATATGGTAAATATTACTGATTATGGGAAAAATGTGCATAGTAAGGATAAATAGCTCCATACTTAGTTTTTATACCTTAGATGCAAAGTTTTTGCTTAGTTTTTAGTATATTGTGAATTAGTTATACTTTGCTTTTTTGGTAGGGTGCAAATACAAGAAAAATGGAGAAAAAATCATCTTGGAGAAAGATTGTTAGAAATCTAAAGTCTAAAGGCTTCAAAGTGGAAGTTTTAGCAATTTAAAGAAGTGCACAGCAATGTGAAATCTTTAGGTCACACACAAATCAAAGGAATAAAGGAAGCTTTATCTAAAAGCCAATTACACCATAGTAAGAATTTTTTAGCTGTCATGTAACTTCATTCAAAAGCCAATTGCACCATAATGAAAATATTCATGTTGTGGCACAAGTCTTACATACCAAAATGCGATGTTTTTTATACTAAAATTTTAAGGGTTTTGTAACATATAACCCTTCCATTCATCCTTAGCCATCATGCTTGGTCAAGGAAAAACTAAGGGAGAGCTCTTGAAGGCATTTTGGAACAAGGAGTGCTAGACATTGAAGATTGAAAAGAACACAAGCTTCCATGACTAGTTTTCTCTTCTTTTCTTCTTGTCTTTGCATTTTTCAGATGTTTCTAGTTCTTGTTTCAATTTTATTACTGGTTTTTATGATTATGTGTAGCTAAACTTCTTAATCTAGGATTATTATGAACTTGTATAGATTAATGATTTTTTCCCACTCTTGTTTTATGATTATTGGTGAATATATGCTTATTGAGCTCTGTGCATTATGCTTTCTAATTGCTTAGCTAACAATTTGATTGATTTGATATTTTTACTTGAATTTAGGAAAAGGAAAGTGGAATTACATCTTAGATTGAATTGTATGAGTACTTAAAGCTTGTTAGGATGAGTGAATGATTTCATTAATGAGATAGGAATATACTCATTAATTTTACATAGCTAAATTAGGGGTTATGCTATTGAATTAAGCTTGGTTGACTTCATTAAGCATTATGGAATTAATTAGGTAAACCTATATGAGATTTGGAAAGATACTTATGAAGTGTAGTTGAACCTTAAACTAACATATATCACCATTAAGAGCAGGGTTTAAAAGTATTGAATGCAATCACTTTAAAATATTTGTGGGATTAAAACTAACATCTAAACATTAGTTTTGATCTTAAATTTTATGATAGATAGTTTTTAGTTGCTTTACATTACACATTCACTAGAAATTGATTTGCTTAATTTAAGCTATGGTGTAAATTTTTGTACTTGACAAGTTTTGATGACAAATCTTCAAGAGAACAATCTTTTCTCATTACCTTATTACTATTGCGATACGTATATTTGTATGTATGCTTTTAAAAAACAAGAAGTTTTTGGTGCCGTTGTCGATGATTTTTGTGCCAAAATTTTTTTCCTATCAATATTAATACTAATATTCTAGTTTGAAAATAAGCTCTATGCATAGTTTTATTTGTGTTACTTTTATTCTTTTTATTTTATTTTGTAGTGATTACCCTCCTCTTATGTAAGAAATTGAAAGTTTAGAAGTTGTGCTATTTCAAGAAGGATCTGAAAAAGCTTTTAATCAAACTCTAGGAGAAGAATCTAAGACTTCTGAATCAACCAAAAGTATAATGCAAGAGGATGAAAACCGAGTAAAAATAGTTAATGATTTCACCACTTGAATGTGCAAGGATATCATTTGAGCATAAAAAGACTAGCTATTGAAATGAGCAATTTTGAAATGAAGCAAGTGGTATTGCAAATATTCCAAATGGCAGGGTAGTTTGACGGCTCATCTTTAAAAGATTCTAACACTCATCTCTTAATTTTTTTGGAGGTTTCTAATGAAGCAATTTGGTTAAGGCTTTTCTCACTGTCACTTTAAGATAAAGTCAAAGTATAGCTCAATGTGTTGCTGTATAGATCAATTGCCACTTGGGATAATTTAGGTATAAAATTCAAAGCTAGGTTATTTTCGCTAGCTTGATTAGTGGATTTGAGAGATGATATCACTTCCTTTATGCAAAAGGTGATGAACTATTATATAAAGCTTAAGGGAGGTTCAAGGAGTTGTTGGAAAAAATATCGTAACCAAGGATTTCTTAAATGGGTACAAGTGTAGACTTTTTACAGTAGGTTGTTACAAAAAATGAAGGTCATCCTTAACTTAGCATCCAATGGGAGCATTATAGGCAATCTAAATGCTAAAGCTACCTATAATTTGTTGAATAATATAGTAGCTAACTTCCTTTAATGGTTTGCCTTTAGAACTTAAAAGAGAAAGGTGGTAGGGGTCAATGAAATTGATAAATTAACCACAATTTCAACTCAACTGCTGCAATGAACAAGATATTTGATAATCTTGAAATGCATTTTAGTGCAAATATTGGTGTGATTGCCATAAAAACTCTGGTTATGAGTTGTGAACATTATAGAAAAGGACATTTCAATTATCAATGTCCTTCATTAGTGGAAGCTGTTAATTATAAAGGTAACTATGGAACAAATTAGAATAACCCATACTCAGACACTTACAACCCAAGCTAGAGGAACCATCTTAATTTTTTATGGAGTCAAGGTCAAAATCAAGATCAAGCATGTTCATCTAAAGTGAGACCATTAAACCTTCTTAGATTTTAGACTCATGCTAGACCACTGATGCTAGAAAAGAAGCCAAGCATGAAGGAAATGTTCATGTAATAGTTGGCTAGGTATGATATAGCCATGGCTAAGCAAGATGCTATTCTAGCTAGACAAAAGGCAATAATAACCAAGCATGAGCTAGAATTAGAAGCATGGATATATAAATTGGCCAATTGGCTTCAACTATAAATTCAAAACAATGTGGGGGTCTTTTAAGCAATATCATTCCAAACCCAAAAAGAGATGACAAGGAGGAATGCAAAGCCATTACATTTGGGAAATGGCAAGGAATTGCCTAATGTGTCACTTCTAATGCAAAAAAATAAGTCTAGACAAGATGAAGTTATGATGGAAGATGAGAATGAGAAAGAGAAACCTATTAAGAAGAAGAATGAACCTGTTATGAAAAAGAATGAATATGTTGAAAAGAAGAATCAAGAGAAGAGTCAAGAGAAGATTATTCCTCTATTACCATTTCCTCAGCTCTTCAAGAAGCAAAATTTAGACAAACAGTACAAAAAGTTTCTAGAGATCTTCAAGCAGCTCCACATCAACATTCCATTCACGAAAGCCTTGGAACAAATGTCAAGCTATGCTAAATTTGTGAAAGATGCCCTGTCAAGTAAGGAGCAATATGGAGAGTCTTAGATAGTGGCTTTAACACAAGAATATAGTGCCATCCTACAAAAAAGGTTACCCCCAAAGATTAAATATCTAGGAAGTTTGACCATTCTTTGTAATATTGGAAAACACTTTATTAGAAGTGTTTTGTGCGATCTGGGGGTGAGTGCGAATCTAATGCCATTATCAATTTTCAAGAAGCTTGGCCTAGGGGAGACTAAACCAATAATAATGACCTTGCAATTACCTAACAAGTCTTTAGCCTACTAAATGGAGTTATTAAAGATATTTTGGTTAAGGTTCATAGACTGATTTTTCTAGTAGATTTTATTATACTAGATTATGAAAAAGATAAAGACATTGTTATCATCTTGGGTAGACCTTTTCTGCCATAGGAAGAACATTGATTAATGTGCAAAAGGATGAGCTAAATATAAGGGTGAATGATCAAGAAGTAACCTTCAACATATACAAATCAATAAAGAGTCCAGATGAGCTAGAAAAATATTATTGTGTAGTTAATTCACGATGCGAAACATGAAAAGTTTTATGAATCAACCTTGACTCTTTGGAAGTATCATTGGTTGGGGTAGTTAAAAAGGAAGAAAATGGAGTTAAAGAGCACATCAAGTTGTTAAAAGCTAGCCAAAAATAATTTAAGGCTCTATGATAGTTTAAATCACTTGATTTATCATCCTGAATAAAGTTTATGTTGAAATCATTAGTGGATGAGCTTCCATCATTAGACTTGAAGCCATTACCCTCCTATTTGAAATACTTATCATTGACAAT
Organism: Erythrophleum fordii; assembly: GCA_032878935.1. Taxonomy (NCBI): domain Eukaryota; kingdom Viridiplantae; phylum Streptophyta; class Magnoliopsida; order Fabales; family Fabaceae; genus Erythrophleum; species Erythrophleum fordii. The sequence goes on from JAVQMF010000021.1 coordinate 1,040,290, forward strand.
TTCTACTTCTTTGACTAAACAACAAGAAAGGGAGCTTCTCCAAGTGTTTAAAAAATTTTAAGAAAGCCATTGGGTAGTCAATAATAGACATAACATGGGATAAGTTTGTCTATTTGTATGCACAAGATACTTATGGAAAAGAACAACAAAAAGCCTATGAAATATTAAAGAAGACTTAATCCCATAATGAAAAAGATGGTCAAAAAGAAAATATTGAAATGGCTTGCTGTATGGATTATTTATCCCATCTCAAATTGCTTATATTTAAGCCTAGTCCAATGTGTTCCCAAGAAAGGAGACATGATTGTAGTGGCTAACACCCATAATGAGCTAATTCCTACAAGGACTATAACTAGGTGGCATGTATGCATGGAATAACAGAAATTAAATAATGCCATAAAAAAACACCATTTTTCCTTACCTTTCATTGACTAAATGTTAGATAGACTGGTAGGAAAGGACTACACTTTTTTTTTGGATGAATATTCAAGATAAAAGCAAATTGTCATCACCCCAAAAGATTAGGAGAAAACCACCTTCACTTGCCCCTATGTCACCTTTGCCTTTAGAAAGATGGCAGTTGTAATATTGTGTAATACACTAGCTATGTCGTAGTGGTGTATGATGGCTATCTTTTCTAACATGATTGAAAAAGCTATAGAGGTATTTATGGAGATTCATTTGAAAAGTGCTCACTAACCTGGAGCAAGTGCTAAAAAGGTGTAAAGAGACCCATCTAGTTCTTAATTGGGAAAAGTGTCATTTTATGGTAGAAGAAGGCATAGTCCTTAAGCATCATGTCTCAAGTAAAAGGCTTGAGGTATACAAGGTAAAAAATCTATTAATAAGCAACTCCCACTTCTTACTAGTGTCAAAGGAGCCTGTAGTTTCTTAGACCATGCAAGCTTTATAGAAGGTTTATTAAAGATTTCTCTAAGATTGTGAAGCCACGTTGCCACTTGCTTGAGAAGGATCATGAATATTCATCAAGGCATTTAAAGAGTTGAAGAAGAGATTGGTATACACTCTAACCATTATGGCTATTGATTGAACCATCCCTTTTAATGCAATGTGTGATGCCAATGGCTATATCATGAGAGCAATACTAAGGCAACAAAAAAGAAGAAATTTTCACCCAATCTATTGTGCAAGTAGAACTTCATCTAATGCCTAATTAAACTAAACTATTATAGAAAAAGAGTTGTTAGTTATGGTCTTTGCATTTGATAGAGCCTATCTTGTTAGTGCCAAGGTGATTATTTTCACTGAACATTATACCATAAGGTACTTGATAAAAAAAAAAGACTTTAAATCAAGGCTTATTAGATGGATTTTTCTCTTACAAGAGTTTGATTTTAAGATTGTTGACAAGAAAGGAAGTGAAAGCCAAATGGCAAACCATTTATCTTGACTAAATGTTGAACTCAAAGTAATTAAGAGAAAAGATAAGTGAAAGTTTCCCATATAAATACTTGCTCTATATGGATTGCAATGGAGCAACTTGGTATCTTAGTTATATGAACGATCTTAGGTGTTCTATACTACCTCTGAAACTAAGTTATCACTAAAAGAAGAAATTCTTACATGATGTGAAGCTTTATGCCCGAGATGGATTGTTTTTGTTCATAACATATGCTGATCAGATATTGAAAAGGTATATTCCTGAAGAGGAGCAAGAAGCCAATCTATAAAGGTTCTGCACCTCAGAATATAGTGACCATTTTAATGGATAACACATTGCAACAAAAGTCCTCCAATCAAGCTTTTGCTGGCCTTTTCTATTGAAAGATGCTCATGCTTTTATGATGAAATATGATAATTGTAAAAGATCAGGAAATGTTTCAAAGATCAAGACAATGCAAAACTTAAAATTTTAAGTCGTGGCATGTCCCAATTCTAAAAGAAAAAATGTTGTAACTTGAAATTTCAAGTCACGATGCAAGTTCATTCTGTGTTATGCTTGAAATGAAACACATTGTGACTTGAAAAATCAAGTTATGGCTCACCCCTATTCTAGTACCTGATTATGTTGCCATTTCAAATCTTTAGGTCATGACTTAATGCATTTTATAGAAAAGAGGGATGTAGGTCATCTCGCATTGCAACATGAGAACTTTTGAGTCATGGCACAATGTGTTCTTTAAAGAAAAAACTTTAATCATAATGCTATGTACATATTACCCTTTCCTATTTTGACTTTCAAATTCATTGTCTCTCAACATTAAAGACAATGTTGCATTTAAGTTTAGGGATGGGCTAGTCTAGGTAGCCTATATAACATGAAACTTTTTGCTTAAACTTGACCTTTTTTTTAAGCTTTATTTGAGTTGGCCTATCTATTTTCTTGATAGAATTTTTGCTTGCTTCTAATGATAGTTGTGTTGCATCAAGATGTATTTGGTAGGAATTCAATGCTAATGGTGTTTTATAATTAGTTCAAATGTGTAAAGTACTGTCTTCTAGCAATTTTGGAAAATTTTGTGCACCATTTGGCCAGACATAATTCAAATGCATGTGTTAGGGGAAAAGATTTTGTAATCTAATCTATATATTAAGTTTCAACCTAGGACTCTAGAACTTGTCTTCTATTTTCTCAAGGCAAATCATTAGATATTGCATGACTCTAAAAATGATTTAGATATTATTTTAATGCAATTATGCCTTTAAAGTCTAACTTTTATTTATCTTGAACCTTATTTGAGCCCATTTTAAAGAAACCATATAATTTTGTGTTTTATTTATTTTACCTACATTGACACCTAGCTTGTTTAGCCAAAGAAAACTAGTGATTTTTTCCCCTTTTCTAGAGTAAATTGTAGCATATTCATTATGAAAAGGAACTTTAAGGTTGATTAAGGAAGATACACTACAACAATGTAAGTGATTTGCGATAGAAGCATGCGACAAAATTTGAAAAAAGTAATTTTTATTTTTTTAACTTCTATATTTAAAAAATTTAGTTGAAAACATAGAAAATAGTAAAAAGCTGACATAAATAGTAAAAAGCTAACAAGTACTAACAACATAGCAGCAAACAAAACAAATATTGGATAAGTGGGAGAAGAAAAAGAAATAGCGACAAAAAATTAGTTGGGTACACTAAAAAAGTAATAGACTATTAGTTGGTTAACCATTATTACTATTTCTAATATTATATTATTTAATAAATATATAAATAAATGTAAATGGTGAAATAAAAAATAGACTTTTTATTAAAAAGATAATAAAATGGAAATATAAAGATAGTGTTGGCTTTTACCATCGTGACTAATATAAATAATATTATATTGTATAATAATATATTATATTACATATATAATAATATATATAATTAAAAAATGTAATATAAATTTAAAAAGTGAAAATTTTAATTATTTAATATAAGATATAATCTAAATAATATAATCTAAATATTTATTTAATTTAGATTATAATTATATTAACAATTATATTTTTTATATTTTTATTAAAAAAATAGTTATTTAATAAATCAATTATTATATCATTTAAAAAATATATAAATAAACAAAAATAATACAATAAAAATAAAATTTTAATTAAACATATGAATAAATTTATATATATATATATTTATCTTATATTTTCTATTTTGTTTCCAAAAAAAAAGATAATATATATATATTATATCACAAATATAATGATAGCAACATCGCTATATATATAGTATTATCTATATAAAAAATTTAAAATAATATAATCTAAATATTTTTGCAATTAGATTATAATTATATTACAATTAAATAAATATAAATAATGTAATACAAATAAATTTTATTAAAAATAGGGATAAATTTCAAGTACATTTATTTTTTTCTTATGCCATGTTCTTTTTTTTTTTTTAAATATAATATATATCTATATGTAAAACCATATCATTCTAGCCTCACTTTCCCAATTATCATATTCCATACATGCTTCATACATGGGTTTCAAGAAAAAATGGATTAAAACCATGGAATATTATGGCATTGCGTAGCATTTTAACTATTCTAATTCTTCCCTGTGGACTTCCCAACATCATTTCCTACTCATATTTCATTTAAACAAGTCATAAATATCATGAAACATCTCATGCAATTCAGATTTGGAGCTCCACATAAAAAAAATGAAGTTTTTGCCTTGAGTCCAAAATTCAAGTTTCTGCTATCAAGTTTATAATATCATAATTAATTCTAAAAATATCAAAATGAGGCAAATGATAGCTTTCCAAAAAGCTTTGGATGTCTACTATAGGGTACAAATAATTCTAGGCATTAAAAAACCCAGTTGGACTATGTTTGACAACAGAAAAGTATGAAAGGTCTGGCTGCCCCGGTTTGCTGTCATAGATTACTGATATGAATTGCAAAAATTCATAACAAATTTCACAAAAATCAAAACCCAACAAACCATACCAATTTAGAAAGCTACAGATGTTTACTTTAGGAGAAAAATAGCTCTAGATCCATCAAATGACAATGAGCTAAGGAAAATCTATGGAATAGTGTTTGGGGTCCTACTACATTACTGATAGTAGGTTCCAACATAAAAAATTCATTTCTCTCTCTTTAGACCTCCAAATGAGGTGCTTCCAGTTGCTATAACTCAATGTGAATATCTAGTTTTTTCATAAATTTTAGAACCATTGGACCTTGTTTGGCCCCTGAATGACATGAAAATGTGGACCGCTTAAGTGAACAGTGCCCAAATCAAAACCAATTTCTGACATGAACTTTGAAAAATTATAAGAAATTATGTAGACCTCCAAATAATGTGGTTCTTGGATAGGCAAAAATCTCTATATGAGATCTATATGTGGATATAATTTCAACCTCAAAATCTCTCATTTGGTTAGGTTGGGGTTCAACTCACAAAATGGGGTTATTTTTGGTCCCAAAATGGTTCATATGAATATCAAATGGCCTTCCCTTAGAACCAAGACCATTTGAGCATGTGGGAAAGCTTTAAAATGGGTTATTAAACTTGTCTCAAGGGCCCACAAACCTAGATCTTGCAAACTTACTCTCCCACTCCAAGGTATACACAAACATGCATAGGCAATTCTAGCCATTCAATATTGAAAATATGCCATTCCATTCATTTGCTTCCAATTCTCATTTATACATCATATATTCATGTATTTACATATGTTTAAGTGTATATATAACATATACTTTAAGAGATCACATCATTTGGCAACCAATTGACTACAAAATGGTTACATAACATAACTTTCTTGTCATTCTCTTCTTTTCAAGCTTGGTGGCCTCTATCTCTTTGCTCACTTGGCCCACGTAAACATGTTAGGTAATGGGGAGGGAATGAGATTCAAAGAATCTCAATAGCCCTATACACTTTCAATCATAAATGATGGATGTAATTTCATACAAAGGAATGCCATGCATGATCTATAAGCTACATATACATATCAAGAATATGGTCTCCATTTTATAAGTTTCAAATATATCAAAGTAGACTTTCAAGACCTTGGTTAGCCTCACCCACTTTTCTTGGGGCTTTTGGACTTGCCTCACCCATTTCCTTTGGGACTTTTGACTAAGTCTCACTCCTCTTGAGACATTTGGCTTGTCTTACACATACTAAGGGACTTTTAATTCATCCTCACCCTTATCAAGAGACTTTTGGCATTACCAAGTCTATTTATGTCTTATGCACACATAAAAGTAATTCAAGACATATAAGTGACACCACATATATTCTTACTAGCTAGGCATGCTTTTCATAGTTCAACATACATACAAGCATCCAAAGTAAGAAAACATCCACACATATACTGAGAGAAAAGTTAGAGAGCTACCTTAAAGGTACTATGCACACTTTAACCTTTGACATGTCTTCCTCTCCTTTGGCCAAACTTCCATAAGGAGGTGGGACTTGATTCCTTTGGTCTAAGCACATCAAATAGGATCTAATTATACTCTTGGAACATTTACTAAAGCTATACACACTCTAAGATACCCTTGGCACTCATAATGTGCAATTATGGTTTCATAAAACACCTAATAAAGCAACCTTGGGGAAACATGATCTTGGCTCCATTCTCTCCTTGAATCTATGCTTCTTGACTCCATTAAAACCTCTTGAAGTCATCATACATTTATTTTGAGGAACCTATCTATGTGTCGCTTCATTATGCTACAATATGGAACCTATACCTCCATCATACTTTCTAGGCTCTTTAGACTTTTTCCAAGGCTTCCTCGCATATTCTCCTATCATATATGATACAAAACCAAGTTTGGAAGAAATTAAAATACTCCTTAAGCATTGGTTCTATCCTATGCCGAGACATACTTCATTAAAGGGGCAAAGGAGTTTTCTTTGCTTTCTTATGGGAGATGCATGTGGGAAGCTCCCTAGGGGTCTTAGGAGCTCATACAAACACTCACTTAAACTTCGGAACTCTTGGATAAAATCAGATTTTAGGTTGTTGCTTTGAATCCTTAACTTTCCTATCTTGAATTTTCTTAGATTTTCTTCCATTCTCTTTGCATGTCTTAGGTTTCCATAGCCTAAACCTTAGGTTTCTCACTTGGTTTTGGTCAGAAATTTCTCCCTTTTGGCTGCTCTCTCTTGGCTAAAATTCACTCTAAGAGGGACAAGAAGGAAGAAGCATGGAAGACAAGAAATTCACCTTGATTGTTAGTTTTCCTTGGATGCTCTCTCTTTTGCTTTGCTTCTCCTCTCTAAGTTCAAAATTCTCCCCTCTGGTCTGAGCTTAAATCAGCATTAAATCACACACCAAAACTATGAGAAGGAAGGGGAAGGAGAGGGGAAAGAATTTAGTAAAGCAAAAAGTAAGGAAAAATAACTAAAACTTATACTTTCAAGGGTTGCCTTCTTCTCCCTTTGCTCCCCCTTTGTGTGCCACTTCTAATAGCTCTTCTTATGTTTTTAGCTAGCCAAAAATCAATTAAAATGAGGGAGGAGAATTCTAGACCCTTTAAAAGCAATTTCCATTTTTTTCACCTTTTTTTGGACAAAAACTCACTATAGCAGAAAATACCCCTTGTTACGGCAAGCACTTATCAATTCCAAGTCCCTCGGCTCTGGCCACAGCTGGTGCTATTGCAAAAATCTCTTTGGAATTTGTATTAGCCACGAACTCGCTATAGTGAATTGGCTTCTCGCTATGGCGAACAGGCTCCCTCGCTATGGCTAAGTGGCATTCTTGCTAATAGATACACTCGTTATTGTTAACTGGCATCCTCGCTATAGCTAGAAAACTTAAAAAAATTCTGAAATCTTGAGTTCTCATGTCTACGAAAAATCGGATGTTACACTATACATAGCAACAGCAACCATATTACTATTGCTAAAGGTAGATAATAATACTATAATAATATATTTTATATAAATTTTGTTTTATATAATAATAGTCATGATATTGTGTGTATATTTTTTTTACTATTAAAAAAAGAATTGTTAAAAAAATAGCTATTAAATTAAACAAAATAGTCATTGGATATATCATACTTATTTATACAATATTTTTCATATTGACTTGTCTTTTTTTTTTTTTCTTTTTCCCAATTCTATTTTTTTCTCTTCATCACAATTCAAAGTCTTCTATAAAAAATTATAATTGTTTGATTTTTTTAATTTTACTACATTGCTTCTTGAATTTCATTGATGATAATTGTTGTGGAGATTTATTTGCTTAAATCCTTTCTTTAAAGAGATAAGAGGTAAGTGCACATATTTGGTTAATAATATTTATATCAAAGACTTACTTTTTTATTGATTATAAATAATTGATTTATAGTATTTTCTTTTTTTTTGGTTTTTGATAATATAGTATAAAAAATTATTAGTTAAGATCTATAAATTAATATTAAAAGTTATGGTGATTATAATAATTTAGGTGATGCAAAAAAAATTATTTAATAATATTTGTAAGATAAATTATGTTAGGAGAAGTAAATATGCTTTTAAGAGTTGAAAATGTCTCCCTCTTGTGGCACAATGTGAAGGTTCATCTTAGTGTAGCAAATCAAAAACTTTTTATATTAACAAGCTATAAGAAATATCACAATTGGATGAAGTAGAGTATATTTTGGGAGCTATTATATTAAAAATATTTGTTAGTTCAACAATATAAATGTCATGCATATAGAAAAAAATGTATTGGACAATATATTCAATACTATTATAAATATCAAATGGAAGAACACAGATAATATAAAAGTTAAGATAGGTTTAAAAAAATATTGTAGATAAAGAGATTTAGAGTTATAAGAATTAGAAAAGTGAAGAAATTAAAATTTAATTCATTCTCACCTTAGATTAAAAAAGGGCTATTTATTATTGGGTAAGAGAATTGAAAAATAGTTATTCAATAAACCCAAAGTTAAGTTCACTCTCATGTTAGAAATAATATAATATAAATATTTATGTAAGTTAGATTATAATTACATTATAAAGTATATTATTTATATTTATTATTAAATAAAAATAGTTATTTAATAAAAAATAGTATTATATTTATTAAGAAATATATAAATAAATGTAAATAATCTAAAAAAGATAAAATTTTCATTAAAAATATGAATAAATTTCATATATATTTATTTTTTTATATTTTGTATTTTTAACTAAAAAAGCTGTATAACATATATTATATATTTTATTATATGTATAATAATATGTTATATATATATATTATACACAATATTAATAATATTATATAGAATAGTAATATATTACATTGCATATATAACAATAAAATAATATATATTTAAATTGTAATTAATTAATATATAATTAAGTAATATAATCTAAATCCTCATTTCATTTTGATTATTATTTTATTATAAGTAATCTTGTTTACATTCATTATAGATATTTAATAAATCAACTACTATATTATTCAATAAATATATAAATAAATATAAATGATAAGATAAAAAATATATTTTTATTAAAAATTGATAAAATGAAAATATTGAGTTTCACCAATTATGCTGTTATCATAAATATAAGCAATAAATATAATATTGATAGTATTATATAGTATATTATATTACATATATAATAAAATTTTTAATTAAAAATCCAATATACATTAAAGAAATTTAAATTCAAAATTACATTATAAGTTAGACTATCTATAATTATTATTAAATAAAAATAATTATTCAATAAATCAATTATTATAATATTTTAAAAATATATAAATAAATTTAAATAATAAAAAGATAAAGTTTTATTAATATATTAATAAATTATGTGTGTATATATATATATATCTATATTTTAGACTTTTTAACTTAAAAAAAGATATATAACAAATTATACATATATATAACTAATTATATGTATATATATAGCGACGCAACATGGTTGCTGCCGCTATATATATATATTACATATTTATATATATTTTATTATATAGGTAATAATATGTTTTATATATATTATATATAATATTAATAATATTATATGGTAAAATAAATTATTGTATTACATATATAATAATATAATAGTAATATATGTACTTAAATTTTAATTAATTAATATATAATTAATAATATAATATGAATCTTTATTTAATTTAGATTGTAATTATATTATATGTCATACTATTTATATCTAGTATGTCCATTAAAGAAATCAAATATTATATTATTTAATAAATTTATAAATAAAAATAAATGAAAAAATTAAAAATAAAATTTTTATTCAGAAGTTCAAAACATGAAAATATTGAGAGAAGAGTAACATGGCTATCAACAACTATATTGCTGTTGCTAACATTACAATTTATTATACAATTAAAAAAATTATATTAATTAACAAAAAATTAAACCTATAATAACATTATAAGTCATATTATTTATATTCAATATCAAATAAAATTTTTATTAAGAAGTTCAAAAAATGAAAATGTTAAGAGAAGAACAACATAGCTATCAGCAACCATATTGTTGTCGCTAACATTATAATATATTATATAATTAAAAAAATTTATTTTAATCAACAAAAATTTAAATCTATAATAACATTAAAAGTTATAATATTTATATTTGATATTAAATAAAAAATAAAAAAATATTTATTATATAATTTAAGAAAGATATAAATAAATATAAATAATTGAAAAAAGATAAATTTTTTATTAAAAATTATTTATAAATTAAATATATATTTATTTTTTCTCTATATTTTGTACTATTTAAGTTAAAAAAGATATATAACATATTACGTATATACATATATATTATTTTATATATAATAATATGTTATATATATATATATATTATAATATTAATGGTATTATATAGTATAATAATATATTGTATTACATATATAATTATATTTTTTGTTAAAGTAACTACATTTATTATAGTTATTTAATAAATCAGCTATTATATTGTTTAATAAATTTAAAGGTAAAATAAACAAAATTTTATTAAGAAGTTGATAAAATGAAAATATTGAGATAGTGATAGTAACATAGTATCTTTTAGCAACTACAATGCCGTCGCTAATAAAGACAATTTATTATATTACATGTATAATAATATATAATAATATGTTTAATTATAAAAACTCAATATAAATTAAAAAATTAAATTTTCATTAATTAATATATGAGAGCTTAGAAATAATATAATTTAAATATATTTTATTTTAGATTATAATTATATTATAAATCATATCATTTTATATTTATTATTAAATGAAAAATTGTTTAATAAATCAATTATTATATTATTTAAGAAGTTTATAAATAAATATAAATAACCTAAAAATAAAATAAAATTTTCTTGAAAATATGGATAAATTTCAATATATTTATTTTTTTCCTATATTTTGTACTTTTTGACCAAAAAAAAGATAGAACATATATATAGATATATTAATATTATATATATATATATATTACTCATATAATATGTATAATTTAAAAACTAATAAAGTTTTTGGGCTCGCCAATTTTTTTCGTTTCTCTCGATATAAATTTTAAACTTCAGCGTTTTATTTTATCTTCTCTCTATTGCCTGCTATGTTTTTTCCTTTCTCTCTATATAAATCTTAAAATTTTGTTGTCTCATGTTAAGTTAGCATTTTTGTTAAAGTTTATTATCTCCTTTCATTTGTCTTCCCTAACTTACCAACTCTCAACTTGGTATGTTTTCGTTAGTATAACTTTTTATCTTTTATTTTATTTATCATATTCATTTTAATCTGTAAATTGTTTCTAGTTGTGTTATCTAGATGTTTTTTATATGTTCTACTTGTGAGTTATTACTAACAATCTTTATCTTTTTCTATCTTTTTGCTTCAATCTTGAGTTGTTTTTTGTCGTGAGTTATTATTGTGAATCTTTATCTTTCTCTATCTTTCTTATTCTTTGTTGACTTCATTTGTTTTTTTTAGGTAATTATTTGAAATGATAATTAGGTAAAAATTTCTTGATTAAATTCTAAAAGTTTTGGACATGGTTTCTTTTTTATTTAACATATGTTTTAGTTTTGATTTAATTTTTGTATTTAATTTCATTTATTTTATTTGATCTTACTTTTATTTTGGTTCAAAAGTTGGTGAAATATAAGTAAAGAATTCAAAAATCTAAAAATTTGAAGGAGAAGACCACAGAGACCCAGAAAATAAAATATGAATCTCTGAAAATTTCAAGGAGAATATCAACTGAACCTAGAAAACATATCAATATTAATCTAATGCAGGAAAGAAACCAAAAAAAAATTTTGAAAGATTATCCAAATAAATTTTTATAATATATATAATAAAATTTTTTAACAAGATAAAATAAAGTATATTATTATTTATTAATAAAATATACTTTTTATAAAATAAAATGTATATTTTTTAAAATTATTAAAATGAATTCTGACAACAAAGTGGTTGGACGCATGTCCTACCATTTTGCTGTTGCAATTCATTCTAAAAATATATTTTTATTTTTTAATATTATTTTATAAATAAATGATTATAATTAATTAAAATAATCATTATTAACATTATTTCTTAATTTTTCATTATTTAAATTTTTATTAATATTATATTAAAATTTATATTTATATTTATATTTATTAATATGACATGATAGGATGAAAGGGTGGCAAGAGGAGAGAAAATTTCGACAGAAATATATGTAAGAGTAAATTTGCCACAATAAAAGTAATGACAGATTGAGTGACATTATTTTTGTCGAAAAACCACAATTTCCGACAATTTCCAACAGATATTAACTGTCGAAAATTGACTACATTCTTGTAGTGTGGAATTTAAACTATATGGTTTGTGTTAGCCATTTCTCTTATTCAAAAGTTATATATATTCTATTCAATACTTTAAAAAAAAAAAGAATAAGAAGGGTTCAATAGGAAGAAGAATGGAGAATGAAATGAGGAAATCTATTATTCATCTTATATGTATGCGATCATGTTAATTTTCCCTTGATTTTTGCGTTGATCTATAACCATCTTTCCCAGTATAACCCTAGTTGCATTACAAGCCTAAAAGTCCTTTTGATGTTATGGTTGTGCACTACCTAAATCAGTGAAGAGAGATGAAAATGGAAATCTTATGAAGTTCCTACAATTGAGATTGCTTTTGTACATGTTTAAGTCCAGAAAATTGATTGCCATTTACATTGGAATGAATGCCTAGCTAAACACACACTCACCCCAAAATGGTTGGAAGCATTGGCATTATTTTTTCAACTATGTCATTGGCATTCATTGTTTGCTCTTCCTCTTGAATATGTTTTCTAATGCATCAAATGAGGGCTTTAGCAAATATTGATTTTAAGTAGGCTTGTAGGTATTCTAGTTCCTCTTCCTAATTTGCTTTTACTTAAGGATAAGTGAGAGTTTAAGCTTGTGGGTGTTTTAACTAATAATTATTCACGTTTTTTTACATTTTATTTTAGTGAATATGTCCTTAATGCTATGATTATATGGTAAATAATGATTATAAAAAAGTGCATATTTAGGATAAATAGCTCCATACCTAATTACTATACCTCAAATGACAAGTTTTGGCTTATTGTAAATTACTTTGCTTTTTTTATTGGGTATAAATACAAGAAAATGAGAGCCAGAATCATCTTGGAGTGGGATTGTTAGAAATCTAAAATCTAAAGGTTTCAAAGTAGAAGTTTTAGTGATTTAAGGAAGTACACTACGTTGAGAAGTTCTTAGGTCAAGGTGCAAATCAAATGAATAAAGGAAGCTTCATCCAAAAGCCAATTGCACCATGACGAGGATTTTTTAGTTACAATGCAACTTCATTCAAAAGCCAATTCCATCACGGTAAAAATCTTTAGGTTGTGGTGCAAGTCTTACTTGCCAAAACATAGTACTTTTTATATTGAAATTTTGAGGGTTTCGCAACATATAACCTTCCCATTCATCCTTAGCTATCATGTTGGGTTAAGGAGAGGCTAAGGGAGATCTCTTGAAGGCATTTTGGAGCGAGGGAGTGCTAGGGATTAAAGATTGAAGAAAAGACAAGTTTCTATTACTAGTTTTCTCTCCTTTTCTTCTTGTCTTTGTATTTGTTTAAATATTTTTGAATCTTGCTTCAATTTTGTTGCTGGTTTTTATGATTATATGTAACTAAACTTCTTCATCTAGGATTATTATGAATCTTGTATAGATTAGTGGTTTTTTCTCATTCTGGTTTTGTGATTATTAGTGAATATATGCTTATTCAGTTTTGTACTTTATGTTTTCTGATTACTTAGCCAACAGTTGGATTGATTTGATATTTTTATTTGAATGTAAGAAAGGAAAAGTGAAATCAGGTATTGGATTGACTTGTATGAGTACTTAAAGCTTGCTAGTATGAGTGAATGATTTCGTTAATGAGATACAAGTGTACTCATTATCTTTGCATAGCTAAATTAGGGATTATGCTACTGAATTAAGCTTGGTTGATTTCATAAAGCATTATGGAATTAATTAGATAAACCTATTTGATATTTGGAAAGATGCTTATAGGCACTATTGAACCATAGGCTAAAATGTATCACTATTAAGAGTAGAGTTTAAGAGTGTTGAATTGAATCACTTTGAAATATTTGTGGGATTAATAATTCTGGATGCCTCTATTCACCTGGTAATCCAAACATTAGTATTGATTTCAAATCTTGCATGGTATATAATTTTTAGTTACACTACATTACACATTCATTTGAAATTGATTTGCTCAATTTAAACTAGGGTGTAAATTTTGGTGCTTAACAAATTTAAAAAAAAAAAATCTTTGAGAAAATAATCTTTTCTCATCACTCTATTAGTGTTGCAATATGTATACTTATGTGTACACTTTTAAGAAGCATTACACAATTTTATTGAAATATTCAAGTACAAAAGATGTGGAGAGTACAATTTGCCTAACCTATTTACAACAGCCTCGCCTATCCTAAATTATAGTACAAATAATACATCCATTTGATACTTGATAGTTGAAGTGGATAGTACAACATTTAACAACTATTGAACTTGATGCTTAAATCTCTCCATGTCACCACTTCTAGCGTTAACTGCCTCAAACTGTCCCACTAAGTAAACAAGATATCCCACACCGTAGTCCCTTTCCCAAAATTCAAGAAAATTTTATATTCATTAATCGCTTATAAAAAGTGAAAAAAAAAATCTAGTACAAGGGGATAAATTGTAATAGAAGACAAAGCTTTGCTGGACATATAAGAAAAATCTCATACTTTTCCTTTAGCATGAGATTGTTGGTGAATAGAAGCTTGAAATCAGTAATATTCTCAATAGTAGGGTTATTAAAAGAGCCAAGAAGCCAAGAAGCCCTGTATTTAAACCGATGAGAAGTGCAAGAGTCCATTTAAGAACAACACATTCGCATGGAATGAAATATTATACACATTTGCTGGACAAAGGACAGGAACGAATATCCAATATTAGTTTAGAGGGTTCAGATACTTAGCTCTGTAGTCTGTTCTGCTTAATTCATATGTCAATTTGTTTTGCTTCGCAAAACCCATATCTCCTATACTGGTTTATATTGTTCATGAAAAGGTCAACTAAACTGGTTTATATTCTTATACATCAACATTAACATTATCAGTTGCATTCATTTTAATTGATTCTCATCTAGGTAATGTGATCAATGTACCACTCAAATGTAGTTGATCAGAATGACTCTTATTATTATTTACATTACCATCAATTATTATAACACTCAACAATATATACCACACTTCCAAGTTCCAATCATACACTGTCAGTTCAATGCCGAAACCCGCTACTTTTTTCATATCAAAGATAAGTTTGAAAACCAAGTGTCACTGTGTCAGTAGTCTCAGAACAATTTTAAAGACAGGAAAAGCGTCCCCAGAAGATGTATGCTTTGTTGGGTAGTTAATACATTGTTAATATCGTCACTAAATCACAGTCCAGACCAAGTATTCTGACAATTGGATCCATACCCATTGAAGGCAATACCCCAAACGCCCAAGCATTCAAACTCAAAAATGCATGTTTTTTTCATCTTTGATGAATCCATGATGTGCGGATAGCAACTCAGAGCATACCAGTCACATTCTAAATTGCAGATAAAATGAAGTGCAGAGAACATACGTGCGAACCAAAGTTTGCGATTATGCCCTGGCCGCGCCTAGAAGAGACGGAGCCATGATTGAATGGGAAGCCTGAGCCACTCACAACCAGAATGGTGGGAAATCGCATATGGAATCCAAAACGCCATTCTTCTTCACCATTTCTCCCACATTTGTTGTTTCAAAGCGTTGAGAGGGAGGGCTAAGGGGCATTTTGGTCTCATCACTCGAAAAATAAGATTCTTTAAGCTTTGAAAATAATTTTAATTTTTATAATTTTTTATTAGACAGTCTGAAAAGTCTATGTCCTTAAATTTAATTTTCTCATCTTAAAGAACCATTTCTCCCACATTTGTTGTTTCAAAGCGTTGAGAGGGAGGGCTAAGGGGCATTTTGGTCTCATCACTCGAAAAATAAGATTCTTTAAGCTTTGAAAATAATTTTAATTTTTATAATTTTTTATTAGACAGTCTGAAAAGTCTATATCCTTGAATTTAATTTTCTCATCTTAAGAAATGGCTGGCCGACACCTGTTAGGTCCAAGAAAAGAAAACCGGGGCTGAAACGGAGGAATTTTTGTGGCTGTAGGCGTAAGCCCGACTTCAATTTCTCTTATCTAAACAAAGGAGAAAACAATGTTTTCTCAATCAATTCCCAAATCAATAAATTTTTCTTGTCTTTTTCCAGCTTTAGCAACACCAATTTACTTATACAATAGGTTGGTCATGACTTGATCCAGTTCAACCCACGAATCAAAAGGAGAAAGATCGAATTTCAAACAAAATGGACGTGTCTATATAGTTTATTGTCTCTCTTCACTAGGAGAGCCAAATAGCCATTATTCGAAGAAAACAATCTATTTTGCATTGCTTCTTTCCTGACCCACGACCAAGAAGAAAGAGAGTGAGAATATGAGTGATGAAATTGCCACAGAGATCCTAAAAGAAATGGGTTCATGCACTTGCACTGACATTCAGGAAGATTCTTATCCTGAGCTCTGTACTCTCTCTCTCTCTCTCTCTCTCTCTCTCTATATATATATATATATATTTACGTGATGGTTTCAACTCCCAAGTTTGAGGTTGAAAAGTCCCTACATGAGTCGGAGACTTCCTTTAGAGAAAAATAATTTCATTTCTTTAACTTTTCTCATTTTGTAATTGTCTCCTAACAACTTTTCTAACATTTAAGAGTCACCCACATCTATTTTCTATAAGTTTTTCTTTCTATATTAGCCACTTAATTGTGCACTCGTATTATTATTGCTATTGTTGGTGTTGTTAGAAAATGGGATGTTTTTTATGGGTTGACCTGACCAATAAACTGAACTAATTTCTTATGGGAGGAATTAATTAATGAGTTAATTGAATTTGAAAATTTTATTTTTAAATTCAAATTTTAAATGGGTTAGTGGTTATCAATATTTTGGGGGAATTTTTATTTTAGAAAATAAGAGAAAGAAAACGGATCAAGAGGTGTGAATGACATGCGATCAATTTTTCGTGAAGTGAGTGTATTTGTGGAAGAGCCCCTCCCTCTCCTTAACTCTTTTCTCGGCAAAAAAAAAATTCCCCTCCTCTCTGGCATGTGGTACATCTATTGTGAGAAAAGATCAAAATTCCATAGGTGACTCTAACTAGAATCATGTGAGGCAGAATTTCGAGTAGGATCCAATTCCACTACATCAATATATGATTTTCTTTCAAATTATTATTATTATTATTATTATTATTATTATTATTTCATTTGAAGTAAGCTAAATTACATGCCTAAGAGAAAGACTTGTGCCCAAGACTCACGTTTCAATTAGTCAGAGAGAGAGAGAGGGAGACTAATGAAACCATGGAAAGGGCAGCGAGCATGTTAACTTGGACTAGAATGCTAAGAATAAGCTTATTCAATCCAGCTACAGGCCTAAGCCAGACTATCGTAGTTGGTTGATCCAAAAAAGCTGTACTTAATTAAGCTAGTCCAGCCCCGCTTTTTTATTTAATAGATTTTTTTTGTCTTAACCCTTTGATATTTAACTACTCTTTTTCTCAAAAATAAAAAAAGGAAAAGAAAAAGAAGAAAATGACATCCTCTAGAAGTTTAAAAATACAAATATTTCGCCAATTTGTAAAATAGCATTTTATATTGATAATTACTTTCACTTTTATTAAATATATTTATTCATGAATGATATAGTATGTATTTACTATATTATTCAATAATATAATTTTTTTTTTGGTTAGAAGAGCCTATAATAATTATCCACCATCCAACCTAGCTTCTTTTTTTCTTTTTTAGTTATTATTGACTATAGATTATTTTGGTTTATTGAGATTTCAGTTTGGTAATAGAAGCAACTTATCTTCCTTTTAATTTCGTCAAATACAAACGGGGATTGGCTATTATGGTCAGACGCCCCGGCTTTTGTTGTTTATATTTGTGCCTTTCATGTTAAAATTAAAATCTTATCTTTTCACGAACATGAGAATCGTGGATGTGACAGTTTCTGGGTCGCTCTGCTTTTTCTACATGATACACTAGTGTCACTTGTTAGTAATGGAATATTGTTAAATGGATGGATATATAACTTTTTACTCTAAATCCCATTTAAAATAGTGATCCAAAACCTGGCACGCCCATATATAGCAACTACGAGATATTGAAATTTATATTTTACATAATGAGGAAACAGGGGGCAAAATGCACAGTTTTGATACGGGGACAAATAAGGAAAGTCAAAAGATAATATTAAAACTACTTAAAAGAAAACAGGGGGACTTCCGCTTTAAAGTTCTTCTCCAAGTTGCCTCCCAGCTTCTAGCGATCAAACTTGCATGTTCTTATTCATATAGGTTGTGTAACAACACGCACCATTCCTAAGCCATGGCTGGATTTTACCTGATTCTTCCTTGATTTCCCTAGCGATCAAACCTTTTGTATTATGTAATATTTAGGTCTCAATGTTTCTTATATATCAAAAAAAAAATTAAAATATCAGATGAGCTCTTTTCCCTTTTTCTTTTTTTAAGTTAGAAAGTTACACCCGGTTGTGCACTAGCATTATTATTATTATTATTATTATTTCATTTGCGGTTTGTTCTTAAAAAACAAAACTCTACGATGATTCATGAAGACAAACCAAAAGTTATAGTAACGAAATATGTCAAACGATATTCTTTCTCATTAGCTTTATATATAGGCTAGCATTGTAGGTTTGTCTTTGAATATTAGCCACTAATATTCAAAGGTAGGGGGCAAGAAGAAGTTTGGAAATGGTTGGGTTTAATTAGTCTCTAAACAATGAATAAAAGTTCGGGCAAGAACATCAAGCCTACCTAAATGCTCCCTTAGTATGATCGTCCTCTCATTTTGTTTTGGACCACACATATAATGTTATTTATAGCTTGCCCCAAAAAAGAAAAATATTTATGGTTCTAGAAGTGAAAAGATATATAGAAAGAAAAAAGTTAACATGGAATCAGGTATGCGTGTTTCCCTGTGAAAGAATTGTATACTTAACAAAATACAAAAACATTATTGAACATGACGTATTTTTTTATTCATATTATATATTTGGATTAAATTAGTATTAGTTTTTTAAATTTATTTATTGTTTTAGTTGGGCCACTTAAAAAAACCTTTTTGCCACATACATTAAATCCCCAGCTCTATTTATCAAATAGTTAGGATGCCAAATACGCCAATGAAATTTCAATCTTTTTTCACAGCAGATACATCATATTCTAAAAGAGAGATGGCTAGTTCGTTCTTTTCAAAGGAAGGTTATTTATTTATTGATAAATAAGTAAAAGAAAAGAGGGTCAACTATTAGCTCCCCACTAGCGTAAAAGGGGTTAGATTAGTAGTCAATGAAAGCAATATGAATTAATTTACATGTCTAGCAGAGAGTTAGTCAAAATTCAATAGCGTGCATTTTGGTTTTAATATCATATTTCTTATATCATCTTGTAGCTTGTTTCACACTATTTTGAATCACGTTCATAAAATAATAAAGTGCGATTTGTTTATTATTTTGTTTACCATCTTGTAACTTGTTAATTAACTGGTCACTACTAGTCAAAGGCAGAAGAAAAGAAAAAAAAGTTTATAGCATTATTAATTAGTTATATTGCCAAAGCTTTCACACCTCTTCCAAAAAAATTTTATTATCTTGTGGTAAAACAAAGGCCTTGTGGGTGGACCTACCTATTCTGAATTTTCTTATCATTCGCTTTCTAAAATCTTAAAAAATGGCCGGCCTACGCCAGCAATTAAGTCCAAGAAAAGAAAAACAGAGCTGAAACGTAGAAATTTTTGTGGCTGTTGGCGTAAGCCCAACTTCAATTTCTATAATCTAAACAAAGGGGAAAACAAGGTTTTCTCAATCAATTCCCAAATCAGTATATTTTCCTTGTCTTTTTCCCTCTTAACAACAACCATTTACTTATATAATAGGTTGACCATGACTTGAGTTCAACCCACGAATCAAAAGGAAAAAGATCGATTTTCAGACAAAATGGACGTGTCGATATAACAGACAATTTATTATCTCTCTCTTTGAGGAACACGATCTATTCTGTATTGCTTCTTTCCTGACCCACAGCTAAGAAGAAAGAGGGAGAGACTATGAGAGATGAGATTGCTGCAGAGAAATCTTTAAAGGAATGCGTTCACGCACTTGCACTGACATTCAGGAAGATTCTTATCCGGAGCTTTGTACTCTCTTTGACTTTTCTCATTCTATACTTGTCCACTAATAAATAACTTTTCTAACGTATTACAAGAGTCACACATCCGTTTTTCTTAAGTCACTCATTATTATTATTATTATTATTATTATTATTATTATTATTATTATTATTATTTCATTTGCAGTTTTTTTTTTAATTTTCTGTCGATGATTTGAAAAAAAATAAACATAAAATATATAAAACCTACTTAAATAGTTAGTCTTATTTAAATGTGTGGAACTTACATAATAATAAATTTCCTACATTTTATATTTATATTTCTCTAAAATTGACAAGAGAGAATCCAAACTTATTGAGTAAGTGGGTTTCTACTTTCTTGCTAATTGATTTATATTATCTACGTAGAGATTCAAAATTATAAGCACCTATTGGATGTTGAGAAAAAAAAGTATTTGCATAATGCCATATCTATTTCTTTTGTATCTCTGCAGAGATTTAAGTGGATGTTGATAAGAAGAAGAATACTATATATCGATGATCAAGGGAAGGGCGAGAACAAGAACCTCATACCTACCTAAATGCTCCCTTAGAATGTTCGTGCTCTCATTTTGTTTGGATCACACATATAAAAAATGTACAGCTTGACCAAAAAGAAAAAATATACTTATAGGCCGAGAAGTGAAAACATAGAAAGAAAAAAGGTTAAGGACTCAAGGACACATGAATAAGATATGCATGCATGCCTTTGGAAAAATTGTATACTTAACAAAATATAAGAACATTATTGAACATGACGTATATTCTTATTCATATTATATATTTGGATTAAATTAGCATTTTAGTTTCTTAAATTTATTTTGTTTTTGTTTGGTCTCTTGGACAGTCCTTTATGCCATGTACATTAAATCCTCAGCTCAATATATCAAATAGTTTGGAGGCTAGATACACTAGGGCTAGATACACTAGTCTTTTTCCATGACAAATACCTCATAGTCTAGAAGAGAGATGGGTATTTGGTTCTTTTCAAAGGCAGCTTTTTTAATCTGTGTTCTCTATGCCTGTGTTTCTCAAGGGAGTGAATGTTAAAAATTTTACGATTAACTTTTTTTCTATAACCCATCCACCTAAATTAAAAAACTGACAATTCATTTTAAAATTTAATTAGTTAATTATTAATTATAATTTATTAACTAAGTTAGGTTGTTGCGTCATGAGTTAACCTATTGTGGTGGCCATCTCTTAACAATGATGAAATTATCACCAGCACAACAATTGAAAATCATTATTCTTCTTCCTTATTGGCTTCATAAAATTTCAAAGAAATACATTCTCAAGATTTATAAGATGGACAAGCTTATTCTAACTTTAGTGTGCTTGCGTGTGTGTGTGTATATATATCGTCGTGTTTTCTCGTTTAGTGGCCGTCATTTTGTTTGGACCACACGTACAACGTTATTATATTATGTCAACGTGTTTTTTTCTTACACTTTAATTCAAATGTTTGATTGTATTTAGATCATTGGAATCAATCCTACTTAAATAGCACACTAGGTTTGATTACTTTCCATGTGGTACCATAACTTTGACAATTATCACATAAATTATTGAAATTCATGTTATTCAGTGTCTTCAAGTTATGATCTGCTTTATTTACCTTTCCGCGTTCAGAAACGTTAACTTATAAATATTTTATGTTCAATTTTTACATATTTAATAAGATTTAGAAAGAAATACTAGTAAGATTTTGGATTTCACGGTTAAAACCCAAAACATGATGAATCTTCTCAGAGACTCAATGATTTGGATATTATTTGACTGGAAAATATAAATTTTTAAGTATAGAAGGGTAAGATTGGATTGAGGAGAATATAAGAGAAATGAATGAAAATAAATTAATTTAGATATTTTTATTTAGCTTTAAATAATTTCTAAAAAAAAATTCCCCTCTTAAAAAAAATCTAAATTAAAATGAATGAGATTATATTAATAATTGGATTTTTAAATGATTAAATCCTCACTATTAAAAAATATATAATTATTAAAATATTAGGACTAATTTATTTTTAATAAGTAATTCATTTTTTGTTAAGAAATTTGTATCCTAGTAATAATAAAAATCTCTCTTCCCTTTTTCTTTTTAAAAAAATCCTCAACCAACATATAATGTGACTTTAAATTGAAAAAATGAACTACAATTCATAATATAATAAAAAATAGAAACAAAAATATCGAGTAAATTAATATTTAATTTAAAGTGAAAATAATTATTTAATATATATTATTTAGATTTTTATTTGAGGAGGGACACCGGTGTAAGATTAATTTTCGTTGATCCAATTGTTTTATTAAAAGCAATAACTATGTGGATTTTTCATGCCAGATTTTATCAAAATTGAGAAACCACAAGGATGCAATCAAATATTTGATAGTTCCTCATATTTGAAATGTATATTGTCGATTAAGTTTTTTAACCTCTTGATAAGGCATAAAAGAGCCTTGAACTAATTTCATGTGGGTCTCTCGTATTATTATTAAGTAATTATTATTCATGAGTCTTCAACGACCATTATACATTTATACATAATATATAACACAAGACTTTTCCAGCAACAATGGATTTTGTCGCCCTCTGTAATATATAACTCATATAGACCATTCAATTTATTTATTACTATCGATCTAGATCAATTTGATGAGGGAAAAAAAAAACTGAAGAGTTGCTTGTAGTATTTTGTTTTTAAA
The DNA here is from genome assembly GCA_032878935.1 of Erythrophleum fordii. Classification (NCBI taxonomy): domain Eukaryota; kingdom Viridiplantae; phylum Streptophyta; class Magnoliopsida; order Fabales; family Fabaceae; genus Erythrophleum; species Erythrophleum fordii. The sequence goes on from JAVQMF010000021.1 coordinate 1,063,294, forward strand.
GGGTGCAATTATGCATAACGTAAGCTATGGCATCAACTTGTTAAAGAAATTAGAAAAATAAAATTGGAAAAAAGAAAGGGGAGGATGAGGAAGAACTTCTTTGCCTAATTTTTTTCTTTGAGCCAATGATAATTAATCTTTTGAGTCTTTGACTTCTCTTTAGAATTGGTAAAATCCAGTTTGCTCACCATAGTCACCATAGTTGCACCCTCATGATCATGGTTTTAAATTGCGGTTGTAGTTACATTTACATTATAATTGCAGTTGCGGGTGTTGCAGACAATATAAGAAAGATTACAGATATTGCAGCCAATTGATGCGGATGCGGCCGGCACTGTATCAGCAATATTGCGGCTGCATCATATGACGAGGACCGCAATTTTGGACCATGCTCATGACCCTATATCAATTGGTTATAGTCTTAAGCCTTACCATAGCATCTTTTTCTTTAAAAAAAAAAAATTATTGATTATAGATTATTTTGGTTAATTGAGTTTGGTAATAGAAGCAATTTATCTTCTTTTTAATTTCATTGAATATAAACGGGGATTGGCTCTTACGGCCACACGCCCTGCTCTTTGTTGGTTCCATTTATGCTTTTCATATTAAAGGTAGAACCCTGTCTTTTCAGGAACATGAAAACCATGGATGGGACAGTTTCTGGCATATAGTGTCCTTTTTCTACATGATACAGTAATTGTTATCACTTTTTCGTGATGGAATCCTCCATTGTTAAATGGATGGATAACTTTTTACTCGAAATCCCATTTAAAATAGTGATCCAAAACCTGGCACGCCCATATATAGCAATTACGAGATATTGAAATTTATATTTGACATAATGAGGAAACGGGGGGCAAAATACACAGTTTTGATGCAGGGACAAGTAACGAAAGTCGAAAGACAACATTAAAACTACTTAAAAGAAAACAGGGGTACTTTCCGCTTTAAAGATCTTCTCCAAGTTGCCTCCCAGCTTCTAGGGATGAAACCTGCTTGTTCTTATTCATATAGGTAGTATAACAACACGCACCTTTCCTAAACAATGGCTGGAATTTACCTGGTTATTCTTCGATTCCCCTAGCTGCTACCCCTCATCCCTAAGTGCGCGCTCAACCGACCGAAGAAAACCTTGACTGAGCCACCAAGCCGAACGGACAATTCCTTCAATCGGAAAGTCGGGTTCTCCGTCCGATTGAAAGACATGGATGACCGTTCCTTCTGCAGGGGAGGCTGGGGTTGTGGGGAAGGGCAAGGGCAAGGGCAAGGGCAACAGCAATTCCCCATCTCTTGGAAGCTGCTCTTCTCAGCTATTTGAGAAATTCCGTTGATATGCTATACTTATAAAGGACAGATTCAGAAGAAAGGAAATTAAAAGGATTTCCGGAAGGGTGTTATGGTCATTTACTTTATTTTACGCACATCTTTTCCCTATATTAGCCGTTAACATCCTTGCTGCAATAGTTTATTAGGATGGGCCACTCTCTCTCTGTCATATATATATATATATATATATATATATATATATATATATATATATATATATATATATATATATATATATAAAATCAAAAGAAGGCGGGAAAAATATAATATGCTTTAGTATAATTAATAATTGGTCTCTAGACATTGAATAAATTAAGGTGTCGAGCAAGCGGGTTTCTTTTGCTAACCTGTAAGCAAGAAGAGTATTTAATTTGCATAAGCGCATGAATTTCTTTGGTTTAAATATTATTGGTGACAGGTGGCTGAGAGCAAGAGGCATCAAATTGGATTCTCTGCATCAATTTTCATTCAATTTCAGAAAGTTCTTCCTCTTTCTTTCTTTCTTCAAAATTGAGTGAAAATTGGCTGAGAAAAATTTGTGAGAAAAATTTGAGAGAATCTAGATTCGGAAGGCATATGATGTGTAAGCAATTATTTGATTATGCAAACCGGACCTCAATTTGATAATTTTCAATTATATAGATCAATCCCTAATTCTACATAAATCATGTTACTTATAAAGCCTCTTCATTCACTACAAGAAAATAGCAAAATTTTCTGTCGCAAATTTATCACAAATCCATCACTAATTTCGTCGCAGAAATCAGCGATGGAATTTGTGACGGAAAATTTTCGTCGCAAATATTTCCATCGTTAATCTGCCGCAAATCAAGTTAGTGACGGAATTCAGTAATGGAATATTCCATCACTAATAAACAGGATAGTCAAATCCAACTTTGCGATGGAATTTTGTGACAGAATATTTTGTCACTAGATTAGTGACGGAATTAGCGATGGAATTTCTGTCGTAAAATTTTTCGTCTCTAATCCGTCATTAAATCCATAACAAGTTATTTAAATATTAATTTTTAATGATTTATATGATATAATGACTTAAATATATATATATATATATATATATGAAATCGTTGCAAATTAGTTAAATATTATTAATTGTGTGTGTATATACTTATTATAATTTAATAATTTATATATTATAATTTAAATTAATAATTTAATAATTCCAATATCAAAATAGTAAAATGTGATAAATAGTAATGTGGTTAATTATTCTATGAATAATAAAAGGCTTCCATTCATGTTCAAAAATTAAAAAATGTATACTTTATTTATTTTAAGTCATAAATTAATATAAAATATATTTAATTAACTAAAAATAGTAAAAAAGTTTGCAAATTTAAAATCATGATTTAAACAACTATGTATAAGGAATGATTGAAATAAAAATATACAAAATAAATAAAAGTGAAATAAATATTTCACTCAACAAATTTCAAAAGATAAATGATATAAAAAAAATTATGACATGTCTATTTTTCAGAATTGCATAAGTATTAAAAATGACTCCACTCAGCCACTATCCTTCAATCACATCATGTGTCTCACCTCTTTGTGCTCCTGATCGATTTCCTCTCTTTGTCATGGTGCAAACTCTCAGTTCACACATTTTTTGTGGTGTTTCTCTATTTCTATTAACTTTTTTTTAAGTGATCGTGTCAAGGTTTTTCTTTGTTCAGAAACTAAGTATTTCTCTCATTTAAATGTCAAATCTCTCAAATTCTCTCAAAAGAAGCCAAGACTAAATATTGAGAGGTGCAAAATCAAAAAAAAAAATGGAGGTTATGATCTAAAATCTAATACATATTATATAGTTATGTAGTTAGAGAGAAAGAATAATATAAGAGAGTATGTATCCATTTTTTTTTACACCTATTCCCTTTTTTTTTCCCCAATCTCTTTTAATTACACTATATGCAAAAACATAATTAATATCCTTTTTATTTTCTTTCATTTTCAATTGAGATTTGATTTTTATTGGTTCATATTTATTTCCAATTACATTTGCAATGCTTTTTCATTTTCAACTCATGAGAGTCTAAGGGATAAGAAAGCTTTTCTTTTCCCTCCTAAGAAAAGAAAAAGACTTGTCAAGATGATTGTTCTTAACATGAAAATTATCATAATATATGATGTTAACTATGGTTTACCAATCTATTAAATCTTGCTAAGTAAATTATTTAATTACCCAACTCTTAATTTATAAAAAATAAAAATAAGTGTTAGTAAATCTAACTATAACATAATGTTGTATTCGTTAAATAATATGAAAAATAATTTTTTTGTAGACTACATAGTAATTTATGTCATTAAATTATAAAAAGGTATGTTATATATAATATTGTTAATGTAAAAATTTTATATAAATTATGAGTCGTAACTTTTACTTTTCTAATAACCTATGTTGAGATTTGGCCTTAAGTATGCGAATTTTTTTTTAACAATTCAATATTATATAATTGGACTTTAAAATAATTTTCCTTTTGTATTATATATTTATTGAGAGATTTGAAAATAAATATCTTTAGAATTTGACCTAAATTTAGTAATTTAATATATACTTTGTGTGTGTGTGTGTGAGTTGGAATTATATACTATAGTAGAAGAAAAGTTCATAATTTCTATTTTCTCAATCTACTTTGAAAGTTGTTTAATCTTGCTTAAATTGGAGTTAAGCTCATATTTTTGTTAAAGTGTGTAAGCTTTTTAATTTATATATATATGTATAATAATATGGAAGTTGTTGAATTTGATATAATAAGTGAATATTGAACTAGTTATTATTTGTCTTCTAACATTTTTTTATTATTTAATAACTCTTCGATTTTGATAATAAGTTTAACTACTATTACTTTATTATAAAATGAAAATACTTTTTTTACTTCAAAAAAAGAGAGAATAATTTGTGTCTATTGGCATGAGTAACTTTTTTTCCTAATAAAAACTTAAAAACTTGAAATTTAAAAGCCATCATACTTTATACTAAAATTTAATTAAATAACATCCAGCCCAAAAAAATTAATTGAATAACTCATAAATCAATTTAATTAGAAGAAGATGCATTTCTAGTAAATAGAACGACTATTTATTTTGTAATTTTTTATAAACAAAAAATAAAGCAAATATGGTAAATTATCAAACTTATTTAAGGAAATTAGAAAAGGTATTTAAAAAATAATAATAGCTAATATATATAGTATAAGGATTTAATGAACAGGTTAATAACAAGTCAATAAGGAAAAAAGATCTAAAACGTATTGGAAGCATTGTTTTTGGTAAGTAGAAGAAATGAAATAACACAAAAGTTTTCTAACAAAGAAGTAGTCAATTAAGGAGGTGATAATTTCCAGCTATTGACGTTATTGTACATATTTTCTCTTAGTAAATATGATGTTAGCCTCCACTTATAGGGTAAATGCTACTTCCATAAAAGAAAATGAACATACATAGGATGAATAGCTCTATACTTAATACTTACTTGAAAAGTCAGCATTTCTACCTTAATTTTGAGTATAATGATAACTAATCACACTTTGTTTTTCTTATAGGATGCATGTGTTAAAGAGTATTGAGCAATTTCAGGAGAAAGAGATTGCGAAGTAGTGGTTTTGCAAATCTAGCCGCAGCCAAGATACTTCACGCCACGGCTGAAAATGAAGAATCCAAAGGGAGGCGTGATTTGCAACATGCGCTGCGACGTATCATGTTATAGCCACGGCTATAAATCAGTCAGAAGCAAATCACGTCGAGGCTTGATATTGAGGAGCCGCGGCACTAATCGAATAAAGCGAAATCCTTGGGAGTGTGTACGTTGAGTCGCGGCAAGAAGTCTCACAAAACCAAATATCATCGCGGCGGGATATGTATGCGCCAAGGCGAGGAATTTGCATGCCACTCCGAATTCACTCAGAAGCCAATCTCCCCGCGGCGTATAATATCCGCCCGCAGCTCTACTTCACGCATAACTCAATCCCACTGCGGCTCAACAATATGAGCCGTGGTGCAAAGGGAATTAACTGAATACAGCGTTTTGTTTTTAGAATTTCTAAGGGTTTGAAGCTTCATATGTAAGTGGGAGACGAGGCAGCCGTCATTCTAGGTCGTTTTTGTGTTGTTCCAAGGGAGTAGAGCCTAAAGGAGGAGCTAAGAAGGCATTTGGAAGCAAAGTGAAGCTGGAGATTAAGGATTGAAGCTGAAACCATCTCATTTTTGAGTTTCTTCTTCCTTTCTTCTGTCTTTATCATTTTTTATTGATGTATCTGATTGTTGCTTCAACTTTGTCTTTGGTCTTTATGATCATGTATAGTTAAACCCTCTCTAATTTAAGATTATTAGGAACTCTTGTATGGATTAGTGGTTGTTCTTCATTCTAACCTTGCAATCAATGGTTAATGTTTGTTTATTCAACTTCATGCTTCATGCTCTCTGATTGATTAGCCAACAATTAGATTGATTTGATATCTAACTTGAACTTGGGAAAGGGAAAGGGAGGTTAGATCAAAAGTTGAGTGGTGTGGGCACTTGAAACTTGCTAGGGTAAGTGGATGGTTTAGTTACTGAGATAGGAATATACTCAATAACCTCACATGGTAAAATTAGGTATTGTGATAATAGTTTGATCTTAGTTGATTTTGTAAGGAATTATAAAATGAGCTGGGTAACCTTATATAAGATTTAGAAAAATATATATAGGAACAATATAACCCTAGACCAGCATGTATTACCATTAAGAGCAAAAGTACTGAGTGTTGAGCTAATTGCTATGAAGTATAAGCGGACTAATAATTCTAAATGCCACTAATTGCCTGGAACATCCAAATATTAGTCTTAAGTTCTGTATAGCTTTTAATCCATAAACAACCTCTTTTTAACACCAACAATTAAAAATTGATTCGCTTAATTTAAATTAGGGTGTGAATTTTAGTACTTAACATTGTTTTGATAACAAATCCTCGAGGGAACTTTTTTTCTTATCACTAGATTGCCTTTGTGATACATATACTTGCGTGTACGCTTCAAAGAGAGCAACAAGTTTTTTGCGCCATTGCAAGGGATTTGTGTGCCAAAATATTTCCCTATCAATATTGATACTAGCACATCTAGTTTGAACTTAAGCATTGTACATATTTTTACTTTATCTATTTTTAATTTCTTTTCTGTTTTGTTGTGCAATGGCTACCTTCTGTGAGTGCACTACCTCATATGCAAGAAATTGTAAGTCTCGAAGTGATTTTGTTTTCATGAAGAATCTGAAGAGGCATCCAATCAAACCTAGAGCGACAATAGTGAAGCTTCCGACTCAACCACAAACATGGTGAATGAGGATGAAAATTGTGTCCGCACAGTAAATGATTTTGCTACTTTGAATATGCAAGGATACCACTCCAGTATAAGAAGACCAGCCATTCAAGCAAACAATTTTGAAATGAAGCAAGTGGTGTTGCAGATGCTTCAAATGGCTGGTAGTGAAAGTTCTAAAGAAGAACATCTTTACCAGATTCGGGGCCTCTAGAGCAATCATTAGTGATAAAGGAACCCATTTTAACAATCACCAGCTTAAGGCAATTTCTAAAGAAATATGGAGTGCAACACAAGATGGCCTTGGCATATCATCCTCAGACTAATGCCCAATGAGAAGTTAGATGATGTTTTGTGGGCCTATAGTACAGCATTCAAAACTCCAATTGGCATGTCTCCTTACAAGCTTGTCTTTGGTAAAGCTTGTCACCTACTAGTTGAACTTAAGCATAATGCTTTTTAGACTGTGAAAAAATTAAATTTTGACTTGCAGAGAGCTTGTGGGAAAAGACTGTTGCAACTTAACAAGCTTGATGAATTCAGGCTTCATGCTTATGACAACTCCATGCTCTACAAAGAAAGGACAAAGCAATGGCATGGCAGAAAAATTTTACTGAGGAAGTTTGAGCCTAGTCAACTGGTATTGCTGTATAACTCGAGGCTTAAGCTCTTTCCTGGCCAGCTCAAGTCGTGGTGGTCAGGACCATTCGGTGTTGTGGAGATCATGGAAAAAGAGTCAAACAGAAAATTCAAAGTCAACGGTCAGAGACTCAAAACACTATCAAAGAGGAATGGTGGACCATCAAAAGTCGACAATCACTCTGGAGGATTGCATGTGAATTCATTGAAAGTCGGGCTAAGGACTATAAACTTAGCACTTCTTAGGAGGCAACCAAAGTTTTTTTCCTTGTAATTTTGTTTTTGAGATTAAAGAGTGTCAGAATTTCATATGGGCAACTTTTGGCTGCAAATTTTTGGTTTCAGGAGAATCTAGTGAAAGGTGCTAATCATGTAGAGCCATGGACGGAGTTCCGAATAATTGATGCAGTAGTAGGGCCTAGATCACAAAAGCAAAGAAGAGGGAGTATTTTTAACTTTATGAAATTGACTTATTGCCTGTTCTGTGCTTTAAATTTCAAACTTGATGTGTTCAAAGGAAGAAAATAGTGCTACAGTTGTACAATTAGGAAAATTTTTTGAATAAATACATCAGGATAGATTTGAGCTGCGGCTCAACACCATGCGCCGCGGCATACTCGAGTTAGTGGCAAAAATGGCCGCGACTTAAAAACCACCGCCGCGGCGTGAATGAGGTCAAAAGCAAAAGTAGTCGCGGCATAGGAAATCAAGCTGCAACGTGAATCGCATGAGGAAATTTTGACACAGGAGTCAGTGGTGAATATAGCTGCGGCTTTATAAAAAAAGCTGCGATGTGTTCAAGCCAGTCGCAAAAGTGGCTGCGGCCTGGTTAATCAGGCCGCGGCGTGAGTCGTTCTGGCATTTTTTACTTAGTGGCAGAAGCGAGTTTAGCCGCGGCCATAAAATCCAAGACGCAGCGTGAGTCGTATCATTTAGAAATTAAAAATGGGTTTTCCTTTTTTTTTTTTCTCTCTCTCTCTCTCTCATTCATTTCCTTCTTCGCCAGTCTCTAAACTCCTCCCCCACTCTCGCTGCTGTTATTTTTTTCTTTCTCTATTTCCATTCTCCATTTCGCGTTTAACTACTTTGGATTCCTTCCCCCTTCCCCTCAATTGCTTCATGTTGCCGCCCCTCTTCTGCACCTCCATTCTCATTTTCTTCTCCCCCTTTTCAACATTTCTTCGGTACAAACTTTTGGTAAGTCTTCAATTTATAATTGAATTGGTCATTCTTCTAGCAATTGTGTTGTTATCTTTACTGGATGAATCTGTATGATTGATTGGAAGTTCTTTGATCTGGATTGAGAGTTTTAATTTTGAAGAACTTTCCTGCATACAAGCTGTTTAATAAAATGTTTGAATGAAAGTGTCAATTGTGTGGCCACTATTTTTCGGTTTCTATCCATTTACCACTTCTAAATTTGTGCATAGCTGATGGATGATGCCTCAGGGAAGTTTAGATGTCTTCAAATTTCAAAATTTCCATCTACACACCTACTGTTTGATAAAATGCTTGAAAGAAAGTCATTCGTTGATTGGCTCTTGTTTATGTGCAGCAATGACTTCCCCATGTGTCTCCTCTGGTTAAAATTGTCTAAACAAGAGTTTTACTCCATTTGGGATTGTGAAGTGGTTAATTTGTGTGATTGTTAGATTACTGAATTATGGTGTTTGCGTAGGTCATCTGTAAGTTCACCTTGTGCTATGTTTAGAAAGGGATCCTAATTGCTTAGCACAAACTGGAATTACATAAGCCTAGGGCTTTTACTTCATCTTTGTTGCTTAGTTGCCCATGATTAATTGTTTATAAATTCTCTTGGCAAGTTTCTTCTGAATGGCTCCTAATGAGAAAGCCCAGGGTGAAGCTTCATCTTCATCTGCTACTTCCTTCTATCGCTCTCGCTTCGTGTCCTTGGCAGCTCAGGAGCGATACAATGAAGTCACTTTCCACTGAGCTCTAATTTTAGGGAGGAAATTTAGTACTGCACTTACTGAGAGTCAGGAAGTAGTGGATCAAATCTCCGCTAGAAGATGGGGGACATTCTGTTACGAGCCAGTTGCTACAGTGGTGCCCATCATCCGGGAATTTTATGCCAACGCCCCGTTTTGTCGCGAGCACTTGTATAGAGTCTGCGGGCGCACAGTAGTTATCAATGAACAAGTAATTAGAGACAAATATCACCTTGCTTTGACAACAGACTGTGAGTTTTGTATGTACCGAACAAGTGGGGAGACCCCCAATTTGGATGACATTGTTGCAGAACTGACTCTTTCGAGGTAAAATTTTTGGAAGATGTCAAGAGGGTGCCCAAAAGCATTTTGTGGGGTAATTTGAATCGAGTGTCCCGTTATTAGGCCCACTTTGTCTGCACCAACTTGCTTCCGAGCAGTCATTTGAGTGATGTAACCATTAACCGGGCGATCCTGATTTACCTGATTATAACTGGGAGGCCGATAGATGTCAGTTATATTATCCTTGAAAGCATTAAGAAGATTTCCCAGTCTACAGTTTCCAGCCTGGCACATCCTCATTTGATCACGGAGTTGTGTACTGATGCTGGGGTTCCGTTTGAGTCACATGAGGAGCTCCTTCCCCCGAGGAAGCTATTTTCAATCTTGATGATTGATGATCTGGAGGCTGTGGAAAATGACCCAGTAGAGGAGCCCATTGACGAGTCGATGGAGCCACCTATTGAGGAGCCGGTGGAGTTCCCGTTAAGCTCGATCAGCCACCCCATCTGCCAGTTCAAGATCTGCCACTCCCTTTGGTGCGGGTACATTCTTTGGAGGCTTTGTTCACGATGGTGCAGGATCTTTCCCTCCGAGCTCAGGTTATGGACTGCTGGCAATACCAATGTTAGAGACATTTAGCCAGCCATCTATAGTGGGACCCATCTGAACTTTTGCCTCCTCCTGCCTTTGTGCTTAGTCTTGTTGGATCCCTACCTCAGAAGCCACCTCTGGAGCCCGAGCAGCCACCACAGGACCCTACTATCTAACACCCTTCTTCGCTTCTTTTATCATTTTGCCAATTGTATCATTTTACTTTTCGGCATTAGGAACTTTGACTGTTTATTGTGTTGTCAATAGGAATTCTCTTAATGTTTTCCTTGTTATTTTTTGGTTTATGTGATTGTCTTTATATTTTATTTTGCATTTCCCTATTCTGCTAGTATTTAAAAAAAAAAATGAAACAACAATTTTCCTTATGCACAGAGCTATCCCCTTAAGTCTCTTCTACTTTTTGTGTTCTTTAACATTGGGGACAATGTTAATTTTAAGTTTAGGGGTAGGATAGTTTGGACAAGCATAATTAATAGGAATAACATGAAATTTTGTTCTTGAACTTTTCCGTGTTAGGAGAATTTTTGAAATTCATAGGAGATTAGTTTGTCTATTGGCCTGTTGGTTTTGTTTTCGCCTGCTTCCAATGATAGTGTCTTATGTCAAGAGATATTTAGTGGGAATTCTATACTATTTGTGTTTTGATCTTAGTTGAAATGTATAAATTAGGAATTCTTCTATTTTGAAAGCCTCAATATGCACCGTTGGCCAATCCACAAATCAATTGCTAGTTCTAGGAGAAAATCCTCTATAATTTAATTTCTATAGGTAGTCTCAAATCTAGGGCTTTAGAACTTATCTCCTACCTTCTTGAGGCAAATCAATAGGTATGGCATAACCTTTAGAGATGATTCAGGCATTCCTTGGTTGAGATTGTGCCTTTCTAGCCTGACCCTATTGTAATTACATTTACGCTTGAACCTTATTTGAGCCTTTTGTTCTAAAAAAAAAAAAAAAGAAGTAGAAGATGGTATTTCATTTTGTTGCCCCGGAGCCACTAATAGGAGTACCTAACTTGACTGGCCTTATAAAAGTTTATAATCCTGCCCTTGTCTTGAGAAAAAGATAATAGTGCATTCATGAGGATGAGGAAACAAGCAGTATGGTTATTCAACTTCAAAGAAACAAAAACAAAAACAAAAAAAATAAAATAAAATATATTTTGAGATGGGAATCCCTTTAAATCATTACTAAAGGTACATTGAGAGGACCTCTGGTTTATGTAGACTATCACATAGATTTTCTCAAGACTTTTTGTACTGACTTTGCCTATCCTTGGTAGCCATAGCCCTAGCCCCATTACAAGCTTAAAAGTCCTTTTGATTTAGTGGTTTTATAATACCTAATTTAGTGGAAAAAAGGAAAAAGATGAGCTTATGGAGTTCCTATTGTTGAGGCTGGTTATACTTGTTGGAGTGTAGAAAATTAATCTTGATGCTTGCTTGAGATTAGTGTTTGGCCAAATTCACACACACACTTTGAAATGGTTAGAAGCCTTAATTTTATCATTTGAACTTTGTTTCTAGCATATATGGTTTGTTCTTCCTATTGAATACGCTCTCTGATGCAGCAAGTGAGGACCATAGCAGTCGCTAATGTTTCCAAGGCAATGGTCACTCTAATAATGTTTTTGGTTTGTTTTACTCGATGACGAGTAAAAGTTCAAGTTTAGAGGTGTGATAATTCCCAATTATTCATGTTATTGTACATATTTTCTCTCAATAAATATAATGTTAGCCTCCACATATAGGGTAAATAATACTTTCATAAAAGAAAATGAACATACTTGTGATGAATAGCTCTATACTCAATACTTACTTGAAAAGTTAGTATTTCTATCTTAATTGTGAGTATATTGATAACTAATCACACTTTGTTTTTCTTATAGGATGCATGTGTTAAAGAGTATTGAGTAATTTCAAGAGAAAGAGGCTGTAAAGTGGTGGTTTTGCAAATCTCGCTACGGCCAATATCTTTCGCGCCATGACTGAATATAAAGAATCTAAGGCAAGCTGGTGTGCAAATTGAGCCACAGCATATCATGTTATCACCGCGGCGAGAATTTAGTCAGAAGCAAATTACGTCAAGGCGCTATATTAATGAGCCGCAGCTCTAATCAAACGAAGCAAAATCCTCGGCGTGTGTGTTGAGCCGCGGCATGAATTTGGACAGAACCAAATCTCGCCGCGGCTGAATATGTATGCGTCAAGGCAAGAAATTTGCTTGCCATTCTGAATTCACTCAAAAGCTAATCTTGCCACAGCGTACCATGTCAGGTCGCGGCTCTCTGTCACGTAGACCTCAATGCCGCCGTGGCTCAAGACTATGAGCTGCCCTCGACGCGAAATAACTGGCGGGAGAACAATGTTGGAATTTTTTTTAGAAGAATTATAAATGAGAAATCTAGCCGTCCATCTCATCTGGCCATTACACGCTTGCCACGTCACCTAACTTCACTTTCCATCAACAAAACTGGCGCATTTTGGTTGCATTTCGTAGATGCTTCAACACATTGCCATTGCCATTTCGTGAATGCTTCCCCTTCATTTTTGCAACTCCAGATCTAAGGTTGAGGAGATCTAAACATGATTTTGTCTTCTGACTTTCTCTTTGGATCCAAACAAAAGAGCATGTGATTTTCTTTTATGGTTTTCCTAAACTTCAATCTTCAGATCTGAACTATCAAAGGTAATTTTTTATCTCTCTCTTGGTTTTCTATTATGGTTTTCTAATCTAAAAATGTTGCCTCAAACTTCATTGGAACCATTTATGAAAATCCTCATATAGTTTTTATTCTCACAAGTGCCAGTGATTCTTTGAGTCGGTCTGGATTTTCAAGGCTTAGGGAAACTGGGAAGGCAATCTTCTCTTATGGCCTTCACTTCCCGCCCGGCCTGGAAATAGAACCCAGCCCCCTTCTGATCCATTCATTTCATTTTTGCAAGGGGGGGATCCAGAGCTAAGCCCCCTTTTATTGCATAACCTAAGAAAGAAATTGGTTTATGCTTTTTTTGAAGTGAGTGATTTTCTTATTTTGCTTCTGATTACTATGAATTTACAGCAAAGCTATATGTATAGTTGAGTATTTGGCAATTGTTCTGATTGTGTTTATTATAAATTTACATTAAAGCCCTAAACCATGCTCTTTTCTTTTTGTTCAAAGCTTATTGCTGCTGCTGTTTGAAACTACGTCGAAGGTTGTGATCTCTCTTTGGTAGTTAAGGTTTGTCTCTCTTTTCCTTTCCTTAGTGAAGATCGATATATATATATATATATATATACTTCTTGGGTGGTATTTTTTGTTTTGCCTATGTCTCTCTCCCTCAATGTGATGTTAGTAATATAAGCCATTAGCAGCCAATACTTAGATCTAGCTTATCCACAATGTGTGATTTTATCTGTGTCTTAAGTCACACACAAAAGCAAAAGAGTGGATTACAAACTAATCATACCTCATGGACGCTGAACCAAGTCTGGCCTCTGCAAGCAAACACATGCAGAGGGTATGAAAGTGGATAACTTCACTAATACACACAAACTAACGACCATAAGAAAATAAATATAGGATTATGACTACCGATCATTAAAAAAAATTCCTTGATGATTTGTTGCCATGACAATAGATCCAGGAGCTAAAGAACTCTGAGTTTAAAGGCCTGGGTTCTACTGTGATGGTTCATCTCCTTTGGTTGTGAGTGGGGTAGACAGATTTCCAATAGGAATTGCAGCTGGTTCGGTCCCCCCTCCAGCGGCTGAAATGGCACCAGGTGGAGGAGTTGAGAACACTAAGAATGGAGAACGACTATAAGATGGCTTAGTTCTATGTTCATCCCTCCGACCAAGGTGGCGAGCTCTTCCCATGGCTGTAGTAGCAGCTAAATGTTGAATTATCCTCTCTTCAGTATCTGCATCATTTACTCCCATGGATAACTATAGTAAGAGAAAGATAGCATAGATAATGGTAGAATTGTTATGTGCATAAGATATAAGACAATCAAATTAACATTCAAATACTAATAAATAACTGATGTGCTACAAGTCAAAATCACCAAGCGCCAGATGATGGAAAAATAGCAGTGTTTCTTGATGGAGTAACCCTCAAGCTCCTTTCCTGCACCACTGCCTCAAGCAATTCTTGACTGTAACAATATACATTAGAGTTTGAAAATAGTTATATATATATAATGTAGATGCCAAAAGAAAAGTCATGATCAAACCTGTTAGAATCCTTGAAACTAATAGGTTGCCAACACACAGGGCACTGGGAGCTCCTTTGGCACCTACAAATAAGAGTGTATCTTCTTCCATTTTCAGAGACATAAGCATCTAAACAATTCACAGCCATCAGCAGCTCAAAATAGCCTGTTTTAAAGATTGAAAACTTTTGACAAATTCACATTTATAAAAATTACACAAGAATTGAACAGCAAAAGACTAAGAGATTAACAAAAATATATCCATCAATGTTCAACCTATTCTAAAAGTTATGCTTATTTCTACATTTTCTTTTTTGTCAGTAGGTGCCATCGATTTGTAAGTGGTATTCAGTTTATGGATAACTGGCATGTCTAAGTATATCACCAATTCCATGTCAATGGGTGCTGGGATACTAATATTCTAGCAGCAATGAATTTAGGAGGTTCAAGTATATGTCTTCTAGTTTGCTTAGTATGATGAGACTCAGACATTTTACACCAGAGGAAATTCTAATCAGGAATTAAATAGTCGACAAAATTATTAGATGGGATATTCATGGAAGTTAAATTCAGCTTAGGTTAGATAGCATACCATTATACCAACATTTTCAGCTTTCCAGTTCTAATAACAGTGGATATTTGTCAACATTAAAACCATTTTAATCTTTTGTCTTCCATTTGCGGAGACTAAATTGAAAGTCAATGAATAATACTCATTGTCATTGATAACCAGGAAGCAACATAATACATATTCTGATACATTAAGATGTACCATTCAAGAATGCACTATAGGTGAAAGTCATGGTTGCAAGTAGTAACCTGAAAAACGAGAGAGAATAGAAATAAACAAATGTTTTTGAAATAAAATCATACTTGCCATGTGACTTTCATTGTTGTTGAATACCCCCTCCACAAAGGATGTAGCTGATGTCATATGACTTTCATTGTTGTTGTCTTCCACCTCTGGAACCTTTAACATATCACCCAAACTTCAGAGTTAGAAAATGTAGTCTTTTATTATCCTCGAATAAATCATATTTATCAACAGAAACAAAAGGAAATTTAGAGACAAATCTTAGATATATTTTTCTATGCGGTGATGTGGCTTACATTGAATTGTTGATCTGTCCCTTCTTTCTTCCTTCATTTTGATGAGTATAATGCATTTTGTCATTTGAATAATGTGGTCAATGTTTAAATGTTGATTTAATTGAGTTTATATTAAGAATTGAGCTGCGCTATGTAACTGGGAATATAGGACTCTGATTAAAGTTGGTTGATGGTCATAGCTACTAGCGTTTTACGTTAAATTCTAGGAGTTAGTTTTTGCTGTCATATGGTCTATTTTTTGCCTCTGTTTTCCTTTCTTGTTTGGAGTCACTAACTTATATTGCCACGCTCTCAATGGTAAATGAGTTATTGCAAATGTTGAAGTTGATTGGTTGAGAAGCTGGATTGTGTTTTCCATTGATTTTCACATTCCAACATTGAAAGTCAAATTCAAATAGGTCAGGGTGGTCTGGACTTTTTGGTAATATTATGCATTTCGAGGAATGGCCTTCTTTCTTGAAGCATATTATTCTAAGTTTGTTTTGATTAGCATGTATGGAGTTCAAATGAAAAATCTACTTTGCATCTCTTTTGGTAATTTGTTTAGATGGATGATTGGATATCATGTTTTTTATAAGTCCTGATTACTCAAGCAAATACGGATCTGAAATGTAGCAATATTATTGGTTCATTTTGTGACTCTTTTTGTTTTGTTTACTTATTCATCTTATATATATATATATATATATATATATTATTTTGGAAAATAAAATAGACGCAAAAAAATGAAGACAACAAAAAAATAAATATTAACTTATATTTCATGAATTAAAACACATCAACTAATCACAAGTTTGTTTTATTTGTAAAAATTAAAACAACAACACCAAGTGACACATATTTATAATTTAATTGAATTATGTGGACTTTGATTCTTTTATTGGTATGTTCACATTATTAGATCAATTTTTTCTTGTAAATTTCTTATTTTCTCTATTTTTATAAATTTTTATTTTATTTTATTTGCTTTTGTTAATATTTCATTTGCATTTTTCATTTTTTCTCTTTATAAATATTTTATCTTATTTGATTTTATTTCCCTTTTGTTATTTCTTCTCTCCTTTTGTTTTGTATGTGCGTTGATTAGGATAGTTTAAATGAAATTAAAGTTGTATCAATTTTACATGGTTGATTTAGGGGTAATTGATTTGACAAATGAATATTGTGAGGTGTTTAATACTTTTTTCACCTTTCATTAACTCTTAAATTCATATTTAGTTTGTAGATCACCCCATTCTATCATTTTTCTTAAGAAAAAAGTTTTTTTTCTAAGGTTTTCTTTTTTGTAACTAAAATGTTGATGGTGATTCCAAAAAAATTAGTTTTTGAATTCATTTTTAAAAATTAATTTATTTTCTATTTTCTTTTAGTTATTTGTGTTGCACTTTGTCATCATGGGTTGTCAAGTGCGACAGGAACTAATGATAATATAAACAATATGGATTAGAAAGATATCAATATGGATAAGCAATATATTAAGTATTTATAAGGTGGTAGATCGTCATAAAATGTTGGCTTATGAATGTAATGAATCAATAACTTCTAATATCAAGAATGGTGACATTTATAGAAGCTTAAATTAACATTTAGGATATTACTATTTGTATGGAAAATTCTCATAAATGCGTTGCCTGTAGCAGGTATTTGGTAAAGCATCATATGAGGGGGGACAACACTTGTCTTTATTGTCATGATATTATGGAGATTATCCATTGGTTCATTCAATGTAACTTTTCGAGAGTAATGTGATTTGCTTTTTTTCTCTTGTAACTCATTTAATATATAAAAAGGTAAGTAAAATAAAAATAAAAAAATAATTTTAGAGATAAAAAATAATTTGTGCTATATTTTTAATGATTGATTAATAATTAATAAATAATATTAAGTAATAACTAAATAATAATTATAAAAATAAAATAAAAATTACCTAAAAAATTTTCTTTCTTTCTTTCTTTTGTTTTGGTTAGAAGCAAAAGAAGAACAAAAAAAATACCATTCTTTTGTGCTATGTTTGGCTTGGAATTTTGGATGGAAAATAGTAATAGCACAGCTTCAGAGGATCCTTCCTCAATAAGTACTAAGGAATCTATTTGATACTTTTAATTAAGCCAATGACCATGATTTGGTATTACAAAAAGGATCTTCCTCTTTAGTATGGGAATTACTGTTTGTAGTTGCTTCAGATGCATTAAATTGCATATTAATTTTTTAAAGTTAATTTTTTACTATTTTTAAATAAAAATATAGAGGAAAGTTAAATAAATTCCCATTATTTCTCACATACTTTTTAATATCTTTTTCTTAGATCATAATTTTATATTTACATTTGTCTTCAAAAGCATATATAATAGTATAGGTATATACTTGGCTTATCTAAAAAAGGTACTTTTGGTAGTTAAGTCAATTTTCCCACTAAAATTTCACAAGTACATAGTTTTCTTTTCTTGGATATTAGGATGAGAAAGTTGGATGCTTTTTTTCATGTTTCACTTTTCTGGTTTTCTATTGCACTAATTTCTTTTCTAGCTTTATCCTTCTACCGTGTGCTTGTCCTTCCTTCGACAAAAATCTATTGGACATATTAAGAGCTGTTTTGTGAATCCTTTATATAAGATTCTTATATTGTTGTTCTTTGTTCAAGTTATTTCTTTTTTGCAAGGTGTAGATGTAATGATGAAATTCTGGATGAAAGATGCATACATGGACTTCACGTTAGGTTCCCAAATTCTGAAATAGGAAAAAACTAGTTGTAAAGTAGATGTTACTAGGATTTTTTTTAAAGCAAAATCCACTATATAACTTTAATGTTACTGACTCTAGTCTTCGTGATTAATGACCACTACCTGGGATTGGACTTATCAAATCTTTACTCTCTCCAAATATTCTTATCCAATTACTTAACAGTAACCATATTATTAAGAATGCCCCAATTAATAGCTGGGGAAAATAAAATAAGTAATCCATTCAAATACTCCCTTGTAAACTATTTTATTATTTTCTTGAAAAACATAACTACGAACCATTATAGCTTTGTAGATGAATCTTTAATGATTATTAAGTATCTACTGGACTACTCCATGACTACTTGAAAATAGATAGCTATGATTGAATGGAGATGCCATAAAATTGAATATGGATGTATAATAGAGTATATTCGAGTGGATGATATTTTACAGTAGAGTTCGAGCAAGGTGTCGAGGAGTTTCTTACCCATGCATGCCAATTACCTTCTTTTTTACAGTCAAAGAAAATTAGGTGTCCCTGTGCTCGGTGTAAATGTAAGAACTATCTATGTGTTGACGAGGTGAAGGTGCACATTTATAGACATCGATTCAAGTCAGACTACTATATATGGACTAGTCATGGTGAAACGCCGACTGCCTGTCATTCACCTATATATCCAACGCTAGGCATCCAACATAATACACAGGGGCCGCTTGGGAATCAGTTGTCACAATATGACACCATGGTGATGGATGCAGCTGGGCCAAGTTTCAGGGATAACTATGATTGCTTTGCTAAAGAGATGTCAAACCTAGATACAAAGGCATTTTATGACATGTTGCATGTGGCACAACAACCCTTATGGGAAGGTTGTGAAGATGAATCTAAACTTTTGGCAGCTGTGCAGTTACTAAGCATTAAGGCAGAAACCAACATGTCACACCAAGGCTATAATTTAGTGTCACAACTTATGTGGAGAACACAACCTCACGACACTCGTATGCCTCCAAACTTGTATCAAACAAAGAAGTTAGTGTCAAAATTAGGACTTGGTTATATGAAGATTGATTGTTGTGATAATGGGTATATGTTGTATTATAAAGAAGATGCAAATGCAACCCAATGTAAATTTTGTGGTGAAGCACGGTATGTTGCAAGAAAGTGCCATGGAAGAAAAAAGAAAATTGCAACCAAGCAGTTGTGGTACCTACCACTAATTCTTAGGCTTCAAAGATTATTTGCTTCTGGAAAAACAGCAAAAGAAATGAGGTGGCATTATGAAAATTGTCGAGCAACTGGCATCCTCACTCACCCCTCTGATGGAGAAGCATGGAAAGTGTTTGATAGCACATACCCCAACTTTACATATGATCCACGAAACATTCAACTCAGGTTGTGTGCTGATGGCTTTACGCCATTTGGCCAATATGGGAGAAAGTATTCTTGTTGGCCAGTTATTGTCACTCAATACAATCTGCCACCAACAATGTGCATGAGGCAAGAGTACATGTTTTTAACACTGATTATCCCTGGTCCTAACAATCCTAAAGGGAAAATTGACATTTATTTACAGCCACTAATAGATGAATTAAAATTATTATGGATTGATGGTGTCCTAACATATGATGTCTCATTGAGACAGAACTTTCAGATGCATGCCGCATTATTATGGACAATCAATGACTTTCTAGCATATGGCATATTGTCTGGTTGGATGACAGCAGGGAGATTGTCATGCCCTATATGTATGGAGAACTCAAAGTCATTCCAATTGAAGCACGAGAGGAAAATATCTTTCTTTGATTGTCATTGACAATTTCTTCCACTAGCTCACCCATACAGAAGAAATAAAAGCTCTTTTTATAAGAATAGAGTTGAGAACTTAATACCTCCGTCGTGGTTAGATGGAGAGCAAGTTTGGCAAAGAGTGTGCAAGCTGCCAAAAGTCACTAAGTAGGGAAAACTTGTAACAATTGAAGGGTATCATGACACTCACTATTGGATGAAACAAAGCATATTTTGGGAATTTCCATATTGGAAAACCAATCTCATCGACATAATCTTGATGTCATGCATATTGAGAAAAATGTGTTTGATAATGTATTTTACACTGTTATAGACACAAAAGGGAAGACTAAAGATAACACACAAGCTCGGTTGGATGTGGAAGAATATTGTCAACAAAAAGAATTAGAACTTGTTAACAATGGAAGGAAAGTTTTGAAGCCAAAGGCACAATATACTTTGAATATAGAACAAAAATGAGCAGTTTGCCAATAGATAAAGAACCTAAGACTCCCTGATGGGTATACATCTAATCTAGCCTGATGTGTTGACACAAAAAAAGCAAAGGTATATGGAATGAAGAGTCATGATTGTCATGTGTTTATGCAACGCTTGCTTCCCATTGCCTTTGGTACTTTGCCTGAAGCTATGTGGAATCCAATAACTGAGATTAGTCAGTTCTTTAGAGAACTTTGTTCCACTACCTTGACGATGGCTCAGCTAGAGTTATTAGAGCAGAACATTGTTGTAACTTTATGCAAGTTAGAAAAGATCATTCCCCTTGGGTTCTTTAACTCAATGGAGCATCTACCCATCCACCTTCCTTATGAAGCGAAGGTAGGGGGACCTATTCAATATCGATGGATGTATCCATTTGAAAGGTAATAAAGCCTTTTACTATGTGCATCGAATGAATATATATTTGAAAGGTAATAACACTTGTTCAACTACTCTTTATGTAGATTCCTCTATACCTTGAAGCAAAAAGTCAAGAACAAAGCTCGAGTGGAAGGATTTATATGTGAAGCTTATATAATTGAGAAGATTGCAACATTTTGCTCGCATTATTTTGAGCATGATGTGCCATCAAAAATTATGAAACCTCTAAGAAATGATGATGGTAGAGAATCAGGCCTACTAACACTTTTCATTTTTAACTATCCTGGAAGGCCTTCTGGAAAATGCAAGTGTCGTTTCTTAAATGATCAAGAAGTAGATACTGCTACAAAATATGTTTTAATAAACTATGATGAAGCGTAACCTATCTCAAGTAAGTGATATTACTTAAAAAATTCATTTATTTGTATTTTCTTACTTAAACAAAATATGTTTTAATAAATTGTGATGCAATTTATTTGTTCATGAGTTAGCTTTGTCTAATCCTCAAATTGTGGATATTGAGATATAAGGTCAGATTGAAGCAAATTTTTTTGCATGGTTTCGAGAGCATGTACGTAGTAATAAATTGTGACTAAGTATGTATTAAATCTAACCTCAACTCATATAAAATATTAAAAAATGTCACACAAGTTCAAATCCCAGCTAACAAGATTTTGGATCCATTTTTACATGACATTGCTCGGGGACCAAAGAGAAGCGTTAGAACTTGGCCTATTTATTTTGTTAATGGGTACCAATTTCATATACATTCATTGAGCCATCGAAAATCAATGATAAATAACGGTGTTTCTATTAAAGGGACTGACTTTGCCCAATTAGAATATGACTTTTATGGCATTCTAGAAGAGATTGTGGAGATTGAATACACAAGGGTTCCAGTGAAGCGATTAGTGTTGTTCAATTGTCAATGGTATGATCCTTCACCTAATCGTGGTATGAGGGTTCACAAACAATATGGAATTGTTGAAGTTCACGAATTAAGGAGGTATAACAAGTTCGATCCATTTATACTTGCACAATAAGCAACGCAAGTGTACTATACTTCTTATCCTAGTTGCCATCAGAAAGCTAATTAGTTAGCCATAATCAAGGTTAAGGCTCGTAGCATAATTGATGTTTCTTCATCTGAAACAAATATAAGGCCATTTCAGGTAGATGGATTAGAAATCATATTACCTGCAATCGTCCCAAATGATGAATTCCATAACCTAAGAGACACTAAAAGTTCATATGAAGAAATAGATATGTTAACCATTAACATAGTCTATGTCGAAGAAGAAAAAGATGATGATGAGAATAAAGATGATGATTCTAATGGTGGTGATGATGATGATGAGGAGGAGGAGGAGGAGAATAAAGATAATGATTCTGAAGATGATGATGATAATGATGCATAGATTAGGGTTGGGTTTTATTTAATTTTGAGTTTGATTTTTTTATAATATATTCCCTTGTTTTAAGTGTGAATTTATTTTTGTTTACATCCTATTTTATTTTTAGTCAACTTATATTGACTCAAGTTTGTTATTATATAAGTAGATGCCAGGTCGTAGTTCTAGGCGAGGTCATCCTCGATGGAGTACCTCTACACCGCTACCTCTGCACCCTTAATCATCTCATTGTCCTCTGACTTCAGCACCTACTCCAGCTCCTACAGCACTAGGTGCTTCCACTACACTTGCATCAGCTCCAACCATGCCTGAATCATCTAGAAGACCCTCAGCATCACCTGTATCATCTCTTCTTATACCATCCCCTGACTCCCAGTTCTCACATCCCACTCCTCAGGGTCCTTCCACTAGTTCTACACCAATGTCACCTATCCAACCTTTTGGTCGTGACCCCACAGATGGTCGAACATGGTTATATCCTGACAAGCATACGTAAGTCATCAAGGTTATATTGTTTTATTTGTTATTCATTTAACAACTTAGTGCCATTATAATATTTTTAATCATTGATGTTAAATGATTAGATTTAATCCTGTTGTTGCTGTTGTTTGTGATATTCTCCTTATAATCCAAGCAAAATTTGAACATCCATGTTATAGCTGGAAAGTAACACCTCCTGAGGTTAGACAATTATAGTTTGATGAATGGGCGGTATATATCTTATTCCATCATTATATATATATATATATATCATATGTTAATATCTTTTTTCTTCAATTTGTCTCAATTTTGAGTTTTCTAGTGTTTATGTAGAAAAAGTATAAATGGCTGCCACAATATGACCAAGTTATTAGATGTAATTGGAACAAAAAGTATGGGGACGTCTTGCGAAATGCAATGCACAAAGTCTGGCTAGACTTGGAAAAGGGAGTCACACCTAATTGGATCCCAGATAATGTAATGGTCCAATTAAAGCACTATTGGGAGTCAGAAGAATATAAGGCTGTTTGCCAGACAACTAAAAATAACCAGGCATCTACCACGGGAGGTATACAACATAAAAGGGGTAGCATTCCTTCAACTGAACATAAGAGGAGGCTGGTAACCATTTAAATTCAAATATAATTATTGTTTATTTAATGTATGAAATAATCAATATTAATAAATAACTGCAGACTTTAGTGCTTGGAAGGCCACTTACAATGTTTGAATTATTCAAGCACACACACTATGACGAGGCAACTGGTCAATTTGTAGACCATCGGGCACCTGAAGTTTATGTATGTATATGTTTATCTTTTCTTTTCTCTTTGAAATTGTGTTAATGGCTAGAGGCCTTACTAGCTGTAGTGTGGGTCTTAATTTTTTTATTTTGATTATAACTCGACTTGTACTGACGGCCAGAGGCCTGACTAGCAGTAGTGTGAGTCTTTGTTTTTAGTTTTAATGTTAATTGGACTTGTGCTTGTGGTGAGCGGTCTAACTAGTTGTAGTGTGTCTTCATTTTTTGTTTTAATTGACATTGGACTTGTGCTGATAGCCGGAGGCTTGACTAGCTTTTTAGTGTGTGTCTTGATTTTTTCCTTTAATTATAACTAGACTTGTGCTAATGGCTAAAGGATTGACTAGTAATAGTTTGGGTTTTTATTTTTGGTTTAATTATAATTAGACGTGTCCTAATGGTCAGAGGTCTAGTTAGCTATAGTGTGTCTTTATTTTTTGTTTTGATTGTCACTGGACTTGTGCTGATGGCCGAGGGCCTGATTAGCTTTATTGCAAGTCTTTATTTTTTTTTTCTAATTATAATTGGACTTGTGCTGATGGCCACAAGCTTGACTAGCTACAGTGTCTCTTTATTTTTTATTTTGATTGTCATTGGATTGTGCTAATGGCCAGAGGCTTGACTACCTTCAGTGTGAGTCTTGATTTTTTATTTTGAATGTAATTAGACTTATACTGATGGCTGGAGGACTAACTAACTATAGTGTGAATCTTTATTTTTAGTTTTCATTGTAACTAAACTTATATGAATGGCCAAAGGCCTGAATAGTTGTAGTGTTAGTCTTTATTTTTGGTTTTGATTATCATTGAACTTGTGTTAATGACCAGATATTTGACTACCTATAGTGTTAGTTTTTATTTTTTGTTTTGATTGTCATTAAACTTGTGTTAATGATAAAAGACCTAGCCAGTTGTAGTATAAATCGTTATTCTTTATGTTTGATTGTCATTGGATTTGTACTGACAGTCGAAGGGTTGACTAGCTGTAATGTGAATCTTGATTTTTGGTTTTGACTATCATTGAACTTGTGCTGATAGCTGAAGGTCTAACTAGTTGTAGTGTTAGTCTTTGTCTTTTTATTTTGTCACTACCATTGTTTGATTTTCTATTCAGCGTCTTTTACTTATTTTATTACTTTGTTGCTAGTAATATCATTGCATATTCTTTTTATATACCTAATTGTGTAATTTCAATATTTGATACCTTTGATTAAGATGGCTTAATATATTTATAGTTTCACGATACTTAGTCTTTCTTATATGATTACACATCATGTTCATACTTTATGACATAAAATATAATTAAACATGTGCATACTTTTGCTTCTGAATGAATTGTCACAATTTTCTTCATTTTAAAATTTTTTTTCTTTGATTCTATTAACAGGCTGATAATTTAAGACTTAAGAACGCCAAAACTTCTACTGAGGACTCACCAAGCATAACATCAAATGATATAGATGATGATGATGATGATGAAGTTGCATTATGATTAGAGGTTGTAGGTGGCAAGAATAAGAGGAGTCGCATCTTTGGAGTAGGATTTACAGTTCATGATGTTGATACTGTTCATTCTCGTGGGACCTCTTCTTCCATTAATAACTCAGGACTCCATTCAGATTTTGAAGAGGAATTACGCAGGAGGATTGCTACAGAGACAGCACCTTTGAGACAGAAGAACAAGAGCTTAGAGAGCAAAATCAACAAATCTTATCTATGTTAGACCAGCATCAGCAAACACTTAATAGGTTGCAAGAATTTGAATCATGTTTATCTCGTGCCCCATCAGATCTTGTACTGGAAGAATCAGCAGTTAAGAAGATAGGCCCTGATGATTGTCCCCTTTTATAGATGTGATTTTATTTTCCTTATGTCATTTTAAGCTATGTATTTTAAGTTAAAGATTGTTATAATTTGTTTTATAAACGTTTAAATGAGGATCATTTTAATCTATCTATTACTTTTTATTGAATACTATTGTGTTATTTTATTTTATTAGATGGGTAGCAAAAGTAATATTGACATTGTATTAAAAAAACAATATAATAAAAAAAACTAAATAAGCAATTCTGTCACTAATCTGGGCCAGATCAGTGTCGAAATAATTCATAATGGATCAGTGACAGAATATTTCGTCGCTAATTACTGATAAAAAATTTTGTCACTAATTCGTCACCAATTAGTGACTGATTTTCCGTCACTGATCCGTCAAAAATTAGTGACGGAATATTCCGTCACTGATCCATCGCAAATTGTGACAAAATATTCCTTCACAAAGCCGTCGCTAATTAGTGATGGAAAATTCCCTCACTGATCCGTCGCAAATTAGTGACGGAATATTCCGTCGCAAATAAGTTGTCGCTAATTAGTGATGGAACATTTTGTCGCTGATCCGTCACTAATTAGTGATGAAAAATTTTCTCATTGATCTGTTGCAAATTAGTGACGGAATATTCCGTCACTAAGCTGTCGCTAATTAGTGATGGAATATTCCCTCACTGCTCCGTCACTAATTAGTGGTGGAATATTCCGTCACTGATCCGTCGCAAATGTGGAATAAGATATACCCATAATTAGTGACGGAATTTGGATTAGACCATTCCATCACTAATTAGCGACAGCGAAATTAGCGACGGAAACAATCCGTCGCGAATTACGTTGCAAACCAATTTGCGACGGAATTATCCATATTTAGCAACGGAAAATTTCGTTACTAATTCTTATTTTTCTTGCAGTGATTTTTATCTATTTTTTTTCTAATAATAGAATTCATGAATTGTAAATAATCCACAGGATAGTGGAATCTCATAGATTTTCACAAACAATATAAATTCAATAAAAAATAATTTGGTAAATTACATACTTTGATTCTTCTCTTAATTATTCAAAGCATATAGTAAATCCTCTTGATCCTTTCAATTTAGATGAAGACTGTGTTTCTATCTCTTGGTCCAACATAATTAATGTCTTTAACAAAGAACATGTTATCATCATTCTAATTCAATCATGTATATAACACTTAATTAACAGGAAAATCATAAACATGTCCATTATTGAGCTCAAAGTGTCAAAATATATTAACATAAAATGTCAATGAGAATGTTCAACAATCCACATTAGCTATAATGCCCATATTTACAACATGATCATTGAGTATCTTATGTGGTAGCCCTTTTATCAAAGGGTGTGCTATCATGAAATTAGTGCTAATATGTTCCATTGACATTCTACGATTTTGAACTTCTTTAACAACAAACTATTTCAATTGATATACTTAGCACCGTTGAAATACTCATCATTTCTATAAAAGAAGAAAATTGCAGCAATATTGTCAATAATTCCAAGTCTTAAAATAAAGTTTCATAGCCATAAGTTATGAATAGCAGCCTCAAAGCATGCCATAAACTCATCTTCCATGAGATGGCTCCTTTGAAAGATACTAAGTAGCCAAAAGTGGATTTGCTTGTATCCACACAATTGGCAAACTTTGAATTTAAATATCTAGTCACTTCAAGGTGATAAGATCCAAGAAATTTTTTTATAGCTTTCTAGTGATCCAATCTTGGATCACTTTAGTACCTACCTAGCATTCCAAGGCCAATGTAACATGTTTAGGCATACATTAAACCCCCAACAATAGATGCGTAAGGATTTTCTTTCATTTATTTTCATTTCAAAAGCTTCTTTGAACACTATATGAGACTAAACTGGTCCCCCTTTGAATTGGAACAAGAGATACTAGATAATTTTCCATTTTGAATCTCTTTAACTTTATGGATATGCTTTAGAAAAACCCAACAATTCTTGTGATTTATCCTAAAATATTTCTTCCATAATTTGCCTCTCCTATATCCCTTACTTCAAAGTTATTAGAAAGGAAATTCCTAGTCTCATGTAATAGACCAAGATTATTAGCTGCAAACAAGATATTATCAATATACAGAATCAGAAATATCAACATACAGAATCATAAATATATACTTGCTCCTACTGACTTTTAAATATATACATGGTCAATGATTACTACAAAAAAAAAAAACGGATAAATTCCACCTCAACACTCAGTGAAAAAAAAATACTAATTCAGTTGGAAAAAACAGTCGGCTTTATCTATCGAATTTTTGCTAGTTGGCATTTTTTACCAAATGATATTTAGTAGCCAAATAGTAATTTACCTACCGATATTCAATCAAAAAACAACACCACCCAAGGGCCGACATATACTAACTTGTTTGCAGCTTTAGACACTTATTTGTAGCTTTTTTAATTAGTAATTTATAAAGACTTTTATTAATGAAAAATAATTTCATTTAATATATATGAATACGTTATATTTTTTATAAAACTTTATTTAATAGAAAATAATCATTATATTATATTAATAAAAGTTTCTGATAAATATTTTAGTAATAATTAATATTATGAACAATAATTTTTAAAAATAATCATTAATAAATTTTTAAAAATAAAATTTAAAATATATATAATTCAAACAACTAAAAAAATCTAAAAAGTAAGATCCCAACTAAATGCATCGCACATATGTCAGTTGCATAAGCAATCCAATTGTCATATAATCACCCTTTTAAAAAAAAAAATTGTTTATTTTTTTTTAAAGATTCCAACTGAATGTTAGTCAAAATCCATCTTATGGTTGTATAAGGAACCCGACTAACATTTAGTTGGTGTAATAATTTTTTAAAAAAAGGTTAATTTTTTAAAATAATTTGACATTTTTCAATTGAAAGTGAGCCAGAATCCTCCAACCAAAAGTGAGGCAGATCATGATTTCGACTGACTTTCAGTCAGTATTCTTTATTTTTTTTAAAAAAAAAATTGG
Organism: Erythrophleum fordii; assembly: GCA_032878935.1. Lineage (NCBI taxonomy): Eukaryota > Viridiplantae > Streptophyta > Magnoliopsida > Fabales > Fabaceae > Erythrophleum > Erythrophleum fordii. The sequence continues at coordinate 1,091,645 of JAVQMF010000021.1, forward strand.
GTTATTTTTTTTCTAGATATGTGTTTTAAGTTTAAATAAATTTTTTATTAATAATTATTTCTAATTATTTTTCTAGACTAACCGCATGTTTGGAATCGCGGTGGAAAACCACGTTACCGTAGAAGCTTTAACATTTTGCTTCGTATCAAACGTGGTTTTGGGGCTACGTACCGCGATTCCAAACACGCTATAATAATTTTTAAAGATGTTATATTCCACCTTTCATTTTGTTTTACATTTGTTTCAAACAGTATAGCAATTGTTTTTTCTCATGTTCATTTAAAAGACAACTATATATTATTATTACATTGCTTCCATATTTTCATTCTATTTCTTCATTCTTTGATATTTTTTATCTTCATTTTCATACAATGCATTTTCTTACGTAAAAGAAAAAAGTTATCCATTTGTATACTCTTCTTCCTTCTTCCTTCGTATTCTCTTTTTCTATGCTTTCTCATGCATTTTCATCCCCCATTTCTTTTCTCTTCCTTCCTATTCTCAAGAACAAAAACACAGTGAGTGCAAATGAATATCGTTCTGTGAACTTTAGAAATAAATAGTTCAGATAATAAAAATAAAATAGTATAGCAAAAAACAAAAACGAAAACAAGTGACGTAAATAGAAGAACAAGGGTTTTGGGGGGGGGGGGGAAGAGAAGAAGCGAAAAGAACAAGATGAAATAACTAAATAAATCATCTTCTATGAAACTCGATGCTTCACAGATGGAAACAGAGAGTGAGCCCGAGCTTCAGAACACAGCAAAACAAAGAGACAAAGAAAGAAATAAAGAACGAAATCATGAACCAAGAAGAACAAAACATACATAGCGACAGAAAAGATGAAAAATTTTGCAAGAGTGTTATTGGCGGCAATTTAGAAATGGTGCCAATTTTATTCATTCATGCCTTATATTTGAATTGGACTCCAAATAATACGTATTCAAGTCCCTTCATTTTAGGATTTCACACATTTCACGCATTTTTTTTTATTTTTAAATTGTTTTTGCTTGTCTTTTAACCTTGTAATGTTTAAGGTTGCCATGAGAGTCACATTTGGTCTTAAATATCCATTTATGTCCAACCCTCTTGCATCCTTTAGGCAATTCCACAAGGTTCCACACTTCATTCTATTTTATAGATTTTTAACTCTTCTTTCATGACATTTGACCATGTATCAATATTATCACTATTAATGACCTATAAGAGGAAAAATTGGATCATCATCAATTCTTAAATCAACTTTTGACTCTTGTAGATAAACCACATAATTATTTGAGATAGTAAGTCTTCTTTCCCTTTAGGATCTTCTTAAAACTGTCTATTGTGGTTCTTTTACTTTAGGTTCATTGTGAGTAGTGGGATCATTAATCAGTATGTTGTTCTTCTTCATTATTTCTTGGTTCAAAAATTTAAGAAACAACCACTTTAGAAGAACTATAGGCTAAGGGAGCTTGCTTTCTTATTTCATTAATTTCCACATCATAGAGCTTCACTCCTGCTAGTTTCATCATTTTCAATGACTCTAGCATTTCCAGTTTCAACAATACTTGTGCTATGCTTAAGACAGTAAAATATATATATCCCTTAATTTTTTTATAAATAACCAACGAAATACCTACTTATTGTTCTTGTATCTAAATTTTTTTCTTTTGGATTATACACTCTTATTTTTTTGCCTGATATCTCCAAATATGTAGGGGCTTTGTTAATTCAAAATGTCTCTTTGGAACTAGCTTACCAAGAACCTTATTCAACAAATATGTGCGAAGTTTTTTTTTTTTTGGGTAATACACACATTCACAATGAGATGGATAATGACTTACTTTTATACTCCTAACCATATTCATTAATGTTTAATTATGTCTTTCTAATGCACCATTTTGTTCGGTGTACTCGATATTGTGTATTGAGCACATATGTTGTGTTTCTCAAGAGGAATTTCTAAAGTAAAAAGATCCAGATATTATAGTTTTATTTCAATGGGAAGACAAAAGTAAGAAAGACGCAAGGGGAATTACTAAAGTAAAGGAATTTAGATGTGCCCTTTTGTCTTTAGCTACCCACATGTAAAAAGTAGAAGTTAGAAGTTAGAACTTAGAAGCATTTGAATGCTGCACGACAAGGAACAAATTAATTAATCTTAAATTTTATACAAATTGTTATGTAATATACATCTAGAAATTTTTTTTTTTTTTTATAAATAAGTAAAGAAAAGAGGGTAAACTTTTTTAAGTTCTGCACTTGCGTAAAAAGGGGTTAGATTAGTAGTCGATGAAAGCAATATGAATTATTTCACATATCTAGCAGAGAGTTAGTCAAAATTCAAAAGCTTGCATTTTATAACTTACCCCAAAAAATTAATTTTGTCAAAACAGGAATACAAGGAAATTAAGCTTGTTAATTAAGTGGTCAACATTAGTCAAAGGCAAAAGGAAAGAAAAGAAAGTTTATATATAGCATTACTAATTAGTTATATTGCCAAAGCTTTCACATCTCTTTCAACAACTTTTTTTTTAGTTATCTCGTGTTTGGAGTGGCTGGTACGTAATACATCACACAGCACATAAATTTAACCCAGATTTGTTATGCTATATAATTTTCTTACAATTTGGGGAGAGGAATGCTGGGGAGGGGGCTGAGTCGTAACTTCCTTTAGAGAAAAATCATTTAATTTTTCTTTAACTTCTCCCATTTCATACTTGTTTCGTTCCTAACAACTTTTATAATATACACATCCATTTTCCATACGTTTTTCTGATGTTACGCATAATATTCGTTTATTGCAAAACATACAAAAACTTTTCTTATATTTTTAAAATATCATATACATAATTACATTTTTTAAAATTCATACAGAATTATTAAAATTATGTTAATCTCAATTATGCATATCAAAAGTGGATATAAAAATCCTAATGAATTTATATATTAATTTTCATATAAGTTTAACCATTAACTGACTTGACTCATTTGAACGATTTTCTTAGGTTTTTTTTTTTTTTCAAAATCTAAACGTCATATGTTTGTGTGTGTGTGTGTGTGTCTGTTTTGCATGTTATACATATAAGGAAGCTTTTGTAGAATATATAAAATGAGGAAAGGTATGTGTGCAAGAAGTTTGGATAGAAGTCGAAGTATTTTACTTAATTTTAAAAAAAAAAACATAAGAGAAGCCTGTATAGATTTTAAACAAAACTATTTATACGATGAGAAACTTTGAAGAATTAAAGTATATTATTCTTGTTATTTTTTTAAAAATAGGAATACTAGCAAACATCAAGCCATTGACTTTTTAAATAATTAACAAAAGTTCTTTTTCGATATATTTTTCTTTAAAAATTAAATATCACATTCAGACCTTTTTAAAAATTTACTTGTCACATATAACTCCTCACTATTTTTAAAAGAAAGTTATCTAATTATTATTATCTTCATTTTTTATTATTGTTTTTTATTTTTAGTAATAATTTTTTATCTTTTTAAGATTTTATATTAAGTCACTAAAATTTGTTACATTTGTTTTTAAAACAAGACACTAATTAATTATTTTTGAGAACACATTAATATAAATATAACCCAAGGCATTCACATTTTAACATTTTAGTTTCAATATCAATGGAGGATTGAAGTTCCTTTTTAAATTTTTAGAAGTTTCAGACTTTATATTAAAATATCAGATGAGCTCTTCTTTTTTTTTTTTTTTTTTTCAATGAGTTAGAAAGTTACTCCCGGTTGTGCACTAGCATCATCATCATCCTTCTTCTTCTTATTTCATTTGCGGTTTGTTATTGAAAAAACGGAACTCTGCGATGATTCATGAAGACGAACCAAAAGTCATAGTAATGAAATATGCCAAATGATATTCTTCCACATTAGCTTTCTACATAGACTAGGATTGTAGGTTTGTCTTTTAATATTAGCCACTAATATTCAAAGGTAGGGGGGAAGAAAGAGTTTGGGAATGGAGGGGTTTAATTAGTCTCTAAACAATGAATAAAGGTTTGAGTAAGAACACCAAGCCTACCTAAATGCTCATTTAGTATGTTCATCCTCTCATTTTGTTTTGGACCACACATATAATGTCATTTATAGCTTGCCAAATAGGAAAAAGAAAAAAGAAGATATTTATAGGCTGAGAAGTGAAAAGATATATAGAAAGAAAAAAAGTTAACATGAACTCAAGGACACATTAATAAAATATGCGTGCATGCCTTTGAAAGAATTGTATATATAACAAAATACAAGAACATTATTGAACATGACGTATATTTTTATTCATATTATATATTTGGATTAAATTAGTACTTTAGTTTTTAAAATTATTTATTGTTTCAGTTTGGTCTCTTGAAAAATCATTTATATGCGATAATTTTAACCCAGATGTGTACGCTATATAATTTTCTTTTTCTTTTTCTTTTGGCAAATATTTGACGCCATGAAGGGGGGAGAAGAGAGATTTTCATTTAAGTGGGTTAACATTGATGATGGAGAGTAAATTTTCCAATCCTTCTATAGAGAGAGAGAGAGATATATATACAAACATCATGAATTACATAATCTTTTCTTATGAAAATATATACAAACATCTCTTAAAGTCCAAAAATTATCAAATTTTCTTCAAGGATAATATTGATTTTTTTTTACTGAACATATAACTTATTAGAAAATATATTTTTTGAAATTCTATTTGAATATGATTTGGTTTGTGTTGAAAATCATAAATTTGATTTAATTTTTTTAAACTTAAAAAATAGTTATTTTATATTGATAAAATACATATTGAATATATTATTATATTAGATAAGTAATAAATATAAGAATATTTTAGTGAATATAAGTATAATTGTGCATATCTTTTGATTTAGTTTTCAAGGATACTAATTTTTTTAAAACAAATTAAAAAGTGATCATGAAATTTAAGAATCTCTAAAAAATAATAATAACAAGTTACCCTAATTTATTGTATAGTTCTCGCATACACCGTCAGAGCCTTGCTACATTTGCTTTAGCCATTGCACTTTGTATTCTACAAAGAACGAGAAAGATGAGAGACAGGTTTATGTTCTCCATCGTGTGTATGGTTGCCTTTTTTTCATTTAGAGGGTCTGACATGAAAAATCCTTCTTGGCATTGTCCACCTAGGAATTCTCAGACTCAAATGTTAGCCGTGTAAGCATTTTCCATTTATGAGATTGACGTAGTTCGAATAAAAGAACTCATTTGGTGCATTGTGTAAGATAACTTGATTGTATAAGGTTTAATAGAATAAAGTTGATAAAATTTTATTATTATAATATTGTATAAGATACTATATCATAATGCTATAATACTAAATAAGGCAAAAATTAATCCTTCTAACAAAAATACACTTTATTTAAAACTAAACTATGTTCATCCACATTCTGTTTATTTTATTAAATGAGAATTTGAGCTCAACTCATATAAATTTACCTAGGATTATACATAAATCAAATATATAAGTTTAATGAGTTAATGAAATTTAATAGTATTTAAAACTATAGTAAAAATAACAATAAATATAATACGTACAATTATATATAATATTTAGATATTTATATTATTTTATTTTTGAATGAGTGGTTTGTAAGCTAAACAGATTGAATATCAAATTTTTAATTTCTAACTCATTTAATTAAACAAGTTCAATGTTATATTTAAAATCATTCATTTAACAACAATGAAATCCGTTGTTAATCAAGACAAAACTTTAAGTTCAGGTTAACATTTGAACCCACAATACACCGCATTGCATATTGAAATCCTATATGTGTGCTTGTTCTCAGAAAGAATTTAACGAAAAGTAAAATCCTAGTGACCACATATAAATCTTGAAAGAAAGAAAATTCACTCCTTGCTACAGCTTTTGCAAAGCAGGGTAATCAAATCAAATTTCTTATATAAATTACTTCTAAACTCATAAAAAGCAGCATTCAACATGCTTAGATCTAAGGTTATATTTAATAGAGTAAAAATATTTTTAAGAGAATGAAAATGAGGATTGAAATAAAAATGGAATAGAATCTCGAGTTCTAAATTATATTTAGTATAATATGAAAATAAATGAGAATACTGTTCTAGTTGTATGGTAGAACGAAACAATATAAGAATGAAAAGAAAAGTTGTACAAATGACCATAATATATGTAGTAAAAAAAATATTTAAATATTTACTTTTTGGTAAAAATAATAATATTTTTATTTTTATTTTTAATTGAAAATAAAATATTCTTTCATTTACCTATGATAGAAAAAATATAAAATATATTTTTGATACTGTTTAAAATATTAAATTCAGACGTTTATTTCGATGTTCCTGCTGCAGCTTTTATTTAGGGCAAATGAAACTTTTTATTATGCTTTGCTTTCCAATGTGTATAGTTACTTTCCCTCCAAATATGGATGGAAAGCGTAGCACAATGACAGTGACTTCCATGGAGGAGAGCAAATCAAGTATACCAAACGTGAATTGCTAATGTTCTTTTTCCCTTTCAGTTTTCTTTTCACAATTTTCACCGCTTCCAAACACCACCTAAATGATGCATGGAAGGAACTCCATGTAACTGCGAAGCAAAACTGCATTAACTTGACAGCAAGCCACCGAGAGAAGATCCATTCATGTACCAAGCCATGGCATTACTTTTTACTAGGCTTCAGAAAAGAAAGTTTTACTGCTAAACAAACATCAAGCTCAGACTAGCCACAAAAATAAGGCAACCACTTCATTTTGCTCATTTTTTCAAACTATCATTAATGTTTGGAGGTGCCTTATCGCTATTAACATTTGGTACTCACTTATGTGGATAAACCAAAATTTCTTGAATTCAGGCTACATTTTTAGTCAGCTTCTCTTATATCAAGAAACAAATAGTTCGTTAAATAACTGAACTTTCTAAGTTGCCAAAAAGTTGCATACTTTAACGATAATGAGAACAGCCTCAAGCATCTAACAGTCAAATCATATTTTCAACTGTTTATTTCAGAATAAATTATATAAATTTCTCTTCAATTTTGTTAAAATTAGACAAATTTTTCTTTTATTCTCAAAATATATACAAACATCTCTAGAAACAAAAAATCATCATATATTTTAGTCTAATTTTAAAATTTTTCTTCACCAAAATACCCTTCATTTAAATTTTTCTTAATTTAAAAAATAGGCATTTAAGTTAATTGAGAGTATTTTAGTAAAAAAAATTAAAATTGGATGAAATGCTATAGTTAACGTTTTTGCATTAGAGAAAACCTATGTATATTTTATAAATAAAGGGGAAGTCTGTGTAATTTTAATAAAATTGAAAAAAGGTATGTATAATTTACTTTTTATTTTATTGAAAGTCTAAGAATAATTAGTTTATTCAATAACTCGTGTTACCAAGAAAAATGCATTTGCCAATGACAATCATGCTTGGAAAAGATCAAATAAATACTAAAGCAAATCAAAGAACAGAATCTATGCTATAATACTAATAAATTCAATTATAGGCATACCATTGTAATTTACAATCTTGTTTGCATTGATGTTTTACCAAAGCTTTCCAAGAATACCATGTTAAAATAGGAGACAAAGTTGAAGTCATAGAGCATTTTCTTGTGAGAATTACAAGCACAAACATTATCGTCTCAAAGATCCCTGCTTAAGGACACTAACAAGTAAATTCTACAGTTCTTTAATGGAGAAATAAACTTAGTAATTAGTGCAAGAAACACAATGAAAAACTAGTTACAACAATGTTATAAGACAATCTCATATGGTGCTCTATAACCACTTTCAACCATGTAGAAGTTAATGTTGTAGCCAAGCAATTGTATGCACTATTGCATTCCTAAACACCCTTTAAGGATCTACTCTGTAAAACATACCCAAATAGGCGATAACTCTTTCCTTTCATATCAAACTTACATCCCCAATCTAATGAGCATCCGAATTTAACGATCGCAAAAAGACCAGCATCAATGCCATAAATGAAAGGAGAATACTTGGCCAAAAATTGGAAATTTTGCTGCAATTATTATTAATTTCAGTTCTATATTAGTAATTTCTTCACATAATTCAACAAAGTGCTAGGAAAGCACGAGCATCTGCAATCTAGGCTGCTATACATTCTACAACAACAAAATTGTCTCAATTTTTCAACAAAAGGAACAGCCACATTCAATTAGCGACAACAATATTATTATTAAAAGAATCAATGACAAGATCCAGTGAATCTAGGACCATATTTAGTACAAGAAAAACAAAAATTAGTGACAAAATTTTTCATCGCTAATTGTGGATAACTTCGTCGCAAATTAATTAACGACAAATTATCTCAGTTGCAAATTTTATCGTCGCTAATTAATTAGTGACGGAAATGAAAATTCCATCACTAATAAGAATTCTGTCACCAATTGTGAGTATAACGTATTTTAAATTTGCGACAGATTAGCGACAAAATATTCCATTACTAATTAGCAATAGATCAGTGATGAAAAATTTCGTTGATAATTTGCAACAGATCAAAGATAAAATTTTGTCACTAATTAATGACAAAATATTCTATCACTAATTAGTGACAGATCAACAATAGAATTTTTTGTCAATAATTAGTGACAAAATATTTTGCCATTGATTTGTCACAAATTATTAATAGATTAGCGACAAAAATTCGACAATAATTTAATTTTTTTCATTATATTATTTTTTTTAATATAGCCTCAATATTACTTTGCTACCTATCCAATAAAATAAAATAACATAATAATATTTGACACAGAAAACTTGACCACGAAAAGTTATATGTATTGCCGCAAGTGTATGGGTCGGATCAAATAGTTCAATGATAAGTATGAGTATCATTCCCATGAAGAATGACTTAAATGCAATTAGGCAATGCACAATCTACTTTCATCTATGTTAAGCGACCAATTAAGCAAGTCATGAATTTAGAACTCATTTTAAAACAAAACAATTTAAAGAAAACTTAGTTGGCAAAGAAAATTTAAACAAAAATCCAAGGTTTTGAAGTTACCTAGAGTCACTATTCCCTTTATGCTTATTAGAACTTAATTACTTGTTCAATTGCAATTAATTATTATCTTGTGGGTTAAGAGATTCATAAGCTATAACCATTCATCGATGTAATTATAACCCTACTCTTTCTTAAAATCTAAGTGTCTTTAGAATAAGGTTAGAGTGCATTAAAGAATATAACTCTCTACAAACCAATTAAGGCAATTAGGTATATTTCTATCCCAATTACAAATTAGATAAATCTAAACTTAATCTATCTAACTCTTAGGTTCAATTAGAACTCCTTTTTCAAGGTAAATTCTAATTATCCAAATCAAATCCAAGAGGTAGCCAATCCCTAAGTAAGCATTAAGCAAATAGAACGATACACAAAGCTCCAATCATTAGAGTCAACAAGAAAAACAAAGATCTAGTTCATATCAAGTTCATAGTACTCTAGGTAAAGAGAATTTTTGCTATACAGAGCTAAATCTAACATTGAATCCCAATCAAATACATAGAGAAGATGAAGAAAGGAAAAAAGGAAACAAAGAAATGAGAGATATGCAGAAATTTGAGCCCCTCTTTTGATTCTTCTTCTTCCTTCACTCCTATAAGCTCAATGTACCATAAGACCTCCTAAAAATCGCCTCCTGGAACGCTCAGAAGCCTTTTCTGTCGCCAACTCCCAAAAACCTAGTTGCATTTCACTTTTTTATCCTTATTAATCAAAACGTAGAGTTTTGATGCCGATTTTTGCTGTCGCATCTTCAGATAATGTGATTGCATCTTCGCCTGGAGGTTAAGAACAATATAATGGCTTTTAAATCCTCATAGATAATAATTCTGAAACAAGAAATATTTTCCATTAATGCAACATCTACTCAATCATAATTAATCACAATTAACTTCATTTCTCTCTTTCACTTTCGATTCCATAAATTACTTAAAATAGTGAATAAATTCCACTAAAACTTTAATGGATGACTCCCAAATTCAATCAAATTGACTATAAGTAATACAAAATATTGGAAGTCATCACTGCCCCACACTTAGACAATTGCTTGTTGTCAAGCAAAACTCACTTATCCACACTTTCAAAATAGACAATAAAACAACACAATATCTCAGAACATTTAATTCTAGCTTAAAATTCCTCCATACTTGAATCCAGCAACCTTGCATAACTAAGAAGCTAAATAAGCATGACTTAACTTCACAATTTACACATTTCCAATACAATGTGCAAGGCCAACCCATGCACTCATAAAATAAAAGTTGAAATTCTAAACTAGAAGAGATCATCCACTTCTTTTATTGCTTTCCACCAGTATCATTTTCTTCTTTTTCTTTCTTTCTTTTTTTGGATTTTCTTCCCTTCCTTGTCTCTTAAGTCCATTTTATGCAAATGGCAACATTTGTAATGAAGCCACTCGATTACTCAAAGTAAGTTGAGATAGTTAGGGTACTTTGCATACTCATAGATTCCACTACTGTTTTACACGAGTGCTAACATTGGTGATGAAAGCCCCCGATTACTAGGTAGTTTTCACTGGAATAGTAGAATCTCTATCATTACTATATATATACACACTATATATATATATGTTTTCTTTTCTTTTCTTTTTTAATTAAAGAAGGAATATCTCTCTTCTAATCAACAGTTCCAATCCCATTCTAAGAATTCATGAGCAAGACCGCAATCACATTATATTAGAACTTAACCAATTCGATCACTTTAAATCAAAATGCTCACTACAATTAAATCACACAAGTTTTAACTACTTGTCACAAAAATTGCCAAAAACAAATAAGAGGGAAATTAAACTTAAATAAATCCTCAAAAACACTCTAGTCATTCTATTGTTTTCTTATAAATCTTCATTCTTTCTTTTATATATATACATAAAAACCAACTTTAGTAAACACCTCTCCCTCACACTTAAATCACACATTGTCCTCAATGTAAATAAACATGACAACGAGTAAAGGAGGCAGAAGAGATAAGATACTGAGACTTCCTTAAAAGTATGGAGAAGAAAGAAAAGAAAGAAGGAGAGAAGCAATTATGCATCAGAACCTGCCATCTGTATACATGGAAGCTAAAAGAGATAGGTAAGCATAGATCTGTCATGTGTCAATCAGGACAATAAGAATTCCTATACAGTCATCCACTAAGCGAAAGAAAATAAAGGAAGGAAGCACAAATACAAATATCTAATTACTAATTAACTAAGTACACAACAAAAACAAGCTAAGAGACAGAGTCAAATCCACCGGCACAAAATAGTCATCATAATGATAATCACTCCTCCCTAGCTGAGGAGTACTCCTGTGCACTATCAGTCTCTCCTACACTAGCATCTATCCATTGTGCATCCACTTCCAAACCCTCTATTTGCCTTGAGTGCACCCCAAGCTGCTGTGGAGCCAGCAAATGATCAATAACTCGTGCCATTTGAAATGTCAGCTCATCACGAAATAGAAGTATCGAATCAATCTTCTGTGTCGTCATCTCACATTGCTACTCAAGCTGTTCTTGTTTTTTCAGAATAAGGCCTTACTGCATAATATTGTTTTGCAAGAGCTGAATCATCCTATCCTGTGAAGTGGACTCCAATGAAATCTCAAGTTATTCTTGGAGAGGTTTTTGTTCATGCACTAAAGGTTCAACTGGATGATTATCATGCTCTTCATCTTCCACCAAGAAATCTTCTTCTTCTGCCTTCAATGATTGATAAGTGACACCACCGATGGGATACAATTGTTCCTTTTGATCAATAAAAATCCCAACAATCTTGTTGGTAATAATGCCTAAAATCATGAAAGGGAAAGGTAGGGACTTCTTCACAGATGAATAAACAGACTTTAAGCCTTTAAGAATGAGAGGAGGTAAATCAATATCTAAATCTTCCACGATACAATACACCAACAACGCCCTACTTTGAGTGATATATGTGTTATGGGAGCTTCATAAGACATTACGTGAAATGAAAGTAACCCAAAATCTTGCTTCTTTATGTAGCTTATGGTACTTCAATCCACGAGTCCATTTCCCTTAGCCTCTTATGGTCAACTTTCTTGCCACTTGATTGTAATCTACTTTTTGTAAATCTTTCATCATTTCTTGATAAGCACATTTCTCCACAGTAGGAAGCACATAATGCTCTTGGATCACATCTTCATCTATGAGAACTCTTTTCTTCCTTACCCAATACAGATTGTCCTCATGCCATTTAGCATTTGCATAAAACTGTCAAACAATAGGAATATAGCATTGTCATGCCTCTTAAAGAACTGATCCTGGAAAAACTTCTTGCCAGAAATTTGATTAGTAAACCAATCTGTAGCATCTTGATTGAGAAAACCTTTGGGATCATACGATGCAGTGGGAATATCTACTTCTTTGTCACTCTCAGAATGGATAACCTTTTTCCGTTTGAAAGTAGAAGTTGGCTTTTCTTTTTTAGTAGTGACAGATTTCTTAGCTTGCTTCTTCCTTGGAACCTTTGGATCAACAGACTTAGCGGTTGAAGAATTCTTGGATGCAGCTGGTTTGCTCTTAGCTTTGGAAACTCTAGATGGCATTTGTCATTTTTTTGAAATAGCAATTACCCCATCTTGCTTAGTGATTGATCTTTTTGGACGCATGGCTACAAGTGAAAATTAGATTTACGAACATTTATAAAAGATTTAAAACTTTTCAACAACCCACACAAAAAGCTCACTTTCTTTTTCATTGATTATTCAAGACTACATTGCAAAATACATGGAAACTAGAAATTCAGCACACATAGCCAGCAAATGGTGAAAGAACATCATAGTTAGAGGCATTTAAAGAAAATGTAAGTTCAACATTATCATGCTCATTAATATAGGAAGAATAGAGCAAATCAAATAGATTGACTCAGACATCAATTACAGCAAGTATGGTAAATTAAAGACTAACATCAATGAAAACAGAGTATCCCTTAAAGAAAACTCACAGAAATGGGTGCTTAATTGAACTAAACAAGACTAGACTTTTGCATCAATGTTCATAAAAAATATGCGAAAATTGAAGAGCTTGAAGTATTTGAGCAACATACAATGAAGAGTTAAAATTTTAACATCAATTTATGCCCATTGATGTAAAAACAACTCATGAAAAGTATCTAACTCACATTAGTTCCAATAAACAAAAAAAAATCCCAAACAAGAACGTCTGAAACTCTCTAAACAGCCACCAACACAAAACTGGCACATACAGAGCTCAATCTACAACCAAATTTCAATAGCCAGGACACCTAATAAAAATGCTCCAACAATTAAAATCGACCAATTTGAATATCCATTGATTTTTCAAGATTAATCCCTTCATGCTCATAGCTTCAGTGACACAGCAATTAATCGCAAACAAATGGCCCTCCACTTAACAATAACAGCCCCCAGCATACTCAATAGTGCCTAAACTAAATGCTAAATCACCATTTAATTCCATCTATGATTCAGTTCATGAGTAAAACATACTTAAATTACAAACCATAGAAACCTAATAGTAAATTAAAGCAGTAAAAGAGGTCAGAGCAGCAAGTTGCACCATGCATAGTTGCCGAACAAGAAAAATAGAGAATGCAGGTTGCTACCAGCAGAAAAATCAAAATGATTGCATACACAGGATAGAGAATACGAGGTAGAAGAAAGACCCAAAATTGTAGAAATTGAAATGCAAAACTGAGGTACCACATATAAGGCAACAAGCTAGCAATAACTCATGAATGTGAGAGCAGAGCATGTGGCATATGGAAAGAGAAAATGAAAGAATCCTTAAAACAAATCCTACTTTACTCAAGAATTTCCCAAGTCCTAACTGAATTTTCAGACCAAACTAAACCCAAGAAAAGGTAAGAGAACAAAATAGATGATTCAAACCAAACCAAATAAACTTTAAAACTAACAAGCAAACCTCCACGGTAAGCATTCAGCAAACCCTGCACCCAAATAAGAGATATGAATAGCAACCAAAGCCGAAATTAAGCTAGCCAATGAACTAACCAGAAAACTATATTTCATTGTCCTCATGTAGACACAATTAAGCTATAACATAGCAACAATTCAATTTAAAATGGCAATTATAGAAATTAAAGATCTAAGAGTACTCCATGCTTGCTTATAGCTTAAATAAGTCACAACTAAACAGCACGATTATAGCGCTATGCTTAGCAAAAAATATTTTTCTCAAGCAAGCTCAAAATACTCTAAAGGTAACACCTAAGCCAACTACAACCAACAATTTATTTCAGAAAACCAAAAGCTAAACTGAAACCAAAATTAAGAACAAAGCATCAGGGAGCTTACAAGTTGAAGAGAAAGGAGTAAGCACAACACAATGAAATCTTGCTGCACAAAAATTCTTGAACTTAACCAAATAGGGTACCGTAGATAAGCTACCAGGACGAGAAAATGTATGAGGATTGAATCACCGTAAAGCCAGAGTTTAGATTAATGGCCGAAGATTGGGGATATAGCTTGAGGGTGGTTCAGTTGAAGGGGAAGTTTGGGAAGGAAACGGTGGCATCAGGTGGAGCATAGTGAGAGTGAGGGTGGCATTAGAACAGACAATAACCTAAGAGGGTGAAAATGGAAGAAATGGTAACATAGGCGATTGCTAGCTGGAACAGAGAGGTGGGGTAGGCTGTTCGATGGTGACGAGAAATGAGATGATGCGATTATGAGGAATGGCGAGGAGGAGCAATGGCAAAGGAGGAGCGACTATGACGGAGGAATGGCAGGGGATGGGTTGAGGCTGGGTGCGAGTGCGTGTCTGACGGCAAGAATGAAAAGTGAAAGGGAAAACCTAATTTTTTTTACATAAATTAAATTTTTTTATTTATATCTTTTCTTTTTTCTTTTAATTACTTGTATTTTTATTTATTAGTATTATTTTATTTTATTTTATATATATTTTTTCTTTAAAATAAAGATAAAACAAGAAAAGTTGTAGCCATAAGCTCAATAAAAAGCCATCGCATCATGCTATTCGGGAGAATATATGGAAATGAGTCTACAGCATTTTTGGCTATCACTAAAACTGAGGTTGTGACAACTAACCCAACTAGACTTAAAATACGCTGTCGCATTCCCAAAAAGATGCTACCGCATTAAGCACTTCAGGAAAAAATAAGGGAAATTAACTACAGAAATTAACGATCGCTAAAAATAAGGATGCTATTGCTAACCATGACAGAACAGATATCAGCAACTGATTCGAATTTTCTTTCAAGTTTCACAAAATCTGAACAAGTAATAACCAAACCTTACTCAATTTAACTCCTCATAAATAAACCAACATTTTCCCTCATAACATATGAAGAAAACAATTCATTACCAACAAACTTCAAACTTCAACATCATTATTAAGTAAATCAAATAGGTTAAGAAATACTCCCCCTTTTTATGAGATTGTTGCCCATTAAATCAATCCATCCTCATGCTTATCAACCAAAAGGTTTTTGTGGGAAGAAGATTTGCTCCATCTACAAAATAAAAACAAGCAATTAAACCTACAACAAACTATCTAATGAAACTAAGAAATGAACAAAGCAAGAAACACTTAGGTTGCCTCCCAAAAATGCTAAGTTTAAAGTCTTCAGCTAGACTATCTTGACACTTTTATGAAAAATCTTGGAGCTACACATTTGCTTTCATCCTGTCCATCGGTCCACCATGGTAATGCTTCAAACGTTGGCCATTTACCTTAAAAGTTTCTCCACTTTTCTCATCTTGAATTTCAATGGCACCAAAGGTAGTGGTAGACACAACATTAAAAGGACCAGAACATCTTGATTTAAGCTTTCCTGGGAACAACCTCAAACGAGAATTATACAATAACACTAAATCATCAGGTATCAAATCCCTTTCTAAAATCTTCCTATCATGCAAAATCTTTGTCTTTTCCTTATATAACCTAGAACTTTTATGAGCTTGCAACCTAAATTCATAAAGTTCATTAAGGTCCAACAACCTCTTCTCACTAGCATCTTTATAATCCAAATTCAACTTCTTTATGGCCTAAAAAGCTTTATACTTAAGTTCCAAAGGTAAATGACAAGCTTTACCAAATACTAATTGATATGGAGACATACCAATTAGTGTTTTGTAAGTTGTCCTATATGCCCATAAAGCTTCATCTAGCTTATCAGACCAATCTTTCCTGTTAATACTCATTGTTTTTTCCAAAATTCTTTTGATCTCCCTATTAGATACTTCACAGAGGCCATTAGTCTGAGGATGGTAAGCTAAAGCCATTTTGTGGTAAACTCCATATTTTTTCAACAAAGATTTAAACAAGCGGTTATTAAAGTAAGTTCCACTATCACTAATAATAGCTCTAGGAGTGCCAGAATGAGAAAAAATATTTTTCTTTACAAATTGCACCATTGTTTGAGTATCATTATGTTGGCAAGCTACCGCCTCAACCCACTTACTCACATACTCAATAGCCACTAAGATATATTGTTGGCCTCTAGAAGAAAAAAAGGGACCCATAAAATCAATTCCCCATAAATCAAACAACTCTACTTTAAAAATGTCACTTTAAGGAAATTCATGTTTTTTAGAAATATTATCGGATCTTTGACAAGCATCATAGTGAAAAACAAAAAATTGAGAATCCTTAAACAATGTAGGCCAATAAAAATCGGATTACAATACTTTAAAAGCAGTTTTCTGACCACTACAATGTCCCCCAAATGATAATGCATGACTTGCAAGCAAAATATCATGTTGTTCAATCTCAGGAACACACTTCCTAAGAGCTCCATCTACACATCTTTTGAACAAATAAGGCTTATCCCAAATGTAAAGCTTGACCTCACTTAAGAATTTCTTCTTTTAATAATAGTTTAATTCAGGAGGTAAAACTTCACAGATAATATAATTTGCTATATCAGCATACCAAGGTACACTCAGCAAATTAGCAGCCATAATGCATTCATTAGGAAAAGCATCATTCACAAGCCTATTGTCACTAACATGCTCATGATCCAACCTAGAAAGATGATCAGCCACTAGGTTTTCACTTCCTTTCCTATCCACTATATGCAAATCAAACTCCTGAAGTAATAAAACTCACCTAATTAGTCTAGGTTTGGACTACTTCTTGCTCAACAAATATTTAATAGCAGCTGATTAGTGTGTACTACAACTCTAATTTTCAACAGATAAATTCTAAACTTCTCAAAAACAAAGGCAATAACTAACATTTCTTTCTCAATAGTGGAATAATTTACCTGAGCATCTGCTAATGTCCTGTTAGTATAGTAGATAGGATGAAAAGCTCGATCTTGCCTCTGTCCAAGAATAGCTCCTATTGCATAATCACTTGCATCACACATGATCTCAAAAGGTAATGACCAATCTGGAACAACTATCATAAGAGTAGTTACTAGCTTCTGTTTCAACTCTTTAAAACTTTTCAAACGATCATCATCAAAAAGGAACTTAGTATCCTTTTCTAATGGCTTACACAAGGGCTTAGCAATTTTTGAAAAATCCTTGATAAATCTTCTATAGAAACCCACATGCCTGAGAAAACTTTTGACACCAGACTTGGCAATTTCTTAATCAGTGATGTCTTAGCCTGATCTACTTCAAAACCCTCCTTAGATACCTTGTGTCCTAATACTATTCTCTTCTTCACCATGAAATGGCATTTTTCCCAATTCAGAACTAAATCAGTCTCCTCACACCTTTTAAGCTCCTTAGAGAGATTCTTCAAACAAACTTCAAATGAATCACCAAAGACAAAAAAATTATCCATAAAGATCTCCATGATATATGTAATGAAATCAGAAAAAATTAATGTCATGCACCTTTAAAAGCTTGCTAGTGCATTACACAACCTAAATGGCATTCTCCTGAAAGTAAAAGTGCCATAGGGACAGGTAAAAGTTGTTTTCTCTTTATCTTTAGGTGCTATAGAAATTTTGTTTTACCCTGAATAACCATCCAAAAAACAAAAATATTCCTTCTTCGCTAGCCTATCGAGCATTTGGTCAATGAATGGGAGAGGAAAATGATCTTTTCGAGTAGCTGTATTTAATTTTCGATAGTCCATGCGTACTCGCCATCCAGTGACAGTTCTTGTAGAAATCAATTCTTCTTTTTCATTAGCCACAACTGTCATTCTCCTTTTCTTAGGGACGCACTGTACCGAACTAAACCATGCACTATCTGAAATTGGATAAATGATTCCGGCATCAAGCCACTTGATAATTTTTTTTTTGACAACTTGCTTCATCATTGGGTTAAGCCTTCTTTGATTCTCTATAGATGGTTTATGATCTTTCTCCAATAAAATTTTATGCATCAAAATGGAAAAGCTTATCCCTTTTCATATCTGCAATTGTCTAACCTAAAGCCTTTTTATGACTATTTAGTACTTCAATTAGTCTCTATTCTTGATAAGAATCCAATGATGAAGAAATGATGATAGGAAGTGTTTCTGAATCCCCTAAATATGCATATTGCAAATGCTTAGGGAGAGGTTTTAACTTCAAAACTGGTGGTTGCTCAATTGAGGGCTTAAGAGATGGAACTGAATGGGAAGCCAAATCTAAATATTCCACTTGCCAATGCTTTTTAACCCAAGTAGTTGAAAAATTAAATACTTAGGCTACTTCATAACTAGCTTCAGTCTTCTCATGCTTCACTCCCATTAGTAATGCTTTAATAGGATCTTGAACTATCATTATATTAAATTATTCTTGAGCTAAATCATCAATCACTGAAACTCTGAGGCAATCTTTAACATCTCTAGGATATTTCAATGCTTTGTCCATGTTAAACACCTCTTGTTCATCCCCCAATCTCATCACTATTTGCCCTTTCTCTACATCAATAAGAGTTCTAGCTGTAGCTAAGAATAGACAACTAATAATCAATGGATTATCTTTATCTTCTTCATAGTTTACAACAATAAAATTAGCCGGATATATGAACTCACCAATCTTCACTAAAATATCTTCAATTATACCCCTTGGATATGCTAAGCTCTGATCCGCTAATTGTAATGTTACTGTAGTAGGTCTTGCCTCACCGAGTTACAATTTCTCAAAGACAGATAATTGCATGAGATTTACACTAGCTCTAAGATCACATAAAGCTTTACCTTGAAATTGATTACCTATTTTACAAGGCACAGAGAAGCTAGCCGGATCTTTGCACTTCATCAGAATCCGTGGGTTGATTATTTTGTTGCACTCTTCAGTAAGTGCTATAGTTTCAAATTCACCAAATCTTCACTTCTTACTCAGCATCTCTTTTAAAAACTTAACATGCTTAGGCATGTACTCTAAAACTTCTAAAAAAGGAATATTTATATGAAGTTGCTTGAACACTTCCAGAAATTTTTGATATTGCTTATCTTCCACCTTCTTTTGAAATCTTTGAGGAAATGGTGATGGAGGTATTATCCTTATTAGTGTTTATAGTTTTTCTCCTTGTTTCTCACCCTTATCAACATCCACATGTTTTTTAACTTCTTCACTACTCACTTTTCTCTTCTTTTTAGCTGATGCATCCACATGTTCTTCTCCTATTCTTTTATCTTCACTCTTCACCTCAGTGACAATTTCACCTTCATTATCCTCTACAACAGTATTTGATGTAGGTGTATGGCTAACCACCCTTGGTGCTTGAATATCTGGCAACTCTTTTCCACTTCGAAGAGTTATAACCTTACACTCTTCCTTGCCTTCTCTTCTAGGATTAGGCACCGTATCACTTGCCAATCCCCCTTGTCTTAATGAATTCATTGCTGAAGCTAACTGACCCATTTGCAACTCTAAATATCTCAAGGAGGTGTCAACTCTAGCATTCACTTGAGTTTGCTCTTCATTTTGCTTACTTTGGATACCAAGGCATCTTCTAAATTTGTCTTAGGTTCTTGAATAGGTGCATTTTGCCTCACAGGTTGAGCAAAACCCAGTGGTTGAGCAGGCTTAGTGCCTAAAGAAGATGCTGGTTGATTCAGTGCTAGGCCATGCTTCCAAGAGAAGTTGGGATGATTTTGCCACCTAAGATTGTAATTATTAGAGTAAGGATTCTGATTCTTCGGAAAGTTCCCCACATAGTTCACTAATTCTGAAGATGTAAAAGGGCAATGATCCATTGAGTGTAGATCCTCATAATTTTCACAAGTAGTTGGGACCACTTGAGTGGAACAGATACTCATATGTTGACTTCGCTGCACTTGAGATTTCAGCATATCAAATCTCTTGTTCAAAGCGGAGAGAATAGTTGCAAGTGGAATGGAGGAGTCTTCTTGAGTATTGGTAACATTAGCATTCACCCTTCTATCACCTCCTCTTTGCACATAACTTTTAGATAATGTGTCCAATGCCTAAACAACATCATCTACAGGTATTTCATCCTAACCCCATTTAAAATAGCATCCAATATTGTATCAGTTTATGGAGTTAGATACGTGTAGAAATTCTGAACAATGGCACAGTTATCCATCCTATGGCTCAGGCATTGGCAAAGCAAATGTTTATATCTCTGCCATGCAGCATAAAAGTGCTCATCTAAAGCTTGCTTGAAGTTGATAAGCTCACGACGGGCATCCATTATTCTATTGTTTGGAAGGAAGCGAGCTCTGAACCTTGCCTTTAGCTTATCCCAAGTATCAATTGAACCCTCTGGTAGAGTCAATAACCATTCCTTAGACTTTCTTTATAGACAGATTGAGAATTATCTAAGTCCGAGAACATCCCTTGGTACCTAATTCTACTTGAATGAATCATACACTCCCAAAAATGACAGAATGTAACGATTGAGATCTTTATTAGACCTCTTACTAGTAAATTGTCTATTGAGTTGCAACATGGAGATCATCATAGGTTTTAACTCAAAATTAGTAGCTTGAAAGTCTGGCACTACTATGCTAGATAGAGTGCCCTTCATAGTACGGCCCATAAATTCTTTTACGGACTGATTTTGATTCCCTTCCTGAGCCATTTCTTCACGTACTGAATTTTGAACTTTAGAAAAAGTTTTTTCAAAGTTTAAGTTCACCACAAGATCACTAACTTTCTTCATTGTGCACTTCTTCTTTACAGAGGATCGCCTCGACATGTACCGCGGTACCTATAAAGGAGAATTCAACCAACTGTATTACTTTAAACAAAAAGCAAAAGCAAATGATAGAATGAAGAGAAATTCTAACTAATTAATGCTTAATCATCAAGGACTACTAAAGATTACACATTTCTAACTAAACATATAGGCCATTCCCCGACAACGGCATCAGAAAACTTGATCACAAAAAATTATATGTATTGCCGCAAGTGTACAGGTTGGATCAAGTAGTTCAGAGATAAGTATGAGTATCGTTCCCACAAAGAATGACTTAAATGCAATTAGGAAATGCACAATCTACATTCATCCACGTTAAGTGACCAATTAAGCAAGTCATGAACTTAGAACTAATTTTAAAACAAAACAATTTAAAGAAAACTTAGTTGGCAAAGAAAATTTAAACAAAAATATAAGGTTTTGAAGTTAACTAGAGTCACTAGTCCCTTTATGCTTACTAGAACTTAATTACTTGTTCACTTGTAATTAATTATCACCTTGTGGGTTAAGAGATTCATAAGCTATAACCATCTGTCGATGTAATTATAGCCCTACTCTTCCCTAAAATATAAGTGTCCTTAAAATAAGGTTAGAGTGCATTAAAGACTATAACCCTCTACAAACCAATTAAGGCAATTAAGTATATTTCTATCCCAATTACAAATTAGATAAATCTAAACTTAATCTATCCAACTCTTAGATCCAATTAGAACGCCTTTTTCAAGGTAAATTCCAATTACCTAAATCAAATCCAAGAGGTGGCCAATCCTTAAGTAAGCATTAAGTAAAGAGAAGGATACACAAAGCTCCAATCATTACAATTAACAAGAAAAACAAATATCTAGTTCACATCAAGTTCATAATGCTCTAGGTAAAGAGAATTTTAGCTATACATAGCTAAATCTAACATTGAATCCCAATCAAATACATAGAAAAGATGAAGAAAGGAAAAAAGGAAACAAAGGAAAAAGAGATATGTAGAAATTTAAGCTCTTCCTTTGATTCTTCTTCTTCCTTCACTCCTATAAGCTCAATGTGCCACAAGACCTCCCAAAAATCACCTTCTGGAATGCTCAGAAGCCTTCTCTGTCACCAACTCCCAAAAACACAGAGTCTTGATGCCAATTTTCACGACCGCATCTTTAGATAATGTGATCACATCTTTGCCTAGAGCTTAAAAATAATATAATGGCTTCTAAATCTTCATAGATAATAATTTTGAAACAAGAAATATTTTCCATTAATGTAACATCTACTTCATCATAATTAATCACAATTAACTTCATTTCTCTCTTTCACTTTCAATTCTATAAATTACTTAAAATAGTGAATAAATACCACTAAAACTTTAATGGATGACTCCCAAATTCAATCAAATTGACTATAAGTAATACAAAATATTGGGAGTCATCAATATTCAATAAAAAATAACAAATAGATTAAAATAATCCTTAGTTAAATGTTTCTAAAACAAATCATAATAATCCTTAACTTAAAATGACATGAAGAAAAATAAAATCATATTTATAGAGGAGGACAATGATTAGGGCCTATCTTCTCAACTACTAATTCTTCCAATACAAGATCTGATAAGGCATGAGATGACTATAATTCAAGTTTTTGTAACCTATTAAGTGTTTGCTAATGCTGGTGTAGTACTGATAAGACTTGTTGATTCTACTCTCTAGGCTCTTGGTTCCCTTGTCTCAAAGGTGTTGTCTTTGTAGCAATCTTCCTACATAATTCCTCTTCAAAATCTGAATGGAGTCCCGAGTCATGAATGGAAGAAAAGGTCCCACAAGAATAAATAGCATCAATATCATGAGCTTTAGATCCTACCCCAAAAATGCGACCCTTCTTATTCTTACCACCTACAACCTCTAACCATAAGGAAACTTCATCATCATCTTCTATATCATTTGATGCTATGCCTGTTGAGTACTGACAAGAAGGTATGGCATTCTTAAGCCTTAAATAATCAGCCTGTTAAAGGAAGCAAAGAAAAACAATTATAAAATAACAAAAACAGTGACAATTTATCCAAAAGCAAAAGTATGCACATGTTTAAACATCTTTTGTGTTATATAGTATCAACATGAAGTGTGATCATATAATAAAGACTAAGAATCTTGAAACTACAAATATATTTAGCCATTACAATCAAAGCTATCAAATATTGAATTTACACAATTTAGTGTATGAAAAGAATATGTAATGATGTTGATAGCCACAAAGTAATAAAATAAGTAAAAGATATTAAATAAAAGATCAAACAATTCCAGTGACAAAGTAAAACAATGAAGACTCACACTATAACTAGTTGGGCCTTCAACCATCAGCACAAGTTCAGTGACAACCAAAACCAAAAATTAAGACTTACATTATAGCTAGTCAAGCCTTCGACTGTCAAGACAAGTCCAATAACAATCAAAACAAAAAATAAAAACTCACACTACAGCTAGTCAGGCTTCTGGTTATCAACACAAATCCAGTGACAATTAAAACAAAAAATAAAGACTTACACTACATCTATTCAGACCTCTAGTCATCAATACAAGTTCAGTGACAATCAAAATGAAAAATAAAAACTTATACTATGGCTATTCAGGCATCTAGCTATCAATATAAGTCTAGTTATAATTAAAATAAAAAATCAAGAGCTAGTTAGGCCTCCAGTCATCAGTATAAGTCTAGTTACAATCAAAATAAAAAGTCAAGACTTACACGATAGCTAGTTAGGCCTCCAACTGTCAACAGAAGTCCATTACAATCAAAAACAAAAAAAATAAAAACTTACATTACAGCTAGTCAAACTTCTGGCTGTCAGCATAAATCCAATTACAATTAAAACCAAAAATGAAAACTCACGCTACTGTTAGTCAAGCCTCTGAACATCAACACAAGTTTAGTTATAATCAAAATAAAAAAAAAATCAAGACTCATGCTACAGTTAGTTGGGCCTCTGGCCATCAACATAAGTCTAGTGACAATCAAAAGTAAAAATAAAGACTCACAACTACTGCTAGCTAGGCCTCTGGCTATCAACATAAGTCTAATTACAAGTGAAACCAAAAGTAAAGACTTACACTGCAGCTAATCAAGCCTTCAATCATCAACACAAGTCCAGTTATAATCAAAATAAAAAATTAAGATTCACGCTACAGCTAGTAAGGCCTCTAGCCATTAGCACAATCCTAATGAGAAAGGAAAAGATAAACATATACATACATAAATTTTAACTACCCTATGATCCATAAATTGACCAGTTGCCTCATCATAGTACATGTGCTTAAACAATTCAAACATTGTAAGTAGCTTTCCAGGCATTAAAGTCTGTAGTTATTTATTAATATTAGTTATCTCACACATTAAATAAGTGATGATTGCATTTGAATTTAAATGCTTACTAGCCTCCTCTTATGTTCAATTAAAGGAATGTTGTCCCTTTTATATTGCATGCCTCTTGTGGTAGATGCTTGATTATTTTTAGCTATTTGGCACACGGCCTTGTATTCTTTTGACTCCCAATAATGCAAGAAACTCATACATATCATACATTAGCTCTCAAGGCCATTGGTTTAGCCTCACCCTTTTTCCATAGGACTTTTGAACTTGTCTCACCCATTTATAAGGGACATTTGACTAGGAGTCACTCTTTCTGAGACTTTTGACTTTGTCTCATCCAATCTTAGGGGTTTTTAGCTTATCTTCACCTTTGCTAAAGGACTTTTGACTTCACCAAGCTCATTCAAGCCATAACACATTCATAAAACATATTTTATACATATAATGGTACCATGGCATGTAGAAAATAGCTATACACATTTCTCATGGCATGAACATGCATACACACATCCAAAGACAAGAAAACAACTAAGAATGCATGAGAGAAAGGTTAGAGAGCTACATTGAAGCCAATGCCGCACACTTTTCCATTGAAATCTTCCTCTTCCTTCTTAACCAAGACTTGCTATTAGGTGACCCTTGGTTTCCTTAGCCTAAACACACCAAATGAGGCATATTTAAGTCATGAGAAATAAGCTTTGACTTCTCTCAAGTGCTATACTATGTTACTTTCTCATATGGTTCCATTATGCTTCCATAAAAGACACAATGAAGCAACTCTTAAAATTCATGACCTTGGTTCCTATTTCCTATTCATTCTAGGTCTCTTGACTGTATTTGGAGTCCTTGGAGTCATCACACATTCATTTTAAGGAGCCTACCCATAAGTTGCTTCTTTATGTCTCATTATGAACCCTACACCTCCATCTCATATTCCATAACTTCTAAAATTTTTACAAGGCTTCCATGGATGTTCTTCTATCATACTTAGTCTCATTCTAGCTTAAAACAAATTAAAACACTAAAATCCCTTTGGCTGAGACATGAGCATGGTATGGAGCCCATGGACTTCTTCAATTTTCTTTGAAGGGGATGGCACATATGCAACTTCCTAGAGATCTAAAGAACTCATTCTATGTCTTACATAAGTCTAATTACCCTTAGAAAGGATCAAATTTTACTCTTTGTCTCAAAACCCCAAGTTCCACAAACTTAGTTTCCTAGGTTCTCTTTTTGATTCCAATGGACTAAACTTAATTTCCACACTCTTAAACCCTTGTTTCTCACTTGATATGGTTAGAATTCAACTCCCTAAGGATAGGCTAGGTCTGACCAAAAATCCTCCATGGAAAACCATCAAAGAAGAAACAAAGCAAACCAAGAATTTTACCTTGTTTGCTAGGTTTTCAATGGAGCTTCCACTTGCCTCTAATTCTTCCCCAAAAGCTCTCTTCTTCTTGCTGATCTAACCCCAACACAGAACCAAATCAGCCATGAAAATCAAAGAAAAAGAGAAGTGAAGGAAAAGAAGAAGCTAGACAAAGCTAAAGGCAAGAAAGAAGCTTGAAATTCCTCACTTTAAGCTTGGGTTCTCTCCTTTCTCCTTCCTCCCAGTGGAGCATCCTTGGAGCCTAAAAAAAATTTTGTTTTAGATAGCCAAAACCATCAGTTCATTTGGGAGCTAAGAGGAACATGCTTAAGGAAGTTGAAAAATCCACTTTAGGCTATTTTTGACTTTGCATGTTAGTCCTTCTTCTTAGTTTTTGTCATTTTGGCTCAAATCAACTCTTTTTTAAAATCTATCTTTTCCATCATAATATTTAGGCTCTCAAACTTAGAAATTAGCTTTGGTTTCACTCAAATTGGATTTAAAATTATTCTAAACAATTCAATCAAAATTTCAATCAACTGATAACTGAAATCACTCACAAGAGGGGTTTTAACAATTCTCGAGATTTCTGTGATTTTTAAGGTCTTCGAAAACTCTGAAAAACTCAAAATTTTCATTCAAAAAGCCCTCTTGTAAGTTTTCAAAATTTTTCAAAAATTAAGAAAATGCCCCAACTTATTTTGGCAAATTTTCCTAGCCCTTCTTGCTTTGGTTTTCAGGCATCTTAAGCCTTATATCCACATGTTCCATTATTTAGAATTTTATACTAATTTTATTGATCTCAAATCATTCTATCTAGGGGACTTCCTTTTATATCTGAAGCATTTCTTACATTTTTAAAGGAATCAAACATTACGTTTCTCAAGTTTACAAGGGAATCAAATGTTATAGTTGTTTTGCTCATTAGCAATGAAATTTTTCATAGTTGAATTTTGTAGCTAACTTGATTAGCGATGGAAATATTTGCGATAAGAAATTAACGACATAATTAGTGATGGATTAGAGATAGACTAGCAATGAAAAAAATTTTCATCCTAAATTCCATCGCAAATTTGTTCTTTTTTTTGTAGTGTTTGCTGCTATTGTCTATTATCTTCTCTTTTCAAATTGATTTTAGTACTATTGGTACCTTTCTCTATTGCTCTAATAAATGTTGTTGAATTACATTTCAGAAATTAAAAAAAAAAAAATTTGAAAACTTTTAGTGGCAACATCGGTCATCATTAATAGAATTAAATAGCCTTTAGCAGCAACAAAAGTTATCACTGAAGATGATTAGTAGATCCACCAAATTAATTTCATTGATGGTGACTTAAGCTGCCACTAATTGTACCAAACCACTAATGACAACTAGGCTATCATCACTAAAGGCTCTCTCTTCAAAGATGACATCTATAATGTTGCCACTGATTATTTATCCTTAATGGCAATAAAAGTCGCCACTATATTTCATACTTTGGTGGCAACAAAGCTAGGTTACCACTAAAGTATGCACTATGATGGCAGCTTTTGTCACCACTAAAGAGAACCTTTAACGGTCACTTTTCATTCAAGATAAATTTTTGGTCCTTTAATGGCAACAATTATTGCTACTAAGGATGTTATAGTAATGACATTTGTCACCACTAAATAATTGTTTTAGTGGCAACACCTTTGTTACCACTAAAGACCTTTTCTTATAGTGGTATTAGTCACAACTTAGTGAAGATCAATTGTCACCACTAAAACATATTTAGTGGCCACTTTTCAACTTTTAGCGGCAACTTTTGGAGTGGCAAAAGTTACCATTAAAAGCTTTTTCTCTGTAGTGCATTTATATCTTCCTTTCACTTTAAAACATTTGGTGAGATGGTTCTACCATAACAATAGACTCTACTAGCTTTTTCCGTGCCAAAGACCTCTTGAAAGTCTTCTATAGTATTTTTCTTGAGGTCCTTAATCAAGTTTTTAAGTTGTGACTATATAGGAATTCAACTAATAGAAATTGTGCATTGGACTATGCTTATCATCCAACCCAAACAGTAGACAAATACAATCAGTGATGATTCATTTTTAACATAGTTTTAAGATAATATTAAGAGTAATTTACAATTACATCTTTGTTTCTATATCCAGCTGCTCGCCCTTACTCCCTTGGCGTGTTTCAATAGACATTTATGCTCGAGTGGTTTCTCGTATTTCTTTTCTACACACCACATTAAATAAAGATCAATATCAGATGCAATAATTTGATAGTTTTATAATGATAATTCAAACATAATAAGATAAAGATTTAAGTAATTTGTTTTTGAAAAATGATACCATTCTCACGAATTATAGCAGAACTTGTAAGCCCCATTCGATGCCTCCACTTTTGGCAAGTTTTATTCTTGGTGTTCTTTGCATGGATGTTCTGCATTCCAACAAAGAAAATTATAATATATCAATTACTAAATATGTAGATGATTTCACCAATTAACTTTAGAATGAATTACCTTACTTATATTATCACTCTAATATAAACATGATTACTAAAAAATGTATGAAATTTAATAGTTTCCTAAAGGAATTGGAAGGTTAACCGAAAAGTGGTTGATATATTCTCTTAGAATCACCAATTGATTCCATCTCATTTGAAAGTACAGGCATATTTATATATATTCTTCATGATTTAATTTAATTTTTTATAAATCAAATTAATTTAAAAAATCCTTTTTAATACATTAAAAACTAAACCTGTTAAAGAAGAAAACATTTGTCTAAGAGAAAGACTTGGGCCCGACAGAGAGATAGTAATGAAAACATGGAAAGAGCAACAAGCATGATTACTTGGACTAGAGTACTAAGAATATGTCTAAGCTTTTCTAATCTAGCTATAGACCAAAGCCAGATTATTGTAGTTGGTTGAACCAAAAAAATTATACTGATATAATTACATTTTAAAAGATTAAATTGGGCTAGGTATGTACCATTAACGAGTTGATTCTAGCAGTCCCTTCCCTTGGTTGTTGGTAGACAGAGCGGCATGTATCTTTTGAAGCATTATATATTTGCATATGTCCAATCCAATCAAAGATTAAGCACCTTGGTAGAAATGCAGTGAACAATCAAATATTAAGCATATTATAATTGCATAAATCCAATCCAATCCAAAATCTCTAATCTCTCCACGTGTATAGCAGAGCTATATTGGTGGGCCTGTGTGCTGGACTTCCTCTCGTCCTAGACTGTTAGTAGGGACAGAGATGACTATATAAAAAGATAATAATAATTTTTAACATTTAAAGCAGTATTTGAATAGATGCCAAAAAAATGGAATAGAATGAAGTGGAATGAGTAAAGCAAGCCATTGTTTGGAACTTCTTCTGAGGATGGAAAGGAATGGATGGTCAAAAATAGAATAACTTGTACTTATATTAAAAATATAAATACACCCTCATACTTTAATATATATATATATATATATACTCTTGTATATGAATTTATTTCATAAGGATAATATTAAAAAAATAATTTATAAATCATATTTCATTGATAACTCCTTCCCTTTCTTTATTAAATTTTCAAACAATTATATTTAACTTGCCATTTCACTCCACTCCCTTCCATTTCATCCCCTCATATAATTCTCAAACATAGACCAAAGAGACAAATAAATCTATGGGAATGACTCACTGAAGACACCATAATCACTGAAAAATGCAAACAAGTTGAAAGGAACCAAAGCCAAAGGTCGGAACCGAAATAAATAAATAAATAATATATATATATATATATATATATATATATATATCTGTCATCTTTTGATTGCCTGCTTAAAACTTATGGATAGGATTAAAGACTTTCACTTGAAAAACTATGTTCCTATTCTATTGCGATGTGACACAAAAGGGAAGGTTGATAATGATATTATAACGTAAACACCAACAAATCTTGAAATCCGAACACGAGTAATATCCTTTTGCAAGCCATTATCTCATATATGAAGCTAACTTTTTGCATATTTGAGTTTTGAGAATGATTTTAAGATATTGCATAAAGTACATGGTCCTTGCAATACTAGAAAAATTGTTCCCTATCCCCTACTGATCAAGAAACGATATTGAGATTATTGCAACAAAAACTGTTATTACTGGCCAAAAATATTTTAGTGAGGTATTCTAGTCTTTCACTTTCCCATTCACTTTCCTCTTCTCTCCAACTATATATATAGTTTTTAATCAATTATCAAATCAAATATGACGTTGTTCATTGAAATAGTAAGATAACACTAATTGATTAATTAACGCGTGCCAATGTAAAGGAACGTGTCAAATTTATTTTCATAAATTTTATTTTTAATATATTTCTATATCTATTCATATTTAATTTAATACTATCATAACATAAACTGCATCCAAAGTGAACATGGCACAATTTTTTAAATAACAATTATTTCTATATGTAAATGCATATTTAAGCGGAAACAAAGATATTGAAATTTACAAGAGCCTTAAGTAATGAACCTTGTCTGGATCTACTTTAACATTCACTTACAAGATATAAAGTTAAATTAAGATCCAGCACTAAGGCAAACAAGGTCATTAAGGCAAGGTTCATTAATACACCAAACAAAAGGGAAAAAGTTAAGAGATGCATGAGCAAAAATGATCCTCTAAAGTGTTCTATTGTAACATTTTTGTAAATTTGGAGAAATAGTGATACAAAAAGTGAAAGTATCTACGAGGCCCACTTTCTTTTTTCTATCCTCTCTAATATTTACAAAAATTTTACAATAAAAAACTTTAGAGAATCAATACTCATACATGGGATTTGTACTTGTTATTACTTGCTTGAATTCTAATTCAG
Organism: Erythrophleum fordii; assembly: GCA_032878935.1. Taxonomy (NCBI): domain Eukaryota; kingdom Viridiplantae; phylum Streptophyta; class Magnoliopsida; order Fabales; family Fabaceae; genus Erythrophleum; species Erythrophleum fordii. The sequence continues at coordinate 1,122,336 of JAVQMF010000021.1, forward strand.
TCAATATTTAAAGATGATATATAAAATGATTTTTTAATGAATACCTTAAATTAACATCGAAAAGTGGATATCATCCATATATATAGATATATATAATGAAAAATATGTTGTTCAGCTCAGGTTTAGAGAAAGTCCAAGTTCAACCCATTCTATATTTGGACATTTCTTAAATTGGCCTTTTTTTCAGCATTTTCTTTCTTTTTTTTTTTGGCTAGAGGTATATCGATTTTTTGAGTCGGACAAGCTTTTTAACCCATAATTATGTCTACTTATTACTACCACCGCATGAAGAATTTTTAATTGAATTAAATTTAAATAGAATTCTTTTGTTACTATATTCTCTAATTAAATTATGACATATGTAAGAAATTTTTTCAAAGACCCAATTATATGATGCTGAGGTAGGAAAATTATACATTTATTATGTTTTTATCAAAATTAAGTTACTACACATATGCAATCAAATAGTTAATAGTTCCTTATATTTGAAATGTATATTGTAGATTAATTTTTTTAACCTTTTGATAAGGCATAAAAGAGCTTTGAATTAATGTCATATATGGGTCTCTCGTATTATTATTAAGTAATTATAATTCATGCGTCTTCAACGACCGTTATAAATAACCCAAGGCTTTTCCCACAACAATGGATTTTGCCCTCCCCCCATATATATCATATAACTCTTATGGACTACGTAATTTATTTATTACGATCCAGATCAATTTGATTAAGGAAAAAAAAAACTGAAGAGTTGCTTGTAGTTTTTCTTTTTTTCTTAAGGGTGCAAATATAGATTATAGATTATTTTGGTTTATTGAGATTTCAGTTTGGTAACAGAAGCAACTTATCTTCTTTTTAGTTTCATCGAATATAAACTGCGATTGGCTCTTATGGTCACACGTCCTCCTTTTTGTCTATTCTGTTTATGCCTTTCATATTAAAATTTAAATCTTGTCCTTTCAGGAACATGAGAACCATGGATGTGACATTTTCTGGTATACTCTCTTTTTTCTACATGATACACTCGTTGTTGTCACTTTTTTTTGCAGATGTAATGGAACCCTCCCGTATATTGTTGAAATGATGGAAAAATTTTTACTCGAAATCCCATTTAAAATAGTGATCCAAAACCAGGCACACAAAGATAGATTGCAATAACGAGATATTGAAATTTATATTTTACATAAAGAGGGAACAGGGCAAAATGCACAGTTTTCAAAGGACAAGCCTTGGCTCTCACTGTGATTGATACAGGGCGAAGTAAGAAAAGTTAAAGGATAATATTAAAACTACTTAAAGAAAAGAGGGGGACTTGTGCATGCGAGATCTCCAAGTTGCCTCCCAGCTTCTTTTACATACATACACATAATGAAAACCGCATGTCCTTATTCATATAGATAGTATAACAACATGCACCTTTCCTAAGCAATGGCTGGATTTTACCTGATTCTTCCTCGATTTCCCTGGCAGTGACGCCACACCCTCCACCTCACCCTCACCCTCCACGCGTGTGGGCCAGGTCGCCTCACCCTCCACCCAGGCTGCCTCACCCTCCATCCAGGCCGCCTCAGCCTCACCCGCCACCCAGGCCACCTAACCCTCACGCTCCAATTATTCCCCATTTCTTGGAAGCTGCTCTTCTTAGCTATTTGAGAAGTTCCGTTGATATGCTATACTTATAAGGGACATATTCAGAAGAAAGGAAATTAAAAGAAATTCCAAAAGGGTATTCTGGTCATTTATTTTCTTTCACGATTAGGTTTTCCCTTTATTAGACATTAACATCCTTAGTGGAAAATTTAATAGGATGGGCCACTATATAATATATATATATATATATATACACATACACATAAAAACAAAAGGTGAAAAAAATATAATATACTTGGGTTTAATTGCTAATTCGTTTCTAAACATTGAATAAATTAAGGTGTTGAGCAAGTGGGTTTCTTTTGCTAACCTATAAGCAGGAAGAGTATTTAATTTGCATGAGCGCATGAATTTCTTTGGTTTAAATATTATTGGTGACAGGTGACTGAGAGTGAGAGACAGCAAATTGGATCCTCCCCATATTTTCACTCAATTTCAGAGAGCTCATCCAATTGAGTGGAAATTGATTGAGAAAATTTTGAGAGAATCTGGCATGTGATATGTAAGCAGTTTTTTTATTATGCAAACCAAATCTCAATCTGATAATTTTTAATTATGCATATCGAATCTTGATTATGCATAAATCATGAAAAGCAATAAAACCTCTTGATCTTTATCTAACGGTTTTTTTTCCAAATGTTATAATTTATAAATCATAAATAATCCCAAGATTTTGGAATCTCATAAATTTTCACAAACTATATAAATTCAATGAAAATTTTTTTTTAATTTGGTAAACTACTTACCTATGTATCACTTAATTATTCAAAGCTTGTAGCAGATCCTCTTGATCCTTTCTATTTAGAGGAAGACTGTTTCAATCTCTTGGTCTCCCTTGTTTTAACGTTAACATTGGATATAGAGGAAGACCATGTTTCTATATCTCAGCCCAATATAACGTCTTTAACAAAGATAGAACATATTATCATCATTCTAATTCCATCTTGCATACAATATTTAATTAAAAGTAAAAAGCATATCCATTAATGAGCTTAGAGTGTCAAAATACATTAACATAAAATGTTAATAATAATGTTCAACAATCCTCATTAGCTATAATGCTCATATTTACAACATGATCATTAAGTGTCTTAGGTGGTAACTCTTTTTTCAAAGGGTCAACTATCATAAAATTAGTGCTAATATGTGCTAATGACATTTTACGCTTCTTCAATGACAAAGTATTTCAATTCAATATGCTTAGCACCTTTAGAATGCTTATCCTTATAAAAGAAAATAGTTGTACCATTCTCACAATACATTTTTAGTGACTTGGCATTTTTGTCAACAATTTCAAGTCTTAAAATAAAGTTTTTTAGCCATAAACTATGAATAGTGGCCTCAAAGCATGCTATAAACTCATCTTTCATGAGATGGCTGCTCTAAAAGATATTAAGTAACCAAAAGTTGATTTACTTGTATCAACGCAGCAAGCAAAATATAAATCTAAATATCCATTCACTTTAAGGTGATCAAATTTGAGAACTTTCTTTATAGCTTTCTGATGATCCAATCTTGGATCACTTTGCTACTTGCCTAGCATTTCAACTACAAGGCTAATGTTTGGTCTAGTACATACCTAGACATACATTAGATCCCCCACAATAGATACATAAGGAATTCCTTACATCTATTTTTGTTTCAAAATGTTCTTGGATATTACATGAGACTAGACTTATCTTTCCTCTAAATTGGAGTAAAAGATACTAAACAATTTTCCATAATGAATCTCTTTAAAACTTTATTAATATACACTTTAGAAAAACCCAACAATCCTTGCGATCTATTTTGGAATATTTCATTTTTTGATCATATAGTTTGCCATTCCCATATCTTTCATTTTGAAGTTATTAGATAGGAAATTCTTAGTTGTATGTAGTAAACCAAGATTATTAGCTATAAGCAAAATATTATCAACATACAAAATCAAAAATATAAACTTGTTCCCACTGATCTTTAAATATATAGACCAATCAATGATGTTTTCTTTAAATCTGAAAGAAATAGTAGTACCAATGAACTTAAGATACCATTGCCAGAAAGCTTGTTTAAGTCCATATATTGATTTCTTTAATTTCCACACTATATGTTCTTTTCCTTGAACTAAAAACTCTATTGGCTAATACATATAAACTTCTTCCCCTAAATTTCCATTAAGAAACACAATTTTCACATCCATTTGATGCAATTTCAAATCATAATGAGCTACTAATACCATAATAATTCTGAAGGAATCTTTCTTAGAAATTATTGAAAAAGTCTCCTTATAGTCAATACTATCCTTCTGAGTAAAACCTAAGAAACGAGTTTGGCCTTATAATGCTCAAGGTTGCCATAAGAGTCATTGTTCATATTAAAGATCCATTTACATCTAACTCTCTTACAACCTTTAGGTAATTCCACAAGATTCCACACTTCATTCTATTTTATAGATTTTAACTCTTCTTACATGGCATTCAACAATTTATCAACAATATTATCACTATTAATGGCTTATGAAAACAAAATTGGATCATAATCAACTTCTAACTCTTGTAGATAAATCACATAATTATTCAAAATTGCATATCTTCTTTCCCCTTAAGATATCCTTAATACGTATACATCTTGTAGTTCCTTTACTACAAGTTTATTGTGAGTTTTGGGATCATTAATTTATTATTCTTCTTCACTGCTTTGGGGTTCAACATTTGAGGAAAAATTACTTTAAAGGTACTACAAGTGAAGGGAACATGCATTCTTATTTCTTTAATTTCTACATTTCATTACACTTTGCTCTCCCTATTTCACCATTCTTAATGAATCTAGAATTTCTTATTTTAACAATTATTGTGCTATGATTAAGACAATAAAATATGTACCCCTAGATTTTTCTAGATAACAAATAAAATGCCTACTAATTTTTCTTATGGATTACATACTCTTTTTTTTTCTTTCAATTTGGTGCTTGGCATCGCCAAATATGCAAGTGCCTTAAAATGGGTTTCTTACAAGTCTACAATTCAAAAAGTTTCTTTAGAACTACCTTACTAAGAACCCTATTCAATAAATACATGAAATTTTTTTAATGCATACATCCATAATGAAATGGGTAAAGACGACTTACTTATCATGTTCTTGGCCATATTTATTAATGTTTGGTGATCTCTTTCTAATACACTATTTTATTGTGGTGTACTCGATATTATGTATTAAGCTCAAATGTCACATTTCTTAAGGAATTTAGTGTTATCTAGTTTTATCATATCTTCCATGGTACTCACCACCTCTTTTTGACTAGACAATTTTTACTGTTCTATCTAGTTGTCTTTCAACTTTATTTATGAATATTTCCAAGGCATTTATTTCTTGAGATTTCTCATGTAGTGAATCAACATATCCATAATGTGAATAGTCATCAATAAAGATGATAAAATATTTTTTTTATTAAAAGAATTAATGTCAAAAGCTCCACATACGCCAGTGTGTACAATTTCAAAAAGCTAGGTGCTTGTTGTGACACCTCTCTTTGTCTGCTTTGTTTGTTTTCCTTTTATACAATCCATATAAATGTTCAAGTTAATGAAATCCACCAAGTGTAATGAGAAACTTTAGTAAAATTTTCATTTAAAACATACATAAGCATTAAGCTTACCTTTATTTTTGAATCAAGCTTTATGTTTCAAACAATCCTTTTGGATGTATCCAACCCTTTTATAGAAATAACATTTGTCATTATTTTGTTCCTTCTTATGGATTTGAGAGGACTTATTTGGTTTTAGTGGTCCTATACTCTTATCATGTTTCTTTCTTGATTTGTTTCTAACTACTTAATGGTTCACATAATGGATGAAATGATTTCCTTGATTCTTAAGTCTTGTTTCCTCCTAAACCAACATACTATGCAATCCATGCACATTCCATTTGCCTTTCATAGTATTATAGTTCATTTGGAAATGGTCACACTCATATGGTAATAAGTTGAAGATGAATTGTATAAGGAAATTTTCATCCATATCCATTTCCAAAGACTTAAGTCTTGCTACTACTTTTGTCATTTCAATGACATGTTCATGCTTGGTATGAGAACCATCAAGTTTCATGGTGGTTAAGGTAACCATTAATGTCATAGCAAAAGACTTGTTAGCATTTTGGGAGTACTCTTCCACAAACTTTATAAATTCTTAACCACTTTAAGTTTTGGGACAAGCTAACTTAACAATATTGGCTATGCCTATATGCATATTAGGCTTAATTTATTTGACCTTTCCTAATTCTTATTATGGGCTTTCTCTTCATTGCTACTAGTAGCCGTAACAACATTAGGTTTCTCAATCTATATTGCCAAATCAATATCCAATACACTAAGGTGGAATTGGACATGTTTTCTTCGATGAGAAAAAATCATCTTATTTAAAAGTGGAACAAATAAGACATGCAAATGAAGTAATTTTCAAATGGTACCTTAAGAAATATTATTCCTAACATTAATGTGTTAAGCCACAACTAACACACTATATAAATTCAAAAAACAATTTATTTAAGAATAAATTGCATATCAATGTTTTCCTTTGGGTAATACACTAATATACAACTATAAAATATAATTTATGCTTAAAATTCAATTTCATATAATTGGCAATTATAAGCACTCTAATTAGACATGCTTGCTATCTTAGGATATGCTAAACACATCTAACCAAGTATATCAATTAACCATAATCATGTTCATTATTATGAAATAAGTAATCAACCTTTGGGTGATCCTTAAATAGTTTATAATCCATGCACTTCAATATACCCATTACAAAATAAATTGATATTTCATCTTATTTATAGCATCACATAATTATGGGTAATTGAATTTCATTTAATTTGACATCTATCAAAAATTTCTAATTGAACCACTTTGGTGACTAACAAATTATCTATGATATAGATATTAAAATAAATAATGATATTATACTACTATAATGATAATGGACCAAGAAAAAATAATTTAATGAGAAACAATTACCTCACTATTCTATCACTATATCGATGCAACAAGGGTTTAGCAAGAGAACAATGAGAAATAAGCCCTACACTATATACTAGACCCTAAATAACAAGGGAATTTTTCCTCCATAATCCCTTACTAAAATCCCTCATTATTTCAAATAATGAAGGACTATTGTTGCCAAATTGACTATTAACTTTTTAACCGATTATTTTGCTATTTTGAGAGGCTATTATGAGGAAATATCCTTTACTATATAATAAGGAACTTGCTGGGGAATTTTCCTCGCTAATTAGCGAGGAAATAACCTTTTGTTGCAAGAAAAAAAGTTGCCCAAAAAGATACTCAAATGCCTCCACTTCTTCAATAACATTATATGTGTCATTAAATGTTTCTAAATTCAATTTAATATTCCGAAGTTTTAAAGTAAAATGGGAGTGCATTCAATAGGCCACACATCATGACCTTGTATAACATTATCATTAATATGAATGTCCATACTGCTGATGATCATGATGTGCTACCTATTCAATACAATCTCAATTTAGTTTAAAACTTAGGAAGCGTTAATTAAACTTTTGAATATTTAGCAATTCACTCTATGTCAATGAAGAAGATAGGAATTTAGATATCTCCCTTATCAATGTGATGTGAGTGTCTTTTGAGGAAGATCTCAGGAAAATCTAAGGCCCAAACTATGGCTTTTTAAGGGACTTAGGTTTTTCCCAGGCATGATTGTTCTATATTCCAGATGGTTACTCATATCAACACTTGAATTACCATATGACTTGTAGTGTTTAAAGGATGAGCTTTGAAGAAAGCAATGCCATTTCTGCTTCCTAAAGCATATCATCGAAATGAAAAACATTCCACCAAATTAGTGTTGGGAAAACTAAAATTGTTTCCACTTATAAAGCATGTCCTTGAAATACTAAGTTCATAAGACAAAAATTGATAGAAAAATAACCATGCTTTAAATAATATTCCTAAGTTTTGAACTAAAATAGGAATAAGTAGTTTAGGCTACATTTCCATGATCTTAAACGATATTCTCATCCATTAAAATTCTGCTAATATCATGTTCTCCTATGAATGTAAAGTCTCACATCAGAGAGAAAGGTTTTGGGCCAAGGTCATATCAGTGGGAGTAGCACTCTCCACGCTAGTGACGCATTTTTCCACAAAAGGGAGGAATAAAACCCCGACTATGGAACACAATTTAGCCTCTTTCTGGCCTTAGAAAAATTTAAAAAACTTTCTAGGTCCATTATCTTACTTATGCCGAGATATAAGCATACTTGGAGTATCTATAGGTTTGCTTGCTTGTCTCTAGGGATTTGGCACATTTGAGGCTTCTTAGAGGTCTAGAAGACTCATTCAAGCTCTTACATAAGCTAAAACATCCTTAGAAAAACTCAGAATTTGCCAATTGTCTCAAAATCCCTAGGTTCCCATTCTTGAATTTTCAAGCTACTCTTTTAATTCCATTTGGATATTCTTAATCCTCATACTCCATAACCCTTCTTCCTACCATAATTTGGATAGAATTCATCTCCCTTTGATTAGATCCATGGCTGGATGAAAATTACCTAAGAGGAATAAACAAGGAGATGTAAGGAAAGCAATGAAAGTTACTTTGATTCTAAGCCTTTTCCATGAGCTCTTTCACTTGCTACAAGCTCCTCCTTCAAATTTTGAGTTCTCTCCTTTGGACCAGTCCCAATATATATATATATATATATATATTAAAACCATAGGAATGAAGAGGAGAAGAAGGAGAACAAGTTTGGTGAAGGAAAGAGCATAAAAAACTAGAAATTTTTTTACCTTTTCACTAAGTTTCCCTCCCTCCATCTTGTACACCTTTCTCCTCTGCCTTGGTTTTATTTCAGAGGTGAGGAAGTCAGTTATGGAGGATGGGAAAGGCTGGAATGTGTTTTAAGGACTAAGGGGCTGATTTAAGATACCTTTTCACTTTTCAATTTAGTCCCTAAATAATGGTTTCTCCATTTGACCCCATTTCAACTCCTTTTTGAAATCCATCTTTTCCATCATAAAATTTGGGTCCTCTAAGTTATAAATTGCCTTTGGTTTCACTCAAATTGGATTTAAAGCCATTCCAAACTATTTAATCAAAGTTTTGGTAAATTGACAACCGAAATCGCTAACCAGATAGGTTTTAACTGTTTTAGAGGTTCCCATGATTTTAAAAGCCTCTAAGAACCCTGAAAAGCTCAAAATTTTCATTTAGAATGCCCTCCTGTGAGTTTTCCAAAATTTTCAAAAATTACAAAAATGTCCCAACTTATTTTCACAAATTTTTTTAGCTCTTCTAGCTTAGGTTTTCGAGTATCTTAAGCCTCAAAATCCTCATTTTTCATTATCTAAAATTTTATCTTAATTTTATTCAACCTTAACTCATTCAGTTTAGAGGACTTCCTTTTATAACTGACTTATTTCTATCATTTATGAAGGACTGGATGTTACATTTTCTCCCTCCTTAAATAAATTTTGTCCTTGAAATTTAAGGGTATAACCTCACTTTTCTTTTATCATATTCTCGATAACTAGCTCTTTCTTTTCCTTTTTCTTGGCTCTATTTACTTCTTTTAAAGACCAAGCTCTTTCAAGTTTCTTTGTGCCTGGGAATTAACATTACTAGCTTACTGTATCTAATTCTCTTTCTCTACGCTATTGCTACAAAGCATATGACTTGTTCTTGTCATAAGGGAACTAACTTCTGACACTAAAACATACTATACTAATCCTAGCCTATTTCTTGGGAGAGCTTACTATTTTGTATTTGTTTAAACCTGTTCATAGGGGTGAATTTTCTTGCTTAGTGGACTTACTTGTATATGCCTTTGAAGATAACTCATTAGTAGTAAATCTCCTTTATCATCTCCTAATGGCTTTCTATAGAGCCTCATTATCTTTCTTTATTTTTTAGCAGCCATTAGAGACTTCTATCTACTTACTTAACTTACTTAAGTACTCAGTCCATTATTAAATTTCACTCCCTTTCTTACTAGCTCATTCAGTAGTCATTGTCACACCCGAAAATGCGACCGCGTGGCGCTTGAACAAAGAAAATTTCTAAAAAGAGAAATTTCGATTCAATCTCCAAAGAAAATGAAGACTGAAATCGAAATCAAAATAAGTAGTAGAGTCGCCACCAAAATTTTCATTTTTGAAAAGGTAAAACTTTAGAAAAGCCTTTTTATTTGAAAAACAAGAAAAATGGTCTACGAACCAGAGAATGAGTTCGGAAGTCGATTATGAGTGGGGAAGGTGTTAGGCACCCCACAACATCCGTTACTAAGAACGGTTACCCAAAGTCAGTTGTACAAAATCAATATGGCCTTTAATATATTTTAATTCTCCTAACAAATTATATACAAGATAAGAAACTGAAAAGAAGGAAATAAAATTAAAAGAAAAAGGAAGAAGGAGATTAAATAAATAAAATTAGAAAAGCAAAATAAGAGAAATTAAGAAAGTAAAAATTGAAAAGAAAATTTATTTACAAGGGCGGACTTGACCTAGGATGAAAGCCTAGAGCCTACGTACCCTCTGAAAGGGATCAAAGTCCACGTAGTTCGATCAGTTGAAAAATAAATTTTAGTTGGGTTTTTTTTTTTTCTTTGTTTTTATTTTTTTTATTTTTTTTTCTTTATCTGGTTTTTGTTTGATTTTTTTTTCTTTTTTCTTGTTTTTTATTTTTTTGTTTTTTTTTTTTAATTTTGTCTTTGTTCTTTTGTTTTTTCTAATTTTTGATTTAATTTTTCTTCTATTTATTTATTTTCATTTAGGTGTTGTTTTTTTTTTTAAAGACAAAGAAAATAAATTACTTTTTCCTTTAACAAATAAAACAAGTTTTGAAATTAGTTGATATGTTTTAACTTGCTAAAGGGAATTTTAATTTAATTTTTCTTGCATTTTCAATTTTTTCTACTTATCATTTTTTTTCTATCATTTTCATTTCATTTTTTCTTTTGTTTTTCTCTTACCCTTTTTTTTTTTGTGTTTTTTTTTAAAATTTTTTGTATATTTTTCATTTTTGTTTTTTTTCGATGTCTTAATTTTGATTTTTTTTCTTTTATGAAATACCTTTTTTATTTTTTTCTCTATTTTTGGTTAAAAGAAAACTTGAAAAATATAAGCTTGAGAAGGAGATTCACTCTTTTTTTTTTTTCACTTTTTTTTCTTATGAGGACGATTTTGGTCAAAAGAGAGTCTTGAAATAAAAAAATCCATTTGCTACTTGCTTGCGTAAGTTCCTTTTTCTGTTATTGCCATTTTTCATACTTGTTTTGTTTCATTTTGTTTTGTATTTGTTAGATTTTTTTATTTGTCTTTTTCTTTTGTTTTTTTTCTTTTTTCTTTGGAGGAAAAGGGTGGCAGAAAATTAAGAATACTCTGAAACTTGTGTAAAAGAAGCATCTTTAAAATTGTTTTATATATTTAATTTAAAAAATTAAATTGATCACCCTTCCTTACTCTCTTTCTTTTTTCATACTCTTTTCTTATGATTATTATTTCTTTGTTTTTTACTTTAGCCTATTTCTTCATTTTTTTCATTTTATCTTTTTTCTTTCCAAGCAATTTAGTCTAAAGAGGAATAACTAACTTAAAGATTTCTTTTTAAAATGCTAATTTTTATATTTTTTAGAAAAGAAAAGAAAATAGCCTTTTTTTTAATTAGCAATTTATTATCGAAAAGGTTTTTTTTTTATTATTTTTTTCGGATTAAACCAACTTTATTCTGTCTATAACACCACTATATATATTTTTCAAAAAAAAAACTTCATCTGATCTTTTGATCCCTTTTTTTCTGTTTTGAATTATATTTTAATAATTTAAAATCTTAATTTTTTGGCACACTTTCCTTTTCTTAGAATTTTTTGAAAACAAAATTAATTTTATAAAAAGATTGGAACACAAAACTTGCAAATGTAAAAAAAACCAATAGGTACCAAGGAGACTTATTGTCACACATGATACTCTGGTTCACCCTACGCGCCTGAAGAAATATGAAATCTCACATGGCCATTCTAGAAATGGAAAAATCAAAATAAAAAATATATATATCAAAATCAAAATGAAAGTAAGGAAGAGGAAATAGATCAGGCAGATACTCATACTTGTGTGTGCCTTGTGTGTATTTTGTTATGTTACAATACCACATTTGAATGTATCTCCACATGAAAAAAAAAGGAAGGAGAGAGAAAAGAAAATTGTACTGCATAAATCTATTCCTATCACATGCTCTTGGTTAAACTGATAAATGACCTTCATGTTTTCCAGCTCCATGTGTTGCTTCCCCGTACAACTTCCCTTCCTCTTCAATCCACCACTTCTCGGGGGCCTCGCACATAACAGAAACAAAAGGTAGTATTAGCTTCTGTGATAATAAGTTATACTCTATAACTGCAACGTTGGTCGCTCAGATGAGAATCCAGGGCCACATCAAAGTGTCACAAAACAATGGAAGCATTAAAAAAATCACAGTACAATAATTTTACTCAATGGATAATGTAGCAAGCTGTCTAAATCATGAATCAACATAAGAACCAACCCATATTTAGCTCATGCGACAATATGATCAGCGAACCTTCCCTATTCATAATCACAATGGAGCAATCACGAACTAGATGGCGTGAAAGTAGAACAATCAGGGCAAGATCCACAATAGTTGAAGAATGAGGGAATGACAAACTCCATATTCAAATTGAACTTTCCTACACCTTATCGTGTTGGAAACTAAACTTAAGAAAGTATCTCCACACATATCCGGAGGCAGCGGGATAGTAACCAATTCAAAACCAACTTACGATCCAAATGAAGCAAAAAAAAAAAAGAACAAATGCTAAGTCACATCAGAAATAGCCAACAGGTAGAGGGGAATCACAGGACAGGTTTAAGACTCAAACAATAATAGGACAACAACTAATATTCCTCCTGACATTGCACTACACATTAAGGTTGAAAACCAGTGAATAACGGAAGCTTCCTATTTTGACCCTTTTTATTTCTTGACCTCTCGTTATTTTCGTAAAGCATGCATTAACTAAACATTGTTAACTAACTGTCGGGCTGGAATATGGGACCACAACGAATCTCGACTAAAATCAAATGTTCAAACCAAGATGGAGCCAAGATCTGTGCAGAGCTACCCCGATAGCAACCAGCATAGACAAAATCAACTACTTAGCAAATGAATCAAAAACCATAGCACCCGAGAATGGATCCTCTGCTATTTACCCTCTCTGCTGTTATTCTGTTAGCACCAAGACAGGGTGTGTTTTAATTTTTTTTTGGTATTTTTTTATTTTATAACAAGTTCATTCACATGTCTACCTCTCCACAAACAGCACAACAGCAGGACAAATATAACTACAGAGGATCCATCCTCATAGCAACCTCAGCTGGGGCCTAGAATCAATGAAATCTGGAATGGAATCTTTTCAGTGATAGGATTCACTCTCATTCAACATTCAACGCAACGAGAGATTTAAAACAAGATAAAACCATGAAATGAACCACCCAATCATACATGTAGTGCATCGAAACAGTGGCACATTATATATCTCGGCTTCAAAATTTTCTGGCAATAGAAGTTCCAGATATAGCTACTCACTAATTAGAAAATGAGTGGGTTACAGGCTTAAGGCAGCATACTCGCATACTCACATAGAAATGAAAGAGTAAATAAACCCAATGGACCAAACGATTTCCAGACACAGCCTCCCTAACAGCCAGCACACGAAATTATTGGCAAAAATTAACAAAATACCTTTGTGAGCTTTCGAATTCTGGACCCGTTTCCTCTTGTCCCAATCCTTCAATTCCTCTGCCTTGGTTTGTCTTGCTTCCACTCCAATCAGAAAAAGAATCCCGTCTCACCTTCGTTTTTTTTTCATTCGGATCTTCGTTCTCTCTTGCGTTCTCTGATCTACACTTCTCGAACCCGGAAACCCCTCTATTTTTTCTCTAATCTCAAATCCTCTTCTCCCTTTTTCGTTTCTCTCGATTCCCCCTTAAATCGAATCCAGCCCCCTGTCTTTCCCCAAAAATCCTCTTTCACTCTCGTCACCCCTATCTCGATTTCTTTTTTCGGTCCCCCTTTTCCAATGCTCCCTGTCTCGAACCAAAGAAAGCCCCCTCTCAGTTTTCTCTCTTCCTTCATATAACCCTCTGATGCCTTCGCTATTCACCTCTCCGAATCCCCTGTGTAGCTCAAATTTTTTCGGTCTCCTGCGACATCCTTCATTCGAATCTGAAGAAGAGAATACCCTTAGCCTCTCGATTTTTCTCCCTCAATTTTTTTCGCTCTCTTCGTTCCCCCTCTCCATCAGAAGGCTTCCCCCCTCCGTTCTCCGCCTCTCCCGATCTCCTCCCCTCTGTTTCTCTGCCTCTTTCCCTCTCCCTTTATTCTCCTGGTTTCTGGCGATGAAGGCGACACGAGGGGGGTCAACTCCTTGAGCCCCTCGTCCGATCTGTTCCCTTTTTTGCGTTTCTCCCTGCCTCTCAGTTTTGTCTAGTCTCCATCGTCCTCTCTCTCTTCTGCCCCTCTCCCCTGCCTTTTCCTGCTCTCTTCCTTAGGCGTGCGTGAGTGTGTGGGTCAAAGGGAACCGGTGGGTAAATGAATCGGGTAGGGTTTACTTGTATGGATCCAAACTGGATTGGGCGGCCCAGAAGTTCAGATGCATTGAGTTTTTCTTGGCCCGTTCTATTTGCTAAAGAAGGATGGGGTCTTTTTTTTTAGATTATGCATTTCACAATTTAAAAGAGAAAGGGATTTTTTTTTTTTAAAAGTACTCTTCTTTTTTTTTTTATGGGATCTTTTTCTTTTTCTTTTCTCTTTTTTTTTTAGATTATGCATTTCAAAATTTAAAGGAGAAAGGGATTTTTTTTTTTTAAGTACTCTTCTTCCCTTTATTTTTATTTTTTTTATTTTTTTATTTTTGGTTCCTTATTATTTTTTTGGACTTGGATTTTTTTTAATTGCTATTATTTCATCATTATTATTTTATTATTTTTGAAGTTTGCCCGGACAAAATATGGTATTCACAGTTACCCCTCTTTACTTGTTTCTTGCGCAAAAGGATTGAAAATGTAATTTTTAATATTTTGCACAAGGAATAAGTAAAGATAAGAACACGTATTTTGTCTAGGATGATTTAATTGTCTTTTAAAAATAAACAAAAATGAAAAAGCGACTCAAACAAAATATGGTGTTTACAGTCATGATTCATAATTCTTTCTATCATAGGCCTCAAGACTTAATCGTTTACTGGGATCTCACTATTATACTTACCTCTTTAGGCTTGGACTTTTCTTTACTCTCTTTGTCTACTTCAGAGTGGGCATCATTTAGTCTCTCATCTTAATAACTAACTAACATAACTCTTTAACCTTTTATACTAGTATTGAAGAGCAACTACCACTGACTAATATTAAATTCTCATGGGATGCTAACTTTTCTCATAGTCTCAGCTGCTACAGACATGACCTACTACTTAACCCATCATCAAGAGCTGCACCTGACCCTATTCTAAATGCATATCTTTGGCATATAAGGATCCCTCTATCCCTCAATCAAGTTTAACATCTGTTGGGTATTAATTTATATAGCTATAACACTGGAAAGCTACTTTATTGCTTTTCTCATTCCACAAATTATCCATATCTATCAAAGGGATCTAGTCAGCGATCTAACTATTTGAGTATAGCCTGAATGTCTCTGTGGGAATAATCTACCAGACTTAGAAGATCTCTAGTCTTTGAGATGAAAACTATCTGAAACTGTACTAGTCTCTGAAACTAATTAATCTATGAAAATTATCTCAAGTTGTCATCTCCCCAAAGAACTGTTGTGTTGTAAGTATGAGCTATTTGTAACTCTATGGGACCTATTGTGACCCCTAGGTCTATTGCAACCTCTCAGAGCCCAATAAGGTCTACAACAACCCACTATACTATACTAAGATCTATTGTGATCTATCTTTGGGGGATTTCAAAGTCTAAAATCACTACATCTATAAGAAAATACATACTCACTAAGTCTAGGAACTATTACTCATAATTTCCAAGGCTAAACTCATATGTTTGCTATGCTCTTTAAAGGAAGTAAGTTCTATATCAGTTGTTTCTTTGTTGATCCCTTTGTAATAATGTGTGGGAGTGTTCTAACTTTTAGTTACTACTCCTCATTGGATTATAAGGTTCCCACTTCTAGCATTTTCATTGCGTTTCTTTCTGTACTCTTACTAGTTTGCGTTACTTTACTTTCTTTGATTGCCATGCAAACTAGACTTACACTTTACATAATCTCATTCTGCTTTTCCTTCCTTATCCTACAATTTCTAACAATGCCCATGTTCCTCACTTAAGTACCTTTATTACCAGGGCATTTCACACATCACGTGTGCCTAATATCTCTCGCAAGATAGAGATTATATGCTGGTCCCTTCTCATTTATGTAATTGTATCATAAGGGACTCATATTGTGCATACTAAACTCGTGCTATCTAACTTTTCACATTCTCGTGTTACTAGCACATTTCCTTTACATCATTCTATATTAGGGATTCCTTTATGCATACTTTTGTCATAGCTTTAGCATCACTAGAATCATTTAACTTCCTTTCTTCTCTTTCTCCCTTTATTTTATATGACACTTAGGGAAAGGAAACCCTTTCTCTACTTTCTTATGTCATTTACTGTTCTATCTTGAGGTCATTTACGTTGCCCAGTTATCTTCATTTAGGGCATTTCATCATACTTTATGGACATTTATACTAAGGACAATAGTGCTTTCTTAAGCACTTATTCACATCACCTCTATGTCTATTCTCAATTCATTGTGTCCTCAGTTCTGACATCATCATATGCATTCTCTTTTTACTTTTACTATCTCTTTACTCATACGAAAAGGTTATCTATTACTCATTTATTTCCTCATTGTTGTTCCGCTTTTCTATGCTCAAAAGCATTTTTATCTTTTATGGGTTTACCTCTACTTATTCACTTTCTATAAAGATCGGGGGGAGGTCTTATTCCTCTTATTCTCTTACTTTATTCTTAATGAGACCCCTCTATAAGAAATTTTATTCTATATGAATCCCAGAGTTTTCTTTCTCTTAAGGCTTTCGAGCTTACCTTACTACTTTGCATAATTATGAAACTCACCTTCTTAGGTGGCTTTCACCTTTCTTTAGCTTCCTTGGGAGTACTGAGGCACTAGCTATTTACATCGGATCTTCTCTATATTCTAATGAGAACTAGATCTTCCTTTTTGCTTAAACTTTTTACTCTCATCTTTAGGAGTATAGTTTACCAATTTTAGGGTCTTACTAACCCAATTTTGGTCATCCATTATCAATGTCTTAAATCTCCATTACTGGTAATTTTATGCTTCACTCAGTGCTCTTACTACTTATATACTTTTATGTTACATCAACTTCATATTAGGGAAGCTCACTCAATTAACTATTGAACTATTATCTGTCTACTTGTTCCATGCTTATTCTACTAACTTTCCTTCAATCCCCACTGAAGCAAGGACATCTCTTTCTATATTCTAGCTTCTTATCCCTTCCTCATTTCTCATATTGAAAGGTCTACCATGCAACCCTCAAAGTAAAACTAGGTTGAATATTATATGCAATATAGGGCACAACATAGGTCATCGCCCTTGGAAATGGAGTTCAATGCTTAATTGGGTTTCTCAATGTTAAAGGATCCTAAAAACTATCTAAATTAAGGAGATTTTTATCTAATTAAACTGAGTAAAATGAAATTGAATTAGAATTCCTAAATTCCTAATTGCATGAAATAATGAGGTGAATGATAGACTTGTGACTAGCTTTGGATTCATCCCTTGGTATCCACTATCCTTATCCAAATCCAATTGTGATTAATTCTAGCTTAAAAGTCCCTAATTGTGTTCATGGCAAATGTATCTTGAGTTGCCACACAAAAATCAAGAACTTAGCAATTTGATGTTAATTGAGACCTCAACTGCCATTAAATTACTAATTCTTATAATTTAGATCTATGAACAATTGAATTGAATAATTAATTGATTAATTAGCCTCTAAATTAACACTTTAGGAGATTCAATTAACTAATTAAACCCCAATGAACCCTCAAATTAGACAATTAAGCACACCAATTCTCACAAGTATTTCATCAAACACCTTGATTGTACACTTAGAAAATGGTAGGAAAATGAAAATCCAGCACTAAAATTAATCAATTAAAACATCAATTGCTCTCCTAATTAGTATCTGAGCAGCTACTAATCATAAACTACATTAATCTAGTCAATTACAAGCTTAACCAAGCAAATAAAATAACAAATATCAATGTAGAAAGAGTTATGAATCTTAGCCAAATTTTTGAGTTTTTCTCCATAGATTCAAGCTTCCACCAAGGATCTTCCTCTTAGCTAGCCACATATGGAATTAATTCTTCATTTGAGTAGAGATGGAATGGGAATGGAGGAGACGAATGGAATGGCGTGATCTAGATGAAGGGTGGATGAAAGGCATGTGAATGAATGGAATGAAGCATATAGAGAGTCTGATGAATGCGTATGGAATGGATTGTTGATGGACAGTTTGGATTGTGTGCATCCAATGAGACAAATGAATGGAATGGATATAATGTCAATCCTCCTCTACTTCCAGCTTCCTTTCAAATGCTATTCATGTGCTTCATTTATTCTTTTTCCATGTGCTACTTCAGCTCAAGCTCTATCACTGTTCACGTGCATTATTTAATTGCTCCCACATCACATGCTATCCAGCTGCTCTGTGTGTGTTAATGCGAAGCTCTCCCGTCACTGCATCAGGACTGTGGTGTTATGCACGAGAAACCCGTATACATACATTGTGCCTCTTATTTCTGCTGTAGCTTTTTACTTCATTCCAATGTAATTCCTCTCATTCACTGCTGGATGTTGCCTTGCCCGCGCCTCTATTCCACTCTTCATGTATTCATTTTTAAAAGTCCATGCAAGCCTCGTGGGATGTGGAAGTTACTTGTTCTCATTCTTAGCTTTTTCCTCTCCTCTATTTTGCGTATTCTGTATCCGCTTGAGACCCATGGCTTCTCTTCATGCTCAAAAATCACGTTGGTTCTCTTATTTATATGTTTTGCATTTCTTCTGCTCATGCTCTGCTCAGCTATTGGTCTCGTGTGTTTCTTCTTTTCATTCTTCATGTGGCTGTGGCTTTTTGTTTTAGCTAAGCACAAAGCTTCTCTACTGCTCTTATGTGTTCAACGTGAATCTCATGCTTCTTCCAATTCTATTCTAGCTCGTGTGTAGCTTCTTCATGCATTCTTCTCCATGCAAATTCATCTTCTTCCTCACTTCTTGCTCGTGTTAGTGTCGTTTCATACGCTAATTCTCATTCCCCTGCACTCTATCATGTGAGCTTGTACCTTTTCTACTCTTTCACATGCCATCAATTCATCTTTATTTTAAATATTTTTTCCATTAAAATTTGCAAAACAAAAATAAAATAACACGAAGCAAAATAAAACAAAATAAAATATTAAGAAGGGAGAATTCACAAAGGAAATATTTCAATGAAATTTATGCATTAAAATTCAAAATTTTGTAAATAAAATTCCTTGAGTGTAGAAATGGTTATTAAAATAAAATCTCATATAATTAAAATCTAAAAGCCATATTCAATCGTTAAAAACCCAAAATAAGGAGGATTCATATATATAAAACTAGCATTCATCATATATCTCTACAATTACTAATCAAGGGTTTTATCCCTTGGGGGTTTTGTTGACCATTAGCTGGGTGGTCCCCCATTCCATTACTTCTTAGGTTCCTTTCATCAGCCCAGGGAAAACCTTCATTTTATTATCTCTCTAAACTACCTTTTCATTAGGTTATGGTTCTCTTACCTATTCATCTTATCTTGCATATGAATGATTACTTATTACTTATTACTTTTCTTAGGCCTCAACTTATAACTCAGCCCTAAGTACTTATCTCATTGAGGCTGCCACTTACTATGGGTCCAGCTAGCTTAGATAGGCTTGCTATATATGGTTATTAGATTATCTTAAATTTCCCTTTCTCTGAATTTCTAACATTGAGCCCATCATGTTCAGTTTAAAGCACCATTTCTAGGATGTACTTTTCGTGTATACCCATATCATTCTCTACATACATACTCATGACATGTTCTACATGTCTGGAACTCATAGCATTAGCTTGCCATTACTATCACACAGGGTAGTATCCTAGGTTGGAATCAACGCCTTATGGGTAGGTCTCTACAACTTTACTACTCTTATGTGGAATAATCTAACTTTAGTGACCCTTCAATTTCAAATATCCTCGGGCTTAATTATAGAACATGTCAATCTCTTCCTTAGACTCATGCATTAAACTCATTGCTCATCTATCCCTTAATAATTTTCTGTTTCTACTAGTAGGTCATATATTTATCTTTTATCTTGTTCATACTATGGGTCTTAACTCTCTGTACTCTGATTGACTCCATAGTAGTGTGTTTCTCATATTAATTGAATATGACTAACAAGGTCTTCTATACGACAATACACTCCATCATCATTGGGTACTTCCTTTCTAGCTACATAATCTGAGCCTCAACTATCTCTGTATTGAACCTCATCATCAAGTCTAGAGAGTTCTATCTCTTACATTATACATGTATATCCAAATGGCATATCTGGGTTGTCAGGGCTCCATGGAGTGTTGCCTATAGGCTCTAGCCTTTGGCTTGAGGGATAGCTTTCTAAATTCTCTAATTTGCTTATACATCTGGGTGTCATGGCTAGGGTGTAGTTCTCTCTTGTTTTTCCCCTCTAAACTAAATTCCTATGCAGCTACAGTCTTACTTCGTACTATTATGCATTATTGCCTATCTTTATATTAAGCAAAACATCTCGGAATGGTTTAAGTGTGGTGATTAGGGAGGATTAAGCCTTCTATACTTTCTCTAGCCAAGCCTCTCATGCAGCTACCTAATAATCTCTTGCTATCCTAGTGAGGTACAATAGCTTGCAGAGCTCTAGCTGTAGGATCACTTAACTCTGCTCTATCTTCACTAGGCTCAGTTCTAGCCTCTTAAAAGTGCTTATCTCTCCTAATACCTCCTCATACCCACCAACACATCAAATACCATTCCACATATCTCACTTACTATAACACATAAGCATATGCCACATTTTAACACCCGGAGCATTTTATATAGGCTATACATAACCGAAAATCACATCCTAAACTATGAATATTACTAAAGTGCCTAAACCTTATAATAAAATGTAATACCTTAAGTTCATACACCCTATACATAACATTCAAAGCATTTTATACTCATTTAAGTGGAATTTGCACACTATGGCAACGGAACTAAAGCGTATAAATACCAAAATTGTTTTAATTTTGCCCACATGAGTCATTTAAATTTGTCTCAACATAACATATACATACATATCAAAAGCAACACAATTAAGGCTTACAACTCAAATTGAGAACCATGGAACACAAAAACTTTAAGTTGCTCTCGGGTTTGCCATGACAACTTTCTGATAGGAGCTTTAAAAAATCATGATTAATTCTAAAAAAATAAAATCAAGAAAATGATAGCTTTCTAGAAATTGCTAAATTCAAATAAAGGCTAAATTCATTCCAGATGATCAAAACATTAACTAAACTGTGAAAAAATAATAGAACAATACCAAAGGTTCAGCTGCTATGTCTACTATCATAGATTTTTTATCTAAATTTTGAAAATTCATAACTAATTCTAAAAAATTCAAAATCAAGAAAATCATACCATTTAGAAAACCTATAGATGTCTACTAATAAATAAAAATAACTCTAGATCAAGAAAATGGTAGTTATCCTAAGAAAATTAATGTAACAATGGCAAAGGTTTTCCTGCATTACTAATATTGACCATCAACTTCAAAAATGTGGTTCTCCTCTACAAATCTCCAATTAAGGTGCTCTTAAGTGTTATAGAAATTTTATCATGTCTTGTTTATGTCTGTATAATTTTATGAGCATTGGATATCATTCGACCTTTAGATGACATAGAAGAAGGAACTGACTATACGAATAGTGCTATTACCAAATCTGCATAATTTTTTCAACTTTGAAAATTCATAATTAATTCTCTAGAGCTCCAAATAATTTAGTTCTTAGCTCAAAAACAAGCTCGAGATGAGGCATATGTTCATGCCAAATTTCAAGCTTAAATTCATTCATTTGGTTAGTTTGGGATATAGGGTGCAAAAATGACATTTTTAGGCACCAAATGAGGTCAAAATGATACCATCTGCTATCATACTATAACCACAACCAATTATGCACATTTAAATGGCTAAAAACATCATTTAAAGGCAATTCAAATGGTCCAAAACCTCATGCATCTCCAATTCACATTCTTACTCAAACTCACATACAAGATCACATAGGCATTCAAATGTCTAAACCTCACATAAGTGCATATATGGTTCCAAACTCCTTTCATACATCACAAATACATATTTTTTCACATGTCCATATATCTACCTCATATACACATCATTTGTACAAATTTCTTGACATCATACTACAAAATTTCCTAATCTAGTGTCAAAATCCTCCTCTTCAAGGTATTTGGCCTCCACTTCTTAATCATTAAGCTTCACCTAGATAAAAGTAAGCATGTGGGAGAGAAGAGTGAGATTCAAATAATCTCAATAGCTCTTTACCCTTTCAAACATACATAATAGATGTAAATTCAAGTCAAAGAATGTATACATGTTATTTAGGCTTCTCGTGAACATACATAAAACATTTTCTTCATCATGTAAACTTATATATATCAAACATAGGCTTTCAAGGCATTGGTCTAGTCTCACCCAATTTCTTTAGAACTTTTGAACTTACCTTACCCACTTTCAAGGGACTTTTGATTTAGCCTAACTCTTCTTAAGACTTTTGGTTTTGTCTCACCTAATCTTAGGGACTTTTGGCTTAACTATACCTATTCAAGCCACTTTGTATATATAAACACATTTTAAGAGACATAATGGTACCATAACATATAACTTATGGCTAGAAACATTTCTCATAGTTCAAACACATCCATAAACATTCAAAGACAAGAAAACATCTAAACAATGCATGGGAGAAAGGTTAAAGAGCTATCTTGAAGTAAAAACACCATACGTTTCCCTTAAACTTTTCTTCCTTTTTTTGGCCAAGCTCATATAATTAGGAGGCACTTGATTCTATTGGCCTAGATACATCAATAAGATGTATTTAAGTCATTAGAACAAGCTCTATCTTTATACAAACTCTATGGAAACTCATTTTCTCATATAACTCCATTATGGTTCTATATAAGACACAATGAAGCAACTATTGAAAGTCATGATCTTGGCTCCATTCTCTCATCCAATCTAAGTCTCTTGACTCCATTTAGACTTCTTGGAGCCATCACTATTTCATTTTAAGGAGCCTAACTATGAGTTGCTTCTTTATGTCTCATTATGGAGCCTATACCTTTATCTCAAAACTCATGCTTTCTAAATTCATTCTAAGGCTTCCTTCGATGTTTTTATATCATATTTAGTCTCTTTTTAGCCTTAGAGAAATTATAGAAGGCCTCCTCCATATAGAGCCTCCAGCGATATTATTCTCAGTCAGGCCATGTTCGAAATTGGGTTCCATAGGCAGGGTTTTGTTTCTCCTTTCTGCGAAAAAACGTGTTGCTGATAGGAAGAACGCTACTCCCACTTTTATGGCCTTAGCACAAGACCTTCCTTTCTAATGTGAGACTTTACATTTCACCCCCTTTTTAGGGCCAACTCGTCCTCGGGTTGAACATGTGGTTAGGCTAGCTCTGATACCACCTCTACACAGAGCCTCCAGCAATATTGTCCCCAGTCCTGCCATGTCCAAAACTGGGTTCTGTAGCTAGGGTTCTGTTCCTCCTTTTTGTGAGAAAATGCATCGCTAGTGAAAAGAGTGCTACTCCCACTTATATGGCTTTAGCCCAAGACATTCCTCTCTGATACAGGACTTTACATTAGCTGATTTAAGATACCTTTTCACTTTTCAATTTAGTCCCTAAATCATGGTTCCTTCCTTTGGCCTCATTTCAACTTTTTTTTTAAATTCATCTTTGCCGTCATAAAATTTGGTCCTCTAACTTATAAATTGTCTTTGATTTCACTCAAGTTGGATTTAAAATCATTCTGAATCGTTTAGTCATAGTTTAGTCAACTGACGGTAGAAATTGCTCACCAAAGGGATTTTAACTATTCTAGGGATTCTTATAGTTTTTAGGGCCTCTGAGAAGCCCAAAAAACTCAATTTTTTCATTTAAAATATCCTCTTGTGAGTTTTCCAAAATTTTCAAAAATTACAAAAATATCCTAACTTATTTTGCAAATTTTATTAGCTCTTCTAACTTAGGTTTTCGGGCATCTTAAGCCTTAAATCCTCATTTTTTATTATTTAGAATTTTATCCTAATTTTATTTAGCCTCAACTCATTCATTTTAGAAGACTTTCTTTTATAATTGACTTATTTCTATTATTTACGGAGGACCAGATGTTGCAATGAACATTGTAATTTCATAGGAGAATACATCGAAGATGCAACCTAATGGAGAATAATGTCTTGTAAACCTAATCATAGGCCGAGCTCATTAAAAAATAGGTCAAGCCTTTATAGTTACTTATGGTTCAAGACTAAGCCTAAGCCCTACCCGAATACTCTTTTTTTTTTATCAAGCCTAACTCGATTTTAAAGCAGAAAGCTTGACTCTACCTAAGTTAAATGCCCTAAGTAACTAAGGTTGCCAAGAATGCCTATCTCTTTTAGGGTTAAACCAATGAAGTTCCTTCCAAATATAAGAATAAACTTGGTCAAGGAAAGCAATGAGGTAAAACTAGAAAGAGCCCTTCCAAGCAAGTCTGCATACATTGGATCTAATTTTACAACCTCATTCTTGAAGTTATAGCTAACTCCAAGTATGCTAATGGATGTTATTTACTCATCTAAATAATCTAATTTAGTTAACCCACAACCTTAGCAAAAATACAACACCTTTGACGAGAGTGGTGGCAAAAAATGACGAGGAGATCTCCACTCTCTAGCTACTCATTTGCTTAACTTCTTGACAATGGTGGGAAGGAAGGAAAGACTCTCTTAGATTCCATAACACTTTGATCTAAATACCTACTCTCACATTTAGAGTTTCAAATAGCATGAGGGTTTGGCCAAGTCCTTGGAATGCCAAGGTTAGGTCCTAGGTTTACCTAAGAGTTATTTTTTTTATTTATTTATTGATTATTCTATAACGCCCTATATGCTCTCTATTTGATGTCAATTGATGTGAGCCACATAGCTTGATGTCAATTGAGTGATTGTTTATGTTTCTATACTGAGATTATGAGTTATTATAAGTTAATGACTAAAATTGATAGTTTTTTTTATTTTGTTTGTTGTTTTGTTTATTTTAGGTAATTCCTACTTTTAAAATTTTCTTTAATTTCCTCTTTAACTATTAGGTAATACTTATAGCTCAATTGCAATAAAAGGACTACAATAATATAAGTAATGAAGAGACATACATAATATAATTGTGATTACAAGTGCATTAAATGTTCTACATGGTTACATCAAATCTAGCCATCATGGCCACAAAAACATATTCTAAGATAATGAAATCAAACATTATGAATAAAATAAAATTCCTTACTTATTTTAAACAATATGTACACTAAATTGAAAATTTAACAATTTTATTTAATATTCTCCAAAAGCAAATACCATATCAATAGCAATGAATAAGCAAAATAAGGCCTAAACAATTTAATACAAAAAATTAATGCAAATTATGATCAACACCTAAAAATTTTAATGCTTTAAGCCAATGTTAATAGCAGGGAAGATATGCTTTTTACATGCCTCCATTTTCTCTTTATAATACCATATTATTCTATTATCATACTCTTCCATTCTGAACAATTGGTGCACATTCACAAGACAAAGAGTGAGAAAAAATATGAAAAATAACACACTTTTATCGCTTTAAGTCAGGGTAAAATTTTTCAATTCTCATTATATAGACCTTGTGAGTTCTTCAACATCATTCTCTAATTATTTTCCATCCATATAAGTCATAAACATCTCAAAATTTCACATAAACCACGGATCAAGGGTCAAAATCCCCAAAATTTTCTTCATTCATCGTGGCTGTATAGTAATAGATTTCAGATGCAACTTTAAAAAATCATAACTAAATGTAGAAAAATCAAAATCACACAAACCATAGTTTTTTGAAAAGCTCTGGATGTTAATTTTACAAAAAAATAAGTCCTAGCCACAAAAATCCCATCTAGACTATGGTTCACAATGAAATAACTACAAAGGTCTAACTGCCACCTGATATTGATACAGTTTACTGTTATAAATTTTGAAAATCTCCAATTAATTTCACAAAACTCCAATCCATGCAAATGATACCAACTTAGAAAGCTACAAATGTTAGCTATAGGAAAAAAAAAAAACTTCAGACCAATCTAAGAACATCCAAACCTTGAAAATCAATCAAATATTAACACGGGTTTGACTGATAGCCTGATACTAGCCAGTAACTTCAAAAATTAATATCTCCTTCTCTAGACATCCAAATGGGTGCTTCCAATTGGCACATGTCACTGGGAAAGTCTATCTTCTCCTTGTAAAATTTTGTGGCAATTAGACATCATTTGCCCCATGAGTGATAGAGTTTCATTTTGGACCAAAATGAACAGTGCACTGAACTAATACTAGAAAAATTCTCAACTTTAAAAATTCATCAAATATTCCATAGACTTCTAAAAATTTTACACTTTAACTTCCCAAAAAGCTCTCAACAAGCACTAGATTCATGCCAAATTTTAGACTAAGAAGAACTCATTTGGACAAAAAGTGATATAGCTCACCAAAATGGTCAATTTTGCCTCCATAAGGTATCACTTTGGCCCAAATGGCCTTCCTTTGAGCTTCGCACCTTTTGGGCAAGTTTAAAGCATGAATATAACTTGTATAAACTGCCTAAGTGGTCCTAAATTTTATGCATCTTAATTTGGCTATTTCACTTCCATTAATGCACTAATACATTAAGCCATCAAGAAGCCAAAATTCCCATTTCCATGGATTTCATGCCACATATGGTCTATACAAGAGTCATGCATCATATTACATTTGTCCATGAGCTTACATCTCAAAAATAATATGTACTAAGTAACTTTGGTATTCAAATACATTAAAAGCTACATAATGGACAAAGTATGACTTTTCAATACTCTTGGCTTGCCTTCCTTACTTCTTGGGCATCACCTAGGCATTTCAAGATAATAGAGGGAAGGGGAGTGAGATTCTTTGAATCTCAATAGCTCATACACCTATTTACATACATATTCAAGGTATATACATATCAAAGCATATATATGGAAGGTTTGCCAACCATAAAGTATGTAAGGCCACAATTTCATGCCACTTATTCACATTCAAGCTAAGAACATGCTTTAGGGACTTTTGGTTTTGCCTCACTCTTGACTTAAGGACTTTTGACTTAGCCTCACCCTTCCAAAAGATGTTTGGCCTTATCTTACCCATGCCATGAGACTTTTAGCATCTACTCACCTTCATTAAGAGACTTTTGGTATTACCCCACTCTTATAAGCCATTTCCACAACCAAGGCCATTCAAGGAAATACATTGGTACCAATGTCATGTCAAGGCATCAAGTGGCATATGCTCAAGTCACAAGAGTATACACAAACACATAAAGACATACATATGCACATAAGAATACAAGGAGAATAAGATGAAAAGCTACCTTGGATTTATGCAAGCTTTTTTTGATCATTTTCCTTCCCTTTTTGAATCCCACAAGCACACCTAGATGGGTGTATGTTCTCTTGGCCTAAACACCATAAAGAACACATAATTACACACTTGAAGCAAGCCAAGATATTAAACTCACTCTTGAATACACACTTGATTTCATAAGTGGTATAATGGTTCCATAAATGGCCTATTGAAGCAACTATCACATTTCAAATTCTAGACTCCATTCTCTTGTTATTTTTAGACTTCTTAGGCTCATTTAAGGTTCTTGGAGCCCTCACACATTTACTTGCACAATTAGAAAACCAAGTTGCTTCATAAGACACTATTATGGAAACCATTGTTCTATCTTCCAATCCATAGCTCCTAAATTTTTCCAATGGTTTCTCCCATCTGCTAACATCATATAAAGTATCAAACTAAGGCTAGAACAAATTAAAACACTCCATAGCCTAATGAACCTAGCTTGGCCAAAATATGCACCATAATGAAGGTTCATGGAATTCTTGATTTTTTTCTTGATGGGAGATCCACTTCGGAGGATTTCTAGAGGTCTTAGGAGCTCAAGGAAACATTTAAATATCCAAGGAATTACTTACACAAAATCAGATTTTCAAAAAACCTAGAAAACACCATACTTTCTAAACTTAATTTCTATTGGTTTTTATTGAAATTTCTTACCATATTCCTTTTCCTCATGGTCTAAAACCCTAGTTCCTCTCTTTTTTTAGGCAGAAAATCCTCCCCCTATATGGTTCTGTTCTTGGCCAAAATATACACCAAGAAGAAGTAAGAGAAGGAAGTAACCAAGTTGAGAATTCACCTTAGATTCAAGTGTGTTTTCCAAGCTCTTTCTTCTTGGTTTGTTCCACCATAAGGAATTCGAACTTCTCCCTTAATTTTTGGACCAAAACAGAATCGTTCATCTCAAGTAAACCATAGAAAGAGAGGAGGAAAGGAGAGGAACAAGATTGGAGGAAGATGAAGTATGAAATTCCTAAGATTTTCTTACTTTTCTCTTAATTTTTCTCCTCTTTCTCTCCCTCTCGTTGTGCACCTAGAAGAGCTACTTCATTTTTTGTATTTTGGGTAGAAAGAGTCGTGCTTAAGAAGGTGGGAGAAAAAGGGAAAAGTGTGTGGAAGTTTCAAGAAACACACTTTTTCAAAAATTCTAATTTTGTCCTTCAGTAATGGCAATTTTGTTTTTAGTTCCTTTTTTAGAACCATCTTTTCCTTTATAAAATTTAGGTTCCCAATTTAAGAAAATGCCTTTGGAATCACTCAATTTGGAGCTAAAACCTTTTCAAATAAATCCGTCAAAGTTTGAGCTCACCGCTATTGAAATATGTACACCGAAGGGGCTTTACCAGTCCCAGGTCTTCCTGTAGTTTTTGGAGCCTTTGAGAACTTTAGGCAACTCAAATTTCCCATGGAAAAGCCTTCCTATGTATTTTTCTAAAAGTTACACTTATTTACGAAAATGTCATTACGTTTTATCAGTTTTCGTCACAAATTATTTCATTGTCTTAACTCCATTTTTTTTCTGTCTGAGCCTAGGATTATCATTTTTAAGAGTCTAGGACTCTGTCCAAATTTTTTGGGATATTATTTAGCTCATTTTAGAGGACTTGCTTTTATACGACTCATTTTGTTGTTTTACAGAAATTATGTTCATTACACTCTTCCTCCATTGATTAAGTGTTTATGGTCATTGGAAAATTTCAAAGTGTCATTAGATGGCTTAAAAACAAAAGATTGATGAACTTTAAATTAATGGAAACTATGAAAAAAAATACCTTTGATGTACCTCCATTCCCTTCACTTCCATTGACAAGAATTTTATGGTCAATGGGAGTTTGGGTGTATTTTTCTACCTAAAAAACCAAAAACTTTCTACACTAAAATTAAGGACTAATCAAGGGAAAAGTGATAATTAATATGACCCAAGCTCTCTTCTTTCATTAAAGGGAAGTTCATTGTCACTAGGGATGAAAAGGGGCGATTTTCCATCCAAAATCAAATGCCAACATGTGAATCATGTTTAAACCTAATTAGCAGCAACATCATGAGGGACAAGAAATTAAAACCAAAACTTTCCATGATTTAGATGCAGAAGAAAAGTACATGAAATACCATACCACCATTTTGAAGTAAAATTCACATAATAAAACATCCCTAATTTGCATACTCCCATTCAACACTTATTAACAACCTAATTAACACCTCAAATCACAAGAAATACCAAAGAATACAAAGCCTTAACTCAGGACATGGATGTAATGTAACCATGAACACCAAGTGTAAAACAAGCCCAAGCTACCTTAATCATGTTCAATAAGAGAGACTTGACTCACTAGCAACCTAATACAATTATTATGTAACTAAAAGTAATAGGCAAAAATCCTACACCATTAATTAATGAACACTCACATGCCTTATAACTTACTCACAGCCAAATACAAGAGATTGATCAACTAATCCTTTCTAAAGCTTATGTTTTTATCACTTTAATGACCAAAAGAAGGGTAACTTACTTGAATAACAAAAAGCATTCAAGGAATCATGAAGCTTTCCTAAACAATGCAAGAACCCATGGACCTAAATAATAAGAATCCAATCGAATATGGAAGGAAATGGCTCTAACTCTTTTGTGAGATAAGAAAAAGGAAGGAAAATGGTAAAGGTTGGTTGATAGGGTTAGGTGGCCAAAGATGATGAAGGGTGATTAAATATGGCTGGGGAGGGTGTTAAATGATAGGTTTGGTTAGAAATAGGGTAAAAGAGCTAAAAAAAAAAAAGGGAAATCTTGGCTGGAGATGGATGGAAATGGTGGGGCATGGTAGGTTTTCGATGCTACGAGTTAAAGAGGTTACAAAGATTGATGAGGAAGAAGGCAAATGAATCGAATAAGATTTAGGGGTCTAAGGCTATGATAATACTAATTAAGCTTTGCTGAGGGATTAGCAAGGGAATTTGAACCTCACCAATCTCTTGCTATTTCAAATTAAATTTACATGAGAATGATTCCTCACTATTCCTTTAGTAAATGCATGAACACTAGGTATGGCAACTGAATATTAGTGATCCATAATCCCTCCTTATTTAGGTTTAGGTATTTAGTGAGGATTTACCAACAAACAAATGAAATCAAATACCTTTAGCTTCTCAGATGCAGCTTCTAGGACTTCGGTGTACAAGCCTCATCATGAAATCCAATGCCTAACCAATTCCCTTCTTCTTATCACTCTCTTTCTCTCTCCCCCATCATATAACTTCTTCTCATCTCTCCCAATTCAAATTCAAGCCTCAACCTTCTCTTTTCTCTTTCATAGACTTCATAATAATGAATAATATAAGCTAAGAAATTTCTAAACTTAAGACTATTGATCGAGTTAGACTTAAAGATGTTGCTACATTCAACTCAAACCCACCTCCTAATTCATTAACCCTTTCTTCTCCTTCTCCTTCTTATTTGCCCCTTTCATCTTTAGAGTTCTTAAACTCTGTGAATGTAAAGTTACAATTGATAAACTCCCTTTTGCATTTGTTTTGTCTATTAAAGTTAAAATTTCAAGCAATTTTATGATTACTAATTATGGGTTTTTCTTACTTTTGTATATTGTTTCTTTGGATTCTTTCATCTTCCGCCATTGATTAAGCTTTTGCAACTTAGAATTTTAGTGACAAAAGCACTTCAAGTGAGGACCAACAACTAAATATGGAGGAGAAAATCAATTAATATGACTTTTCATTTCAATCTTCTTCATCCCTACTTCAAGTAGTAAGTTCCACTTTCTCATATGAATATAAAACACATTGATACTTCAAAAAAAAAAAGGTCCTCATTTTAAATTATAATTGAACATTATGTTTTTATTGTATCACTATGCTTATAATAATGTTATATCCAATATAAGCATTTATGATTTGTTCTCTCTACTATTTTTTGTATGGTATTAGGACAAGTTTAAAATTTTCTATTGCTGTGTAAGGTTGGTAAGACTAGTTTATAAACCTTTTTTAAATGACCTTTTGAATTGTCATCTTCTTCTTGTCCTTTTCTTTTTGTTTTATCCTTTTTTTTTCTCATGGTGCAAACACCATTTGTGGGTAATTAAAAAAACATCATATAATTTGGAACTAAATTAACTTAAAGATCTAACCACTTTGACAATTAACAAATCTATCATAATATAATTCCAAATTGTTAGCATTACTTCCAAATTTTCCTTCCTTTCCTCTTTCATTTCCTTGTTTAGCATTGTAATGGTCACATCCAACATTGCTATACTATGAAGCTATCTAGTAACATAACACATTATCCTTTTTCTTTTTAAATTTAGCATTACTAGTTCAAGTAATTCATTCACTTGATGAATTAAACATAAAACTTTAATTTGATTTGTTTATCAAAATCAATTTCATTCTAAACATATAAAGTAGAAGAATAATAATAAATACCCAATTTTTGAAATTAAGGTTCATAAGTGGCAGAACATTAATAGATTTCTTAATGAAAAATTATGTGTAAGCAATTATTTAGTTAAGCAATTCAAATTCCAATTTGATAATTTTTAATTACATAGATCAAACTCTAATTTTGCATAAATCATAATAGCTATAAAGCCTCTTGATTTTCATACATTTCTTAATGATAGAATAAATAATCCATAGTATCTTGAAAATCTTATAAATTGTCTCAAATAATATAAATTCAATAAAAAAAATCATTTAGTAAACTACATGTCTTGATCCATCGCTTAATTATTCAAAGCCTATAGTAAATCCTCTTGATCCTTTCGATTTAGACAAAGACAGTGTTTCTATCTCTTAGCCTCCCTTACTTTCATGTTAATTAGAGAGATGGAAAGAGAGAACATAAATCTTTTGTGGGCAAAGATAAAGACCAGTTATCCTAATTATCAAATAACTCCCAATTATCTGATAGCTCATAATTAACCACTCCCATCGAGTGGTTAGTTACATTAGGAAACCAATTCTCAAATTAACCAATAAAAATTAGCATATTAATATTTATTTATTTGACCAATTAAATAATAATCACTTAATCAATATCACTTAGACCACAAAAGTCTTATACGATGGCTTAACAACCAAGAATATTGCATGATGCTATATCCCTACTATACAACATGATTTATTTGGCTTAAATATTTTTTATTCATCAAGCTATATAGATATGTTAAAATGTCTTTCTAAAAATCATTATGAATATATACATCATTGCTAATATCAAATGTATTTCTATTGTTTAAAATAATATGAAAATTTGTATGTTTTTAGCTATTTTTATTACAATTTTTTCATTAATGTTGTGTCAAATAAATTTTGAAGTAAAGGAGTTAGCAACAGAATTGTAAGCTTCAAAGCATGTGAAAATCATATTGTCCTTAAAGCAAAATTTGTCCTCTATTAGTTGCTACAAGGTATAGACAAATTTGTTTCTAGGAGTAATCTAAAGCACCCTAGAGAGCTATTTTTAGTAATTAATGAAACTCTCTCTTTTAAGTTCAAAGAATTTTGGATGAAGAGATAATAGTTTCATGTAATCCTAATGCATTCAAAATCAATTATTTATAGAATTCATTTTAAACCCTCAGGTCCTTCTATAAAGATTTGAATTTCAAAACAAATATGTGTAGTCTTAGATTTCCACACAAACCAATAGTCGTCTGACTATTCTATATGAAAGGAAATGACTACTTAAACCAATAAGCACTGAAACTAAAAAGAATTTTGGAATTTCTTGAGGTTTTACAATCAATCAGTCGACTGTTGGGTCATAAAATAATTCAAGATTGGTTTCTAGACCTGAATTAATCGACTAAGTTTGACCACTAGTTGACCACGCTAACTAGACTAGTTAATTGGTTTTATATGCCAATCAATTGACACTTGCAGAAGTAAAACTTGTTCCCTCTATACTAGACTAGTTGATTGGTCTCTTTCTACTAATTGACTGATGTCTACCAAAAGTAAACCTTCTTATTTTACCATTAAGCTAATTGATTGGTCTATGCAGTTAATTGACTAATCCTTATCAGACTTGGTTTTTTAAGTTATTTTTTAAACTATTCTCAATAATCACCTACTTAGTTTGGAAAAAATAAGTAGCTTCTTTTCTTATAGGATTATGCATAAGGAGGTATCAACTCCCTATTAATATAAATAATTCAAAGTTTTAATAAATTGATGGTAGCATTTTCCTTAAACCACAATTCTTGAGTTAAAAATGAAACTATCACACGCATAACTCTAAATTTCTTTAACAAGACTCATAGAAATCTAGCACATATTTGGTTATATTCTACTCTTTAGATTTCATAAACATTTCAAGAAATGTAATTTCAAATTTTGAGAAAAATGGCTTCATTGTTTTACATTCATATAGGTGAAGTTCCTTAAAATTTCATAAATTTATCTCAACTTCATTAAGAGTATAATGCTCATCCTCTTAAAGCATTGCATACATAAGACTTCTTATGACACAAGCATACTCAAGTTGTGCAACTGATCACTCAGAATTCTCTAATAGTTTTTCTGATATATCATAGAGTGTTTTTCTCTTTATTATTCAAGTGTTTATGCTTATGCAAGATCTTCTCAATGTAATGAGATTAATTCAAGGAAAAACCTCCCACTATGCCTTCTAAACTTAATACCTAAGATAGTATCTAATTTCCCAAGATCGTTCATCTTGAATTGTGAAGTTAAATGCTTCTTACTTTCATTCACGCCAAGCATGTCATTTCTAAACATTAACATGTCATCATATATAAGCATATAATAACTCTATATGTATCCATAAATTTAGAATAAATACATTTGTCATTATCATTATATATGCTTAAAACGAAGAGATATTATGATTGAGTCAAATTTCTCATGCCACTACTTTAATGCTTACTTTAGTTCATATAAACGAACTAAGCAGTTTGTACACTTTCTTTTCATTTTTTTGGTAATACAAACCCTTTGAATTGTTTCCTTTTATACCTCTTCACCTAGGTCTTCATTTAAAAATGCGGTTTTCACATCTATTTGACATACACTAAATGGTATATGGATGCTAATGCAAATAGTACCCCAATGGATTTTATTCTAGCGACAGGTGCATATATGTCAAAGTAATCTATGCCTTGTTTTTTCTTAAATTCTTTTGTTACTAACCTAGCCTTCTAGGTTTGAATTGACCCATCAATATTATATTTTCATCTAAATGCCCATTTGATCCTATTGGTTTAGAACTGCGAGGTAAGTAAACCAATATCCAAAAGGTTGGATATGATTGAATCCATTTTATCATTAATGACTTCTTTCCAAAAGGTAGCATCTCTTGATGTTATTGCTCCCCTATAGGCTTTAGGATGCTCTTCTACATGAAGTATGTGACGACCCTAAGTTCTAACATCGGTAATTATAGTTAAATACATGATTAATAAATAATGATCAAGGTTTGGAGTCGTTGCAATTAATTACATTAAGAAAATATAGGGGAAATTTAAACCTTGATACTACTAGGATCATCAACTAACAACCGTAACGGGAACATGCATAAAAGGGTTTGTACCATTATTAAAGGTTTAGGATTCATCCATTAATCAATTTCAACCCACAAAATATCCCACCAATGTACTCATGCTATTCCCTAACATTAGCCTTACTGAAAGTAGGGTTTCTAGGTCAAATATAGGAATTTGGGGACCTGCGCCGTGACCTGGAACTTTCCCGCCGCGGTTAAGTTAGGTTCTGGAGCTCGAAAACTAAGTTTTTAAACTTACGCCGCGGCCAAGTTGCTCTCTGTAATTTTCCTGACTTTCAGTTGGATCTGCGCCGCCGCGAGTTTTGCTACTGTAACCTCCCTAATTAATTTCCTCGACTCGCGCCACGGCGAGGTTACGTTCTGTCACCCCCTGGGCGATTATTTTCACTCCGCGCCGCGGCGAGATTTCTCAAGCCGCGACGTCCCTCGCCACTGTCACTCCCTAGGCCGCGGCGAAGCCTACCTGGCCGTGGCGTGACTCCTTTCTGTAGCTATTTTCCATATATTTCGCCCCCTACACTCCATTTCTCTTCTTAGGGACACTCTAAGGTCACTTCCCCTCATTTTATATGGCTCTAATAGCATTTATCTACCTTATTTATTTAGCTATGCTTCCATTACCAATTCAAAACTTATATGCCCATTTCTTTCCTCTAATTACCCTATATCAGCAAGTCTAGGAAATAATAACAACACCAATCATGCACCATTGATATTTAACATTAGATACACTTTCCATTATTAGCCAATTACACTCATAATGTTCAATTCCATGATAGTCGAATTACATATACAATCCCTATACTTGGCAACTCATGATGCAATGCAGCAATGATACAAAACTAACAATTTAATTACAATACATTTTGTCAAAGCTCCCAGACCTAAGTACTACCAAACCATTTAACAAGCTCTCGTTAATTTTCTCCTTGCCACTAAGAGGTCCGATCCCTGAAAATGTTAGCCCACAATAGCGTGAGATATACAATCTTAGTAACAAAAGGAAATTTCCATATATATGTACAAGTCAATCAATCCAAGACAATCTTATGTCGTCAATATCAGAATCATCAATTCAATTGGCAAATGAACTAATTGAGTTACCAATGACTACTGTCACATACCAGGAAATCATACATAACGTGTTAATGGCCAATAACACCGGGAGAGGCCCGTTCACGGCACCTAATCCATCATGAGCACAACCAGGGCTCAGTGCATATGGGGTTTGATCATAACCCGGTGCTCGATTGTAGCACATGCACGGGTGGCAGCCGCACCACAGCTCCACCATGGACTCACAAGGTCCAATCACAATAACAATCAAGTAGTCAACCAGTCATTTAACATTTCAAAATCAAGCATGTGTAACAAATAGCAAATTAACATGAGCATATACATGGAATTAGGAAAATAACCCAGTTACCTCAACGAAGCCAATTACTCCTCCCCTAGCTACCATAATAATCCAAATGCATACCAAGCCTATAACAAGCATAATTATCATCATTTCTAATCACAATCAAATACCCAAAGAGTTGAACTACTAATGACAGACTAGAGGTTGCTCACCAATTACCAAGGGATTTTATTTCGGATTCCAACTTTCCCACACCAGAAATTGCCATAGTTCACTTCAATTTCTGGGTAATTTCACATGAAACCAAAGCCCATATCATAGGTCAACTATAGGGGTCTCAAACTAACAGGAAATGCATCAAAATGGGAAGGAGATACTCATTTAACAACACCCATAGCCTCACCTCCGAAAATCCACTATGGAAGCACCAAAATTCGCATTTCAATCATCAAGCCCAGAAAATTCAGTTTTCCACCATTATCTCCTCATAATCTCACACAATAACAGAACCCATTATGATAATACATCCTTAGGGGTATTTTCCAGCAAAGTGATTCACAAAATGGAAGCTTACCTAATCCTCCCTCTAACCTCCAAGTCCGAAAATCTTACAAGGAATCACCCAACACCAAATTTCAGATTTGAGATGAAGATGAAAATGCTTAAACCCAGAAATTAATCGGACCAAAATGAAGAGGAGGATGAGAGGGTCAAGTTATATATAACTTACCTTGGCTAAATCATCCTCTAGAAGTAAGAAATAGAGCCTCTATGTTGGTAGAACCCTAACCTCCCTCAAACCTCTGAATTTTCTCCCTTGCCTCTTGTGTTTTCTGCTGAATGGGGAAGGAGGTAACTGACCCTTTAGGGTTTTTAATGATAAATGGGCTGACCCATCAGCCCAAGGTCCAATTGGGCTCATCTCTAGTGATTAGGCCATGGTTTAATGAATGGGCTGCAGAAAGTTTAGAGCTACAAGTGAAATGTGCTGACCCAATGGCCCAATTCCTTGTGGGTCCAGATTTTTATACTTGTTGGGCCTTATCTCATAAGTTGGGCTGAATCTCATGAGTTGGGCTTCAGGGTTGTGGTTGGGCTAGCCAAATTTCAAGAGCCAATCTAATTTGAGTCTGCATCTAGCTCATTGGGCCTCCATTAGCCTCTTATCATGATTCATTAATTTGGGCCTAGGTGAAGTTTCTACCCCATTTAATTCTTAAACCCATATTAATAATTTATCTCTCTAAAAATCCCCATTCACTTTATTTGCCCAAACATCCCATATTAATTATTCTTAATTAATCTTAATCCATGATTAACACCTTAATTAATTTCGGGGTGTTACAAAGTATGTATGGTATTTGACTTATATTGGTTTTTTTGTCTCCTTCTATCACTAAGATAATTGTTTGAGAAGATATACAACCTTATCCGATATGTTTCTCTTTTCTAGTTTTTTGACTTCTTCTAGGTTCACTAGGTTGATCACCAGCTGCTCATTTACTACTAAAAGAAGAGTCTACACTTATATGATTGTTAAGTTGTATCTAAGAATCCAACCTCAAAGTTATGAACCCAAGATTTCATCAAACTAGATTAGTCTAATGGAACGTACTTCAATTGGTGGAAGGATAAAATGACATTTCTTTTTATAGCCATGAAGATTACTTGATCCTAGTTTGATGCTACTTGTTGATCCTAAAGAGATGATGATTCCGAAACTCTCAATTCTTCCTCGTATATTCTATAATATATTTAGATTGAAGTCTCATAACATATTTAGGTTACTGTGCATTAACATCAAGGTCGACCACCTAGTGAGGGCATTCCTCCTCAATAATGTTGTGTTAGGATGAAATGGATGTGAAGGTGTAAGGGTAATTAGCTTTATCCATTTTGGCTTCCACTTAAAGTGATGAAAACAAGTTGTTGAAAGGTTTTTGTGATAGATTTATTTTCAAAAAATTCTACACCAAATGATTCTATTGTGACATTAGGCTCTACATCTAATAACTTATATGCTTTTCAGATTTTAGCATACCTAACAAACACGCTTTTTTATGCTCTTAATCCTAACATTTTTTCTTTGAAGATTAGGTACTTTATAATATGCTAAACAACCCTAAACTCTAAGATAACTTAAATTTTGTTTCTTTTCTTTCCATAATTCATTTTGTATGATTTGAAATTTTCTAGGGAATACTCTATTTGTTATATGACAAGCAGTGTGTAAAGCTTTACCTTGTAGATTTATTGGTAACTTAGCATTTAAAATCATGGCATTTATCATATCTACTAGTGTCCCATTTTTCTTCTCTACTACATCATTTTTTTATGGCATATATAGGGCACTAGCTTGATGAATAATCAAATTTTCCTCACAACAGGATGTGAAATGGTTAGAGAAATAATCCCCACCCTTATCACTTCTAAGTATTTGGATTTTCAACTTTAGATTTATATATTTGAAACATACTAAAGGCTTGGTCTTTGGTTTTCATCGAAGACACATTTATGTATTTAGAGTTCTCATCAATGAAAGTTACAATATATATGTTGCCTCCTCAAGTTAAAACACCATTAAGTTCACACTTATCTTAATGTATCAACCTAAAATTTCAAAAGTTCTTTCAATAGGCTTAAAAGTGTTCCAAATCATTTTTTATTACATAAAAATTTCACACTTATCATAAATATTGTTACTTGTTGAGATTAAACCATGTTTGGACATAATTAAAAAGATATATAATGAACATGTCCTAATCTATCATGCCATAATGAAATATGAAATTCAATAATATAAAAATAATTTGAAATATTTTTATTAATACTCAACTTGAACATTCAATCACAATAATATCCCTTTCTTACAAATGCTCCATTTTTGGAGATCACAATCCTATTGAACTTTAGGACAACCCATATACCCTTCTTACATAGGAAGAGTTGCAATAGTTAAATTCTTCCTAATATTAGAAATACGTGTAATACCCAAAAATTAATTAAGGATAATCATGATTAATTAGGGATTAATAGGGGTTTAATTAGGAAAATTACTTAAGAGAGATAAACATTAATTTGGGCTTTATGATTAATTTAATTATGCTTTGGGCTAAGTATAGAAGCCCAATCTTAGCCATAGGGAGATCTAATTCCATTTTCTTAGAAGACCAATATTTACTTTGTGCAAGCCCAACTCATATTTAACCCATTTAACACCTAAACCTTGGCCCAACCCAACCAAAAATCTGAACCACTTGGACTTGGGCCTTTGGATTAGCCTATAACTCAACTAGGACCCAAACTTAAACTTTAAACCTTTAGTTACTACTCCCTATTCTGCAGAAAAGAAAAACATAATAAGTAAATGACTTTTTAGAGGTCCCTTAGAGGTTAGCTTTTTTATCATTTTCTTAACCTCATTTCCCACTTCTAGAGTTAAAATCAACCAAGGTAATTATTATATAACTTAATTCTCTCCTTTTTCTCTTCAATT
Organism: Erythrophleum fordii; assembly: GCA_032878935.1. NCBI lineage: Eukaryota > Viridiplantae > Streptophyta > Magnoliopsida > Fabales > Fabaceae > Erythrophleum > Erythrophleum fordii. The sequence continues at coordinate 1,162,283 of JAVQMF010000021.1, forward strand.
TGACCTAGTTGGTTTATCATTTAAAGCATTTTCACCACAACTTAAATCTAATATGAGCTATTGGTGTTTTCTTTGAGGATTTTTAGAGGTTAAGGCTAAAGCGAGGTAAGTATTTCCTTCCTAACTTGTAGTAGTTTCTGCTAGTTTAGGACTCCCATAGTTGATTTATAGTATGGGTATTAATTTTGTGCGAATTTACCCAGAATTTGATGTGATGTTATAAAGTTACTAGTATGGGAACTGTAACAACCTCAACTTCTAATCATGATAATTAAGCTTAAGCATGCGATTAATAGTTATAAATTAAAGTCTAGCACCATTAAATTCATTCAATTTAAGGAGAAGTGAAGAAATTTGTACCTTAATGTTATTAAAATATTAACCAAGCATTCATGTATATAAGTGAAACAAATCTCCAATTAAAAGTCTTTAAATCTATTCTCATTCATTTTTAACTCTCAAGAACCCTTTACAAGTGCTTCCAAGTCATCCCTTAATGTTACCATAGGAAAAACCAAGGTTCCTAGGTTAATATAAGAGTTTCAAGATGTTCGCTACAGCTAAATACTTTTATGCTGCAGCCAATTGCTCTCGGGTTCACTCCTTACATCGTCACTTATTTCGCTACGACGAGTTGAATCTTCGCCGCGATGAGCCTATATGGCACTGCGACGAGAGGACCTCCTAGAGCCTACCTCACTCATCTTTCATTATTAGTCGTGGCTAAATCTCATGTTCACCACAGCTAATTCCTCTCTAGAACACCTGGGACATTTTCCTAAAGTTTGTTGTGGCCAATTCCCCATTTAGTCACAACGAATTACCCTCTGGACGATTTTCAGTTTAGCCTCTCACATTTCACCGTGGCTAATTGCACTTCTCACCACAATGAATTGTTCTCTGGACCTCCCCCTAGCAACTTTGCCTCTATTAACCTCGGCTAAGACTATTCTAGTAGTGGCAAAACACCTTCTGATCCTATAACTTTTAAAATTTTGTCATATACACTCCAACTCTCTCTAATGACACTCTAGGGTCACTTTACCTTAGTTTATGAGGCTCTAATGGCTTTCCTACCCAGCTTATCTATTGTTACCCATTCAAGACTTAAGTGTAAATTTCTACTTATCCTACTACCATATATCAGCAAATTCATAGATTAATGACAACAAGAATTTCATAAGCTATTAATAATTATCATTCAAATATATATTCCATTAAGGATCTCATGCACCACTAGTTCAGATCTACATATAATGCATCACATAAGTACATTTCCCAAATGATAAACCATATTATAGGTCCAACAAAATTCATAACAGATGTTATAAGTCCATATATCCAATACCAAGGAAAAATGAGGCCTAACTCTTCAATAGATACATTTTAAATAATCAAAATACAAACACCTACACTTGGCAACATGATTAAATGATGATGCTATAAAAAAAACAACAAAATTTGCATCTACTCCATTCAAATTAGCCCAAGTATAGCTTCCTCCACGCATGGCTAAAGCTCATAGATTTTCATCCACTTGCTTCCCCATATCCTTACTTGAAGGGCCTTCACCTAAAAGTATGATCCCATGAAATGAGGTGAGATACGAATCTCAGTAATCAAGGAAATTTTCATTCATATAATCCAATTTAATTAACATATATGCATGAATTAAAATTAACATCAGAATCATATCAGTCATATCAGCAAAGGAATTGATTAGGCTACTATGATTACCATCTTATACTAATAATTATATTTCCACATGTTGAAGGCCAAGACCACTAGGAGAGGCCCGTCTACGATACCTACTCCCCAATGAGCACAGCCAGGGCTTAGTGTATCTGGGATCTGATCATAACCCGATACCCGATCGAAGCATATGCACGGGTGGCAACCGTACCATGGCTCCACCATGGACTCACAAGGTCTAAACATAAGTAAAACAGATAGCCAACTGATTCATTTAGTATTTTAAATCATTCATGTGCAGCAAATATGAAATTAAAGCAGATATATATATGCATGGAATTAATATAATCTCTAGTTACCTCACTTGTAGCTAATCCTCTAAAAGCCAATTAATGCTACTTCAGCCTATGGATACAAAACCAAGTTATTTCTATCCCTAATCATAATTTATATTAGTAAACCCATTACTTAAGGTGTTAAGCTATATAGGACTACTCAGAAACACTTATCCAATTATCATAAAAATCAAATTCGTATTTGGTTGAGCCTATCCCAGAAATCTCAAAATAATACTTCCAATTTTGTATCATAAATCAACTATAGGGGTCCCAAACTAGTAAAGAAAGCATCAAAATGAAGAGTTTATACTTATCTAACAACACCCTTAGCCTCAACCTACGAAATTGCACTCAAAAAATCCTAAACAACCACATCTCAGATTTTGAGTATAGTGAAAATGCTCCAAATAAAAAACTAATCAGGTCAAAATGAAGAGAAAGAGAAGGAGATTAAGTTATGTAACTATTACCTTGGCTAATTTTTAGCCTATATCTTACCACATCTCACTTGGAATTTGATGTATGCACTTATATATCTTATATGAAACCTTGTTGATCCTAAGGTATGGTCTATTATCTGAGAATATAATCATGTGATACCTTAATCATTAACTTAGACTAGTAATGCATGGAGCCTATATTGGAATTTATATTTGAATGATAATGTTAGTAGTTATGAATCCTTCTTGCTGTCACTGATATATAAATTGCTTATGTATGATATTATATGAGTAAGAATCAACACTTGGGATGTGATTTGGCAATAAGAGACATGTTGAGTATATTAGGTAGATGAATGCCATTAGAGCCTTACAAATTAAGGTAGAATAGCTCTAAGTATTGCTAAAGGGAGAGCTGGAGTGTATGAGACGAAATTTGGGAGGTGTAGGTACAGAAGGTTATGCTGCAACTAAGAATAGCTAAATCACAACTAGAAGTCAGTCAGAAGTGAGGAGCATCGGAGTGCGAGATGTCTTACCACGACGCAAGATGAAAATTTTACCCAGGGAGGGTAATAGAATGCAACTTCACTGCGGCGCAAGTACTTCCATTGCGACGCAGCTCAAATAATCTGGGTAGAGGGTTCCAAGAGGCATACTCACCATGGCACCATATAGGCTAGCTGCAACGAGGGTCCAACTTGCCACAGCAATATTGAAAAACATGAACAATAGGTCCCCGATAGCACTATGTCATAGCACGAAAGCCTAAGTCGTGGCACAAGGTGTGAAATTTCAATTTTGAGTTACAATAACCACTTACACCATAGTGCGGGTGTACCAAGTCAATACAGAAGTCTCCAAACTTGGTTTTTAAGTTCTAGTAACTAACCTAGCCACAACAAAGAAGGCCTAAGTTGCAGCAAAGGTTCCCAAACTCTTATTTTTGACTTAGAAACCTTGAATTTCACTATATTAAGATTATGAAATGACTTGAGAATATTTATAAGGGTTTTATGAGTTAAAATTAATAGGATAATGAATCAAAGGTCTTAACTAATAATTATGATCACTTATGGATTCAATTAATTATGGTTGCTTAGCTAATAACCCTAATAATATTAAGGTTTAAAATTTTTCACCTTTTTCCTATTTTAATTAATTGTAATGACTTTAGACCTTGATTTATAATCATTAATTATGTAATTAAGCCTAATCACGATAATTAGGAATTAGGGTTGTTACAATATGTAATATATTTTGCAACACTAACTTCTTTTCAAAAGTGAATTACAGTTCTACACTATCCTTTCCAAGTGCCTTTGCCCTATTGCCATTGCCCATGAGAACTTCTTATCCTTCTTCCATAGTTCCATATGTCTTGAACTCATTCTTGTCATGGTAAACATGTATGTTGCACTGAAATTATACCACCAATCAAAGGACTTAGAAATTATTGCCATGCTTACTTCGGATATTGTATTAATATGCAAATCTAAAATCATGGCCTCTATCTCATTATTTTCATTCTCTACCATGTTTATGGTATTAATATGACTTAACTTTTGTCTCTTTCTATATATAAAATCTCTTTTGAAATGCCCTTTCGTCCCACAATGATAACAAGATCTAAAGTCTTGTTATGTTTAAATTCAAAGGAGTCAAGCTCAGAGAGTTTCCCCTTGTTGTTCCAAAAAATGGGATTTGTTGTTTACATCCATATAGTTAACCCTAGAGATAGATTTTGAATGCCTTTTTTTTGGGTAAATTTCTAGTTTCTTCTTCAATTGTCAAATGTTTTAGAATTTGTTCCATGGTGAAGTTTTTAGTGTTATCCAACAATTCTTTCTATAGACATTCCAAGTTGGAGGTAACTTTCCAATTATAGCCCCAACTTGTATTGACTCAGAAGTTTCAACCCTCAAGTCTTTGAGTTTTGGAATTAAAACTTGCAAATCATGGACTTGATCTATGATAGAAGTGCTATCATTCATTGAATGGGCAAAATAATTCATAATTAGAAATTTATCTGTCATTTGTTGCTTACTATTATATACTTGAATTCAAGAGCTTACCTAATCTCTCTAGGAGATGACATGGATGTAAAGAGATCATACAAATGGTTAAACAGAGTGTTTAGGATGTAGCAACAACATAGCAACTCATCCTTTGTCCTTTTCTTCCTGTAGGCCTTGATTTAATTGGTGTCTTTGTCAAATGTTTAAGGAAGTATTTATAGACTTAGATCAAGAACATATGCTATCTTCATGGTAGTGAGAAGAAATATCATTTTGTCCTTTCATCAGTTAAAATTTTTTTCCATCTAATCGATTAAGTTTAAAGAAGTCTTGGTTCATCACTTTGAAGGCAGACTGAAAAGTGGACTCCATTGAAATCTTACTTTAAGATTGTTAAATAAATTGTGTGATAATGGAATTAAAAAAAAAGAATTATGGGCTTTAAAACTTATGAAAATCACATTGTCCCTAAAGAAAGATTTACCCCCTATTAGTTGCCATATGGTATAGACAAATTTATTGCTTGTAGGAGTAACTAAAGCACACTGAAAAGTAACACTCAACAATTAGTGAACCTCTCTCTTTTAAGAGTGTATGTAAAAGGTTGAAAGAATTATGGATGAATAGAGAATGGTTTCATGTAATTTCTCATTTGTTTAGAATCAATTGTTTATAGATTTGATTCTGAACCATCATGTTTGTTCACAAAGATTTAAATTTCAAAATGAACAAGAGTAATCACAAATTTCCACATAAACCAATAGTCATCTAAGTATTTTGTATGAAAGGACACGAGTACTTGAACCAACAAACACTAAAACTGACAATAATTTTTTGAATTTTTTGAGTTTTTGTAGTCGATCAATCAACTACCCAAGAGACCTTTCGATATCATGTCATATAATACCCTAAGACTAGTTTCTAGATTTAGATTAGTTGACTAGATTTGATCACCAATCAACTACCCTAAGTTGACCAATCAACAACCATATGGTGCCAGTCATTTAACACTTGTAGGAGTAAAACACGTTCCCTCTATATTGGACAAGTCAACTAGTCTCTTTTTACCAATTAAGTGATGCCCACCAATAACCAACTTTCTTATTTTTCCATTAAGCTAGTCGATTGCTCTATGCAATCAATCGACTGATCCTTATCAAACTTGGTTTTCTAAAGTTTTTCTTTTTCCCAAATTATTCTGAACATATTACTTATTTTATTCTATTGAAAAAATTATTATTTCCTAATTTTGTATACTTAAATTATCAATTCATTAAATCATTTGTGTGGGACATAATGTAACATTGTTATCAAAATCAAATCAAAATTGGACAAACAGGTCAAAAATCGATAAATTGGTCACTGAACCAATATGGTTAACGCATAAACCCAACCTATTGAAAAACCAAAGAATCAGCTAAATTGATCAAAAACTAACAAAACTTATCAAAACTAAATCGGATCAAGGTTCAACTAGTTTTATTTTTTCGTTTATATTTTTTCTTATTTCATATTAGAAAATTTTAAAAATTGAAAATAAAAGGCAATAAAAGAAAGAAGGTGTTGAAGTAAAAAAAAAAAAAAATTAGAGAAAAGACCAAGAAAATCTAAGAAAAACAAAAAACATGCATGTAGCCACTTTCGATATTTGTTCTCTATCATACTCTAGTGTCTCTTTTAGATATCAAAGTGTTTAACCAAAATTATTTTTTTATTTTCATCAAAATTTAAAATTAATAATTATTAATATTTAAATTTATTAATACTTATTTGTTATATTAAATTTTTAATATATAATTTTTTTAAATAAAACCATATCTAATTATCACTATTTTTAACTATAGCTAAACTAATAAATTATAAATCAATATTTCTACCAATTTAATAACTAATCTAATTTTAAGTACATTGTTGCATAACAACTCGTATAGAAGATTAATGTCATTAGTGAATTTCAACAATAAATTAAGTGCGACGACAATTCAATCATTATCTTAGTCAGATTAATAAAGTAAAAAGGACCTGCGGATATTATATTCTTATTTCAACGGGAACACAAAAGTAAGAAAGGCGGAATGGGAATTACCAAAATAAAGGAATTTAGTTCTGCCCCTTTGTCTTTAGTCACACGTAAAAAGTACAAGTTAGAAGCATTTGCGCGCTGCAAGACAATGAACAAATTAATTAATCTCAACATTTTTACAAATTATAATGTCATATGCATCTAGAAGGTTTTTCTTTATCTTTTGGGCCAAAGGTGATTTATTTTTTTGATAAATAAGTAAAAGAAAAGAGGGTTAACTTTTTTTAAGTTCCGCGCTTGCGTAAAAGGAGTTGGATTAGTAGTTGATGAAAATCAACATGAATTAAATTACGTATCTAGCAAAGAGTTAGTCAAAATTCAATAGCATGCATTTTTGTCTCAATATCTAAAGAGTATTTCTTTTATCATCTTATAACTTGTTTCGCATTATTTTGAATCGCGTTCATAAAATAATAAAAATTTCTAATAATATGTCCGATTTTAATGAATAAAATTTCATAAATCTTATATAACAACTTTGTTTATGAATATAATTTACAAATTTTATATTTTTACTGTAAACAACAAAAAATTAATTTTTTAAAAGAAGAATACAAGGAAATTAACATTGTTTATTAAGTGATCACCTCTAGTCAAAGGCAAAAGGACAGAAAAGAAAGTTTATAACATTTTTAATAAATTATATTGCCAAAGCTTTAACATCTTTTCTAACATTTTTTTAATTATCCCGCGTTCGGAGTGTCCGGTAATACGTCACACAGCACAAATCAACATATAGCTGATTCGGCGACTTCCTTTAGAGAAAAATATTTTAATTTTTCTTTAACCTTTTCTCATTTTGTACTTGTCCTCTAACAACTTTTCTAACATACACATCCATTTTCCATACGTTTTTCAAATGTTACGCATAATATTCTTTTATTTTAGAACTTACAAAAAAGTTTCTTATATTTTTAAACTATCATACACATAGTTACATTCTTTAAAAAAAATAATTATAACAGACTTATCAAAGCATGATCATGTTAATCTCAATTATGTATATCAAAAGTGGAAAAAAAAACTACTAATGAATTTTCATATAAGTCTTGCCATTGACTAACTTATTGAACAATTTTGTTAGAATTTTTTTCCCAAAATCTAAATGCCATATATATGTATTGCATTTTATACAAATATAAAGAAGATTTGTGTAGAACATATAAATTGAGGGAAGGTATGTGTAAGAAGTTTGAATAGAAGTCGAAGTATTTTACTTTATTTTTTAAAAGAATAAAAGAAGTTTGTCTAGATTTCAAACAAAAATATTTGTAGGATGAGAAAAATTAAAGAGTTAAAGTATGCTATTCTTTCTTTAAAGAAAAAAAAAAGTGGAATACTAGCAAACATCAAGTCATTGACTTTTGAAACATTTAATAAAAATTCATTTTAACATATTTTTATATAAAAATTAAATATCACATTCAGATCTTTTTAAAAATTTACTTATCACATATAACCTTTCACTATTTTTAAAATATACAATTATCTAAGTATTTGTTATCTTAATTTTCAATTATTATTATTTTTAATCTTTAATTATAATTTTGTTATTTTTTAAGATTTTATATTAAGTCACCAATTATATTTATTTTTAAATCAAGACACTAATTAATTATTTCCACTCATTAATATAAATATAACCCAAAGTATGCACAGCTTAACATTAATGTTATTTATAGCTTGCCTAATAAAAAAGGAAGATATTTATAGGCTGAAAAGTAAATAGATATATAGAAAGAAAAAAGTTAACAAGGACTCAAGGACGCATGAATAAAGTATGCATGCATGCCTTCGAAAGAATTGTGTACTTGACAAAATACAAGAACATTATTGAACATGACGTATATTCTTATTCAGATTATATGATGGCATTAAATTTGTATTTCAGTTTTTAAATTTATTTATTGTTTTTGTTTGGTCACTTAGAAAATCCTTTATCCCATGTACATTAAATCCTTAGCTCTATTTATCAAATAGTTGGGATGCCAAATACACCAATGAGATTTCGGTCTCTTTCTATAACAAATACACTATAATCCAGAGAATAGAAGGGCATTTGGTTCTTTTCAGTGAATTTTTTTTTTAAATATGTGTTCTCTATATCTGCATTTCTCAAAGGAAGGAGCAAAGACAGATGCACAGGGGGGAAGGGGGATGCTTCCGCCCCAAACCCCTTGCCCCCCACAATTGAAAATTTTTCTGTAATACCATTGAAATGTACTAGGATGGGAGAGAGTAATGGATGGGATTTTTCAGAATCAAGTGGACTCTTTCATTTCATGCCTTTATAAGTGACGAAACCAAAGGGCCCTTATTGGTCTTTGGTCCATTGCTTTATCATTTGCAATTTTCTATACAAAAAATTATAAGGGGCTTTATAAATAATCATGAAATTAGAAATATTATGAGGGGTAAGGATGTGATGAAAAAATTATTAAAATAATTATTTTATGCGATTGAAGTTATTAAGATATTTAGTTTGATAATTTTTACTAATTTATTACATAAATTTTGAATACAAAAAAAAACGTTGAAGTTATTAACTCTTAGTTCAACTTTGAATATAAGAGAGAGTTGTAAGTTATTCAATGTTGATCATATTTATGACTTAACAGCAAAATTATATCCTAGTAATCTCACTGAATAAGTGAGGTTACATCTTAAAATATAAACACAACATTATGAGCTTGATGTTCCTTAATATCTTAATTTCAAAAAATTGTTAGCAATCGCTTAGCTATGTTAATTAAGGATTGAAGAAAACAAGAAAATTTTATACTTATTATTTAGTTGATCATTTGCATGCCTACTATTAATTCTCCCAATTTTAACTACAATAAGTAAGAACTCATTTTCAGATATAAACATAAAAAAAACAAACAAATTTAGGAAAAATATTGAAGATAATTTTCTTACAATTTGCATGGTCACTTAAATTAAAAGTAACATTGCTAAAAAGTTTCACATAAGTTTAATTATTAATAAATTTTAGGTCATGAAAGAATGTTGTGCTCAATTTCAATAAATTAAATAAAGATATGCTACATCTATCACTATAAGAAAACAACAAAATTTTAGTGGAATTTTTCATTGGAAAAACCTCAAAATTCTACAAGAATTGCTATTCTCACAAAAATTCTCACATATTTTGGGTTATGAAAAAACAAGCCATGAAAATTCACAATTATCACATACAATTTCCAAGAGAACATTGAAAAAGTTCTGTGAAAATATTTTATTCAAAAGTTACAATGAAATTTGTAACTTTTTATAGAATTTTCATGATAATTTATCATTAAATTTTTGTGTTCTCACGATATTTTATCATGAGAACCATAAAAAGCATTTATGAATTAAGGCTCTCAAGATAATTTACCATAAGAATGTAAAAAATGAATCACAATAAATTATCATAAGAACCTTTAAAAAATTACAAATTTTGATAATTTTCTAATGTTCTCATAGTTTTTTACCATAAGAACACCCAAAAAAAATTCAAATTTGCAACATTCTAAAAAAAAGGCAAAAATGCTATAAATTTTTTGTTATTTATATTGTGTTTAGCTATTCACCCCTTGCTTAATCCAAGTGGCTCTTGTTTAAATAGCCAACCATAGAAAATCAATCTCTATTTAAATCCAACCATTCCTTGAAAGTTTTAAGCTAAGACCTATTTTCTACTTTCTTAGATACCTAAATTCATTATTAGAACATATAAACCATACTAAAAATTGACTAAAACCATCCCTACTAGGTGTGATAGAAATGATAATAAGTTTGATAGCAAAATGGCATTTCAAAAGAGTAAGAATGCAACCTAAAATTCATTTTACAAGTCCACAATCCCCTAAATCTGTTCCAAAAAGTCTTAATTACCTAATCAAACATGTCCCTACCTATGGCTCTATAAAACCATGAGAAATATCAAGATTAAAACATAGAATAGCCCCTACACCTTACACAAAAGCCATGACAGGAAACATACCTTAAAAACTAAAAATTTTGGGATTTTCAACTCTCAAATGACATGTCACAATTTCATTCCACCACTCCAAACTCTTCCTAACCCGTGGAGCAACTTTTAAATGTCTAAAGCAAATTGTTAGAGCTTTGAAATCTTAGCCATGATTCCTTAATCAAAATATGACTATCCCAAATCTCAATTTAGCACTTTTTACAAAACTAGCTTTCATAGTAACTTAAGTTCCACATACTCAAATTTTGCAATTTAATTCCCATTTACCCAAACCAGTTCTACTCACTCTAGTTTATTAAATTGAACTTGCTTAAGGTGTAAAATTCCAATAAACAACCAAATGGTTATAGTGTCCTTACCAAACCATTTTAATCCTCTTAATGGGACATAAGTGTCTCAATTGGGAAATTTAGTCCTAACCTCACTAAATCTATCCTTGCATATTATGAATAACATATTTAATCTATTCAAAACTCAAAAACTCCAAAAGAATAACAAATAATGAAAATGACCCCTCAAGACCCATTTTCAACCATATAGGCTATGAACTCATAATGTATCACTTCATGCAACTTTGTACCAAGATTAACTTCTTCAATATATATGTATATATATTCAATTATATACATCATTCAAAGTAGTCACAGGATCAAGCTCTCTCTGTTTACACCAAAACATACAAATAGCTTTACTACAAGTGCTTTAACTTAGCATTCATCCATATACATGCTTTAATCCCCTAAAACAAGCCCTATGGCCTCAACTTGAATATGTAAGTCACATATGTACATTACAAAAGGACTATTTACATCAAAATTTATCATATACAAATAGCAAATGAAATTTATAGTCATGCATAACACATACTAGTTCAACTTACTATTAATAAACTTGCACCTTCTTCATTCACAAATGACTTCCAAGGAACTAAAGTAATTTTGTTCTACCTTCATATTATGTGTTTTGTCCAACAACACAAATAAACAATCATGAGACTTCAATTCCTTTATTCAATGCTAATAAGTAAACTAAATTAAAGACTCCATTTACCAACCTTAAGCTTTATTTTTCAAGTTCCTATTTTGATCAAAGAAGGAGAGCTAATAATGACATATATATTCATTAAATTATGAATTAAAAAGCTTGAAGAAACTAGAATTTCACGTAGCAATTACAGTCATCTACCATCACCTTCTTTAACATTGATGAGCTTTGATTTAGAAATTTCTATATCTTCTTCTTCATAAAACCCACAGCCAAGAACATAATCAAAGCTTCAATGTATACTTGAATTTAAAGAACTTATTTGGCTAGTAAGCCCTTATGGCCATTTGTCAAGTTTTTATAAGTGATCAATAACTTTTTACTACAAAATTAAGAGTGAAGTCAGTAAAATGAAGAAAACCTTTTGATCTCAAATAATTAATTAACCAAATATTGATACTGCCTTGAGCTAATCAGTATATTTCTATCACAAGATTGATGAGATAAAAATGTAATCAATGTTCAAATATGTCTATATTTTAATGCATTATTAACAAATGAAAATTATAGTAAAAGAAAATACTAAAAGACTCTAGTAAGCAAGCAACACTAACCAAAAATTTGATTCCTCATCTAGATTGATTCAAAAGAAGATAGGACTCAACACATACACAACAATGCCTATGAGAAACCAAATTACTTTATTTATGCTATAGGACTTATTTTTACACAAGATTAGCAATCTTAAATATAAATCTCTCTTTCAAACAATTTACCAAACACTGGGTGTGCACACCTTAGGCACTACCATATAAATACATACTAGCATTTAGACCATTCAAAAAAGATTTAAACTAAAAAACATTTACATCCTAATAGACCCTCATATTTCATTCTTCCAAACATTAGAAACAACATCAACAATTGGTAACTTCAACCATCTTAATCTAACTCACATCTTAGGAATTCTCAATAACATTATAGGGCAAATAACTTACACTTGCAACATCCATGGTGATTGAAAGAGAAAATAGAAAAAAAAATGAAGCAAAAGAAATCAAAGCCTAACCATGAGGAATTAGAAATGATGGCTAAAAAACATCCCTGAATAGTAAAGCTACTAAAATCAGTCAAAGCAATAGCAAGGAGTTGCCTCTTGCTTCAAATGGTGGAAGTTGGCTAAAAATGGTGGTTTAGAGGGAATGGGGGCGAAGGAAAAGGAGGAGGGTCATGTAAGGGAGGAGAAAAAATGGGAATTGGGGTTTTTACCATTTTGCAGCATTTTCATAGTATATTGTGAGAATGTAGTAAGAAATAGTTGCAATTTTAAGTGAAATGCACATTTTAGGCTTTCCATTTTTTTAATTTTTTCTTAATTATCATAGTAATTTACCATGAGAACTAAGTGAATTGCAAATTTTTTTATTCTCATGATCAATTACGATGAGAATTGAAATACATTTTCCCTCTTAAATTTAATAAATTTTTTGGAATTTTTTATAGTAAATTATTGTTACAATAAAAATTATTTTTTTATTCTTATGGTAAAATACCATGATAATTCAAAAAAAAATTACATATATTTTTTTTATTCTCACAATAGTTAACCATAGGAATCACCATAATATTAATGACATTGGTAAGCAATTATTTTTACTATTCTCACAGGAAATTATTGTCGGAATTAAAAATTTTTCAAATTTTTTTTCTTTTCTTATGTTATTTTTATCTTGAGAGTAGTAAAAAAAATTTCAAGATTTATTTCTCTATAATTCTCATGGCATTCTTTTTGTGAGTATTGAAAAAATTTTGTTAAATTCTTTGTCTCATGGAAAAATTCTGCAAAAGTCATTGGCGCTTCATTCCAATCGTACCACAGCACTTTTGTCATGGTTTTTTTCCTTGGAATTCTCCCGAAAAAATTCTTACAAAAAAATCGCAAGAATTGTGGAAGTATTGTACTATAATAAAATTCACAAGAAATTTTATGAGAATTTATAACTATACAAATTTCACGAAAAAAATTCCTAATTCCTTTTAATTTATATTTTTAATTTATAATTCTTTATATACATAAGTGTGTTAACTTTTTCTAATTTTTACACCCAACAGTTTAATCATTGATTCATCCCTGAGAGAGAACGTTAAAAATGTTGTCATTAACTTCTTTTTTATAACCCACCCACTTAAATAAAAGACTGACAGTCTATTTTAAAATTTAAAATTCAATTAATTAATGGGAGTTACTAAAATGAAGGAACTTAGATGTGTCCTTTGTCTTTAGTCACACGTAAAATGTACAAGTTTGAAGCATTTGCATGCTACACGACAACGAACAAATTAATTAATCTTAACTTTTTTACAAATTATTATGCCATACGCATCTAGAAGGTGATTTATTTTTTTGATAAATAAGTGAAACAAAAGAGGGTCAACTTTTTTAAGTTCCGCACTTGCGCGAAAGGGGTTAGATTAGTAGTCGATGAAAAAGCAATATGAATGAATTTACACATCAAGCAAAGAGTTAGTCAAAATTCAATAGCATGCAGTTTAGTTTCAATATCATACGAGTATTTCTTTTATCATCTTGCAGCTTGTTTCACGTTACTTTGAATCACGTTCATAAAATAATAAAGTTTGATGTGTTAATTAGTTTGTTTCACATGGGGGAGTTTCTTAATTAAGCGGTCACCACTTGTCAGTGGCAAAGGGAAAGAAAAGACAGTTTATAGCATTATTAATTAGTTATATTGCCAAAGCTTTCACATCTCTTCCAAAATTTATTTATTATCTCATGGGTGGGCCTACCTATTCTAAATTTTCTTCTCATTTCCTTTCTAAAATCTTACAAAATTAGTGGCCGGCCGACACCAGTAATTAAGTCCAAGAAAAGAAAACCAGCGTTAAAACGTGGAAATTTTTGTGGCTGTTGGCGTAAGCCCCCCTCCAATTTCTATAATATAAACAAACGGGAAAACAAGGTTTTCTCTCTCAATTCCCAAATCAATATATTTCTCTTGTCTTTTTCCCACTTAACAACCATTTGCTTATATAATAGGATGACCATGACTTGAGTTCAACCCACGAGTAAATAAACTAATCGCAAGAAGAAGATCGATTTTTCAAACAAAATGGACGTGTCAATATAATAGACGATTTATTATCTCTCTCTCTTCATTAGGACAGCCAAATAGCAATTATTTGAAGAAAACACTTATATAATGTTTTTTTTCTTTTAGTGTTTAGGATACAATGAAGAAGATAAAAATTATAATTAGGAGAATAAAAATTTAACTATAAATAAATAACATTTTAAAAACTTTAACTATATTGTATAGTTAAAATTTTTGAAGTGTAATTTTTTTATAGTTAAAACTTTTGTCCTTCTAATTAAAATTTTTAGAGACCTAACTAAACCTTAAACCCTAAAATGAAACACATTAAAAGGCAGTAGGATCCCCTATTGCTAGGGATCCAAATGCAAAGCATTCATGCACTTGCAGTGACACTAATTTAAACAAAAAGAAAATTTCAAAAATTAGTTTTTGACCAGTTCAATGTCAAACTAATATGTTTTTACTAATTTTTATGATACTTGAATGATTTCATCAATTATTGACCAGTTTTTTCTCCAACTAGTTGTTATGTTCATAGAACTATTAAAACATGATCATATTAATCTCAATAATGCATATCATAAGTTGAAAAAAAATCCTAATGAATTTTTATGTTAATTTTCATATAAGTCTAACCATTGACTGACTCATTTGAAAAATTTTGTTAGAATTTTTCTTTTTCTCAAAATCTAAAAGCCATATATACATGTGTGTGTGAGTGTGCACGTGTATGCGCGTGTGTTTTGCATTTTATACATAGATAAAGAAGATTGTTTTATAGAATACGAATTTAAGGGAAGGTATGTGTAAGAAGTTTGAATAGAAGTTGAAGTATTTTACTTAATTTTTTACAAAAGAAAGAGAAATTTGGATAGATTTTAAACAAAAATATTTGTAAGATGAGAAAAGTTAAAGAGAAGTTAAAGTATATTATTTTTTTTTTCAAAATTGGAATTCTAGCAAGCATCAAGTCGTTTAATAAAAATTCATTTTTAATATATTTTCATTTAAAAATTGAATATCTCATTCTGAACATTTTAAAAATTTACTCGTTATATATAGCTTTTCACTATTCTAAAAAATAGACAATTATCAAATTATTTATTATCTTAATTTTAAATTATTAATAATTTTTAATTTTTAATTTTTAATAATAATTTTGTTATTTTTTGAGATTCTATATTGATTCACTAAAATTTGTTATATTTATTTTTAGATCAAGATACTAATTAATTATTTCCAAGCACACATTGATATAAATATAACCCAAAGTATTCACATGTTAACATTTTAGTTTGAATATTAACGGAGTATCGCAGTGCCTTTTTAAATCAAGACACTAGTTAATTATTGATTTTTTTCAAAATTTCAGATTTTAGATTAAAATATCAGATGATTTCTTTTCCTTTATCTTTATAAGTTAAAAAGTTACTTCCGCTTGTTCGCTGGCATCATCATAATCACTATTATTACTATTACTACTTTTTGTCATGCAATGGCATAAACACAGACTAGAAGGTATGGTAATGAATGATGTTAAACGACATTCTTTCTTTTTAGCTTTATAGACTAGGATTGTAGGTTTTTTTTTTCATATATAAATACAGAATGTATGAAACCTGTTTAAATGATGAATTTAATTTGAATGTGCGAGATATACTTAAATAATGATCTCATGTACTTTATATCTTTCTAAAATTGACCCCAAAAAAGATAGAAAAAGTCGATACTTACTTAGCAAGTGGTATTCCTAATTGATTTATATTATCTATGTAAAGATTCAAAATTATAAGCATATATTGGATGTTGAAAAAAGGAATATTTGCAAAATGCCATATCTATTTCTTTTGTGTCTCTGCAGAGATTCAAGTGGATGTTGAGAAAAAGAAGAATATATTATATATCGATGGTCAAGGAATGGGTGAGAACAAGAACATCATACTTACCTAAATGCTCCCTTAGTATGTTCGTCCTCTCATTTTGTTTGGACCACACATATAAAAAATTTATAGTTGACCAAAAAGAAAATTATTTTTATAGGCCGAGAAGTGAAAAGATAGAAAGAAGAAAAGTTAAAGACTAAAGATAGATGAATAAGATATTCATGGATATCCCTTTGAAAGAATTGTATGCTTAACAAACTACAAGAACATTATTGAACATGACATATATTCATATTATATATTTGATAAAATTAGTATTTTAGTTTCTTAAATTTATTTATTATCTTAGTTCAATGATTTAAAAAATCCTTTATGCCATATACATTAAATCCTCAGCTGTATTTGTCAAATAGTTACTTTGTTTGGGTAAAATATTCATCGACTAGTTAAGATGCTAGATACAAGTCTGGATCCCCTACAGTAGGGGTTCGGTGCAGTAACTGCATTTTCACTTTTTTTTTTTTTTTTTGCTTTTTAAGGTTTAAAGTGTAAGGTCGAAAGTAAAAATTGCAACTATGAGAATTAAAATTTTAATTATTCAAAAAAATTATATTTAAAAAATTTTAACTATGCAGCACAATTTAAAAAATTTTAACTATGCAGCACAATTAAAATTTTTGAAATATAACTTTTTCTTATATAGTCAAAGTTTTAATCCTCACAGTTACAATTTTTACCATCTATCTTAAACTTTAAACCTCAAAAAGCAAAAAATTAAAAAAAATAAAAAATCCGCCAACTGCATGGTGTGCAGTAGGATCCCATACGACAAAAGATCCTATTGCCCTAGATACACCAAAGAAATTTCAGTCTATTTTCATGGCAGATACACCACAATCCAGGGTAGAGATGGGTATTTGGTTCATTTTAAGGATTTTTCTTTTTTCTTTTTAATCTATGCTCTCTTTATCCATGTTTCTCAGGGGATTGAACATTAAAAATTTTACAATTAACTTATTTTCTATAACCCACTCACTTAAATAAAAAATTAACAATTCATTTTAAAATTCAATTAGTTAATTATTAATTTATTAACTAAGTTAGGTTGTTGTGTCATGAGTCAACCTATCATGACTACCCATTTTTTAATAATGATAAAATTATTACATGCACGATAATTGAAAATCATTATTCTTCTATCTTATTGGCTTTATATGATTTAAAATGATTACATTCTCAAGATTTATAAGATTGACAAAGTTATTTATATCATACCAAACACAATTCTGAATCATAAGATTTTATTCTATTCTTACTCTATTTTTTATTTCATTCTCATCAAAGTCTTTTTTATGCACCAAACACGTCGTAAGAATCCTAATCATAACTAAAGACTCAATTAATAAGAATCCTAGCCATATATAAAATAAAAAATAGATGTGGTCGCAACTGAGATTTAAGTGTTGCATGTGTGAGAGTGGCGAAGCTAAGTCTAGCTTTTAGTGCATGATGATATTGGAAAGAATAGATAGTTACACTATATGTTGTCCATGGATATCAAGCATATATTCTTAGGAGATCAACTTTTAGGTAAATTAAGAAGCAAGTGTACTTTAACAACTAGGTGATTTACTTTGACATGGAATATGTTGTCTCTTTCTTTAATATCCTTTCAACTTTTTCTCTTAGAGGAATTACTGATCTACTTGACCATTAATTGTATTTCCACTACAAAAAGGTTAACTAATACTGATTGAAAGCGTACAACTGAATCCAACTACTTGTATTCTTTTTAGTTTATAATGTAGTTTTGAGAGATTTTGCAACTTTTTTCAGGGCAGAGAAGATGTTGGCCAACTAATGTTCAGTTAGCCAAGCCAAGCTTTGGCTGATTGATTATCAGTCGGCCATAATTATAGAGACAAGAATTTGAATTGCAACCGAAAATTTTAGAGCATGAAAGCTAAGAATTTTAAAACCTAGCATGAAGCAAGATCTTTATAAATGAATTTTCTTTTCTATCTCCTTCATTTGACATTTTGTTTTAATTTTTTCAGATATTTTTCTCATATCTTCTTCGTGTCTAAAGCTTCATCCGTCTCTGGTCATGCTTCATCATCTTCATCTTGATGATTTTGAAATAAGTTAATTTTATCTTTATCTTCTCTTTCTATTTTTCTTTGTATGTTAATTTTTTTAAGCCTTTCTCATATTTCCTTCTTTCTAATTCTGAATCTCTCTTCTTCTGCCTTTGAGTTGTTGATTCTAAGCCCCTCTCCCTCTTATGTTGCAAATGTACAAGGAGGAAGAAGAAGAATAATGTGCAAGCAAAGGAAGATGAAGATATGGAGGAAGAATGATGTGTAGGAAGATGAAAAATTGCTGCAAAAGGATGAAAATGAAGGAAGAAATGAAAGATGCTGGAAGAATAAGATGTAGAAAGATATAAGAAGAGGATGAAATATTTTTTTTTAAAAATGAATATATAAATCAAAGAAATGAATCGGAAATTATAAAACAAAATGAAAGGAAAAAAAAAAGAAGCAAAAGCAGTATGATCTGAAAAACAAAAAAAAGAAACAAAGGATTTGAATCCGACCAATTTTCAGTTAATAAACTAAAAGCTATGACCTTGTAGAGTTACTATTTTGTTACTGCAAATCAGTCAGTAACCATTACTGACAAACAAATATTTGAGTAAAAGCTTTGACTCCTTTTTCTGCCAGAAATAACATGTTTCTGACTGATTTTATCTTCTTCTTTTTTTCAACTGATGCTTTAGTCCAAATATATGCTTTTTGTTGTAGGGTTCCTCCAATTTGCTCACTACTTTGATCTGGCCTCTACCTTCAGTCAAGCAAGGTAGTTGCTTTCCTCATTTTTCTCCTTTTAATCGTTGATTAACCAGAATCAATTTTTCGATACTGGTCTTAGTCTAATCGTTGGAATATGTACAATCTTGTTATCTGCAATTTCAAAACAATGGTTGACATTGTGCTCATCTTTTGATTTAATTTTCAGGGAGTAATTTTTAAAACATCTAATAATAATAATAATAATTTACCCTAATTTATTGTTAGTTCTCGCGTAAACCATCAGAGCCTTGCTACATTTGCTTTTGCCATTGCACTTTCAAGTATTCTACAGAGAAGGAGAAAGATGAGAGACAGGTATACGTTGTCAATTGTGTATATCCTTGCCTTTTTTTTTTTTCCTTTTCATTTACAGGTCTAACGTAAAAAATCATCGTTGGCATTTGAGACTAATGGAGTTAGAATAAAAACTTAGGGTCTGTTTAGTAATTTGCTTAAGATAGCGTGATATAATATACGGTTTAATAGAGTAAAGTTTGATAAAATTTTGATATTATATAATATTTGGTGTAATACTATATAAGATAATACAACATAATTGTATAACACTATATAGAATAAAAATTAACCATTTTGACCCCAAAAAAACCCTTTATTAAAAATTAAACTATATTCATCCAAATTCAGCTTATTTTGTCAACTAAGAATTTGAACTCAACTCATATAAATTTACCTAAGATTATATATAAATGAATTATATAAGTTTGATGAGTAAAATGAGATTTTATAGTGTTTAAAAATATATTTAAAATAAAAATATATATAATACATACAATTATATATAATATTTAAATATTTACATTAGTTTATTTTTGAATGAGTTGTTTGTAAGCTAAATAGATTGAATATCAATTTTTTTAATTTCTAACTCATTTCAATGTTATATTTAAATTCACTCATTTAGAAAATGAAATAAGTTGTTAAACAAGTCAAAAGTTAAGTTCAGGTTAACATTAGAACCTACACGATCCTAGTGGCCACATTGCATATTGCGAAGCATGCTAATCAAATCGAATTTCTTATATAAATAACTTCTAAACCCAAATAAAAACAACATTCGAACATGCTGAGATCCAAATGATGCATGGAGGGAACTCCATGTAGCTGTGAAGCAAAACTGCATTAACTTGAGAGCTAGCCACCGAGAGAGGATCCATTCCTATACCAGGCCATGGCATTACTATTTGTTAGGCTTCAGAAGAGAAAGCTTAAACCACTAAACAAACATCAAGCTCAGCTGGTCAGAAAAATAAAGCAACCCCTACATATTGCTCATTTTCTCATACTATCATTAATGTTTGGAGGTGCTTTATCTCTACTAACACTTGGTACTCACTTATACGGATAAACCAAAACTTCTTGAATTGAGGCTACATTTTTAGCCAGCTTCTCTTCTCATATCGAGAAACAAATAGTTTTTTCAATAACTGAACTTTATAAGTTACCAAAAAGTTGCATACTTTAACCATAACGAGAACAAGCCCCTCACATCTAACGGCCAATCCCATTTAATTTTCAATTGTTTATTTTAGAGTAAATTACATATACATATATATATATATACATATACATATATATATATATTTGAATTTTACTAAAATTACACAAATCTCTCTTCTATTTTCAAAATATATTCAAATATCTCTTAACAAAACAAGGGAAATCCTCAGCAAGGTTGATCTAGGATCGACCATCATTGGAATGCGAGGATGACAACTGACGCAGGAAGGAGATATTGCAAATTGAGCTAAACCAGAGAAAGATAGGGATACAAAGATGAGCAACAATGATCACAATTACAATTGGCAACAACATTGACACCAATTGCTGAAGATAAGGTTGATAGCGACGATGATCGCAACTATTGTGCATGTAGGGTGCAATGGTGTTGAGAGAGAAAGAGCGCAATCGTGTAAGGGATGGGGTGGTAAAATTTTGAAAGGGGTTGGTACCTCAAAATCCAATCAAATCTAATCTCGCTTTGATTAAGTTAACTATTATTTTAATGTAAAAGAAAATTTTCATTAATACACTTATATACTATAGTAGTTGCATCAAATAATTAATTAATTCATAATACATTGTATTAGTTTATCTTATCAAGCCTAATACGGTATTTCAGACAAACCCTTAATGTCATTTTGTAAGTTGTAACCAAGAAAAACAAATGAATGAAAAGCCAATGCCAAGTAAAATTATCAAAATAGTACTTTTGTCTATATACAGACACTTGAGTATTGAATGGGATGGGTAGTATCCCACTTGGATCCAAACCCATAAAATTTGTTAAAAAAATCAACTACTTAGGCCCAAATTCAGATACACTTCTGTCCCTATATTCAGGTCCATGTAATTCAAAAGTAAAATAAAATAAAAGTTGCAAGCCTTCCAAATGGCAGTGGTCCAATAAAATACATTGCCAATAGCTATTTTGTAAATAAACAAGGAACGACATAATCAACCGTGAAAAGCAGAAGCAACACACATAAAGATCTCTTTTTATGTTGACAGAATCTACAATCCGAGAAAAACCACGATGGAAGACTAAATTGCTTAATAGAATAGGAAGGGATATATTGCGCATAAGGTACAGAAACTACAGAAACAGCAGTCAGACAGTAGCAAACACACTGGCATATTTAATTGAAGTATGAAACCCAAACTTGACTTAGCATCTGTCTATCTGGCAGTTAAAAGCCAATATTCAACTTTCTGAAGGTCCTCGTAATGTTTCAGGGCTCTCTCAACCAGAAATAAACCAAAAAGCATTCAACAAAGAGTCCAACAATACCCTAATTATCATAGTGCATATCCTCTCATGCTCAGTTAAATAGACAACTGCTTAAATGGACAGCCACATCAACCTGAAACAAAGGAATACATACACATCACCAACTGCAACTTCATAACTAAATTATATCAAAATAAAAATAGCCTAAAAATGGCTTAAACGGTAAATGAAAGCATTGCATCAGCTACTAAACAGAATTAATCCCAAAACCGAGGGGGAAAAAACTCACTAATAAATGGTCAATTTTTTTTTTCATTAATATCAGATCCACCCGTTTAAGCTTATTTGAATTGGAAAAACCGTTAAAGTAACCATGAAAATATAACCAACAAAACCACTTCAGTTGGTCCATTAGTAATCTTCACCGATAATTAGTTTTGACTAAAGTATTTCAAGATATAAAATAAAATAAATAGTAGTCAAATAAGTTAATAAATATTTATTCTGGTCAATTTTTTCCAATGCAGGAATGCAAAAAGCAGCTGTTTTTCCAGTTCCATTCTAGCCCTAGCAAGAATGTCACTACCAGTAAGAGCAATTGGTATACTTAATTTCTTCCTGAATGGAAGAGGGCCTTTCAAAACCCTTCTCTTATATTCCCATGAGCAGCTCACGCTTCAAAAAATAATCCTCAAATTCATTTCCTTTAATTTCTGTCACATCCGGGGGATACAATAATTTGAGCAGGTGAAGACAAACATAGATGTTAAGAAGAGAGGAAGTACAAAATGTTGAAGGATAGGAGATACTCATACCAGAGAGAATAAGTAAAAGCTTACAACAGAGCAAAAAAAAAAAACGAAAAGCCCTAGAAGACCAAACTTAAATGTTATAATTCAAAGATTTTTTTTTTTTTCGGGGGGCCTAAAAGAAGAAACTGAGTTAAGATGAGAGGAAGTACAAAATGTTGAAGGATAGGAAATATTCAGACCAGAGAGAACAAGTAAAAGCTCGAAACAGAACCCAAAAAAAAAAAAAAAACAACCAAAAGGCTAAAGACAAATCAGTGTAGAGAAGCTGTCCAATCTATTTGCATGTCTGAAATAGAGATTCCCTCAAAAAAGACCATGTGCAGAGCACCATAGAGAAATCCATAAACACAACTCTATACCATAACATAATTATAAGCCAAGAAATGCTCTTGAAGATGCAGGCATTACTCTCCAACCAGAAAAACCACAAAATCCTACAAAACATGCATTGCCACAAAGTACTAGGACACAAACTCTCTGAAATAATACTCAAGAGGCTATTCCAAAGGTCCCTCACTGCTAAACAACGAAGAAGTAAATGGGGCAAAGTTTCTAAATTGGTTTCTAAATCGGCTATGCAATACATTACACACGGCAGGAGAAATAGCTATATGGGACCATCGAATAGCATATTATTAGTGTTTATCGTTTTGAGTATTGCAGTCCAGACAAAGGATTTGACCTTAGAAGGAGCTTTAGAAAACGGCACGTTCTTATTCATATAGGTAGTAAAACAACACGCACCTTTCCTAAGCAATGGCTGGATTTTTTCAGATTATTCATCGGATAGCTATGGCTCAATTTCTCCGGACCCGTTCTTGGAGAAGCATGCGTCGTTGGTTAGTTATGGCTCGATTTCTCTGGACTCGTTCTTGGAGAAGCATGCGTCGTTGGTTAGCTATGGCTCGATTTCTCTGGACCCATTCTTGGAGAAGCATGCGTCGTCGGTTAGCTATGGCTCGATTTCTCTGAACCCGTTCTTGGAGAAGCATGCGTCGTCGGTTAGCTATGGTTTGATTTCCCTCGACCTGTTCTTGGAGAAGCAAGGGTTGTTGGATAGCCATGGCTTGATTTCTCTGGACCTGCTCTTGGAGAAGCCAGGTTTGCTGGATAGCTATGGCTCGATTTCCCTGGACCTGTTCTTGGAGAAGCAAGGGTTGCTGGATAGCTAAGGCTCGATTTCTCTGGACCCGTTCTTGGATAAGTAAGTGTTGTTGGATAGCTATGGCTTGATATCCCTGGACCTGTTCTTGGAGAAGAAAGGGTTGTTGGATAGCTATGGTTCGATTTATCTGGACCTGTTCTAGGACAAACACGGGTTGTTGGATAGCTATGGCTTGATTTCCCTGGACCAGTTCTTGGAGAAGCACGGGTTGTTGGATAGCTATGGCTTGATTTGTCTGGACCTGTTCTTGGAAAAACATGGGTTGTTGGATAGCTATGGCTTGATTCTGTTCTTGGAAAAACATGGGTTGTTGGATGGCTATGACTTGATTCCTCTGGACCTGTTCTGGGAGAAGCATGAGTCCTTGGATAGCTATGGGTCGATTTCTTTGGCGAGGCATGGATGGTTTGGGAGAGTCGTCACAGCCAAGGCAATTCCCCAACTCTTGGAATGTCACACCCCGCCAAAAGGAGATGCAACCGGCACGAAGTATGAGGTGAAACTTGTACGAATAAGCCTAACGTACAAACATAAATTAAACTGTCTCGTCGCATAGCCTAAGGATAAATAAGAAGCATTTTAACTAGTAGACACTTCAGTTTTAAGTTTCAATAGTAGAGTCAAAACATTTGATTTCATAACCAAATTTACCTTGATTTTTTTTTTTTGGGTAAAAATTTTAGTAGAATATCCCCTAGCATATTCCAAAATTTCCACGAGTTAGAAATTCAATGATACAAATAAAAGAGCTCCACTCTTTGATTAATACTATGCTAGCTAGATAACAAATCATTCAAGTATAACAATAGCATTATTAAAAGAATCAATGCTAAGATCAGATGAATCCAGGGATGGGTTGTAAGGCGTAGAAAATATAAACACTACAGACTTGGCGGCCACTAGCTTCTTCTTCTTCTGCAAGCACCGTTGACCATAGAATCTCCTGACAAAGCAAGGGAAACCCTCAGCAAGGTTGACCTAGGATTGACCATCATTTGAATGCGAGGATGACAGCAAGGAAGGGCAGTGTGGAGAGATCTGGCAAAATGATTAAATGAGCTAAACCAAAGAAAGAGACGAATACAAGATGAACAACAATGATACATTTACAATCCGCGGCATTGATGGCAATTACCAAGGATAAGTTTGGCAACAACTGGCGATGGCAACTACTTTGCAGGTAGAGTGCGCTGGTGTGAGGGAAAGAATGGGAAAATTTTGAAAGGGATTGATACATTAAAATCCAATCAAATATAATCCCACGTCCAAAGACTTGATTAAGTTACCTATTATTTTAATATATAAAAAAAGTTTGACAGATACATTTATAAAATATAGTACTTGTACCAAATAACTAATAAATTCATACTAGTATTAACTTATCAAACTTAATATGATGAGTCAAACAAACCCTTGTTGCCTGTTTGTTTCACTGAATTATGTGGTAGAGAAAGGAAAAGAGATTGCATTAGTGAATGTAT
Organism: Erythrophleum fordii; assembly: GCA_032878935.1. NCBI lineage: Eukaryota > Viridiplantae > Streptophyta > Magnoliopsida > Fabales > Fabaceae > Erythrophleum > Erythrophleum fordii. The sequence goes on from JAVQMF010000021.1 coordinate 1,187,878, forward strand.
TTATCTCAACCATGTTTGGTGTGGCTTTAAAAGGAAATTGAACAGTTTGACATTTACATGTTTGGTTGGACGATATATTGAAGGCAGAAATGGTAAATGATTATATATTGCCCCTGGCCCAAAAAAATTAAGGTGTCAAGAAAAAAAATCGTTTCTCTCCCATTTTGTCAAAGAAAGCAAACGCAAGGTTTTCTGAAGGTGTTCTACAGCTCGTTCCTCTGCGGTAGCGTCGGCATTATTGTCCTCCAACCCCAAGGTTTGAGATTTACCAGACCCAGCAAAGGCACATATTGCCCCTGGTCGTTCGGATACGGAACGGGTAGAAAATCTATAATGCTCTCTCGCAAGGTTAGGGCACACAGAACTTGGAAGCAAGACTGACGATTGCCTCTAAAGCGTTTCCATTCACCTTGGCCAGTACTCTCTCCCATAGGGGTACACCACTTTCTTGCATTTTCTTCTGAAAGTTGAATAACATGTACATGGGTTTATTTTGTCTCCCCAAATTGGGACGGGTGAGGATAAGGTTATCGCGACAGGAACATTGAGATGGGGAAAGGAATTTGTGTGCTATGGAAACCATCTCCAGTCAAGGGAAGTGCAAATAACAGGGTGGAAAACTAGCTACCGACCTGTTTCAGAAATGGGGATCACAACACGAGCTTGGACTGCGGCTAGGAACAGTGCAACCGCTGGGGAAAGGTCTTTGCAGCGATTGATAACAGTAAATGAGGCAAACGCTTCGGATGACACACGATGGAGGAGGCTCATACTCTCTAGGAGTGCCTCCTAGCGGAAAAGTCCTAAAATAAAGGGCAAAAATGACATCGTGCCAAATTAGATCGAAAAACAATTCTTCTTCACGGGCTACAGTCAAAAGGGATCCATTTACTGACTTTAACAATAGAATGCACAACTAACCAAACGCGATTTTGCAACAGAATGCATTGCAATCTCCCTCAACGTTAAGCAACCAAACGGGCCGTTAATGTGGTTTTGTAAGTTGCAACCCAAAAAAAAAAAAAAGAATGAAAAGCCAATGCGAAGTGAACAAATCAAAATAGTACTTTTGCCTGTATACAGACACTTGAGTATAGAATGGGATGGGTAGTCTCCCACTTGGACCCAAACCCATAAAATTTGTTAAAAAAACTACTTAGGCCCAAATCCAGAAGCATTTTTGTCCCTATACTCAGGTCTATGCAATCAAGGAAAAAATAAAATAAAATTTGTAAGCCTTCCAAATGGCAGTGGTCCAATAAAATACATTGCCATTAGCTATTTTGTAGATAAACAAGGAACAACATAATCAACCGGGAAAAGCAGAAGCAAAAGATATAAAGATCTCTTTTTATGATGACAGAGTCTACAACCTGAGAAAAACCACAATGGCGGACTAGATTGCTTAATAGAATAGGAAGGGATGTATTGGGCACAAGGTACATCCCAAAACAGATCCAAAAACAGAAAAAATAAAACTACTGAAACAGCAGTTAGTAGCAAACACATTGGCAAATGCAATTGGAGGAAAAAACCCAAACTTGACCCAGCATCTGTCTATCTGGCAGTTAAAAGCCAACATTCAACTTTGAGGGTCCTAGTAATGTTTCAGGGCTCTCTCAACCAGAAATAAACCCAAAAGCACCCAACAATACCCTTATTATCATATTGCATATCCTCTCATGCTCAGCTAAATAGACAGCTGCTTAAATGGACAGCCACATCAACCTGAAACAAAGGAATGCATACACATCACCAACTGCAACTTCATAACTAAATTATGTCAGAACAAATCTAGCCTAACAATGGCTTAAACAGTAAATGAAAGCATTGCATCAGCTACTAAACAGAATTAATCTCAAAACTGAGGGGGGGAACCTAACTGATAAATGGTCAGTTTTTCTTTTCCCTTTTCATTAATATCATTTATTAATTATCAAGTCCACCCATGTAAGCTTATTTAAATTGGAAAAACCATTAAAGTAACAGCGAACATATAACCAACAAAACCACTTCATTTGGCCAATCAGTAATCTTCACCAATAATCAGTTTTGACTAAAGTTTTTGCAGATATAAAACAAAATAAATAGCGGTCAAATAAGTTAATAAATATTTATTCTTTACCAAAGCAGGATCAAATCACAGGACACGACACCAAAATCTTTACGTGAGAATATTTTAATTGTTTTACACAATCAACTTTAAACAAATAAAAATGCAGATTCATTTACACCTTCAAGTCAAAAACCCAGAGTAATCAAGAACCAGACTTCACATAAGAAATATAAAAGAACTCAGACACTCACCATTGCTACCGACCACAATTGCGAACACACCTCCGATATTTACCACTAATCACTGGCAATAAATTGCCTGATCAATGTGTGGCGGGATTTGCTTTATTTCAGTGCCAAGTTCTTGTTCGATCCTATATCTGAAGAAAGAAAGATAAAACACATTACAAACCTACGCCAAGTATTTTGAACACATGTAACTATTAAATTACATACAAATTAAAGCGGTCCTCATAAGTGATCAAGTTCACAGCTAAACCAAGGTGCCCAAACCTCCCCGATCGACCAACCTGCATGAGAGCAGAACATACATAAGAATGCTTGTACTGAAAATTGGCACCAAGGCAAACACATCATAGGCAGGGAAGATGGAAGACATCAAACATACCCTATGCAGATAAGTTTCTGAATTCTTTGGAAAATCAAAATTAATGACGACATTGACTGCTTGAATGTCTATTCCTCTAGTAAAAAGATCTGTCATTGTTTCCAAACAAGGAATAAAATAGAGAAATTAAAATATTAGGATTATATATCAAAAAAAGTCCAACCACAGGACCAATGAAGCATGTAATAATTCACAGCATACATTGAAACAGAAAACATATAACGTGAATCATTACTAACATTATAAAAAGAAAAAAGGATTGAGCTATAACCAAAATGTCATCACTTAATCAAACTATTCGAATTCAAACCAAAGGAAACAAGGACCAAAAACCATTACATACATAAACCAGTCATACTGGTAAAATCAGCATTACAAATAGGGATGGCAATTTGGCACATGACCCACAACCCACCCAGTTCATCCACCTCTTTGTTCAACCAGACCCAATTGATTGAGAAAATGAACTTAGAAAGCAGAGTTAGAAAGGTTCCACCTTCCTAAATGGCAGTTAATGGGTGTTCATTGAATCTGCCAACAGAGTGTGTGTGTGTGTGTGTGTGTGTGTGTCTTTTTTTAAAATATAAACCTCTGATAATGGCAATGATGCACAGGTACTTCATGGGGAGACAAATTTCTCCCGCAAATGACTACCCCAATGAGCAAGAAGTTGAAAAACAAATGAGTGCACTGTACACCATTGCCATTTTATTTTGGGTTTATGCAATGTCATCTTTCAACGAAACAGGAAAATTTTGACACCATTATCTTTATATGGGCCACAATAATACCCATCTCCGTGGTCATCTTTACACTTCCCAAATCAAATACAAATTGCCTTCCTCCCTCCCCCACTCCCCATTCTGTTGGCTAAGATTTCCAGATTTGCAAATTATAAGGGTCTCAAATAATTTACTAAAAAAATTCATTTACCTGATTCTGGAATATTTTTTAGGTATTATGTTGTCATATTTTTTTCTCACACTACAAACAGTTATTGACATAACCACCTGAATTTAAGACGAAAAATTATTAAATATGGCCCTTTGAACTCAAATACATTTATGTTTGACAGATCTTACTCCATTCTTAGGTTTAAAAACAAGAACAGAATGTTGTTTGATTTACAATATGTCAACTAATGAATAACATTCATATAATGTGCAGAGTGGACAGATGGGGTGTCCACTAGATGGGTATCGGATAGATTCCATTTTTGTTTAGCTTTTTAATGGATTCCAAATCAAAAAATAAATCACATTTAATCCACCCAACAAAATTACATAACCTGTCCAAACCACCTGATTGCCACCATTAATCAAAAGAAACTCAGAAACACTTGCAATGCATACTTATATCTATGTATCTACAAACAAGAGAAAGAGGGAGTGCAGAAGTGCCAGCACCATACCAGTACAAACAAGATTCCTACATGCACCATTGCGGAAATCATGAAATACTCTATTGCGGTGGTCTTGCAACATCTTTGCATGAATATAGAAACATGAATACCCAAGTTCGGTGATTTTCTTGGCAAGGAGTTCAACTCGATTCACTGAATTGCAGAAGATAATTGACTGGTTTATTTGCAGCTGGAATAAAAGCCAATATCATTATTATATTCATAGTTGAAAAAGAAGTAAAAATCAATGGTATTTTGATAAAGATAAATCAAACCTTAGAGAAAAGAGTATTCAAGCAGTGGACTTTCTGTCTCTCTTCCACAAACGCATAAAATTGCGTGATACCTTTCAAAGTCAGCTCATCCATAAGGTTAATAACATAAGGCTTTTGAAGATATCTATCTTTAAAGTCCTTGACAGTGACAGGAAATGTGGCTGAAAACATCAGGATTTGACGATTTATAGGCAGGAAATGAATTAACTGCTCTACCGAAGGCTGGAATTCAGGGGACAGGAGCTTATCAGCCTGCGATACATAAAATATTAAAATCCTCATATTGATAGATAATTGTTTCTGTTAAGAGACACTAATGTTTATAGGTTGCACAAAATAAACATGCAGAAGGATAGGAGGAAAAATATGCTCTGCTCAACATAAATCAGTGATGCAGCAAGTAGAGGCATTGCTTTGACTTACCATCTCAACAGTGTAATGATAGTGTGATACATATTCATAATCCTATCATATCAGTCAAAGACTGTAGAAACATAGACAGTCATCACCACAATATTTTATTTTAATATCAGAACATTTTTCTTCTCACTTTCATATTCCCAAATCTCTTTGAACATCCAAATTTTCAAAAAGTTCTAGAACCTTGTCAGCCAGATACCATACATTTTTAATTTTCATGTGAAATGTATTTACCTCATCCATAACAAGCATAGTACAATCTTTCAAAACACAAATACCCTTCTTTGCAAGATCTAATATTCGTCCTGGTGTTCCAACCAGTAAATGAACTGGCTGATATAACCGCATGATATCATCCTTCAGGCTGGTACCACCTGTTGTAACCATAACTTGAATTTTCAAATGCTTTCCCAACTCTTTGCACACTTGAGATGTTTGCAAAGCCAATTCTCGTGTTGGGACCAGTATAACAACTGCATTAGACATCATATTATAGGTGAATAGATGAAATATGACAGCAGACAAGAACCTACAGTAAATGCTCATTCATTTATAAACTGACCATGAAAGTAAAATAGTAAGAGTTGAGTCACAAATCAACAATGCCACTAGTCATCTGCCATAATAATTTTCAACTAACTTGGCAACAAAATTTATTTGCATAATCTTCCATGTCTAAAATAACTTCACAAGAGCAATATCAACTTTCAACTAGAAAAAAAATTGTTCAAAGAAAATTTAGATTAATATTCTTAAAACACCATCAATTTAAGGAACAAAATGTTCTCAATGCCATAGTTTCTTCCTGCACTAAATGCTAATACAGAAAATAATTTGATGTTCTCCGAATTCAAGCTTGTTCTCTGAGAACTATCTACAACATGATATCTCTAAACTAGTTAAGCCACATTTATTTTACAAATTCCTTTTCCTTCTCCGCCACCGCCCCCCCTTCTTCTTCTTCTTCTTCTTCTTCTTCTTCTTTTTCTTTTTTTTTTTTTTTTTGGGTTTCTGTTTAAGAGAAGGACACTGTCTTTCTGACAAAATGGCAAAGGATCATCGCTAACATGAAATGTAGAATCAGCAGTAGGCTACAAGAAGGGGTCATGGAAATGTGACATTATTAAACATAATCCTTTCAACCAAACTTCTTATATTTTGTAAAAGGTTAAAGTTACATAGAGGAAATCAAACCTTGAATAACATTGTTATCCTGGTCAATTTTTTCCAATGCAGGAATGCAAAAGGCAGCTGTTTTTCCAGTTCCATTCTTAGCCCTAGCAAGAATGTCACTACCAGTAAGAGCAATTGGTATACTTTCTTCCTGAATAGGAGAAGGCCTTTCAAAACCCTTCTCATATATTCCCATAAGCAGCTCACGCTTCAAAAAATAGTCCTCAAACTCATTTCCCTTAGTTGCTGTCACATCCTGGGGATAAAATAATATGAGCAGGTGAAGACAAACATAAATGTTATAATTCATGGATTTTCCTTTTTTTTTTTTGTTGGTTTTTTTGGGATAAAAGAAGAGACTGAATTAAGAAAAGAGAAAGTACAAAATGTTGAAGGGCAGGAAATACTCAGACCAGAGAGAATAAGTAAAAGCTCAAAAAGAACAAAAAAACCAAAAGCCCTAAAAGACCAACTTAAGTGTTATAATTCAAAGTTTTTTTTTTTTTTGGGGGGGGGGGGGGGAAGGGGACGGGGGGATAGAAGAGGAAACTGACTTAAGAAAGAAGGAAGTACAAAATGTTGAAGGATAGAAAATACTCAGACCAGAGAAAACAAGAAAAACCTCAAAAAAGCCAAAAGCCCTAAATAACTAATCAGTATAGAAGACCTGTCCAATCTATTTGCATGTCTGAAATAGAGATTCCCTTAAAAAGACCATGTACAGAGCATCAAAGAGAAGGCATAAACATAACTTTATCTCATAACATATTTATAGGCGAAAAATGCCCTTCAAGATGCAGCAGACATTACTCCAACCAGAAAAACTACAATTTCTGTGTACAAATTATGTGGACAATTGGACAAATTCTGTACACAAAGACCACGTACAATTATATGATTCATTAGTCCTTTTGAGTGGACAATTGGATATTGAAAATACTGTGTAAATATGAAGAACCATAACCAAACATGATAATCTAGAACTTTAGAAGGATAAAGGATCACCTTCATCCATAATAAATAAAACTAAAAACAAAAATATCATAAATTGTGAAACCAGATGATACCCACTGGTTACAAGCAGTGTAGTCAAAGGTGCTCACCTTAGTGCCTAAGGCACTGAGGCAAGGTCCTGAAGAGGTTCAGCACCTCTTGCACCATGAGAGGGTGCTTTTTTCCTTCATTGAAGGCATGTACTTTAGGCGCTTGAGAGCAAAAGTGTGGTGGAAAGAGAATGGACAGGCTTAGAAGGCCAGCCCAAGTATTTTAAAACAGTAAAACTTCATTAAGGATAGGAAAACTATAAAAACCAGGCCAATAGCTAATGAGTAATAGAGTAAAATAATTATTCTCAGTTAAAAATATTATTTATGCTATTAGTTTTTAGGGTTTTAAAAGTTCACTTAATATTATTATGAGTTATGACTAAATGATTATTATGCTTGAATGTGATATTAGTGACTTAATTAGAGCATTGGATAATTATTATGACTTATGACTTGATAATTATTATGTTTGAATCATAGTTATCGAAAACGTTCGATTTGCAATTCAAGTCGCATGGATCGATACGATTCAATTGGCCAACGATATAAATAGGTGTTTGAATCGGTATATGACTTGAATCGTGCGTCTAAATCGCATGAATTGCATGGATCAAGCCGGAAACGACAATTCAAAAGCTTTCGACGATTCAGAAGCTTGTCTTACGTTAGGTCATGAAGTCGAGTCCTTCGTGACCCGACATGAACCGCTGAAGGAAGAAGATGCTACTGTTCTTTCTCTTTGTAAATGCCTGGCAGAATCATGTTTCAGTAGCCTGTTCTGCACGTGATGCTTCACGTGATTTATCTGCCTAAGATCAGCCTTCATGTGATTGTACAGATGAATGGACTGCTAAAGAGCAATTTAACTTTTGTTTGGGATTTGTGATTTTTATTAAATAAAAAAGTCCTTCGCTTCTGTTTAAACTTAATTAAAAAATTAAAATTGCATATCCTGAAGGCTGCAACTTTTAATCAGATAAAATAATAAACTGAAAATTGAAATATCTCATCTTTTTTGGTTAAAAATTTTAATTTATCCTAAAGCCTGCCACCTTAAATTTGATAAAATGATAAATAAAAAATTAAAATCTCTTATCTTTTTTGGTTAAAAGTTTTAAACTTATCAAATTAAAAAACTAATATCTCTTATCTTTTTTTAATTAGAAATCTACAATTTTAAATTTAATTAAATAAAAATTGATATATCTTATCTTTTTTCAATTAAAATTTTGCTGTTACATCTAATTAAGGATTTGCAATTTTTTTTAAATAAAAAATTCCATAATAATTTAATTTAAACTGAATTGAATTTAAAAAAATCAAAAATTCATATCTCTTAGATTGCAACTTAATGAAATACTAAATTAAAAAATAATATCTCTTATTTTTTTTAATTAAAAGTTTGCAACTTTAAACTTAAATAAAAACTAATATGCCTTATCCTTATCCTTTTTTAATTAGAATTTTGTTGTTACATGAAACTAAAACTGTCACCTACTCACCTATATATATATCTATGGACAAAAGCTTTTTTGACCTCAATCATAAAGTTGGTTTCAAGAAACAATATTTTCTTGTGCCAAGTAACATTCTTTAGCCTCAAGCAACATTCTCTTCCTTCCCGTGGGCTAGTGTTAGATGAGAAAAAATATTATTATTATTATTAAATTTTTTTAGCTTTATTTTCAATTATTTTTTAATTCTTATTTTTTTTTTCTTATAGATTAAGTTATGGCTCCTAGAAAAAGGTGAAAAAAGATATAGCTTGGGATCACTGCAAGTCTCTTGAAACTTGGTTACATGTTAAATGTAATTATTGTCCCAAAACTGTATGGAGAGGAGCATTTAGACTTTAGAGTAAAAGATCATTTAGCCAGAACATATAAGGAAGTTGCACCTTATGAACAAGTGTCGGAAGAAGTAAAAAATTTATTTAAAAAAATCTTAGATGATATAAATAAGGATGATGATCTTATTGGGTATTTCGATGATAAAGAAATCCAAGAACATGAGTCACAAAAAAAAAAGATCCATGGAAGCTTTTGTAATGAAAGGAAAAGGGGGAAGTGGTTCTTCTAGTTCTTCTAAGAATATGAAGCAACCAACTATAAATCCTATAGTGAAGGATAGAGATCGAGTGGTTAGGGATATCTATAGATGTATATATAGCAATGCATTACCATTTAATTTGGTAAAGAGTCCTTATTTTATTAATATGGTGAAATCTATCAGTAAATATGGTAGAGATTTGAAACCACCTATTTATAATGAAGTGAGTCTCTTTTTTTAAAAAAGAGGTTGATTTTGTCCATGATAATTTGGAGAAATATAAACTTGAATGGAAGAAAACCGGTTGCATATTGATGTCAAATGGCTGGACCGATAGAAAGGGTAGATCTCTCACTAACTTTCTTGTTAATAGTCCTGAAGGGACTGTTCTTATAAAATTTATTGACACTAGTAGTTTCATCAAAGATGCTGAAAAAATGTTTGAATTACTAGATAACATGGTAATGGAAATTGGGAGGAAAATATGGTCCAAATAGTAAGAAATAGTGCTTCAGCTCTTGTCTTTGCTGGACACAAATTGATGGACAAAAGGAAACAACTTTCTTGGTCACCTTGTGCAGCCCATTGTATTGATTTGATTTTAGAAGATATTGATGGCCTCACAGTATTCCATAATACCATTGGAAAGACAAAAAGAATTACAACGTTTATTTATAGGTATATTTGGGTACTTAATTTGTATAGAAGCTATTCGAAAGGTAAAGAGTTAGCTAAGCCAACAATAACGAGATTTGCCACCTCATATTTAACAATGAAGTCTATTTTGGATCAAAATATTGTGCTACGATCTATGTTTGCATCAGAAAAATGGGCCAAAAGTGCTTATGCATCTAGGAGTGAAGCTAAAATTGTAGAAGACATTATTTTAGCAAATTCAAAGTTTTGGAAGTCTATAAAGTATTGCTTGAACTGTGTGTCTCCTTCGGTTAAAGTTCTTAGACTTGTGGATGGTGATGCAAAGCTGGTGATGGGATACATTTATGAGGCTATGGATAGAGCAAAGGAAAAAATAGCAAAAAACTTTAATAATGTGGAAAGTAGATATAAACAAATCTGGCAAATCATAGACAAATGTTAGGATTATCAACTTCATAAGCCACTTCACGTAGCGATATATTTTCTTAATCCTAAGTTTTTCTTTCCATAAACAATATATATTTTTATGTAATATAATTACTTTATATTTTAATTAAAATTATATCTTACATTAACTTTATATTTTCACAAGTTCCATTATCTTCCAAACTTTAACCCAAATATTAAGGTAAAGGTTGGATTGTACCAAACATTGGAGAAAATGTAACCTAATATTAGAGCAAAGTCAAAATTGATTGCCAAATAGAGAAATTTGATAAAGCAGAGGGACTCTTTGGATACAGTTTAACAATCGCAACAAGAGAAAAGAAATAACCTAGTAATTATTCATCTAATAACATCATTTATTATTTATTTTAAAAATCATATAAATTAATTAAGTAATTAATCAAGTATTTATATTTTTTTTCTTTTTTCTTTTTTTTTTTGGCTAGCTTTATGGTGATATAGCTTTGGAGAAGAGTGCAAAGAGCTAAAATCTCTTGCCATTCGCATCTTAAGTCTCACTTGTAGTGCTACAAGTTGTGAGAGGAATTAGAGTGTGTTTGATCATATCCATTCTAAGAGAATAAACTACTTAGAGCAACAAAGGTTGAACGCTCTTGTATTTGTTAAATACAATCTTCAACTTGAGATTAGACAAAGGCAAAAGGCGATACATATGATCCTATTTGCTTATTAGATCTCGAATCAGATGATGAATGGATTACTAAACAAGAGGAGCCTCCCCTAATGGAAGGGAACTCTCGCATGGATGTCCAAGAGTGTTTCAAGATTGATGAAGGAGATCCAAGTAAAAAGAGAAAGTGAGGTACATTAATTGCACTTGCAATTTTAAACCTCTTTTTGTAATTCTTAAATTTTTTTTTTTCATTTAGTTACTTACATTTGTTTAATTTTAGGACCACAAAAACTTAATGCCAACAAAAATGATAAAGGAAAAGGCATTCAGTACAAGATAATATTGAAAAAGACATTGGAGATGATGGTGATACAGAAGAAGAAGAAGAAAAAGAAAGAATAGTCATGTTGGATGATGACAAAGATAATAGTGATAGTGATGATATTAGTCTTGAAGACTAGAAGGATCATTAGTTTTGAACTTAGTTATTTATGATTTTTTTTCCTTATTTATTAACTTATAAAACATCTTATTACTTCCTTATGATTTCATTTTATAAGACGTGTGGTTAAATTTTTATCAATTCCTAGGTTAAAATTATTATGTGAGCAAATTTTAGTGATATATGTTTTTTATATAATATATTTCTAATTACATTTTTAAATCATATGATTCGATATGATTTACAATTCACGATTCGAAAATCAGTCGCCCAATTCATGATTTGAGTAGCGATTTGATAACTATGGTTTGAATAGTTAATTTATATGTCAAATGCTGCTACAAACTTAACATTTATTTATTTTGTTTATATGGCATAGTTTTAGCATTATAGCGCCTTGCTTCACTTGGACTTGCGCTTTTTTAGTGCTTCTTCCCTAAGGCGTTTTAGGGGTCTAGTGCCTTAAAGGCATTTTTTACCTATGACTACCTTGGTTAAAAGGAGAACAATCCCACACACCTCATGCATTTTTAGACTTTTACCAAAGTATAAATATGTGAAGTAGTTCATAGGTTGTACAAGTATAATTGCACTCCACATTACTACCCAGCAGCCTCTCAAGTGCTTCATGGAAACACAGATCAACCTAGTTCTCATTTAAGCTGTGTCACAGATTCAACTGCAACAAACATTTACAATACAGGGTAATATGTGAAATGAGAACTTCATCCACAATGGATTTAAATGCACTTTTTTAATGCTTCTTGGCTAAGGTGTTTTAGGGGTCTAGTGCCTAAGGCAATTTTCACCTATGACTACGTTGGTTAAAAGGAGTACATTCCCCGCACATCTCCTGCATTTTTAGACTTTTACCAAAGTATAAATATGTGTAGTAGTTCATAGGTTGTACAAGCATAATTGCACACCACATTACTACCCAACAGCATCTCAAGTGCTTAATGGAAACTCGGATTAACCTAGTTCTCATTTAAGCTGTGTCGCAGATTCAACTACAACAAATATTTACAATGCATAGTAATATGAGAAACGACAACTCTATCCAAGATGGATTTAAATGAAATAGCAAGAAATTAGGAGCATCACACTTAAGGTGTACACTCCAACAATCTCAAACAAAATGAACAATCAAAAGTGCACTCAATATAACCATTCACTGGAAACATAAGATAATAGTTATCTACAAGCATACCTCTGTTTTATAGCGTGTATCAGGTGGTGGTATCTTTAGCCTCGCCTTCCAATCTTGTGAACTAACAAGAAAAAAATAAATGTGGATGCTATTAAAATACAGTTTTTCTTTTGACCTAAAGTCCTAAACCACTTAAAAAAATTCATGCAACAGTGATGGAGTAATGACAAATATTTGGAGCAGTTAGTCAGATAAGTAAAGTTTCCAGTGTTCCCAAATTCCAATCTTTCCATACCATTAAAACTTTGGAAATGGTGGGCATTAGGTTTGACCATGTAAAATTAAAATATTAACTCAAATTTGCATTTAAGCATAAACATTTGCAAAGACAAAATATATGTGATCTAAAAGCCAACAAGTCAAACCCTAGTGAGTAGACAAAAGAGAAGGAGAGAGAGAGAGAGAGAGAGAGAGAGAGAGAGAGAGACTAGAACCAATACAAAACAGCAATCAAGTATTTCATTTTAGTCCTTAAATTTGTATATTCAAGACCATTGCAGAACCATCCCAACTTCTTAAAAACAATAAAATCTTACAAAATTCTTGACTGTATGAAACATGTTCTTATCCCTCAAGTAAGGTTCAGTCTTCACCAGATAGAAAAGAAAAGAAAACCTAGTAAGTGTTTACACATTATCAAGACTATCACATGAAATTAAAGTTATTAGACTCAATGTCTGCACCACCAAAACAAGGAAACTAGGGAAGAATTCACTCAACGGTATCAGAGTTACAGAGATATTACAATAAATACAAAATATTCATCTTATTTTTCCGTCCCTTCTCTCTGTTACTCTTAAACACTCAACCACTCACTCGATCATCCAGTTAAAAATATTGAAAAACATTCATGCCGAGTCCTAACTATTCCAATTCCCCAAATTCAGCAAATCACACACTTCCAGCATCAACCTTACCACCAGAAAAGCTTGCACTTCATAAGCCCATCAAGATGCATATAGTCGAACATGCCAAAAATAAGTCGCTTAAAGAAATGCACCTTGGGTCAACGGCTTCAGACTGGACAGTCTTCTCAACCTCGTCAACAACATTGAAATCAGCAGCACCCAACTGCGTCCTTCTCAGCCACTGTTGTTGTTGGTGGTGGTTGTGGTGGTGATGATAATGATGCTGCTGCTGCTGTTGTTGATGCTGCTGATACTGCTGTTGTTGATGATGCTGCGGTCCCAAATGCCTCTGCACGTACTGTTGTTGAAAAGGGGCCCTCGGCTGAAACGCAGCGTTCGAATCGACACCTCCTCCTCGGCCTACGCCAATCCCGGGTGGGTATCTTGCTCTATTGTTCATTCCACCGATTCAAAAAAAGCAAAAGCCACTAAAATGTCTACCAGAACAATGTACAAAGCGTCAAAAAGTCTACCAATTACGAAATGAAGCTAGGGTTTCTGGGTGGCAAACTGAAGGCAGCCAACAAATGCTTCTAGAAATGGCTTGCAATTGACCCTAAACCTACCAAAAATCTAAGAAGAAAATCTGAAATTTGAGGGTATTATACAAAGCTATGAGGGCCCAAAAATGGCTAGGGTTTTCTTCTAGGATGGAAGAGGGAAACCGAAAATTGGGAGTAAAAATCATTAGGGATTTTGTAAAGATATACAGCAAAACAAGTGTTAGAAAAGAAAGCTTTTGGGAGGGATTTCTTTAACTGGGAGGGATTTTTGAAACCAAGAAATCGACGAGAGAAAGTGGTCTGCCTGATTTTCTTCCTTCAGCGCTTGTTCGTTTTGATTGGCTTAAAGTAGGAGGAAGCCGAAGGGAAGATGGCGAAAACTTTGCCCAAATAAACCAAAGCTAAAAGGCTCAAGTAATAAAAAAATTTTAAAAAATAAAAATAAAACTAAGATTTCAAGTTAAGAGTCAAAAACCTAAATTTATATTAAAAAGAAATGATACTAAAATTTAAAAAAAAAATAAAGAAACTAATACTCTACATTAAGAATCTGTATATTTTTAAAAGATTTTGACCAAGTGCATTTAATGCAGCTCAACCTGAACGACCTTCTTTTTAGTACCAATAAACTCTCACCACGTGTACTAACAGATCCACCAATTTTGCTTCCATCCCATTTCTTTCCTTTTCGTTCGTTGTATACTAGGAAACGAAACCTTTTCTTACGTGTTGATCACATCGTACAATTGGTTCATGCATTCACATAATTATTAAAAAAATTTACATTCAACGACGAAATCTTATAAAATTTATAATAAAAAATTTTTAAAAATTAAAATTATTCTTAAAAATTATAATTATTATTAAATTTTAAAAATTTATTATTAAATGTAAGAAAATTATATTTATAATTTTTTAAAACTTAATAATAATTTTTAAACTTAATAATAAGTTTTTAAAAATTAATAATTATTATGATTTTTAAAAATAATTTCAATTTTTAAGATTTTTTTATTATAAATTTTACTTCATGTTTTCTCGATTCCCTATCATCGGTTGCTCTGTGCATGCTATCATGTCGGTTCTGCTCGACATGGCAATGCTTCGTGTTTCTGTGTATTATCTCAGTTTTTATTGCACCGTTGATTTTTCCAATGGCATTCGCATGCTTATCCAACTAGCTTCCTTTCGCTTATATGTACACAATTCACGCTGTTCAATTTTGCCCCGTTCCTTTCATTTTTGGTTGTCCGTCGTTCTTTTCACTCTACCGTTCGATAGATAGGTTGCAGCTATGATCCAATGAAGGATATGTCACCCCTTTGTGAAAATTGGAGGATGAAGGCCAGGGTGATTCATATGTACTTAATGCTGGGTTTTAACCTACTTGAAGAAATCTACAGCATTGAGATCGTTGTTGAAGATGATAAGGTTGGTTCTGTTTTTTGTCTTCTCTTCATTTGTATTACTTATTCGTTTTATGAATCTGTTCATACGTATTTATAATAACCCGAATTAAAAAATATAATGAAAAAGAAAAAAATATATAAAATTTATGTTAATTCTTTTATTCTAAATTTCTCATCTTTCTTTTCTATTGCCTCTTCCTTCCCTTATGTAGTTTCCACGCTTACCTTTCTCCAAAACTCCGTTGTGTCTGTGGGCCTGAAGGAGGCGTTTTCATTTTGTCTTTATCCTATTAAGAAGTTAGCACGTGAGCGCCACCACTCGAGCGTATCTTTCCTTTTTTTTTTTTTTTTTACTTCATATTATCTTTCATTCTTCGTTCCTTTCGAAGTTTTTTATGTGAAGATAAACATCAGTTTGCAGTCGGAAAATCTAAAGAATAAAAAAGTAATTTTATAAATATAAAAAAGAATTTTTATATTTTTATTGTGATTTAAATTTAAAATAGATATTATTACATAATGATAGATAATAATTAAAAATAATAATAAATATTTGCACACAATATAAAGAAAATCCATCCAAACAAACAGGTGGAGTGTTCTAACCTTGAGATCCCACTTTACTATTTTTTTCTCTCCTCCTTCTTTCTTTTAAATTTACAATCTTGCTCATGCTCTAGGACCCAAGTGCAAATTTGTATTATATTGTATTTCTAAGCCTTGCTTTTTCCAAAATTGCTATGTGGTTCCTTTTCTTTTTTCTTTTTTTTTAACTTCAGTAGAACATGCGGAAGTCTCTTGTAAATTTTCCTGAAGCTTCTTGCTCTGTCTTCATTCCTCCTGCTTGTTAGTTCAACCATGAGAACCTTCTTCGTCTCTTTTCTCTCGCGTGAATCCCTAGCTTCCCTTTGTGCATTGCTTCATTTAACTCGTGATAGCAAGGTCACCAGAACCTGTAGCCAGAATTCCTCCACTTTTCTGATTCGTTTATGAGCATTGCTGCCCATTCCTCCGCCATTGATGCTAGCTTGGGGTTGTGGTGTTCTAGCAGCAAGTTAGTTCTCCTGCTTTCTTAATTTTTTTGCATTAAACCTTCGATCAGTTCGTTAATGTTATCCTAAAAGTTCCAATAGCTTTTACTTGATCTTTCTTAACCCGTTTCGTCTGGCTCGTGCAAGTGAAGAAGAAGGATTCTTAAGTTCTCTTCTATGTTCAGCCTTCTCCAACCGTGTTGGGAGTAACTTTCAGCTTCCGCAACTTCCTTCCATGCTTGGACACTTCCTCACCCGATTGTTCCCCAGTTTCAGCGAGCTATGTGAGTGTTGTGGCTAGTTAGCAACTAGAACCCTGGGAATTTTCTTCAGCTTAGTAAAACCCTCACTCACCATCTTTTCAATACCAATTGTTTAATTCTTTACTGTTCATTGATTCTGAAAATTTCAGTGATTCACTCTTCTCCTTTTTGTTGATTCCACCTTTATTCTTCATTTTTCTTCTACCTTTGTTAGTAGCTGAAAACCTCCCTCTCTTGTCAGCCACGTTGTGGGCATGATAACTTCCAACTTCAAGTTTTGCTGTTCCTTTTGTTAGGCTAACCGAGCAGCTTTCGATTAAGTAAATTTGAATCGAAAAGTATAGTTAAATTACTCACTTTTTACATACTCTATTAAATGAGGCTCAACATCTGAAAAACTAAAACTTTGCTTTTCTTTATTATTGGTTATAGTAAAAAAATGTCCAAGAAGGTGGATTATTATAAATAGGGTAGTGTACAAATGAAAAAGTATGGAACTTCACTTAGGTCCCATT
Organism: Erythrophleum fordii; assembly: GCA_032878935.1. Classification (NCBI taxonomy): domain Eukaryota; kingdom Viridiplantae; phylum Streptophyta; class Magnoliopsida; order Fabales; family Fabaceae; genus Erythrophleum; species Erythrophleum fordii. The sequence continues at coordinate 1,204,945 of JAVQMF010000021.1, forward strand.
CCTCAAGTGACTCTACATGGTAAGCTCTAATGTTTCCTTGTAGCATTAAAGGTTCATTGATTAACTAATCTAGCCTAGTGTTAGTATTAGACAAAGGAATTAATTAGGTGAAGTACGATTAAACTAAGCGGGATATTAGAGGCATCATTCAGGGTAGGAGAAGGTGTCTCTCATACTCCTTTAATGCTTCTTACCCTTGAGGTCGATTGGAGTTGTGGCTTGTGGGAAATTAAAAGGAAATATAAATTCCATTAGAGCTAGTTGATGGAGTAACAGTAATGGAATGGTGAATTGATCAGACTAAGTTGAGTAGGAAAATTTTAGAGTTTGAACGGGTAGAGGATTTGTTAAATTAAGATGAGTGATAAATTACATTGAGGTAAGTTATTATTAAAACAAAATTTTAATAGGAAGTAAAATAACAAAAAAAATTAAGCATCAAGTTAGGACAATTATTAAACTAGTGTTAATTAAGTAAACTTTAATTGATTAGGTAGGACTTAAATTAGAATAATCTAGACAAATAAGATATATAAATTAAGTTGCAACTAATGTAGGAAGAATGAACTTAAAATAAATAAAATTAAATTGAATAAATTAATGGAAAAAAGAAAAATAATTATATTCTTTGGAAATTAAAAAGATTATTATTATTGTGTTTTAAGAAACACTTTGTATTCTCGTAGGAGGGTGTGATAGTGGTTGGATGATGGAAGAATTGATACCATTTGGCAAACACTAAGTAGATAATACCTCATGCATATTTTATGTTTTCACATTTTTCTGCCTTGCATTTTTATTATGTTGTGAACATCATTTCTTAACTTCTCAATTTCCAAGTACATTGACATTCAATCAAGAAACATTTTAATTATATTGAAACTATTTATAAATTATTGACAGATCTATAGAATCAATAGAAGTAATCTTGAAAAATTTTTGACTAATTATTATGTTGGTTATATGTGATAAATGTTTACATAAGAATTTAATCAATGTGGTTTCATGCACAATGGTAATTTTTTTATGGAGAGACCATGATGCAAAATCAAGGGGTGGCCCAATCTTCACAGCATAGGTTGACGAATAAATGATGATTCGAAACCCGACGAAAGCAAATAGCCAACCAACATTATAAGAACGTTGACCTGCTACTCAAACAACGCACCCAACCACAAACATGATGAACCGGCTCACACAACGACACACTTAGGTTGTAGTACAAATTAAGGACTTTTTCCAAACTTGAATCACCAACCAAGGATAGATTGACAAGATAAAGGTTTCACAAAAGTAAAGAAAAGATAATATTCTCACAATAAAAGAAACACTCAAAATAATTCTATTATTTCCAATCTAATTCAAATGGAGGCAGAATACATATATTTATAGTGTAACTTAAACCTATCTACTGAAAAAAAAAGAAAAAGTAAGAAACTAACTACACAATCCTAATTGAAAAAACCTAAAAATTAGGAATGCAAAATTAAATCTTTTTTAAAAACTTGAAAGGAAAGATAATTTGCCTAATTAATTCTAATTTTCATCCAAATTTATAAAGCTTCTAGAAGTCAGTATATTAAGCCTATAATATCATTATTTAGGCCCAAATGAGTCAATCTAAGTATAACCCTTGATCCAAACCTTTAATTTACAACATTCTAACTTAAATTAGCTCTAATAGCTCTATCTTTAGCCCAAATAATGTTGATGACGTTTTTATTAATACTTGAATCAGATTTATCAAAACTCTACTTAGTCTAAATCTTTTAAACAAGTTCACTTAATGCTTCTTTAAGTTTTTTAGCCTTTTTCTTTGTAATAGGTCTAATTGAAAGATGTAAAGGATTATTTAAAGATTTTGAATTAGCATCATTATGAACTTGGTTCATATCATCCTCCCCTTCTTAAAAAGAAGTCGTTCTTAACTCTTCAAAATCTTGTAAGCATTATCATTGATTTTCTCTAATACTTGGAAAGGTTTATCTTCTCAAGGCATAAGCTTGGACTTTCTTTTGCCAGGAAATCTCTTTTTTCTAAGATGCAACCAAACTAAGTCCCCTAGTTCAAATACTATCTTATTTCATCTCTTGTTAACACAATTTACATATTATTAAGTCATCCTCTTAATATTTTGCTTAGCCCTTTCATGAATTTGCTTAACAAACTTAGCATGCTTCTTTCTATCCATATTGACTCTTTCCTACAAAGGCAAAGGAGTTAAGCCAATGGGTGTAAAAGGATTTAAAACCATATACAATCTCAAAAGGCAAATATTTAGTACCAGAATGAATGGCCCTATTATAAGTAAATTCGACGTGTCGTAGACACTCTTCCTAATTTTTCAAGTTCTTCTTAACAATTGTCTGTAACAAAAAAGAAAGTGTCATATTTGCAATTTCAATTTGCCCATCAGTTTGTGGGTGGCAGGCAGTAGAAAATAGTAATTTAGTTCCTAATTTACTCCATAAAGTCTTCCAAAAATAACTTAAGAACTTAGCATTTCAATCTAATACTCAGTTCTTGGCATCCAATGAAGTCGTACAACTTCTTGAAAGAACAAATTAGCAATGTTAGAAGTATCATCAATCTTATGACGTGCAATGAAGTGTACCATTTTAGAAAATCTATCTACTATAACAAAAATGGAGTCCCTCCCTCTTTTAGACCTAGGTAATCCCACAATAAAGCCCATGAAAATATCTTCCTAAAGCATACTAGGAATAGGGAGGGGAGTATACAATCCATGAGGATTTATTTTAGATTTAACTTTATGACATACAATACATCTGCCTATAAAATTTTCAATATCCTTACACATCTTAGGTCAATAAAAATGTTCATTTAAGACATCAATTGTTTTAGCAATGCCAAAATGTCTCATTAAACCATCTAAATGCACTTCCTTCACTAATAACATACAATAGAACAATTAGAAATGAAAAGCTTATCAACATGAAATAAGAATCCATCATGCAAGTAAAATTTATCCCAACTAAGTTCAAGTTTGTAATGGCTAAAACCTTCACCAAAGTCAACATCATTAGTATATAATTCTTTGATTAACTTAAAACCAAGAATTTTAGAATCTAATATGGAAAGAAGAACATACCTACGTGAAAGTGTATCTGCAATAATATTCTCCTTAGCTTTCTTGTGCTTAATGAAATATGGGAAAGATTCAATGAATTCAACCCACTTAGCATGTCTTCAATTCAATTTGTTTTAGCTTTTAATATGTTTGAGAGCCTTATGATCAGAATATATGACAAATTCCTTGGGCCATAAATAATGTTGCGAAATTTTCAACACTTTAACTAAGGCATATAGCTCTTTATCATATATAGGATAGTTGAAAGTAGGACCACTTAGTTTTTAAATAAAATATGCAATGTGCTTACCTTTTTGCATAAGTACACCTCCTATATCAATTCTACTTGCATCACATTCTACCTAAAAAATCTTACCAAAGTCTGGAAATGCAAGTAAAGATGTTTGGGTGAGCTTCTCCTTGAGAGTTTGGAAGGCTTTCTCTTGAGCTTCTCCTTATTTCAGTGGAACATTTTTCTTTGTCAACTTGTTCAATAGGACTGCCAACGTGCTAAAGCCCTTCATAAACCTTTTATAAAAGCTTACAAGTTTATGGAAAGCTCCTCACATGTCTGATCGTAATAGGGGTTGGCTAATCTCAAATGGCTTTGATCTTTTCTTTATCCACTTTAATCCCCTCAGCACTCATAACAAAACTAAGAAAAATAACTATGTTAGTGCAAAAATCACACTTCTTTAAATTGCCAAATAGTCTTTCTTTCCTTAGAACTTCTAAGACTTATCTTAAGTGATCTACATGCTCATGCAAAGTCTTACTATACATAAAAATATCATCAAAGTAAACTACCACAACACTTTCCTATGAAAGCATACAAGACATGATTCATTAACCTCATAAATGTGTTAGGTGAATTAGTGAAACCAAAAGACATAACTAACCATTCATAAAGTTTATGTTTAGTCTTAAATGTAATTTTCCATTCATCTCCTTCTTTCATTCTAATTTGATGGTAGTTACTTTTTAAATCAATTTTAAAGAGAATAGTGGAGCCATTTAATTCATCGAGCATATTATCTAACCTAGGGATAGGATGACAATATCTCACCATTACGTTATTGATGGCTCTACAATTAATACACATCCTCCATGTGCTATCTTTCTTAAGCAAAAGTAGCATCAATACTGTACATGGGTTTAGGCTCTCCCTTACATATCCTTTATCTAAAAACTTTTACACTTATCTTTGAATCTCGTTAGTCTCTTTGGGGTTGGTACAGTATGCTAGGCGATACCTATAAAATCAATTTGATGTTCTATTCCTCTAATTGGTGGCAATCTAAGTGGTATTTCTTTAAAAAAGATATCTTCATATTCCTACAACAGAGACTTAACAACACTAGGCAAAGTAGAGGTTAAGTCATTAGTGTTTAACATAGCTTTTTTATAAATAAATACTATGAGGTTTTGTTAAAAAAACAAAGCTTGCTTGGTTTCACTCTTCCTTGCCACTAATAAATGATTCTCTCCTTTTATAATGTCTGATTTTTGTTAAACGATAGAAACGGGTGTGTTTTCAAAGCAAGTCCCTTGAAATGAATTAGTTAAGGTCCCAAAAAATTTAAGTAGCATTCTAGACTCCTAAAAATGAGAATCCTAGACTCAGACGAAAAGAAAAATAGAGTTAGAATAAAGAAACAAAATTTGACGAAAGATTTATGAAACGTAATGGCATTTTCATAATTTTAAGCGAATTTTAGAATTTACATAGGAGGGTTTTTTAAAGAGACCCTGAAAACCATGGAAGGTCCCAAGACAGTTAAAAGCCCTCCAGTGGACATTTTTCAATGTCGGTGTACCCAAACTTTGACGGATTCGTTTGAGAAGATTTTAGCTCCAATTTGAGTAATTTCAAAAGTATTTTACTAAATTGGGAACCTAAATTTTATAATAGAAAATATGGTTCTAAAAAAGGAGTTAAAATGAATTAAAAACAAAAATGGCAAGAACAAATGGCAAAACGAAAAATATTAAAAAGTCTTTATTCCTCTCACCTATAAATAGATGGTGCCCCACTCTCCCAGTCATTTAGCTTCATATGTTTCTACCCTAAACTAAAGAAAAAACCTTAGGAGAGTAGTGCACAAGAGGAAGGGAAAGAGGAGAAGAAATTAAGGGCTAAAGCTATAGATTTTTAGTAGTTTTTCATGCTCTTTCCTTTGTAAACCTCTTCTTTTTCATTTTCCTTTTTTTCTTATGATTATATTAAGGTATATGGATCTATTTTAAAGGAGAAATTAAGGAAAAAATTTGAATTTGAAGAGAGGAGGCCAAAGAAAGGAAGATTCAAGTGAGAAAATAAAAAAAAAATAAGGTAATTTCTCCTTTGATTATTGCTATCCCTTGCTCCTCTTCTCTCCTTGGTGAAGTTATAGGAGGGCTTAGATTTTGGGTGGAACCAAAGGTGAATCTTAAGAAAAGGAGTGTAGAGAATAAGAATATGCAAAGCGAATTAATAAATAACCATAGAAATTCAAGATAGAAATTCTAGGGTTTCATGTGCTCCTTGTAAAATCTGACTTGATACCTTAATTTCTATATCTAAATAAAAGTTTAAATGAGCTCCTAAGATCCCTAGAAGTCTCCCCATGTGCTTCTTCCATCAAGAAAACAAAGCAAAGTCTATGAAGGCTATTATGTTTCATTGTCTCGGCCAAGAAGGGTTTGGATACCTAGGGAGAGTTTTAAATTTTTTTAAATCTATTTTTGAGTCATATATGATGAATGAAAATGAGGAGAAGCCTTAGAAAAAATTTAAGATGTCTAGAGAATGAATTGGTGCCTTATGTTCCATAGCATGGCCTAAAGAAGCAACATGTAATTAGCCTCTTTGTTTTAATTGTGTGATGACTCCAAGAGGCTTAAAAGGAGTCAAGAATCATATATGAAATGAATGAATGGAGTTTAGAATATATTTGATGGGTATTACTTCATTAGGTGCATTCTTAGAATCATAAAAAGGTTAATAGACCAAGTTAAAGTTTAAGGAAGATGTGTGGCCCTAGAATTAATTCCATGAACCTAATTGGCTTCCATAAATTATGTTTAGGCCAAGAAAAATCAATCCCACACCTTTATGTGTGTGAGGCCAAGGAAGGGAGAGCAAATTCAAGAGAAGAAGTGTGTGATTGCGTCCAAGGTAACTCACTCCTCCTTTTCTCATGCATAAATGTATGTTTGGCTTGTCTTTGAATGTGTGTATATGTAATTTTAAGCTATGAAAAGTATTCTAGCATGACTTTTATTCCATAGTTTCATGATGTTACATTATGCTTTCATATGATATTTATTATATGTGCTTAGGTTTGCTTGAGTGTAGTGAAACCAAGAACCCTTAGCTATGGTGAAGATGAGCTAAAAACCCTTAGAATTGATTGAGACAAAGTAAAGAGTCTTCCAAAAGTGAGGTTGACTCCCAAGAGTAAGGTTGAGTGAAAAACCTCTTAAAGAAATGGGTGAGGCAAGTCTAAAATCCACAAGTGAATAGGTGAAGCTAATCCACTTATTTGGCAAGCCTATGTATACTATGTATGACTTGCTCAAGTGTTAAAAATGTCTCTTGAATGATTGCATATATCAATATACTCATACATTTTTGTAAGACTTGTTTTATATCTTTTATATATAATTGAAAGGGAGATGAACTATTGGAATTTTTTGAATCTTATCTCCTCCTCTCCAATGTTCTAACATTCTAGGTGGACTAAAAGAATAAGAAAATGGGAGCCAACCATTTGAAAGATGAGAGTATAACATCAAAATGTATAAATTTTGTTTCTTTAAGGCCATATGAGTGGCAAAATATTGTAATCTATTATTTTATATGTCCTATGATGTTATGAACATATATAATTATGTTAATGTATCATTTATAAATGAGATTTAAGGTTACATGTATGGAAATATACATCTTGAACATGTAATGGCAAACTAGCATTATGGAAATATATATATAAAAATAGAAGTGGAATGGCCAAATTGAGATACATGAGATTTGGGACTATTTGAGCAATTCATACAAGTCATATTCATACTTTTAAACTTGTCCAAAAGGTGCCAAATATCAAAGGAGACTATTTAGACATAATTGGTATCTCATATGAACCAAAATTGACCATATTGGAAACCTATACCACTTTTTGTCCAAATGAGCTCTTCTTGATTTGAGATTTGGCATGTACTTAGAACTTGTTGAGAGCTTTTTGGGAAGCTAAAGTACAAAATTTTTAGAGGTCTATGGAATATTTGATAAATTTTCAAAGTTGAAAAATTTTCTAAAATTGGTTCGATGCACTGTTCACTCGGGTCCAAAATTAAATTATGTCACTCATAAGGAAAATGATGTCTAATTGTCACAAAATTTTACAGGGAGAAACTAGACCTTTCCAATGACTTGTACCAATCAGAAGCACCCCATTTAGATGTCTAGAAATGGAGATATAAATTTTTGAAATTTCTATCTAGTATCAGGCGTTCAGACAGACCTAAGTTATTTTTTGATTAGTTTTTTAGGCTTGGACGTGCCTGGACTGGTCTTGTCAATAAATATGCACCCACTATTTTTGAGATGTAAATGTTTTAGCAAGTATAAATTATGGATATATGATGTACAAACTATGTAGAAAGCCAAAGTAATGTAAATGTGGGTTTTGCCCTTTTTGTGGCTTTCATGTGATAGTGTATTTTGGCCCATAGCATAGTGAGTTTGAAATGTATGATGATTTGGACCACTTAGATACTTTATATATGTTATGTTTATGCTTTCAAACTTGTCCATAAGGAGTGAGAATGTGTGAGAGGCCATTTGGACCTATTTTAGATCCTTTAGGTGCCAAAACTGCCAAATTTGTGAGCTACGTCAAAGTATGACCAAACGAGCTCTTCTTGCTATGAAATTTGGCATGCCTCTAAAGTTTGTAGAGAGCTTCTTAGGAAGCTAAAGTGGGTTATATTTAGAGGTCTAAAGAATATTTGGTAAATTGTTGAATTTGGAAAAAATTAATGGTTTGGTCATATACTGTTACCATATGTCCGAAAAGAAATCCATGTCATTCATAGACCAAACGGCGACCAAAAGTCTCATAACCGAGTGAGGCCACGTCAAAAATCCCTAAATTCAAGTGAGGCCATCCAACAGTTCCTAAACTCGGGTAAGGCTAGACCAAAAGTCCCTAACGCTTACTTGTGGCATTGTTGTGGTTTTCATGGTATGTACAACATGTATTATATGATTGAGAATGGTTGGATGTTAAATTGCATGCTTTGACTTGTTGTATGCCTTGATTGCTTCCTTGAATGAGTGCATGAGCTACTGAGATTCCCTAAATCTCACCCCTTCCCCCTCCCATCTTAATATGCTAGGTGGAGCTCAAGAAGAAACAAGTGCACACCAAGGAGCCTAGGAGAATGTTAGATGAATGCTAGCTTTATTTTGGTCTTTTGATGTAAAGTGGTGCCAAAATGAATATGCACCTACTATTTTTGAGATGTAAATGTTGTAGCAAGTATAAATGTATGGATATAAGATGTACAAACTATGTAGAAAGCCAAAGTAATGTAAATGTGGGTTTTGCCCTTTTTGTGGCTTTCATGTGATAGTGTCCTCGAAATTTGAAGACTTACCTCAAGGGAATAACTCTGGATATTTTTGCCTCATTTCATCCGCCAATTCCCAGGTTGCTTTCTTAGATGTCAGACCTCTCCAGATCACTTTCACCAGAGGAATGTTCTTGCTCCTCAGCTGTTTCAGCTTAGCATCTACAATTCTCTCCGGTCTCACTACATAGGAAAGATCTTCCTAGGTCTGAAGTTATTTTTCCCTTTAACCAACATTTTTATCTTTCCATATTGATATCATTTTCATGGATTATATTTTTTTGAAATTAATTGAATATTTTTTAAATTTATAGCAGAAAGCTGTATCAATACTAGTAGCTAGTCAGACCTTTACACCTTTTTGAATGTCAAACGTCTTCTGTGTAATGTTTCATAGCCTAGATATATTTTTAACATAAAGTAGACATCTATAGCTTTCCAGAATGGTAAATAATTCATGATTTTGATTTTTCTAAAATTAGTTACAATTTTTCAAAATTTGTGATAGAAAATGGGAATTTCTGACCGAGTCTACATCATGAAAATTTGTGTGTCTCTTGCCTTGCATGAGTTTTAGGCCACTTTTGGTGATGAAAATGAGTTTTATCTATGTAATTAAATATGAGAATGTGATTCATGAGCTCACATGGTTCATGGGACATCGAATGAAAAATTTATATGCTACGTAACGCTAAAATATTCATTATTTTAATACCCTTTTCTCACTCCTTATGTGAGATGCATGGTTTGAAGCATGAAAGGAGCTAAGAAATTATGGTGTTACACCTTCTCTCTCATTTTCTTTCTTGCCTTTAGATTTTCTTTTCTTTTCTCTCCCTCCTCTTGACTTGCTCTCTTTTCCTCTCTCATTTTCATTGTCTTCCTTTTTAGACACCTTTATACTCTCACTTTCTCTTTTCTTTTCCCTTTTGATTTGATCTTCTAATATTTGTTTTGGTGACATAGGAAGGAAAGTTATAGGTTCCCCTTTAAGTACAAAAGAGTAATGGTTTAAAAAACCATCATGTGCAACATGCCTATCATATTGCCAACGCTTACCTAATAAAAGATGGCACACTTTCATTGGTACAACATCACATAGTACTTCACTTTATACTTACCAATAGAAAACATTACCTTTACTTATTTTGTTACCCTTAACTCTCCACATTCAATGAGCCATTGAAGCTTGTATGGCCATTGATGCTTGAAGGTAGATAAATTCAACTTCTCAACTAGCTCAGTGTTTGCCACATTACAGCAACTTCTTCCATCTATGATTACACCACATATTTTCCCTTGGATTTGACAATGAGTATAAAACAAGTTCTCTCTTTGTTTATTTTCTCCTGCCATCATCTAAGCACTAAAGGTTCTTCTAGTCACAAGGAGTTCTCCTTCTTCCACATATTCTTTATCTTCATTCTCTATAAATAGATGATCTTCTTCTTCTTCTTCTTCTTCTTCTTCAGTTGTTTCTCCTTTAGTTTCCCACTCACCAAGGTTATTGATAGTTATGGTTTGCTTGTTAGGACATTCACTAGAAATATGTCTTCTCCCTTGACACTTCAAGCATTGTATGTCTCGGTTTCTGGAAGAACTAGGTCCACTTTGAACCTTCTCGGGCGGGGCGTCTAGCTTTTCTCCTTTCTTAGTTTCATTCTCCTTAGAATTTAAAGAAGAGCGAATATCATTCTTTGAGTATTTCTTCCATAAGTTGAAAAAACTTGAATGAGAGTTCTTCTTTACAAAATTCTTTTTCCTAAGTTGTCTCTCTACTTTGGCAGCTTGATGGACTAAGTCATAAATCTCAACATAGTGGTACATCTCCACAACATCAGCTATGTCATGGTTGAGTCCATCTAAGAAGCGAGTCATTATTGCTTTTGGATCCTCCTCTATATTAGCTCTAATCATGGCTATTTGCATCTCCTTGTAGTACTCATCCATACTCTTGGATCCTTGAGTGAGGCGTTGAAGCTTATTGTGAAGTTCCCTTCGAAAATAGGATGGAATGAATTACCTCCTCATGATAGCCTTCATCTCTTCCCATGTTGAGATAAAGTGCTCTCTATATCTAATCTATTCCTTTTATATCTGGTCCCACTAAACAAGAGCATAATCAGTAAACTCAAGAGCAGCAATTTTGACCTTTTTACCATCAGAGTAGTTATGGCATGAAAAGATTTGCTCTACACACATCTCTTACTCTAAGTATGTTTTTAGATCACTCTTACCTTAAAAGGAAGGAATTTTGACTTTGACTCCTCTAAGGCCTTCTTCTTCATCTTTAGGCCTCCTCAGTGGTCTTTTTTGTATGTTGAATGGCCTTCTTCTTGGCTAAGTCTCCTCCCTTTCATAATCTTCATCATGGCTCTCCATGTCTTCCACATATTCACAGTGTTATTGGAGTGCAACTTGAGTTTGTCTTTGATTGGCTTAAGTAATCCTTTAACTAGAGGTTCTACTCTCCACTTGATCTAACTATTCATAGAGTCCCTCTAATTTCTTATCAAGCATCCTTTCAAAATGGCTCATTAGTGCTTTCATTTGCAAAGGCACTACCCCGAATGAATTGTGACCGTCATTATCACTTTCATGTGGAACTCCTTTTTCTCGACTTATCTACCATGTTAGTGAAAAAGAAATAAAAGAAATAAAAGAAATAAGAATATATAGAACCTCACAAACACTTCTTCACATGTTTCACTCAACTAAGATATAATACTCTCACTCGTGTTTGCTTTCTCCTTCTTTTTGGCTTTTTTTTTGGGTAATGATCTTACCTACTCTTGCCTTTTACCACTCAATATCAATCTTGAACTTTTATGTCGCCTAAGATCTCATCAAGTGATCCAATATTACCAATTCTTAGTTCAACCAAGTATGTGTAGATGGGTGGTTTAGAAAGTCATGATTGGCACACACAAGTCACAATTGAGGGTAAGGTTTGGTTAGGCTTGGGTTTCAAAGAGAAAAGGAAAGATTTAACAACTTAGTAATGCAAGATCAAGTTTAAAGTCCCAAAAAAGCCACATATAATATAATTATGAAAATTTAAACTATAAGAAAAATACAAAATCAAAATAAGAAAGTTCAAACAAAAAGAAAAAGAAATAAGGGAAAATCAAAATAAGAAAGTACATAATACAATATCAAAGGAAATAAGGTAAAATAGGACACAAATGGAAAAAAAAAAATCTGATCAACAATTTTTTTGGCTTTTTTTGTTTTGTTTTGTTTTGTTTTTTCCTTTTTGCCTTTTTTTTTGTTTTTGCTTTTGTTTTAACATTTTTTTTTTGCTTTTCTCTTCTTACTTAATCAGATGAAATAGCCCAAAACTTACAAAATCACAAAATAGGAAACAAACTAAGCAAATTAAAACCTAATATATCTCAACGTAGAAAAGTCTGATTAGGATAACTCCAAAATGACATGAAAGTTAAGATTCTAAATTTTAAGAAACGTTTATCAATTATCCAAAACTCAACCTAAAAGGGGTCGAATAAATAAGATATAAAATAGAACGACTAGACAAGAAAATTTTTCAGATTATAAAATAAATGGCTCTTACAGTATAAAAATCGAATCTTGTACATTAAAAATCAAATCTAGAAACAAGGCAAAAAAAAAAATTTTTTTTTGGTATTAAAGGTGGCAAAGAAAAGATATGGTAAATAAGAAAATCTAGAGGCTAGAAGGAAAAGATGTTGGTTAATGATGGGTAACCTATCATGTAAACCAAAGTTTTGATACTAAATGATACGAAATCAAGGGGTGGTCCAATCTTCACAACGTAAGTTGACTGATAGATGATGGTTCAAAACCCAACAAAAGCAAACAGCTAACCAACATTATAAGAACCTTGACCTGCTACTTAGACAACGCGCCCAACTACAAACACGATAAACCAACTTACACAATGACATACTTGGGTCGAAGCACAAATTGGGGGCTTTTGCAAACTTCAACCACTAACTAAAGATAGGTTGACAAGACAAAGGTTTCATAAGAGCAAACAAAAGATAATATTCTTATAATTAGGAAAACACTTAAAATAATTCTATTACTTCCAATCTGATTCAAATAGAGGCAGAATACATGTATTTATAATGTAACTCAAATCTATCTATTGGAGGAAAAGTAGGAAACTAACTACATAATCCTAACTGAAAAGACCTAAAAATTAGGAATATAAAATCAAATCTTTTTAAAAAACAGAAAAGGAAAGATAATCTACCTAATTAATTCTAATTTTCATCCAAATACATAAAACTTCTAGGAGTCAGCATATTAAGCCCATAATATTGTTATTTAGGCCCAAATGAGTCAATCTATGTATAGCCCTTGGTTTAAACCTTTAATTTACAATAATCTAAGTCATTAGCTCTAGTAGCTCCATCTTTAGGCCAAATAATATTGAGAACATTTTCATTAATACTTGAATAAAATTTATCAAAATTATGCTTGATCCAAATCTCTTGAACAAGTCCACTTAATACTTCTTTAAATTTTTTAACCTTTGCCTTTGTAATAGGTCCAATTAGAAGATACAAAGGATCATTTAAAGATTTTGAACTAGTATCTTTATGAACATGGTTCATATCAGACTAGGTACAGAAAACTAGTTGCTAACAATAGTTTTGTTAGCCCTTAGTGTGTCATAACTATTAACCCATTTAATAGGAGGTGTAGGAGATGTTAGCCCTCTATGATGGTCATCACATGTGAAATAAAATAATGATATTTACATGAGTGAAGGACTCGCAAATATTGGTTATTTACCGACATAAGTTGCATGGTCATGACAAACTAGTTACTCACTTACGTAGCCTACATCCCTATAATTGTTATCTTGTTTTGAGAAATGTCATTCCAACAAAAAAGTTTTTGAAAAATATAGTTTCAAGCTTCCTAATTTGTAACTCTTGAAATATACATGCTTCCTATTATTACTATCCTTATTGATTTATGATGAAGTAACAATCATGACTTAGCATATGTTTCATGTTTGAATTTTTATCCATTTGTTATACTAAGAAGCATGATTTTCATATTTTTTATTAAATAAAAACGAGTTTCTACCAAGTATTTCAGTATGATACCTTATTGATTAATTGATTGATTTTATTATTCATTATTTAAACTGTGGGATGCTATTTACATGGTAAATATTTAAGCTTTCAAATAGTAGAGTTAAACCAAAGTCCACTCCAACAATATAGAAGGGATTAGTTTTCTTTTGAAAAGCCTTATATTGTTCCACTTACATATTCTATTGACTACATATGTATGTATTTTTGTAATCTAGTTATAACTCCACAAATTCCACAAGTAGAATCTCTCACCCCAGTTAGGTTGTGTAGTTAACTAGCTTGAGAATGAAGTTCTCTTACATGTATTGTTGAGTTTTTTACTAGTGTAGAAATTTTGAGTTGTCCTACTTTCAGGAGACACTACTAAATTTTGTATAAGGAAAAAATAAATTAATTCAAGTAGTTAAAGATTTTTAAATTAATGAAAGGGTATTTTTCATGATTGTGAGTTCTTGAATTGGATTTTCTTCTTACTAGTCTTTCAATGTGGTAAGAAAGAAAAGTTTTAGATTGTTCTGCTAGACTTTAGATTGGAGATTCATCTCATACCTATGCTGGTCACATCTTTATATTTAGGGTGTAATAGGATCTATTTTGGTACAATAAGCATAGATTTATATATCGAGCAAACCATTTTATTAACAAGTTTAAGAATTCTTTGAATAAGGAAGAGTTTATGTTATTATTAGTCAATTTGGAATAGGTCAAAATAGTGATTCATATATATTAACTAGACACCCATTCAAAATTATTTTCCAATTCTCTATAACCATCTAGCTTTATGATCATGATGATTCCATTTCGAAGTATGGTTTTATATTTAGTTCATTTTTTTTGAAATTTCTTCTAAGCAAGTTATTGAGAACTATTTAGTTGGTGGCTTTTTTTGGATATCTTATGCTTTAGCAATTTAAGGATGCATGTATTGATTTATAGTAAACTTTTCTTTTATAACTTAAAAACTTCTTTCTTGAAGTTGGCATTATATTTCAAGAAAATTATTTTTAGATAACCTTGTAAGAACTAGAAGTTGTTGTTAAATGAATTTCAAAAAAGGAATAATTTATTAAAAGTTCAATTCACTCCTCTTGAACTCTTCTAAAGCTAATAAGTATTGTCAAAGCTTTGATATCTATTTATAGGAGTAACATCTTAGAGAAAAGATCTTGTCTAGAAAAATGCTCTACTATCTAGTTCCTATGTTGTAAGCTGTTGAAGTTGAAAGAGGGAAACACCTAAGAGAATCAAAAGCATGATACAAACATCAAATAGGGAGTTGTTCTTAACTCTAAATCCTCTTATTTACTCTAGCCTAAATCTATGGCTTTATCCTATGCTAGGATTAAATGATTGAAATTATGTGTTATGATTGTTGTGCTTGGTTATGCTATAATGTGTGCCTTATATTTCATCATGCTTATATATTGCAATGCATTTTTTTGTTTGTCATATTCTTAGTTTTTAATTGGCCTATGAATTATCTTATTTATCGAAGGAAGAAGCAAGAAAGATATTGTGCAATTACACATAATTTTATAAAATAGAGATAACTCAAAAACATCTTTTTTTTCCATTTAAATGATTGGCCTTAGTGTCTTCGATGCTCAGAATGGTTTGTCTTGGATGAATTCTTTTCCATACAATCACAATTTAAGGGAATGGCCATTTTGCTTTAAAAAGAAAGCATTACAATATACTTTCATCTTAGATGGCAAGCATTATTATGATGACGAGTGTGCATGTTTTTCTATAGATATGTTTTCACTATATCACTTTAGCTTAAAACTATTGGCCTAGTCTAACCTCAAACTAAAGTTAGAAGTTCAAGTGAGCAAGCACGTCCAAGAAGGAATGAATATAGGAATGTGTCACTAAACATGAAAAGAAAATATTTTGACACAAGAAAGAGTGAAGAATCATATTGTATTCTTGTTGCAGTAAAACAACAAGTAAAGCTCTATAAGATGTTGTTTGAACGATATTAGAATATATAAAGCCAAGGCATCATGAATGATGGTAACTTTTAATGTTTATGTAATTGATGATGCCTATTGAAAGATGTTTGAAAACATCTTGCTACATCTTGGAAAGCATTGTGAGCATGTGATTGCTTGAAAATCCTAAAAGCTTTAATAAATTGTGCTTTTTAAATATAGAGTGCATATTATACTTTCTAGAAAATCCTGTGAATCATTGCTTACATGAAATTATGCCATAAATAAGGTAATCATATGCCATTGGTGTAAATATATACTAATTAAACCTATAGTTAAATAAATGAGTTTATACGTAGTTCTAAGTGCTATATGATAACTTCTCTAATATAATAAAGTCATGGTTGATTTGTTATGATGCTTCCTGTAACCATATATTGCTTTCTTGATCTTATACTACTTTGCTTCCTGATCAACTATCTAAAATTGGCAAAATGCATATCCATACTTTGAATGTTCTTAATCACTATATATGTTTATATAATTCAACCACATGGACTATTGAGAAATCTAGAATGTTGAAGCAAGAGTTGTTACTATTTGGTAAATTTAAAACTCTTACCATGCTTATCTATCATTACCATGGTTGTTTTTAAGATTGTGCTGGATAATTATTGCTCATTAACTATTGCACTTTTTACTATAAATTCATTAAAAGTGAAGATGATGAATTTGATGGAATGATAAAAAATTTAGATGTAGAATAATCTTCAAAAAGCTATTATAAAGGAATACTCATTGAAGGAAGTCCTAATCATGTGTGATGAAAAGGCTTTCGTTTACTATACAAATTAGGAAAGTCAGCTAACACTAGAAAAAATAGCATAGAGGATATAATTGAAGGATATCCACTATCAAAATCAAATAAGACAAAAGCTAAGCTTGAGAAACCACAAAGAGAAAATCGATTTTTCTAAATTTGCCATAAAGATTGCCAACCATATAATGTTCCTAAAATTGAATGAGAAAAAGTCTAAAATTGCTCAATCTCGGATATGGCCGAAGTAAAGAGGCATGGATCTTCATATACTCTTTATCACAAACATCTCGAGTTGAAGGTAGCTTTCATGCCAATGGATTGCTTCAACAAGATGTAGTATCTAACAAATCAATCTTGTGTTTAAGGAGTCCCTTATAAGCTAGAAGTAAGTGTGCCAATCAAATAAGCTTTTCTTGATTTCACTTTTAAAGTTATGATTATGTAAGTTTCACATTGTCCTAGAATTTTATTGAATATCTTGTGTGGTTTATATTGCTCACCTTAAAGTATGTTTAATTATGGGGTTCCTTAATGAATAGGTGATTTATGTGCTTCTTGCAATCTTGTATATTGCTTGTATATATTTGTGATGGGGTAATTGCATGCAAGATTAACTAAGTACTAAATGAATGATAATTGATTGCAATATTTATTATGATATCTTCCTAAAATTATCATAATGATAGGACTCCTTCATGTATATGTAAGCATGAAGCATCTTGCATATTTACATGATTGACTCTGTGATATAATGATACAATGTCTTTGTATGTATTTGAGTCAAATTTTATTTCCGAAGAAGTTTAAGTTTCTCACTCCTATTATCTCTTCTAAATGATATACTATGCATTTAATGCATGTCTTGTCATCTTGTTACTTTTTCTATAACATGTCTTCCTTTATGTATATTAACCACTACAACTCTTGATTAAAAAGAGAACGATCCAATCAGTCAAGAAACGCTACAGGTTCGTGGAATGAAGGGCTAATCAAGCAAAAAGCAGTGAAGCAAACAGCAGCAATGTTGTGGAACTTGGGTTTCACGTGGAAACAAATGAGAAGTGAGACACAATTACTCATATACTATTAACCAATTAATAAGGTGTGCATAAAACATGTAAACTCACTATTCAATTAATAAGGTGTGCATAAAACGTGTAAACTCACTTTCTCAAATCTTTACTCTTACCTTCAAACTCACACTCATCCTCTACCTTCTCTCGAAACTCTACCTTATCATATGTATAATCTTTTCATCTCAAAGCAAGTGTCTGGTTGACAAAAGCACTTAAGGGTTATTAGCAAAACCACAAAGACCTTAAAGTCAAAGATGTTAGATAGTTATTAAGATATAAGACAGTTTGAAAAGACATACATGCATAAGAGTGCCATGACTCTACTAGACATAAGCTTCAATTTCTTTGAAGAAAATATATTTACCTAGTTTAAGATGATAGAAATATTGCTAGCTAGGAGAAAGGACTTTGGAGAAGCTTGAATCCATGGATGAGCAACATTTTTTGCTAAGATTTTCTTATTTTTTCAGGCATCTTTCTTGTATTTGCTTGGTTAAGGATCTTGGATGGGAGATCATTGTGTAATTATCATAAGTGAGGGAAAAATTTTTCAAAATAAGAGAATATGCTTTTCCTAAAATGGTTCAAGAATTTTATTCTAACTTTTTCTTTAAGGAAACAACCTTGAGGGCTTCCATACTAATTAAGGGAAAAAGAATGTATTTAGACTATGAAACACTAAGAAAAATCATTTAGTATCTGATAAGCATGATTTTTATATAAATCCTCTTAACTTAGGTATTTTGATGATGGAATATGGCTTTAGAGGTTTAATTAGGTGGAATTTGATTTCATTAGCCATTTATGCACTTTATGAATTAATTTGCAAAATTATTGAGTTTTAATGCATGAATTTCTTTTAAATAATTTTATAGATATTTCTACTTAATATTTTCTAATCTTTTTATGCAGGCTTTGGGCAATTTAAATCTAAGGGTTAGAGGAGAATTTAATAGGTGATGGAGGTTTTAGAAGAAGGAAGGAGCTTATGCAAATTTATTCATATCCATTCCATTTAGTAGCTCACTTGTACATGGTTCTTGTTTTTCCACATGACCATTCTTACTTTCAGCTTCACATATCACTCACAAGTTCAGCCCATCAATCACACAATGCCATTCATTCCATTTTCTAGCTCAAATTCACATGGTTTCTCATTTATCCATGCACTTGTCCAGCCATTCACTTACACTCCACAACACTTTCACTTTGCACCCACAATTCCCACGTACATATTATTTTCTATGAAGCACACATGCCACGTAAAACACTCACACAAAGCCACATGTCCAGCTTACTTACATGACTTTATATAGATAAAAATGAATCTAAAGAATCTAATAAGGAAGATAAAAATAATGATGATGATGTTAGGTTAAGTGAGGAACAAAAAGTTGATCCTGCTGAAAATGAGGCACACTTGGTCTTAATGAAGGATCAGATGGTGTTTGAATTAACATAGATAATTGAGTCCTCAATTATAGGCACTAGGCAATTTATGAAGTGGTATATTGATCAATCTATTAAAGATATAAGGGCTTACTTATCTGCATGCCTTAATGTCGATTGTGGTTATCTAGCCAATCTCATTAATCCCTTAACTAAACTTATCATAATCTGACCTTCAGTTGCCAATGCTTCTTCATTCTTTGTTGATCCCACATACTCTCATATCAACTTTGCTATTAGTGATATCATTCTTGACACTCTTAATACTTCACCATCCACTGGTGTAGGTACTGGAGGTTCTAAGGATGCACCTATTATTATTCGCAACATCTAATGTTTTATGTAATTAATTGGATATTTTGACTATTTGGCCAATTTAGGCGATGTAGATGCCTAAATTATGTTTTGGCCATTGTAAGCCTGGATATTTTGATAATGTGTTTTGATTTGGCCAGCATAAGCCAAATATGAATGATATGGATATTTCTAATTGATTATTATATATAACTCTCGATGATGGTGTGTGCAAATATAAGAATTTTTTTTTATGTAAACATTAAGCCATTGTGTGAATACACTATTGGTATATCTAATATTGCATAGTCTAATTTATAGAATTGTTCTTCAACTAAGGGTTTTATGAAAATATCAGCCAATCAAAATATTAATAATCAAGAAAACTTAAGGTCTACTTGATCAATACAGTGATGCTTATATTTCATGCTTTATACTTGTGTAATCTTTTATCACACATTTTTTATTATATCAAGAGTGGGAGAAATAGCATAAGTATATTGCAAAAATTACGTTTACAAGGAACATACTTAGGGGAGCAAATTTGACATTTGGCTTCCTAAATTTCATGCACATACTAAGGGGGAATAATAAGGAAGTGCACTCATCTTACTACAAGTTTACTTTATGAGCTATTTTTGCAAATTGTTAGACATAATCAAAAAGGGAGAGATTGTTGATGAAATATTTCCTTAGATAAATTTTTAAATGAGTTTTAATTATGTTGGACAATATATTTTGCATATTGGAAAAAGGATATTTTTGAAAAAATGTTCTTGGCCAAAAGTGTTTTTAAACTTTCATTTAAGAAAAGTAGCCAAAGAAGTTTTGAAATATCTAAGGAAAAATTATACAATAGTCTTGTCCAAAAAGTTTTCACTTGGACCTTTTTGAGAAAAATTAATTTTGGGATCAAAGCTTGTCTTGGTGAAAATCCTTAATGGTTTAAAAGTTATTGAGTGTAAATTGGTCAAGGCCTATGAAGTTTAAACTAAGATAATATTGACTTTAGCATTTGTCTTATGTGTAAAATTCCATTGTGCAATGTCCAACAGTCACAAGACTAGACAAGCTCATAGACATAATGTTGCTTGCAGATATTACCTAAGGAGTAAAATGAGAAGGTGGCAAATGGGAAAAAGGTTAAATGGAGTAGTCAAAATTCATTCTCTTTAAATAATGAAAGAAAGTATAAGAGGTTAGCATAAAAGGAGGATGTGCATAAAAGTGATTGTCATGCTACCCTATCCACACCAAATAGCATTTAATGCTCTACAAAGGAAGAGATTCAAAATGCTTAAATAGATGAAAACTCTCTCACATTACTTTGCATGGTTTACTTTGAAGAGAGAGAAAACATGAAGAAAGAAGCTATTAGAGAAAAGTTTCAACATTTATGAGGAGAGAAGCTTTGGTTAAGCGTTAAGGAAGTTGTTGCAATGGTCTGAGTATTTAATGAAGATAAAATAGCTATTGAAAGAATTTAAAGACAAAGAAAAGACTACTTATCCATGAATAATGGCCCTTTGCAACTAAATGACTATTCAGAAAGAAGAGCTTTGAAGAAGGTGAAAGAGTGAGAAAAGAAATACATGATGTATTCATAATATTATACTCTTCATCTATTTAGGTCCTTGCTAACTGTGCATGTCTAAGTTCAAATATGCTACAAATATAAGAGATTCCATTATATTGACATGAGTGCTCTATGTGAGCTATCATTAATGAAAAGAAAGAAAAAAATATTGAATATTCATAAGGTTATTCTCTTCATCTATTTCGATGCTCATTGGTTATGTTTGTCCCAATTCAATGATGCTTTAAACATAAGAAGTTCCAACTGAGCAATGTGTGAGCTATTATGTTATGAGTGCTTCTTATGAATTTGGGCGTAATTGGTATTCATACCCCTCATCCTATATTTCACCTGGGTAGTTAAGAACCTATGAGAATCTTAGTAATTTAGGTTGTTAGGAACCTGTGATAATCCTAGTGGATTGTAAGATTGTAAAACTCTTTGAAGTGAGCCTATTAGGTTTCCTTGATAATTAATAAGTAAGTCATTAGAGATGATCCCATTACATGTTGTCTTGGTTTTAGGAAGTAAAACAAAAGTGTGTATTCTCATGAGGTTTCTTTGGTGACTAGAAAGTAAAAGTTTTTAGGACTAATCCTTAACAAAAAGTTATTTGGTCATAATTTGGTAATTTCCCATGTCATTATGAAAAATTTTTTGCTATGTACTTGAGGACTAGATGTAGGACTATATTGGTTTGAACCAAGATAAATCTTTTTATATGATTTTTTTTTATCTACCCTATACTTTAATATTTCCAGTTTTTGAACATCTTGAAATTTTGAAAAAGTTTTTAAAGAGTTTTCTATTCAGTGTTTTGAAATTACATATTTTCCATGAAATTGTTTTTCATATAACTATCCAGAAACCTCAAATCAAGGTTCTCCATCTTGCTAAAATATCCAACAAATAGTTTTAGGAGTCAAAGCCTCAATTGGATTTTGCAAGGTTAAATATATGATTTCACAACTCATGGTTTTATTAGCCAAGTTGCTTTCAAAAACATGTTTTTAATATTTAAAAGATATTGATGCTCTTTGACTTTTTATTGTTTTCACAAAATGTTTTGGGAAGTTGATTTTTCTTGAATTTACTCTATGCCTATATCATTCATGTTTTGAAAAATTAAAAAACAAGGTCACTTTCTTACAAATGTTTTTTAAATTGGATTTTTGAACATCATGATTTCATTAATCACAATGTATTTCAAGAAAATTATTTTCAAACAACTTTGTATGAACAAAAAATTTTTATTAAAAGAATTTCAAAAAAGGAATAATTTATTATTAGTTTAATTCACCTTCTCTTAGACTCTTCTGGAGCTAACAAGGGTGAAACCTATCTTGGTAGATGTAAGGGCAACAATCAATATGTTGAAACTCAATACTATGAGAAATATGAGCCTATCCACATTTGACTTCTAACTCATTGACAAGTCAATATATGAGTTTGAAGGTCAACAATTGTGAGATTAGTGGCATTTTGAAACATGTATTAGGCATTAAAGGAACTATAGTCTAAATTTGAAAACGAATTAATCTTTCATCATCATAAGTGGAGAATTATAGAAAGTAAAAGAAGAAAAAAAGACAATTTCTCTGAAATAATTCTCTTAACAATGATATGAAATTCTTTAAACTAATATTTAAAAATCCTGTAATGCCCTCCCACTTCTACAATTTTCAATTCTCACAATTTGAAAGAAAGACCATGTGACAAGAAAATTTATCATTTGTCCACCAATTATTTGTTTTATTCTTTATTAATTTTTAATGACCGATTGGTAGTCAAAAAAACTTTCTTTTCTTTTTTATTTGTAATATTCATTATATCTTTACAATTATTACTGAAAAATTTTTATTCTTTTTTATTATTTTTTAAAATAGATATATAAAAGTCATTTTCTATTATCAAATTACTTTTTTATTCTATTTTTTATTTAATTCCTCACTATTATGTATACCAAAAGACATACATTCCTATCTTTGCCTTTTTTTCTGTCAACTCTCAAATATATTCTTCTTTGGATGGAGGATAACGTCAAAACCTCTCCCTTATAAAGAGGATAATGGCACAATTTGGAGGAAAAACTTGTATCCATTACCCATCTTTCCTTTTTCTTCTTCCTTTTTCTCCAAATTCCTTTGCTCTCTTTTTCCTCCCAACTCCAAATATATCCTCCTTTGGATGGGAGGCTAATGTGAAAACCTCTCCCTCGAAAATTTGTTATCCTTCCTTTATAAATTTATCTTCTCCTCATATGAAATATTTTAAATAAGAAAAGTTTTCCAAACAAAAAATAAATAAATTACCATTTGATCATCTCTTCACCTCCCGCTTCCTCCTAGCTGACAAACATATTTATACAAATGACCACATAATATCTACAACAGTCAATGGATCTATACATATTTCTTGCATTTCTGACAAAACGGCAGAATATGCTAAAGGCAGCTTTAGTCAGACATATTGCAGCAATAAGGTTTGACTTCAAAAATTTGAACTCTAATTTCATGTCATATAACTTCAAGAGACTGGATTATTGATAGGAACAGAAGGAATGGCTTCTTGGAAATCTGTGATGTTATTTAAACAGGATGGTTTGGCTGCTCCGTAATAAAAGAATGCCATGATTTTTGACAACTCATCTGCATTTCGAATTGCTGAGACCATCGAAAGGAAAAGTAAGTCTAGCTATTAGGGGAGAACTATAAGAGAGGGAAATAAGAACAAAACTTTAAAAAGCAAACGTGTCACGCACAGAAACAATTTTCAAAAAATTCAGTCATGTAATGTTGAAAAATTCACTTGTTATATTTTTATTAGAGAAATTTATAATAAATACTTAAAAACTAAACTTAAGCTTTGTTTGGTAAATAATACTTTTTTTTTATAAATTATACTCCCATTTTTTTAAAAATGCTTAAATTACATATCCCTTCTTTTTATTTTGAAAAATTACATTCTTCTCCTTTGAAATCAAAAAATGCATTATACAAACATTTCTAACAAAAGATAAACTACAATTATAACTATTTTGACCAAAATATCTATTTATTTATTACTTATATAATATGATAAATTTAAATATGTATTTTACCAATATAAAATAGCCACTTTTTTAAATTTAGAATATATTGAATTTATGACTTTTAACACCAGCCAAATAACATTGAAATAAAAAATTAAGAAATTTTTCTAATAAATTACATTTTCAATAAAGAAAATTAATATTATCTTTGAAGATTTTTTAGTCATCTTTTGGTTTCAAATGAAATTTGTTTATATCTTTTTAATAGAGGGAAAAAATATGTAATTTGGGCATCTCTTAGAAGAGAAAGAGAGAGATCTCTTTGTATGTCATGGAAAAATACCTTTCTCACGGAATAGGATCTTCCCAGCTTTAGTAAAGATGACTTCTGGGAAAACTGAGACTTGAAGTGCATCAACCAGTTCAGTCTCAACGACAGCATCAATTGCAACACACTGAGATGTGACATAAAATGTCAGGGAAAAAAAATTATGGATATGATAGGGAAGCAGGAACCAGAGGCATTAATAATTATATGCCTTTACTTACTCTTGGTGAAGGCAATCTGCAGTTCCATATAATATGCACAGCTTTCTCCACTTCATCTAGAATTCTTTCATTCTCCTTTGGCCTAAAAGGGAAAAAAAAAATCAGTAAAAATAAGCATTTGACTTTTACATGATTTGAAATAAAATATTGATGCAAGTCATGCTACAGCTTTGCATTTATAAATATATTAGATGTTCTCAGCCTCCGGCAAACCAAATAAAGTACATTGAAGAATTTTTTCAAATTCCTAGTTTAATTGCATAATAAGTATGAATGTTTACCATCCTCTCCCCCCATGCTAAATAAATAAAAATAAAAATAATAAAAATACACATTTGTGGGTGTGCACTAAATTTAGGAGAAGGGGGAGGTGAAGCTAATTAAGATACCCATCCATTCAACCACACTTAATTCTGGCCACCGACTCAAACCAAACGACAAATCACCCTGATCGCAGGTCTCTATGATGGGCATAATAAAGTAACAGTTGTGACATACTAATAAACTCTAATGTAACTGGCTAATAGAAACAACCAAATGTGTAGCAATTAACGACAACTACTTAAACCAAAATAAGAAAAGGAGAATATCAGAAACGAAAAAGAAGAAGACTTAGCTGCCAAACTCAAGATCAATGTAGACAATATACACGCACGCACGCACATAGAGAAAGATCAAGATGGGTCTTGAAAGGCAATATTCCAGCTCATGGACCTCACCACAATAAAAACATAGAAAATGTAAACATTATTAACACAAAATTAGGGATTGTAAAAAGTAGGGGAAGAAAGGAGTGAGAGCAGCAAAAATTGTCTGTTGCCATGTCATCCAAGAAACCATACGCTGCTTGCAACCCCAGGATTGTAATTTTCTCGGTCAGAGTAAAGTTTTGAACTTAGCAATGTGCAGAAAATCAATCCATGAACCTAAATCTGTTTTAACAAACAAGATACGAATCCCTTTGTCCAGCAAACTACCTTACAGTTTGGAGTCCAGAAAGATTCAATTAGAAGACAACAATAAGTTGAATTACCTTTCTTGGAAATAATATATTAGAAAAAACATGATCAATGAGCAGTTACTATAACTTTTAGAGTGCAGAATATGAGTGTCCTAGTACACATTGTGTTTCTGTTTACTATAAGCTGCCTAGCTATTCTACCAGGATCCAATAAAATGACAGCAGGGAAAGAACAACCATGAACGAGAATACTCAGGCAACCAATGTCAATAGATACTGAATATATAAGTATAAACAGACATAAGCTAAAAGTAAAACAAACCTTTTATATCTGTTGTGTACAATAATTACCAATGGACTTATGTCTTTGAATACAGTCTCCTCCCATTCTGCAGTTGTTATGTCTTTGATGGGACGTATATAATTATCATCCTGCCATACTATTTCATTATCACTATCATCATTATCATCATCAACCTTTTTGTTGTTCTTAATGGTAATCTTGTCAAAAAACTGCCCCAAGTTGAATCCCCACCCATCAGCATCTTCAGGCCAGTCAGGATCATCCTCCTTCATAACAAGGGGGTAATCCTTCAGAAGCTTTTGCATTTTTTCCTTCTTTTCAACAGGGTCTACATCCTCTTGAATATTAGGGTTCATATTAATCACTTCTCTAATTTTCTGCCTCCACTCTTGTCGCTCTTCAAGATTCATCAAATAAGGATCATTTTCTTCCAATGGAGGACGTGCATCTCTCTCATCATCACTGTCACTAAAATCTTCTCGCTTTTTCTTCCAATTGGCACCATCAGATTTGAGTGCTTCAATTCTTCTCGAGACCCTTATTCCTTTGGGTATAACATCCTGTTTCAAGTTTGATTATTCCTATCACATATACATATATATATATATATATATATATATCACCAAAGAAACAAATGAACATTGGCAGAACATTAAGCAAATCTATGTAAAGGAAAACTAAGATTGCTAGGACAAAGATATAGATGCACCTGCAAAGACAACCTCAAGAGATTTGAGGAAAGGCTCAAACACTCCTTCCTGGTTTTATCTTGTTTTACTTTGGGAAGGTAATGTGCACCACAAAATGAATTGGAGGTGTTA
Source organism: Erythrophleum fordii (assembly GCA_032878935.1). Lineage (NCBI taxonomy): Eukaryota > Viridiplantae > Streptophyta > Magnoliopsida > Fabales > Fabaceae > Erythrophleum > Erythrophleum fordii. Next base: position 1,231,560 of record JAVQMF010000021.1, read on the forward strand.
AGTTTCTTCTGTTTCATAGGTGAAATGAAATATGACAGAGGCCAACTTATGAAATATCGTAGCGCCATTTCTTCAAGCAAATTATTCTAAATGAAATCAATACTATTAGTCAATAATTTAAACAATACTTGAATGAGTTTAAATCAGAATGACACTAGAGGAACATTAGGACTGAAAGAGATAAATGAAAAATGAAAACAACACTACTAGTCGATAATTTGAATTGCATAAGGATAATAAATTAAACAACATAAAATGTGGATTCCAAATTCATCTTATAATAGAAAGTCAATAGCTAAAAGCAAAGAAAAAATAAGCAGGCCATCTTTTGCAATAGAAATGTCAACATCTAAAATGCTTAAATACTTGTCTCCATAAACTATTGATACAAAGTTGCCGTACTTACCATTATCAAATGCTTCTCTTGGGTCACTTGATACAAAAGGAGTCAAAAAATGCTTCTCTTGAAGATTTTAATGATTTAACATGAAAACGTGACTTTTAAAAGTCCAACATTAAAGGAAAGAGACAGATCACAGCATTATTCCAAATATGTACTAAGCAAAGCTTACCTTGTCAAGTCTAAGGGCTTTGTTTTTTTAGGTCTGGATGTAACGGGATTCACTATAAGATAGGGAAATAGAATGGGCCTCACCAAATGGAAAAAAAATAAAAAAATTGATGTCTTCTGTCTTTTAAGAGTTTGTAGCTTTTGCAATGCCAGGACAAGTGTTAGACTAAAAGTACAAAACTAATGATCTGCAGCAGAAATTGGGCTCCCTTTCGTGGCATCTTCCTTCTCAAATTTATATAAAGCAGATAAAGAATCATGATTTGGGTATCAACCACAATGGCAAGTACAGCAACTTTTTATCAATTGACCAAACCTCAGATTTACACTTCACAGTTTCACCTAACAAGAATAGATGAAACAAAAGCCCAAAATTATGTATTCAGACACCCGAGAAATTCCCAATAGGCAACACTGGATTGAATTCATCCAGAAAACTGTTTATGAACAGGTATGTTCAGAGCAGCTCATCATTTAAACAAAACAAGAGCACCGAAGAACAGTAACCATTCCCAAAAACAGATTATCCAAACTGAAATAGAGTGCTACATCTGAGATCTATAGCAACTAAACCCAGTCCAAACCAGCAAAAGGGAAATTCTGCAATTACTCGTGAGCATAACAGAGATCCATGATCCAAACATTAAACAGAGAACTCAAGAAGATAGAGAAACTAGCAGAAAAGAAGACCAAAAAGAAAAAAGCACCATGAATTGTTCATCAAACAAAAACCAACCGTCACACCCCAAAATGGATTGGTTTTTGTTTTCAAAACCAATTCAATGGGGTTCCCACAAAATTTTAATTATTTTAAAATGCAAAACTTTTAAAAAGCCTTTTTAAAAGATAAGGATGGTGTGTGAACCAAAGATGGGTTCAGAAATCAATTGTGCAAGGAAAAAATATTAGGTAGCTTACAATACTTATTCCTAAAAATGGTTATCCTAAATTAATTGTACAAAAGTGACACGGCCTTAATGTTATTTCAATTACCCTTATCAATATATATGCAAAAAGAAAGAAGGAAAAAGAAAATATAAGAAAAGAAAATGGAATATTTAAAAGGATAGACTTGACATAGGAAGAAGGCCTAAAATCTATATATTGTGTTGAATGGGATCAAAGTCTACATAGTTCAAAAAGTAGAAAATTGTGGCAATTGGTTGGTGACTTTTACTTTTGCAGAAAGAGAAAGAAAACAAAATTAATTTGGTTTCACAAACAAAACATGTAAGGATTGATTGGTGCGTTTTAATTTATGAAAACCAATTAACCTCACTTTCTTGCTCTCTTCATTTTCACTTTTTTTTTTTAGGAGAAATTTCCCTTTTTTTTTTTTCAAATTTTGGACATGCAAACTCATAAAAATAGAATTAAAAAATGTAAAAAAGAAATAATAATAATTCAGACATGCAGTATTTTAGCCTAAAATAGAATCGTATCATTTGCAGAAATTTATCACAGAGAATTAGTGCAGGTTCACAGGCATAACAGAACCACAAGCTGTGCAGCAGTTTAATACAGAAATTTTGTGCAGAAATTTGACCATATGCAGCAGTTTTAAGCCTAAAACAGAATCACAAGCATGCAGCAATTCAATACAGAATTTTGTGCACAAAAGCAAACTAAAATCAAGGCTAAATTCACCTTAAACATAATGGGACAGCAACATCATATTAATCCAGAGATTTGGCACAAAATTCAGATTAGAAACGAAGATTAAACTGGACATTACTAGGAGTTCAACGAAGAAAAACAAAAATCTGGACCATGCCCTCATATTAATTGAAGCACAGCCCACTGTTTGATAAGTCACATTAGGAGCAGGACAGCACAATTGAATAACAACAGACTCCTGACCAATTTCTATGCAAGGAACAACGTATCACAGCAGGCAAAGTTTTAATCCAAGCTTCTAACTAGAAACAGAACTTCAAGACAAGTAAAATCAACCTCTCTGTAGCTCATGTGAAGGAGTCCGAAATTGTTACCTGTTCGAATGTCTCTGTAGCTCGAACGCTGCTCGTTTCCCGTGTCCTTCCTTCGATTCCCTCTGTCTCCTTCGCTTTCTGTGTTCTCAACCTCTCTGTTTATCCCACTCTCTGTGTTCTCAATCTCTCTCTTGGTTGCTTTTCGCTGCCACTAGGTCTTTCTCTCAACCCCTCTCTCAGTTCTGCTCTCTCACTTTCTCATTACTGCTCTGTCTGCTTTCTCCCTGTGTTTTTCCCTCCCAGTCCCTTCGACTTCTCTCTGTTTCTGTACCTCTCTGCTCTTCTTCTTCTTCTCCGTATTTTCAATGCTCTCCTCCCTCCGTCGCTTCTCTTCTCTCAATTTCTCTCTGCTTCTTCGATTTTCTCTCTCAGTTTGCTCTGTCTGCCTTTCGCTTGGTCTCCCTCTGCTCGGTTCGCGTCGCTCACCTTCGCTCAGTCTTCTCTTTATCCATACAAAATACAATGGTTCATTGCTCATTTGCCCTTGAAATTTTCTTCTGGGTAACTAAGTTTTGGGGAGAGATATTTTAATAATATCTCTTTTGATTTTGAAAATATATTATGATCTCCCATAAAATCATTTATTTAACCAAAAGCATTATTAAAGAAAATATTATTTTATTTAAAATATCATTTATTAAATATTTCATACATTTTCATTTTAATGTTATTTATTCTGTATTAAAATTATGAAATTAATTTATCATAGGATTGTATTTAATTTATGTGAGTTCTTATATTTATTAAATTTTATTTAATATACATATATTATTGTTGAAATTAAAACTATTATTAACTTTTAATTGGTAAATTTCATTAAAAATTATTTTGTTAATATTTGTTTGTTTTTAATAATTCATTTTTATCAAATAATTTTAAAATTTATTGAATTTTAAAAAGTAACTATTTTATAATAATCAAACGTATATACCAAAAAAATCAAATGGGGAAGAAAATTTCTTGAAATCACCAGCAATAAGAGACATCAAACGTTAAAGAGGTGATTCTATTTCGTTGACATCTAAAGGGATAAACAAGCTGTTATTAGCAAACCAATTCATACCATGATTGCCTTTCCTTAGCACAAAAGTGAACACTATACCGTGATGGTTCATCTAGTTTTGAATTCTACTAAGCAAATGGTTATAGCCACGGTAGGTACACTTCCTTTTGTGAAAAATGTCTAATATACATCTACAATTAGTCTCCACCATTAACTTCCTGTGGCCGTCTCTCCAAGCAATTTCTAAACCCAAAAGAATGCCCCATGGCTCAAGGAGTTCGTAGTTCCTAAGCTAGAAGCACTAGCTTTAATGCATCTTATCAAATGGTTACAAAGAATGCCCCCACGTCCAGTTGGCCCACCAAACCTTTTCGAGATCCATCTTAGTTCAACTTAATCCAATCCTAAAGAGGCTTCTTCCAACTAATATTCTCCCCTTGGCAAATCTTACAACACTCCTTATCTATCATGTTCATAGACGCTGCCATATAACTTAAATGGTGTAATTATTAATGACCTTAATAGGAAATCTCAAATAATTGTAAGTGTTCTCATGGAAGATCTTGTTTCTCTATATCTAGATGTGCCAACAGGTAGCTACGAAGGTGATGTTCCAATGACTGAAAGTGTTAGTTAAAGATCCTTTCATGGTATTATACTTCATCCAATCTAGCATCTCTAAGGAGAAGAATTTCACATACTTTTTTAGTTCAAGAAGAGTCCTCCCTAAGGTGCAACTTTCATGCAAGCTATGAGGCAATGGAGAATGGATTCAATGTCCTTATTGCAAATTGAGCAAGTAATGACATTATTAGACTGCCTTGTGATTCTACTTCTTGTAAGTAGCATACCATGAGCAATTATCCACATAGAGGTTTTCATATATTGAAGTTTTTCCTAACTCTAGATATTCTTCCAAATCATGTATTCATTTAAGCTAAGTCATTTCTTTAAGAGTTGATAAGCACTTTAATTAGAGAAGTGACCTAAACTGGAGAGGTTTCAAGCAATTACATCTTCACCATCAATTTGCATTGGAGGAAGAATTGAGTCTCTTACAAGCCATTTGTTACCCTAGAAATTAGTTTCCTTCCATTTAACACTTTCATAGAACTTAGGCCAATGATAAACTAGATTCTTCTACAGGTTAAAGTCGCCTTTTTTAGCTATACAACCATGAATGATTTCCTTCCCTTTTCTATATTTACCTAAGAGAACTTGAGTTCAAAGATCTTTACTACTAGCACCCAAACCCTAAAGCCATTTCATGAGAAGGGCATCATTAAAAGAATCACGCTTTTTTAAAGCTAAACTATCTATCTTAAAAGGGTGGCAAAGCATATTTCACATGAGTAAGTAGGCTCTTTTCTTGTCTCTGCTATTTCCCCAAATAAGTTGTCGTTGAGCTATTTCAATTCTATTCACATTATTCAATGAAATTTTAGCATATAAACTAGGATAGCAGATGCCATAAACTTGGCTAAGGTTAGTCAGCCAGCTAAAGAGAGGCATTGATTCTTCAATCCATTTAAGCAAGCTTCCACCTTCTAGATAATGTGAGCAAATTGATCTTGAGTGACTCGTCCATATTGCAAGTTAACACTTAGATACTTTTCCATATTAATGACATGATCAAAATCACTTCTAGTAATAATAGCTTGCTTAATCTACTAGTTCACATTTTAGAAGAGAAGATGGATGTTTTAGCCTTGCTAATTTTTTGTCAAGATAGGTTACTAAACACATGCAAGTAGCTCATGATAATTTTCAATTGCTCCATATCAGCTTCAGCAAATAAGAGATTGCTGGTAAACATGAGATGAGAATTTAGAGGTTCATGTACATTTCTATAATAAAAAAAAGATTGCGTAATTAAACTATCTTTTAGTAAATGAAAGAATATAATACCTAAAATATATATTTTTTTGGTATGACTATGGCAATTTATTTTGAATTAAGTTAGTATAAATAGATTAAAAAACTAATATTTTTTAAGACTATATATATTAATATCAATTCAACCAAATTGTTGAACATATTACCAAAAATATTTGATTTAGTTATTTTAAAACATGAAAAATGCATCACTAATCTTAACCAAACAAAAAATATCACTTATTGTTTTAGTTTCTCATTAGAGCCTCTATAATTGTGTTTCTTGACAAGGATGGCATATCAAATACTCATCTAGTTCATTTAAAACTTACCAATATCATCATTATCTAAAGTTTAGAGTCTTGTCTCTATCCTTACTAGCATGTTTAGTTTTTAAATATTTGATAAATAATTCATTTCATTAAAAAAATTACAAGTTTATGAATCTAAACTAAATATGCAATTATATGTAATAAAAAAGGTTAAAAAGAAAGGAGTTAAATATGTTAATTAGGAAACTAATGATGAAAATATAATGATTACACATAAATTTTGTTTATAGAAGTATAAAAATAAAAAGGACAATCAAGTTGGGCTAGTAAGTAAAATAACTTGCAAAGCTATTTGCTAGTCTTTGAATATGAATTGAGCAAAGAGTTTTTAGTCTAGTTCTTATGATGATCTTTTTATTGGTACTCATTTATCAATTGCGTATTATGCTTTCTATCTTCAAATTGAAAGTTTGAAATGTAAACAAATATATATATATATATATATATAATTTTTTCTTTTATTAAAAAATAACTCACTCGAAAAGAGTTAAACTCCTATTTGAGCCACTAGATGATTTGGATAATAGGTTTAAAATCAACATGAGATCTGAGCTACAAGAGAAGCATGTCGAGCCATTTCATTGTACCCATTATTTTAAATGGAAATGTTAATCAATCTAGGACAATAGAGGACCATTTGTAAACAAATTCTTGGTGAACAATGCCTATATGTTATCCTTACAAATACATTTGCCACACAGAATTTATCAGGACTCCATTATATCAAAGTGTGATAAGGCTAACAAAATTGCCCATGAAGTCATTTGTTGAAGCTCATTGCGCACCATTGACTTAAATAGGCTAATGGTTTAAAGAGAATTAAATTACTCATTGGAAAAAAAGGAAGATGGATTCTAATTACATTCATTCATCAAATTTAAAATGTTATTATGGAAACAACTACTAGTCTTTTACATTAAAAAAACTACTACAATTTGATTCCATCCACACTTAAAAGTTGTTTTACTTATTAGTGGTCGTTTTCTACTCTACTTCAACATTTTGAGTTTTGATAAGGGCCTAGAAACACAATAGTAAATGCATGGGAAATCTTCAAATGAGTGTAAATCAATGTAAAAACTATGAATTAGTGAGAGCTACCAAAATATTCTAATTATAAAAGTCAGTACATCCTATACAAATTTTGACTATTAAATTGTGCAAGTGCAAAAGTTGTTTGCAAAGTAAATCAAGTAATATTATTAGGGCAAGACAAGATTAACTCATGAGAAAATCAGAATTAGCCTCCATCTAAGTTATATATTAGAAAAGCTTTTAATATTGAGAAAGATGTACTAACTTCTAACTAATAAAAATTCTCTCCAAATTCAATGTAAGAGTTCAATTAAATTGGTAAACAAAGCTTAATTGTAGACTCTAGACTCTTATTAAGGCACAAAGCTTAACTTTGACCTTTTATTCAATATAAGAATTAAAAATTTTAAAAAATTGCATTGTATATTTTTAAAATTCAAAGATCATACAATTGAACTATATATTTTTCAACAACTGATATATTTTAAATTTAGAAACTAAATAATTAAGACGTATTTTTTTAAAATTTCTTTCCTAACAACAAAAGAAATTTGTTTATTTCATTTCAAACATCCTATCTTAAAATTTTTTGATTGCCATGTCATTCTTGCATAACCAAATGCCCTTTAAGTTCCAACCAATTAAACGGTGTAAGTGTACATGGTTTGTAGATGAGAGAAATATACAATAATTAGATTAATTAATTAATTAAACAAGCCTCTTCTAGTAAGTGCACTGTTCCAAGTCATAAAGCTCAAGTATTTGAGATTGATCCCACGAAAATGGTTTTATCTAAGTAACAACACTAATTAGCTATTTAATTTCTTAGTTAGTTTAAGTTACATCTATCTATATACATTAATATCCTAGGAAACCTAGTCACTGGGGACCATTAGATGAAAGGATTTGTTACTAGTCCTAAATGTAACCTATGCTAATAAGCATAAGACTCAAGACCTTTAGCCTAATCCTAAACTTAAAATACGATTAATGTGATTAATGCATCCTATATGTATTACTCATCCTTAACATCTTGTTAATTATGATAAGCTAACTCCTCTAATTGTATCATTCACAATGATATGACCCAGGATAATTCAATCCAATATGTCCTAAGTTAATTATCTTTTGTTGCAATTTATTGATTACTTGGAATGCTCAACAAATGGTAATTTAGATTAATTAGAGGTGTATAGACCCGATTGACGTGGTGTTTACTTCTCTAATTTTAGTTAATCAACCTAATCAAGCAATTAACTTAGTCATCTCGCTTGTCAACTCCTATGTCAAGATGTTGAAGCATCAACAACTAGATCAAATACAAGAATTAAAAAAATTGAATGCACTAAATACTTGCAGCTACACCACAATTAACATAACATTCTAAGAAATCATTACTAAATTGCTAAATCAACATATATAATCACATTTAGTTGAAAAATTAAGTAACAAAATACAAAATATGAAGGAAAAACCAATAGGGAGATAATCATAGTAGAATTAAGATATGGAAATATAAAACAATTATATTAAACAAAACCTAAGAAGATACCTTATCAAGCTTGATCTTGCTCCAAATCTCCACCTTAAGACCTTTAAACTTTTACAAACATTAGAAAGTACAGAGAAAACTAAGAGAAAATAAAAAAAAAAATCCATAGTCTCCTAAAATTGTGCCTAAGGAATGAATTTATAAAAATTCATGCTAGAGCTACTTGTTGCAACCAAAATGGAACACCATTGCAATGAGCAGTGATTGTTATTTTCACAAAATCTGACTTACTCATCGTGACAACATAGATCTCAACTACAACAAGTAATAGCGAGGGCTCTTTGAATGTTTCTTGCATTATAGTACTTGAGCTCTTTATATCTTCATTCCTTGGGTGCAAGTTTTTATTTATATACATTATAGTCCCTACAAAAGACAAATAAACCTAACATACGAATTTTAAACATTAAAACCAAAATTAAACAACTAAAATATCCTAAAATTAACTATTTACAAGATGTAACTATAGGCTTCCAAGATTTGCACATTAAACCACTTAAACCTATAAATTCAGTAAAAGCCAATACTTATAAAATATTTCAATTAAGTCTTAAAATTGGGGATTTTCACTAATAAGCTCTCATCTGTATCTAACAAATTACAAAAGCAAAATAGTGCTAAAATGGGTGCAAAATAGCTTAATTTACCTTGAGAAACATTAGTTTAATTTACATTGAGAAACATCTATAAGTCCCACAAAAAATGGTTAAAAATTTGAAGTTGAGACTTATCACACTCCTAAATTTGACATTTTACTTATCCTTAAGTAAAAAAAAAAATCCTTGAAAAACATATAATCAACCTATCAAATATTTATAATTCCCTTAGAAATATGGGCCTTAAACCTTCAAGTATAGGTTTAGATGCTACATATAACAGGAAAAACTAAAGAATATTCATAAGCTTTATAGTAAGAGAATTAATAACAAGGCTTCCCATACTCATAAGTGTCTATGTACTATATCATATTCTAGATACTAATTTTAAAATGGAATATACAAACTATTCTATATGACTATCTCTTTCTAGAGATTCATATGCTTACTTATCGTCCTTCACTCCATTAATATAAGTCTCAATATAATTCAAAAATCAACTAGTCTTTGAAGCTTGTAACGGGGCCATACAAGTTATGGTAATTGTAACGCCCGGTACGTTGTAAAAACATAGAAACGGGTCGTTTGAAAAGCAAGTCTCCTGAGATGAGTAATTCAAGGCCACCAGAGATATGATAATGAACCCTGGAGGTGTGAGCAGTTTGAGATCAGGTTGAAACCCCTAATCAGAGGCAGAGTAACTCCACAGAGGATCAGGAATTTTAATGCCCTTGTGGAGATCAGCAGAGTGATTGAGAATAATTTGAGAGATATTATGCCTACTGCCAAAGTGTCTAGTCAGAGAGGGGCTCTGGACTTGAAGAAGCCACGACTCGAAAAGGGAGCTAGCTCCGCACCTACCAATAAGAAGAAGAGTAAGGTGTAGTGGAGTAGGAGACTATAAAAAAGGAAGAGGCCACAGCCCCTAAGGACTCAGTCATCCGTCGCCCCACAGTCCACAGTGATCTGCTACAAGTGTGGGAAGCCAGGGCATATTGCTAGAAACTGCTATCAGGAAAATTCAGCACCTCTGCTCAGACCGCCTCCTCTTAGGCCACAAACTCAGGGCAGGGTGTTTGCCCTTTCTCAGCAGGAGGCTAGTGTGTCTCTCAGTCTTATTTGAGGTACGCTCATAGTGAACGATTTTCCTGTGATTGCTATGTTTGATTCGGGTACTAGTAACTCATTTATATCTTATGACTGTGTGAAACGTTTGGGTCTGGCCATTAGTACTCTACCATTTGATTTATCTGTCACTACACCCACTGGAGGCCACGTTCTTACTTCCCATGCTTGTTTGAATGTCATTATCCAGTTTAATCATTGTCATACTACCATTAACTTGATTTATATGCCATTCCATGACATTGATTTGATTATGGGTATGAACTGGATGACTGCCAATAATGCTGTCCTTAATTGTGAACACCACACTGTATCTGTATCTTCTTATGGGACCATACCTAGGATAGGAGCTAAGCTATCATTCATGACTACTGCCTAGGCTGAAAGATATTTAGAGCAGGGGTATCAGGGGTTTCTAGTTTTTTTCTTTATACGGGTCGAGGTAAAAGAAGGGATAAAGGAGATCCCGATCGTTAGGGAATTTCTGGAGATTTTTCTTAAAGATTTTGATTTTAGTGACCTACTTCCTGAGAGAGAGATAGAGTTCCCCATAGAGATAGTGTCTGGTGCTAGACCAGTGTCTAAGGCTCCGTATAGGATAGCTCCCACTGAGCTTGCTGAGTTGAAAAAGCAGACAGAGGAGCTATTAGAAAAAGGATTTATACGCCCTAGTGTGTCACCCTAGGGAGCTCCAGTATTATTTGTGAAGAAAAAAGATGGTAGCTTAAGATTGTGTATAGATTATAGAGAATTGAATAAGGTTACCATCAAGAATAAGTATCCTCTTCCTAGGATAGACGATCTGTTAGATCAGTTAGCTGAGGTATCTGTCTTTTCCAAGATAGACCTTAGATCAGGATATCACCAGTTGAGGATGAGAGCTGAAGACGTCCCAAAGACGGCCTTCAGGACTAGATATGGGCATTATGAGTTCCTTATAATGCCTTTTGAGCTGATAAATGCACCCGCAGTATTTATGAACTACATGAACAGGGTCTTCAAACCGTATTTAGATAAATTTGTTGTAGTCTTTATTGATGATATCCTAGTGTACTCTAAATCTTTTGAGGAGCATGAGAGGCATCTCAGATTAGCCCTAGAGACTCTGAAAGATAAGAGATTATATGCCAAACTGAGTAAATGTGAGTTTTAGCTAACCGAGGTGAAATTCTTAGGTCATGTGATCTCACGAGATGGGGTCACAATAGATCCTCATAAAGTCGAGGCTGTGTTACAGTGGGATAGGCCTAGGACAATCACCGAGGTTAGGAGTTTCCTTAGTTTGGCAAGATATTACTGACGATTCATTCAGGGTTTTTCTCAGATGGCCTTGCCACTTACAAGGCTGACTCGGAAGAATACACCTTTCGTGTGGGATGAGAGATGTGAGAGGAGTTTCCAAAAGTTGAAACTTCGATTGACTACTGCCCTTGTGCTAGTCATTCCTGACCCTAGTTTACCATTTATGGTATATAGTGATACCTCGAGGAGAGGGTTAGGATGTGTATTGATGCAGCAGGGTAGGGTAGTGGCACATGCCTTTAGGGAGTTAAGGCCTCATGAGGAGAATTATCTCACACATGACCTAGAGTTAGCCACAGTAGTGTTTGCTCTTAAGATTTGGAGGCACTATTTATATGGTGTGCCTATAGAGATCTATAGTGACCACAAGAGTTTAAAATATCTATTTGATCAGAAGGAACTCAATATGAGACAGAGGAGATGGATAGAGTTTCTAAAAAATTATGATTATGTATTGAAATACCATCCGGGGAAGGCCAATGTGGTGGCCGATGCCCTGAGTAGGAAATCCATCCACGTTGCCCATATGATGATCATAGAGTAGGAGCTCCTAAAAAAATTTAAAAATCTGAACCTCTCTTGCCAGTTGGTATTGGGTAGATTATGTTTGAGTGAGACCCGGATTGAGAATGAGTTGAGAGCCCAAATCTTAGACGCCCAGAGAGAGAGGATGAATTCTCGAAACAGATTAAGAGCGAGATCTCCCAAGGTAGGACCTCAGATTTCGGGATATCTGAGGATGGTGTGATAGTATATCGAGATAGAATCTATGTACCTAGTAACAATGAGTTGCGAGAGAAAATTCTAGAACAGGAACACAAAAGCAAATATACTATCTACCCAGGTACCACTAAGATGTACCAGGATCTAAAAAGAATCTTCTAGTGGCCAGGAATGAAGAATGACATCATGGATTACGTGGCGAGATGCGCAGTGTGCCAGAGGGTTAAGGTAGAACATCAGAGACCCACTGGGTTGCTGCAATCCTTAGATATCCCCGAGTGGAAATGGGATAGTATAGCTATGGATTTCGTTATGGGGTTACCTAGGACATCCTCTGGACACAATGCTATCTAGGTAGTTTTAGATAGATTAACGAAGTCGGTACACTTTTTAGCAATGAGGGCTACTTATTCATTATATAGATTAGCCCAGTTGTATATACGTGAGTTAGTGCGATTTCACGGAGTACCTAGTAGCATCGTATCAGATAGAGACCCCAGGTTTACATCAAACTTCTGGAGGTCATTACAGCATGCCTTAGGGACCAGGTTATGATTTGGTACTGCTTGCCACCCCCAGACAGATGGTCAGACTGAGAGGACCATCCAGACCTTAGAGGACATACTGAGAGCATGTGTGTTAGAGATAAGGGGTAACTGGGATACATATCTGCCATTAGCTAAATTTGCATACAATAACAGTTATCATTCCAGTATTCAGATGGCCCCTTATGAGGCTCTCTATGAGAGAAAGTGTAGATCTCCGTTATGTTAAGTTGAGTTAGGGGAGAGGAGTTTGCTAGGACTTGAGTTAGTGGACCAAACTACCCAGCAGATAGAATTGATCAGAAAGAAACTCCTTACGGCTCAGAGTAGGCAGAAAAGTTATGCCGATCGGAGAAGAAGGCCGTTAAAGTTTGAGATTAGTGATCACGTATTCATTCGAGTGTCTCTAGTGATTGGGGTAGGTCAGTTTATGAGGGTAAAGAAGCTCAGTTCTAGGTATATTAGTCCATTTGAAATTCTTGAGAAAATCGGACCCGTGGCCTACCGCATAGCCCTACCACCAAACCTGGCCCAAATCAATAATAGCTTTCACGTCTCCCAATTGAAAAGTACTTACCAGACCCCTCACATGTCATAGAATATAAGCATATTCAATTGCAGGAAAATCTTTCCTATGTAGTGAGGCCAGAAAGAATTATGGATGCCAAATTGAAACAACTGAGAAACAATAGTATCCCTCTGGTGAAAGTGGTCTAGAAGGGCCCGACGTCTGAAGAGGCAACCTGGGAACTAGAGGATGACATGAAGCGAAAATATCCAGAGCTATTTCTCTAAGGTATGTATTTAAATTTCGAGGGCAAAATTTATTTTAAGGGGGGTGGAAAATGTAACGCTCGGTACGTTGTAAAAACATAGAAATGGGTCGGTTTGAAAAGCAAGTCCCCTAAGATGAGTAATTCAAGGTAAAATAAAATTTCGATAAAATGTTAAATAATAGAAAATGAGGATTTAAGCCTTCAGTTGCCCAGAAACTAAGGCCGGAGTAATTCAAAAAATTTGTCGAAAGGCTAGTGGCATTTTTGTAAATAAGTATAATTTTGGAAAAACACCTATGAGGGCTTTTTAAATGAAAATTTTGAGTTGCCTAGGGTTCGCAGAGACCCTAAAAGCCATGGGAAGTCCCGGGACCGGTAAAGCTCCTCTGATGTATTCTTTTCGATGTTGGTTGACCCAAACTTTAACCGGTTTGTTCGGAAAGGTTTTAGCTTCAATTTGAGTGATTCAAAAGGCATTTTATTAAATTGGGAGTCTAAATGTTATAATGGAAAAGACTATCCTAAAAAAGGAGCTAAAACAAAGGAGAAACGAAAATGCTAAGAACGAAGGGCAAAATTGGCATTAAAGTGTTAAAGGAAGCTTCTTTCTTCTTCTTTATATGCCACGTTCTTTCTCTCCTCCCTAAATCGACTTTCTTCTATCCATTTTCAGAGGAAAACTCCAGCTTCTTAGGCGCACAAGAGGAGGAAGATTTTGGAGGAAGAAATCCAAGAAAAATGTAAGAAACTTTAAGAAATTCTATATCCTTCTTTCTTAAAACTTGCTCCTCTCCTCTCAAGCTTTCTTTTTATGGTTTTAATGGAGAGTTTGGTGCTATTTTGGGGGCAGAACAGAGAGGGGAATTGCAAAACTTGAGGGAGTAAGCGAACCAAGTGGAAGAACAAGCCAAAGGAAGCAAGAAAACAAGGTAAAACTTCTATTCTTTGGTAGTTTTTCCCTCCCCCTTCCTCTTGCATGAATTTGGCCACCATGAACCCAATTCATAAAGGCTATTTTCTACCTAATTCATAGAGGGATTAGAGGTTTTGAAGTACAAGGATTAAGAATCTATCATTGGAAGCAAGTAAAAGCCATTGAATTTCAAGTTGAAAAAGTGTAGGGTGCTTGAACATAGTTTAAAATTTGGGTTGATTCAAGACTTCCCATCATATGTAAGTGTTTGTTTGAGTTTCTAAGACTCTTAGGGAGCCTCCTAAGTGCCTCATCTATTAAGGAAAAATCCCAAACTCCATGGGTCTTTAATGGAGGCATAAATTGGTCAAAACCCTTAGAGATAGCTAGGGATATTTTAATTAGTTCCAAGCTTGATTTGGGACTTTATATGATAAAAGAAGATAGGAGAAATCCTTGGAAAAAATTTAGAAGCCTTAGGTTGGGAGATGAGGTAATGGCTTCCATAATGTAACTTTATGAAGCAACATGAAACTAGGTTTGTGAAAGTGCGTGTGTGATGGCTTCAAGGACCTTAAATGGGGTCAAGAGATCTAAATATGGCAAGAGAATGGAACTAAGAATTTTATTTGTGGTAGTTGCTTCATTAGGTTATTGATGGAACCACATTGTGACAAATAGAACAAAGTATAGTTTTAAGAGTGAGTTGGATGTTATAACTTGTTCCAAGAGTATAATTAAGTGTTGTTTATTGTAAATAGGCCAAAGAAATCTAACCCCATCTCCTTGTGTTTGTGGAACCGAAAAGGGGAAGGAACAAGCAAAGTAAGGCTTGAATTTGTACCAAGGTAGCTCTCTACCTTTTCTTATTGTATTTTCTTGTTACATATGTGTCATTGTGTGCTTGTGTGTATATTTGTATGTTTGGGACATGCTACTTGATACTATGTTGCTATTTTGGTACCAATATGCTTTCTTGAATGTCATTGAATTGTGGAAATGGCTCACAAGGGTGAGGTAGTGCCAAAAGTCCCTTAATATGGGTGAGAAGATGCCAAAAGTCTCATAGCATAGGTGAAACAAGGCCAAAAGTTCCTTGGATGGGTGAAACTAAGTCAAAAGTCCTAAGAACCAAGAGTGAGGCAATCCAAAAGTCCTAGAAATGGGGTAAGGCCAAACCAAAAGTCCCTAGAGCTCATTTTTATACTTAACATGAGTTTGTGACACCAAAAATGTGAAAGTGGAATGCTTCATGAATTGATTGATTGCATACTTGTGCCTTTGACATGTTGTATGCCTTGAAAAAGTGCTTGAATAGGTGTATGAGCTATTGAGGTTCAATGAATCTCACCCCCTCCTTTCTCTCATCTCATATGATCTAGGTGGAGTTCAAGATCCAAAGGATGGAGGCCAAGGAACTTAAATCTCCATCTCTTGGCACATTTTGCTAGTTTTGATGTACTAGGATGTTAAACAATATATGTTTATATTTTTTTGAGCCATGGCACTTTGAACAAGTGTAAAACTATGTAAAGTTAGTATATGTATCAAGAATAGAGTTTAATGAATAGAATTGTGTATTTTAACCACTTGGGAGTCCACTTATGCATGTATGTATATAGAAGTGGCATGATGAATTTGAGTTGTATGAGGATTTAAACCTTATGAGGGACTTATTTGTGCTGTATTTATACTTTCTAAGTTGCTCAAATAAGTGTGGAACAAGGAATGACTCATTTGAACCAAATTTGCTCCTTTATTGGAACCAAATTGTCATAATCTTGAGCTATGGCAAAGTCTAATCAAATGACCTCTTCTTGATTTGAAATTTTTTATGCACTTAGATCTTGCCTAGAGCTTTTTGTCAAGCTAAAGATCAGATAATTTAGAGGTCTGTGGAAATTTCTACAATTTTTCAAAGTTGGCATCAGAATTTCAGATTTGCATTAGTACTGTTCATTTGGTCAGTTGTGAAATTGTGTCATCCAAAGGGCAAATGTAGTCCAATGGCTACAAAATTTTATAGGCAAAAACTAAGCATTCACAGTGACTTGTAGCAACTAGAAGCACCTCATTTAGAGGTCTGAGTTAAGAGATATGAATTTTTGAATTTCTGAAACAGCAATAGTAGTGCAGCATGACCTGAGTCACTGTTCCATTAAATTTCAGTAGCTAAACGTGATTTATCTGGTCTGAGTCTATTTTTACCATAAAGCTAATATTCATAGCTTTCCAAATTGGTATCATTTGTATGGATTGGATTTTTGTGAAATTAATTATATATTTTTGAAATTTATAGCAGATACTTGCATCAGTACCAGTAGCTGTCCGAATCTTTGCCTCTTTTCGCATGTCGAACACTTTGTGTGTTATGTTTTATAGCCTAGAAATATCTTTTTTATAAAGTAGACATGTGTAGTTTCCTAGAATGGCCAAAAATGCATGATTTCGATTTTTGTGGATTTAGTTATGAATTTTCGAAGTTGTGACAAAAAAATTGAAATTCTGGCCGAAAATAATATAATGAATTTGATGTTCCCTTTTGAATTTCACGAGTTGTGGGCCAACTTTGGTGATACAAATGAGTTGTATGTATGTAATTAAATATGAGAATGTGATGTATGAGCTCATATGATTCTCGTGACACCGAATGAAATTTTCATACGCGATGCAACGCGAAATAAGGCATTATTTTAATGTCATTTTTTCATTCCTTTTTGTACAATTCATCATGTGAGATTTAAAAATGATAAGAAGCAAGATAGAAATATATGATGTTACAGTAATCACAATCAAGTTGATAAGAGGAAATAGTGTTTAAAGTTTAAGAGCATTAATAAGCATAAGAAAGAAGATACTTTATCTCTCTTTTACCTTTTTTCCTTACTTTTAATTCATTCTCCTCTAATTTGTATTTTCTTTTCTTTGAACTCATACAAAAAACAAGAGCATAAAAATATGAATGAATTGCATTTTGCAATTCTCAAAATGAATCAATTCTCCTTTTCTTTTCTTTTTTCTTCCCCAGTGTAGTTCTTTGATCTAATATTTTGCTTAAGGTTAAGTGCTTGATACTTAAACTTCTCACGTTTATGTTTTACAATATAGCATTTTGCTATTTCATTTGATATATATTAAATACAAAATAATAAAGCTTGCTAAAATTTGTCACTCACACACACACTTTTTATGAAAAATCGTTCACAACACTTAATCGCCTATGTCACCTTCAAAATTATCCTTTTTCCAGTGTAAGAAAAATTAAAGCATTTAAGAAACTCCTTCAAAGGGTATACAATTGGTTTTATAAGCCAGGTAATTAATGTAAGTAAATAAAAAAGAAATTATCAAAGTGCATAATATGTACAAATCATCAATAAAGCTCAAATCATAGAAAAAGTGCTAAAATCATTTTTAAAGAGAAGTACTAGACCTAGAATTTCATCTCAAGAAAGAATCAAAATTTGTTCTGGAGTCGAGTCAAAGAATTTTAAGTGAAATAATCAACATACTTTAAAATTAAAAAAAAAAAAATCTACCCTATACATGGTATAAGTATATAATAGATTCAATAAATATGGAAAAATCTATCTATTAACAAAAAACCATTCCATTTAGGAAATTAAAATAGCTTTCCAAAACAAATATATACTAGATAGCAATTAAAAATCATCATTAGGATCACACCACACAAGAATACATGACTATCCAATGAAATCAAAATAAAAAAAGGAGTTTAAAAATTTTACAAAATAAAATTCTCAAAAGTCAACAAAGATAAGCAATTAAAACAAGAAAAGTTTAAATTTTTACCAAAATTTAAAATCAAATCAAATCAGAATTTCTTACCTCCAAATTTAAATCGAGCATTATCCTTAATATTCCAAATAAACCAAAACAAGGTAAAAAGATCTTCTCCTTCAAAATGTGGCATAAAATAGTCAAATGAAAAGTGATATGAAGTCATAGTATATATCTTGTAAACCTAAGAAAAATAGAAATTTATAAAAGTAAACTAAACCTAAGAAAGCAAAAAATTAACCCAAACTAACAAATTGTTGCTAAGGAAGCAACAAAAGAGTGCTCTCTTTAAGTTCAGAAGCTAGACTTAATTTCTTTGTTAAAGTATAATAACACTTAAAGTATAATGACTCACAAGTTCTTTTATCATATTCAACACATATCTAGACGAATTCCTAGATATAGAACCGTCTAAGGCTAGATATGAAATAGTAGTAGTGATGTATCATTACATTACTTCCATCGATGTGTGGTGCATCAGTTCATCAACAACACATTTTTTAATTTTATATTTTCTGTTTTTTACATATTTTTAAATAAAACTAAAAACTAGGGCTACACCCCTCAAACTTAAACTGAAAATACACAAAAAAAAAAACATACAAACAATCAAAATTCAGATAAAGTAAAAATATTCAAAGAAAAATTAAAAGGAAGAGTTTAGAAATTCTCAATATGAAGCTTGAATCTTGGTCTCTATCATGCTTGTGCTTGTCCTTTGCAATCCTACACAAAAAAAATTGGAAGCTCAAATGATTTTACAAAATTTATTACATAAAACAATTCAACAAAAGATGAAAGATGAGCTTCTCTAGGACTCAGATGAAATTCACTTGACAAATGTTCCTAGAATTCCAAGAAAAATATATGGAATATAGATGAAATTTTGTTATATACGTGTGAGTGCGCGTGATGTTCGTGTGCATAATTCAACTGTGAAAACATTACTCAAACAAGTCATACAAATTCACAAAGTGATGGAAAAACCAGCATAATCAACATATTCCAAAACAGAGCAACATGTATAAAATGAATATACCTTTCATCAAAAATCAAAATAATGGGGGATCAATTTTCCTGAAAAATAGACATCCAAAGGAAAAATTAGGCACTGACCCTAAGTGAAAATTCTAAGAAACGAATTCCCAATAAATTTCCAAAGACAACATACAAATATAATTGGCAAAACAGAACAGTGAAAAGAAATGAGTATAAAAAACAACTCAAATGACTTTAATTGGTGCCAAAAATTTACTGTGCAAAACTAGACATAAAGAAGATTGTCTCTATCAAAAAAATCATTGCAAAAGAAGACACAAGAAACTATAATGAATTTCTCAAAATTATACTCAGCATCAAGCAAAAATCTAATTAGTTCGCAAGCACAAAAGATATATTCAAGAAATATCATAAAAAATTCAGAAAATTATTCAACATATCAAGAAGATAATGATAATGAAGCAACTAATAAGAGAGCAAAAATAAAGAGAAACTCCCTCATAGGTGGTTTCATTCCAAGAAAATTGCTTCTTGAAAATATAGATCTAATAATTGTTGAGTAGATTTGTTCTCGCTCAACTACTTTCTCCTCTTTGAGAACTAGGTGGGATATATATTACTTGTTTGACCACTTCCACCTTATCTATTTCCCATTCATCAGTTCTAATTCCCCTAAATCCCTCAGCCATCGATTCCTTCATTATCTTTTATTTTTATATTTTTGTTTTTATTCTTCATTTTTTGTGTATCAAATAACCCTTTCGTCCCATGTAGTAACTATATACATCTTCAATCATATGAAAGTTATATGAACTGTCTTTTAATGCGCATCAAGATCTTCGAATTCTTGTCCTTTACAATGAAGTGCAGTAAACAGAATATTCCTTAATTGAAATTCTTTTTCAGAGATACTAGCACTCCTCATACTTCTATCTCCCAAATTATATGCCATCTTCAATTTGATGCTTAATCTTCTTCTGCACAAGAAAATCAAAGGCAAGTATTATTCTTTATAAGAAGGGAAATCATTACAGTTAAAACTCATGGATATAACTCAACCATTTAAAACAACAATTTATAAAAAGACATAGAGGGACAAACAAATATGAAATTTGCACTAACCTTTTCTAATCAACAAAGGTAAATAAAAAAATCCTAATGATTAAGATTGCCTAAACAGAAAAATGAATGCCATAAAGGACAAAAGAAAACTCATATATGATAAGAAAGTTAGGAGAAATCAAATTGCTTAAGTTTTATCATCATTACAAACTACTAAAATGAAAATGTTTCACTATGAAAACTAACTCAAAAATACCTGAAAGTTTTATCTAGAATACTTAACAAAATACAAACAACATATAAAAATTTCAAAGGCCAAATATATCTGCAACAGTACTGAAAATTATTCAAAATTAACAAAAATAAGAAAAACCGATAAAAACAGAACATACTGCACTAACTCTAGATACTAATCAAATTAACTAACTAAACATATTTTAAAAATCACGAAAAAAGTATGCATCACACTAGACATATACAGGAATATTGAAAAAAAATTTCAAAATTTAATAAGCTCTCTAAAATTACCAGAAAAATAAGAAAGTTGACTTCCAAATAAAAAAATTAGCAAAAACAGAGTATATTAAACGGTATTGAAAAATCAGAACAGCAGATTACTTAAATACACTCTAAAAATCACGAAATAATTCATGAATAAAATAAAATTACAATTAAACAACATTAAAATATTCAAATTAAAATTCAACTCCAACACTTGCCAGTAAAATCAACAAGTTAGTGTACAAAACTCAAAAATGTCAAAGCCATGCTACAAAGAATAAATCAATACAAATACTTGGATCCTAAGATAATTAAACAACTTAAATTAGTGAGGAATCATAATTAAACAGAAATAAACAATTCAATAACTCAAGAAGAATAAATTAACAAATACAAGTTGCATCAACTAAAACTTGTAACAAATTAAGAAAGTTAATAAAAGTAGCGTGTTAGTGGTTAGATTGTCACAAAAAACAAATGCATAAAAGTGGATGGAGACAGAAAAGAGAACCAGATTTTTATAGTGGGAAAAATGTGGGTGGAAAGTGCGAAAAATTTTGAGTATGTGGATGAAGAAAGAAGAGGGAACCAGTTGATGGAGAGAGAAATGGGACTTCTATGAGTTTGCCTCTTTTTTTTTTTATAATTAAATAGGGTATAAATGATATGGCACATTAAAGTTATATTTGTTATATATCAATCAACATGAAAAAATGAAAAAAAAATAAAAATTTTAATATATATATATTTATTATATTTTTATAATTATTACTTAACGATTTTTTATTTTTTCCGTACTCAAATTTTCAATTGACATGGAGACACACGTTTGCACGCCTGCCCACTTGGGCATGATTCTTTCACCTATGTCTTCCACTCTTCCTAATCTACAATAATTAATATCTCTTGTGTATAACATTATATCTTAATCAACAACCACATCTCTTTCTGCCTGTCTTTCTGCGCGCGACTAAGTTTTGGATGAATTTATGAAGAGTAAAGTTCTACAAAGCTAAAAATTTAAAAATTTGACTATTAAGTTTTAAAGTTAAAGAAAAATAAATTATAATAGACCCCTAAGTTGATAAGAAATTATATATATGCCCAAAAAAACAAAAATTAAACAAGATAACTTGCATTTGATCTTTTTACGTTATGACACAACGGTTGGACTAATTGGCAACATATTTAATATTTTAGTCAACTACAAGATTTTATTCAAACGAAAATAATTGAAGGAATAAATTAAAATTTAACCTGAACATAAGAGATTAAAAGTGTATCAAGAAATTACATGCCATTATCATAAGTACTACCAGCCATTATATATAAGTTGAAGAAATTGAAATATGAGAAAAACTTTTCTTTCTACTTTAATGTTCAAGAGACTAAAAGAAAAAGTGGAAATCAGGTCCCCCGGTATTTCTTAATTTTTTTCTATTTCTTTATTCTCTGATTATTTTCGCTCCATATAATATTCATCCGTTTTAATCTTATCAATGTTTTTTTTTTTTTCTATCACTGATTAGTACTTCTCAACTTATTTTTTATATTTGTATTGTTTCTTTAAATCTTCGCTCCTTTTTCACAGGCTTTCTCATGCCTGCAAACAGAGATATCATCGATACAGAGTATAAGGAGATCTTATATTTATAAACCTAACAAACACACTAATACTTATTAAATTCCAAGGCACGATTAAATAAAAGTGAAAATTTCAAATTATACTATAATCCTATTAATTTCCTTTATTTAGGTCAACTTCAAAATTTCATGATTTGTCAGGGTTCATATTAAAATCATATATGGATTGTTGTAGAAAATATAGTACTTAGATTACCTACAATCAATCCAACTAGTCATGTGCAATAGAAAAAGCTTAGCTCTCCTTGGTAGACAATAAAACATAACATAGGGTGTGGGGTCCTACATGTAATTTATGAAGTAGATTTTAGAGTATAACATACACATGCATAGAGACAAAATACTATTAATACCAAATAGATCAATCGTTGGCTCTCCACTAACAACACTTTGGAGCTAAGTTGAAAGAGTATTTAAATATATTTCCTCTATCTATAAAAATAAATAATAAATAAGTCGTAGTACTTAATAAGTAAAAAATAAAATACAATAATAGAATGTATAAATAGACACAAAGTTCTTTAAATGAAAAAAAAAAGGCTTTAGTGAGAGATTTTATAACTAGAGATTACATACAAATTTGGAGGTGATTAGATTAATCAATAATAAAATTTCAACATATAAATTAGGAAGATTTATAAAACATTATTATGAAGTTATTTATTGTTAGTGTTACACTAATGTACCTAAAACAATTAAAGGAGAATATATGAAATATAAAATTTTTATATAACAATAAAATTTTTTACAAGTTTAACCATCATGCCTTAATTCATTGATTTGTAAAGTTTTACAATGAGGAAAAAAATTAAAAAAAAATGAAATACTTGCATATTTATATTTAACTTAATTTAATTTCCATAATTAATTAAAATAATAAAATGGAAGTCATAAATATTAATTCATATGTTAAAACAAATAATAAACAATAGTTGAAAATCATTAAATCTTTATACAAAAAATAATTTCATATAAACCTCTTATTGAAAGGTCTATGCAAAACTTTAGTTTTTAACATATTTTATATTCTAACATAAATATAGAGTCGATGATGATAAATAATTGAATCAAACATTGGCTATCACACCACAAAATAAGAGGTGTGATTAGCATAAACTATGAGGCTTACCTCATGTTTGCAATCCTAACTTAATAACCTGTACATAACCTACTTTTGTTACTCCTAATATAATACTTCATTTTAAAAAGACAAACAAGCTATGCGTCTAAAATTCACCATACTTTGTATACTTTGGCTCAATTCTAGCATATGAAAAACCATATATATCCTAAATAAATAACATTACATGAATGATTAAATAAGCAAATAAATAAAAGTGTGAGTATATAAATAGGCAATTAAAGTGAGATACCATAAAGGAGCACCTTGTAACAAATTTTAAATTTGAAATTCATGCTTCTCGACAAAATGAACAAAATTTTAAAATCTAGGCATGAAAACATGTATTGATACTTGACTATTACAAAAATCACGAACTAGTAAGAACACGATAACATTGATATAATAAAATAAATGTGCAACTTTCAAGAAATGTATTAAAAAATTTCTAAACCATGCTCTTTCAAAAACTCTTTTCTATTGGAAGGACTTCATTTAAAATGGAATAACAATTGTGGACACACAGTTCATGAGATAAGTAGCCAACAATCATGGGCAAATAACTCATGTGAATAAAATAACCAACAATAGTAAGTCCTCAACTTATGTCATCTTATCTCTCCTTTCTTTGTGTGATAGCCATCATAAGAGGCTAATATCTTTTGCACCCCCTGTTAGTTGAGGTATCATTCAAGTTATGCCAAGGGTTAATAGTATTGCTATCAGTAACCAGTATTTTGTATCTAGTTCTTCTATAAAATATTACCATCATATATAAAATCATATTAATCTTTTTCATTTATAATCACTTTCTTAAATGATTTGTAATGAAGGCTCATAATAGTTCTTATTGATTCCATACATGCGTTAACAACTTATAATTTAAAATAGAACATCTTGATGGGAAATGCTTCCTCTATTGAAAGCAATGTCCATAAATTCCAAAATTTAAGAAACAAAGGTAAGTCACTTCTGAGCCATAGCACAATCTTGGTTCTTATCCCAAATGATTTGATTGTAACATAAGGTAAGGGATTTTTTTTTTCCAGTTCTGATTTAAACTTAATACATCCTAAAATATTCCTAACCCAAGATGTGGTTGGGTCATCTAGAATTTTATTTAACTTAAGTATGACCTATCATTTAAATTAATTTATATTAGTTACATTATTGTCTAAATTAGGTGTTTTTAATTTTAAACTTCCTTCCCTAATTTAAATATATACCCTGTCACACCCGAAAATATGACCGCATGGCGCCAAACCGAAATCAAAATTAAAAATAATAGAGTCGCTACCAAATTTTTATTTTTTGAAAAGGTAAAATTTTGAAAAAACCTTTTTAGTTTGAAAAATGGTCTATGAATCAGAAAATGGATCTAGGAGTCGATTGTGAGTGAGGAAGGTGTTAAGCACCCCACTACACCTATTCTTAAGAATGGTTACTCTAAGTTAGTTGTGCAAAATTACCATGACCTTTAATCTATGTTAATTCTTCTTAAGAAATCACATGCAAAATAAGAAATAAAGAAATTAAATGAAATAAAATAAAAAATAAAAAAAAAAGCAATTAAAGAAATAAAATTAAGAATAAGATAAAAGAAATAAAACTAAAAAAAAAATATTTATTTACAAGCGCGGGTTTGACTTAGGATAAAAGCCTAAGGCCTACATACCCTTCCATAGGAATCAAAGTTCACGTAGTTCGGATGGAGACTAACTGTGTTTTGGTTTATTTTTGTTCATTTTTTTTCTTTTGTAAAGATGAAGAAAATAAAAATCATTTGGATTTTTACAAACAAAACGAATTTAAAATTAATTGATGGGTTTTTATTTGCAAAAGACCAAATTAATTTTACTCTCTTCACCCCTTCTCTCTTCCTTTTTTTGTTTTTTATTATTTTTTTTTGGTTTTTTGTGTCTTCTTTTTTTTTGAACCTTTTTGCTTTTTTGTTTTTTTTTGGTCTAAAAATTATTGTTTGATTTTTTTCCTTTTTTGTTGTTTTTGTTGTTTTGATTTTTAATAGATTTTTATAGTTTATTTATTTATTTTTGGTGAAAAGACAAAAAAAATAAAAATTATTTTTCCCTTTAATAAATAAAACGAATTTAGAATAGGATGATATGTTTGATTTACTAAAGGTAGAGTTAATCTTGCTTATTTACCTTCCTTGCACTCCTAATTTTTTTGTTTTTCTTTTCATTTTTCATTTTTTATTGGTCTTTTCCTTTCATTTTTCTTTTTCTTTTAAATTATATATCTTTTTGTTAATTTTTTTTACCTCTTAGTTTCTTAATTAGTTTTTGGTTCTTTTAACTTTTTTGGATTTTTTGAATTCTTTTTATTTTGATAAAAGAATCTTTGAGAGACGTAAATTTTAAGACCCAACTTGATTTTAACAAAAATATCTTTAATCGTTGATTATTTTATTTGGCTTTTGAGGCATACTTCACGCTTTTCTTTTTTTGCTCTTTTTGTTGTTTTTATATTTTTGAGTTTATTATTTTTTATTTTTTCTTAATTTTTGCTAAGACATATTTTTTTTTAATTTCTTTGTTTTACTATTTCTTTTGTTTTTCAATTTCTTCTTTTTTTCTTTGCATTTTTATACTTCTTAATTTTTGTGTTTTTTTTTATTCTCCTCTTTTATCAATTTTGAATTAGTTGTCTTAGATTTTTCTTTAATTTTTTTGGGTTAATCTTGATCATTGATTTGATTTTTGGATATGTTCTCTAAATTTTTGATTGAGGGTTTTTTTCTTTTCTCTCTTTTTGATTTTTTTTATTCTCTCAGTTTCCCTTTTTTTTTAATTTGGTTTTTGTACTTTAGATTTGTTTTAATTCTTGAATCTCTTAGTTATTATATATTTGTTACTCTTCTTTTAATTTTAGTAAAAAAAAGTTTCCCTTTCCTTCCCTTTTTTTATGTCAATTTTGATGTTTGAAATACGACTTTAAGTTGAAAAAGGGAACCTTTTAGTATCTTTTGATTAGTTTTTTTTTTGTTTTTTTTATTCTGAGGCCTCTTTTTCTTGTATTTAAAGAGAGATCTCTTACTTTTTTCATTGGGCTATTTTTGCTTTTATTTTGTTTTTAGAATCTTCTTTAAGAATCTCCCTTTCTTTTCAATTTTGTTATATCTCTTTATTTGCACTCAAACCCCTTTTTTTGTGGGCCATTGAAATTTGTAATTATAGAACTCAACAAAGGATTAAGGAGGCTTATTATCCCACATACCCTTAAATTGATTTATACATGTCTGAGGTAAACAACACTAAAATAATGTAGGTAAACAAATGGAAAGAAAGAAAAAGAAAGGAAAGCAAAATGAAGCCCAAAGGATGAAAAGCGTGACTGCTAGGTTTATGTGTTTTTTGATATTATAACATTACAGAAAGGGGTCAGTAGCATACCCAGGAGATCATCTCCCTACCTGAGCCTTCCATTCGAAATTTCCTTAAACATTCATTCTAATAACTTACACTGCCCATGATCCAATTGCTCAGACAGGAATCATGAAATTGAACGAACTACAAGTAAAAAAAAATGAAAAAGACTATTTACAATAAACTGTATTCGTCCAAGCCCCATGTTCCTAACAACATTGTGATTTCTATCAATTCAAGATATGAATTAAGTGGCCTTGAGAAGTAGAGACACTTATGCAAGCATTGGTTCTGAAACTACATTCGTTCATCACAATAACATAGTAGGGGAAAATTAAAGTAAAGGCATCATGACTCTATTAGACTCAACATATCCAACAACCATGATTAAATACCAAAACTCAACACAACCTTCTAACAGGCATTTCATCGAGCACCTATTGTGTGTGCCTAAGGATATATACAGAGCAACATGTTTCGGACTCCACCCACACTATTTGGTACGAAAGTACCATCCAACCTTCCATTCCTATCACAGACCATCATCAATCGCAAGAAAATTCCATTGACAAGCAAAGAGAGCAAGCTAGATTCATGACTTACCTTCGAGGGTTTTAGGGAACAAACGAGTTCTTCTTTCCGCACTTCCCTCTTAGTCTCAATCTCTGCCTTCCTGCTTTCTTGCTGCCTCTTCCCCTCACGCTTTCTGCTTTGATCCTTTTTGTTCTCTATTCTCAACCTCCTCCTTTGATTCACCCCAAATCTCGAAACTCTTCCCTATTCTCTCTGATCTCTCTCGCTCTCTGTTCCTTCTTCTCCAAATCAGAAGACTTCTCTCGCCTCCTCCTTTTTTTTTTTCCAATTCGAAATCTCTCCTCCCTTTTTAATTCGAAAATCCCCTCTCCCGGTCCGAATCAGGAACCCCTTTTTTGCTTCCTCCCCTTTCCTCGATTCATGTTTTCCATCTCCCTTTCCATTTTCGTGTTTCCTCTCCTTGGCCTTCGACGATGAAGAGGACAGGAGAAGAAGGTAAGCTCTTCAGGCGTGCTGCTGACTCTCTGTCCTAGTGCCTTTAAAACACTGTTAAGAGTTCTTGCTATTCTCGTGTTTCTTTGAGCGAAATTTTTGGTCTTTGCCCCCTGTCCCATTCCTCTTTCGTGCTCTTCTTTCTGCTGGTGGCAAGGGACGCAACACACTGAAGGAGGCTGGGTTAAAACACAGGGTTCTTGCGTTTTGGCCCTTTCCATTTTCTTTCTTTTTTTTTTTTTTTATAAAATGGTTTCTGCTTTTTCTTGTGGTCTTGGAGTTAATGGGCCGAATTTAAGAATGTTGGGCTGTGGGCTTCTTTTGAATTTGGGCTACTTCTCTTTTGATCTTTATTGGTCTAGAAGTTTTTTTGTTTTTTGTTTTTACTTAATGGGCTTGGGGCAACTGAATTTTTCAGGCTAGGTTGGCCCAACTTTCTTTTTTTTGGAATTTTTTTGGTATTTGTTCTTTTTGCTTCTTTTTTTCTTGATTTTTAATTTTTTTTTAATTTTGATTTTTTTAATTAAATTTTTTAATTGATTTTTTTTAAAATTTTTGTTTTCTATGGCTTTAGGCTCTTTTTTCCTTTTTTTTTTCTTCATTTTTATTTTCATATTTTTCTATTTTGATTTTTGTTATGCCCGGACAAAATACGATATTCACATACTCATTGTTTTCTCCTTAAGACTTTAAGTTATTACATGAGGATTAAGCCCGTGAACATATAAAGAGCATCCAACTTAGTACCTTATGGCATTCATATCATAAAACCATGTGATAATATCTAAGATACACCAAGAACTAATAATGAATTAAGGATTAACAAAATTGCTATTAGCAACTAATGTTTTACATAATCCTTCCTCATAAAATAACATATAATAGAATATAACTCATACATAGAAATCTTCCAGAGGAATTGATTTATAATATATTGATACAATTAATAGTATGACATATCATAGGCATAAAACGCTTAAGCAAATCCATATAAATGTATTAAAAGGAACTTATTGCCTTTCAAGTATTTGAATTTAATACTTTGCTTATCATACTATTTCACATTCATTTCGATAATATAACCATATATGGCATATCATAGTCTGAAAAGATTTAATATTCATTACATATATACAAGGAGACACTACTTAGAATGCTTCTTCCAATGAGCGCACAAAATACAACTAAGAAATAGAGAAAGCAAAAATGAAAAAGAAAAGCAAAAAATATATAATGCTTTATAATCTATTCATAGTGTTTATTGAACACTTATAGCTTCTTTTGTTATTGAACCATCTTCACTTCTTTCAACAAGACAATTCAAAACACACCCTTGAACATAGTCATAACAATTTATTTAGTTAACCACATTTAGATTTCCTTTTCCCTATTCCACTTAATCATCTTTGTCTAGCCTATCTTAAATTTTTTTCCAACAAAATTTGATGACTCCCTACAAATTTCCTAGTTTATTAACTATTTTAATTTATTATTTTCTCCAAAATTTTTGTTATCTTTCTACCTATGAAGACTCCTAAATTAACTACTAGTTTGCTCTTGTTGAATTTAGGTTAATTGGCTACTTCAATTAATTTATTTTGCACCTAGGAATTTCCTACTTAGACAATCAAGTTCTACTTGATTAAATTCCACAAAATAAATTCCTCTCATTCAATTTCTACTTAATTAAATTCTACAAATGATTTCAATTTTATATTGTCTTAGTTTAATATTTATTTTAGTTAACTTGTTTCCTACTTTAGTACTTCACTTTTATATGGTTAAATTATTACCTAGTTTAATATTTAATTTATTTTAGTTAATCTTTCAACTACACTTAATTTCTGAGTATTAAATAAATTCATTTAAAAATGTTTGACTTGTCATTTTTAAAGATTTAGAAACTTCTTAAGATATCAAAGCAATAGAATTGAGCAATTAGATACATTATCTTAGTTACTACCCAATTAGCCCAATTAATTTATTTTCATAGTGGTCATAATTTTAATGCTAGATTTAGTTAGATTTTGTCAATATTTTTAAAGTCAGATTGATTATTGAATTAGTGTAAGTACTAGTTCACAGTATTAATTTGACTATAGTTGAATAATAGTCGAATAAGTAATAATTAAATATAGATTTTTAAAATTTTATATATTAAAATTGTAATGTAAAATATAAATTTTAATAAATTTTAAATATTACTAATAATTAATTTTAAATATTGATAAAGAAAATTGAATAATTTTGGCTAAACACATTAATATTTGAGAGGGATATTGCTAAAAAATAGAACATGATAGAGAATAAGCACTACAAATGATCAAGTATACATCTTTTATTTTTATTGTATTCTTTCTTTTTTTAATTTCTCTATATTTCAATCATTTTTTCTTTTACTACCTTTTATTTTAAATTTTTTAGATCTATCTAAGATAAAATAAAAAATAAAAAAAATTAAAATTGATTAAACTTTGAACCAGTCTAATTTTGACTAGTTTTGTCAGTTATTGACTAGTTTTATAACAAGTCAATCAAACTGGTTTAATAATTACTTCACTAGCTTTTGACTAGTTCAACCAGTTCCAATCTAATTTTGATAACATTAGATTTTATAACTCATAACCATGATAATTCACTTAAATATTAACCTACAATGATTATCATAATTGGAATTATAGCAAAATTATTTAACTCATAATATAATATGTCTAATCTAAAGAATGTCTAAAACACAAACTCTTATTAAAACTAAATATCCTCAGGAGATATAACACCCATATAAGCGTTGTGCTCTTGAAAGATCTTGGGTGGCAATCCCTTGGTCAGTGGATTTGCAACTATGGAATTTGTCTCAATATGCTCTATAGATATTTGTCCACTTTAAATTTTATCTTTTTTAACAACTAAAAACTTGATGTCTATATGCTTCAACTTAGGCGAGCTCTTATTGTTGTTAGAGCATAGCAATGATGATTTATTGTCACAAAATAATTTGAGTAATCTTTTTATGCTATTCACATTTGGCTTTCACAAACCAAGAAAGCACCCCGATCAAACTTGATTTGGTTAAGGAATAATGTTAAATTGAAGATTGACATAACAAAGAAGGGCTGGCATAGAGAGGCAAACATGAGCTTCAATTAGGGCAAATATTGGAAGAAAGAGAATGGAGAAAAGAAGGAAAGGAATGACCGTGTCCTCTCGTGATGTAGAAGAAAATGGTGATATTATAAGCGCATAGGAGAAAACATGGGAAGGTCCAAAATAATAAAATAAATAAATAAATAAAAGTAGAGTTTGGTTTAGTCAGGATTCGAATACCGATTTTGAGGAATGCTGGCCCAAAGTAGTAACCGATTGAGCTCTAATATAATATTTTAGACAATTTATTTTAAACAAAATTTTATTACTATTAATGCATTTAATATACGTATGAGAAATATGGTTTGAAATATCGTCAATGCTATGGTCTACTCCCAGTTATTCCCACTATTAATTACTAGTTTATCGTGGGTCCCACATGATGTGCGGAACTTGTCTTTAGTAGGAGACGTGCTGATTTTTTTTATAATTAAATATAATCTTGGCTGAATTTTTACCGGAACATACTTATCTGATTATAAAAATTTGACTGAAACAGACTTTTTAATTTGGTCTTTTAATCTTAATTATTTTATGTTTTATGTTTTATTTTATTTCAATATAATCTTTTAATTTTATTTTAAATTTTATTTTTGTCTCTTAATTTTTTTCTTTCAATATAATATTTTAACTTTACCTGATATTTTATTTTTATTTTTTAATTTTATTTTGTTTCAATTTATTTACTTAATTTACAAAAATCACTCAATTGTTTCTTTCTTAATTTAATTTCTAACCATTCAATTATTATATCATATTTACAAAAACACAGTGTATAATGATAAAAAGAGTATTATAGCATATAAATCTAAGTTGACAAGAGATTATTAGAACTAAATAGCATATAAATCTAAGTTGACAAGAGATTATTAGAACTAAGTCCCACCAAAGAATCACATAAGATTTTTCAGTTAAGCCTTTTAATTCTACGGTGATCTATAAGATAAAATTAAGAGAATAAATTAGAACTAATTGAAATTAAAAGACAAAAATGCAACTTAAAATAAAGTAATGAAATTAGAATAAAATGAAATAATGTATTGTTATATTCCCAAAATATTGGTACAGTGGTGAGAGTGAAAACGAATATATAATATCATTAGACACACAAGTTTTAACTGTTCACTAGATTGCGATTCTTATTATTACTAATCTCTTTGATAATAACAATATTTTAAAAAAAAATACCATAGTGTACTTTTAGGTAGTCCATAAGATAATGACCGTTCAATCCCCCCTTAAGATTTTATTTTATATGAATTCCGTTGGTAAACAAGCTTTGAACCCTGATTATATTATTGATCAAACTCTTATCCCATGGCAGTTGAAATATCATACATACATGCGTATTCATAGTTCTAAATAATTACCACTAGTATTCATCACAAGCTTGCTAGCAAGAACAAGTCAATGGCTGACTCTGCGAAAGCCTATCATCATCAACAGTCATTCGGCATAGCCAAGAGATGGTGGGCTTCATGTTCAGCCACAGCTTCCCTCTCCATCTTCTTCGTTCTTCTCTTTGTTTCAGCTACTCTCACCATCAACTGGGTTGACCTTGTAAGTTCTCTCTCTAAAGCATCCTTCTACCTCTCTTTATTTGTTCGTTTTGTAGTTTTTGATGCTTTCCAAATTTTCTCTCCTGTTTGCATATAGCCTTGACTTAATTACCTTATGGGTTCATGCTTTTGGATTGGGAATAATAGAAGAGAAAAGAGAGTTTAGTTGAAGCCTTTCTTGATTTGGGAGTTATTCATAGAGAAAAAGCGATAACTTTCTAAAATTCTCCATAGTTTATACTCTTCTTATATGCGTTTAGATTTTCTCAATTTAGGGAAGAGAAACAATGACAAGAGATGAATTAAATGATGATTTTTCCCCTTTTGTTTGGAAATTTTTTAAAACTGGGGAAACGTAATAAAGGAAGAAGAGTTTTTAAAAATTCTTTGTTGTTTTTTTTTTATTAATAACTTTCAAATAAAGAAATACTTTAGGGAACATTCCCTCCTGTTCTCTTCTGTATTCTGCTAATACGTAGTTCCTGTGTGTGTGTTGAAGGTGATGTGATTGACAATAATCTACACTGAACATCGTTTCCCAGTTAATAGAATTCAGAATTTCGATCAGATTATACATGTATGGGAACATGATAGTTGTTTTAATTCTGAAATTCTGGTTTTAGTTTTTTATCTCTTCTGGGTCAACAAATATCAATAGGCTTTTGAGTTAAAGAAAGGTAAAGAAAGGAAAGGAGAAAGGAGAAAAGAGAAATGTGAGGTGGAGAAAGGAAATGTGAGATGGATACATGGAATGGAATAGTATCGTTTTTTTCAAATAAAACAAAAGGATATTACACATGTCCAGAGGGAATAACATTCATAATATCTTTTAATTTCCAAGAACCTTTTTTTTTTCTAAGAGTTAGTACTAAATTTTCAATCTCTTGACATCCATGTTTTCAACTCTTATCTCTTTCTTTTTCCTCCTATTATACACAATTGTCAAAGAGCAGAAAGACTGTTGTTACTTAAACTTTAAGATTCTATCGCTTTAAGATACAATTCAAAGGATTTAATATTTTAGGAATCATTAGTCAAATATGTAAACCAAATCAAAAAGGTAAGAGTAGTATCAAATTTAATATTTTCTAACATTGATGTCATTATTAGGAATAGTGAACTTAATCAGTTTCAAGTGCCGTCATACACAGAAAAAAAGAATATATATATATTCTTATATATATATCAAAATCAGTTTATCGGTATGATTCATTAAAGTCAACGCACTTAATTAATTTTTGAATTGAAAAAAAAATTAGGCACCTTTACATTCCTTTTAGTGACTAGATTACCAATTAAAGGTTATATCTTGTAAACTTAGCATCAATTTGTGGGATCGCTTAATTTTCATTGGGTAATATAATAGTTGGCATCTTAAAGAGAATTTGGACCACCGAGAATTTGGACAACCGATAGTTGTCAAATTGATGTATTTTGAAGTCCTAAATCAGTTATATATCCATATTTAAAAAAAAAAAAAAAGATCTTAGCATCATTTTCTAACTATAGTGATTTAATTTTATGTGGACACCATGCCTGAATTTGAAATGTAATAGGATCTCTTCTTGTAGCTTTTGTTTACAGAGATTTCTATAACGGCCGGTTCAGCTTTTGTGGGAAAGGAAGAGGGGAAGGGAAAAAGTAAAAAAAAAATTAAAAAAAGTTGTAATTTTACTTTTATAATTATTATTTAATATTTTTTAATTATCAAAAATAAGAGTATTATAAATATTTTTTATCTATAAAATTATTTTTTTATTTTTTATTTCTATTTTTATTCTAACTTCTTATGTATCAAACGGGATATAGTATCTTTTACGGAAATATTAGAGAAACAAACCTATGTTTCCGCAGCTTCATCAATAAAGTTGTTAGCTTTCGGTAAAATAGAAATTAAAGGAAAACAAATGTTTTGGGCTCAGTAGACGGGCCTTCCTGTTTTGGGTTCTGAATTTAGCCTTCTGGTTTTCGACTCAACACAAGCAATTTGTTGTTTTTTCTTAAATAGACCTACCAAATTAAAATTTGTAATTAAAATTAAACATGATATATGGATATTATGTACAGCTCTTTTTTTTGGATCCAAAAAATCACTTAATGCAAGTGGTATTCAAACATCACAAATATTTAATTACTCAAATATTCATACACACACTCTTATTACGTAAGACTTAAAACCTGACCTTTTCAAAATGGGACTCAAGCATAATAAGAGACCACCACACATCAAATTTAGCATCATATGATTATTTCTTTTGAACAAATTCTTTCACAAGTTTTATGTTTATTGGAAAATTTAACAACAATATCTAAGATGCTTGGATAAGCAGTGCTTAATCATATTATCTATAGATCATATTCAAGTAAGTTTGTCACATAAGATTTAAGGAAGTTCTACTATATATATATATATATATATATATATATATATATATATATATATTTACTCATTTATTTTTTTTAAAAAAATTACATGTAAAAAACTAATATTTTTAAAATCGGACCGGTCATTGAACCGGTGGAGGTACTGGTTCACGGTTCATTGGTCGAACCGTGGTCGAATCGTAGTCGAACCGGTGATAATTAAATATATTATTTAAAAAAATTTTATGTATTAAAATTTTAATATAACAAATAAATATTAGTAAATTTTAAATATTTGATTACTAATTTAACATTTCTTAAGATATTACAAAAATTAATGTTTAGTTTAAAATAAAAATTATCTATGATTAAAAATTAAGAATATTTAATATTAAATTTTAAAATTTCTAAATTATATTAAGATTCTACTTATTATTAAAAAATAAAATAATAAATAATAATTTTAACTAAGTATCTTGATATTGAGAGAAATATTATTAGAAATTTGAACATGATAAAAAGTAAGTATAAAAAATAATTAATTATACACATTTTATTTCTCTTATATTCTCTTTTTTTTAAAAAAAAAAATCATATTTCAACTCTTTCGTCTTTTTATTACCTTCTATTTTTAATTTGTCAAAATTATTTAAAATGAATTATTCTGTTATATAAAAAAAATTTAAAAAAAAAATTGCTTCAAATCGGTTTGACCGGTTTTTTCAATCCGATTTTTGCCGGTTTTTTATTAGTTTTCACCGATTCTTGACTGGTTTGACCGGTTCTTTACTTGACCAGTTTTCCAACTCAACCGAACCAGACTAGGGACCGATTCCTGATCGAACCGGCCGGTCCGATTCGGTTCTCAGAACATGGTAAAAAACTTTACTTCAGTTTGGTTCTAGGGAATAGACTCCGTGGACTCGATTTTTATCCAC
The DNA here is from genome assembly GCA_032878935.1 of Erythrophleum fordii. NCBI lineage: Eukaryota > Viridiplantae > Streptophyta > Magnoliopsida > Fabales > Fabaceae > Erythrophleum > Erythrophleum fordii. The sequence continues at coordinate 1,267,443 of JAVQMF010000021.1, forward strand.
ATTTTTCCTAAAAAAATCTGGGCTTGAATTTTGACACAATTTTTATATAAAGTAAAATATAGGAGTTAGGACATTAACTTTCTATAGTTAATTTCCTTACATATATATGGCAATATATAACTGCTTTACAACTTTTTTCTTTTCAGTCCAAAATAACAAGCATTCCTCTTTTCAAAAAGCAAAAAACCCCTCCCCAACTAAACTGCATCAATGGAAGCTTGACATCATTGTCATCGCCACCACCGCCACTGCCGTCATGCCCTGAGCACTTCCGGTGGATCCATGAGGACTTGAAGCCATGGAAGAGCACTGGGATCACAAGGGACATGGTGGAAATGGGCAAGAACATGTCAGACTTCAGGCTTGTCATTCACAAGGGAAGAGCCTACGTGGAGAAGTACAGAAACGCGTTTCAGACAAGAGACGTGTTCACATTGTGGGGAATCTCGCAACTTCTGAAGTTGTACCCTGGGATGGTTCCAGATCTGGAGATCTTGTTTCAATGTGGAGATAGTACTGTGGTGAAGAAGACACACTTTTTGGGACAACGTCCAGCCGTGTCGTCACCGGCGCCGCCGCCGGTGTTTCATTATTGTGGGGACAACAGCTCGTTTGATATTGTGTTTCCTGATTGGACCTTCTGGGGTTGGTAAAGTTTCTATAAATTTTACTTAAAGTTGATGCATGTGCATGATAGAAGAAAATATAGGAATAATTATTACCCTTTGATTGTTCTTTGAGATTTGTTAATGGTTATAAATGTTAGCTTTTATAATTTTGAGATGACTGTGTAAATTTCAAGACAGTAGGTTAGTTGGAGACTTCATTTTAGAAGCCGAGCTCTCCATAGCAAGACTCATTAGAATTATGAAAAGTTATCTTATAAAATTTAATATATAGATTAATTAAATCAATTTTAAATAGATATATAAATATAAGTTACATCTCACTGAAAATTGTGTTCAATAAATTTTTTTTAAAATATATATAATGTATGTGCCAATTGAATTTGTAATAATATGATTTATTGATAAACTCACTCCAATGAATGTTTATTGGTTCTTTACATTAATTAAGGATATATTATGTAGTTCTCAAGAGTTTTTGTTAATATCCTTGCATATCTATTTATATTTTACTTATCTATTTTTTCTTTATTATAAATAAGAAGTGCCTAAGAATTTTTGTATGTCTAATACTTTAATAGACTTAAACAAAGCAAATTATCATCTTTTCCAATCCATGAATCGGCGTGTATTTTTAATTTATTTAGTATAATTTGATGGCTAGTGCGTTACAATATTATCTGTATGTGCTTTGATACGTTATTTGTTTTGGTTATCTGTTATTTATTTATTTTGCATGCTTTGATACATTATTGATTTTCTCTGTTTTTCTTCATTTCTATTTTATATAAAAATTTATATGATTTTTAATTTAAACCTTTTAAAAATTTAAAAAAGTCAAACTTGCAACTCCGTGATTATCTGATTTAGTTTGGAGATTGGGATCTCTCTCTCTCTCTCTCTCTCTCTCTCTCTCTCTTTTCCTCCCTCCCTCTCTCTCTCTCCCCCCCCCCCCCTTCTAATATAAAGAAACAAAACTTCATAATTCTAATTATTCATTTGATGTTTTCCTTGTTATTACGTACAATATATAGGGCTGAGGTGAACATAAGACCATGGGAGCCAATACTAAAGAATATACAAGAAGGCAACGAGAAGATCAAATGGAAGGATAGGATACCCTATGTCTTTTGGAAGGGCAACCCCAGTACGTCTCTTGTAAGGCAGAAACTCCTCAAATGCAATGCTTCGCATCAACAAGATTGGAATGCTCACATATATTCCCTGGTATTATTATTATAATTGTTATTATAGCTTCAAGCCTATTAATCCAAGTTATTAAATTAATGCATATGAAAAGAAATTAAGAGGAAATTACGCATAAGAGACTTTGTTTCTTTTGCAGGACTGGCGAAAGGAGATCGAACAAAAATTCAAGGATACAAAGCTAGAAAATCAATGTACCCACAGGTAAAATTTCCCAAAGTTTTCATGCATTTAATTATTAAATATAAGTTGATATTTTTCCGTGAAGCTTGCTTCTAACCTTATTTATGATTAATTTATGATTGGTTTATCTTTTAATTGATAGGAATTACCTAAAAATCTGTCTAACCTTTTTACTGATTAAAACTAATTAATGACTGAATTGAATTTTGATGTGAAGGTACAAGATTTATGCGGAGGGAGTGACGTGGTCAGTGAGTGAAAAGTACATACTAGCATGTGACTCAATGACCATGTTCATAGAGCCAAAGTACTATGATTTCTATACAAGAAGCTTGGTGCCATTGCAGCATTATTGGCCTATCAGCGTCAAAAATATGTGCAGGGACATTAAGTTTGCAGTTGACTGGGGCAATTCCCACACTGATGAGGTCAATCTTCTTCATCTCTCAGCTTTTCAACGATACTAATTTTACTAATATTCTCAATAATATTGAGCTGATCGAGGAGCTTTTCACCATCAATGTCAAGATTGATGTTTATTTAATGTCTTCATTTCCCTAATAATTTCAGAAGTTAAAGCTTTGTCACAATTTTTCAGTTTATAATTCAATAGACAGATTATTGAGGTAAGAATCCCAAAACACCCTACAATTAAAAAAGAAAAAATCAATCTTTTTAGAGTTTGATCACTTTGTAAAATTATTACCCCGATAAATCCTATTGATGGAGCCCTCTTGAAGTTAATCCCCAAAAAACCCAATTGCCATTTGTTTAGAAACTCATTTTCCTAATAAAGTGAGAGAGAGACAATCTCATGCTTAATTTACATATACATGAAATTCTTGAGTTTTATTGTGGCTATATTTTAAGAAAAAAAATGGATTAACCTGCAGGCACAAAAAATAGGGAAAGAAGGAACGAAGTTCCTGCAAGAGAATGTGAAGATGAAGTTGGTGTATGATTATATGTTTCATCTACTAAAGGAATATGCAAGTCTTATGAGGTTCCAGCCAATTATACCAGCAGGAGCTACTGAGGTTTGCTCAGAAACAGTGGATTGCCCCATGGATGGTCTGGGGAAGGAGTTCATGGCTGAGTCCATGGTTAAGGCACCAAGTGCAGAATCTCCATGTATCTTGCCTCCTCCTTATGAAAGGATAGTATGATCAACCAAGTTGGGGCCATGGGCAGGGAATATTGGCACAACCAAATACATAATAGTATGAAATCTCAAGATAAGAACAAAACTTAAGTATAATTTTTAGATGTTTATTATCTAGTTGTTGTCTAATAAGAATATGACCAAAAAATATTATTTATAACTTAATTAGTCTTTTGATAAATAGGAGGACTTTCATTAAGTCTCTCGTCATTTAAATTTGAAAATTTTAACTATGTAAAATTATTAGAATACTCTTCTATAATTTAATATCTTTTACTATATTTTCATCTTCTCCAATCAATCTATCCAAGCATCCATAACTTTCTTGCTTTGTATTTCTATTATTAACTATTCAATACTATATTATGTACGTAATTGAAGAATACTTGAAAACTAAACTGAGATAGAGTGTAAGCAAGTTGTAAAATTCCCTTTTCTCTAATTACTCTTGGTCTTCGTTGTTAAAAAAGATGCTTGATTTGAATTTTCTTTTTAATTAAACCTCTAAATTCCTCTTAATGCTGGATAATCAAATAAGGACATTAATTGTAAAGTTTCTGTGTTTTGCTCATTTGGCAATCTTTGGAAACCCTGCTCTTGAACTTCTGAAAACTGAATATGTTGCTTGAAATGAGTTCTAAAAGGACATGCTTGGATTAGTAAAGATCAAGAAGTTGAAATTCAGTTTGGAAAGCAAATAAAAGACGTACTTAAAATTATAAAAGATATGTTTATGGGAGGTTGGAAGACCAGAAGGTAAAATAATATTAAATTATAGAAGGATTACACAGCTAAAATTTATAAATTTAAATAGTAAAGAGCTTCTTACAATGGGTTGATAGATCTCAATTGCATTTTTTATATTAAAGAGGACATTGCAATTAAAAACAAAAATTAAAATGAATAAATGTATTATTTCTTCTAAAATTTAAGGGCAACTTATAATTTATTTTAGTTCTTAATTTCTTTAAAAAGGATAACCTTAAATAGCACCATAGCACCATAGCACCACTGAGGTGCACCATAGTGCCACCATAAAAATTTAGAGAAAAAGAATTGTATTGTGTTTTCTTTGTGTAGTACTGCCTCTAGTTTTAAGTTATGAGATGATTGTAGTGGTTTAAGCACTTTATACTCTTTTAATATGTTTATAGGTTTAGAATCCTTAGCTTAAAACCTCATATGGAACCCAGAAATGATTATGAATTAAGCTCCAACATTTGATTAAATTTAAACCATTCATACACTATCATAAATGGGACCCCATGCATAGATGAAACTGAAATGGAACTTACCTATGCATGGATAAACTTGCCTACATATATGTAATATGAACCTTATGCATGAAGGATGATACTTGGAATGATACATGAGTATAGATGACCAGTACGTGAAATACTAGTGGCCATGATATAGATCTAGATAACATGGAATTATGATCATAAGAGGGACCTAATATGGATTAAGGAACTTAAAATATACAAGACATAAAAGACTCTAGAAGATATTGTAAAGGAGATAGGTCGCAATGGAATTTAGAAGCACTTAATGATTTTGTATGCTACAACTTTTGTACTAATATGTATGTGTGTATACTTATATGTACTTATCAATTCCCTAGCATATAATCTATATGTCATATTTTTTTTGTATGGTACTAACAAATGCCATGAGATACAAGTTAAAAATGATACATCTTAATGAGCTGGCAATGTGACATGAGAACTACCAATGTTGACTGATATGCATGACTATTAATATGAGTAGTTTCTATAATTATAAAATAGTGTTAGTCATTGATTTTCCATGCCTTACTTATTTAGATATGATGATTTATGAATCAGATGGACAAGAGGAATAAAAATGTTTTTTTTTTTGCAAACACAATAACTAAACCATTATCTATTTTCAAAATAAATGTTTGTTTTACTAAGAATTTCTATGCTTATAATATGTGTGGTAATGTGTTCAAATAAGTGACCATGCTTATTACACGCTGCATTATAAAGGTTAAGTGGGTACCTATAGAGTGGCTAAGATTTGGACAAGCTCGTGCAATAATATAGATGATGACTTCTATGGTTATGGAGGATTTATAAACAATTTCACTTTGTATAAGGTTTTTTTTTTAATGGGAATAGCTCTTAACCCATAGATGCCTCCTAGCCTAGGATTGCCAAATTTGAAATCCTAGATCCTAGCATTTTTGGAAATAGTAATATAAAGCCTTTTTGTTATGTGCTGTAGCTACATTGACTATTGTAGTAGTATTTTGATTTAAGGACTTTTTATTTGTAATATCTTTATCTACCATAAATATTAACTAATCTATACTACTTTATTGTAATAATTAATGTATGACTATCATTTTTAGGAAAGTGAGCTAACAAGTCTCACTTAGTGATAATGTTTTGAATTATTCAGAAATTGTTATGCAACCTTCTTACCTAGAAAAATAATGAAATTAGCTTCTGCTTACTATAATTAATTGTGAATCAGTAATAATAACTGGGTAAGTAAATTAATAATTGTGAAAGGGGTTACATTAGTTGTATTAGAGTAGTTTCCCTAGCAAATACCTAAAAGGAGTTTGGAAAGGACAAGTGATAATAAGGATTTCAACAGTTTATGTCTAGTTTGATATGTAGGTGAATATAAGTGTGGTACCGGCACTTATGTACCCATATATCATGTTTGAATGTCTTACTTTTGTGCATAAGTAGAAAAAAATTTTATTGAACCTGATCACTTTTGATAATAACTATCCTATTTGTGAAAAAAAAAAAGTAATGGTAGCAGGAAGGAAAAGTAACTCTTGTAATGGTAATAATAACCATAGTGATTATGGCACAACAAATGCTATTGAGACGATGACTACTGTCATAAAAGAACAAGTAAAAGCAAGTGTTACTGCCATAAAGGAATAAGTTATTGCCACTGACTAACTAATCTAATAACTATAAGGTAATAGAAATGACCATCAGGTCCTAGTTGCTGAAAACCATGAACCAGCACCAGACAATTAGATCCCATCTAATGAAGATAAGGGTGCAGTACAGAATTTAGTGCCAAATCAAAAATTTCAAGGTCTAACAAAATTTAGGAAGAATAGACCTTCATCTTTCAAAGGAAAGTATATCCTTATTGTGGCTAATGAATGGTTAGAAGAATTGGTGAAAATCTTTGAGAAATTGGGATGCACTGATGCCAAGAAAGTGATTTTTGCAATGTATATGCTGATGGGCAATGCCAACAATTGGTGGAAGGAAAATAAGTAAACTATGAGAGCACACAAGATCGAGATAACACAAGAAGCCTTTATGACTACCTTTCTTGATAAGTACTTTCTAGAAAATGTCAAGCACAAAAAAGAAAAAGAATTTTTATGCCTAGCATAAGGAATTATAATTGTAGATCAACATGTCGCTAAGTTTAAGACTTTTTCAAAAAATTTGTCATACTTGAAGTACAACCAAATGAGGCATGGAAGGCTAGGAAGTTCGAGGCAGGCTTGAGATTGAATATCAAGAAAGTTATGATTGCCCCAAAGATTTGAGACTTTGCCACCCTAGTGAATAAATGTTAAACCATTGAAAAGCATTTATTCTAAGTCCTCTTTTTGTTGTTATTCTCGAAATATAAATGTGTACACAAAAATAAGAAAAATAACTCAAACTAAATGAGGGCTTTTATTATAAATGATATAGAATATATACATTAAAAACTTCACATAGAACAGAGCCCCATCCTAACTACTTGATCCTTAAACCCTATTAGTGGGATACTTTTCATTAAAGGATTAGCTATCATCAACTCAATGCTAATGTATATAATGGTAACTTTATTTTCTTTGATATATTCTCGATTGGTTAAGTATAATTGTTCTTAGGCAAAAAAACCACAACTGAGTTGTCACAATACATCCTTGATAGCTTAAAGATAAAGTCCACAATTTTAAGCTTAGAAATAAAACTCTTGAGCCATACATCATGCGAAGTTAGCTTAAAACAAAATAAGAACTCAACTTTCATGGTATAAATAGTAGTCAATGTCTACTTCACACTTCTCTAAGATACAACTCTATTAGCAAACATGAAAATGTAACTTGATATTGATTTCTATAAATTGATGGATCTAGCGAAATTTGAATCTGAGTAGCCTACTACCCCAAGATTTTTAATCTGCCTATATGTTAGCAAGTAGTCCTTTAAAATACCTTATGACTTTCTTTGCAACTCTCCATTGATCCACTCCTAGATTACTCTAATATTTGCCTAACATTTATATTACTAATACAATGTCAAGCCTTGTACAAACTTAAGCACACATGAGTCTTTTGACAGCAAAAGCATATAGAATGTTATACATTTATTTCCTCTCTAGATCATTCTTTGGGAATTAGATCAAATTGAACTTGTCAATCTTTACAATGAGTGTTACACCCAGCAAAAATGTTTTATCTGAAATCTTTCTAAAATCTCATTGATACAGGTTTCTTATAACAAACCCAAAATATATTGAGTTTTATCTCTATGAATCTTAATACCAATGACTTAAGATATCTTACCCATATCTTTCATATCAAAATTATTATAGAGAAATTGTTTTACCTTGTATAATAATCCTTCATCATTGGTTGTAAGTAATATATTATTCACATATAACACAAGTGAATAGATTTTACTCCTATTGACTGTTTAACATATACATGATCTATGGCATTCTTCACAAATTCAAATAAGGAGATGATATCATAAAATTCAAGATATTATTAGTAAGAGGCCTATTTCAATCCATATATAGATATCTTAAACTTGCACACATAGTACTCACTAGCATTAAAGGAAAATCTTTTAAGTTATTTCATATATATAATACTCTAGTTTCTTATTGAGGAATGCCATCTTTAAATCTATTTGATATAGCTCTAAATCAAAATAGGCAACCAATGCCCTCACCATACAAAGGGAATCTTTCTTAGATACACGAGAAAAAATTTGTGTAATCAATACCTTCCTTTTGAATGAATCTTTTAGCCACGAGTCTTAACTTATATCTCTTGATATTACTTAATAAGTCTATTTTTGTCTTATAGACTCATTTGTATCTAAAGGTCCTTTTTGGCTCCTATATTGTAGTCAAATTCATGGCATAGCCATTAGGAATTATGACCTCCTTATCCTAGTTGATCTTTTTAATGATAAATAAACATTCCTTTGGAGCATGTTGCTCAATAGGTTGTTCAATAGTTTCTGGTAGCTATTCAACAACTGGATCAACTTAGTCATGGTCAAGAATTTATGTAATATCAATAATTGATTGTTTAATACCTATTTATACTTGAGGGGCATGAATCATAACTAATTTGTTACTTGATATGGGAGCTTAAGTACCAAATTAATCATTCTTAGAATCCAAGTTTCGAGTTTAATCACTTTCACTAATTAAGTCATTCTCAAAAAATGTCACATTTATTGATTTCACAATCCTAGTGTTATAAGATAGATAATAAAATCTATATCATTGAGACCTTTCAACATACCCAATGAAGTAATCACTAATCATCCTTTGGCTTAGCTTCTTTTATTGTGGATTGTAAATCTTAACCTCAAATGGGTATCCCTAAACATGCATATATATCTTAAACTTAGTTTATAATCTTTTAATAACTCAAATAATGTTCCTTCAATAGCCTTAGTTGAAACTTGATTAAAAATATATGCAACTAGTTTAAAGACTTTAGTCCACAAGGACTTAGGAAGATATGAGCAATTTAGCATACTTCACCATGTCTAACAATATTTAGTTTCTCCTTTTAGCTACACCATTTTGGTTTAGAGACCCAGACATAGTATATTAAGTAACAATCTTGGTGCTCATGAAGAAACTAAGCAAATGGATCTCGTGCTTATCTATCTTTAATATATCTATCATAGTACTCACAACTTCCATTTGATATCATTATCTTAATTTGTTGATCACACTTTTCTCTACTTTTGCATTAGATATCTCAAAGATATCTAATGCACCATTCTTATTATTAAGCAAATAGAGATACATGTATTATAAGTAATCATCAATAAATATAATAAATTATTTCTAACTACTAAAGTCCATATATGGATTACAAATATTCATATGTATGATTTCTAATATGCTTGAACCTCTTTTAGCACCTTTCGTAGTCTTATTAGTCTACTTTCCCTTAATGTAGTCTATATATACAAGTGTCAAAATTGGTAAAGTTAAGAATATTGAATACTACATCATTTACCAATCTTTTCACCATCTCTATTAAGATATGACCTACCCTATGGTGCCACATTATAAAGGAAGTTTTATTAGTAACATATCTCTTAATACTTATACTTCTAGAAACATGCATTGAATGATAAAAAGAACTATCCTGTAATTGAATTTTAAATAGACTATCGTAAATTGTACTATTTCCAATAACATCAAATTATAAAATAATTTGAATATATTATTAGAAAATTCAAGATAATATTTGAATGGTATAAGTTTTGAAACTAAAATCAAGTTTCTAAAAAAACTTGGTAAATAAAAAGTCTTATACAAAATCAAAACAAATTTAGTATCTAGTGCTAGTTTGCAAGTTCCTAAAATTTTTGCAATTGAGCCCATCTTATTTCTCAAATAGATGAACTACTTACTACCCACTGACTTCCTTTAGGTTAGAAGCCTTGGAGGGTATTAGAGACATGAATTGTTAAACTAAAATTAATCTACTATACCTCTTCTTTATATAGAAGAAACACTTGGATTCCTTCTTAATGTCTACTTAGATGGATGCCTTACCCTTCCCTTTTGCTTTGGCTTGCGTTTATTCTTTCCTTGTGTTATTATATGCAAACTTTCTCCAATCTTCGCTAGAAGATTTCCCTTCTCTTGAAAACACATAATCAACAATTCATTTATTGATCATTTCTCCTTATGTGTATTGTAGGTGATTTTGGAAGGCCCATATTGAGGCAATAGTGAAGCCAAGATAAAGTGTACTAGGAAGGACTTGAACATCTCAACCTCAAGTAATTTTAACTGAGTCATTATTTCCTTCATTTGCATGATATGCTCTCACACACCTCTTGCAATGGATGACAATAAGGTTATTAGGGTGCTTGTTAAGGCTTTATTCGATAATTTGAATTGTTCATCTATAACATTAACTAAATCTCAAACATTTTTTATGTTTTTCAATTGATCCATGAACACTAGTAGATAGTGTGGTTTCTAGATACATCATCTTGAGGCGATTTGATCACTCCTAGTATTCATAAAGATTAATTTCTGAATCTATTATTAGTGTCTATAAGCATAGAAGGTTCATTCTTTTTTATTGCATAGTCTATGTCTATCCACCTTAATTGGAGAAGAATTTTCTCCTTCTAGATTTTATAGTTATCTTTACTTAATTTAAGAACTTGAAAATCAGAGATGTTCAAAGATTGAAAAATTGTTCAAAATTACATGTTACATTAATATTTGAAATAATTTAAATATTCCATATAACATATCATATTAATGCAAAACATGTCTTTCAAATTATAAATCTAATAACAAATAAAATTAACTATGGGTTAGTTTAATTAGGTTTATGTACAAAATATGAAGAAACTAACAAATTACATCTCTTATCTTAATCGCTGTAGGTAAATAAGAAAAAAGAAAATTCACTATTCTATCTTAATTAATCATATAAAATATGGTAACATTTATGTTGGATAATGATTATTATATTAAATATATTAATTATAAATTGATGTTATTTTCCTTTATATAATCATAGAGATATTTTAGTACTTACTGTATTATTTTAGAATAATTAAAGATATTTCAACTAAACTCTAATTAAATTAGAATTATACAATTGACATGATATCTTAATTAAAATCACATGCTTATATATATATGACTAAACATAAATGCATAAACACTACATAATAAGAATTGAACAATTAATTAATGAAAAAAAAATATGACTAATTAATTAATTAAAATTATCTATTTAATTTAATCCAAATATTCCATAATTATTGCTTAAAAATAAATTATCCAAAATTAAACATAAATTAAATGACACCATCAATAATTTTTAATTAAAAGACCCACTAAATATTGTCAAAAATTAATTTAAGTTGTCCAAAATAATTTTATTAAAATTTAGACAAATTAAATAGTATTAAATAATTTTTTAACAAAATAAATTGCTAAGAAAATAATTATTGTAAATTTTTGAACAAAATATTGGTCCAAAAAATATTTTGCTTGAAACAACCCAAAATAAAATAATTTTGGCCCACAAAAAACTTTCTTTAAAAAACTTGTCCAAAAAATAGGCCCAATAGTTTATCAAAAAAGATAAAAACCAAATGTCGAAAAATTGCTAATTGGAGATTTGAAGCAAAAAAACCCAAAAAAATGTCCAAAAATTATAACCCAACACTAGTTCTGATCATTTTTTGCTAAAAATTCTATATTGGTCCACAATTGAAAAGCTCAAAATCAAAAGGCTCACACAAAATTTACTATTCCAAAAATTGTTAATGTCGAATCCAATTTTCTGTGGCCCAATACTTAATGTCCAAAAATGTTGGTCCAACATTTCTAAAACAGAAGCCCAGAATGCATGAAGCCAAAAAATCCATAAGCCCGAAACGATTTAAACAAAACGGTCCGTAGCAACTTTCACGAAACAGTGCACTTCATGAAAAAACCAGCCAAACGACATATCGTTTTCAGAATAGGCAAAACTGACATGACCATCGTCAATAAGACTTGTCTTACTACCAAAAATGAAATCACACATCATTCGTGTTGTCTTCTTCGTCAAGTTGGGTCATCTTGACCTGACTTGATCCCATAACAGATCCATTGTTTGACGCAAAGTTTTTCTCACGCTATAAACCATGTTTTTGAACGCTCCAAAAGGCAAAATTGATCAAAAACTTGTTAGGATTAGTTTTCTACAATCAAAACATGAAAACGAGGTTCAGAAATAGCAAATTGAAATAGCACAGTTAACTGAAAAACTTAAAGCTTTGAAAAATGAGTAAGGCAAAGTGTCAACCAGCTCTAAAACCAACTGTTAGACATAAATGGATATACTAAAACATAAATAATATCTTGATAATTATAAAATGTAAAAAAAGTTACCTCCCACCATCACTCCAAGCTCTGCAGTTTTCTGATTATAGGGATGCTTCCAGCTCAAGGTTTCTCACGATGGTGTGTATGAGAATTTTGTAGTCTGAAGTCATGCAAAAACCAAGCCAGGAATCCTAGTAATTTATATTGTCAATTCAAATCCTTCCTCCCATCAAGGAAACTATGATGCATGGTGGTAAAAGAAATATTCCATAAACCATGATCTTGAAATCACTAAATTATCGAACCACGTGTAGGGAATTGTTATTGAGTAGCTATTCTGTTGGCAACAATCTGAACATTGCCAACAAACAGAAATGCAGCGGCTAACATAAAACACTCAATCAATCATGTTTTGGTTTCACTTTCTCTTCTTGAGTCTCAATCATGAAAAATCCTTTTTGATCATGCTTATTAGTACTCTTTCTTTTATTTGGCCAAAACAAATTCCTTACAAGCAAATAAAGGAGATCATTATAAACCCAAAGCCTACAAGACTGTGATTGAATCATTCATCTCTAGTTTGGAGGATTAAAAACTACTGCATATAAGTCAAATTAAGGTTCTCATTCCTCTGGTATAGTAGCAAAAAATGTGAATCTTACCTTAACTGAAATTCAAACATTAAATGCAAGGGGGATACAAAAGTGGAGTCCCAAAGCTAGCGCAGATTTGGTAAAAACATTCAATTTGGATATGGATATTGGTTCGAGCCTCTAACTAAATGATCACATTTTTAGGTTTTTGTATGGTTATAAAATATTACTTCACACAAATTTTTAGTTAACGATTGAAATCTCAAAAATAATTGGACAGTGAAAAGCTCTCCTCTTCATAGATGAGCATTTTGTAAATAGTATTTTGCAGAGGTATCCTTTTATTTTTTAATTATTTTTTCATGTTTAGTGGCTTGAAAAATGATGTCAGAGAAGTTATTTACATTTGAATCTTAGTTTTGGCTGCCGCTTTATTCCAACAACAATGCTTCATGGGTAAGCAACAAAATTTGAGTTTAGATTTTTTAAAGTGCAAAGCCTTTAAAGTGAATGGATTGAAAGAGAAGAAACTGGTATTATACACACTCTTACTCCTTGTATCACTCTTTTTCTTATTTTAATAGTATTATATCGGCTTCAAATTTTAGAGGATCTAAACTCGCAAAATTTGCTTCTTTGTATTGCTGATTTTCTTTTTGAAATTTCATGATTTTTTAATAAGAACAAGGATGAAATAAATTCTTTTGCTGATTAACTCCATAAATTTGTTTAAAGAGATATTTGATTTTGAACTACATTTGGACTAAACGCAGACGTTTTAGTGCATGTTTGGGAGTCCGGTACAAAACTACTTTGATGTAGAAGCGTAAAATCGGAGCTTTGTGTGAAACGTGATTTTGAGGGGCAATAATGCGTTTCCAAACACACCTTTAGTGGAGTCTCATGAAACACACGTTTTTTTAAAAAAAAAATTTGGTAGATTTGCTTAATTAAAGAGCACAATCCTTTGTAGGGACTGATGTAGAGAAATGAGTGAGATTAGAATTGAAAATAGGAGAAACTAGGATAATAATATAAGAAAAAAAAAAGAACTTGTCAAATTTTGCCAAGAAGAACAAAGTAATATATATATATATATATATATATATATATATATATATATATATATATATCAATCAAACACAGCACAAACTAAATTGACAAGTTTAGGGAATGCTATTCAGATTTTCTTTGCAAACAATGAAACAAATTGGACTCCTTGACAAGGAATGTTAAGTGCTAGCCTCACATAAGCCATAAAGAACTTGGTTGACTTCATATACATTCTTAGGTTACGTTCAGTAGAGTAAAAAATTTTTAAGAAAATGGAAAGGATAAGAGAACTGAGAATGAAATAAAATCATGTGACATAAAGTCACATTCAGTATAACATAGAATGCAATGTGAATATCTCTTCATTTTGTTAATGCCCAAAAAAATATTTAAAAATTAATTTTTGTTAATTAACATAAAACAAGAAAAAAAATACAGTTGAAAATCTCAAATTAAAGATATTTGTATTAAAAATTTTTAAATTTTGAAAATTTTTTAAATAACCTAATAACTAAAAATTTAAATTATGCAAAAAAATTGTAATTCATAATTCTAAATTAAAATTGTTGCATCGAAACATATAAATGTTGATTAATCTGACTAACATTGAACTTTATCTTTGTATCTCTCAAAATAACTTTAAAATTTAAAATCTTTCAATATAAATATTTTTAATTTGAAACCCTTAACTATAATTTTTTTTCAAACAAAAATAAAATGTCACTGCACATAACCTAAGGTGTCCGCGTAAGGACTTGGGTGCATAGACAAAACAGTTTTTTGCCTTCCCTTTCTCACTTGCACAATAACTCTCCATCAATTATTTAAAGGGAATGACACTATACTTGCACCAAGGAAATGGATCACTGGTAGGATAGCTATTCGCTGCTACTAAACAAAGTTAGGCTCGATTGGTAAATAAAAAATATTTCAACAAAAATGGAAAGAAAAATAATAAAATTTGTTTGGTATGATATATTAAAGAAATGGAATATCTTTGTATTTATGTGTTTGGTAGATAGAAAATATGATGAAAAAGAAAGTAATATATCTAAAATGATTGAATTACCCCTACTAATAAACTGAAAAAAAGAAACCCAAAAATAACTTTGACGAAAAGGGGGGGCATTAAGGATTTTTCACAAAATTTGGCTACAAAACTTTTTTCCTCTCCCGCGCTATAGCACTGAAACCTGCCATTCTTACCTTCTTTCCATTTCTATCATGTCTTCTCTATACCAAATGTACAAACGAATTGATTCCTTCTCATTTTCCTTTTTCCACACAACACCAAACGGGCCCTTATAATATTTTCCCACCTCCTTCCGCTCTCCTTTCCTACCTTTTTTATGTACAAACAGGTTATTAGCTCAATGGAATATTCTTATTCCCATCTTTTGAGGTAAATATAGAAATTTTTTTAGTTGAATGTTTCATTTATTCAATTTTTTATATTTTGTAGTGATTTATATTTGATTATTTATTTTAGTGTAAATTATACAAGTTTTTTCTATTTTCAAAATATCTATTTTAATTTAATTTTAAATTTTTTGACTAAAATTTTATTTATTAATCTAAATATATAAATATATAATATATCTAAATATATATAAATAAAAATTAAAAAATAGATTTTATTTTCATTCAATTTAACAAAAAAATTATATATTTAAGTTGATAAATGGTATTTTAGTAAAAAAATTTTAAAATTAAATAAAATTCTGGGCATAATTTTTTATTTAAAAGAGAATGTGTATATTTTAAAAAAATTAATAATTTTAACAAAATAAAAAAAATGTAATTTAGTATTTATTTTACTCGAAGTTTGTATCAGAGCCGTGAGCTGTGTCTGAGAGCTTATGTTTCGTGGTCAAAAAATGTGTACCGCGCAAAATGCTATGGCAGCCGTCAATCTTGACTTAAAATTCACCAATGTTGTGATTTTTGTTACTATTTATTAAAGCAACTTTATATATATATATATATATATATATATATATATACATGACTATTATTGGCCCAGAAAAACACCTTTTCATGACTTAGTTCCTGTAAATTTTGGAGGACCAATAAAATAATTTATACAAATACTTTTTGTAATAAAGTAAACAAAGAAAAATTTTCATACAACACCAACAAAAGAAAAACTTTCTGTGAAAATTTTGGTTAATAAAACAAACAATATATATTTTTTCTGTGACAAATTTTCTTTAGTAAAATAAATAATAGAAAATTCCTTTTAAAAATTATGTTTTTATATATAGTCCTTTCTCTCAAATGGAATTTATAAAACAACTAAATATTGTCTTTATTGAGTCAAATTTCAAGATGTACTGATGTAAAATATAATTTTTAAAAGATTAAACTTGAGGCATAGCAAATCAAGAATTAAATTATAAATTTGTTCTAATTTTTATTCTTAAATATGATCATTGGATAATTAATATATAGAGAATACTACTCTTAAAACTTGATCTAGATGCTTTTTATTTCAATTTTTAATATTTTTTTGGGTTAACCATTCTTCAAAGTCATATATAATTAAGAATAAAACATTAAAAATCAAAAGTCTTAATTCAAGTAGCATATTTCCTTGACATAAATGTAGGGGACCTTAGTTTTGATTTATAGCATAACTCTTTTTTCATTTTAAACTCTTAAGGCCTATCTTTTTTGTTTAAAATAAAAAATTTAAAAACTAAAATCTAAAAACTAACCTCTACCAAAAAGAAAAAAGAAAAAAAAAACAAAAAAAAACTAACAAACATGAGAGTACCATATCCAAATTTTTTAAAAACATGTTTGACTTATGAAAAAGAAAAAAATTATATGTAGTTTCTTATATCTTTAATAATAATATAACAAGTGTATGGATTTTGCAACATTCCCCAATTAAATCATATATATGTCATGTTACTCATAGAGAATCATATACTTATCATGTTTTAATTAGAAAATCTAATAGTAAAAATATAAAGAATTACATCTAATTTTTATGAAAAAGATAGCAGAAAGAAAGAGAAGGCAATTTTTTATTTAAATTTAAACATAATATTTATATTTTGAAATGGGTTGCCCTAGAAATTTTTCATCAATGCTAGTAATTGATTTTTCTTTCGATAAGGTAGGTAGGGCGAAGATAATATCTTCATTTGCATCTTCCTATTCAAAGAACAAGTCTTCCGATTCTTCATTATCTTGGAAAGGGATGCTAGATTAGAGTTATTGAACCTGTTTGATTACTTTCTATAACTTATCAGGACATTGTTTGGAAAAATGTCCATTTTTTCCACAAATATAACACTGATCTTTCCCTTTGAATTGTAAGGTTTTTCTTTTGAAGAATCTTATAGACATTTTAAACCTTTTTGGCTTATAGATTTGTCCGTAACCTCTATTTCTATTGTGGTTGCTTCTAAGGAAATGTGACTTCTTCTTTGAAAAGCAAACACATCTGTCTTTGTCATTACACTTAATTTGCAATAAAGTGTTTTACAAACCTTTTGGAGCTTCATTTTTCCTTCCATCATAAAATGAAGCATTTTCTGTTGTTCATAGAGCT
Organism: Erythrophleum fordii; assembly: GCA_032878935.1. Taxonomy (NCBI): domain Eukaryota; kingdom Viridiplantae; phylum Streptophyta; class Magnoliopsida; order Fabales; family Fabaceae; genus Erythrophleum; species Erythrophleum fordii. Next base: position 1,284,936 of record JAVQMF010000021.1, read on the forward strand.
TGTCAAAAGTTGACATGTTAATTGGTAGATTTCTCTAAGATAAATTTCAGCCAATGGATCTTTGCAGCTCAAGTTGCAATTCTTAAGGTAAGGAAACAATGAAAGTGTGCCTAGGATTAACATTGTTAAAACCATTGAGCATATAATTTTTTTTTTTTTTTGCTATCCTTTGGTAATGCTATTAAAGATCATTTTTGTTAAGAAAATAGAATTTCATTTTGAAATACTCTTGTCTATTTTACTTGTCAATAAGATGGAAATCTCCAATGAATTCCTTGTGTATCATCCCTAGAATCGTCAAAAACATTTAACAATTGTGTAACTTGGATTTGTTTATACTCTTCTATGCTTCAGAACCATTTTCGGATAGTGCCTATCGTCCTTAAAATGAATTCTTGTAGGACCATTTGCAAGGCTACCTCATGCTTTGTCATTTGCAAGTCAATTCATGCCCCAAGTTCATGTAACTTGTCTCTTCATTTATCTAGTATGACATCATCAAAACTAAACTAGAGTCATAATGTGGGCTTGAACTAATAATTCCATAACTCTGCATGAATTGTTGGTAATGGATGGTGTCCATCACCATGATCATTAGGATTTTTTACATATAATTTTTCTTGATAAGAGGTGGCCATGATAAGTTAAAGACATAAGTAATGCCATCAAATGAGTCTCCTGATGTTGTAAAGAGGCTTTCCTTTTGAGTTTCATCAAAAAGTTCTTTAGCAGGATCATAGTAAGGCATCATGTGTTGTAAAGCAAAAATGGGCTTATGGTGTAATACCATATTCATATAGTATCTAATTTGTATCACAATTGGCTAAAGACACTTATTTTCATGAAATAATTATTTTTAGTAGCAAAAAATGTCGTTATTAAAAGCTGAATTTATTCATTTTTAGTTAAATGAACCATTTGGGCTTACCAAAGCCATCTTCCATCCATGACATACTTATTCAACTAGAAACATTGCACTTTGAAGCTTAAATTTCGGGTTGGAGACATACATCTCAAAGTGAACATCACACTTGCATTTTTCACATGTTTCGTATTCTGATATGAATTTTAAAAATTTATAACTAATTCTAAAAAATTTCAAATCATGCAAATTAGGGTTTTATGGAAAGCTTAGAATGTCCTCTAACTATTATAAAAATTTTAGATTAAAATAATATTATTTGGCCCACAAAATTCAAAATGGAACAGTAACCTGGTCAGGGACAGGTTCTGCAGCAAACCAAAAACTTCAAAAATTCATATCTCACTCTACAGAGTTCCAAATTAGGTGCTCTTGATAGTTGTGATATTAACTATATGCCTGTAAAATTTCATAAGTATTGAATTTCATTTAGCCTTTAAATGACACCAAAAATTTGATTGACCATATGTACAATAATAGTAATAGTTTTTGTATAATTTAGCTAATTTTAAAAAATTATAATAATTCTCTAGAACTTCAAACATAGTGCTCTTTAGTTCTTTGAAAAGTTCTAGATGATATTTATATGTTTGCGAAATTTTATACCAAAATTCGTCCATTTGATATGGTGTTGGTTCAAGGCAAAAATATGATAAAAATGGAGTCAAAATGGTATCAAATTGTACCAAATGGCTTTTTATATGAACCATGACTATTTAAGCACGTCCAAAAGTTTAAACATAGCATATAGAAACATCATAATAGGTCTAAATCATCATGAAACTCAAATTCACCATTCTACTTGTTCATATACATATGCATAATAAAACTCTAGAATGTTAAAATCATACATTCTTATTCATTTGGCTTCAAATTTGGTTTATAAAACATATTTACATGCTTTACATATGTTTAATGGTTTACATCTCATGCATAACTTATACATACATACTTTAACATTAAATTACATTAAAACTGTCCTATTATCAAAGTAACGTAAATCATACTCTTTGCCATCTATTTTTGCTTTCTTGGACTTCACCTAGACAATAGTAGATGGAAAATGGGAGAGGGTGAGATTCAAAGAATCCCAATAACTCTTTCACTCTTCCAAGTAAGCATATATGGTATATAATCATATCAAAGAACACAAGTATGCATCACATACTTTTAAGAACTAAACAAATCATGTTTTCAACATTACATAAACATGTCAAGATCAAAACCAAGTTTTAAGGACTTTTGGTCTAACCTCATCCTATTATTTGAAATTTTTAGATCAACTTCACCCACTTTTTAGAGACTTTTGATTTAGTCTTATTCATTTTTGAAACTTTTGGCGTTGTCTCACTCATTCTTAGGGACTTTTGATTTCACCTCACTCATTCCAAGAGACCTTTAGTACAATTTTACCTATAAAGAGCAATCTCACAATTCAAAATAATGGTACCATAGTATCCAACTAATAGCTATAGGCATATCTCATGATTCAAACACATATATAAGTATTCATTGACAATCAAACAATCAAAAAATGTATACAAGAAAGGATAAAGAGTTACCCTTATTTCAAGAAGCACAATTTTTTTCCTTGAACTCTACTTTCCCTTTTTGACCTCACACCCACACTTAGGAGGAATTTGGTTGCTTGGCCTAGACACATCAAATAAGATACAAACACATAAATGGAACCATCTCTAATTTCACATAAACTCTACATAAATGATTTCTAGTTTATGCCATGGTTATGGTTCCATACAAGGGTATAATGAAATAACTCATATAATTCATGATCTTGGCTCTAATTTCTCACTCAATTTAAATCACATGACTCCATTTAAAGTCATTAGAGCTATTACAAATTCAATCCAAAGAGCCAAATATCAAGTTGCTTCTCTACGTCTAAAAAGAACCTAAACTCCTAACTTTCAAAATATGATTTCTAAATTCAAACTAATGGTTTTTTTTTGTGTTTATTATTTATTTCTAGGCCATTTGTATCCTTGGAATAAAAAAAAAGCTCTCCTTAGGTGTGTGAACTCCTTCTTAGTTGAGGCATGCATCACATTAGGAGCCCATGAAGTTTTGTTGATTTTCCTAAGGAATTTTTCATTTGTAAAACTTCCTAGATGTCTTGAAAACTCAAACATGATTTTACACAAATTAAATCATCACTAGAAAGTTTCATAAATCCTTAGGTACAATCAAAATCCTAATTTTTATAACTTTTTATTTATAGGTTCTTTTTGGATTCTAATTGTTCCATGTGATTTTTTAGGCTTTAAAACCCCAATTCCTATCAAGTTTTGGATCAAAATCAAACTCCCTACATATGCCCCTAGGTCTAGCCAAAATATGAACACAATAAGAAGCTAAGAAGGAGTACTTTCAACCATAGTTTCTTACCTTGTTTCAAAGCTTACAAAATGCACTTTCTTTGGCTTATAAGAGTTTCTCCAAATTTTCTCTTCTCTTTACTGAACTAGCCATAAAACAACACTAATTAAGTCACCAAAACTATGAGAAAAGAGAGGAGAAAGAGGAGAAGAACTTTAGTGGAGGAAGAAGCATAAAAAAATAGCTAAATCTTACACTTTCAAAGCTCGATTCTCTTCCCCTTGTTCCCTTTTCTTGTGCACCACTTTGAGCTATTCTTGGATATGTTTTTGGCAATAGGAAAGTTGGTTAGAGTGATAAGGAGAAGTGGGGTGTGATATAAGAAGCAAGGGAGCCCAATTATGACATTTTTCAAAATTCTAATTTAGTCCCTAAACTTGGTTCTTTTTATTTGGGCTTATTTCAACTTTTTTTTTTAAAACTATTTTTCCTATCATTAAATTTAGGTCTTCTAATTCATAAAATACCTTTGATTTCATCTAAATTGGATTTAAAACCTTATCGAATGATTTGATCAAAGTTTTGGTCAATCTACACGAAAAAATGCATACAGAAGGGGTTTTGACCATTCTATGAGTTCCTATAATTTTTAGGACCTTTAAGAACCCCAGAAGAATCAATTTTTCCATTTAAAGATCCCTTCTTTGAGTTTTCTAAAAGTTATATGAAATTACAAAAATACCACTGGCTTCTGCAGCTCACCTCTTGCCCGTTTTAGCTCTGATTTTGGGCTAACTTTAGGCTTTAAATCATATTTAAGATGTTCTAATTAACATCCTAATCCCATTTAAACTTAATTTACCTTGCTTTAGGGTGTTTCCATTTATTAGGTTCAGTTCAGTTTCTGAATTATCAGCTATTTCATATGATTTTTTGGGTCACCCTCCTATCATAGGTTGTTTATTTGTCTCATTTGAAGGTGGAGGATAGGTATGGCAAGGCAAAGTTTAAGGGGTTTGAATCTTTAAAGGCTTAAAAGGAGGTTGTTCATGAGAAGTCTTAATGAAAGAGGGTAAAGCCTATATAGATGGCTATTTAGGTGGATGAATTATTTTCTTTCAAGGTAGTTGACTATCAACACATCTAAATATTTTATGTGTCACCTTGAAAAAATTAGAGTGGTTTACTTCAAGTGAGTATGACGGATGTCCTGGGGAAATATATGGCATATGAAGAGGAGTATAAGGTGATGTATATAGGGTGCAGGTGTCATAGATGGTTCTTATCTGGGCCTTTGTTATGTCTACCTCAATTTCTTAAAGTTGTGCCCTTAGCCTTCTAATTTCTTACTCCTTTTTAGAAAATGTTGGTCCATAGTATTTTTTTCTCAATATACCTTCTCAAATTAGTGTCAAGTTGAGAAATTCCCTAAAGGAGTTTAGAGTGTAACTACTGCAGTTGTGTTGAGAATCCATCAATTTGTGCATTTACTTGCCTAGTATGAACCATTAAATGTTCAAGTTTAAAGTCAATCTTTTAAAGAACATGGTTCTAAGCAATTGTGTTGCAAGTGTGCCAACTTAATATTTTCTTAGTAAGAGAGACTAGCTTGAAAGCTCCACTAGGAAAGGTCTTTGTTAAGGTAGAGAATGGGTGAGTAACTACATTAGTTATAAGGTTTGTTCTTCCTTTCATTAGAGGAAAATCTACATTATAGTTTTTAGAGGATTAAGTGAATCTCATACATGGAATGGGTCTTAAAGAAGGACTTAATGTGTTTACAATTGGCTCAAGCCTTGATTTTAGCAATAAATCTTCATGCTCAAGTTCTTTTAAAAGCTTTGAAAAGGAAATCAATTTGGCCATTTGTTCTTTGATTTCTACCCATGGTCTTGGGTTAAGGCCATTATCATTACCATGGTGTTTTCTTTTTTTATAAGAACAAAGGGATAAATAATAGGGCTTTTTCTTTTTCTAGATAGTTGTTGCTATATTATCTTTTTCTTTGTAGTCAAATTTTCATCAAGGAAATTAAGGAGTTCTTGTGCAATGTAAGAGCCTAATTGGTAGTGTCCTTAAGATATTTACATTTCTAGAAACTCTACTTGGGTATGGCCCAACTAACTCTTGTGAGTTGAGAGCATTATCCCATACTATTTTGTTATCTCTAGGAACTACTGCAGGAGCCTTTCATGATTTGCTTTATTTTTTGAAAATGGGAGGATGTCATAACTTTTTTTGATATAATGATGGGACAACTTTTAGTCTAAGTAGAATTAATCTAAATGGCATCATTGTCCATTGGTATTATGCATGAGGTATGTAAAATGTTGTTTTGTACCTATTTATAAGATCAATTCTCGGTTACCAAAAACCTACTTTCAAGTTGAACTTTGAAAATATTGAAGCTTATCTAAGGTGGGCTATTTGTGTATTTATCTTAAGAAGAAGAAACTTATCATGTTGTAGGAATGCATTGAAAGGTTTATATATCGATTTCTAACCTCTTTTTTTTTTTTTTTTCCTATTATGATCTTTTCTCTACATAAAAAGTTTAACAAGCCCAATTTGATTTAGTAGTTTCAATGAGTACTTGTTTGAGGAGTAAGGCACAATTTTCTTTGATTGAGGCTAAGTCTTTTAGATTCATGCCAAGATGAGAGGCCTTTGTTAGATTGATGTTTTTATTTTTCTTGAAAGGGAGTTGAATGAAGAATCCATCATTTTTCCATAAAGGAGAAGGGTGCCTAAATTGGTCATGGCTTTCTAGCAATATTTGAGGAGCTGGTCTCTGATTTTCCATAACCTTTATGAACATGCTGTAATTTAAACAGTTTAGGAAATCTGTATGCATAATGAATGAATACTTGAATCTGATCTCTTTTGGTAGGATGTGGAGGTCTTTTGCTTCACAATATATATCCATCCCTATGAAGATATCTTTATTAAGAAGACTGCTATCAAGTACTCTAGCCCACATAATACAATCAGAAAAGAATTTTATGCAAATCCTTCTTTTAGAAGTGAGACTGACTTTGAAGATTTTTCTATCAACAATGCTAAAGTATCCATTGTGTGGCTTTCACGTATCAGGAGCAAGAATCTTAAGATTCATCAAGTTCTTGGATGCTCCAATGTCTATATAGGCTATAACAAGAATGGGCCTCTTATATTTGTTAGTAGGAATGTGCATCATTATGTATGGAAGAGGTGGTTCTGTTTTTGCTAATTGCAAGCAAGGCTAAATAAGATAAATGGGTTGTTTTGGAAATTCTTCATTATCGTATTAAAAAGGAATAGAAACCAAAAAATGTTTATACAAGTTATTGGGGAAAAAAAAAAGAAATTAGAAAACTTAGCATAGCTAGTGCATATAATATTGCTTAAGCAAAGTGAAATACAAGAAAATTCCTTTCGTAACTATGAGTAAAATAAGAGGCTGCTTGTAACCACTAATGTGTTGCGTTACTTCAAATAGAGTAGTTGTTTTCTAGCAACAGTAACTGATCCTGGTGTTTAGAGTTTATATCTCTTATATAATTAGTGATGTGTACCAATTGTTTTTCTTAAGGTTTTATAATGTTTCCCTGCATGGGTCTTAACAATGTAAACTATATCATTTTTTACCAATAAAAATATGGAGCCTATAAGACTCTTGTAACAAAATCTAAATAAAAAATCTGCTTAAATCAAAATTGTCTCTTTCATCCTTCTGATATTCACAATCCAAACATTCATTAATTTTGCATTGCTCTTCCTTGAGATCTCATCATTCTCTATAAATACTTTTTTTTGGCCAAACATTATCCAGATACTAATACTTTTAAAATATTCCAACTATGTAAAGTGATGTCCTTGGTGTTAGTAAAAAGTCTGATCAAAGCAAAGGAAATCCAAACAGAAATGAGTGAATAAAAGATACCAGGTGCTAAAGTTGAACACAGAAAGTGACTTGGCAACAAAACTTTTTATTTTTTCTACCGATGATGATTGCTTATATGGGTAAACACAGTTTTTTTTTTTTAATTATTACTTTAATATATGAGGTAAAATATTCGAATTTCAAAATACCTTTAGTCGAGGCAATTTTTTTTTATTTCTTAATTTAATTTATATTTTAATTGTATCCCTTACATTTTTATTTTAATTTCTTCCTTTGATTTTAAAATTTGATATAATTTTATGCCTTTGCCTAATTCCGTCAAATTCACAAATCATTGTATCATATTTCGATTTTATATGTCATATATAATAATCTATTTTTATCAATCATTCTTTTGAGCTTTCATTTTCTTTTCCATCATTTCAATTCCTCCCTCTTGTTGACAAACAAGGGAGAAAAAAAAAAGTGACAAAAGAGAAATGAAGAAACAAATAAAAATATACATGTTTGGTAAATAGGAAAAAGCTTCCTGGAAAAACGACAGTCCGGAATATGAATAGTGATTCCTTCATTGGGTCAATGGAAAGAAAAAGGATTGGTACGAAAGGTCTAAATTGCCCTCAACGAATGCTTTACGTTTTGTTTTCTTGCATAATATATTTTATTTTAACTAAAAAAAATAATATTTCAAGTATAATTTTTTATATTTTATTATTAAAATTTTAAGTAAAAATATAATATGTATAAAAAATATTTTAAAACATTAAATTATATAAAATTAAGTTTTAAAAATTATTTATTATACTTTATTAAATAATTTAATAATAAAGATGTAAAATTTATATTCAATTGAAGTTTATATTTATTTACATAAAATACTAAGTTTTTAAATATTTATTGATACTAAAGGTATTCTAGTTATTTTTCAATTTTTTTTTATTTTTACTTTGTCAAATATATAAATAAAAAGATATTCTCATTTTTTTCTATGTTACATCAAATATTATTTTGAAAGATAGCCTTTGAAACAAAGGGCACATTATGATTAATGATTAGAGTAAATTATATATATAAATATATATTTGGCTAAATTATATCAATATTTTCTTATAAAAGTTACATTAGATTTTTGTTTAATTTAATTCTTGTTAATAAATCTAATTTTATTTTGACTTAATCGCCTTTAATATTATATTAAAAATAATATTATAGTTTTATATTATTCAAAAACATAACTTATTTGACAGAAAATAATATTAGAAAAAAGTTTACAATATATATTAAAATGGTAAGGCATCTCATTTTTTTCTATGTTACATCAAATATTATTTTGAGTTATAAGATTTAGTAGTAGTAGTAATGGTAGAAAGATAGTAGAAAAAAAGCATAAAGCATAGATTTTGAAAGATTCCTACCAGCCTTTGCTCACCTTGAAACAAAGGGCGAAAGATTCCTACCAGCAGCAGCAGTGGATGAGACTGGATTAATTACTAAAAGATAACCCAAAAGAAAAAATACATAGATTTTGAAAGATTCCTACCGGCCTTTGCTCACCTTGAAACAAAGGGCACATTATGATTAATGATTAGAGTAAATTAAATATATAAATATATATTTGGCTAAATTATATCAATATTTCTCTTATTTTAAAAGTTACATTAGATTTTTGTTTAATTTAATTCTTGTTAATAAAACTAATTTTATGCATAACATACATTCCTTCAAAAAATAAAATGACTTAATCGCCTTTAATATTATATTAAAAATAATATTATAGTTTTATATTATTCAAAAACATAACTTATTTGACAGAAAATAATATTAGAAAAAAGTTTATACAATATATATTAAAATGGTAAGGCATCTGAATATAATTTTTTAAATAAAAAAGATATCAAATATAATTTAATCAAATCTTAAAGACATTAACATAATTTACTCTAATTATTTAATTTTGATAGATAAGGTTCTAAGAAATAATGAGTTTTAATTAATCAATTTTTCTTTTTTAGGAAAGACATCGATTCACTTTACAAAATAAAGCTTATAAACAATTACAATAACAATTGTAAAATTTCTAAACCTAACACTAAAGAAAATGAACTATGAGTTATATAAAGGCTTATCACCATGTTCAGTGATGTAACAAGCCAATTACTTTTGTATCATTTACATATTAGACAGTCAAATTCACCAATAGAATAAGAGTTTTGAACTTGAAAAGTAAGAAGCAAAAGACTCCTCCTAAAGACAATATGAACTGCAATGTGGATATATAAGATATTTCAAATATGTCACTAAGTCAAAATGAAAGTCCAGAAATCTTTTAAATTTGTCAAAAATGGCAAACAAAAGATAATAAAATAAAACAAAAAACAAAATCGTCATTGACCAAAACAAATTTGGACTAAAAATTAAATATTCATTAAATCTATTATAAAAAATAAATATGAGAATATTTATTCATAAAATAAACAATAAAAAACACAAAACCAAAAAAAAAAAAAACTATAAAGAGATAGGAGTACCACCATATCAATATAGAAAATACTAAGAGGAGGCAATGAGTAGAGATTTGATGATTCTTATATCCTGATACCCAGAAAAAAAAGAGTTTTAATTATTAATTTCAAGAGTGGTTATTTAAAAAATTATAATAAAAAATTTCAAATTAAAAATATTTATATTAAAAAATTTTAGATTTTAAAATTATTTTAAAAGATTCAAAAACTAAAAATTTAAATTACATAACAAAATTATAATTCAAAACTTTAAAGTAAATTTTATTGTCCTTAAATTTTTTAAAATAACTTTAAAATTTAAAATTTTTATATAAATATTTTTAATTTAAAATTTTCAACTATAATTATTTTATTAATTTAATATCACGAATGTACCACGAAAAGGGACCAGTACTCTTTTCAAGTCTCCATGACTATTCTTACAAAAGCAACAAAACTCTTCGTGACCAAAAATATAGTGTCATTGACTATTCTATTTCACATGGACAATATTCTATACCGACATGTGGTCACAGAAAAATAAATAAATAAAACCCATAATTTCTGAAAAAGTGAAATCAATATTAACCCCCCCCGCAAATGTTTGTGAAACTCGCACATTTTGTATCCATTCGAGTATTCGACGCTCACTTTGAGAAAAAAAAAAATTACATAATTAAAAAGTTGATAAAAACCCTATTTTAACCATGAAAAATCTCATTATCAATTTAACATTTCATATAATTTTTAAATCATTTTAATATTTGAAGTATACTTTTATTTTATTATAAAATACTAAATGATAATAATATCATATTCTAAAAATAAAAAAATATGTCAATATACTTACAACTTGTCATATGACACAATTCTAGACTCTAAGAATGAAGCAAATTTAGATGTAAATTCTTATTTGAATGCTCTTTGCTATTTTAGCCAAACGATTTCGGACTTTGGCATGGCCTTTTCCTAATATCCTCTCTTCTTCATTGTAACTATCTTTCTAAACCTAAACTCATATCATGCAATACCACAGGGAATGTACTTTGTCTCTTTCTAAATATGCTACATACAATTAGACAAAAAATGCAAAATATTCAAACTATTCTGAAACTAAGTGGGCAACGAAAATGATGGTTGATTTATTTGTTTATAATGAAAATTTATAAAAATATTTTGAAGAATATTAGTATTAAGTTCCAATATGTTTCTTTTCAATTGAATAGATGATACAAATATTTTTTAAATGAAAAAAGATAAAAGAAAGAGAAAATTAACAAAAAGAAGGGAAATAAATTTGGGTACACACTGTATTTAGAAAATACTTTACCACCTTATCATATGAAAAAATCCGAATCATATAAACTTCATAGTTTTGGACAAATAAAACATGCATGTCCCAAGATTCCGTCAGATCAAAATTCTTAAAATGCGCGTGATGTAACAGTCCGGATCAAGTGCCTTTATTTTTATGTGTTGGTAGGTAAATGGAGCCAATCGACTTTATTTATATTTACATGGTGTGATTTACTTTCACGTAAAACTTTTGTGATTTTGTTGATTTATTTATTTTATTTTAATTTTTAAATTTTTATTACAATTTAGTTCTTTAATTTTTTTAATATTTTACAGCGATTCCGTATTTTTTTAGTATTCTAAAATGGTAAATAATGCTTAATTGATATATTAAATAATAATAAATATGAGATAAATTAAAAGTTAAGGGATTAATTAAAAATTAAGAATTTAAATTAAACAAATTAATTAATTAATTAATGAAAGTTATAGTTAGACTAAAAAAGGCTTAATTATTAATTTGATTCCTTAATTAATTATTTTATTTTAAATTGATTTCTTAACTGGATTTTATTTTAAGTTTAGTTACTTAATTTTTAATTTGTGCTATATTCATTATTTTAATCATATCTATTAAAAATCATTCCAAAACTCTAAATGATGTTAAATGACCATTCTAAAATATTAAATAAGAAGACTAAACTTAGATACTGTTTTTAGCATTTTACTATTAAATTTCTTAATCAAAATATAATAAATATATAATTTTTAATAAAAAATATAATAATGATACAATTCAATTAAAAAATTATATATTTATCTATAAAAGTTATACTCTTATCATATTTTATTAAAAAATTATATATTTATTATTTTTTAATTAAAAAAATCTGACAATAAAAATTAAAAATTACATATAATTTTTAAATAAAATTAAAGAGCAAATATTGTATAACTTAAAAATTAAAGAATTAAAATGAAAGTAAATAAAATTTTAAAAATATAAATTAAAATTAATTGATTAATTAAAGTATGAAAACGACTTGAGCGTGAATTGTACGCGCTTGGCCCATGACAGTGCATGCTAATACAAAAGTTTTCTTATGTATTGGCGGATAAGCGTGTGCTGTAATTACAGAGCAAACCGAAACGGACGTCCTCACATCAACTCTCACTCTTCCCAATTATCTTTTCACTTCTGGTTCATCACGTCTCAGTCGCTTTCGACTTCTCTCTTTCTCTCTCTCTGCCTGCTAGTGGACAAACCATTTCGGGGGTGCTTTCCCATCATCTTCCTCCTTTTCCTTGTTTCACAACTCTCTCTATTTTGCTGGTTTCAGTTACTAACCTCGATCTCTGAAGCGCCGATCTTCGCTGATTTTTACTTGTTTTTCTTCAGCTTTTGAACTAAACATCTCAAAGCTAAATCTGAGGTGCGTTGCGTTCTCTCTGTTTTTTTTGGTGCTTGTTTGGCTGTTTTTGCATGTGTTTCTTTCTGGGTCTATGTAGTATTTTGCTGATTTTTAGTTGGGTTCTGTATCTGGTAAGGGAAATTTCTAGTATCGTGATTGCTTTGTGGTGAAATCTACTATTGGGATAAAATTTTGTCCATGAGGAGATTTCCTGGTTCTGGGTTTTCAAAATTAGGCCGAACGTTTGGAAGAATCGCTTGAAAATTGTTCTACTTTGTGCTTCTTTGAAAAATTTAAAGAAAATTTGGGTAAGGTTCTAGAGAAGTAGATTCTCCCTTCAAATATTTGAGGGGAATTTTTTTTTAATTTTTTAAATATTAAATTAGTTTATTTGTCTATTTGTTTCACAGAAAAATAATTTGTTTTTTGTTTTTATTATTCAATCTGAATAAGAGAAACTTGTTCAACTCCTAAGCTCAGAAAAAATAAACAAAAGCCATAATCACTAGGGAATTCATGGATCCTTAATTTTCTCTTTAAACTCCTTGTTTTCCTCAGGGGTTCTGAAGATTCTTGTCGCGATTCCCTGTACTGAGGTCAAAATATGAGGAGCCCCTTCCTTTTATCCCTATTCTAAAATGGTATATTTCTTTGTTCATTCTGTTCGTAGAAAGTGCTCTTTTGATTCTTGTCTTGCTTTTTGGTTCGCAGAGAAGACAGATGTGGGACTGGTTGTTTGATACTTTTGAGAATCTTCCTTTCTCTTGCATGAGCTTAAAGTATAACTTGGTTTTACTGGGACTTTCCCTCTCCTTTTCTTCTCCTTTTTTTCCCCACTTTTGCTGGGTGTATAATTTGATTTCTTCCGTTTTCTGTGCCCGGCTCCAATATTTATTTATTTATTTTTTAAATCTATAACTAGTGGTTTTGTTCTATTTTGGGTGGGAAAAGGCTAGTGGATTAAATGCATGAAGCAGTATTTCATTTTAGATTGATATCCTTCGTTGATTAAAATCATTGAAAAGAAACTAATATATGTTAATTCAAATGTTTGAGGCCTCTCTTTAATAAGCCAAACACTGAGAATTTTACTCCTTAAGTTATACTATGTGTAGTTGGTTGAGGACTTCTGATTATTCACAACATTTTCATCATGATGGGAACTCAGTAGTTTTGAAGACTCCTTGTGCTCAGTAAATTTTGAAATTTTAAAGCCAGCTACCTCTCCGGCAGTTATGTTGCTAATTCTTCTCTTACAGAATTATATAATAGAATAAAAATAGAAAATTTGTCGGCGAACAGAATTAGAATCTGAAGCTCTGATGCTTCGTATGTTTCGAATTTACCTGGAATTGCTTCCTTCCAGATTTCTTCTTCGACTAAATTAACAGGAAAACATTAATAAATTGCTAGATTAGGGGATGTTAGCATCACAACTTTTCGTTTGAAAATAAAAAATAAAAAATAAAAAATAAAAAATAAAATCTTAACTCTTAAGGTTCAGATTAGGTCACAGCATGGCAGGCAGATCAAGAAGAAAGATAGACTATTCATTGGCTTTAAGTAAAAATGCATGCTTTTATTCATTTTGCAGTCCATTATTATGGAAGTAAATCAGTATCACTTCAACTTTGCTATTGAGAAATATGAATCTGCTTTCTTTAGACCAACCAGAGAATCCGAATCTTTCTTTTACTGACACTTGGTTGTCTATGTTAATAAGAAACTATTGCAACTACTTCATTACACAGTATTAAGTATATGGCTGGTGGCACACATTGTGCTTAGGCATTCAGATGTATGCATTATAAGGACTAGATCCGTTTATCTGTCTGTCAAATTCTAAATTATATTATAGCATCTAGTCTTTTTTTTTTTGGGGGGGGGGGGGCGGTTGAACTTCATATTTGATAATATATAAATTTTGAGCCATTTTCATTTCTTTCTTTTTCAGGTATAGTTTCTCTTTGTCTAATTTTTGCTGGTAGCTAATTATTGGCAATGAGTAACCTTAAGCTTGGTGTGGAAGTTGTGGGTGCTCATGACCTTATGCCAAAAGATGGGCAAGGTTCATCCAGTGCTTTTGTGGAACTTTACTTTGATGGTCAGAAATTTCGGACCACAACCAAAGAAAAAGATCTTAATCCTCTTTGGAATGAAAGCTTTTACTTCAACATCTCTGATCCAAGCAAGTTACCAAACCTCACTCTTGAAGCCTATATCTACCACTATAACAAAAGCACTAGTTCCAAATCCTTCCTTGGTAGGGTCCGCCTTACTGCAACATCATTTGTCCCCCGTTCTGATGCTGTTGTCTTACACTACCCTCTGGAAAGAAAAGACATTTTATCCCGCATAAAGGGTGAGCTTGGTTTGAAGGTTTTCACTACAGATGACCCTTCGGTAAAATCCTTAGACCCTCTTCCTGATATGGAACCCTCTATTAATACAGATCAGCACCCAACCCAAGATCAAACACCAGTATCATTCACAAGTTCAATCCTGAATGCCTTTTCACGTAAGAAAAATGAGGTCAGGCATACATTTCATAGCCTTTCTAATTCAAAACAAGCACAACAACAGCATTCTTCTCCCCCAGTAGCTGCACAGCGAACAAAAGACCATGGGAGGCATGAGATGAAATCTGGAATGCCTACTTCAAAAGCTGTACATGCATATGTAGGTCAATCATCTCCAGTTGATTATGCCCTCAAAGAGACAAGTCCTTTTCTTGGAGGGGGGCAAGTTGTTGGCGGGCGAGTTATACGGGGGAATAGGCCAGCTAGCACCTATGACCTTGTTGAACAAATAGGGTACCTTTTTGTACGAGTTGTAAAAGCTCGTGATCTTCCAACAAAGGATGTGACTGGAAGCCTTGATCCGTATGTGGAGGTCAGGGTTGGAAACTACAAAGGTGTTACCAAGCACTACGAAAAAAAACAGGACCCTGAATGGAATGAGGTGTTTGCCTTTGCA
This sequence comes from Erythrophleum fordii, assembly GCA_032878935.1. Classification (NCBI taxonomy): domain Eukaryota; kingdom Viridiplantae; phylum Streptophyta; class Magnoliopsida; order Fabales; family Fabaceae; genus Erythrophleum; species Erythrophleum fordii. Next base: position 1,300,263 of record JAVQMF010000021.1, read on the forward strand.
AAGGACAATGTACAGTCATCTGTTCTTGAAGTTGTAGTCAAAGACAAGGGTGCTTTAGTTGATCATGTTGTTGGAACTGTACGATTTGATCTTAATGAAGTTCCTCAGAGGGTTCCGCCTGATAGTCCATTGGCTCCTGAATGGTATCGAATTGAAGGCAAAAGTGGGGAAAAGAAGAAAGGGGAGTTGATGCTTGCTGTCTGGCATGGCACACAAGCTGATGAGGCTTTTCCTGATGCCTGGCATTCTGATGCAATATCTTCTAGTGGGATCTCTTCAGCTGCTGCCTCTGAGATTCGATCAAAAGTTTATCATTCACCAAGATTATGGTATGTAAGGGTCAAGGTAATTGAGGCACAGGACTTACTTGTATCTGAGAATTCTCGATTTCCTGATGCCTATGTTAGGGTACAGATTGGTAATCAGATTTTAAAGACAAAACCAGTTCAATCAAGGACCATGAATGTGCGTTGGGATCAAGAGCTGATGTTTGTTGCTGCTGAACCCTTTGAAGAACATTTGATGCTATCAGTTGAAGATCGTGTTGGTCCCAACAAGGATGAGAAAATTGGGCATGTTGTTATTCCTTTGAGCTCAGTTGAGAAACGAGCTGATGATCGACATATCCGTAGTAGGTGGTACAACCTTGAAAGATCCATGTCATCTGCAATGGATGCGGACCGGGGGAAAGAGAAAGAGAAAGACAAGTTCTTTAGTAGACTCCACCTAAGTGTCTGTCTTGATGGTGGGTACCATGTGCTTGATGAGTCAACTTATTACAGTAGTGATCTTCGACCCACAGTAAAGCAGCTTTGGAAGAAGTCAATTGGTATGTTAGAACTCGGCATTTTAAATGCTGATGGACTTCCCCCAATGAAAACCAGGGAGGGAAAGGGGACATCCGATACATACTGTGTGGCAAAGTATGGCCACAAATGGGTGCGAACTCGAACCATTATTGACAGCCTGAGCCCCAAATACAATGACCAATACGGTTGGGAGGTTTATGATCCTGCTACAGTTCTCACTGTGGGAGTGTTTGATAATGGACAGATTAATAGTTCAAATGGTAACAAAGATTCAAAAATTGGGAAGGTTCGAATCCGGATCTCAACCCTTGAAGCTGGCCGTGTTTACACACACTCTTATCCCTTACTAATGCTGCACCCTTCGGGTGTCAAGAAAATGGGAGAATTGCACTTGGCTATACGATTCTCATGCACTTCAATGGCTGACATGATGCATTTGTATTTTAGACCCCCTTTGCCAAAGATGCACTATATTAAGCCACTTAATATTGTGGAGCAGGAAATGCTGCGACACCAGGCAGTCAATATTGTGGCAGCTAGGCTTAGCCGTGCAGAACCTCCTCTCAGGAAGGAGGTTGTTGAGTACATGTCTGACACAGACTCTCATATCTGGAGCATGAGGCGTAGCAAGGCAAACTTCTTCAGATTGATGTCATTTTTTTCGGGAGTTCTTTCTCTAGGAAGATGGTTGGGGGAAGTTTCCACATGGAAGCATCCTGTCACAACACTGCTGGTTCACATTCTTTTTCTGTTGCTTGTGTGTTTCCCAGAACTCATTGTCCCAACCATATTACTGTACATGTTTGTGATTGGGATGTGGAATTGGAGGTTCCGCCCAAGGCACCCCCCTCACATGAACACTAGAATATCTCATGCAGATGCTGTGACCCCTGATGAGCTTGATGAGGAATTTGACACATTTCCAACCTCAAGGAGCCCAGATGTAGTGCGTTGGAGGTATGATCGGTTAAGAAGTGTTGCTGGGAAGATTCAGACTGTTGTTGGCGATATCGCTACTCAAGGAGAGAGACTTCAGGCGCTTTTGAGCTGGCGGGATCCTCGCGCCACCGCCATTTTCATGGCATTCTGCTTTGTGGGTGCCTTTGTGTTTTATGTGACACCCTTCCAGATGCTAGTTGTTTTAGCTGGATTTTACTTGATGAGGCACCCAAAGCTTCGGCATAAGACACCTGCAGCGCCTGTGAACTTCTTTAGAAGGCTACCAGCTCTTACAGATAGCATGCTGTAGAGGGAGTTTCTGCTGCCATTGTGTCTAGATCTGGCTTCTGTTTGGCAATGCTTGTAAAAATTCTTAGGGCTGTGTCGCGCTGTAGGTTGTGTTTGGATGAAAAATGTTATAAATTTGTGGAGTTTAAAATGTAAAGGAATTGAATTGATGCAGTTCAATTTCCCTTTTTCGAAAATCTCTGTTTAGATAATTAATCATCACAAAGGAACTTGTACTTTATTTATTTATTTTCATCTATTTCGCTGCCCTTTGTTTTGAGTACTCCCTGTAGGAAATTTAAAATATTACGCAAAAATAAAACACTTGAAATTATTTATAATAAAATAATTTTAAATTAAATGAATAAATGACTGCAAATCTTTAAAACGCTCACACTCATTTGGCAAACAAAACACTTCATTAATTTGTATTAAGATATTTCAAATATTTTACAAAATTACTTTTCTCCTTGACTTACTTTATCAAAAGCTACACCTTTAGTTTATCTACTGACCGTTGAAGTTGATTTATACTGATACATGCTGTGGAAAAGTGTGACGAAGTTTTCATGGGAGAGATGAACCCATACTAGGTCAAGGGACTGGATGAATTTGGACAAATTTTTAACATTTCAATTTTTTTTTGCCATGTTTATTAAATTTCACTGAAAACTTACACAAGAAGACAGGAAGAAAGTTTAGGCGAAAATGGTACCAAAAGAAATATTATTATGAACGAATATTATAATATTTGATAAATTTATGATACCTTTTACTTTTTTATTGATGAATAAAATGATTAATATGATGTTAGGGACGCATTCACTCAAGGATGGATCCAAAATTAAAGTATTGACAGGGAAAAAAATTAAAAAAAAAAATTAACATGTTCGAATATATACAAATTTTAAATTAACAAATTTTATGCTATAAATTTTAGACTAATAAAAAAAATTAATTTCATACTTTTCCACCTGTAATAGTTTAATCTCAAGTTACTCATGATTTTCATTATCATTTTACTATCACTTCCCTTGTTCACCGTTACTCTCAAGGGTGAGTTTGCAGAGTTACCAATCAAAATGACACAATTAGAAAAATTGCATTTCACGTGATCACTTTGTTTTTCTATTTATTCTCAGTGCATGAGCTCACTCTCACTCACTCTGCCTTTCTCATTTGTGAATTTTGCAAATTGGCATGCCCAGTCCCCCGCTTCACCACATATTTTTGAGTAAGCACTAAGCAGATTTATTCAGTAAAATATTAAATAATTTTAAAGTCGTCCATCTTTCTAAGCATATAGAATCATCTCACAGATTTAATTTTGCTTATCATTATCTAATACTTTCATTCTTGAACACCCCCACAAAAAATTTACAACTTATACTGCCACTCCCAGGCGCAGAGATAATTAAAAGTGTCATACAAATTGTTGAAGCTATTATTTCAGTGTGCAAATACCTCCCAAAAAAAAAAATAGTCACATAAATTATAATTACAGATGGCTTGATATGAGTTTTAAGAAACCTTAGTTTTGTGAATTTTCATGTATTCATATATATTAAATCTATAAGACTAATTAAGAAATAAGAATGCAGGAAATCAAGTCAGAAACAACCTTACAAACTTTTGAGGCGTGAATGCACATAGGATATAGCAAAAGCATACCTGATATATGAGTATACAATCCACCCTCCATTGCCGCCCACTTTCTAAGCATGTTTCTTAACGATCCTCTTCCAACGTATACTCTCCCCTTCTCTCATGTGAGAAATTACATTGGAGGATAAAGAAAAAAAAAAAAAAGCCATGCGCTCTCTCACACTAATTGAATGTATTCAGAATTTTAACCTAAAGTGTTTTTCAAAATATTCGAATTATGGTACAATCCTTTTATTATTATTTTTATTTGATACTTGAGCTAACCCAGTAAATCGATGCACATGCATAGTATACAACATAAGAATGTATTATGTTTAGAGAGATTTTTATTTATTATTCATCAGATACACATAGGTGAAATTAATAATAAAAGGAACATACACTCATTTTTAATAGGATCCATGCACCTCTCATGATGAACTTTATAATTTAACTAGGTGAACTGCTTGTACAAATATATGAGCAGTTTAATTTTTTGGTAGAGCCAGTGAAATAATATTTAAGAAAATATAAATAGAAAGAAAAAATAAAAAGAGATTGTACACCAAATCAGAGATAGAGTCACATTATTCATTACTGGAGCTCGGCCCTTCTATATATATATATAGATAGATTAATATTATAGATGGGCCAAAATGTATCAATTTAAAGTTTTATACAATTTATTTTTCTTAACTTTAGAAGTTAACAATTAAGACCTAAAAACTTTTAAGTTTGAGCAATTCTTCCTTTATTAAAAGAAAAACTGCTAGCTATGTGCATCCATGTCATGAAAGCATGTAATACCATCACTTCTCAGTGGCTTCTGAGTAGCAAAAAGGTGTTTTAGTCCTTTTCTTTTCCTTCCCTTTCTCTCAATTATCAGCTATCTTCGAGCATATCGCAGCACCCTCACCACCATCTTCAACCTCATTTAGAGCTTACCAATCGAAAACAAAGTATATAAGGACAATAAATCTCCAAAACTATTATCTTTATTACGTAAAAGGATAAAGAAACGATTTGATCATCTACGTCTTTTCTGAACAATTACAGTTGCCAGAGGAAGTAGTGCACTTGCCAGGACCCTAAGTTTGCAAGTCTCTGGAAGTTATGGCGAGATATCTTGAATTTAATCAAACCTACCTACAAATTAATTTTTGTTAGTCAAATAGCTACGACTTAACTAACACTACTAGAAAAAGTTGATTTAGCGAGGAACATATTCCTCGCTAATACAGCTTTATTCCTCGCTAAATAAAAATTAGCGAGGAAAAAAACTCGTCTCTAATCTCGTAGCTAACTGACGGGTCACTAAAAAATAGCGAGGAAATTATATTCCTTGATAATTTAGCGAGGAATTAGCGAGGCATGTTTTTCCTCTCTAAATTTAGCAAGGACAATGTCCTCGCTAATTCGTCGCCATTGTCTCTAACGTTTGCGAGAAATTAGCGAGGAAGTTTTTCCCCGCAAATATTAGCGAGGGATTTATTCCTCGCCAAGTCCTCGCTATTCTCATGCAATTTGGCGATTGATCCGTGAGTAATTTATCCCTCGCAAAATTTAGTGACAAAAGTCTCCTCGCTATGTCCTCGCTAAGTTAGTTAATATTAAACTATTTTAGAGAGGAAATGATCTCCTCGCTAATTCCTCGCTAATTTATCCCTAACTAAATAACACATTTAAAAAATTTTAAAATTTTGGTTATAAAGAAATCCTGTTTAATCACACAATTGTCCCACAAATCAAAATTTAAACAGTAATCTATAGTACACAAAGTGGTTCAATATTTCTTTAACCATAATCATAAGTCCCACAAATCAAAATTTAAATAGTAATCTAAAGTACACAAAGTGGTTCAATATTTCTTTAACCATAATCATAAGTCATAATATAGGATAAAAAGTCGTAAATTTATTTCATACATAGAAGTTGAAGGATAAAAGGTCCAAATAATACAGTCATTTTTCATAATGATTTAGATCTGGTTGCTTGGAAGAATTTGCACTACTAGCACGTCGCTCTGGAGCAGAGGTCATCTCACCTAAAGATCGAATAGCCCCAAAAATGTCCTGCTGTATAGAAAATCTCATCTCTGAAATCTTTTGATTCAATACATGTTCTATCTTTTCTTCTACTACACGATTGACAGCTTCTTCGAATACAGGCATCCCAACAAAATCTCCCACATTTGGTGTAGGCTGAGGAGGAGCAGGTTGAACAGTATGAATGTTACATATTGTCTTGCCACGATTGCCGCATACCACAGCAGCATGTGATCCAAGTCCATAAACTTGACCACTCTTCTTCATCCCACCAATTGCCTTTAACCATGCTTGAGCCACTTGATCTGAAGGGAGAGAAGCTTGGGCTTCAATGAACACATCATCATCATCAACATCAATATGTTCATCTCTCCCTCCATTTTCAAATTGTGCAACATTCTCAGCATCTATATGTTGCTCACCTTCCCCAACTGATTGTCCTTCCATGCCCATTTCTCTTGAACTTCCAGTCAAATGCATTTGAATGTTCTTTTTATACGTTACCTAACAAAATTCAATTTAATTAGTGAGTAAACAAAAATAAAGAGGTATTATATCATTTTTGATATCTAAACTTACATATGTATTTTTGGATTTGTCATCAACCCATTGATTGTCCTTCTTCTTCTTATGTGTTGCCAAATACAGTTGGGATAGCATAGGTCTCTTTCCATTATCTTTTTCCTAGAAAAATAAAAATCATCAATATATTACTAAAATCAAGACATAAATGATACAAATAAAGGAGCTTTACAACTTGAACTTAGAATTTACCAATTTAGAAGCATATTCATGTGTAGGGCGTGATCCTCCTGTATGTAAAAAAGGATTTATCAATCTATTTTTCAAATTGGTGGTTGACATCTGTTGGAACTTTGGAGTGCTCTAATGCTGTTTAAGTTCATTCCAATGGTCTGCACTAATCCAATTTGGAACATAATGTTCATTCTTTTTTAGCTTTTCTTTCTCTTTAGAAAATATGTCACAAAGTCATCTAGAACCAACAGCTTCAAAGGTGTCTCTAATCAAATCTTTTTCATTTTCTTCCCAATGATATAATTTCTGCAATAATAATAGTCAAATTCACAAGCCAAAAGCTTCCCCAAATTATTTCAACACAGAATTGAATTTACAAATTTAAATATAAGAAGTAAAATTTATCTTAACATACATTTAGATGTTCAAACCATTGGTCTCTAACATGGGAAGGGACTGAAGTCCAAGTAGCCATGCACCTGAAAATGACTTCTTGAATGTTCTAGTGATATCACGAACTGCACAATGTGGGGTGAATCTGCAAAGAGAAATGTGTTGATAGAAAAAAAAAAAATTAAACCAAAATTGTAAATCAAGAAAAACATACGAATTTCCATTTCCCGATATGCATAAGTGTGGTCGAACACATCCAGCATGTGTGTTGACAACTTCTGAAGGATCTTGATGTTGTGGTGTGCTGGAAGTTGTTTGACTTCTTCCATTATTGCTATTTCCCCTATCCCCTTGTATTCCTCTTCGACCTCTTCCTCTAGGCATAGCTAAATTGAAACCTTCACCACTTTCAAATAATTCAGATAAAATTTAAGTCATTATATATATTTTGGAAAAAGTTTCACCCAGGTTTTGTCTTGATTTGAAAATTTAATCATAGTTTGATAACACGTAAGAAAATAGAACAACCAAGCCACCACAATAATCAATAAGAAGTAATGACACCAACACTTCCTTCGATACTTAAATTAGTAAAAGGGCAAAAGAACATAGCCAAGAGTGTGTAAATATTAGTTGAGGGATTTGTAGAGAGAGCTATTACTTTTTACTAGACAGCAACAAGTAGAAGGGTATGCGCAAGTGTTCATTGACTAGGTGACAATTGATATGGTATACGTGAGGTCACAATGTTATAACATGTCTTGTTCGAGTATGCTATTATATATAGAGTCTCTTATTAGTATTATTGATTTCATTATATGCTAGATCCATTAAATAAAAAAAAAATATAAGCTTAACCTATCAAATGAATTCACTCTACCGAATCTTAGATTTATATCTAATAGACCAAATCAAATAAAGTGATAATATGATATTCTATATACGCATGCACGCACATATGTGGCAAATCTTTTAATTAAAGGCCTTTCGTAATTTATTCACACTCTCACAACTAAATTATAGTTAATAACTTTATTTCTATTTATATCAAAAATATAGAAAGAAAGAAAAGTGCCTACAAAAGGGAATTTTTCTTCAACTTTCTGTGTTGCCAGCTGATAAAGTGAACAAAAGAGAATCATTATGGTTTACTATAATTCAAAGTACCATGATTAACGAAATTGGGTGCAAACCTTACCCTAGAGTAAAGGGTATGAGAGTGGTTTTGTTTCCTCCAATTATTCTCTAACTTTTCCCTCTCCTTATTTTCATCTGAACTTAGATACCAGTCACCATGAACTCTAACCCTAGTTTCTCGAAATAAAAAATAAAATCCCACTGCCTTAGATGAGGCCATTAACCCCTATTGAATTCTTCCTCAATTTGTGTCAGACTACCTTTTTTTTTTGTGCATCAGATATCAAATTATGACTGAGAACTCGGGACCAACCAGGGGAGTTGCGTAACACAGGGCATATTGCAGCTTGAAAAGTCACAAGTTCTGACTGGGGCATTGGGCTTTTCACATCGTGTGTCTCTAATTGACATGTAGTGTGGTCAAAGATTGGAGTGCTAGACTGCTAGCTGCCTAAGTTATTATTAAGAGTCAGTGCTTTACACACTTTTTTTTGGTTACCGCAATGATATATTTTCTGTTTCTCCCCCACTAATATCTCTAGCTTTCCCCTCTCCCAATTTTCTAAACACATTGTTAGCTTTATGGATATCAAAAAATGAAAACTGAGGACATTCTTACGTTTCTAGATATTTCATCAATGTCCAAGCTTGCCTAGGTGCTTGACACTAAAAATCTAAAGATCTTTTGAAAAATGATGGCTTTGCCTAAGAAAGATAACCAACTAAAACAACCAAATACTTTAGGGATTGAACAAATTAATTTAATATAACAAGTTTAAGAATTTAAAGTAAAGCATAATTGAACAAACAAAAGAACCATCACAGTTGACAAGCCAATTATGGTTTTATCTGAAGAGGAACTCTAACAAGAGATAAGGCTTAAGTCTAAACTTAGAGGAAAGGAACCAAGACAAGACATTTAATTGGCCCGCCAGCTAGATACCCCTCATATGGCAGACATTTAATAAATGAATATATTATGTACCTATCAAAGTTTCTTCCACAAATGAATTAATATTCAACTGTGCATGCATGATGGCATCAATATCCTCGATTAACTCTAATCTAAACTCAATAAACTCAAAAGGAACATTAGTCTGAAGTTTCAGCAATAAACAACTATTGTATGGAAAATGTCGACGAGCTAACCTTCGAATTTCCCGTTTGTACATGTGTGTGTGTTTGTATAGTCTCGTAACTTTATTCTATCATTGACGTGATTAACTTATGGCTCAGTTCATTTCGCTCTTCATGTTTTCATATAATTAATTGACTCTTATTGCGATATATTCCATATCAAATAGAATTTAAGAAGATAAAAGAATAAAAAATATAATGGAAGTATCATTATTTGCTTGTTCATTTTGACTTGCTTCAAAACTAACTAGTAAGACTAAGAAAAAATAATCAACTGTGCATACATGGTGGCATCAATTTCGAGAGACTCTCCATCTATAAGCATTCACAAGAAATATTAATTATTACAGTAAATTAGGGAAAAGGGAAAAAAACTCCTTTCTAATTTATGACCTTGTGCCTCCATCATTGGATTCCTTCCCTCTATTTCTAAAGTCTCAACACACACACATACAGAGTACATCAGAGGAATGCTAAATTATACTTTTTAATGTAAGTTTTAATGGTGAAAGGTTAAGAACAAGGTAATGCAGCACAAAATTAAAGGAAAAGCTTACAAGAATATCCAAATCTCTTGTGGATACAGCCAAAATGCTAGTGTCTCATACTTCATTACGATAAATTATTATTAAACAATAATGTTTTTACAGTAAAATGCTTCTAGAATAAAAGAAGCTCCTGAGAAGCATTTGCTAATTGAATATGAACAAAGCCATAATTAATATACATCTTTGCCAAACAGTTGACAGTATCCCCAGCAATTAGACAATAGCATATATTTATTATATACTAGCTATAGATACAAGTTACAAGGGAGTGCAAAAAATTGGAAAGCAAGGCATAACAGAATAAACGAAAAGAGTTATCTACTTTGGCGTCGCTTTATTGAGCTTATCAATTTGGATTTTCAGACGTATTTGATTTCCATTCCTTTTTTTTGTCTCATTATTGTGCTTTCCTGTATCCTACTCTAACTTATGAATTTGGTTAATACAGGTTTTCCTACTGAAAGTGACCTAAATCATATATATATATATATATCTCATTTGCCTTTTGCTTTCATTACTCTTCAAACATGTGAACAGGGAAATTTCATTTTACTGTGGGTTTGCAGAAAGTCTTAGGTTTTTAAATTTATTTTTCGTTTATATATATATATATATAATCATTTTGCAAGTTCTTCTTGTCGTGGGGTTGCTTGTCTTATCAAATCTGAGCCCTTTTTGACCATAGACACCGAACATATCACAATTTCATGTCAAGGCTCAAGTTTGTCGTTGGTCTGTTAAACAATTTTGTAATTGGTTATCTCTTTTTCTTAATTACCTATTTTATTTAATTAAATTGATAATTCATATTTATACTTGTTAATAATTTTTTTTTAATAAATTATGCATTATGAAATGACCCTCTTTCTATCTCTTAAATTAAACTTTTCTTATTTGCGTGAAGGAGACTGGAATCAAAACCTTTCACTCACTCCAAGAGCTCTATAGAATCTAAGATGGATAGCACAATTTATCAACAAGATCATCCTACTATTTGACTATATAAAATTACAAGCCTATAACACAATTTATCAGATTGGAAACGTGCAGTAAAGTAATGTAGAAAATAGAAATTAAACCTGAAATGCAGCCCAATCACAATATGAGATTTATCAAGGATTGAATGTTTGTGCTGATAGAATTTGGAGTAGACCACCAAGAATAGTCATTGCTTAAAAGATTGAACTCTACAAACATAAAAAATGAAGACAATAAATTAATCGAACATTAAAAAAATTCTAAACTTCAATAGAAGAAAGGGTAAACTTACAAAAAAAAAAAAAAACAAAGAAGAAAGGTAACATACAAAAACTACAAAGAGCATATACAAAGACACGATATCTTGATTAGTTTGATTCTCCATCATCTTCATCCTCATTATCATATTGGACACTTTCATCATTCTCCTCTTCACTATTCTCATCTTGAGACTCAAATTCAGATTCTTCAACTTCATCATTCTCTTTTTCACTATCTTCCTCTTCAATTATTTCACAATTAAGGTTTTGTTTATCCACTACAACTTCTTCAACTTCTTCACCATCTACACTCAAATGATGGAGTCCATCATTTATATCTAGTTCAATCACATTAGACACTTCATCATCTTGATAAGCCAAATTCGGTGAATCAATCATACTTCTAGCTTTTATTTTATACACAACCCTCCAATCAGCTCTATCCTTTTTTCTACTAGCATATTCAGCAAAATAGACTTGTTGAGATTGCTCAGCCAATATGAAAGGTTCATACTTTGAAAACCTTTTCTTATGGTTAATTTCAACTAGACCATATCGATCATGTATCCTCCATCCTCTATTAGCAGTGGGATCAAACTAGTCACACTTGAATAACACAAGTGTTGTTTTTTTGAGACTTGGGTTATGGTATTCCAATTCTATTATATCATTTAACAATCCATAGTAATCATTCTCAGAATCACCATAATATTTTCCTTTAATGCAAACACCACTATTCATTGTCATCTTATTTAAGCCGTATGCAATAGTATGAAACCTATAACTATTGACATTATATTGAGGCCACGTTTGCACTTCTCGAAAAGGACCAGAAGCTAAGTACTTCACACGACTGTCAAAAACACCATTTTCTGGATTGAATACCTATTAAAAATTAGTGAGATCAAATAAATATTGAATAATTCATATAAAATATAATAAATAAAACCTTAATATTCTGAATAATAAAGTTAGAAACTAACATATTCTTTTAACCAAGATGCAAACTTATCATTTGTCTTGCTCTCAATCTCCTCCTTAGTTATAGTAGGATTCTTTGCCATCAATTCATCTTCAAAGATCCTACGTACATTTTTAAAGGTAGATAAATATAGTATAAAATTTAATTAAGTATAAGAATTAAAAATTATTGCTATTCTTACTCCAAAAATGGCTCAATCTCAGCACAATTTAAAAGTATGTATATTGCAGCTGCATTGAATTCTTTATCACTTAACCATCTCTCATGCATCTTCCCACTAGGACGACCTGGATGGGTAAATATTAAGAGGCATCCATCTGGTACATCAACCTCACCACCATCATCATTTCTACCCACTTTGCTTAACTTGGTTTCAATGTGAGGAAGAAAATAATATGAACCAAAGTTTGAAATTTCTTGCATCAGGTATGCTTCACAAATATATCCCTCCACTCGAGCTTTATTCTTAACCATTCTTTTCAAGTCATGTAAGATCCTGTAAAAAAATTTACAAGTTATTTATCATGATGGTACTTAATTATTCATTTTTATAATTTTTATGCAGCTAATTTGAACATCATACCTCTCAAATGGATACATCCATCGATATTGCACGGGGCCACCAACTTTGGCTTCATATGGTAGATGGATTGGTAAATGTTCCATAGAATCAAAGAACCCAGGAGGAAAGATCTTCTCCAATTTGCAAAGTGTTACAACAATATTATTCATTAATTTTTGCATTTGGTCTACTTATAGCACAGTTGAACATAAATCTCTGAAAAATATGCTAACTTCAGTTATGACATTCCAAATTGGATCAGGAATTAGGTCCCTTAATGCAATTGGTAGCAATTTCTCCATGAATACATGACAATCATGACTTTTCATTTTTGATATTTGAAGAGCTTTAATGTCAACACATTTAGATAAATTTGATGCATATCCATCTGGAAGCCTTAAATTTGTAATCCATTCATATACCAGCTTTTTTTCATCCTTCCCCAAGGTGTATGGTGCTATTGGCATGGTAGTATTACCATCAATCCCTTTTTTTAATTCATAATTTGGACGGTTGCAATGTACAGATAGATCTTTCCTTGCATTTGCATTGTCCTTTGTCTTACCCTTGGCATTCATAATAGTGTTGAATATGTTGTCAAACATATTTTTTTCAATGTGCATTACATCCAGATTATGACGTATAAGATTTGTGCACTAATAAGGCAGCTCCCAAAATATACTCCGTTTGGTCCAATTATGTTCATCCCCAAAACCAGGTAGCTTATTTGTGCTAATTTTTTTCATAATAGATGGTAAATGATGCACTTCATCCCATACTTCTTCACTAGATAACCTTCTTGGAGGAGAAGACTTCTCAACTTGGCCTTTTTTGAAAGACTTCCTATCCTTTCGAAAAGGATGATCACTTGGTAAAAACTGACGATGAAAATCAAAGAAAGATGACTTCTTCCCTTCTTTCAAGTAAAATGCTTTGCTTTGATGCATACATATGGGGCAAGATAAAACACCGTGTGTGCTCCATCCAGATAGCATGCCATAAGCAGGGAAGTCATTTATAGTCCACATAAGAGCAGCTCGCATTTGGAAGTTTTGTTGTCTAAAAGAATCATATGTTTCTACACCAATTTCCCACAATGTTTTCAACTCATCTATAAGAGGCTGCAAGTACAAGTCTATATTTTGGCTAGGGCTCTTTGGACCAGGAATGACAAGAGTTAGGAACATATAAGGGGTGCTCATACACATTCTAGGTGGAAGGTTGTATGGGGTAACAATTACTGGCCAACAAGAATAATTATGCGACATTTGCCCATAAGGACTAAAACCATCAGATGCAAGAGCTAATTGAACATTACGAGGTTCTGCAGCAAAAGAAGGATATCATTGGTCAAAATGCTTCCATGCATCCCCATCACAAGGATGGTTCATCACCCCTAATTCTCGACGAGTTGTTGAATGCCATATCATATGTTCAGCTGTCTTTGATGACATGTACAGCCTTTGCAGCCTTGGGTTAAGAGGCATGTATCTTAAAACCTTATAAGGTATTTTATGCTTTTGCTTATCACCTTTCTTCTTAGGTTTATAATGAGGATGACCACATTTTGGACAAGTGATTTTATCTTTGTGTTCCTTGTAGTATAGAATACAACTATTAACACATACGTGTATCCTCTCATACCCTAGCCCAAGCTTACTAACCACTTGTTTTGTCCTATACAAGTCATTAGGCAACTTTGCATCTTCTGGTAGCAATTCTTTGATTAATTGTAGGATCAGATTGAAACAGCTTTCACTCATTAAATTCAGATTTGATATTTAGCAATCTTGTCACCACAGACAATGTAGAATGTGTTTTACACCCATCAAAAAGTGGCTCCTCTGCAGCTTTTGTAATGTCCCACATCGGGTAGGAAGACCCTGGGAACGGCCCATATAAGTGGGAGCGAAGCTCTCCCCACCAGCGGCGCTTTTGGGAAATGAGAGTACCAAGAGACAAAACCCCAGCCACGTGGGACGTACTCCACGGGGTGCCGTAAATGGGGACAATACTGCTGGAGGCTCTGTGTGGTGTTAAATGTAACGACCGGGAAAAAGAAAAGAAAAGGGAAAAGAAAGGAAATGAAATTTGGAAATTTTCGGAATCCAGAATTTCTGCCAAGTTCTCTCGCAATAGCGAGAAATGGTCTCGCTACAGCGAGAGAGCTAGTTCGCCACAGCGAAGGTGATTCTAGCTATAACGAGTGCTGGCAGCAGCCCATACAAAAACCAGGGAGTTGCCCGCTGTAGCGGCGCCATAGCGAGAGTGAGGTCTGGAACTGACGCGATTTCGCCATAGCAAATGGTAAATTTCGCCATAGCGAAGGGAACTGGCACGAGCTCGCCGTAGCGAAGGCTACACCTCGCCATAGCGAAGCCAGATTACACGAGCTCGCTATAGCGAAGGTTAGTTTTCGCCGTAGCGAGAGTCGGTCTGGAAGAGAGTAAATAGCGAGAATCAGACTTCATTAAACGCCCAAACTCATTTCTTCTCTCATATCTGCCCTAAGCTTCGACCAAAAGAGAGAAAAGAGGCGAGGAGAGTGTGAGAGATCAAGAGGAAGAGGAAGATTAAGGGAAAGGTAAGGTAACTTCTCCCATTTCTCTTCAGATTTCTGATCCCCTCCCTTTACCCTCTTTTCCTGCGGTTTTATTTATGTAAATGGACAGATTTTGGGTATGGGTCAGAAGAGGGAAAGTGGAAAACTCTTTTGAATCCTTGAGTTCTCTTTGAAAATGAGGTTTTCCACTACCATGGGAGCTTGAGAGAGAGAAAGGGGTAATGGCATTCTAGAGAGAGAACCCTAGGTTGTATGAGATAGAAGGGTTGCTCTAAATTAAAATTATAAGAGAGTAATTGCATGCTTTTGGTGTGTTTAGGCTCAAGTGAAACACCTCTATCAAGGTGTGTTTGTGAACCTAAAGAGGGAGAGGAGACATTGAAAGGAAAAGCTTGTGTTGGCTTTGTCTCTAAAGGTAGCTCTCTCTTTCACTCTTTCTTGTAGCATTCTTGGTTGTAATAGTCATTGTATGATATGTATATGCTGAATGTGTGGAATATGCCATATGCTATTGCTTTGATGCATTGAATGTCAATATGCTTGTATGTTGAAATGTGAGATTGCTCGGGTGAGGTAGTGCCGAAAGTCCCTTGAGATGGGTGAGGTGAAGCCGAAAGTTCCTTGAGATAGGTGAGACAAGGCCAAAAGTCTTAAACGAGTGAGGCCAAGTCAAAAGTCCTTAAACTCGGGTGAGGCCATCCAAAAGTCCCTAAACTCGGGTGAGGCTAGACCAAAAGTCCCTGGAGCTCATTTTTGGGCATTGTTGTGATTCCATAGCATGTACATTGTGTGTTGGTTGATTGAGAATGGCTAAGTGCTTATTCACATGTTTTGACTTGTTATATGCCTTGATTGCTTGAAGGATTGAGTGCTTGAGCTACTGAGATTCTCCGAATCTCACCCCTTTCCCCTCCCAACTAATATGCTAGGTGGAGCTCAAGGAGAACCGAGCACCCACCAAGGAGCCTAGGAGCATGCATAGTTAGAGATATTACTTTCTTTTGATATTGTGATGTATATATGATGTAAAGTGGTGCCAAATGAAGATGTGCCCACTATTTTTGAGATGTAAAGTTTGTAACACATGTAGAAATATGAAAGGATGATGTATGAACTCTGTTATTAGCCAAAGTAATGGAAATGTGGGTTTTCACCCTTTTGATGCATGAATGATATTGTGTAAATTTGGCTATAGCATAGTGAGATTTGAATGTATGATGATTTGGAGCATATGGAGATGTTAGATATACTAGTTTTATGCTTTTGAACTTGTCCATGTGGAGTGAGAATGTGAGAGAGGCTATTTGGACCCGTTTTGGACCTTTGGGGTGCCAAAACCGGTATTTTTGTGAGCTCCGTCAAAATATGACCGGAAGAGCTCCGTTTGCCATGAAATTTGGCATGCCTCTAGAGTTTGTAGAAAGCTTCTTGAGAAGCTAAAGTGGGTAATATTCGGAGGATTATAGAATATTTGGAGAATTGTTGAATGTGGGAGAATTTAATGGATTAGTCATGTACAGTTCATCTAAACCAGAAAATGAAATTTATGGCACTTTTAGACCAAATGGATTCCAAATGTGGTGAACTTTTATACACATAAACTAGAAAACCGAAGTGACTTGTAGGAACTGGAATCACCCAAATCGGAGGTCTGTAGAGAAAGATTGAACCAACTGAATTTCTGTATCAGTATCAGTGAGCTTATCTGACCCCCATCATTGTTCCATCAGTTTTCGGGATGCAGGAGCTACTGAACTGATCTAGACTTATTTTTCTCCTCTAGTAGACATCCGTATCTTTCCGAATTGGTATAATGTGCCTAGATTGGATTTTTGTGGATTTAGTTATGAATTTTCGAAAATCATGATAGCAAACTGCACCAGGAACAGTGACAGCTAGACCTTCCTCCCATTTTCGATGTCAAACTTGGTCCAAACCCAGAGATTGTGATTGGGAATAATTTTTAGTGTAAAGTTGACACTTAGAGCTTTCTAGAAAGCTAAGGTTTGCTGCATTCCCATTTTTCTACAATTTCTTATGATTTTCCAAACTTAGAGCCAAAATATGACTTTTGGGCCCAAGTGAGAAAATGTTATTTTTTATAGTTTTCGGCTCTATACCCGTGGCCTATGGTTTGTTTTATGCTATGTATGAGTCATCTATATGGAGTTTTAGTTGAGGATGCTTGAGATGGGTTCACAGGACCCACGGGGTAAAAGATGAGTATATGAAACCCCGATTCATAGCATGTAAATGCCACGGGAGAGTAGTGACTCTTTGGAAATCATATGGAACCGAGCCTATGGAGAGGCTAGGTAGTGAAAGGAGATTAAGGTGTCACATTTTTGGTATCAGAGCCGCCTGTTCGCATGTGCAACCCGAGGACGGGTTGGCCCCAAGAGGGGTGGAATGTAATGTTCCACATCGGGTAGGAAGACCCTGGGAACGGCCCATATAAGTGGGAGCGAAGCTCTCCCCACCGGCGGCGCTTTTGGGAAATGAGAGTACCAAGAGACAAAACCCCAGCCACGTAGGACGTACTCCACGGGGTGCTGTAAATGGGGACAATACTGCTAGAGGCTCTGTGTGGTGTTTGGTATCAGAGCCGGCCTGTTCGCATGTGCAACCCGAGGACGGGTTGGCCCCAAGAGGGGTGGAATGTAATGTCCCACATCGGGTAGGAAGACCCTGGGAACGGCCCATATAAGTGGGAGCGAAACTCTCCCCACTAGCGGCGCGCTTTTGGGAAATGAGAGTACCAAGAGACAAAACCCCAGCCACGTGGGACGTACTCCACGGGGTGCCGTAAATGGGGACAATACTGCTAGAGGCTCTGTGTGGTGTTTGGTATCAGAGCAATGGTTCAGGCACTTTTGCTCAAGTTTAGGCTCTTGAATGTTATGATTTGTTGATTTTTGGTGTGAATGGTCATGGAAGTTGTAGCATCCTTGCATAAGTGTTGTGATATTATTGTGAACTGAGGATTGCTATTTCTTTCAGACATGGTTGAGACTAGACGTGGCAGGGGTAGAGGCAGAGGCAGAGGCAGAGGCAGACTGCCCAGAGCTCAGAGAGATGAGCCAGAGGTTCCTACTGAGACTAGGGTTCCTCTGCAGGCCATCATGGATAGATTAGACCGGTATGAGGCCATGATGGGCCAGCACCAAGAGATGCTGGAGCAACAGAGATACATTGCCCAGCAGCAGCATGATATGATCATGCATCTGCAAAATACCCTGGCTAGGCAAGAAGAAGCCAGAAGGGATGCCCCTGGACCGCAACTGTCTACCTCCAGCATTCCACCTATACCTCCCCAGGAGCCTGCTGCTCCACAGACCCAGACGCCTATCCAGAAAGTATTGAAGCAGTTTAGGCAGAACAATCCACCCTCATTTGACAGGGAATTGGATGCGGATAAGGCGGAGGCTTGGGTCATGCAGCTTAAGAAAATCTTCTCAGTGATGGATTGTACCACTGAGCAGAAGCCCAGTTAGCCACCTTCATGCTAGAAAAGGAGGCTGATAGATGGTGGGAGAGTGCGAAACCACTGATGGAGACCAAGAATATACAGATCACTTGGGAGACATTCTTAGTTGAATTTTATGAGAAGTATGTCCCAAGTTCAGTGAGGAAGAAGAAAGAGATGGAGTTCATGAGTTTGAGACAGACTGATGAGATGACTGTGGACCAGTATGTGGCCAAGTTTATAGAGCTGTCTCGGTATTCCTCTTACCTCCAGAGGTATGATGATGAACCCTGGAGATGTGAGCAGTTTGAGACTGGTTTGAGGCCCCTGATTAGCGACAGAGTCACTCCACAGCGGATCAGAAAGTTTAATACTCTGGTAGAGGTCAGTAGGGTGATTGAGACGAACTTGCAAATTATCATGCCTACTGTGACGACGGCTAGTCAGAAGAGGGTTCTGGATTTGAAGAGGTAGAAACCAGAAGAGGGCTCTAGTTTGACCCCTAGTACCAAGAAAAGAGGGAAGGAGCCATGGAGTAGAAGGCCGCAGCGAGGTGTGCCACCTCCTCGGGGTCAGTCATCCTTCCAGCAGTCTCTGGTGACATGTTATAAGTGTGGGAAGCCGGGGCACATTGCTAGACACTGTCCTCAGATGGAGACAGTACCTCCTCCTAGACCACAGACCCAGGGCCGAGTGTTCGCCCTTACTCAGTAGGAAGCCAGCGCATCTCCCAGTTTGATCCAAGGTACGCTTTTAGTGAATGGCTTTCCTGTAGTTGCTATGTTTGATTCGGGTGCTAGTCACTCGTTTATATCTTATGATTGTGTGAGGAAATTGGGTCTGGTTGTTAGTGTCTTGCCCTTTGACTTATCTGTCATTACACCCACTGGAAGCCACGTGGTCACTTCCCATACTTGCTTAAATGTCACTGTCCAATTTAACCACTGTCATACCACTCTTGATTTGGTTTGTATGCCTTTTCATGAAATTGATTTGATTATTGGTATGAACTGGTTAGCTGCAAATAATGCCATTCGAGTTGATGAATGCGCCTGCTGTGTTCATGGATTATATGAACAGGGTATTCAGACCATATCTAGATCAGTTTGTGGTGGTCTTTATTGATGATATTTTAGTGTACTCCCGATCTTTTGAGGAGCACGAGAGGCATTTGAGACTAGTCCTAGACACCTTGAGAGAGAAAAGGTTGTATGCCAAACTGAGTAAATGTGAGTTTTGGCTGACCGAGGTGCGATTCTTAGGTCATGTGATCTCACGGGATGGGGTTGCGGTGGATCCCCATAAAGTTGAGGCTGTGTTACAGTGGGATAGACCTAGAACGATCACCGAAGTCAGGTGTTTCCTAGGTTTGGCAAGGTATTACAGACGATTTATTCAGGACTTTTCTCGAATGGCCTTACCACTGACGAGGCTAACCAGGAAAGATACACCGTTTGTGTGGGATGAGAGATGTGAGAAGAGTTTCCAGGAGTTGAAACTCTGTTTGACCACTGCCCCTGTACTGATTATCCCTGACCCTAGTGAACCATTTGTGGTTTATTGTGATGCTTCGGGCAAAGGGTTAGGATGTGTGTTGATGTAGCAGGGTAGAGTAGTGGCATATGCCTCGAGGCAGTTGAGACCTCATGAGGAGATTTACCCCACACATGACCTGGAGTTAGCTGCTGTAGTGTTTGCTCTTAAAATTTGGAGACACTATCTGTATGGTGCGACCATAGAGATCTATAGTGACCACAAGAGTCTGAAATACCTGTTTGATCAGAGAGAACTCAATATGAGACAGAGGAGATGGATGGAATTCTTGAAAGATTATGATTATATGTTGAAATACCATCCGGGCAAGGCCAATGTGGTGGCAGACGCCCTGAGTAGAAAATCCATCCATGTAGCCCATATGATGATTAGGGAGCAGGAGCTCCTAGAGAAGTTCGGAGAGTTGAACCTCTCTTGTCAGGTGGTATCGGGTAGATTATATCTGAGTGAAACCCGAATTGAGAATATCTTGAGAACCCAGATCTTAGATGCCCAAAGAGAGGATGAGTTCCTGAAACGGATCAGGAATGAGATCACCCAAGGTAAGACCTCAGATTACAAGTTATCTGAGGATGGCATGATAGTATATCGGGATAGAATCTGTGTGCCTAGTCAGAATGAGTTGAGAGAAAGTATTCTGGAAGAGGCGCATAAGAGTAAGTATACTATCCACCCAGGTGCCACCAAGATGTATCAGAATGTGAAAAAGATTTTCTGGTGGCCAGGGATGAAGAGCCATGTGACGAATTATGTGGCTAGATGCCTAGTGTGTCAGAGGATAAAGATAGAACATCAGAAACCGGCTGGGTTGTTGCAACCACTAGATATCCCTGAGTGGAAATGGGATAGTATAGCCATGGATTTCGTCATGGGGTTACCCAGGACATCCTCTGGACACGATGCTATTTGGGTAGTTGTGGATAGACTGACGAAGTCTGCACACTTTTTAGCTATTAAGGCTACTTATACACTGGATAGATTGGCCCAGTTGTATATCAGAGAGATAGTGCGACTTCATGGAGTGCCCAATAGCATAGTTTCGGATAGAGACCCCAGGTTCACATCGAACTTTTGGAGGTCATTACAGCATGCCTTAGGGACGAGATTGCGGTTTAGTACTGCATATCACCCCCAGACAGATGGTTAGACTGAAAGGACCATCCAGACATTAGAAGATATGTTGAGGGCATGTGTGCTAGAAATGAAAGGGAACTGGGATGTGTATTTACCATTAGCAGAGTTTGCTTATAATAATAGTTACCATTCCAGTATCCAGATGGCCCCTTATGAGGCTTTGTATGGGAGAAAGTGCAGATCCCCTCTGTGTCGGGTTGAGTTAGGTGAGAGGAGTATGATAGGACCTGAGATTGTGGACCAGACCACCTGACAGATAGAATTCATTAGAAAGAGGCTTCTCACGGCCCAAAGTAGACAAAAAAGCTATGCTGATAAGCGTAGGAGGCCGTTAGAGTTTGAGGTTGGAAACCATGTGTTCATACGAATATCTCCAATGAGGGAGTAGGTCGGTCAATGAGGGTAAGGAAGCTCAGTCCTAGGTATATTGGTCCATTTGAAATCCTTGAGAAAATTGGACCCGTGGCTTACCGAATAGCCTTGCCTCCTAACCTAGCCCAAATACACAGTGTTTTTCATGTCTCCCAGTCGAAAAAGTATTTACCAGATTCCTCACATGTCATAGAATATGAGCATGTGCAATTGCAGGAAGATCTTTCCTATGTAGTGAAACCGGAGAGAATTGTGGATGCTAAGCTGAAACAGCTGAGAAGCAAGAGCATTCCTCTGGTGAAAGTGATCTGGAGAGGTCTGACATCTGAGGAAGACACTTGGGAATTGGCGGATGAGATGAAGCAGAAATATCCGGAATTATTTCCTTGAGGTAAGTTTTTAAATTTTGAGGACGAAATTTCTTTTAAGAGGGGTAGAAATGTAACAACCGGGAAAAAGAAAAGAAAAGGGAAAAGAAAGGAAATGAAATTTGGAAATTTTCGGAATCCAGAATTTCTGCCAAGTCCTCTCGCAATAGCGAGAAATGGTCTCGCTACAGCGAGAGAGCTAGTTCGCCACAGCGAAGGCGATTCTAGCTATAGCGAGTGCTGGCAGCAGCCCATACAAAAACCAGGGAGTTGCCCGCTGTAGCGGCGCCATAGGGAGAGTGAGGTCTGGAACTGATGCGATTTCGCCATAGCGAATGGTAAATTTCGCCATAGCGAAGGGAACTGGCACTAGCTCGCCGTAGCGAAGGCTACACCTCGCCATAGCGAAGCCAGATTACACGAGCTCGCTATAGCGAAGGTTAGTTTTCGCCGTAGCGAGAGTCGGTCCGGAAGAGAGTAAATAGCGAGAATCAGACTTCATTAAACGCCCAAACTCATTTCTTCTCTCATATCTGCCCTAAGCTTCGACCCAAAGAGAGAAAAGAGGCGAGGAGAGTGTGAGAGATCAAGAGGAGGAGGAAGATTAAGGGAAAGGTAAGGTAACTTCTCCCATTTCTCTTCAGATTTCTGATCCCCTCCCTTTGCTCTCTTTTCCTGCGGTTTTATTTGTGTAAATGGACGGATTTTGGGTATGGGTCAGAAGAGGGAAAGTGAAAAACTCTTTTGAATCCTTGAGTTCTCTTTGAAAATGAGGTTTTCCACTACCATGGGAGCTTGAGAGAGAGAAAGGGGTAATGGCATTCTAGAGAGAGAACCCTAGGTTGTATGAGATAGAAGGGTTCCTCTAAATTAAAATTATAAGAGAGTAATTGCATGCTTTTGGTGTGTTTAGGCTCAAGTGAAACACCTCTATCAAGGTGTGTTTGTGAACCTAAGGAGGGAGAGGAGACATTGAAAGGAAAAGCTTGTGTTGGCTTTGGCTCCAAAGGTAGCTCTCTCTTTCACTCTTTCTTGTAGCATTCTTGGTTGTAATAGTCATTGTATGATATGTATATGCTGAATGTGTGGAATATGCCATATGCTATTGCTTTGATGCATTGAATGTCAATATGCTTGTATGTTGAAATGTGAGATTGCTCGGGTGAGGTAGTGCCGAAAGTCTCTTGAGATGGGTGAGGTGAAGCCGAAAGTTCCTTGAGATAGGTGAGACAAGGCCAAAAGTCTTAAACGAGTGAGGCCAAGTCAAAAGTCCTTAAACTCGGGTGAGGCCATCCAAAAGTCCCTAAACTCGGGTGAGGCTAGACCAAAAGTCCCTGGAGCTCATTTTTGGGCATTGTTGTGATTCCATAGCATGTACATTGTGTGTTGGTTGATTGAGAATGGCTAAGTGCTTATTCACATGCTTTGACTTGTTATATGCCTTGATTGCTTGATGGATTGAGTGCTTGAGCTACTGAGATTCTCCGAATCTCACCCCTTTCCCCTCCCAACTAATATGCTAGGTGGAGCTCAAGGAGAACCGAGCACCCACCAAGGAGCCTAGGAGCATGCATAGTTAGAGATATTACTTTCTTTTGATATTGTGATGTATATATGATGTAAAGTGGTGCCAAATGAAGATGTGCCCACTATTTTTGAGATGTAAAGTTTGTAACACATGTAGAAATATGAAAGGATGATGTATGAACTTTGTTATTAGCCAAAGTAATGGAAATGTGGGTTTTCACCCTTTTGATGCATGAATGATATTGTGTAAATTTGGCCATAGCATAGTGAGATTTGAATGTATGATGATTTGGAGCATATGGAGATGTTAGATATACTAGTTTTATGCTTTTGAACTTGTCCATGTGGAGTGAGAATGTGAGAGGGGCTATTTGGACCCGTTTTGGACCTTTGGGGTGCCAAAACCGGTATTTTTGTGAGCTCCGTCAAAATATGACCGGAAGAGCTCCGTTTGCCATGAAATTTGGCATGCCTCTAGAGTTTGTAGAAAGCTTCTTGAAAAGCTAAAGTGGGTAATATTCGAAGGATTATAGAATATTTGGGGAATTGTTGAATGTGGGAGAATTTAATGGATTGGTCATGTACTGTTCATCTAAACCAGAAAATGAAATTTGTGGCACTTTTAGTCCAAATGGATTCCAAATGTGGTGAAATTTTATACACATAAACTAGAAAACCAAAGTGACTTGTAGAAATTGGAATCACCCAAATCGGAGGTCTGTAGAGAGAGATTGAACCGACTGAAGTTCTGTATCAGCATTAGTGAGCTTATCTGACCCCCATCACTGTTCCATCGGTTTTCGGGATGCAGGAGCTACTGAACTGATCTGGACTTATTTTTCTCCTCTAGTAGACATCCGTATCTTTCTGAATTGGTATAATGTGCCCAGATTGGACTTTTGTGGATTTAGTTATGAATTTTCTAAAATCATGACAGCAAACTGCACCAGGAACAGTGACAGCTGGACCTTCCTCCCATTTTCGATGTCAAACTTGGTCCAAACCCAGAGATTGTGATTGGGAATGATTTTTAGTGTAAAGTTGACACTTAGAGCTTTCCAGAAAGCTAAGGTTTGCTGCATTCCCATTTTTTTACAATTTCTTATGATTTTCCAAACTTAGAGCCAAAATATGACTTTTGGGCCCAAGTGAGAAAATGTAATTTTTTATAGTTTCCGGCTCTATACCCGTGGCCTATGGTTTGTTTTATGCTATGTATAAGTCATATATATGGAGTTTGAGTTGAGGATGCTTGAGATGGGTTCACAGGACCCACGGGGTAAAAGATGAGTATATAAAACCTCGGTTCATAGCATGTAAATGCCACGGGAGAGTAGTGACTC
Source organism: Erythrophleum fordii (assembly GCA_032878935.1). NCBI lineage: Eukaryota > Viridiplantae > Streptophyta > Magnoliopsida > Fabales > Fabaceae > Erythrophleum > Erythrophleum fordii. The sequence continues at coordinate 1,325,068 of JAVQMF010000021.1, forward strand.
TTTGGAAATCATATGGAACCGAGCCTATGGAGAGGCTAGGTAGTGAAAGGAGATTAAGGTGTCACAGCTTTCAACATTTCATAAAACTTCTTAGCCTCGTGATTAGGAAGCTCTTCCTCAATTTCAAACATTTCATCTCCACTAGAGATCCCATTCCCATCAAATGCACTTGGATTGAAACTAGGACCCGCAACTTCCAATACCATATTACAACAAGGATTGATAATTGGGATACTATCATCCCTCAGTTGAGATCTTAAATTGATATTACATTCTTCTCTAGCCATTGGTACATAGGGTTCTCCATGAGAGACCCATTGGTAGTACTCAAGCACAAAACCATGCCTATAGAGGTGAGTTTTAACAACATCTATATCAAGAAACTTCATATTATCACATCTTGAGCAAGGGCATCTTATCATGCCATTAGAAACAAAGTCTTTTTGATGTATTGCAAACTCTATAAACTCATCTATGCCACTTATAAATTCTTCAGTTATTCCTTTTCTACTTTGATCTTGTCTATTGTACATCCAACTTCTATCAACCCTCATCTCTCTACATTAAAATGAAATCTTAAAAGTTACAATAGAAAAAAGGATAAAATATAGGCAACACTTGCATAACACATCACCAAAAAATATAAGTTCAAAAGATGTCAAACAAATTATATATGATTTAAAGCATTGGATATAACAAAATGGGAGGTAAGGACAGGTCAGCCTCCCAAAAATCAATTTCAATTAAGAGATTTGACTCCCTTTAATCAATTTCAATTATTTGAACTTGGTAAATGGAAAAAAAATCACAGTACTTCAAACCCGACAATGGTAATATATAATCCATTAGTAATAGATATCTTGGACAGTGGCGGCACTGATAATCCATTAGTATGGTAATAGCCTTGAATCATTTTTTACCTAAATATGTTATTAATTACCAATTTCTTTGTCACTTTCAAACATTGTTGGAAACGTGTTTAGTAAGAAGACATTAGGTATATTATTAGTTCATTTTTAACAATTCAAAATTGTGTATAAACTATTGAAATATAGGATTTGTAAGCAGTTCTGTTACATCCTATCATCTAAATTCCAACATAGGAGTTGTTTGCTCTTGACGTTTCTATGAAACTACATTTATTTTTGTCACCCAACAATGAAATCGTCTTTTCATTGGTCATTCTTAGTCAAATCTTACTCATTTTATATGAAGAATATAACGGTATAACCCACTTGTGTTCATCTTTATAACCTTCTATCAAGCATTTTATCGAATACCCGTTATGCTTTCCTAAGGATGTATATAGAGCATGGCCTTTTGAACAAACACCACGACTACCCAGTAAGAATGCTACTTAATCATCCAATCCCATCTCAGACCACCAGCAATCGCCAGGAAATTGCGTTAATAATGAAAGTAAACTGGAATCATGGGTTACCTGCAGGGATTTCGAGGGAAGAACAAGCTTCTCCTTCGTGCTTCTTTCTCGGCTTCAATCTCTGACTTCTCTCTCGTTTCTTTGCCTCTCCTCCCTGAATCAGGGAACCTCCTCGGTCTTTCTCTCTGATTCTTTTTTTTTTTCTCGCTACTGGTCCCCTGTTGCTCTCAGCTTGTCGATGTTCCCTGGCTTCTCCCTCTTCGAATTCTCCCGCTCACTTCTTTTTCGAATCACCTCTATCTGAAAAGTCCCCTCCTCAATTTTTTTTGGTTTCTCATTCGCACTTCCCCGCCTTCTTTCTTTTTCCAGTCTCTTGCTTTTGTCAGGTCAGGAGTGAACGAAGGAAAGGCGGTTTCAAGGAAGCCTTCCTTTTTGCGTTTACGCTTTGTTTAAGCAGCTTTTACTGTGCCCTTGTCTCCACCTCTGTCTCTCGCTCCCTCCGTTTGAAGACCCCCTCTGGCAAGAGTAGGCAAACAAGCAAGGGTTCATAAAAATTGACAACAGCTGGGTTTGGTAGTGGCGAAGCTAAGGTCTTCAGTGCGCAGAGGCAAAATTTTTTAAAATTTTTTTAATGTTTTATTTAAAAAATTATTTTTATATCATAGTATTTAAATAAAATGTTTTCTTTTAAATTTTTAAATTAAATTAAACTCATTAATAATATTTTAAAATTTTCCTAAATGTAAAATTAAGTTTAAAATTAAATGAACAATATATCAAAAATTATTTTTTTATATTAGTACCAACGTCACTATTTAAATATTTATAAAAATTTAATTTTGTATCTACTCAATATTTATATAGTATATAGCAATTCATAATATTTTGAAGAGAAAAATTTTGTTTAATAAAGCATAAAAATGTATCATTGTTAATTTATAAACAATTATATTTATATAGTATTGCAAATACTATTTTATCTAATAATATATCAACAAATTTTGTAATATCTTTTTAAAAAATATATTTACAAAGTATGGTTCAAACACAAAAATAGAGTGACATGAGAAAAATATACACAAGCGGAAGCTAATAAAAAAAATTCTAGTGGGAGCAATAAGGTGAAATTTGACTAAACTTACGGGTGATTTGGAAAAATCACCTTGCTAGTGGACACAAGCCTACATTCCTCCCTCCCATATACATGTAGGCCTTTACAAGACAGCACAGCACTTGTCTCTATCTTTGAGGTCAAACGATTAATGGTGAAAGTCTATAATCTAAATGAGCGTCCCTATTTCAGACTACTGCAATTATTGAATTCGCACCCTTATTTTAATTTATCTTCTCTTTGGTACGTTATTTATTTATTTAAAAAAACTTGGAGAGATATGAAAGAATAAATATATATAATTTATTTTTTAACATTTTTATTTTTTGATTCAAGGGGAGATTTTATATGAAAGAGAAATATCAAGTGAGTTTAAATAAAATCTATTTATATGAGTATTATATTATATATATATATATATATATATATATATATATATATATAACACAAGATCTCCTCTTAGATAGACATAAATTTTGCTATCACTTTTTTACTTACTTTTTTTTTTAATTTCTCTATAATAGAATAATATTTTATTCATATTCATATCAACACAAGAAAGAATCCAATATACTTTTATTTCTTCATCTATTTACTCTTGCATATTCTTCACTTGATTGTATAATCATCATTATGACTACGCTTTTCTCTTTTTTTCAATTAATTTTTTAGAGAGGAAAAAATTCCTCGCAATTCCCTCGCTATTTAGAGAGGAAAATTAATTCCCGCTACATTCCTCGCTAATTGGGCAATTTAGAGAGGCTTACACTGCTCCTCACTATTTTCCTCGTTAACTACATAATTTTAGAGAGGACTGTGCATGACCTCGCTAATTTCCTCGCTAATGGGTAAATTTAGAGAGGATCATGTTATTCCTCGCTAATGTCCTCGCAGATTTGGATAATTAGAGAGGGCTTCAACATCCCTCGCTACAATGCCTCGCTAAAGTTATTCTTAGAGACGAATTTAAAGTTCCTCGCAAAATTCCTCACTAATTTAGTTTATTAGAGAGGAATATCAAAGTCGTCGCTAAGTTGCCTCGCTAATAAGTGATTTTCTAGTAGTGTAAGATTACACATCTTGCAGGACCACTGGGGGGATTGTTAAACATATTGTCTAATATTATACTTACAAACTATATATTATAGTTCGGATTTAGTGCTGATCACTACTGTGCTGCACACCCTTCGGGCCGTCTAAATGAATTATATATTTTTTTGTGCAAAGCATAAAATGAAAATAGTTTTTTAACTGTTAACTTCTTAAAAAATGACAATTGATATTAAAAAAAAAATAAAATCTAAACAATTTAACTGTTAACTTCTTGTATAGCATGCTTATTAGCTTGCTATGCAGTAAATCTAGATGCTTATTTTATTAGCATACGAAGGTGGATGGAAGATCAAAATAAAACCAAACTATTCATCTGAATTAGATTGCTTGATAGGTTAAAAGGACTACACAAAATTTTGTGAGGTAAGAAGCACGAAAGGAATATTAGAAACTAATGGTCTTGGACAAATCCTTTTATGGGATTTGCTACAATGACGCTGCATAACAAACTTTGGGTTCAAAAGGTTTATGAAATACTTTTGAGTTTTGATTAGGGAACAAAAGGGGCTCTTTTAAAGTGACCATGGCCCATTTTAGTTAGATCCATAAGTAACTTACCTTCTTAAACTTTGATAAGCTCAAAGAATGGAAGGTGTAAAATGAGAAAGGAAAAAGAAAGAGAGAAAGTGAAGAAAAATCAACATTCATTTAATGCCTTCATATTACCTGTTTTTGGTTTATATACACATTGCATGACTAGTATTAAGGACCCTTCACTCAACCAATTCTTGTTAACCTCTAATTATAATTTTACCCCCCACTAATTCATGTGATGTTAAAATACTAATCTTTTTATTATTTACTCCTTATTAGTACCCCTTTCAAAGGAACCTTGACCCCCAGAGTGCCTTGGTCTCATGAAATTTGGGAATTGTTTTTGATTGTTAAACCATAGTTCCTTAGTTACTTCCCTTTCTGATGCATTTTTTCACTTAATTATAACTTCAATGATATATTGTGCTTCTATATGATTCTTCTATCTAATATGCTTTCTAGCTTCCTTGCAATGGTTGGATCAAGACAACATTTGAGCATGAAAACATGAAAGGTGGAGTGACTCTATAAGGATAAAAATGAGTTTTAGAGTGTAGGCTACTACCCTAACTCATGTCATAACTTCATATTGGCCATAGTACCTTCAAAATAGCTTTTCTAGGTTCTTTTTTCTACTAACTGCTATTGGAATGTTTGCAATTAAAGGAATACCCATTCATTTACTTCAAAATTCCTTCATAATGATGTTTATCTACTTGTTACTTCATTCGTTCATTACTTTTATTAAGTGCTCCTTAAGGTTTCTCAACATTTCTTTCCTAGCAATCAAGCTTTTGTCAATAAGCTCAAGTCTTAATTATTATGGCATATAAGAGAGATACAATGGTGGGGATTGCTCATAAACTATCTCATAAAGTGGTAACCACCTATGCCTTTCATGGGGCTTTTGCCATGTGAAACTCTTTAAGTATGCTTTAAGGCACTTGTTCAACACTTCACTTTGAGACCATCGCCCAATGGATGATATGTTGAAGCTGGGCTTTTTGTGACTCCCTTTTGGCCAAGAAATTCCTGTCAACACTTATTAAGAAATAGCAGATCTTAATCATCCACTATGTTAGTAGGGGCCCAATGTAATTTATAGATATTATCTAGAAAAACTTAAGTTAATTAAGATGCTCTAAATGGATATGCCAAAGCAACAAAGTGAGCATATTTATTAAGCCTATCCATAATCACTCAAATCACCTTTTTACCTCTAGCTTTAGACAAATTTTTTATGAAATCCATTGTAATACTATCCTAAACTCCATGAGAGATAAGAAGGGGTTGAAAAAGGCCAGGGTTTGCCACAGTCTCATACTTACCTTAGGCATGTTTCACAACTACTTATAAGGTCTTTTATGTCATTTACTATGCCCTTCCTGTAAAATAAAGCCTTAGTCTTCTTCTTAGTTACCTTTACTCTTAAATGGCCTCCTTAAAACGATGAATTTAGGCATTATAGTATGATATTCTTGACTGTTTCCCATTTTCCTGTTACAACCTTGTTTCTCCTAGTTAACACTCCATTCCTCTATTTGTATGTAGGGTGTGATGTTACATGTTATACTTTTTACATCAGCTATTGGAATTGAGGCCATTCTCCCATTCTTGTTTGATTAACTCCCAAAGCTCAATTAATACGAATGAGATTTACATTTGGAGAAGTTACTCATGTTTAGCTTTTGATAATGTGTCGGCAACTATATTCTTTCTTCCCCTTTTGTAACAAATATCATGTTTAAGCCCCATTAATTTTGTAACCTAATTATATTATGCCAATGTAGATAACTTTTGCTCAAAGAGGTATTTTAAACTCTTGCTTATGAAAGCAATAGGATGATTTCCTTGCATTAACACTACTTTAATACCTATACTAGAGGCATTTATCTCCATGTGAATGGTTATTCTAGATTAGGCAGTGCCAACATTAAGACTATTACTAATGTGATTTTGAGGCCTTGAAATGCATCTTTTTTGCTTCTTTACTCAATTAAAATGACCTTTTTTTTCAAAAGTAAATTTACAAGTGGTCTAATTATGATGTTGAAATTTCTAACAAACCTCCAATAATAGCTTACTAATTCCAAGCATCTTAGTTGCTTAACAGAAGTGGGGGAACCTTAATAAACCATTGCCTAAACCTTTAAGGGATCAGTTAACACTTCTTCTGCATGAATAAAATGGCCAAGGTACTCCACCTTTTTTTACTGCAAAGGCACATTTGCTTATGTTTACAAAATAATGATTCTCTTTTAAAATCTCTAATACCTTCCTTAGTTACTCCCTAAAAAATGGCATTCATGAAGATAAAAGGTACATTTGTTAACCTAAATGGCATGACCAAGAACTTATAATGGCCTGAATATGTTTGAAAAGCAATCTTCCTTAATTTTCTTCTTTCATTCTTATTGATTGTAGCCCAATTGTAGAAGTTTGAATACATAGCTACCCTCCCTAATTCATCCAAAAAATCTTCCACTAGTGGTAAGGGAAATCTACTCTTGACAGTGTTTTTGTTAAGGGCCTTATAGTCAATGCACATTCTCTAGCCTTTATCCTTTTTCTCATTGGATGTTGTATGATCCTTATTTCCAACATCTCTTTAGCTAGCTTTTATATTACATCGTTCTTGGTAAGGTGTATCTATAGGCCCTTTGATTGGTATGGGTTGATACCTTCTTTGAGAATGATCCAATAATCATGCCCTATGCGATGTATGGATAATTCTTTTAGTTCTTCAAAAAAATTACTAAATTCTTCTAGTAGTTGTTCCATTGTGTTAGGTAAGTTTTCTTCTTCATTCATCTTAAGGGCTCATTTGATACATTGTATAGGATAAGGCCTGATGAAATTTAATACTATATAGTATTTGGTGTGACATTGTATAATATATTGTATAAAATAATTCTACTCTATGTCTAGTGATGCATTATATAACAATAGACAAGATAAAAGTTAATCATTTTGACAAAAATACTTTTTACTTTAAGATATATTATATTCATCTAAATTTGTTATGCTATATTAATTTTTTTTAGAAATATAAGCTCCTAAGAGCTAGGAAAAAATCATGATCATTATGTACATTCAATAGCCATTTTTGTCTTTCTTTTGGTAAAGCCCAACTTGACAATAAAACTTTACAGGAGTTTATATGGCTACTTGGTTCCTAAATGCATCATATAGCATGAAAAATAAATTAGGTTTATGAACCAAAGGAAAAAGAAAACATCTCAAACTTGGACACAATATCATACTTAATAAATTGATCATGTACGAAAAAGAGGCCATCATATCCAGGAGTTCTACAAACACCACCAAATTATAGATAATATCAAGTTCTAATAGTAAATACCATTAAATTGAATTACTACAAAGTGAAATCTACTAAATATTAAAGTGCATTTTTAGTTTTAAAATACTAATACTGTTAGTTATCTTCAGTTATCTTCACCTTGAAACCTACAAAATAAATGCACTAAGGGAAGGTTATGTATAAGTAAACAACCAATCAAGTTGCATTCTCTAAGTTCAAGGTTCCCAATGTCATCAATTTATTAGCAATAGCTCTTGAATCATTATAAAAGTCATTCATAACTTTCACACATTCACCCATAAACTTGACACTTTCTGCTATGACACCTATTCTATTAGTAGATTTCCAACGACTTTCACAAATGTATTGGCAAACTTGCCCATACTAGTAGCTAACACATCTTTTTCTTTGAACTTCTTTCTCACTTTTCAACCTTTAAAGTGAGTAATTTTTGCCTTATTCTTATTTTGCTTCATAAACATTGATTAAGTGACATCTTAAATATCATCCTCACTTAACCTAATAGCTTCCTTTGGTATTTGTGAAAAGTTGCATTCATAATATTCAATCTAATAAGCAAGTAAACTAAAAGGAACTTGTAGGTATTTGGAGGTGATAAAATTGTAGAATGGTAAGAGGGGGAAAAACTACACGTAACATCTCCAATTATGCTTTATTTCATGTCAAGGGTGAGATAGAATATGAAAATAGCATATATATCATACCGATCCAAGTAATGCCACTTCTTTTAAAAAAATTATTTACAAGCTTATCTATTGCCTTGATTTTGGGCATAAATGAAAACAATAAAGATTCCCATTAAAACCTAGTTTAAGTTTCAAAATAGTGTATAAGGGGATATATTTATGAAAGATAAAATACATAAAGATGAAATAGATCTTATTTGTGAAAATGATGACAAATATTAGAAGAGAAGAAAAAGAATAATAATTGAATAATTAGGAAAGCTGAGATGATAGAGTCCTAATTAGCATGTAGTTCTAGAAATTATCCACCCTATATATAAAGAAGAACAATCTATAATATTGACAAAAAGAAGAAAAATTGAAAAATTAGGTAATATATTTGTAAATAGTAGAGACTTAAAAGAAAATTGCCATTCTATAGGTCATTTTCCTCTGTATAGATAGATATAAAGGAAATAGGAGCCATAAGCATTTGCTCACTATTTTATTTGCTAAGGAAAGAGATATGTGGCAATAATAACAGTTATAGTTGATCATTAGTAGCTATCAGATATAAGTTTGATAGCAGTGATAATGGTAGCCATTATGTAGGTAAAGCACGATACTATTGAAAGAAAGACCATGATGGTCTTAGGGTTGGAATGGGAAAGTTTTGAAAAGGGCTAATACATCAAAACCCAATTAAGTTTAATCTCACCCTTCCCCCCAAAGGCCTAATTAAGTTATTAATTATTTTAATGTATAAAGCTTATACAATATAATACTTGAACCAAATAAGTGATAAATTAATGATATATTGTTTACCTTATCTTATTAGGCCTAATATGATGTGCCAAATAGGTCTTCAGGGAACAATGTGAGATCTTAGCCTACCATGGCATGATTTGCATCATAAAGATGTACAATTTTGTCACTTGCGATTAGCTTCTTTTTAATTCATTTCTAGTTATGATGATAATCTTTTTCCCTTTTAGCTTGAACTTTATAATTGAATATAAATAGTCCCAGTTGATAACTCTAAGGATCCTTAGCCATTGCATTCCTAACACTATGTCATAACCAACGAAAGGAACTAATATCACATCACTCTTGAACTCTATACCTTTTATCGTCCACTTGAACCCTTCATACATTCATCTACCATATATCTTACTCCCATATGCCACTATAACATTTATCGCATCTATAGGCTTGGTCCCCTATCGAATTTCCTCACAAAAGTACTCATTTAGAAAGTTGTCAATGCTTCCCATATGTAGGAGTATATGAAGTATACATTTGCCAACCATGCCTTTGGTTCTTATTGTGGGATAAGAAAAAGTTTCATTTAGTGCATTTAAAGAAATCACTAGCTCACTGACATTTTGAACTACCTCTTCCTTCTCAGGTTCCCCTTGAACTTCTTTTTCCTTTTGATTTCCTTTTTCCACCTTTATTAAGTCAATATGCATTTTCTTCTTTTAAGGGCAATCTAGGCGAAGAGAGTACTTTTTATGGCAAAAGTAGCCAAGTTCTTATTTCTATACTCTTCCAATTCAACTAAAGTAAGGCTCTTTGGAACTTAAGTACAATTTTCCTAAAATATCCCTCTAGTTCATAGCCTTTAGATTATCCCCACTTTAATTCCTTTCCTTTTGTTATTCTTTCTTTTATTGCTTCTTAGTTATTATGGTTCATCCTGCTAGCAACTGTGTTCATCTTGAAACCATTCCCTATTTTTTAATTCATAACCCCTTTATGCATCATCTTTATATTCATTTCTTGTAGCCTAGCCAACCTTGTAACATCTAATAGGGTATTGAGATGGAACAACTTCACCTAATTGCTATTTCATATTTAAGCCTTGTTAGGTATAACAACTTATGATTTTCTAATAATTTTACCTTGCAAGCAAGATTATGGAAGGAATCTTAATAATATGCTAGCTTTTGTTTTAGTTACGTCAATTCCTTCTTTAGATCATCAAACATCGAACCAAACCTAATCTTGATTGCCTCAATCAAGTTAGTCCATATGCCCTGCCATCTCTACTTCTTTTAAATCCCTAATGTAACACCATAATAGATTAACTCTAACTAGTCTTTGTTTAGGCTTGATTCCATATGATTTCCAAAGAAAATGACAAAAGCCATGACATTTTCATGTTATAAATCGGGGTTCAAACGCTCATATTTTGCCCTGTGGGTCCCATGAACCCATTATTCAAATTCTCTACTCAAAATCTATTTATACAACTCATACATAGCATAAAAAAACCCATGAACCACAAATATGAAGCTAAAAACCAAGAAAGTGCAATTTCTCAAATGGGCCCAAAAGTTAAATTTTTGGCTCTAATTTTGAAAAATTATAACTAATTTTAGAAAAATGAGAATCAAGCAACCCATAGCTTTCTGGAAAGCTCTAAGTGTTAAATTTACACTAAAAATAATTTCCAACCACAATCTCAGAATTTGGACCATGTTTGACGTAAAAAAAGAGACAGAAGTCCGGCTGTCCCTGGTATTGGTGCAGCTTGCTGTCATGAATTTCAAAAATTCATAACTAATGCTAAAAAAATATAATCTAGGCAAAATATACCAATTTGGAATAGGGGAAAAAATAAGTCTAAATCAGTTCAGCACCTCTTAGATCTCAAAAAATGATGGAATAGTAACAAAGGTTGGATGGCTTCCCTGATACTGACACAAAATTTCAAAAAGATAGTTCTATCTCTACAGACCTCTGATTGAGGTGCTTCTAGTTGGTATAGATTACTATGGATGTCTAGTTTATGACCATAAAAGTTCATGAGAATTGGACATTGTTTGGTTCATGAATGATACAGATTCATTTTCGGACCTAGTTGTAAAGTACAATAACCAAAATCAAAAAATTCTCCAACTTCAAAAATTCACCAAATATTTCTTAGATCTCCAAATATTACCCACTTTAGCTTCTAAAGAAGCTCTCAACAAGCTCTAGAGGCATGCCAAATTTCATATCAAGAAGAGCTCATTTAGTCATATCTTGACGTAACTCACAAATTTGATAGTTTTGACACCATAAAGGGTTCAAAATGGGGGTAAATGGTCCCCTACATGTTCTAACACCTCTTGGGAAAATTTTAAAGCATAAAAATAGTCTATATGAAATACCCAAGGGGTCTAAATATCATCTCAAACTCACTATGCTACGGGCAAAAATATACTATTGCAGATAAGCCACGAGAGAGCCAAATCTCATAATTTCATTACTTTGACTCTATACACGATTTATACATCATTTATACATAGTTCTATACCACTTAAGCATTTATATCTCAAAAATAATAGGTGCATATTCATTTTGGCACCTCTTTACATCAAAAGAACTAAAATAGCCATACAACTCTCTAATCATGCTCAACTAGGCTCCTTGGTGTGCACTTTGATCTCCTTGAGCTCCACCTAACATGTTAAGATGGGAGAGGGAAGGGGTGAGATTCATAGAATCTCAACAGCTCATGCACTCATTCAAGGAAGCAATCAAGGCATATAAATAAATCAAAGCATGAAAATAGGCATTTAACCATTCACAATCATACAATATATGATTTACATGCCATGAATATCACATCAATGCCAAGAATAAGCTCTAGGAACTTTTGGTCTAGCCTCACCCGATGTTAGGGACTTTTGGATGGCCTCACCCTTAGTTTAGAGACTTTTGACTTGGCCTCACTTAGTTATGAGACTTTTGGCCTAGTCTCACCCATCCTTAGGGACTTTCGGCTCTATCTCACCCATCACAAGAGACTTTTGGCACTACCTCACCCGAGCAATTTTCACAATTTAACACATAAGCATATTGGTACTAATACATCAAGGCAACATCAAATGGCATGTCTCACAATACAAACATATACATAAGCATACAATGACTATATACATTCAAGAATGTAATAAGAAAGAGTGGAGAGCTACCTTATAAGCCAACACAAGCCTTCCCTTTTAATTTCTCTTCTCCCTTCTTAGTCTCACAATCACAACTAGATGGAGTTGCTTCTTTTGAACCTAGACACAATAAAGAGTATGGAATTACTCTCTCATAACTCAACAATTATTCACAAAGCTAGGGGGTTTTTCATAGCAAACCCTACAAAGCATATAAGAAACTAGGGATTCTCTCTCTCTAGAATTTCACCAACTCTTCTTCTCTCTCAAGCTCTCAAGTTGGTAGAACCAACATACTCAAGGAAAGTAAAGAAGAAGAAGTAAAGATACATGAGTGTCTAGCCTTCTTCAAGAGTGGTTTTTCACTTTCCTTCTTCTGGCCCAAGCCTAAAACCTAACTAATTCAACAACCAAAACTATAGAAAGAGAGGGCAAAGAGAGAAGAATAAGATTCTAAGAAGAAAAGATACGAAAATCTCAAGATTGCTTACCTTTTCCTTGTTCTTCCTTCCTTCTCTTGGTCTCTCTCTCTCTCCATAGCCTTTTTCTCTCTTTTGGTCGAAGCTTAGGTTAGTTAAAAGAGAAAGGATGAATTTGGATGCTTTAAGAAGTCAAATTCTCTTTTTTTCACATTTTTTCGGACTAACCCTCGCTATAACAAAGAATAACCCTTGCTACAACAAGCATGTATTAGTCTCAGACCCCTGTTTTCGCTATGGCGCGCTATTGCGAGGAACTCCCTAGTTTTTGTACGAGATGCCCGCACTCATTATAGCTAGAAACATTCTCGCTATAGCTAACAGGTACATTTGCTATAGCTAGACCATTTCTCACTATAGCGAACAGGTACATTCACTATAGCTAGGCCATTTCTCACTATAGCTAGCAGACTTAGAAAAATTTCAAGATCTAAAAAATTTTCAGCTTCCTTTTTTTTTTGGTTGTTACATCTAAGACCATTTGAAAGCTTATTTGTCAAGAGCCAAACTAGGAAGAACTACCTTGTTATCTTTATGTAACTAACAAGGATTACCTTGCTATCTTCATCTCTTCCATCTAGCAAGAAAACTCTTTCACATTTTGTTATCCATCTAGTCATATCGTCTTGCACAAAGTTTGGAAAATTCACCTCAATAAACTAGGTAAAGGTGTACAAAATCAAATCCATCCAATTCTAATAGATCTGATCAATCCAATTCAACCAAAATTGAGTAATTAATTGGATCAATTGGATGGAATTTGTCTAAAACCAATAAGGTCGATTTGATTTTCAGATGATGGTAGTAAACATCTATTATCAGCTGAATTGACTGATTATAAATTAATATTTTATTATATATATAATTTACTTTTAATTTTTAATAAATAAGTAATTATCTAACTCTAACATTTGCACTACCTCTTTCATATCGTGATACTTTTAGATTTGAGCGACTTATTCTTACTTCTCAATGGCCACATCTCATCTCCATAAAACTCACTACCAATAGTTCATCACTACTAATGATAGCTCAACCTTCTCTACCTCTTGTTGTTAGGTATATTCATGTAATTTTGTTTCATTTAGCATTAGCAAGTTGACATCATGGTGAATAAACATACTCCACAAATATAAGATTTGAAGCATTATTTATTATTATAAAGGGAAAATTATACTTTTAATTCCTATAGTTTAATTCAACTTTTGATTTGATTCTTATAATTTAAAAATTTATAATTGGTTCCTTATAGTTTACAAAATTCTTTTAATTTAATCCTTACTGTTAAGATTCTATTAGTATTCAATTAAAATTTATTAATGTAACTAATTATATGTTGTCTTAACAATCTAAATATGTATAATTTATGCTAACTAAAGAGGTAAAAATATAGATAATAAAGTAACATTAACTTATATATATGGTAGAATATTGACAAAAAATATAATAATAGGGACTTAATTAAAAATTATTTAAACTATAAGGATCTAATTACAAATTTTCAAACTATATGGACCAAATTAAAAATTAAGTGAAACTATAAAAATCAAAAGTAAACAAGAATATCATATTTCAAATTTGTACTAGAATGGATTATTTGATAGCACATTTAAAAATCTTTTTGAACTAGAAAAGTGTTCTTTTGTTTTTTTTTTCTTACAAAATTGTTATGCTAGTATGGAATTTTTTATTTTATAAGTTGTCATGCCAGTATTGAATCACACCATTGCCATGACATGGAAACACTAGATGGGATAGAAGAAATCAATAAAAGCAACAACTCTTTTTAATTTAGTCATATAAATTATAAATATAAGTTATGTTTTTTTAATATTTATCTAATCTAATTTTGTGTTTTTGCTTGCCATATTTTAAATATTTCTAAAGTTATTGAAAGCCTTGGAGATATGGACATTTGATGATTTCAAAACCTATATGGTGCCTTTCGAATATATATATATAAAGATGGTAAGTTAGTAAGTTCTATTTATTGTTTAGTATTTAAGTTATCCTTACTTTTATTTTGATTCAAATTGTCACTTAAATTTGTATATTGATTCTTAATAACTATGATTTTATTTATTTTTTTGGCTTGAAGATTATTGTTAACTTATTAGGATGTTATTGAGAGGTGATGATGTTGTTGTTGGATTAATGGATTATAGTGTTCTGTGACTGAAGACTTGCAGTTTGTTAATTTTATGTTGTATCAAATTTTTACTTGATGAATTGTACTTTTATTTTGAAAGTTGGAATATGTCTAAAATTATGTTGAAATACTCTTAATGTGAACTTTATTGTTGGAAATGTTTATCTTTATGGTTAAGATTGAATAATATCTAATGTTAAATTTTAAAATTTTTCAACACATTTTTTTTTTCAAAAAACTGACTATCCAAGCCAATTCAAATTAACCAAGGTTAGATGAAGCTGACTCAGTTTTATCTAAAATGATTGGATAGGATTTCTTCTTATCCAATTAGATCAGTTTGGTTGGTCAAAATGACCCAACTAAACCAATCCAAACCAATGAACATCCTTACATAATACCTTTTACTATTTGATTTGCATCCACGCAACAAATAGATATAGAATCAGAGCGATTCCCTAAATGCTTTTTTAGATATTTCTCAATGTCCCGGCTATCTCTTCTACCTTGATTTTAGCCTATTAATTTCGTGAACTAAAATGAAAGCCCTCAAACTAATTTTTCCAATCCACTCGTCTATTATTTGAAAATCAAGATTTCATTTGATGCCTTCATGCTACTCATTTCTAGGCTATAGTTTATGAGCAGTATTAATGACCTTTCACTTAACTAATTTTTGTTAACCTTTAATTATAATTTTTCCTCTACTAATTCATGTGATGTTACAATTTAAAACCCTTTACATTTTAGCCATGGATTTTTAGTAGCTTTAATGGTGGTTTTAACCATTAGTAAATCATTTAGCAAAAGTTATGAAATCTATAGTTGAACCATCCATCACAAAAGTTTTAACTATAATTTTAACAAACTATTGGTAAAACTATAGCTAGGACGTGGTCTAGCCCCAGTTAAATAAATCATGGCTAAACTATGTCCTAGCCATAATTTTTAATCACCATATTAGACCATGTTCTAACCACAGCTTGTTTAGCTCTAGTTAAAAATATATAGACTTCAAGGTGGCAGCTTTTATTGCTCCTCAATCCCTTTTCTTAGAAGAAAATTCATTATATTTTCCTATTTCTTTTTTAATAGACCTACATCTAAGTAACTACAAATTTCCACCAACATCCATTTATTTACATGTGTCAATTTTGTGAAGTAAATGAAACTTGATTTATTCAAATGATAATATATATAGAATTTACCTAGCAGTGTATAAGTTTCACTATTCTTGGCCATCCTAACAATGTATTGCATAAAGCACTCAGGCTTAGGTCTTGCTCTCTACAAGAAGAATACTTTATTTGTGATTTAAAGCTTATAAAAAAAAAAGACATTCACATTTTGAAAAAAATAACAATGGACAAATTTGAAATGAGAAAAAAAATTTCCATATAAAAGGGAATCATTATGTTTGAGAAATACTTGTATATATTTTATAGTAATACAAAAGTATTGACATTGGACTTAGGCACTTAGACCACACATTCTACACTTAGACCATATCCATGAATCAGAATAAAAAGAATGCAAATCAGCAACATAGAAAGAGTATGAATCGCCTTTTGAACTACACAATTATCAAGGAAGATATGTGTTAAATTTGATTATAAAAATATCAATACTTGATAGTAGCAATTTCTAATGTAAAATTCCTAAAATTAATAGTATGTATACATAAATAGTTATAAAGTTAACAAAATAAGAAAAATGAAACATAAGAAATAGACAAGACGCCTCTATGACACTTTGTGCCTGCATTTCATTTTCTTTCTCCCCTTCAATCCCCATATCTATCCGAAAAAAAAAAGAACTACAATAATGGTTACATAAAATCCATGCTTTGTGCCTTGCATTATAATTCATCATGACCATCAAAGGAAAGCATGAAGGCCTACTATTGGTATTAGCACTACAAAGATCTACATATGAAAAGAAAAAAAAGAGAAGAAAAATGAGACCTCTTAGACCCAATTACATTACAAAGTATATGTATATATATATATAACATCAACTAGCAAGAACTTGGATTACCTAATAAAATTTTATGACGCTGTTTGATTTATGTGACTAACTCCACTTAATAGAAAAAGACTTATTGTTGTTATATATAGTTATTCTAATTTTTCATTGTATAATTTTTTTAAAGATGATAAGTAGTTATTCTAGTCTCTCCTTATATAATTTTTTTAATGGTGATAGGCTAGTTAATAATTGAAGTATTTAACTTCCTACTACCTATAATAGTTATTCAAATCAATATTTTATAGCATCAACACACTAAAAAGTCTGAAATGCATATTAATATAAATAAATATAAAAGAATAGGTGCTGGAGAAAAGTTTTAAATGAAATTTTTCTAAAAAAAATTAATTGACCATATAACTTGAAAGAGAAATGTTAAAGAAAGTAATCACTTAATTGAAGTTCAGATGAATAGATCTAGTCAAGTACAATCTATATTGTACATAGCAACATAGATAGATAGATAAGTAGATAGATATCTCTCTTAAGGAAGATAGTTATACCAAACAATTCCAGAAAAGCCTAAAACAATAAGAAACACCATAAATTTGTGACTCCATGAAGTAGTTTGTAGCATTACAAGAATCAAGAGTAGAATAGATAATGGTGAGGGAGAGGACTACATAAATCATGATCACAAATTCAATCTAAATATTTGCCATTCTCAAATGAAATTTGCCAATCTAACAGTTTTTGGTACTTGATTCAACCACATTCATCAATTAACACAATTTCCTGGCTACATCATACCTTTAAGGTGTTGAATATTACAAATTTGAAAACTGATTCTCAATCAACTTTTTAATTGAACTCATTAATTAATAGCATATCTTGACATAAGACTTTTTCAATCTAAATTCTTGAAACTAAACCTTATCTAATAAGGCAATAGTGCCAACTTCATTTGCTTGTTTGTCAAAGGTCAATTATGGGTATTTGTAACATTGCCTAATAATAAGTAAACATCAAAGAGAGCCCTTCCACATCATTTTACATATAATATTCATAATTTAGGTGTGTGCCCACCATATTCCCTTCTTTCTCCTTTAAGCAACAAGATTACCTCTAACTCCCTCCCATCAAAAGCAGCTCATTTAGCATTAGTAATAGGCAAAAAGATCAAAATGACTGTAGAACTAAAACAAAAATTTTCCAAGAGAACATCAAATACCACAAAGTTCAAACATAATATGCACTAAGTCATCCTTGCAACTGCTAAAAATTTTCAAACATACCCATTGTATGGTTATGCACTCAAGTCTTGCAAGTTCCCTTCAGATAAATATTATTCATTATTTGCTTGCATTTGAGTTTTATTTCTTAGTAGTTATCATTTTAATTAAAAGCAATAAGTAGGAAAGAATAATAAACCAAAAGGACTTTGAAAAACATGCAAAATTAAAAGGAAAGTGATGAAATTTCATAATAAAAAGGAAATCAAAAAAAAAAAAGCCAAAAATCACATATGGAAGCTAATTGTTCTACTGACCTCACTACTCCAAGAAGAAAACTAGGCTATGACTATGGAAGATAGGGTATAAGACACTAGATCTTTTATGGGGTGTTAGACTAAAGCTACAACTATGGAAGACATTATAGTCAAGAGGCAAGAAGATAAGGTGAGGGCATTGCATGAAGGGAGAGCCTAACGATGCTGAAGGTTTTAAGGAAGGAAAAGTCTGAGATGAGGGTTTCAACGATACAGGAATGATTGACAGTGGTGAAAAACTATTGATGGAGGGCTTCCAAGTTATGTGTGCAAAGGAATTGCTATAGATCTGGAGGTTATGTGTGTCTGTGTGAAGTCTAGATGCATTATGGGCATAGGTGAAGAGGGGATGTTGTAGTCACCAAATTCATCAAGCTATGTCACTATTGGTAGGGCGAGTGCCACTAGAGAAAGGCAAAGAAGGGTTTCAAGTAAAAGGGAAAAGAAGGCATAAAAAAAGGGAGGGGGTGTTGTAGGTTGAGGGATAATTAATAGTTTTAACCATAATTAAAGAAAACCATAAGGTTTAAAAAATTGTAGTTAAGCCATACGGTTTAACCATGATTTTCTTTAATTGTGCTTAAACCATAATGAGGCCTAATCACAGTCATAGGAAAGTGTGGTTAAGTTAAAAGGATTAACCATAGTTATTTGTAAATTGTGGTTGAGGCTCTAACTTACTGACGGTTAGATAAATTATTGTTAAGCTAAGACTCAACCACAGTTTCTTATAACCATGGTTAAACTATCATCACAATGTCCTCCATTTTTTAATAGTGTTATTATTTACTCATTGTCAAACTTAGAAGTTGACAATGACTTTCTTAGAAGGGGAGAATTTGGGTAAAGAAGAGTAAAAAGATCAAAATACCCTTTTCTATGCTATATACTTATTAGATGGGCCATAGAGTGATAGACTGACATATTTTTTATGATGCAGATGGACTCTATTAATCAACTTAACAGGTTTACTATAAAAGAGTAAATTACATAAATTTAAAAATTTAATTGGTTAATTGTTAACTTTTAAAGTTAAGGGGATTAGTTGTATAAAATGTTGGAGAGAGTTCTATACATTTTGATCTAAAAATAGTTTAGTTTAATTATTTTAATTGACTAAAAATATACTTACTTCAAAATTGTAGTTATAAATATGTTGAACTCTAATAATAATTAAATAACTCCTTGAGGACTGATTTATTTGTATTTCTTCTCTTTAGGTTTTTTTTTTCCTTATAACAGTCTCTTTGTGATTTTGTTTTTTTTTGGGTTACAATTTGTGATTTTAAATGTGATTTAAAGTATCTTTGCTTTTTGCACTTTAAAATAATTTTATTTTTGTTTAGTTTTGAGGTGTCATTTTGTCCGATTGATATTGATGTGTACAAAGAAAATAAAATGTATATTTACCTTCAATCTAACAAGCTTAAACCTAATTAAAGCTTCATTTTTTGTAATAAATTATGAAAAATAAATTCTTTTTTAATTTTAATCATATTATCCATGAGTTAATATACGCTCTAAGCAACTTAATTTTATATGATTTGTTAAAATTAAACTTAATTATCATGTGCTGACATTGTCACGGATTTTTGAGCACTACTAATTAAAAAAGGGGGAAAATTAACCTATGAAATTATGCAGCGGTCTTTTTCTCCATGGCAACTAATTGTAGCTCTTAGTAATTTATGGTGAAAGATGAACAGCAGGATGGATAACATGAAGTAAGATCAATAGGAAATGTATTTTTTTTTTTTAATTTTTGAAAGATACATATTTTAATTAGTCTTTAATTTATATTTCAATTCCTGAAAAATTGTAACTTGTTAATTTTCTGTCATTCAAAAATAGAACAACCATATACATACTCAAGAGACTAATGTTTAGATGCTAAATTTTATAAATTAAAATTTAGAAATTAAATATGTAAAGGCATATATATATATTTTAAGAATTAAAATATATATTTTCGTCTATGCTTTCTATAAAATATTGATTACATGAATCATGACTTTTCGTATGATTGAGTGATTTTATAAATATCGATCTAGTTTTATTTTTGCTAGTAATCTGAACAGAGAAAATGCGGAGATCCAAATTTTCGACATCCATTATCTTGATAATTCAAATCATGAGTGCAACAATTAATTAGAGATATTGGAGAAAATTAAATAAAAAAGTAAATATCAATTTATTTTTAAAGGAAGAGAAAAAAAATTTGCTTTCAAAAAATTAATGTGGGTGGATAGACTGAAAATCAGTTAGTGAAATTTAAATGTATCGATGAGAGGCGGAGCCAGGCTGAATTTTTTGGGGCCAAAATGAAAATAAACTTTTTGAAAAATAAATCTTAAACATAAACCAGGAAGAATAAAGAAATAAAAATAAAATAAACAAAAAAGTTTAAAAGATAATGGTTATCCTAACCCTTTTTGGTTGTAGTCTACTAATAAAAAATTAAAAAAAAAACCTTTTTAACATTTTAACATTTTAAATATACGTAAGAATTTTATGTTAAAAATTTTGTCTTCTTTAATTTTATTATTCTTGACCACTTAGAGTTGCTAAAGTAATTTGTTGTACATAAAGAGTAAATAATAATTAATAATATTTTATTAATTAAAGTATAATTGGTTAACAAATCAATAAGTATAAGTACAACCGGACTCAATCAATGGGAATCCAATCCGGACAAACAATGAGCATTATTGTTAAACTCGCGAGTTAATTCACTGAGTTTATCGAGTTTAAGTTTTTACTTAAGAAAATCATGTCAACTCAGATTCAATACAAACTCGGTTTAACTCATCTTTGACTCGAATAAACTTGGTTAACTTAATATTTTTAAAACTGAGTTTGACTAAGTTATATATAACTGAGTTAAACTAATTTTTTTTAAAGAAATCTTAATCTTAGCCCAACCTCGTGAAGAAGGATAGCAAAATAGTGAAGAAAGATATTAAAAAAAAAAGAATCAATAAAATTATGCCCTAATAAAGATACCATAACATCAAGTTGTTCTATTTTATGTGACGCCTTTACTTCTTTCCATATTTTGCAGTTTTGCTTTAATGTGTTACGCCATTCTGCAGCTGGCCGAGAGAGTAAGAGAGATCATATTGTTCCTTCATTACTGTATTCCTTTGTTGAGCAGCAATATTGAAAAAGAGAACAACATTTGCTTCTCGACAACTTTGAAAAGAGAAGTGGGAGAGAGTGAATGATAAAGGGGAGAAAAATTGGAAGAAGAGTCAAAAGCATTCAAAAAGTAAGTACTAAAGTTGCAACCTTAACATCTTGCTTTTCTTAATGTCTTCCATTCCGTAACACCATCCAATTGGTTGAAGATTGTATCATTCTAGCTTGTGGGTCCATCTTATCTTTTCTCTATTTTTTTAAGGTAAAAAATTTGAGTTTTATATTCTTATTCTTAATGTCTTCCATTAAGTAATTTTTTTTATCCTTTTTGTGAATGAAAAATTTGGACCTAACAGAGATAATAATATGTTTTATATTTGAGTTTATAAAGAGGTCTTATTTTTTATATTTAATAAGGTATAGCAAAGTATGATTTTTACTTGATAAATTTGAGCAGTTCAATTTTTTTATTTGAATTTCAAACCATTTAAATTTGAGTGGCTAAAAAAATATTTATTACATTTTTGTAATTATTATTTAATAATATTATTTAATAAATTTTTTCAAAATAAGAATATAAGAGTTATCTTTTGTTTACAAGTAGTCATAGAATAAGATTCACAAATTTGTATGCTTGTAAAATATGATTTTATTTTTATATTTGTATTAGTTGGTATATTTTATCCTCATATAAGTGAATAATTTTGTTTAATATGTTATTTTTTTTCCTTTAATTTTAGAACTTTTTGTTGAATTCAATATGTCTTCAAGTTCAAGTGGGGTTATTGAAAAAAAAAAGTTATTGCTGCAAGAAAAACTATCCTAGTAATAGGTCTGATATAAGGTGGAAACAAGGGATGGATGTTGATAAAAATGGTAAAAAAGTACATTGTAAATATTGTGGCAAAGTTGTTAGTGGAAGCATTTATAGGTTTAAACATCATTTAGCTGGCACTAAAATAGATGTTGAAGCTTGTCTTAGTGTTTTAGATGATGTGAGGGCAGTGATGTTACAACATGTTTATGAAGCTAAATGTGCATCATCTAAAAGAAAAAAAAATGGGTTGATATTAGTGAGGAAGAGGATCAAGGCACACAAACACAAGTTGAATCTTACGAGAAAGGGAAAGGACTCATGAATTTCTTGAAAAGTACGAAAAATAATAACAGTAGAGTGGGTAGCACACAATCAACCATTAATCAAATATTCAAGAAAGACTTAAGGGAAGAAGTTTGCCAACAAGTAGCTCGATTTTTTTACACAAGTGTTACTCCTTTTAATTGTGTAAAAATTCCAGAGCTTATAAAGATGTATGAGATTATTGGGAAATATGGCCAGGAGTTTAAGCCTTCTTCTTATCATGAAATCAAAGAGAAATACTTAAATCTAGAAGTGAAAAATACATAAACAATGCTTGGGGATTTCAAAAATGAATGGAAAAAAACTTGTTATTCTATCATGTCTGGTGGTTGAACTAATAAAAAGGCATTCCATTTGCAATTTCTTAGTGAATAGTCCTAAAGGGACTATGTTTTTGTATTCACTGGATACTTCTGATATTTTTAAAATTGCTAACAAAGTCTTTGACCTACTTGATGAAGCTATGGAGAAAGTAGGAGAGGAGAATGTAGTGTAAATAATAACTCATAATGCTACAAATTACAAAGCAATTGGACAAAAATTAATGGTAGAGGGGAAACACTTGTATTAGACACCATGTGCAGCCCATTGCATTGACTTGACATTAGAGGACTTTGAAAAAAGGATTATGTTGCATAAAAAAACCATAAGTAGGGATAGAAGAATTACAACCTATATTTATGCAAGAGCAATGCTTATTAGTTTGTTGAAAAAATTCATAAAAGGGAGAGATTTGATTAGGCCAGCTGTGACTCGATTCGCCACTGCTTATTTGACAATTGCATGTTTTAATGAGCATAAAGTAGCATTGATAAATTTGTTTAGTTCTAAGGAATGGAAGGACAGTAAGTTTTCATCTACCAAAGATGGAAAGGAAGTAACAAGAATAGTTATGGATAATAGTTTGTGGAAGAACATCGTGACATGCCTTAAGGTTGCCACTCCTTTCATTAAAGTTCTTCGCTTGGTGGATTTAGATGAGAAGCCAGCTATTGGATTCATATATGAAGTAATGGAAAGTACAAAGGAAAAGATTAAGGAAAATTTTAATAATGTTAAAAAAGGTAATTAAATAGTAAACTTAATGTTTATATCTTTAATTTTATTACCGCAAATTTTGTATTTTAACTTTGATTTTTATTGATTATTATAGTTATGAGCTTATGTGAAACATAATTGATGAAATGTGGGAAACTCAATTACATAGGCCTGTACATGTAACTTCATACTACCTCAATCCTCACTTCCATTATAACACTGATTTCAAACCTGCATATGGGATTAAGCTAGGATTCTATGATTGCTTGACAAGAATGGTTGAAGATCAAGATGAGAAAAACAAAATTGAGTTTCAACTAACTGACTTCCATTATGCACAAGGCATATTTGGCCATGACACTGCATAGGCATTAAGAACAAAGATGGCTCTAGTAGAATAGTGGGATTCTTATGGAGATGGATGTCCAGAACTTAAAAGAATTGCAATTTGCATTCTTAGCTTATGTTGTAGCTCTTCTGGGTGTAAACGTAATTGGAGTGCTTTTGAAATGGTAAGTGACTATATTTGATATAAATTACTTTTATTCTTCATGTTCACTTATATTTTTTTAAAGGTTAGAATACTTATGAATTTTCTTTTATTTTGTTTAGATTAATACCAAGAAAAGAAATCGCTTGCACCAAAAAAAGACGAATGATTTGGCATTTGTGATATGCAATTTGAAGTTGAAAAGCAAGCAAAATATTAGAACTTATATTTATGACTTTGACGATATTCATTCTGATGATGAATGGATAATTAAAGGGAGGAGAAATAGAGATGATGTGGAGGAAGAAGATGATAAGATTTTTCAACCTATTCAAGTTAATGAGAATGTTACTAATCTTACTCTTAAGCCAATGATAGAGATAGGTGATCATTTGGGGGTTGATTTGAATGTTGATAATACAGGTGGTGATACTTCAAATATGACTTTGGATGAAGACATTGAAGAAGAATATAATAATGGTGATTTTGGTGATAATAATAGCAGTGAAATAGGTGAAAATGATGGTAATCAGAATTTTGAAGTTCTTTATTGAATTTTTATTTTTATTTTTTGAAATTTGGATATATTAAATAGTTATTTTATGTGTGAACTTAATTTGAATTTTTATGTTGAGAAACATGAATTATGGAATATAGATTTTTTTTTAAATTAGTATAATTTGAATTGTATTTAAATGAATTTCTTTTTGTATATTGTATTTTAGGTGTAATTATTAACAAATGTAAACTTTTACGACTTTACGTTATGAGTTCACCTCTTCTTTATGAGTTTACCTAAATTCATGAATTTGACAACCTTGACGATGAATATGAAGCTATAAAACAAGCCTTGAAGTGCGCCTAAGTCCTTAAAATAGGGATCTTTGCTGAATCCCTAGTTGAGATAGCTCTAGTTTTCAAATCACCCACCTAGGTCAAGGGCAGAAACATGTATAATATGATGTAGAATTTTGTTACGAACATCATCACTTCAAGATTTATGTATAGGGTAATTAAAAATACGTAAATTAATGATTTAATTTTTGGAAATCACACACTCTTCTCAGTTTGATATTTTTAAATTTTTTTAATTTAATTTTTAAAATATTATTCTTCTCCTAATTTAGTCCTTTAAAGATAAAAACTCATAATTTAGTTCTTCCAACATTTTCCTCCAATAAGAAATGGAATTCAGCATGATGATTAACTAATGATATAGATTTACCATGTGTCTTCAACCCCTAGAACAATATTATTTTTGTATCAAAGAGCACACAAATGCTTTACAAAGGATTCATTTTTATTGAAAAAAATTTTAGGGAGATAAATTATGATGCTTAATTTTTAAAGTACCAAATTGAGAAGAAATTAATCTTTTAGGAATTAAATTGAGAGGCTATAGAGAGCCAAATTGAGATAAGAATGATATTTGAAAGATCAAATCATTAATTTGATCTAAAATAATTACTTTACATATCTCAAGAAGATCTAAGAGTATATAAATTCAACCTCTCATGAGTTCAAGTTCTCCATGGCATTGTCCTGTTTGCATTCCAATGATCTATCACATGAAGTTGTTTCTAGTTATAGGATTCAAGTTACTTCTTGTTGCTTCAATACATTTAGGTTGATATGGGTTATAAAAAAGGAAAAGTGCATTTTATCTCCTAAACTATAACTTAATTATAATATTGGCACTAAATTTAAAAATACTACTTTGCCTCACTAAACTATCATAAAAAGTGAAACTTTTAACCATTTATTATATCTAATGTCTAATAGCCATGTAACTAACAAAAGTCATCATAGTTGAAAAGCTTTCAAATGTTTAAATGTCACATTATCCTTAAAACAAGATTTGCCTCCTACTAATTGCTGTAAGGTACTAGCAAATTTTCTTTTAGGATTAATCTAAAGTACTTGAGAGAGTTTCACTCAACAATTAGTGGAACTCTTTCTTTCAAGAGTGTATGTAAAGGGTCAGGGAATTTCAAATGAAGAGAGAATATTTCATAATGTTCCTCATATGTTCAAAATCAATTATTTATAAAATTGTGTTGCTTGCAAATTTAGATTGATTAGCTAAATGGATCAACTATCTGGCATCTTTGATTTCCATGTTCAAGTGATACATTAAGGAAGAGACTCTATTTCTCAACTTTAGGTTTCTAAACTACTAAAGAAAGAGCCTAATTTGAAGAAGTGATGAATGGCTAAAACTTATAGCTAGAAATAGTAATTAAAGACATGAATATGATAAAGGAGCTATAAAAAAAAAAGCAATAATTGCTGAAAATTAAAGGCATGAATGTAGAGGATTATAAAGGATAAATTGTAAAGATGTGAGTTTGATTGATTAGATTTGTTTAAAAAAATGTTGTAATGATCATTTAAATATTAAATCTAACACTAGCCATTAACCCCATTAAACTTGTTAGTAATTCTTCCTATGTTTTCATTTAAGAAGAATTATCGCCATCAGACTTTGTGTCATTCCATACCACTTTAACTTTTTCTAAGAATAAAATAAATATTTTGCTTATTGAATACCTACCTTATTAGCAAGCCAAGTTAAACATACTCTTAAAATATAGGGATTGAGTATTCAACATTCACTGTATTTTTCCTATTATGGTTACCCTCGTGATTTTCTCTTATTTTTTAGCTAATCAAGAGTAATTACTTTAGCATATTTCATGGATTCTTATCCCTTAATTATAAGGATGTGGGTAATCAATTGGAAACTAAATTAATCCTATGAAAAAATCTTCTTTTCAGTAGCTACAAAATCAAAAGGCCATAATCCTTCAATATTCCATCACTCTTAGTAAGCCCAACATGTAACCCATTGTCAAGATGGCCTCTTTCAATATTAAGGCCTTTTTCAGCTTTTTTATCCAACAATTGTCTTTGACAAACCTAAAAATATTAGCCTAAAATGCAGGCAGAATGTTTTAACCTAGTACAACTATGTTTAGTTTTAACATTTTGCCCCATATGTCACTTCAACTAATGATGATGATAAGAAGAAGTTGAATAGATGTAATTGAAATTTTGAAATTTGAAATTTGAAAATTTGAATTTACCTTTATTGACTCACAATAAAATTGAGTGCCTTTTAATCTGTACCTGCTATATAATTCCCTTAGTAGATTTAAAAAACCTCTTTAAAAGCTTGAAGTTTTATTCTTTCATAGTACCTTTCCTTACCAAACAGCCCTAATTTCATCTTTTCACCATTGTGTTTCCTCTTCTACCTAGCATTTAAACTTAGTCATGTCTTTAGCTTTTTGACTCTTAAATTCAAGAATAATCCCCTAATAGGGACTTTACCGATAATGACCTTTCTGAATAAACAAACTCACCTCTTAAAGTAAAGGGACTAACAAGCCTTGTCACCATGATAGGTCCTATCACCATGATCACATTTGACTGGTTTTCTATTTATAAATGCCCTGTTAATTTCCATGCTTGGCCTCGTAAAACTCCTTCCTATGTGAGCTTGCTTGAGAGATTTGCAAAAGAGAGGGAGAATGATTGGAAGAGATGGGTTGTCTTTGACCTCATCATGATGTCCAAATACAACATCCCCTTTAATGCTAAACTTCTTTTTTACTTTCTTAGCTTTTGGTCAACAATTATTAATGGGTTTGTCTTTCCATTTGCCATGATGAGCCCGACTCTACTAGATGTAGTAGCCATTATTGGCCTTCCTATTGATGGAAAGGAGCTACTTATTCTCTTTGGCTCAATGGATGACAACTTAAAAATCAACTATTCTAAAGCTTCAGCTTCATACTTAGCTTTTATGGCCACTAATGCTAAGTTAAAAGGTCTTGTTTCAGATTCTAAACATTATGCTTTTTTATTATTTTGGCTTTGTAAATACTTCATCTATACTAACTCAATGGCCATTGTTTCTAAATACTCATACTACATAGCTGCCATAGCCATTGGTAAGATCTTAGCCTCTGCTCCACTATTTTTGTTTTTACTATATAGAAATTTATTCATTATTGTTGAATGATTATGGACTAATGAGCACATTAGGTCTATCACAAAATGTTTATGGTTTCTAGAATTATGGATTTTTAAGTATTTTTTAGAGTCTATCCTTACTAATTCTATTGCTGTAACACCATTTTCATTTAACTCATCTCATCTCATTTCTAGGCATACCTCCTTGAATAACACAAGTTCTTACGAAAAATCCATTAAAATAATAGATCATTTTTTATGTTATGTCATGGATAAGATTTTCATTTTATATCTTGTAGACCGTATGAACTCATCCATCTCATTCTTCTATTTAAATGCACATATAAAACTCAAAACCATTTCAAAATGTGGCCAAAAACTTGAGCTCATGGACCATATACAAAAAATTGCATGTTTAGCCTTGGATTGGTGTGCTAGGTTTCTGTCATAAATTTTGAAAATTATAACTAATTCTAAAAAAATCAAAATCAAACATACTATATCATTTTAGAAAGCTAAAGATGTCTACTTTTGATAAAAATAAGTCTAGACTAAAACAAAAATGTTTAGCTACTAAAAATCAATAGAATAGTACCCAAACTCATCTGACACTACTGGTATTGATACAGAATTTCAAAATTTATATCTCCTTGATCAAACATCTAATTGGGGTGATCTTAGTGTCTATAGAAAGTTTATAATGTCTAATTTATGCCTATAAAATTTCATGAGTACTAGACACCATTTATCCTTTAAATGGCACAAGAGAAGAAAATGATTATATGAACTGTAACCATATTAGAATACCAAAAATTTGGCAACTTTGAAAATTCATAATTAATTCCATAAAACTATAAATAATTTGGTCTTTAACTTCTCAAAAAGCTCTAGATAAGATCTATATTCATGACAAATTTCATATGGAAATTTATTTATTTGGTTAGATCTTGACATTAGGTTCCAAAATGGTCAATTTTATACTTTCTAAGGGTCTCAAATGGTCCAAATTAGCTTCTAAGACATTCATGGCCACTTGTGTAACACCATATATTTCTAGCTTATTTCATAATATTCTCATGTATCATATCATCAATTCCATGAAAGAAGTGAGAAAAATCCATCAAAATAATACATTTCTTTGTGTTGCGTCGTGTATGAAAATTCCATTCGGTGTCTCGTGGACCATGTGAGTTTATACATTACATTCTCAAATTTAATTACATGAATACAACTCATTTGTATCATGAAAAGTGGCCTACAACTCATGGAACTCGAAAGGAAGCATGAAATATACATATATAATTTCGGCCAGATTTGTCCTCATTTCTGTCACAACTTTGAAAAATTATAACTAATTTTAGAAAAATCAACATAATTCATTCTTGGCCATTTTGAAAAGCTACAAATGTTTGCTTCATGTTAAAAATATTTTCAGACCATAACATCCAACAACGGGACGTTTGACATACGAAATAATCTAGAGGTCAAACTGCCCATTGGTGCTATCACATATTTTTGTAGCAAAATTAAAAAATGTCTAATAAATTTCAAAAAATCCAATCTATGCAAATGATACCAATATGGAAATTTGTGGATGTTAACTATTGGGTAAAAATAAATTCAAACCAGCTCAGGCAAGCCTAGACCTCGAAAATGAATCAAATAATAATTGAGGTCAGGTGGAGTGCCTGGTATTAGACAGATTCTTTGAAATTCATATCTCCCTCTCTAGACATCCAAATGAGGTGCTACTAGTTGGGCCAACTCACTGTAAATTTCTAGTTTATTTGTATAAAATTTTATGGCAATTGGATATCATTTGTGCCTTGTGTGATAGATTTCATTTTCGAACCAAGTGAATAGTGCATCAAACCAAAATCAGAATTTTTGCCAACTTTGGAAATTCATCAAATATTCTCTAGACCTCCAAAATTATGTGCTTTAACTTCCAAAAAATCTCTCAACAAGCTCTAATTGCATGCCAAATTTTAGATCAAGAAGAACTCATTTGGGGAAAATGTGATATAGGGTTCCATTATGGTCAATTTTGACTCCATATAGGATACCAAAATGTCCAAATGACTTTTCTTGGGGTTTGACACCTCTTAGGCAAGTCTAAAAGCATAATTAGAATTCGTGTAAGCTACCCAAATGGTCCCAACGCTCATGCATCTCATTTTGGCCATCTCACTCACACTTATGCACATTTCCATAATACCATTCAAGAAGCAAATTTGCCATATCATACTCAAGTCACATTCTAATGGTCATATATCATATTCTTCCATTTATACATCACATATTAATATAATTATACATGTTCAAGAGGTCCTAAACAATATACAATAATAGATTACAACATTTGCCACTTTGATGGCCTTAAAGAAGCTAATTCTATGCATCTCAATGTCATGCTCTCATCTTTTAAGTGATTGGCTCCCATCTCCTTGCTATCTTGATCCACCTAACATATTAAAACATTAGAGAGGAGGGGATGACATTCAGAGAATCCCAATAGCTCATCTCCCATTCAATCATACATAAAGCATGCAAAAAACGTCTTACAAATGCATGCATGGTATCTGGACATGTGCAATCATTCAAGAAGTATCCTTAGTATTTGAAAAAGTCACACATAGCATACATAGGCTTGCCAAGCAACTAGATTGGCCTCACTCATTTACTTGTAGATTTTGGACTTACCTCACCTATTCTTTAAGAGGTTCTTAAATTCAACCATGCTTTTAGGAGTCAACCTCACTTTTAGGAGACTCTTTACTTTATCTCAATTAATCTTAAGGATTCTTGGCTCATCCTCACCATGGCTAAGGGTTATTGGTCTCACCATACTCAAGCAAACCAAAGCAAACATCATAAACATCATTTGGAAAACATAATGCATCATCATGGTACTGTGGAGTAAGAGCTCATGCTAGGACATTTTTCATGGCTTGAAATACACATACACATATTCAAAGACAAGTAAAGTAAGCAATCATGTATGAGAGAAGGTGGAGAGAGCTACCTTGCTAACATTTGTTCACTTTTTCTTTAAGTCTTGAATCCTTTCTCTTGACCTCACACACCCATGGTAGAGATCATTCCTCTTGACCTAGACACATCATATGGAAGCTAATTATACTCTTGAAGTAAAGTCTAAGGCTACACAACTTGGTTAGATACTAACTTGGCTTATTAGCCCCTTTATGTTTCTAAGAATGCACCTAATGAAGCAACACCCATCAAATAAATTCTAGGCTCTATTATTTCTTTTCAAATATGATTTTTAACTCTTTTTAAGCCTCTTAGAGTCATCACACACTTAAAATAAAGAGCAGAACTACATATTGCTTCTTTAAGTTATATTATGGAACATAAAGCATCAAATCATTCTATAAGCTTTCTAAATTTTTCCTAAGGCTTTCTCTCATATTCATTCATCATATATGACTCAAAAATAGGCTTAGAAAAATTTAAAACTCTCCTTAGGTATACAAACCCCTTTAGGCCGAGGCTAGGAAGCTTTATGGTCTCCTTGGACTTTGCTTTGTTCTCTTGGAGGAAGCACATGGAGAGACTTTTAGGAATCTTAGGAGCTCATTTAAACTCTCATTTAGACATAGGAATCAAGGTATCAAATCAGATTTTGCAAGGAATATATGAAACCCTTGACTTTATATTTTGAATTTTCATGGTTACTTGTTAATTCTCTTAGCATATTTTTACTCTCTACACCCTATTGTCTAAGAATCACCTTTGGTTCTACCTAAAAATCAAACCTTCCTAGGGTTTCTCAAGTAGGGCGAAATCGTGGAGGAAGAGGAGGAAGGGGTAGCAACCATGGAAGAAGAAATTACCTTGTTTTCTTACTTTTTCTCCTTTGAATCTTGTTTTCTTTGAGCTTCTCTCTTCAAGTCCGAATTTTTCTCTTAATCTAAAATAAATTTATAAACTTCATTTTAATCATAGGAAGAAAGCTCAAGAGGAGAGGAACAAGTTTGGAAAAAGAAGGAGCATGAAAATCCATGAAATTCCTTACATTTTCCTTGCTTTTTCTCTTCCTTTCTTCTCCTCCATGGTGTGCCTAAGAGAGCTAGTGTTTTCTCTGGTTTTTGGGCAAAATAGGTCGTGCAAATGAAGGAAAGAAGAAATAAGAAACTTAAAGTGTGTTCAAGAAGCTTCCACTTTCTCAAAATTTCTAATGTTGCCATTCGTTTTTGGCATTTTTGTTTCTAACTCATTTTATCTCTTTTTTTAGAACTATCTTTTCCATTATAAAATTTAGGTTCTCAATTTAGTAAAATGCCTTTGAAATCACTCAAATCGGAGCTCAAACCTGCATGAACAAATCAGTCAAAGTTCAGGTTAACTAACGTTAGAAAACATCTACCGGAGGGGTTTTAACTATCTTAGGGATTTCCATGGTTTTCAAGGCTTTTGAGAACTTTAGAGACCTCAAAACTTTCATTTAAAAAGTCCTCCTGTGTAAATTCCAAAATTTGCTCAAAATCACGAAAATGCCATTACGTTTCATAAGTTTTCCATAAGAAATTATTTCTTCATTCTAGCTATATTTTTCTTTCTGTTTGAGCTTGGGATTCTCATTTTTAGAAGTCTAAAATGCTTCCCAAATTTTTTGGGACCTTAACTAATTTATTTCAGGAGACTTCCTTTTGTATCTAGTGAGTTTCGTTCATTGACGAAGATACTGTATATTATGTTTCTCACGTTTTCTCTTGTTTTTCAGAGAACCGGATGTTACAACTTGAGCACGTGAGAAAGCATCAAAATGGTCTATTAAACATGTTTTAAAGGTCTATAAAACTAGATTTCATAAATTCACTCTCCCACCTTAAGGCATACACAAGAACATACAAGATTCATCTTGTCATTTAATATCCAAAAATTACTATGTCATTCACGTGGCACCAAATCTCTTATATACATCAAGTATCTATGTAATTATACATGCTCAAATGGTTATACAATATATTCATCATGGGATTACATCATATGCCATCAAAATGGTTACAACGTGTAACACCATATATTTCTAGCTTACTTCTTATCATTTCTAAGTCTCACATGATGAATTGCAGAATGTGGCATATAAAGAAGAAGAAAGAAGCTTCCTTTAACACTTTAATGCCAATTTTGCCCTTTGTTCTTAGCATTTTCGTTTCTCCTTCGTTTTAGCTCCTTTTTGAAAACCGTCTTTTCCATTATAAAATTTAGATTCCAAATTTAATAAAATGCCTTTAAAATCACTCAAATTGGAGCTAAAACCTTCCCGAACGAACCGGTCAAAATTTGGGTCAACCGACGTCGGAAAGAGTACATCGGAAGGGCTTTACCAGTCCCGGGGTTTCTCATGATTTTTGGGGCCTCTGAGAACCCTGGGCAACTCAAAAGTTCCAGTTAAAAAGCCCTCCTAGGTGTTTTTCCAAAATTACACTTATTTACGAAAATGCCACTGGCCTTCCGATAAATTTTTGAATTACTCCGGCCCCAGTTTCTGAGCAACTCAAGGCTCAAATCCTCATTTTCTATTATTTAACATTTTATTCAAATTTTATTTGACTTTGAATCACTCATCTTAGGGGACTTACTTTTCAAACTGGCCCGTTTCTATATTGTTATAACATATCGGGTGTTACATTTTCCACCCCCCTTAAAATAAATTTTGTCCTCGAAATTTAAATACATGCCTCAGGGAAATAGCTCTGGATATTTTCATTTCAAGTCATCCTCTAGTTCCCAAGTTGCCTTTTCAGACGTCGGGCCCTTCCAGACCACTTTCACTAGAGGGATGCTCTTGTTTCTCAGTTGTTTCAATTTGGCATCCACAATCCTCTCTGGCCTCACTACATAAGAAAAATTTTCCTGCAATTGAATATACTCATATTCTATGACATGTGAGGGGTTTGGTAAGTACTTCTTCAATTAGGAAACGTGAAAGATATTATGGATTTGGGCTAGGTTTGGAGGTAGGGTTATCCGGTAGGTCACGGGTCTGATTTTCTCAAAAATTTCAAATAGACCAATATACCTAGGATTGAGCTTCTTTACCCTCATAGATCGACCTACCCCAGTCACTGGAGACACTCGGATGAATACGTGGTCTCCAATCTCAAACTCTAACGGCTTTCTTCTCCGATCGACATAACTTTTCTGCCTACTCTGAGTCGTAAGGAGTTTCTTTTTGATCAATTCTATCTGTTAGGTAGTCTGGTCCACTAACTCAGGTCCTATCAAACCCCTCTCCCCTAGCTCAACCCAACATAACAGAGATCTACACTTTCTCCCATAGAAAGCCTCATAAGGGGCCATCTGAATACTAGAATGATAACTGTTATTGTATGCAAATTCTGCTAATGGCAGATATGCATCCCAGTTACCCCTCATCTCTAACACACATACCCTCAGCATGTCCTCTAAGGTCTGGATGGTCCTGTCAGTCTGACCATCTGTCTGGGGGTGGTAAGCAGTACTAAACCGTAACCTGGTCCCTAAGGCATGCTGTAATGACCTTCAGAAGTTTGATGTAAACCTGGGGTCTCTATCTGATACGATGCTACTGGGTACTCCATGAAGGCGCACTATCTCACATATATACAACTGGGCAAAATGGCATTAAAATAATACCTTATTTCACGTATGAAAATTCCATTCGGTGTCACAAGGGCCATATGAGGTCATACATCACATTCTCATATTTAATTACATACATACAACTCATTTGCATCACCAAAATTGGCCCACAACACGTGGAATTCAAAAGGGAACATCAAATTCACTTTATTATTTTCGGCCAAAATCTCAGTTTTTCTATCACAACTTCAGAAATTGATAACTAAATCCAAAAAAATTGAAACCTAACAAACTTTACCATTACAGAAAGCTCTGGATGTCTATCCCATGTTAAAAATAATTTCAGCTCATGAATCATTAAGAGGAGAACGTTTAACATCCAAAAAGTCACTAGGGTCGCTGTTGTCTGGGCTATTGGTTCAAGTTACTGATATGAAGTTTCAAAATTCATAACTAAATCCAAAAAAATGGAAATCCTGCATTCTTGGCCATTTTGGAAAGCTACACATGTCTACGTCATGAAACAAATACGTCTAGTCTATGAAAAATAACAAAGAAAGCGATTGACATGTGAAAAGGGGCAGAGGTTAGGACTGCTACTGGTACTGATACAAGTGTCTGCTATAAATTTTGAAAATTTCCAATTAATTCCACAAAAATCCAATCCATGAAAATTATACCAAGTTAGAAAGCTATGAATGTTAAATTTATGGTTAAAATAGGTTCAGACCATAGAAAGCACGTTTAGCCACTGAAATTCAATGGAACAGTGACTCAGGTCGTGTTGTGCTACTGTTACTGTTATAGAAATTCAAAAATTCATATCTCTTAACTCAGACCTCCAAATGAGGTGCTTCTAGTTGCTACAAGTCACTCTAAATGTATAGTGTCTACCTACAAAATTTAGTAGCCATTGGACTACTTTTGCCCCTCAGATGACACAATTTCACAACTGACCAAATGAACAGTACTGGTGCAAATCCGAAATTCTGATGCCAACTTTGAAAAATCATAGAAAATTCCATAGACCTCCAAATGACCTGATCTTTATCTTTACAAAAAGCTCTAGGCAATATATAAGTGCATGCAAAATTTCAAGTCAAGAAGAGGTCATTTGGTCAGACTTTGCCATAGCTCAAGATTATGGCAATTTGGTTGCAATAAAGGGGCAAATTTGGTTCTAATGGGTCATTCATTGTTCCACACACATTTGAGCAACTTAGAAAGCATAAATATAGCACAATTAAGTCCCTCATAAGGTCTGAATCCTCATACAACTCAAATTCACCATGCCACTTCCATATACGTACATGCATAAATGGGCTCTCAAATGGTCAAAACACACAATTCTATTCATTAAACTCTATTCTTGATACATACACTAACTTTACATAGTTTTACACTTGTTCAAAGTGTCATGGCTCAAAAATAACATATACATATATTCTTTGACATTCTAATACATCAAAACTAGCAAAATGTGCCAAGAGATGGAGATTTAAGCTCCTTGGCCTCCATCCTTTGGATCTTGGACTCCACCTAGATCATATGAGATGAGAGAAAGGAGAGGGTGAGATTCATTGAACCTCAATAGCTCATACACCTATCTAAGCACATTTTCAAGACATACAACATGTCAAAGGCACAAGTATGCAATCAATCAATTCATGAAGCATTCCACTTTCACATTTTTGTGTCCCAAACTCATGTCAAGCATAAGAATGAGCTCTAGGGACTTTTGGTTTGGCCTCACCCCATTTTTAGGACTTTTGGATCAACTCACTCTTGGTTCTCGGGACTTTTGACTTAGCCTCACCCATCCAAGGGACTTTTGGCCTTGTCTCACCCATGCCATGAGACTTTTGGCATTTCCTCACCCATATTAAGGGACTTTTGGCACTACCTCACCCTTGTGAGCCAATTCCACAATTCAAAGACATTTAAGAAAGCATATTGATACCAAAATAACAACATAGCATCAAGTGGCATGTCTCAAACATACAAATATACACACAAGCACACAATGACATATATGCAACAAGAAAAGGTAGAGAGCTACCTTGGGGCAAATTCAAGTATTACTTTGCTTGTTCCTTCCCCTTTTCGGTTCCACAAACACAAGGAGGTGGGGTTGGATTTCTTTGTCCTAGTCACAATAAACAATACTTAATTATACTCTTGGAACAAGTTATAACACCCAACTCACTTTTAAGACTACGCTTTGTTCTAGTTGTCACAATATGGTTCCATTAATGACCTAATGAAGCAACTACCACAAGCAAAATTCTTAGTTCCATTCTCTTACTATATTTAGACCTTTTGACCTCATTTAAGGTCCTTGCAGCCATCACACACTCACTTTCACACACCTAGGTCCATGTTGCTTTATAAGGTTACATTATGGAAGCCATTGCCTGATCTCCCAACCTAAGGCTTCTAAATTTTTCCCAAGGGTTTTTCCTATCTTCTTTTATCATATAAAGTCCCAAATCAAGCTTGGAACTCTTTGAAACATCCCCTAGCTATCTCTAAGGGTTTTGATCGATTTATGCCTACATTAAAGACCTATGGAGTTTGAGATTTTTCCTTGATGGATGGGGCACTTGGGAGGCTCCTTAGGAGTCTTAGAAACTCAAACAAACACTCACATATGATGGGGAAGTCTTAAATCAACCCAAATTTTGAATTATGTTCAAGGACCCTATACTTTTTCAACTTGAAATTCAATGGCTTTTACTTGCTTCCAATGATAGATTCTTAATCCTTGCACTCCAAAACCTCTAATCCCTTCATAAATTGGACAGAAAATAGTCCCTAAGAAGTGGGCTCATGGTGGCCAAATTCGTGCAAGAGGAAGGGGGAGGGAGAAACTACCAAAGAATGAAAGTTTTACCTTGTTTTCTTGCTTCCTTTGGCTTGTTCTTTCACTTGGTTGGCTTACTCCCTCAAGTTTCGAAATTTCCCTCTCTGTTCTGTCCCCAAAACAGCACCAAACTCTCCATTAAAACCATAGAAAGAAAGCTTGGGAGGAGAGGAGCAAGTTTCAAGAAGGAAGGATATGGAATTTCTTAAAGTTTCTTACCTTTTTCTTGAATTTCTTCCTCCAAAATCTTCCTCCTCTTGTGCGCCTAAGAAGCTGGAGTTCTCCTCTGCAATTGGGTAGAAGCAAGTAGGTTTAGAGAGGGGGAGGCAGAACGTGGCATATAAAGAAGAAGAAAGAAGCTTCCTTTAACACTTTAATGTCAATTTTGCCCTTCGTTCTTAGCATTTTCGTTTCTCCTTCGTTTTAGCTCCTTTTTGAGAACCGTCTTTTCCATTATAAAATTTAGATTCCAAATTTAATAAAATGCCTTTGAAATCACTTAAATTGGAGCTAAAACCTTCCCGAACAAATTAGTCAAAATTTAGGTCAACCGACGTCGAAAAGAGTACATCGAAGGGGCTTTACCAGTCCCGGGGCTTCCTATGGTTTTTGAAGCCTCTGAGAACCCCGAGCAACTTAAAAGTTCCATTGAAAAAGCCCTCCTAGGTGTTTTGCCAAAATTACACTTATTTACGAAAATGCCACTGGCCTTTAGGCAAATTTTTGAATTACTCCGGCCCCAATTTCTGGGTAACTCAAGGCTTAAATCCTCATTTTCTATTATTTAACATTTTATCCAAATTTTATTTAGTCTTGAATCACTCATCTTAGCGGACTTACTTTTCAAACTGGCCCGTTTCTGTATTGTTATAACATATCGGGTGTTACACAACGTGAACAAAATCACACACTTTCTAGTCAATCTTTCTCCTTCAAGCTTGGTGGTTTCCATTCCTAGGTTCACTTGGTCCACCTAGACATGTTAGGCAATGGGGAGGAAGAAATAAGATTCTAAGAATCCCAATAGCTCTTCTCTCTTTCAACTATACATAAAGAATACAAATTCAAGTCTAAAAATGTATGCATGGATATCATGGATTACATAATCATTCATGGAACATTTCTTGCATCCAAGAAGTCACATAGAACATACATAGGTTTGCTAAGAAGATAGTTTAGCCTTACCCGCTTCTCTTTGAGATTTTGGACTTGTCTCACCCATTTTTTCAAGGGAATTTTAATTAAGCCTCACTCTTTAAAGACTTTTGGCTTTGTCTCACCTATTTTTTTGGGACTTTTGGCTCATCCTCACCCTAATTAAGAGACTTTTGGCTTCACTACACTCAAGCAACTAAAACGTATTCATAAAATATCATTTAAGTACATAACATAGCAACATGGTACTATGGCATTTAGATACATATTAAAACATCTTTCATAGCTTAAAACATACACCACACATTCAAAGACAAAATAAACACCCATTCATGCATGAGAGAAAGAAGAAAGAACTACCTTGGTCATAATTGCATATTTTTCCTTTTGAAAATGCTTCCTCTCCCTTGGCCACACGCTCACAAGGATGTAAGATTTGATTCCTTTGGCCTAGACACATCATATGGAAGCAATTACACTCTTGGAACAATTTCTAAAGTTACATATTCAGTTTTAAAGCCAGATTGCTTTTATGGCTCATTTATGGTTCCATAATGCACATAATAAAGTAACACGAATAATCCATGATCTTGGCTATATTCTTTCTTTTTATATATGATTCTTGACTCTATTTAGACCTCTTAGAGTCATCACACAATCCATTTGAGGAGTCTAACTACATGTTGCTTCTTTAAGTCATAATATGGAACTTATGGTACCATCTCACTTTCTATATAACATCTAGTTTTATGAAAACGAGAGAAAACGCAAGAAACGTAATGTATGGTTTCTCCATCAATAAACAAAATTCATCGGAGGCAAAAGCAAGTCTCCCAAAATGACTTAGTTAAGGCCTCAAAAAATTTGGGAAGCATTTTAGACTTCTAAAAATGAGAATCCCAGGCTCAGGCGGAAAGAAAAACGGAACTAGAATGAAGAAACAATTTCTTACAAAAGGTTGATGAAACATAAAAGCATTTTCATCATTATGAGCAAATTTTACAATTCTCATAGGAGGGCTTTTTAAATGAAAGTTTTGAGTTCTCCAAGATTCTCAGAGGCTCTGAAAATCATGGGAAGCTCGGGACAGCTAAAGCCCCTTCGGTGGACGTTTTCTAACATCAGTTGATCTGAACTTTGACTAATTTGTTTAGGAAGGTTTTAGCTCTGATTTGAGTAATTCCAAAGGTATTTTATTTAATTAGGAACCTAAATTTTATGATGGAAAAGACAGTTCTCAAAAAATAAGTTAAAATGAGCCTAAACGGAGCAAACAGACGTGTAGAGCCAAAATAGTCATTTTGAAAAATTGTAAAAGAGGCTTCTGAAGTAAAATTACACCTCATCACCTTCTCCAAACTTCCATTTGCAGAAAAATGGGCAGCAATGGTGTGACATTAAGAGGGGAGAGAGAGAAGAAGTTTAAGCTTCCGTTTAGGTAAGTAAATGACCCCATTTCATCCCGCGCCAGTTAAGAAAGTTATTCCTCTCTCTAAAAGCTCTCTAATAGTGGTTTTTTTTTTAAACTTGAGGATTCAGGTCTAACCCAAGCCAAAAAGGAACTCTTTTTAAGAAATCAATTAGTAGAAAATAATCTACGTGAAGAGAGCTCCATTTTAAGGTAAGACTTCACTTGAAACACTCATAAAATCTTGTATTTCTAAGTTATTGAAGCTTAAGTCTAGAGAGAGAAAGTAAAGAGGAGAGTTTTTCTTTATGTATTCTTGATGGAACCAAAGGTTATGGAGTGTGAGGATTAAGAATATATAATTAGAATTGAAAAAGGAGCTTTAGAATGTAAGTTATGGAATTTAGGGATTTGGTTGCATCTAGGCTAAGATAAAGCTTCCTAGTAGTAATTTAAGTTGTTTAAGAGTATATATGAGTTCCTAAGATACCAAGAGAGCCTCCTATATGCTTCTCCCATCAAAGAAATTAAAATAACTCCATTGATACCATATGGAAGCATAGCCTCGACCAAGGAGGTTTCATTACCTAAAGAGTGTTTTAATTCCTTCTAAGCTTAGTTTTGTATCATGTGTGATAAGAGAGTATGAGAGAAAGACTTGAAAAATTTTTAGAAAAACCATAGATAGTAGGATGGCCTTATATGTTTCATAATATGGCTTAAAGAAGCTACACCTAGCTAGGCTCTTAGAATTGATTGTGTGATGACTCCAAGAGATTTAAATGGAGTCAAGAATCATAAATAGATGGAGAGAATGGAGCCAAGATTATGTCTTCCAAAATTTGCTTCATTAAGTGCATTATGGAACCATAAAAGAGTTTTATGAGTAGAATTTAACAAGAGTATAATTAGCTTCCATATAATGTGTCTAGGCTAAGAGAAATGATCTCCACCTTCTTAGGTGTGTGAGGTCAAGGGAGAGGACTCAAGGCTCAAGGAAAAAGTGTGTGAATATAAGCAAGGTAGCTCTCTCCACCTTCTCTCATGTATGATTGCTTGCTTTACTTGTCTTTAAATGTATGTATGTGTATTTCAAGCCATGAGAAATGTTCTAGCATGAGCTCTTACTCCATGGTACCATGATGATGCATTATGTTTTCTAAATTATATTCATGATATTTGCTTTGGTTTGCTTAAGTGTGGTGAGGCTAAGAATCCCTAGCCATGGTAAGGATGAGTTAAGAACCCTTAAGATTGATTGAGACAAAGTAAAGAGTTTACCAAAAGTGAGGTTGACTCCCAAGAGCATAGTTGAGTCCAAAAACCTCTTAAAGAATCGGTGAGGCAAATCCAAAATCTACAAGTAAATAGGTGAGACCAATCCACTTGCTTGGCAAGCCTATGTTTGCTATGTATGACTTTTTCAAA
This sequence comes from Erythrophleum fordii, assembly GCA_032878935.1. Taxonomy (NCBI): domain Eukaryota; kingdom Viridiplantae; phylum Streptophyta; class Magnoliopsida; order Fabales; family Fabaceae; genus Erythrophleum; species Erythrophleum fordii. The sequence continues at coordinate 1,366,525 of JAVQMF010000021.1, forward strand.
TGCTAAGAATGCTTCTTGAATGATTCCACATGTCCATATGCCATACATGCATTTATGAGACTTGTTTTGCATGCTTTATGTATGATTGAATGGGAGATGAGCTATTGAGATTCTTTAAATTTCATCCCCTCCTCTCCAATGATCTAACATGTTATGTGGACCAAGAGACTAAGGGAATGGAAGCCAACTGCATGAGAGATGAGAGCATGGTATCAAAATGGATAGATTTTATTATGTTAAGGCCTTATGGATGGCAATTGATGTAATCCATAGTTGTATATACCTTAGAATGATATGAGCATGTGTAATTATGATAATATGTCATGCATAAATGAGAAATTATGTTATGTGACCATTAGAATGTAAAATGAGTATGTTATGACAAACTTGCTTCTTGAATGGCATTATGCAATTATGTAAAAATGAAAGTGAAATAGCCAAAATGAAATGTATGAGGTTTAGGATCATTTGGGCAGTTCACATGAGTCCTAATTATGCTTTTAGACATACCTAAGATGTGCCAAACCCCAAGAAAATCCATTTGGACATTTTGGTACCTTATATGAAGTCAAAATTGACCATAATGGAACCATATATCACTTTTTGTCCAAATGAGCTCTTCGTGATCTAAAATTTCACATGGAATTAGAGTTTGTTGAGAGATTTTTGGTAAGCTAAATAACAGAATTTTTGGAGGTCTAGAGAATATTTGATGAATTTTTGAAGTTGAAAAATTTTTTAGTTTTGGTCATCTCAATGTTTATACTAATCCGAAAATGAAATCTGTCACACAAGGCCCAATGATGTCCAATTATCACAAAATTTTATATGAAAAAACTAGACATTCCCAGAGACTTGTGTCAACTAGAAGCATCCTATTTAGGTGTCTAGAGGGGGAGATATGAATTTTTAAAGATTCTATCCAGTATCAGGAACTCTAACTGACCTCAGATACTATTTGATTGATTGTCGATGCTTGGACATGCCTGAGCTAGTTTGAAGTTATTTTTACCCTCTATCAAACATCTATAACTTTCCATATTGGTATCATTTACATGGATTAGAGTATTGTGGAATTAATTGGACATTTTTGAAATTTGCTACAGAATTCTATGACAGTACCAGTGGATAGCCTAACCTCTGAATCTTTTTGGATGTCAAACATTTTTTGTGTTGGATTTTATAGTCTTTACATATTTTTAGCATAAAGTAGATCGTGTAGATTTCCATAATAGCCAAGAATGCATGATTTTGATTTTTTTAGAATTATTTATGATTTTTCAAAGTTTGTGATAGAAATGAGGAAAATCTGGCCGAAAATGCAACTATATATTTTATGCTTCCCTTTGGTTTCCATAAGTTGTAGGCCATTTTTGATGATGCAAATGAGTTGTATTCATGTAATTAAATATGAGGATGTGATGCATGAGTCCATATGACCCACGGGACTCTGAAGGAAAATTTTCACACGCGACGCAATGCTAAATAATGCATTATTTTAATGTCATTTTCCTACTCTCTTGTGCAATTCATGATATGAGATATGAAAATAGCATAGATTGAGTTAGGAAATTATGGTGTTACATTTTAGATTTCCTAAAATTTTTTCAAGGCTTCCTCTCATCCTCTCCCATCATATATGATATAAAACTAAGCTTGGAAGAGATTAAAACACTCTCTTTGGTGCTCCTTCCATGCTAGGCCGAGACTATGCTCCAATATAGCACCAATAAATCCAACTCCTCTTGGCTATCCCTAGGTTAGTCGAACTACACATATCCATGAACAAAGAAGAAGAAGCATGGAGACTAGCATTTTACCTTGATTTCCTAACCTTTCTTGGATGCTCTTCTCTTTGCTTGGATTCTTCTCCTCAAAATCAAAATTTTCCCTCTTGGTCTGACCTCAAAATAGACCTAAATACATTAACAAATCCATAGAAAGAAGGAGGAGAGCAAATTTGCTAAAGAGAAGACTAGGAAATTCCATGGAAAACATATATTTCTTACCTTGTTTTTGCTCTTCCTCTTCCCTTCTCTTGTGTGCCACTCTCATTAGGTCTCTATTTTGTTTTAGGGAAGAAATAAAACTAGCTAAATGAGGAAGAGAGTGGGGCAGGACATATATATACGTGGGGAAATAAGATTGTTCTAAAGAAATTCCATTTATGTCCCATAAACTTGGCAACTTTGTTTCTAGTTCATTTTAGCTCTTTTTTAAGAATTGTATTTTTCATCCTTAATCTTATAAAATGCTTTTGGAATCACTCAATTTGGAGTTAAAACCTTCACGAATAAAAAGGTCAAAGTTTGAGTCAATTATCGTTAAAAAACATACACCGAAGAGGTTTTAACTGTCCCAAGGCTTCCTATGATTTTCAGGGCCTCTGAGAACCTTAGAAAACTAAAAATTTTCATTTAAAAAGCCCACTTATGAGTATTCTAAAATTTGCCCAAAATTACAAAAATGTCATTACGTTATGTAACAATTTCGTTAAATTCTGTTTGGTTATTTTAGCTTCTGTTTTAGGGCACCTTTGATCTTTTAATTTTATTACTTAATGTATATATCATTATTCTAGTTTTTCTAGACTTTAACTAATTCATTTTAGAAGACTTACTTTTAAAACGTGTTCATTTTTGTCGTTTTTATGAAAATTGGACATTACAGTTGCTGCTAAGAAACCCCATGACCTCTCTATTATGTTCATGTGCTTCAGTTGATTCCTAACTCAAAACTATATGCCTTTGAGGTCACCAACACACTTTTTAGTTTGCCATCTTCAAGTGCTTTTGAATTATTCACTTTTTAGTAGTAAGAGCATAGACTAGCTTGGTTCCATGATGATACACTTAATAATGAAAATGCCCAACTACTGCAAGACATGGATTTGGGGTAGAGTACCCTCCTTTCTGCCAAAGATTTGCTTTATGGTGTAAAGCTTACCTTTCACCATGACATAGTATTTACTAAGCCGTACAATCCATAGTGTTTTACTCACCAAGTCAACTTGATCTAAGGTATACCTATGCTGTTTGACTCTTTACCTGCCCATTCTAATAGGCCCACTCTTTTTGCTGCTAATATCATAAGGTTAACCACGGATAACTTCTAGAAACTCTATTACTTCAAGTTCTTCTTTTTTGCCTCACAAGTTAGTGAGACCATCAAATTTGTTAACTGGAAGCCTACCATTTTCTATACTATCTTTCTTACCCCATCTCCTAGCTATTTGATAAGGTTGATTGATGATTACTCAAACCAATGCCATGAAAAGAAAGATCCACTAGCAGCTTGTGCTACTAACTCTTCTGTTAAAGGTAATAATTTGGTTATCTTACATTAACAAGATTATAGTGACAACTACTAACTTTTCTCTTGTATTGTGTAAGAAAAACAACTTCCTCTGTGATTAACTTAAAGCTACTAAGAGACTCCCCTAAAGGAATTTTAGCCTGTACCCTAAATAGGCAAACCAAATATTCTATTGCTCTAGTTGCCCATGCTTCTACTGCAACTTCCAAACCTAAAAGGCTATTATATAAACTTGATAGTTCTGCCAAGGTAGATTAGATTTGTGGTAGCAATTATAAAACTTAACTATGCTTTATTGAATAGCTAGCATTTTAGTATTCATTTGTTTATGCATAAGAAAGCTAAATTTCATTTCTCCTTAAAGCCTTTAGTAACTTCTTTAACCAAAACACTACAATTTATTACGAAAATCCCAATGTCACCATCCCCAGTTGTTCAAACTACAACTAGAACTTCTCAAGCTTTATCACCTAACGTAGTTAAGTCTAATGGCAAAATTCCTTAAGCCTTACCAACCAAGGCCTCATTTAATCTAACTCATATCCCTTTAAATGAAATTTTGAATTAGTATTTCAAGACTCCCTTTTTGAGTTCCAAGATTGATGATTCCTCTCCCTTTTCCTTATATAAAGAATTTATTTAGACCCACCTTTCTAAAAATTTCTAGATAACCTAAAAATTATGATTGCCTTAAAGCTTTCTATGATCAAAATTGCCAGATTTGGTAATCCTTCCATAACAGTACCTTTTATTAAGGCAACCTACAATGAAATGGCTCTAACTTTGGATGATATATCTTTCGCTTATAAAGTGAGCAATGAACACAAAGATGTTAGTGCTATAGATTTAAACTAGTTAACTGAGTTGTAGGTTAAAAAGTCCTCCTACCAAGCACAATATGAGGCTCTGGAAAAAGAACAGCAAGTCCACTTGCTAAAGTAGGCTTATGTAGTAACTAAGCTCAAGGAGCTGAATACAAAGCTCAATAAGATTTAGGATAAAATTATCACTCTACAACCTTAGCTAATGAGCACTTCAGCTCAGTTGAAGTCCTACTTTGAATGCTTCTTCAAGCTATATAACTAGTCTATTACTTTGGACTTTGAAATTGAATATCTACTATAGTAAAAGAAAATGTTGGAAAGGGACTTAGAAGTAGGTGGGAAAGGCTTAGCTAAAGTTGATCAATCTTAGAATCATCTTAAAAGCTTGTTAGTTGAGGCTCAAGAAAAGGTCAAGCTAAGTGCCAAAATGACCGCAACTTCTCCCATTCAAGTTGCCATATCTAAAACAACAACTGCTACTACTCCTATTGCCAAAGAAATAATCCTTCTAATAGCCATCCTCCCTCACTCAACCAATGCTTAAGATCAAGCTTACTAGATTTTGTTTTTTCCCCCTTTTATTGGCTACCTATTATGGACTTTTTGTTTGTTTTTTGTTTTTCTTGTCAAAAGTTAAGGTAGCTGGCTTGTATTATGGCTAAAGGACTCATATTTTGCATGCTTTCCCAAATAAAGGGATAACAAGGCTTTAAATATTTTTCATTGATGCTTTTCTTTAACTCCTCTCCTTGTATATTAATTAATCAGTAAGCATTATAAGGAATAACTTGACTTACAATAAAAAAGCCTTCCTAATTTGGCAATCATTTGTCAAATTTAGCACCTTTATTACCAATTAGCAAAATAGTTTTATGAAGCAAGTCTTCTTCAGCAAACTTCTTATACCTGACTCACTTGTTGTACACTTTTACTTCTTTCATCTTATTCCTTCAAATGTTATTGAGGGCCATTAATCAAACCTTGTCCATTGATTCCATTTGCATATAAAGGGATTGATAATACTTATTTAGTTCCAAATTATTTTGATTAACCACCCTAAAGGGTTTTACTATAATTTCTAAAGATAAGATAAAATCTTGGCCAAAGATTAGTCAAAATAGGATAAGACTAGTTGTAGTACATTTAGCATTTCCATTAGCCCAAAGTGTTTTAGATAAAAATTTATGCCACTTTTTAGGCTTGTCCTCCAAGACTTTCTTAATATTATTGATTAGTATTTTGTTAGTAACCTTTAGCCCATTAACTTAAGCACATTATGGAGTTAAGTGGATCATTTTTTTTTTTTTTACCATACTCTTGAGCAAAGGCTATCACTTTATCTTTTGTGAAAACTATATATTGGTCAACTATTATAGTTTAAGAAATACCAAATCTTTGTATGATCTATTATTGAATGAATCAAATCACATTTGCTTGCACAACATTCACTGTTGGCTATACTTTCACCCATTTTGTAAAGTAATTTGCTTATACGATAATGAAGGCATGCCACTTGCACGAAGAAGGATTCATTTTTCTTGTTAGATTGATAGCTTGACCTCTAAACAGCCATGGTTTGATAACAAGATGTAGTTCATTAATTGATAAGCTTCACATCCTTTAATGTAGTTGAAGTAGTTAACTATTATAGTTAGCTAATAATAGCCATGTCTATAAATTAACCATCTTATATTGGACCTTGATCTATGAAATCCATAAACTCCTTCATGAACTTCCCCTATTACTTTCAAAGTTTCCATTTTGCCTAACCATCTTAGCAACAAGCCTATATGCCCTCATTTGTATAACTCATCATTAACTAGAATGTACTTTAAGGTTTTTTGTTTGAGCTTAAAATTTTTTTACTATTGATGAGGAATTTTTTAGATAGCTTATTAAGTTTGTCATCTAGTCTTTAAAAACTGGCTATTGATTAATGGCTGTAATTTCATGTGTTTGAAGAATCTCTTGATCACTTTCAATGTCCATACTTTTGAATCTAAAAGCTTGCAAAGCTAAGTAATTAGACTCTCTATTTTCTCTTCTAAGTACACACATAACTATTGCATTGGCAAACTATTAAAGAAGAGCATTAGTCATTTCATAGTAACATAGTAGATTTGGTTTATTGCATTTGTATTCTTTAGTGAGCTGTTTGATAATCAAACAAGAATCTCTTATCATTTGTATAAATTGAGCTTTCATATGTATTAACATTATAAGCCCAACAACTAAGGCTTCATATTTTGCTTGATTGTTTAAATAGCCTTATTTCAACTGGATCATAAATTTATGAAGCTCCTTAGTTAGGCTAATGATGGTCATCCTTACTCTAGCACTCTTGAGAGTCCTAGATCCATCAAATGCTAATATCCATGGTTTGAGAGTTATATAATTATGAGCTTTTGTTAATAGACTTTTGACCTTAATACATGTATGTTGGCCTAGGAAATCAACAAAAGCATATCCTTGGATAGCCCTTAATGGAACATATTTTAAAGTAAAAGCATTTAACTAAATGACCGACTTCATTAATCTTTCTTTCAAGATAGGCCTATTAAATAAACTTTGCACATTACTAGAACTTCTTTAGTCAAGAGATAATATTCAAGTTTTGTACATGTGTGATACAAAGAAAAATGTAATTTTTCCATTTAAGCATATATAATCTCAACATCACTCAGTAATAGGCTAAGATAATAAATAACTTTTTCAATTCCACCCTTGGCATCATGCGTAAGGAGGTAGCCAATGGATTCTTCAATGGCTAAGATATAAAGATTTAATGGTTTACTAAGCTTTTTCGTGGATTCATTAGGCTTTGCCTAATACGTTCGAAAGTTGTCTACTATTCTTCTTCCCAAATTAATTCATCATCATCTTTCAGCCTTAGTAAAGGTAAAGAAAATTTTAACTTCCCAACTGAGTAGGCAATAAATCTTTTTAGGAAGTTTATTTTATTAATTAAGCTCTATAACTCTCTTATTTTATGGTGGTCTTTCCTCTATAACTACTTTGGCTTTATTCTTGTCTACTTCGATTCCTTGTTGATGTACTAGGAAATAAGGAAGTTCCCAATGGTGACCTCAAATACACATTTAGCTAAATTTATCTTGAAATTATGAAATCTCATCTTAAATGCCCACTCTAAATCAGCCAAATGTTAATCAAAATCTTTAGATTTTACCACCATAATGTCCTTATAGATCTTTATTTTTTTTCCAATTAAATCATGAAAGATAACATTCATTACTTGTTAGTAAATAACTCTTACATTTTTAAGCCAAATAGCATACTAAGCCATTTATAGATACCCATTGCACTAGAGCAACAGAATGTAGTCTTATAAATGTCTTTTTTTGTCTACAAAGATTTAATTATAACTTAAATATTAATCTATAAAAGTAAGAATCTTATGATTAGATGTTGTGTCAATTAACTTATCAGCTATTAGCATAACATATTCATCTTTAAGAGTAGTCAAGTTCAAGTTCTGAAATGCAATGCAAATTTTAACTTGCTCATTCTTCTTTATGGAAAGGACAATGTTTAAGAGCCATTCCACATACCTAGCTATACATATAAACCTTGCCTTTAGCTATCTTTTTATTTCATCCTTGATTGTTAGCAGTAGTTTTGGATTGAATCTTTTAGCTACTTGTGTCACTTAAATTCTTCCTTAATCAACAATTAATGTTCAACCAATTGCCCAGATAACCCAGACATTTCATGGTACTCTCAAGCGAGAAAATCTTTGTACTATTTGATAAGATAAATTAGCCAATTTTGGTCTTACTTAGTCAAAAAACCAAGGGATCTTGAATCTCAAAACTAGGAACTTAACTTTCAATTAGAAGCTCAAACTCTTCTTCTAATAATTATTTGATAAGATAATGATTATGGATTGTCTTTTGCTCCCTGAGTGCATTAGGAGCTTATTATTCAATCTTGTTCTCTGCTATAGGGAGGGCTAGCTAATGTAAGACATCCTTAATTACATCATGTTGCTGATCCATAAGTCCTTTAGGTAAAAGGCTATGGATTAACCCTATCTTTTTGAAATCTAATTTTAAAACCTTAAAATGTGTGGTTGTTTGATTCCAAGGATCCTTCTTCATAATCCTTGGGTAAGCTAATAGTTTCCATATGTAAGGAGTAAAATATAGGTTCTGCCATCTATACATCAAATATAGAAGGATTCTTGTTAACCAACACTACTTAATTTTGTCACTTTCCTTAAATATGAGCTATCGATGTAATTTAAAAGGAATGTAGTGATTGGAATGTATCCAATCGCTTTCTAACAGTATTAAATATGTAGGTCTCGCATCCACAACAAAAACATTCTGCACTAATTGTTTTGTACCTCACTATTATGATAACTACTAATACTCCCATAGTAATTGTTGCTTTTCCTATGAAGTTAGTCATCTTCATATTTATGGTGATCAAATCCATCTTGGTTTTACCCAATTTCTTCAACATACTGGTTGGCATCATGTGGAGCATAGTGCCTTTATCTATAAATGCTCTAGCTATTAGTTTGCCATTATATGAGCTTTAATATATAAAAGCTTTAAATGTTTGGTCATAGCCTTAAATGCTTTTTCAAACTACATTATGGCTAGCATAAATGTTTTATCATCTATGAAAGTTACCTATTCTATTTCTTCTATGAAGGCATCTCTCTTAAAGCCTTTTAGTTACCTTGCATCTACCCAAAATTTACTTAGGATGATGTCAATGACATCAAAGTTTGCTAGAGATGCCTTAGCATCATCTTCATTTAAGAGTCATCTTCTTCCAGAATATCCTTATCATTTGATGATTTAGGGCTAACTAAATGTTAAGGTATATTAATCTTTATTGGTGATTACACTTATTCTTTAATCACATCTCTAGCATCCTCTAGCATCTTAAGCATTTTCCTCAACTTCTAGGTAGACCTCTACCTTTGTCTCTTTCTTTTTTGAGTATGAGTTAAAATAACTACTTAGGATAGTTGTTGTGACTTCTTTTCAAAATATTTATTGAGGAACCATTGCCCTTTTTATATATTAGATTTAGGCTTGACCATCTTCTATGGCTTTAGTTGTTTATCATTATGAATGTTTATCCTCAAGATAGACACTCTCTTTTCAATGTTGAACTCTACTACTTACCTTCTTCCTTCTGAAATTGACTTTTCATCTATCCTTGAAACTTGTAATTTGTCAAACATACTATTATTCTTTTTCCTTATTGGGACTTGGAGTTTGTAAAAAATGCTAGGCTTATAAATAATAGATTTTAGCTGTTTGGGTTGTAAGCTCATTGTTCATCATTATTATTAGGTTATGATGTTATTCCCCTCATTCTCCACTATTTTTTGATAGGCTATTTCTATTTATAGTTTGGTGAATGAGATAGTAAGCCTACTCTTAAACCATGTTAGTAGACATAAATGGGAAAGGATTATTATCAACTACCATCTCAACCATTCCTTTATCAATTAGTTTGAATCACATTCCTAAAAATAATACAATTAATAGTAGCATGACTAAATAAGTAATGCCACTTATAATATTTTCTATTCTTAAACTCCTCAATAGAGGGAATTGTATGTCCATTAGGTAGCTTGATTTATTAGTCTTTGAGCAAATAGTCAAATATTTGATTGGCTTTAAATATATCAAACAAGTACTCCTTCTTGCTTTTTAGTTTTATGACTTCTTTTTCTTTTAAGGGCTTTAAGGCTAAATAAGAATGTAGTTTCCTTTCAAAATTTTGGTTGCTAGAATGTCAGCTAACTATCCTTGCTAACATTCACTAACTCATCCTTGATCATCAGCGTAGTCTATAATAGAAACTATCTATAGATCTCTTCCTCCTCGATTGGCTTTTCATTGCTCTTTTTCTAGAAAGAATTACTCAATTTGAATGGCTTATCATGGCTAGGTGTGTCATGTAATACCATAATTTTTTATCTCCTTCCATGCTATCTTTATACCTCATATCAATCAATACATATGAGAGGCAAGAAAATGGTATTAAAATATTGATTATTTTTGCGTTACGTGCATATACAATTTCTGTTCAGTGTCACGTGAGCTGTGTGAGCTCATAATATACTTTCCTATATTTAATTACATATATACAACTTATTTACACCATAAAATCATGCTCATAACATGGAAACCAAAATGGAACATAGAATATGGAGGTTTATTTTCGGCCAGATTTGGTCACTTTTTTGGCCAAACTTTAAAAAATCATAACTAATTCTAGAAAGATTGAAATCATACATTCTTAGCCATTCTAGAAAGCTAAGGATGTCTAATTCATAATAAAAATATGCCCAAACCATAATCTCTATCACAAGAGGTGTTTGATATCCGAAAAGGTCTAGAGGTCAAACTACCTTCTGATGATGTCATAGATTCTATAGCAAATTTTGAAAATGTCTAATTAATTTCAAAAAAAATCCAATTCATGCAAATGATAGCAATATGGAAATATATGGATGTTAGCTAGAGGAGAAAAATATTTCCAGCCCAGCTCAGGTAGTCCAAATCTCGAAATTCAATAGAACAGTAACTCCGTTCGGGTAAGGGTCTTGATACTAGACAGAATGTTCAAAAATTCATATCTTTCCCTCTAGACCTCCAAATGAGGTGCTTCTAGTTGGCAAAAGTCTTTGGGAATGTATGGTTTCTCTGTATAAAATTTTGTAGCAATTGGACATTATTTTCCCCATGAATGATAGAATTTAATTTCGGACCAGTGTTACAATACCAAAGACCAAAACCAGAAAAATTTCCAACTTCAACAATTCGCCAAATATTCCACAAAGCTCTCAATAAGCTCTAGATTCATGCCAAATTTTAGACCAAGAAGAGATCATTTGGATAAAAAGTGACATAACCTCATGAAATGGTAAACTTTTGCTTCACATGGGTTACCGATTTGCCCAAATGGCTTTCTTAATTGTTTGGCACCTTTTAGGTAAGTTTTAAAGCACAAACATGACTTGTAGAAACTGCCCAAGTGGTTCCAAACCCCATGCATCTTATTTTGGTCTCTCAACATCCATTTATGCACTAAACACACATTTACATAACCTCATTGAATTAACACAACATACATTATACATAGAGTCCATACATCATGTTACACATGCTCAAGGTTTTACACAACCAAAAATAATATGTACAATGCTTCTTGACACTCTATTACAATTTAAACTACAAATTAAATAAAGTGTAGCCATTTAGTATTCTTGGCTTGCATTTCCTTGGCCTTGGATACCACTAGACATTTTAAGCATGAGAGGGAAAGGGGGTGAGATTCTAAGAATCTCAATAGCTCACACACCCATTCACACTACATTCAAGGCATACACACATCAAATATATGAATATGCAAGCATAAAATGTACAATAAATCTCATTTCATGTCACATCAACATGTCAAGACCACTTTCATATTCTAGGGACTTTTGGTTTAGCCTTATCCCATTTTTAGGACTTTTGGATTTGCCTCACTCTTGGCTTAGGGACTTTTGACTTAGCCTCACCCATTTAAGGACTTTTGGCCTTGTCTCACCTATGCCATGAGACTTTTGGCATCTCCTCACCTTCATCAAGGGACTTTTGGTATCACCTCACCCTTATGAGCTCTTTGCACAACCATAGTCATTCAAGAAGACATATTGGTACCAATGCAATTTCAAGACATCAAGTGGCATATTCTCAAATCACAAGAGCATATACAAGTACACAACATATACATATGCACACAAGAATACAAGAGAATGAGGTGAAGAGCTACCTTTTAATTTATGCGAGCATACTTTGCCAATTCCTTTCCTTCCTTGGTCCCACAAGAGCACTTAGGTGGAGTAGGGTTCTCTTGACCTAGACATCACAAACATCACACTATTACACACTTGAAGCAAGCCAAGACACTAAGTTCACTCTTAAACACACACTTGGTTCCATAATTGGCATATTGGTTCCATAAATGGTCCATTGAAGCAACTCATATCATCCAAGTTCTAGGCTTCATTCTCTTGCTCTTTCTAGACTTATTGGACTCATTTAAGGTCCTTGGAGCCATCACATATTCAATTGCACCATTGGAAAACCAAGTTGCTTCATAAGGCACCATTATGGACACCATTATTCCATCTCCCAACCTATGGCTCCTGAATTTTTTCCAATGGTTCCTTCCATCTTCTAACATCATATGGAGTCCCAAACCAAGGCTAGAACAAATTAAAATACTCCCTAACCCTATAAATCATCCTTGGCTAAGACAAGCACGTAATGGAGTTTCTTAGAGTTTCAAAATTTTTCATGATGGGAGAGCCACTTGGGAGGTTTCTAGGGGTCTTAAGAGCTCAAGGAAATATTCAAATAATCAAGGAATTACTCACACAAAATCAGATTTTACAAAACTCTAAGAAAGCCTACACTTTTCTATCTTGATTTTCTTTGATTTTTACTTGAATTTCTTGCCATATTCTTAATCCTTGCACTCTTTTCCCTAAGTTCCTCTCTTGGTTTTACCTAAAATCCATCTACTTCTACCCCCCTTAATTTGGCCAAACACATGTCAAGAAGAAGCAAAGAGGAGAAGCATTTAAACCATGCATTTACCTTGGATTTTAGCTTCCTTTCAAGACTCCTTCTCTTTGTTTCACTTCCCTTCTTGATTTTCAAAAATTCCCCCCTTGTTTTGGACCAAAAAAAGAATTGAATCCCTCAAGAAAACCATAGAAAGAAAGCCAAGAAGGAGAGGAAGAGGATTGGAAGAAGGAAAAGCTTAAAATTCCATGAAATTACCTAGTTTTTCCTTAGTTTTCTTCCCCTTTTGATGCACCTAAGGAGCTACTATTTTTTCTGTAAATTGGGTAGAAGAAGTGGTGCTGAATAAAAGGGAGAAGATGGAAGAAAAGTGTGGAAGTGTTTAGGACATTCTAGAAGCTTTTATTTCCAATTTTGTTTCGGCTTCATTTTAGCTCCTTTTTTAGAATCGTCTTTTTCATCATAAAATTTAGGTTCCCAATTTAATAAAATGCCTTTGGAATCACTCAATTTAGAGCTAAAACCTTACCGAATGAACAGGTTGAAGTTTGGGTCAACTGACATTGAAAAACGTACACCGGAGGGGCTTTACCAGTCCCGGGGCTTCCCATAATTTTTGGGGCCTCTGAGAACCTTGGGCAACTCAAAACTTTCATTTAAAAAGCTCTTCTATGTGGTTTTCCAAAAGTTACACTTATTTACGAAAATACTATTACGTTTCATTAGTTTCTGTCGCAAATTATTTCTCCATCTTAACTCCATTTTTCTTTTTGTCTGAGCCTAGAGTTATCATTTTTAAGAGTCTAGAACTCAACCCAAATTTTTTGGAACATTATCTAGGTCATTTCAAAGGACTTACTTTTATACGACTCATTTCGTCGTTTTACAAAAATTATGTTCGCTACATGTCAAGTCTCAGTATTCTTAGACTATTAGCTTTTCTCTCAGTTGTAGGAGCATGTTACCCACAATTATCATAACATATTCTATTTTTTGGAAATTATACATTGATAAGTGAATATTTTATAATTAAATAGGTGTAGATTTTTAGATATATTGGATTAAATTTGTAAATATTTTATACCTATTTAATCTATTTTATATTTTTTTCCTGAATTTAATTTGTTAGACAAAAATAGAATTTGTATAGAAAATCTACTTATATATTCTTTTTTTTCCATGAAGGAAAAATAATAAATGAAGAAGAAAAAAAAGAGAGAAAGGGATAGCATTTTGTTCACAAGGATAAAGCTAGAGTTTTTAAAAGAATGATGAAAAATAGGAAAATAATAAAAAAAGCTATTATTAATTATTTGTAAATAATGTTAAAGATAAATATAAGAAATAATATTTCATTAGGATTAGTATTAGAAACTAATATTTAAATCACTTTATTTTCTTATTTTTAATTATCTTTATGTTAGAATTAGAATTTAATATTATCTTTTATTACTAGAAGTTGTCTTTCATTAAGATTATAATTTATTATTAGTAGTTATCTTATAAACTCTATATATAGTCCATATGAATAAGGATTATAAATCTTACCATTTATTGAAGAATAAGAAGTATTTTCAGATTCTTAAAAAAAAAAAAAAAGCATCCAATCATTATTTTGAATGCCTTAAGAATTCTCTTCGAGATATTTAGAGCTCATGGAAGCATCTTGAAGCTGAGCACAAGAATTTTTCAAAGTATTAAGGTTGAATCAATTTCTCTTCTCTATTTTTTGTTCTTGTGATTGATTTTTTAGAATTGGGGATTTTAGAACGATGTTATTTGTGAATTCTTCAATTATGTATTTCTAAATTTCTTAATTAGGGATAGGGATGTAGCTCAATTGGGAACTAGTTTCTACTATTTGTTTTGACTTTCTATAGATTTTTATTTATGAATATATTTTCAAATTTTAATTATATCTATTTCTCTCATGTTTAATGTTGATTTTATAATTGACCACTATTAAATCAAATATGTAAGTAATCTTGATGCACTAAAAGGTGAAGAGAGAACCTAGATCTTGAGAAATAGACATAAATATTTAGGCCAGAGATGAGTCTAGAGATTTGTGGTGACTTAAAATTATTACTTCATGATTTAATTAGTTGTTTAGGTATCGTGGAAAAGAATTCAACTCTAATTAAATACGGACTAATAATTTCAGAAAATATTAGAATACTTTAGAAATACTTGTCACTATAGTTACTTAAGAGTCAATCTGACAAGTAGAAACTAATAACCTATAGAGTAAATCCTGAACCCCCACACTTCTAGTGATTGTGTTCTTCTCATAATTAATTCTCGCTTGCTTTTATTTTTATAGTTTCTGCAGACTCTTATTAATTAATTTATTTTATCTCATTTTCTCAACTATTAATTATTTGGATTAGTAAAAGTGCAACCTCCATGTGGGTTCAACCCCAGAATACTCTAGGAATTTTTTACTACATTGATCTCGTACACTTGCAAGAGTAATTAAGTTTTGGCACTATTACCGAGGAGGTTACAAATTTACTAATTCTTTAATTTTTTGTAATGCAATTACAAAGTTTTTGTGACTTAAATTTGACTTCTATTAATTTAGAAATTGAATGGTTTTGCAAGAAAAATAAAACTCAAAGAAGAAGAGAGATGGTTGACGATGAAAATAATCGAAATAATGATGTTACGTTGTTGTTGCAGGGCCACATATTACATTTCAAGATATTCAATGACCCTTCATCACTTTTAATCTGTCATGCATTTAACCAAGCTCTGCTGTGCATAATTATGAATTCAAAAATATTTATTTAAATGTGCTACCTACTTTCAATGGACATCGAACTGAAGATGCCTTGAATTTTATATGGGAGTTTTATGCAATAATTGATAGACTGCCATTGAATGGCCTATTAAATGATGACTTAAAGCTGTGTTGCTTTCCATACTATCTAAAGGGAGAAGCTTATCAATGGCTTCTACATTTGCCAGAGGCTTCTATAAGATCTTGGACTAAGATGTACGAGTAATTTATGCTGAAATATTACTCTCCTCATAAGGCTTCAGAATTAAAGGACAAGAACTGCTTTTTCACCTAACAAAATGATGAATTGTTTCATGAAGAAAGGGGGTGTTATAATCTCCTCATAAGCCAATGTCCTCATCACCAATTCCCACATATACTTTTAGTGGATTCTTTCTATGATAGGCTCAATTCTGAATACCAATCAAAAGTTGATAATGCAACCCATAGTGATCCAAGTAACATGACTGCTGAAGAAAGGGAGGAGATTTATACAATGTTAGAAGCAAATTCAAGGCAAAACGAGGTTTCAGGAAAGAAGGTGATGGCTAACGAAGTCACTACATCTGATGTCTTTCACAAACTATAGGATTTAAAAAAGAGTTTAAATTTATTATTGAAAAATTTTAATTCTATTAATTCCCTTTCTTCTTCTGCTACTAATAATTCTCTTCATGCAAGTTATGATAGTGACTATGTGGAGGAGGCTACTTATATGGGAGCTGGAGCTGATAAAGTTAATCCTAAGAATGACCCATACTCTAGCACATACAAACCGGGTGGAGGAAATATCCAAATTTCTCTTTGAAAAATTCTGCCCCTCAGAAGCCACAAGTACTACTAGGCTTCTAACAATAAAGAAACACAATTGAGGATCATACAACAAAGTTGAAAGAGGTTTTGGCTTAAATGGCAAATCACTAAGTAAACAGCATGAAAAGTATGAATCAAGAGATTGACCAACTCAAATAAATAGTTGCTTCAACTCAAGCTTCTATAAAGAATATAAAATGCAAATGGGCAATCTTATGAAAAATATCGAAGCTCAAATAAGCAATTTGGCTAACTTATTCACTGAAAAGAGTCAAAATAAGTTTCCAAGAAATACTGAAGTAAACCTAAGGGAAGGAGTCATGGTAGTCACCCTACAAAATGGTAAAGAACTTCAAGAAGTTGATAATGGGCTAAAAAGATATCTAAAAATGCAAGTGAATAGAAAATTGATGAAGATGAGGAGATAGTTAAGGTACCTAGAGCTAATATTGTGACTTAGAATGGCCTTTCTCTTTCTGAAGTCAAAGCTTATGTACCTCCCATTCCATATCCCAAATGTCTTTAAAAGAAAGATCCAGATTTAAGCTTCTAAAGATTTCTTGAGATGTTCAAGAAAATTCAAATCAATATTCCTTTTATAGAGGTGTTAGCAAAAATGTCTGCTTATGCCAAATACATCAAGGAGATGGTTTCAAATAAGAAGAGGTTAGAAGAATATACCACAATAAAACTTACAGAGGAGTGCAGTGCAATTTTATAGAAAAAGCTGCCACCTAAATTGAAAGATCTGAGGAGTTTCACTATTCCTTGTGATATTGGTTCTAATATTACTGAAAATTGTTTATGTGATTTAGGTGCCAATGTTAACTTAATGCCTTATTCTTTATGTAGGAAACTTAGGATGACAAATATCAAGCCAATCAATGTGACTCTCTAACTCGCAAATAGATCACTCAAATATCCACAGGGTGTAGTAGAAGATGCCATAGTTAAAGTTGATAAACTTTATATTCCTACAGATTTTATTATTTTAAACATTGAGGATAATTGGAATGTCTCTCTAATGTTAGAAAGGCCATTTTTATTAATTAATGGAGCCTTAATTAATATAGCTATAAGGAAATTAATTTTTAGAGTTGGTAATGAAAGGAAGGTGTTTCCAATATATAAGGCTGCTAAATTTTCCTTTTTTGATAAAATTGTTTTTAAGCTTGATATTATTGATACATTTTAACAAGTACTCATATAGTGACCGCCTTAAGGCATGTATTACACTAAGCTTGACTAAAACAGAATAGGGTGGGGATGATTTTATAAAAACAATAATAAGTTTAGAAGCTTTTAAAATTGAAAATAAACACTATAGAAAGCAATATGAGAATTTAGGACTAGGCAATTTATTGCTCCTACCTTCCCCAAACTCACCATCCTCTGTTCAATTAAAACTTCTTTCCTCCCATTTAAAATATGTATTTTTAGGTGATTCTAACACTTTTCCTGTTATAGTTTCTTCTACTTTAAATTTTGAACCAGAAGATAAGTTGTTAAGGGTCCTAAGGGAGTTTAGGCTAACCATTGGATAGTCTATTACTGATATAAAGGGCATCAGTCCCTCTATTTACATGCATAGGATCCTTATGGAGGAAAATTATACACCCAAAGTGCAACCACAAAGAAGACTCAACCCCCACATGAAGAAAGTAGTAAGAGCAAAAATCTTAAAATTGATTAATTCAGGTATTATTTATCCTATCTCTGATAATCCTTGGGTAAGTCCTGTGCAAGAGATTCCAAAGAAAAGAGGTACAACTATGTTGAAAAATGATAAGAATGAGCTCATCCCCACTCGAGTGGTCACTGAGTGGTGCGTATGTATAGATTATAGAAAATTAAATGAAGCAATGTGCAAAGACCACTTCCCTCTTCAATTTATGGATAGTATGTTGGAAAGGATAGTGGGGCACACTTACTATTGTTTTCTAAATGGTTACTCTGAGTATTTTGAAATACCAATAGCACTAGAGAACTAAGAGAAAATAACTTTTACTTGCTCCTATAACACATTTGCTTACCGTATGATGCCCTTTGGGCTCTATAATGATCCTACTACTTTCTAAATATGTATGATGGCTATATTCTCTGATATGGTAGAAGATATAATTGAAATTTTTATAGATGATTTCTCTATATTTGGTGATACTTTTGATTTATGTTTGACTAATCTTTCCAAAGTATTACAGAGATATCAAAAGACAAACCTTGTGCTTAATTGAGAAAAATAACATTTTATGGTGACTGAAGGTATAGTCTTAAGCCATTAAGTTTCTGAAAAGGGAATGGAGGTGGATAAGGCAAATGTTGAAATTATTGAAAATATGTCTCCACCCATCTCAATGAGAGGTATAAGGAGCTTCCTAGGTCATACAAGTTTCTATAGGAGATTCATTAAAGATTTTGCTAAAAATGCTAAACCTCTTACTAATCTTTTAGTGTGGGATACGCCTTTTTATTTTTTTATGAAACTTGTTTGAATACATTTAATAAATTAAAATCTACTTTAATTTCTGCCCCCATAGTTGTTCTTCCTAATTGGAGTCTCCCCTTCAAATTCATGTGTGATGCTAGTGATTTTGCTATAGGGGTTATTTTAGGACAAAGAAAGAATAAGAGCTTATATGTCATATATTATGCTAGTAGGGTTTTAGATGCAGCACAACTTAATTATTCTACCATCGAAAAACAATTTTTAGTTGTGGCTTTTGTATTTGAAAATTTTAGATCCTATCTTTCGTACTCTAAAGTGATTGTTTATACTTATCACCAAGCTTTAAAATATTCAATGAGTAAAAAATATGTTAAAGCTAGGTTAATTAGATGGGTACTTCTTTTACAAGAATTTGATGTTGAAATTAGAGATAAAAATGGTGTAAAAATCTAGTTGCAGATCATATCTCTCAACTTGAGCATCTACCCTAAAATAATATTCTTATAAATGAAGAGTTCCTAGATGAGAAACTTTGGAAGGTTAAATCCTTACCTGCTCCTTGATTTGCAAATTTTGTTAATTATATTGTTGCAAACATAGTCCATGATAGCATGAATTCTCATCAGTAGAAGAGGTTCCTAGCAAAAGCAAGACACTACCTTTAGGATGAGTCATTCCTCTTTAAAAGGTGTATCGATGGGAATATACGGAGATGTGTACCAAATGAGAAAAAGGTCCTAATTCTTAAAGGATGCCATTCCTCACCTTATGGAGGCCACCATGGGCCTGATAAGATGGCAGTCAAAGTGCTTCAAAGTGAGTTCTATTGGCCCACACTATTCAAGGATGCGAGGGCTTTTTGGATAACTTGTGACAAATGCCAACAAACATGTTCTATTGGTAAGAGATATGAGATGCCCTAACAAGGTATATTAGAAATTGAACCCTTTGATGTTTGGGGCCTAGACTTCAAAGGCCTTTTCCTCCCTCATATGGTAATCTTTATATACTTGTTGTTGTTGATTATGTTACCAAATAGGTAGAGGTTGTGGCATTACCAAATAATAAAGCGTCTAGTATGGTCAAGTTTATTAAGCATATTTTCTCTAGATTTGGCATTCCTAATGCGATCAAATGTGATAATGGGATACATTTTAGGAACTATCAGCTCAAGTCCTTGTTGAGCAAGTATGGTGTCAACTTAGAGTTAGCACTACATATCATCCATAAACTAGTAGTCAAGTTGAAGTCTCTAATAGGAAGTTGAAAGGCATATTAGAAAAGATTGTAAGTGCATCTAGGAAAGACTAGTCTATGAAATTGAATGATACATTGTAGGCATATAGGACTGCATATAGAATACCCTTACGGATGTCCCCTTACAGGCTAGTATATGGTAAGTCATGTCATCTTCCTATAGAGAATGAGGATCGAGTATATTGGGATTTGTGTGCTTTGAATTATGATTTGAAAGTTGAAAGTGAAAAACATCTTCTCCAACTTAATGAGTTGTATGAAACTAGAAGAGAGTCTTTTGAGAATGCTCGTATATATGAGGAAAGAACTAATGCTTAACATGACCAAAGAATTTTCAAGAAAGAGTTTAAAATTAGGTAAAAAGTTTTACTATTTAACTCTCACTTGAAGCTATTCCAAGGTAAGCTGAAATCAAGGTGGTGTGGACCTTTTGAAGTTACAAATATGAAGCCATATGGAACCATTAAAGTTTAAGCTAATGACAAGAGGACATTTGTAGTCCATGGACAACGCTTAAAGTTATATTATAAGGGAGTCCATGTTGATACATTTAAGTCCATCTCTTTTAAGGAAGTCTAAACCCACCACTACAGATGTGTCTAACTACAAAAATTAAATTTAGCACTTATTGGGAGGCAACCTAATAGTTTTCTTTTTTACTTGTTATTTTTCATTTTTATTTTTACGGTCTATTATCTAAAAAAAAAAGTCACTAACACCTCTCCCAAGATTTGTTGCAAGAGGGTAGTGCATTATTAAATGGACTCAAGGAAAGACTCCAAATCTTAATTACAAAAATTAATTAAGGGAGTACTAGTTCCTTTCTCTTTTTATTTCCTTTTGTAACATTGAGGGTAATGTTGGATTTTAAGTGTGGGGGGTGATATAGTGAGAGGTTCTATCGCACAACCCTCAAAATAAAACTAGGTTGAACTAAATATGTAGCTAGTGGCACAACCTAGGTCATCTCTCTTGGAGTTGGAGTTCAATATTTAATTAGGTTTTCTATGTGTTAAAGGATCCTAAAACTATCTAAATTAAGGGGAGTTTTTGATCTAATTGAACCAACTAGAATTAGAATTGAATAAAAATGACTAACTACCTAATTGGATGAATTAATGGGTGATAATAGGCTTGTGATTAACTTTAGAATCGTCCCTTGGTATTCACTATCCTTATCCTAATCCAATTATGATTAATTCTGGTTTAAGAGTCCTTAATTATGTTCATTGGCAAGGGATCTTGAATTACCACTCAAGATTCAAGAAACTAATAACTTAATGATAATTGAGACCTCAACTCCCATTAAATTACTAATTCTTGTGATTAAGATCTATGAATAATTGAATTGAATGATTAATTGATCAATTAGCCTCTAAATTAACACTCTAGGAGATTTAATTATCCAATTAAACTCCAATAGATCCTCAAATTAGACAATTAAACACTTAATCTCTCACATGCATTTCATCAAACACCTTGACTGCATACATGAATAGAGGAAATTGAAAAATTCAGTACTAATTCAATCAAATAATCTGTCAAACAATATCCTAATTAGTATCTAACGAGCCACTGATTATAATTACACAAATTCCTAATCAAATACAACTTAACCAAGCTTGTACAAAAAAAAAAGTGTAGGAAATTAAGGAAATCTTAGCCAAAACTCTGAGTTCTTCTCCATGAATTCAAGCTTGCACCAGGGGCCTTCCTCCTAGCTAGCCTCAAGGTGGATTAGAGCTTCATTGGAGAATGGATAAAGGTGAGAATAGAGGAGATGGCATGGTGGATGGCTGCTGGACGAAAGGGTGGAATAACGATGGGGTCGTGAATGACATGATGGATGAATTCCTTCGGAATATGCATTCTGGATGATTCAAATATGCTCTTATTCACGTGCCCCATTAATCATTCATGTGCTCAGCCCCCCATTCCAATTGTCTAAAGCTTGCATGTGATTATATGTATGAGATGGGCCCCACTTCATTTTATTTTATTATATTCCATATAAAAACTCGAGCTGCATAGCTTCTGCATGCACATAGCTTCTTCTTCTTTTCAAAGCATCAAAACCCGTGGCTTATTCTTCGTAAATGAATCACGTGGCTACTCCATTTCATTTTCTTCTATTTCTGCTCACTAACTCATAGCTCTTCATGTTTTATTTGCTTTGTTCTACTGGCTCGAAGCTTCTTCCAGCTACTGGTCTCGTGTTTCTTCCACGTGAGCTCAAGTTATTCCACGTCTTCATCTGCTTCTCTTCCACATTAGCTTTGCATATTTTTGGAGCCTTCATCATGTAAATCCCACACTCTTCCAGCTCATTTTCCACATTGTTCTTCAGCTCATTTTCCCGTCGTGGTTTCATTACGCCAACTCCCAGCTCAGTGTCTTCTTCTTGATGTTCTCCACGACTCAAGCTGCCTTTGTTTGTTTTTTTTCTTGAACCCATTGCTTCTTTCTTTAACACAGGTGCTGCCTTAATGCTCTACTTCTTTTCTATGTAAGCCTTTCATGGTTTAATGTCTCATATGTTCTGGACGTGGAATGAGTGAGTTGGTGCTTCATCGTGTGAGTGATATCTGCACCATAGGAATGTTTGATGTGATGAGGCTGCAACGTGAGGGTATAGCTCTACTTATGCTCTGTTTTCTAGCTCCAGCCTTCCTTAAAACCCTTTTTATCATGTGCTTCAACCCACAGCTCTTTCTTCCTCTTAAACTTGTGTTACTCTTCCTCTGTTCAGCCACATCTCTTCCCACATGCTTCTTTCCTCATATTTCTCCTCTTAAGCTTCTCCTTCCAACATAGAACCCATGGAACCATCAACTCAAGCCTCCAAAATCACGTTCATATGAGTGTGCTTCTCTCTTGTGACCTTCAGCTGGCTGCTTACACGTAAGCACGTGGAGAGAATGCTTGTGTGTGTGTCTTCCACGTGAGAACAAGGGAGCTGGAGTTTGCTTCTTCTTTTGCTCATAAGTTTCTTCTTCTTTCAACCCGTAAAACCTTCAAAGCATGTAGCCTTTGTATGATTCATTTCTCTTCACTCTTTACACAAGTTGCCTTAAGTGTTTAGTCCTTCATTTCAGAATTTCATGGTACTTGAAGCTCATCCCTTCTCCAAATCAATTTACCATTCATGCTTTAATTGCCTATTGAAATTCTGCACATAAAAATCAGAAAAATTAAGTAGGAAAAAATTCACAAAATTAATCAAAAGAAAAATTATGCAATAAAATTCAAGAATTTTGTAAATAAATTCCTTGAATGTAGAAATGACTATTAAAATAAAATCTTATATAATTGAACCCCTAAAGCCATATTTCATTATTAAAATGCCTAAGTTTAGGAGAATAAAATAGATAGAAATATGTATTTATCAAATTCCCCCACACTTAAACCTTTGCACTCCTGGGCAAAGCTCAAAATCCAAGATAAAAGAATGAATTGAAACATCCGGCTAGTAGAATGGCAAGTGGAAAATGAAAATAGGAAAGGGAAAGTAAAAATCACAAATTAGAGACCAATCATAACTTTCCATCACTTTAACAATCAAAGTTAACTTCACTTGCATTAAGAAATAAGCTCCATGGCAATTCCATTTGAAAAGAATGAAATGAGATGCATAGCCTCTCACATAGGTTAGTGTTTACTCTCAACTCTCAAGGGTTTAGGTAATGTGTTTCACTAAAACTTCACCTATCAAAGTTTACTACTATAAGCTTGTCAAGCTTCTAAATATCCACCACCCATGCCAAATGCAATGCACAAATCAATTAGGAATTTATTCAGGGTTGTAATGGGACTACGAATGAAATGAATGGATAACAAGTGTGACACCTTAATCTCCTTTCACTACCTAGCCTCCCCATAGGCTCGGTTCCATATGATTTCCAAAGAGTCACTACTCTCCCGTGGCATTTACATGCTATGAACCGGGGTTTCATATACTCATCTTTTACCCCGTGGGTCCTGTGAACCCATCTCAAGCATCCTCAACTCCAACTCCATATAGATGACTCATACATAGCATAAAACAAACCATAGGCCACGGGTATAGAGCCGAAAACTATAAAATTTACATTTTCTCACTTGGGCCCAAAAGTCATATTTTGGCTCTAACTTTGGAAAATCATAATTAATTGTAGAAAAATGGGAATGCAGCAAACTTTAGCTTTCTAGAAAACTCTAAGTGTCAACTTTACACTGAAAATCATTCCCAACCACAAACACATCGTTTGGACCATGTTTGACATCGAAAATGGGAGGAAGGTCCAGCTGTCACTGTTTCTAGTGCAGCTTGCTGTCATGATTTTCGGAAATTCATAACTAAATCCACAAAAATCCAATCTGGGCACATTATACCAATTCGGAAAGATAAGGATGTCTACTAGAGGAAAAAAATAAGTCCAGATCAGTTTAGTAGCTCCTGAACCCCGAAAACCGATGGAACAGTGATGGGGGTCAGATAAGCTCACTGATGCTGATACAGAACTTCAGTCGGTTCAATCTCTCTCTACAGACCTCCGATTTGGGTGATTCCAGTCCCCACGAGTCACTTTCGTTTTCTAGTTTGTGTGTATAAAATTTCACCTCATTTGGAATCCATTTGGTCTAAAATTGCCACAGATTTCATTTCTGCCCTATGAAACAGTAACATGACCAAATCAACAATTTTTCCCAAATTCAACAATTCACCAAATATTCTCTCGTCCTCCGAATATTTCCCTCTTCAGCTTCACAAGAAGCTTTCTACAAACTCTAGAGACATGCCAAATTTCATGGCAAACAGAGCTCATCCGGTCATACTTTGACGGAGCTCACAAAAATACCGGTTTTGGCACCCCATAGGTCCAAAACGGGTCCAAATAGCCTCTCTCACATTCTCACTCCATATGGACAAGTTCAAAAGCATAAAACTAGTATATCTAACATGTCCATATGCTCTAAATCATCATACATTCAAATCTCACTATGCTATGGCCAAATTTACACAATATCATTCATGCATCAAAGGGGTAAAAACCCACATTTCCATTACTTTGGCTACTAACATAGTCTATACATCATCCTTTCATATTTCTACATGTGTTACAAACTTTACATCTCAAAAATAGTGGGCACATTTTCATTTGGCACCACTTTACATCATATTTACATCACAATATAAAAAAAAGTAATATCTCTAACTATGCATGCTCCTAGGCACCTTGGTGTGTGCTCGGATCTCCTTGAGCTCCACCTAGCATATTAGTTGGGAGGGGAAAAGGGGTGAGATTCGGAGAATCTCAGTAGCTCATACACTCAATCCAGCAAGCAATCAAGGCATTTAACAAGTCAAAGCATGTGAATAAGCACTTAGCCATTCTCAATCAACCAACACACAATGTACATACTATGGAATCACAACAATGCCAAAAATGAGCTCCAGGGACTTTTGGTCTAGCCTCACCCGAGTTTAAGGGACTTTTGGATTGCCTCACCCGAGTTTAAGGACTTTTGACTTGGCCTCACTCATTGGAGACTTTTGGCCTTGTCTCACCTATCTCAAGGGACTTTCGGCTTCACCTCACCCATCTCATGGGACTTTCGGCACTACCTCACCCGAGCAATCTCACATTTCAACATACAAGTATATTGGCATTCAATGCATCAAAGCAATAACATATGGCATATTCCATACAACAAGCATATACATATACAATGACTATCATACCCAAGAAAGCAACAAGAAAGAGTAAAAGAGAGAGCTACCTTTGGAGCCAAAGCCTTCACTAGCTTTTCCGTTCAATTTCCCCTCTCCCTCCTTAAGTTCACAATCACACCTTGATGGAGGTGTTTCTCTTGAGCCTAGACACACAAAAGCATGCAATTACTCTCTTACCCTATAATCCTTCAGATCAAATTCTCCTATATACCATAACCTAGAGTTCTCTCTCTCTAGAATGCCATTAAGCCATTAACCCCTTTCTCTCTCTCAAGCTCCCATGGTAGTGGAAAACCACATTTTCAAAGAAAACACAATGATTCAAAAGCATTTTCCACTTTCCCTCTTCTGACCCATACCCAGAAATCGTCCATTTTTGCAAACAAAATCGTAGGAAAAGAGGGCAAAGGGAGGGGATCAGAAATCTGAAGAGAAATGGGAGAAGTGACCTTACCTTTCCCTTAATCTTCCTCCTTCTCTTGATCTCTCACACTCTCCTCGCCTCTTTTCTCTCTTTGGGTCGAAGCTTAGGGCAGATATGAGAGAAGAAATGAGTTTGGGCGTTTAATGAAGTCTGATTCTCGCTATTTACTCTCTTCCGGACCGACTCTCGCTACGGCGAAAACTAACCTTCGCTATAGCGAGCTCGTGAAATCTGGCTTCGCTACGGCGAGGTGTAACCTTCGCTACGGCGAGCTCGTGCCAGTTCCCTTCGCTATGGTGAGATTTACCACTCGCTATGGTGAAATCGCGTCAGTTCCAGACTTCACTCTCGCTATGGCGCCGCTACAGCGGGCAACTCCCTGGTTTTAGTATGGGCTGCTGCTAGCACTCGCTATAGCTAGAATCGCCTTCGCTATTGCAAACTAGCTCTCTCGCTGTGGCGAGACCGTTTCTCGCTGTTGCGAGAGGACTTGGCAGATTCTGGATTCTGAAAATTTCCAGATTTCATTTCCTTTCTTTTCCCTTTTCTTTTCTTTTTCCCGGGTCATTACAACAAGGAAAGACAAACAAATGGATACCTTAGAACCTTCAGAATAATCAATGAACATTTAGGATAACGAAGAATATGTTTCTAGGCCTTATTTTCAACTATTGTAAGCAACTATAAATTCAATTCAAAAGACTTCTTTCTTTTGATTATCAATGACTTTTCCCTTTTTTTTTAACTTTTCTTTTGCTCTTTTATCTCTTCTTTCCTTTGCCTTTGTACATTCTACTCAATCTTGAATAACAATGGCCTAAATGGATGCAAAGCACAGATTCACCTATCTTATTTAGATGTAATGCTTCTTAAAATTCTTAAGGCATCTTAAAACAAGGTGGGAAACAAATTTCTTCTTTCTTTTTTTTCATGGCTATGGGCTCAATAAGAAAATGAAAACAAGTCCAAAGTGGCTAGACAATGGATAAAATGTATGTAGGTTGGCTTTTTGGCTAACTAGCTATGATAGAAGTGAATGTCTTATCACTTTCATGCATGCAAATATAAATGTGATCTCAACAAAGAATTAAGACAAGTTCTAGAGTAAAAGAAATGATAGGTAAATCACACTATAATTGAATAATTAAAGCTCAAATCCTCACCAGCTAATGGCTATCAAATAATTCATTGAAATCAAATTCATTACCACTTCACTTGAATCAAAACACAAGATTCATTGCTTCTCATGTCTAAGTGAATCTAAGGTATAATCATCTCAACTTGCAACTTTCATAGAAAAATTGAAAAGAATCACGGTATTTTTCAAAATTTTTCTAAAAAATTTTCAAAATTTTTTTTTAAATAAGGAAAAGATGGATGGAATGAAATGACTCTTCCCCTATACTTAAATGTTGCATTGTCCTCAATATCAACATACAATCCAGTAAATAGATAAACAGCGCAATATAAAGAGTATGAAAGGAGAGTATACAACTGGATGAACTTGAGTCAAAGATTCCAATGGTAATCTCAAGGTTAGCTTAGATTCCTATGTATCTAGTTAGCAACCATTTATTACCTATAAAATAGAAACAGAATGAACTGTAATGTAGAAAAGACAAAGAAAACTACATCCTAAACTAAAGAGAACTCTGTTAGAGACGAACTAATAATAAGTATCAAAAATCAAAATCAAAACTACTTTATTCCTTCTTAAATGAAAAAATTTAAGTCTCACTACTTTAAAACATTTTGATTGATCATTCAGTGATAACTCATGGACTTTCTCAACCATCAGTAGTTTAGGAAAGTCATTTTTAGCAAATTTAGGAGTAAGAAAAGAAGAAAAATCAAATTTAGGAAATTTAAAACTAAAGAAAGAAAATTTAAAATCAAATTTAAAAACACTAGACTCTATACTCTCTAAATATCTATCAAAGCAATAAAATCTACTAAACTCTCATCAGTAAGAGTCATTGCATCCACAGAAGAATTTAATTTCAACTTCTCACAGTCTTTTGAGTTTAAGGTGTCTGATAGTTGCTTCTCCTCAATTGGGAGAGTCTGTGGCTTGCTGGGAATTAGCTCAACAACATCAGGAATCTGTTCAGGACTCTCAACAGAAAAACAACATTTTCCCTGACCAAAGAGACATCAGTAAGCTCACAAGATTCTAAACAATGATCAACAACAAAGTCTAGTCTCTCACTAGTATCAATAACAGCACAAGGATCAATAGAATTTTCAATATCAACACTATCTTTATGTATGTTCTCATCAATACCAGTATGATCAGAAGAATCAATCTTATCAATAATTTCAGTACAAACATAAGACTCTTTAGATTTAGTAGACTTGTCAAACTCTAGAAACTTATTAATTTCAACACACACGGGACCTGGGTGCATATCATCACATAAGCATTTCAAATTAGAGTCTGATTCATCAATAACAAGTTGTTCAACAATTTCACTATCTAAATTTTCATCACATGCTACATTCACTGCTTTATCAGCCATATCATCACAGGCTAGTGAGGAATCATGATGATCAGTATATGTGAGGAACTCCTCAGTCTCAATGAAAGAATTAATCTATGAGCATCTATCACATATAGTGGATCCAGCACACACACAATTAAGAGATGCATCCAAATCAACTATATCACATGATTCAGATGATATGTTGTCCTTAAATTCAGAAGGTGCATTATCAACAGACTTATCAACCAATCCTAGACTAGGAATAGAATGATCTTCACATTTTAAGTCACCCCCACACTTATCTACTACCCTAGGCTCAATAGATTCATCAATTGGTTTAGAATTGAATTCATCACTATGGTCACAGCTAGGTGTAGAAATTCCAAGTGCATCAGTACACAAGGATTCATAAATATCACAAGAAGTATCAGTTTTGCTTAATGCATTACCACAATCAACCATATCAGGAGATTCAACAATAATTTCTTCGTCAACAACATTATATGCATCAGGAGTCACAGTGCTATCATCTATTCTAGAATCAATTCCAACAAATTGCAAAGTATTAGAAGATGGAAGGATATTATCTAGTGAATAGGATTCTTCCTTCTCTATGCATTCCCTTTTAATTTGCTCATCAGTCAATTTAATAGCACTTGAAGTCGATTGATTCATTTGAAATCCTGAATCCTTCATGAGGTTATCCATCATTTGTTGGTTTCGGAGTTGCAACCATTCAGTTCCTTGTTGGATCATTTGCTGCAATTGTTGGTTTTGAATAATACAGGCTTCCATTAGCTGTATCATCCTCTCTTCCGAACTCGGTTCCCTCTGGACCTCTTGTTGCATGTATCCCTCATGATAATTGTAAGGATGATATTCTAGCTCTTGCATATGGTAATCATGGAATGGCTCATAATAATGGTGGTAATTTAGGTGTACTTCATATGGATTGTGGTATGGTTGGTAGCTGGGGTGAACTTCACAGGAATGATGGTGTGGTTGGTAGCATGGTAGTTGGACTTGTTGATATTGTTGTGCTTGTCGTTCTTGTCTTTGTCTTTCAAGAAAGCCTTGAAGCATTGACATGGCATCATCTAACTTCCAAGAAATCCTATGCTTTGCACAAGAATCATAAACACCTTGATTAGAATAATAAGAATCCATTTTAGATAAAGAATATGAGAAGCATAATCAGCACAAAACAAATCAATGACAAACTCTACTAAAATTAACTCAAAATCAAGAAAATAAAAATTCAATGAAGCTAAGACTTATCAACAATCAAAACACTCCAAAACAGAGGTTAATCATACAAAATAAATTCAGAAAAAATAAATTAATTAAATCTAGAAAAATTGAAAAATTTCTAAAAAAATTCGAGAAAATAAGAAAAAATTAGAAAAAGTGCCTTAAACATTGGAATTTGGCCAAAAAATGGTGCACCTAATAGTTTTCCTATTACTTTTGCTCAAAACACCCAAAAACCTTGGAAAACAAAGTATGAGAATTTTCTGGGCACTTCAAACAAAAATTCCAGCAAGTAGTCTCTTCATTCAAGCAACCAAAATGATCTAAATCCAAGTTTAAAATAGAACAAAAACTAAGCTAAAACAGAACCAAAATAGAGCAAAAATAGAACTAAAATACTTAGAAAACTTCCTTAAACAATTGAGAATCCAAATCCTCGGCAACGACGCCAAATTTTGAGAGGTTCTGTCGCACAACCCTCAAAATAAAACTAGTTGAACTAAATATGTAGCTAGTGGCACAACCTAGGTCATCTCCCTTGGAGTTGGAGTTCAATATTTAATTAGGTTTTCTATGTGTTAAAGGATCCTAAAACTATCTAAATTAAGGGGAGTTTTTGATCTAATTGAACCAACTAGAATTAAAATTGAATTAAAATGACTAACTACCTAATTGGATGAATTAATGGGTGATAATGGGCTTGTGACTAGCTTTAGAATCGTCCCTTGGTATTCACTATCCTTATCCTAATCCAATTATGATTAATTCTGGTTTAAGAGTCCTTAATTATGTTCATTGGCAAGGGATCTTGAATTACCACTCAAGATTCAAGAAACTAACAACTTAATGATAATTGAGACCTCAACTCCCATTAAATTACTAATTCTTGTGATTAAGATCTATGAACAATTGAATTGAATGATTAATTGATCAATTAGCCTCTGAATTAACACTCTAGGAGATTTAATTATCCAATTAAACTCCAATAGATCCTCAAATTAGACAATTAAACACTTAATCTCTCACATGCATTTCATCAAACACCTTGACTGCATACATGAATAAATAGAGGAAATTGAAAAATTCAGTACTAATTCAATCAAATAATCTGTCAAACAATATCCTAATTAGTGTCTAACGAGCCACTAATTATAATTACACAAATTCCTAATCAAATACAACTTAACCAAGCTTGTACAAAAAAAAAAGTGTAGGAAATTAAGGAAATCTTAGCCAAAACTCTGAGTTCTTCTCCATGAATTCAAGCTTGCACCAGGGGCCTTCCTCCTAGCTAGCCTCAAGGTGGATTAGAGCTTCATTGGAGAATGGATAGAGGTGAGAATAGAGGAGATGGCATGGTGGATGGCTGCTGGACGAAGGGGTGGAATAACGATGGGGTCGTGAATGACATGATGGATGAATTCCTTCGGAATATGCATTCTGGATGATTCAAATATGCTCTTATTCACGTGCCCCATTAATCATTCACGTGCTCAGCCCCCCCATTCGAATTGTCTAAAGCTTGCATGTGATTATATGTATGAGATGGGCCCCACTTCATTTTATTTTATTATATTCCATATAAAAACTCGAGCTGCATAGCTTCTGCATGCACATAGCTTCTTCTTCTTTTCAAAGCATCAAAACCCGTGGCTTATTCTTTGTAAATGAATCACGTGGCTACTCCATTTCATTTTCTTCTATTTCTGCTCACTAACTCGTAGCTCTTCATGTTCTATTTTCTTTGTTCTGCTGGCTCGAAGCTTCTTCCAGCTACTGGTCTCGTGTTTCTTCCATGTGAGCTCAAGTTATTCCACGTCTTCATCTGCTTCTCTTCCACATTAGCTTTGCATGTGTTTGGAGCCTTCATCACGTAAATCCCATACTCTTCCAGCTCATTTTCCACATTGTTCTTCAGCTCATTTTCCTGTCATGGTTTCATTGAGCCAGCTTCCAGCTCAGTGTCTTCTTTTTAATGTTCTCCACGACTCGAGCTGCCTCTGTTTGTTTTTTTTCTTGAACCCATTGCTTCTTTCTTTAACACAAGTGTTGCCTTAATGCTCCACATCTTTTCCACGTAAGCCTCTCATGGTTTAGTGTCTCATACGTTCTGGACGTGGAATGAGTGAGTTAGTGCTTCATCGTGTGAGTGATATCTGCATAGTAGGAATGTTTGACATGATGAGACTGTAACGTGAGGGTATGGCTCTACTTATGGTCTGTTTTTCCAGCTCTATCCTTCCTTAAAACCCTTTTTATCATGTGCTTCAGCCCACAGCTCTTTCTTCCTCTTAAACTCGTGTTACTCTTCCTCTGTTCAGCCACATCTCTTCCTACATGCTTCTTTCCTCATATTTCTCCTCTTAAGCTTCTCTTTCCAACATAGAACTCGTGGAACCATTAACTCAAGCCTCCAAAATCATGTTCATATGAGTGTGCTTCTCTCTTGTGACTTCAGCTGGCTACCTACGTGTAAGCACGTGGAGAGAATGCTTGTGTGTGTGTCTTCCATGTGAGAACAAGGGAGCTGGAGTTTGCTTCTTCTTTTACTCATAAGTTTCTTCTTCTTTCAACCCATAAAACCTTCAAAGCATGTAGCCTTTGTATGATTCATTTTTCTTCACTCTTCACATGAGCTGCCTTAAGTGTTTAGTCCTTCATTTTAGAATTCCATGGTGCTTAAAGCTCATCCCTTCTCCAAATCAATTTACCATTCAAGCTTTAATTTCTTATTGAAATTCTGCACACAAAAATCAGAAAAATTAAGTAGGAAAAAATTCACAAAATTAATCAAAAGAAAATTATGCAATAAAATTCAAGAATTTTGTAAATAAATTCCTTGAGTGCAGAAATGACTATTAAAATAAAATCTTATATAATTGAACCCCTAAAGCCATATTTCATTATTAAAATGCCTAAGTTTAGGAGAATAAAATAGATAGAAATATTTGTTTATCATATAGCAAATAAAGCTTTGTCCCTCATAACTTGTATTAATTAGAGGTTATTTTATATATTCCTTCCATTAAGTAGATGATAACTATCACTCTTATAACACTTATTTTTATTTAGTAGGTAAGGTAGTTTACTCATAAATCAAGTAGCAAAAATTTTGGGCTAATACTAAGAATCATAATTGAACTGTTAACCATAATTTACTAAGTTATAGGTGGATGGTTATAATGTTTAATTTTGAATTCATTTCCTTTTCAATTAATTGTTGTTAGAACCTCATTAGAAAGGCGATGTTAATTAAAAAAAATAAAAACAAACCTGACTAGAGCAAGGTAAAGAAAGGAAAATGTATACATACTCAAAATTTTAACTCCAATGACTCAAAATTGTGCTTAGTAACCGAGGGCCTTTGTTAGAATTAAAATTTAATATTATCTTTTATTATTAAAAGTTATCATTCATTAGGATTAGGATTTGTTATTAGTAATCTTATGGACTCTATATATAATTCATGGGAATTAGGATTATGGACCTTACTATTTATTGAAGAATAAGAAGTATTTTCAGATTCTTAAAAAAGAGGGAGGTATCCAATCACTATTATGAGTACCTCAAGAATTCTATTCGAGATATTTAGAGCCTATGGAAGCATCTTGAAGCTGAGCGTAAGAATTTTTTGGAGTATTAAGGCTTAATCATTTTCTCTTCTGTATTTTTTTTTTCTTTTGATTGATTTTTTAGGCTTGAAAATTTTAAAACAATGTTATTTGTAAATTCTTCAATTATGTGTTTCTAAATTTTCTAGTTGGGGAAAGGGATGTAGCGCAATTGGAAACTAGTTTCTATTATTTGTTTTGACTCTATATGGATTTTTATTTATGAATATATTTTCAAGTTTCAATTATATCTATTTCTCTCATGTTTAATGTTGATTTTATGATTGGCCATCATTAAATCAAATATATGGATGATCTTGATGCACTGGGAAGTGAAGAGAGAACCTAGATATAGAGAAATAAACACAAATATTTAGGTCAGGGATGAGTCTAAAGATTTGTAGAGACTTAAAACTATTACTTCATGATTTAATTAGTTGTTTGGGTATCATGGGAAAGAATTCAACTTTAATTAAATATGGACTAGTAATTTGAGAAAATATTAGGATACTTTAAAAATAGGAAAAATTACAATGAATGACCCATATCATTAAATATTTATAATGAAGGACCTTAAAAATCAAAATTATTTTCAAGAACTATCATTACTATCAAGTTTTAAGAGATTTTACTACTAATTTTAGGAGAATTTACCACTATTTTTAGGGGATTTACTACTGAGTATAGGAAACTTTCCTATACCCAGTAGTAAATCTCTTAAAACTGGTAGTAAAATTCCTTAAAGCTTGATGGTAATGATGATTATTATTGGTAATTAAATTTTTTAAGGTTTTTCATTGTAAATATTTGATAATATGGGTCATTCATTGTAATTTTTCCTTTAAAAAATTGTCACTATAATTACTTAAAAGTCAATCAGATAAGTAGAAACTAATAGCCTAAAGGGTAAATCCTAAACCCCAACACTTCTAGTGATTGTGTTCTTCTCATAATTAATTCTTGCTTGCTTTTATTTTTATAATTTCTACATACTCTCATCAATTAATTTATTTTATCTCATTTTCTCAACTATTAATTATTTGGATTAGTAAAAGCACAACCTCTGTGTAAGTTCAACCCAGAATACTTTAGGAATTGTTTACTACACTGATTTTATACACTTATGGGAGTAATCACACATGACATCTTGTTCTTAGCTTTTTGAATCTTTATAGGAAGTTAGCTATAAGCTCATCTATCATCTGTTTCAAATTCATGAAATCAACTATAGTAACCTCTAATTATGGCTTGTAAAACTTATCATGGAAAAATTTTTCCATATCTACCCAATTATGCATAAAGTTAGACGACAAATATGAATACAAGGTGAAAGCAGTTTCAGTTAATGATAAAGGATGCAACTAAAACTTATAATTCTCTTTTTGATTTGCCTTACCACATTGGATAATTAACCAGCCTATATGTTTTATAATAGACTTACCATCCTCACCTGAGAAAAGGGTAAAACTAAGAGTTTTAAAACCTTTTGACAAGGCATCATTCTATCTACTCAATCAAGATATGGTTTCCTATACATAGTGTAACGTCCAGTATGTTGTAAAAACACATAAATAGGCCGGTTTGAAAAGCAAGTCCCCTGAAATGAGTAATTCAAGATCAAATAAAATTTTGATAAAATGTTAAATAATAGAAAATGAGGATTTGAGCTTTGAGTTACCTAGAAATTGGAGCCAAAATAATTCAAAAAATTTGCCGAAAGGCTAGTGGCATTTTCGTAAATAAGTGTACTTTTGGAAAAACACCTAAGAGGGCTTTTTAAATGGAAATTTTAAGTTGTCCAGGGTTCTCAGAGGCATCAAAAATCATGGGAAGCCCTAGGACCGATAAAGCCCATTCGATGTATTCTTTTCGACATCGATTGACCCAAACTTTGATCGGTTCGTTCGAGAAGGTTTTAGCTCCAATTTAAATAATTCCAAAGGTATTTTATTAAATTGGGAATCTAAATGATATGATAGAAAAGACAGTTCTTAAAAAGGAGCTAAAACAAATCTAAACTGGAAATGCCATTATGGAAGGGCAAAAATAGAAATAAATTGCACAAAGAAGCTTCTAAATGCCCCTTTTAACTCCACATTCTGCCCCCTCTCTAAACCGACTTTCTTCCACCCAAATCTCAGAAAAGGATCTGCTATCTTAGGCGCACAAAGAGAGAGAATTTTGGAGGAAGAAAAGGCTAAGAAAAAGGTATAGAATCCATGAATTTTCTTAGTTCTTCCTTAAGCAAAGTTGTTCTCCTCCTTCCTTCTTTTCCTCCTATAGTTTTATTATTATATTTGGTGCTATTTTGGGGGCAAAACAAAGAGAAAAAATTTGTGTTTAGAGTAAGGCAACCAAGGAAAATGAAAAGCAACCAAGAAAGAGCAAGAAAACAAAGTAAAACTTTCATTTTTTGGTAGCTTCTTCCTCCCCCTTCCTCTTGCATGATTTGGCCACCATGAGCCTAATTCTTAGGGATTGTTTTCTGTCCAAAAGCCATTGAATCTCAAGTTGAAATCAAATTGAAGCTAAAACCTTCTCGAACGAACCGGTCAAAGTTTAGGTTAACCGACATTGAAAAGAGTACATCGGAGGGGATTTACCGGTCCCAGGGCTTCCCATGATTTTTAGGGCCTTTGAGAACCCTGGGCAACTCAAAATTTCCATTTAAAAAGCCCTTCTAGGTGTTTTTCCAAAATTACATTTATTTATGAAAATACCAATGGCCTTTCAGCAAATTTTTTGAATTACTTTAGCCCCAGTTTCTCGGCAACTCAAAGCTCAAATCCTCATTTTCTATTATTTAACATTTTATCCAAATTTTATTTGGCCTTGAATCACTCATCTCAGGGGACTTGCTTTTCAAACCGACCCATTTCTGTATTTTTACAACATACCGGGCATTCCATTTTCCACCCCCCTTAAAATAAATTTCTTCCTCGAAATGTAAATATGTACTTCAGGGAAATAGCTCTGGATATTTTCATTTCATGTCATCCTCTAGTTCCCAGGTTGCCTCTTCAGACGTCTGGCCCTTCCAGACCACTTTTACCAGAAGGATGCTCTTGTTTCTCAGTTGTTTCAATTTGGCATCCACAATCCTCTATGGTCTCACTACATAGGAAAGATTTTTCTACAATTGAATATGCTCATATTCTATGACACGTGAGGGGTCTGGTAAGTACTTCTTCACTTAGGAGACATGAAAGACATCATGGATTTGGGCTAGGTTTGGAAGTAGGGCTATTCGATAGGCCACAGGTCCGATTTTCTCAAGAATTTCAAATGGACCAATATACCTAGGACTGAGCTTCTTTACCCTCATAGATCGACCTACCCCAGTCACTAAAGACATTTAGATGAATACGTGGTCTCCAATCTTAAACTCTAACGGCCTTCTTCTCTGATCAGTATAACTTTTTTGCCTACTCTGAGCCGTAAGGAGTTTCTTTCTGATCAATTCTATTTGCTGGGTAGTCTGGTCCACTAACTTAGGTCCTAGCAAACTCCTCTTCCTTAGCTCAACCCAACATAATGGAGATCTACACTTTCTCCTATAAAGAGCCTCGTAAGAGGCCATCTGAATATTGAAATGATAACTGTTATTGTATACAAATTCAGCTAATGGCAGATATGTACCCTAGTTACCCCTCATCTCTAATACACATGCCCTCAGCATGTCCTCTAAGGTCTGGATGGTCCTCTCAGTCTGACCATCTGTCTGGAGGTGGTAAGTAGTACTAAACTGTAACCTGGTCCCTAAGGCATGCTGTAATGACCTCCAGAAGTTCAATGTAAACCTGAGGTCTTTATCTGATACGATGCTACTGAGTACTCTGTGAAGTCACACTATCTCACATATTCCCAAGATGTTTAGTGTGCCAGAAGGTTAAGGTAGAACATCAGAGACCCGCTGGGTTGCTGCAACCCCTAGATATCCCCCAGTGAAAATAGGATAACATAACTATGGATTTCGTTATGGGGTTACCCAGGACATAGTTTAAAATCTAGGTTGATTCAAGACTTCCCCATCATATGTAAGTGTTTGTTTGAGTTTCTAAGACTCCTAAGGAGCCTCCCAAGTGCCCCATCCATTAAGGAAAAATCTCAAACTCCATGAGTCTTTAATGGAAACATAAATCGATCAAGACCCTTAGAGATAGCTAGGAAATGTTTTAAATAGTTCCAAGCTTGATTTGGGACTTTATATGATAAAAAAAGATAAGAGAAACCCTTGGGAAAAATTTAGAAGCCTTAGGTTGGGAGATGAGGCAATGGCTTCCATAATGTAATCTTATGAAGCAACATGGACCTAGGTTTGTGAAAGTGAGTGTGTGATGGTTTCAAGGACCTTAAATGAGGTCAAGAGGTCTAAATATGACAAGAGAATGGAACCAAGAATTTTACTTGTGGTAGTTGCTTCATTAAGTCATTAATGGAACCATATTGTAACACATAGAACAAAGTGTAGTCTTAAGAGCGAGTTGGATGTTATAACTTGTTCCAAGAGTATAATTCAGTGTTATTTATTATGAATAGGCCAAAGAAATCTAACCCCACCTCCTTGTGTTTGTGGAACCGAAAAGGAGAAGGAACAAGCAAAGTAAGGGTTAAATTTGCACCAAGGTAGCTCTCCACCTTTTCTTGTTGTATTTTCTTGTTGCATATATGTCATTGTGTGCTTGTGTGTATATTTATATGTTTGGGACATGCCACTTGATGCTATGTTGCTATTTTGGTACCAATATGCTTTCTTGAATGTCTTTGAATTATGGAAATGACTCACAAAGGTAAGGTAGTGCCAAAAGTCCCTTAATGTAGGTGAAGAGATGTCAAAAGTCTCATGACATGGGTGAGACAAGGCCAAAAGTCCCTTGGATGGGTGAGGCTAAGTCAAAAGTCCCAAGAACCAAGAGTGAGACAATCCAAAAGTCTTAGAAATGGGGTGAGGCCAAACCAAAAGTCCCTAGAACTCATTCTTATGCTTGACATGAGTTTATGACACAAAAATGTGAAAGTGGAATGCTTCATGAATTGATTGCTAGCATACTTGTGCCTTTGACATATTTTATGCCTTGAAAATGTACTTGGATAGGTGTATGAGCTATTGAGGTTCAATGAATCTCATCCCCTCCTTTCTCTCATCTCATATGATCTAGGTAGAGTCCAAGATCTAAAGGATGGAGGCCAAGGAGCTTAAATCTCTATCTCTTGGCACATTTTGCTAGTTTTGATGTACTAGAATGTCAAAGAATATATGTAAATGTTATTTTTGAACCATGACACTTTGAACAAGTGTAAAACTATGTAAAGTTAGTGTATGTATCAAGAATAGAGTTTAATGAATAGAATTGTGTATTTTGACCACTTGGGAGCCCACTTATGCATGTATGTATATGGAAGTGGCATGGTGAATTTGAGTTGTATGAGGATTCAAACCTTATGAGGGACTTATTTGTGCTATATCTATGCTTCCTAAGTTGCTCAAATGTGTGTGAAACAATGAATGGCTCATTTGAACTAAATTTGCCCCTTTATTGGAACCAAATTACCATAATTTTGAGCTATGGCAAAGTCTAACCAAATGAGCTCTTCTTGACTTGAAATTTTCATGCACTTAGATCTTGCCTAGAGCTTTTTTTCAACCTAAAGATCAGGTCATTTGGTGGTCTGTGGAATTTTCTATGATTTTTCAAATTTAGCATCAAAATTTCGGATTTGCACCAGTGCTGTTCATTTGGTCAGTTGTGAAATTGTGTCATTCGAGAAGAAAAAATGGTCCAATATCTACGAAATTTTATAAACAGAAACTAGGCATTCACAGTGACTTGTAGCAACTAGAAGCACCTCATTTGGAGCTTTGAGCGAAGAGAGATGAGTTTTTGAATTTCTGGAACAGCAATAGTAGTGCAGCACGACCTGAGTCATTGTTCCATTGAATTTCAGTAGTTAACATGCTTTCTCTGGTCTGAGCCTATTTTTACTATAAATGTAACATTCATATATTTCCAAATTAGTATCATTTGTATGGATTGGAGGTTTTTGGAATTAATTGGACATTTTCAAAGTTTATAGCAAACACTTGCATCAGTACCAGTAGCTGTCCAAACCTTTGCCCCTTTTCGTGTGTCAAACGCTTTCTATGTTATGTTTCATAGCCTACACATATTTTTTTCATAAAGTATACATGTGTAGCTTTTCATAATGGCCAAGAATGTATGATTTCAAGTTTTCTAGATTTAGTTATAAATTTTGAAACTTTATATCAGTAATCTAAACCAGTAGCCTAGACAGCAGCGATCCCAGTGGATTTTAGGATGTCAAAAATTCTCCCCTTAATGATTCATGAGCTGAACTTATTTTTTTCATGTGGTAGACATCTAGAGCTTTCTGTAATGATAAAGTTTGTTGGGTTTCAATTTTTGTGGATTTAGTTATGAATTTTCGAAGTTATGACAAAAAAATTGAAATTCTAGCCTAAAATAATAGAGTGAATTTGATATTCCCTTTTGAATTCTATGAGTTGTGGGCCAACTTTGGTGATGCAAATAAATTGTATGTATGTAATTAAATATGAGAATATAATGTATGAGCTCATATGGTCCTCATGACACTAAATGGAATTTTTATACGCGACGCAACACGAAATAAGACATTATTTTAATGTCATTTTTCCATTCCTTTTTATGCTATTCATCATGTAAGACTTAGAAATGATAAGAAGCAAGCTAGAAAAATATGATGTTATACATAGGCCTATTTAGAGGCATTAATTACATGCTGAAATGTCTTTTTATTGCCTTATCAATTATATTAGGGTCAATTAGTTTATTCACAGTAGGTCTAGGTTCAATAATCACCAATTGGTTACTGCTCAATAACTGTATTGAAATTGGATCAATTTGTCTTAACAGTACAAAAGGAACTTAATCAACAAATGACTAATTTATTGTTATGGCATATGTGGATATGCAAGTTAGTTAGATATAGGATGTAGAACTGAATTTCATAGCTCCTTCCTAGCTAATTCTCCAATTATCCTATACATAGTCCCTCATAATGGATGAATTAGATTTGCCTAATGAAAGACTAGTTGCTTTAGGGTTGTTAGGTAGACCTTTTATTAACTGTTTAAGGTGGAAATATTGTTGCTCTCTAGCAAAACCTTCTAATCCATGAGTTTGAACTACCCTATAATGGGTGGTAGGATAGATTGTAATGCTTTGCACATTTACTTATGGGATAGTACTAATAGTCATAGGATTAGGCAAACATAAGATAAATCAAGATTACCTGACATGTTTGGTGGTCTTTTAGCCATATGGACTTACATATACTATAAAACAAGCTATAATATTAACTTATTTAGTTTTTGCCCCTAAGATTAATCAGATGTGTGATCATAGGGGTAGTCAGAACTAGATTCAGCTACTGAATAGATTGACAAACATTAAAGGATGAAGTAAAATGTTCCCTGGTTTGGATCTATCTTTGCTCTTGTCCATGAACATTGTACACCTCATTATGGACATTGGCTTGACAATCTTAACAAGTTGATGAAACATTTGATACATGAGATCATTAATCCCTCTATCAATATGTTGAAGGATGAAAGATGTTTTCATCATCATAGGTTGACCTAGTTTAGCTATTGCTGCCATGTTTGGAGTCGCCAGTCATAAAATTAATGGTGGTGTTGTCATAACAAGTTGTCCCACAACTACTAGCATTGTATTTGGCCAAGATGGTTGGCCTAAATATAATACCTTAACCTTTTTAGATCTTAAACAATGGTCACATAGGCTATCTCAATATATTTCATGCATATTAGAAGAGATTTGTAAGGAAACATATACTTTAAGCATAAACAATTACATAATTGGGAGACCATATTCATGATTCATGGCTTTAGGGACCATTTAAACTCTTCCATATCATTTGATATCTATTCAAGTCATAAACATCATTATTTATCTCATGCATCACGAATTTGGAAACCATGCACCAAAATATGGAAGTTGCTCCTGGGTTGGCATGTCTAAATTTTCTTATATAAAATTTAAAATTCATAACTAATTCTAAAAAAATTAAAATCATGCATATGATAGGTTTATAGAAAGCTAGATGTTAACTAATGACTAAAAATAATTCCAAACCAATACAATGGCATTTAACTCATGAAATCTGATAGAATAGTACCAAAGTCGAGCTGCATTACTCGTACTATTATGCAACTTTAAAAATTTGGTTCTCCCTCCACAGAGCTCCAAATGCGGTGATCTTGATGGTTATGGAAAGCTTATGGTGTCTAATTTATGCTTGTAAAACTTCATAAGCATTGTGACACAGAGAAGCAAACTGACCATATGAACAGTGCATATACAATTTCTGTATAATTTAGCCAACTTTAAAAAATTATAATAAATTCTCTAAAACTCCAAATTGAGTAATCTTTAGCTCTGTAAAAAGATATAGATGAGACCTACTTGTTGGCCAAATTTCATGAAAAAATTCATTTATTTGGTCATATTTTGGTTTAGCATGCATAATGGTCACTTTTGAAGTCCAGATTGGTATCTTAAGGCACTAAAAAACTTTCTTCTCATCCCATAACCACTTGGACACATCCAAAAGCATATTTACAACATATAAAAGCATGTCAAATGATCCAAATCATCATGGAGCTCATTCTCACCTTGCCACTTGCATTCATACACATGGACATAAAAGCAAATTAGTAACAAAAACTTATATTCTCATTCATTTGGCTTTCACATTGATAAATACATCATATTTACATACATTTGGACATGTTTAATGGTTTACATCTTATATGCATCTCATGTTTATAATTCTTGACATCAATATACTATAAAATTGTCTATTATTCTACTTCTTTGTCAAAGTACCATGCTTCAAAACCTTTAGCCTTCATTCTTTGGTCTACTTAGCCCACCTAAACATAATTAGGCATATGGAGGGGAAGAGTGAGATTCAAAGAATCTCAATAGCTCTTTACCCTTTCAAACATACATAATGGATGCAAATTCAAGTCAAAGAATACATGCATGGCATGTAGGAACGTCCGATACATGGTAAAAACACCGGAACAGGCTAGTTTGAAAAGCAAGTCCCTTGAGATGAGTAATTCAAGGCCAAATAAAATTTGAATAAAATTTTAAATAATAGAAAATGAGAATTTGTACTTTGAGTTACTCAAAAACCAAAGCCGGAGTGATTCAAAAACATTATTGAAAGGCCAGTGGTATTTTTGTAAATAAGTATAATTTTGGAAAAACACACAAGAGGGCTTTTTAAATAAAAATTTTGAGTTACCCAAGGTTCTCAGAGGCCCCAAAAACCATGGGAAGCCCCAAGACCGATAAAACCCCTCCGATGTACTTTTTTCAATGTCAGTTGACCCAAACTTTAACCAGTTCATTCAGGAAAGTTTTAGCTCTGATTTGAGTGATTTCAAAAGTATTTTATTAAATTAAGAACCTAAATTTTATAATAGAGAAGACGGTTCTAAAAAAGGAGCTAAAATGAAGTCAAATAAAAAATATCATTACGAAAGGGCAAAATTGAAAACAATTGTAAAAAGAAGCTTCTTAATTCTTTTTTAAAGCCCACATCCTCCCTCTCCTTCCTTAGGCCAACTTTCTTCTACTCAATTTCAGAGAAAAAAATGCAGCTCCTTAGGCGCATAAGGGGAAGGGAATTTTAGAAAAAGAAAAGTCAAGAAAGGTAGGAAAAACTTAAGAAATTCATGCTTCTCCTTCTTCTACTTCTCCTCCCCTCTTTCTATGTTTTCTCTCCATGGCTTATTTAAGTATATTGGTTCTGTTTTTGGTTCAGAACTTAGAAGGGAAGTTTGAATTACTTGGAAAGAAGAGAAACAAGGAGAAAAAACTTTGAAACCAAGTTAGAATCTAAGGTAATTTCCCATTCTTGGTGCTTCTTCTTTGTTGCTCTCCCTTGTGTCATTTTCGACCCTAAATAGACCCAAGAGAGGGGGAGGGTTTTTGTTCAAGAATCATTGAGAATTTGTTGAATTAGGCTATAGGAACTTAGAATATGCCAAGAGATTTCAAGAAAAACTAATGAAATGCATGAAGGAAAAGTATAGAGTTCTTAAATGCAACTTAAAAACTAATTTAATGTATAAGTTTTCTTGCATATGTAAGTGTTCCATTAAGCTCCTAAGACACTTAGAGACCTCCCTAAGTGGCTCTCCCATCAAAGAAAAATCAAGAACTTTAAGAACTCCCTTTAGTGTACTTGTCTCGACCTAGGCTAGTCCATATAGCTAGAGAGTGTTTTAATTTATTCTAGCCTTGGTTTGGGACTCCATATGGTGTTAGAAGATGAGAGAAACTAT
The DNA here is from genome assembly GCA_032878935.1 of Erythrophleum fordii. Lineage (NCBI taxonomy): Eukaryota > Viridiplantae > Streptophyta > Magnoliopsida > Fabales > Fabaceae > Erythrophleum > Erythrophleum fordii. Next base: position 1,410,392 of record JAVQMF010000021.1, read on the forward strand.
TGGAACAAAATTAAGAGCCATGTATTGGGAAACGGAACAAAGGTGTCCATAATAGTGCCTTGTGAAGCAACTTGTATGTAAGCTTGTGAAATTAAATGTTTGAGGGCTCCAAGGACTTTATATAAGTCCAAGAGGCCTAGAAATGGAAAGAGATGGGAACCTAGAACTTGAAATATGAGAGTTTCCTTATTAGGCTAATTATAAAACCATAATTCCAAGTATGAAACTAAGTGTGAGTTTAAGCTTTAGTTTAATGTCTTGGCCTAGTATGTGATTGTGTGTTCCTTGTGATGTCTAGGCCAAGAGAACATTCAATCACCTAAGTGCTCTTATGAAATCAAATAGGGGAAGGAACTAGCAAAGTAAAGCTTGTATTGATTGAAAGGTAGCTCTCCATCTTGTTCTTCATACATTCTTATGTGTATATATATGTCATTGTGTTTGCATATGCTCTTGTGATTTGGTAACATGCCACATGATCTCTTGAAATTGCATTGGTACTAAATGTATATTCTTGAATGGCTTTGAATGTGAGATTGGCCTATATGGGTGAGGTAATGCCAAAAGTTCCTTAAAGTGAGTCTCAAGACATGGGTGAGACTAGGCAAAAAGTCCCTTGGATGAGTGAGGCTAAGTCAAAAGTCCCTAGGCCAAGAGTGAGGTAACACCAAAAGTCCTAGAAATGGGGTGAGGCAAAACTAAAAGTCCCAAGACCATTAGAATGATTTTAATGTGTGAATGTGACATGAAATTGTAGTTTTGTACACTTTATGTTTTTATAATTGTGCTATTGGTGTATGTATGCCTTGAATGTATGTGAATAGATGTGTGTGAGCTATTGAGATTCTTAGAATCTCACTCCCTTTCCCTTTTCCATCTTGAAATGTTTAGGTAACTCCTAAGATACAAGAAAGGCAAGCCAAGAGCTTTAAATAGCTATACTTAGAGGATTTTTTTTTTGTTTTCTTTGTATCTAAATACCAAAGTGGTCTTGTATATATTATGTTGGTAATGTAAGACCTTAGGCAATGGTAAGATGATGTATGGATGCCATGTAAACCCTATATAGCATCAAATCAATGTAAATGTGGATTTTGACCATTGAATGGCATGTATGTTTTAGTGTATTTTTGGATGTGGAATGGCTAAAATGAACTGTAAGAAGTTTGGGACCACTTGGACAGCTTACACAAGTTATAATTGTGCTTTTAAACTTGCCTAAGAGGTGTCAAACTCAAGGGGAAATCATTTGGACTAAAGTGACTCTTGATAAGAAGCAAACATGACCATTTCATGTGGCTATGTCACTTTTTGTTCAACTGAGCTCTTCTTGGTTTGAAATTTGTCATGAATCTAGAGCTTGTTGAGAGAATTTTTTAAAGCTAAAGTGGGTAATTTTTGAAGGTCTAAAAAATAATTAATGAATTTTTTAAGTTAAAAAATTTTTCTGATATGGTCACTATTACTATTCCAATAGTCTGAAAATAAATTTATGTCAAACAAGGGGCAAACGATGTCCAATTAACATGAAATTTTATAAAAAAAAAAACTATACCTTCCTAGTGACTTGTGACAATTGGAATCACCCCATTTGGATGTCTAAAAGGGGAGATACGAATTTTCAAATTTTCTATCTAGTACCAGTTGTCCAATCATACCTGTGTCACTATTTGATTAGTTTTTATGATCTGAACGAACCTAGAATTGTTTGGAATTATTTTTTTCCTTTAGATAACATTTATAACTTTCTAGATTGGTATCATTTGTATGGATTGGATATTTTTGGAATTAATGGAACATTTTTTAATTTCATATCAGAAACCTATATCAGTACCAGTAGCCAATCAGACCTTTGTGCCTTTTTTGATATCAAACGTGGTCCAAATGCTATGTTCATGACTTAAAATTATTTTTTATGTAAATTTAACACTTAGAGATTTCTAGAAAGCTATGGTATGGCAGATTTCAATTTTTCTACATTTAGTAATGAATTTTCAATGTTTCATTAAAATCTACTGCTGTATAATCCGTGATGAATGAAGGAAAATTCAGGGATTCTAACTTGCAATCCATGGATTACTTGATGTTTTGGATTATTTATGATCTGTATAAGTGATAAATGGCTATCAAATGATTTTGAATAATCCCTGGGGCTCACACAACAAAAAATGGAAAATTTAACCCCAACGCAACATAATAAAAGTGCAAGAATTTGATATTTTCCCTTGAATATTTACCCTAAGCTTGTGCTATTTATGAAATTGGTAACGATAAGGATAAGAACTATATGATATGACAGTGAACATACATAAAACATTTTCTTGATCATAAATACTCATACATATCATACTTAGGCTCTTAAAGGCATTAGTCTAGCCTCACCTAACTTTTTAGGAACTTTTGACTAAGCCTCACTCTTCTTGAGACTTTTATTTTCATTTCACTCAATCTTAGGGATTTTTAGCTCATCCTCACCCATGCTAAGGGACTTTTGGCATCACATAACCCATTCAAGCCAAAATACATTCATAAACTTATTTTAAGATACATAATGGTACTATAGCAAGTAAGCAATACCTAGAAACATATTTTATTGTTCAAACATACATACAAGCACTCAAAGACAAGTAAACATCTAAGCCATATATGTGAAAAAGGTTAAAGAGCTACCTTGGAGCAAGAGCATAACACTTTCCTCTTAAACTCTTCTTCCCTTTTTTGGCCAAGCTTATAGAATTAGGTGGCACTTGATTCTTTTGGCCTATACACATCAAATGAGACATGAATCACTTATAGGAACAAGCTTAAGCTTTTCATAACTCTATGCTATGCTACTTTCTCGTATGGGTCCAATATGTCTATATAAAAGTATAATGAAACAACTATTAGAATTTATGATTTTGACTCCATTTTCTCCTTCAATCTAAGTCTCTTAACTCTATTTAGACTCTTTGGAGTCATCATAAATTCATTTTAAAGAGTCTAACTATAAGTTACTTCTTTATGTCTCATTATCGAACCTACACCTCCATCTCACAAACCAAGACTTCTAAATTTTTTTCAAGGCTTCCTTTGATGTTCAACTATCATATTTAGTCCCATTCTAGACTTAGAACAATTTAAAATACTCCTTAGGTAGCTAGACCTCTCTCGACCGAGACATGCTCCTAGTTTTAAGACCTATGGAGTTTTGTGCAAATGGCTCATATAAATTTTCATAGAGATTTAATGGACTCATGCCATGTCTTACATAAGCTAGAATATCTCTAGAAAAAATCAAATTTTAACATTTCTTCCAAAACCCCAAGATTCTCCAACTTGAATTTCTTGCTTCTCTTTTTTATTCCAATGGACTAATCTTAATTCCCACACTCCTAAACACTTGTTTCTTTTTTGCTAGGGTCAGAATTCATCTCCTCCTAGATGGGCTAGGTCTGACCAAAAAATCATCCAAGAGAGAATAACAAAGAGGAAGCAAGATAAGCCATAATTCTTACCATACTTGCAAACTTTCTTAAGATGCTTTGCTATGCTTCCAAGAGCTTTTCCAACTTCTCTTTCCCTTACTGATTCAGCCACCAAACATATCCAAACAAACCATTAAAACCATAGAAGAAGAAAGGAGAAGGAGTGGAAGAAGTTTAGTAAAGAAGAAAGAGTGAAAAAGTGTGTATTTTCTTAACTTTTCATAGCTTCTTCTTCTTTCTTTAGCTCCTCTTCTTATGCACCCTCTAGGTTAGAGTTTAGTTCTATTTCAACATGTAAGAGAGTTGATTAGAGTGGCTGAACAGATTAGGATGTTTTAAGAAGCTAAGAGTCCATTTTCATAACTTTTCAAAATTACAATTTAGTCCATCCTCTTAATTCTTTCCATTTGGACTCACTTCAACTTCTTTTCAAAATCTGTTTTTTCCATCATAAAATTTGGGTCCTCTAACTTATAAAATGACTCTGATTTCATCCAAATTAGATTCAAAATCATTCTAAACTATTTGGTCAAAGTTTTGATTAATTAACGACTGAAATCACTCATCGGAGAGGTTTCAATTGTTTTAGGGGTTCTCATGATTTTCAGGGCCTCCAAAAATCCTAAAAAGCTTAAATTTTTTTAAAAAAAAAATCTTCCTGTGAGTTTTTTAAAATTTTCAAAAATTATGAAAATGTCACAACTTATTTTTGCAAAATTTTTTAACTTTTTTAGCTCCGTTTTTAGGGCACCTTTGGCCTTAGATGCTCCTTATTTGAGGTTTAAGTTATTATTCTAATTTTATTTGATCTCAAATCATTCTATTCAAGGGATTTCCTTTTATATTTGGTAAGTTTTACACATTTATAAAGAAACCGGATGTTACACTAAACTTGACATAACTATAAGCTGAGAAGCTTGAGGGTCAACATTTTTTCAACCACCACTCTTCTTTGTAATTGATTATGGAATATCCATGTCACTCAAACTTTTTCCAAATCACAAGTGCATACACCACTTATAGTCATAACCAGGTGATAAGAACTTCACTAGAAGTTATTCTTTTAGTCCCACCAAGCGTGTCAAAATTGTTGTTTGCAAATTTGGATTGATTAGTTAAATGGATAAGCTAACTCAAACTTTTGATTCCTACATTATGATATGCTAAGGAAGAAACTTGTTTCTCTATTTTTGGTTTTTAGGCTACTAAAGGAAGAACTTCGTTTAAAGAAGTGACAAATAGATAAAACCTACAACTAGAAAGAGCAATTAAAGACATGAATGCAATAAAGAAAGTGATAACTATTGTAAATTAAAGGCATGAATATGAAAAAATATAAAAGGATAAATTATAAAGATTTGAAGTTGATTGATTAGATGTGTTTACAAAAATCTTTAATGAGCATTTAAATACTACACCTAACACTAGCCATTAACCCCCTAAACCTATAAACCACCTCCCTTAAGTTTTCTCCTTAAGTTTCATTTTATGTAGAATCATGGCCATTAGTCTTAGTGTCATTTTTTGCCATGTCAACTTTTTTCTAAGAATAAAATAAATATTTTGCTTACTAACTTCCTACCTTATCAACTAACCAGGTCAACCATTATTCTAAAATTTAGGAAGTAGGTCTTAGTTTTCACTATATTCTCTCTATCATGGATAGCCCCATGATTTCTTCCTATTTTATGACTAATCATAGGTAATTGCTTTAGCATATTTTATGGATTCTTATCTCTAAATTATAGGGATGTAGTAATAGGTTAGAAACTGAATTAGATCCATAAAAAACTCCTTTTTTTGTAGTTACAGAATCAAAGGGCCACAATCTCTTAATATTCCATGAAGCCCAATAAGCCCAACATGTAGCCCATCGTTAGGATGGCCCTTTTGATAATAAGGCCTTATTTGACTCTTTTATCCAACAATTGTCTTTGATAAACCCAAATCTATTAGCCTAAAATGTAAGTCTAATGTTTTGGCCCAGTCTAGCTACTTTTTATGCTAACAAATTGATTTTACATTATCATTCCTTTTCACTAAGATTTGAATTTAAAATTCAATCTTTTTAATCCAAATAACTAAGTTTAATATCAAATTCCCAACAATTACATGACTATGTGTATAAAGGGACATGATTGCTTAAACTAAAAGACACCAAAATTGACAAGAATTTTAAATTTTTTGAAGTTTCCTAGCCAATTAATCAATTACCAGTTGACAATCATATTGTCCCTAATAAATTGATCTAAAAAACAAATCAACTAGTATCATTCAGAAGCAACCATGTGATCCTCCATCCTAGACCAATTGATTGATCTATTTGTAACAATCACCTGGCTTTATAAGCTAGTCGACTGACACTTATAAGACCAAAATCTATGCCCTCTATATTGGTCTAGTCGACTTTTGTCTTTCAAAGATGATCCTTTTGCTCTATACTCATGCTAGTCGACTAGTCTTCATTACTAGTTGATTGCTTCTTTCAATTTTTCAAACTACTCTCAACAATAATTCATAGAAGTTTAATGCAACTTTCTTTTTAAATCGAAGAAAAAAAAAAAAGCTAACCCAACCTATCAACCAAATAATTTAATGAAATCTTACCTCATTTTCACTTATTGAACCTTCGATTTTTTTTTATATCTTTGAAAAGTAATTTAAGTTACTGATGGACTTATAGTAATTTAATATTATCTATTATTATATGTTGTTCAAGATTTCACAATTATTAATTTAAAATTTTATTAGCTATTTTAATTATAAAAATTCAATAAAAGTATTCCTTGTATATATAATTCACTAGTCATTCTCCCATGTATGGTTTCTTGCGTTGTTATACAGTGGATAAATACAATTTCACTCCAAAACAAAAATGTAAGCTTCATTAGTATTTTGATACTTCAACTTATTTATTTGTTTTAATTTGGTCTCTAAATTGTTTTTTTATCTACTTTTGTTTTTAAACCTTCTTTGTCACGTTCATCCTGTTTCTTTACCTCCATTATGACACTAAATGGATTCCCTTAAAGATGGCTATATAACATCCAACATGGACAACCGTGTCTATATAACATTTTGCACTATATATAGAGTATAAACAATTTTATTAAACAAATGTAGGTTTAATTAGATTTTTAATTTTTAATTTTTAATTTTTAATTTATTTTAATTTGATCTCTTAACTATTTTTTTCAATTTAATTTCTTAACTTTCAATTTATGCTACATTCACCCTATTTCGCTACCTCCATCAAGACAACTAACCATAAACAGTGACGTTATGATGTCCATTTGCTCTTATAGCCACTTAATTTTTGTTTCTAAATAATCCCTTAAATTTTATTCAAAATACAATATCCAATTTATCAAATGCATATGACACACTTATTGTTCTAACGAAAATAAACCTAAACCAATTGAAATAATACAAGTTAATATTGGTCCGTATATTTTATTTGTAAGAATGGATATTATTATACCTTACCCGCCCTCATTTCTAAATATATTTAAATTCCACGCATTCAAAATTTTGTTAACATACGGCGAAATGAAACGATGCCTCTGCCAAATAATTTTCAAATTGTCCATTACTGAAATATATACTGTGCAAAATGTAAACCATTTCTCAATCCTTAAATATAAGATTATCAAGTTTATTGTAGGCATATGTCAATGTACATCACTTTCGTGGTAACATTGATAAAACTAGAAGAGCCTCTCTGATTTATTTTCATCTTCTTCATAATATTGTGCCTAATTTTTAAGCAAGAAAATTAAAACCATGGTATCTTTTTAAATATATATTTTCTTTAAGAAAAAATTTTAAGTAGATTGAATTTATAAAAAATCTATAGATTAAACTAATTATGAAAAAGACACATAGAAACTCCTTCTGATATGTTTGTGTCTTTTTTTCATAATTGACTTTATAAATTCAATCTACTTAAAAAATTTTCTTTACCTTATGCATCGAGAAAAATTCTCGGGTACATCACATGTAGATACATGCAAGAGTCCAAATTTGATTCTACCTGACATGGGAGCCTCACATTTGCAAATCAAATATGGATCGCTGCATTGCATGTATGTACAGGTGTGCACGACAACTTATCTATGCATCGGACCATTCAATATCAAGTTGGCCCCAGTCTCTCTCGGGCACACCCAGAGCCTTCCAAACAGCTTTAGAGGCATCAACAATATTATTCAAGCATGGAGTCTGGAAATCATGGTCACCATCACACCCCATTGTGGAGTCACATTCATCAACCACCATAGCATTCACCCTCCTGCCATTACCATAGATGGTGATGTCCTTTAGACACCTCTTCTTGTTGTTGAACCATCCAGTTGATAATGCCACTACTGGTGTATTATCTGAGTGGAACTTGTTGTCACACTCTGATGGTGTTCCTCCATCTCCATTTCTCTCAAAGCTGTTCAGAGTTAGAGTAGCCTTCGTCCGGTGAGACACCGGTGGAGAACACTGGAAGGTGGAGTAGAACTTGCCTTGTTCACAGCACCCTGGGTTGTTCTCTTGGTTGCATTTTCCTGGTGGAGGCTTTTGCCCCCTTAATCTGCCACTGGGTTTGCAGGTACCACCTTCAGCAGTAATTAACCTGCAGGTCATTACAATAAGAAGAGAGAAGAAGAAGATTCGAACAGGATTTGAAGATTTTGAAATGCCAAGTTGGATCTTCATCTTTTCCTTCCCTATGTTTAAATGATGAGATCTGCAGTTCAGAGATTATGCAGCAGGATATATATAGAGATCAAGACATAACCCTTCTGTCAAATAAGACATGGTTTTTTGTTTTATTTTCATTGTCTCAAGATAATGTTTCAGTCAGTTTACAGGTGCCTCAATTAATTTATCTTTCTAATCCGATTAAAAAATATCTAAATTAAAGAATTTATACAAAAATTACTTACAACATGACTTAAAGAAATTGGTATAACTAAAATTTGAACATTTATTAGTACGTCTAACCACACATTACATAGTTATCTTCCCATCAACTTTTAATTATGTTTTTGTTCCTTGTTTAGAAGTTTATTTTATTTTTAGTCCTAGTTGTTAGGATGAAAATTGTCCGTGACAGTTATCAATAAAAGGGACTGATTCTGATATATGTTCAAAATCTCGCCAAATGTGTAATTAATAGCCAATAAGAGTGTCGATTGTATCACCAATTTAGCAAGTTAAAGCACAATAAGGATATATTGGAGCTTTGATTGTATCACCTACTCCTTAGCTTAAGTCTTGTACTTTTGCAGATGAAAACCCACTTAAAAATAGGAGGCTATGAGCCTCAATATGGAATCTAACTAATAAATAAAGCATGCCATGAATTTCCAATGATTGATAAAAATTCTAAATTCTCCATACAGGAAAGCTTAGGCAAAATAAAAAATGAAGATAAAAGAAAGATATGTATGCAATAAAAGGAATTTTTGTGTGAATACTCTAGTTGCAACATGAATGCCTTATCTTTGACTGGACTTAAAAGATAGGAGAGATGAATTAGTTGAGGCGCAAGCTAGCTTAAAGACTACATAATTACAATACCAAAAGAAAAACACCCTACAAGGGGCAATTAAATATAAACATATGATAAAATAGATTTTTCTTGTTATTGTAACCAAGGCTTAAAAAAGGTGATAATTTGGTGGATCAGACAAAAGAGTAGTCTTCTTCCTAGATCCTATCTACCCCGGCCTATGCCTGAAACATCTAATCTTAGGCAGCAAATAAGATTCCAGAGTCGCTGATATTGTAGCCAGAATCTGTCTGTTACTGATCGTGAATCCTTCATTTGCAGGCCAATATATTATCATAATTCTCTTTAAATTCACAAGTATATAACAAAATTTTCCTAATATAGCATCTTTCCTACCTATCCTCTAAACATGTTAGGCAGCAATGAGAGATTCCAAGGCAGCCAATTCTTTTTTCACAGAAGAATCCAATATTTGCTGGCCCATGATTCTTTCAAACTCACTTAGTGTCAAATCATACATTCCCAAGACATAGCAAAGTTCTACATAGAGCAAGGAACCACATTTAATTATCATTTGAATTTTCTAATGGCTACTAGACAAGTCTGCTTTCATCTTTTGTTAAGACCAATATTATTTTCAGCTGAAATTCTATTCCGAATAACCTTTGAGTACTATTCCTCAATTTAATTAATCTGACAAAACAGAGTGAAAAGATGATCAAATTTATTATATACTACTTTTAGTTTTTGTATTTTGCAGTTTTATTAACAGAACAAAAAGTATATACAATCGTAAATGATAAATTATATAGATACCCATACGATTATTTAAAATACATTTTTATGTTTAATAGCATATATTCTATAAATTATAAAGAATTCATATTGTATAATTATATAGATTAATTTTTATTTAGATTATTGTAACACGTTGATTTATTTTTATGGTTGAAAACCTATAAATAGAAGTCATTCAATAAACATGAAGCATCAAATGACTAAAAATTGTCCACTTCTTTCTTTTCTCAAATTTCTCCCTTACTCTTATTATATTTTTTATATTTTTCACTAGTTTTATAACACATTATTAGCATAAATCTCTAGTAAATCAGTGTAGAACATCAATCTTTTAAGCTTGTTGTTCATTATATAAAGGTACAAAAAACTTTTTTCTAACTTTATATTATCTATAGATTCAATATTTCATATTATCTATAAATTTAAGGCTTATTTATATTCATAATATGATTATCAATTTGATATTAATAAGTTTCTTGAAATCCAAAAGGTTAAATCTAACTAGATTGTCAGTAGTCACATCATTTTTAGTTTTGATTATTTTATAACTCATTATTTTATTGTCTAACTAAATAGTGCATATATATAGAAAAGTTCATGGCACATTTTGATGAATTTATGGCTATAAATTATTTTTTTCCTGTAAACCTAAAGGCTAATAGTTTGTATACTTCATGCCACTAAAAATAAAAAAATAAAAGCTTTCCAAATTCAACAAGTTTATGAGCAAGTTGATAACTATTTATGACTCATGCAAATTATTCATTAAAGGTTAATAATGCCAATCATTGTTACTGAAATAAAATTATGAGCAATAATACTAACAACACTAGAAGCCAGATAGACAAATATAATTCTTTTGAATTTAAAAATGTTAAAAGTGATTATAAAGCCTAGAAAGCTACAATATGTTAGACAATCATGTTGTTATAATAATGTATTTTATTGTGATAATTTATTTGCAAATTTAAAGATCCTAAGAGAGAAGACTAGTTACAATTTCTTCCAATATATATGATCAATAATCTTTATTATGATGGAAAACAAAAACAAAATGTATTTATTTTATGATTTAATTTATATTCTCTACCTACAATTAAATTCTTTATATGTATCACTTAAAAAAATATCTTGAATTCATTTTGCTTAGCTTTTGAGAAAAATACTTACTACAAATATTTGATGTTGAGTTTATTTCATCAATCTTAAAAATACCTTAAAAGAAGAAAATCAAACATTCTTGTTAAATGCGTAAAGTATTTATATTTATTTTTAGCCAATTTTATGAACAATTGGATATAAAATATTTTATAAATGGACCTATAGTCCTTTGAATAATTTCAAAAGGGAATACACTAGGAGTGATAATTTCTCAAAAAAGGAAATATTATGAAAACATACACATAAAAAACTTAATTAGTCCATGTTACATACATTGAATGCACTCTTGCAATAATAATATTGAAGTCATTGATACTATACAGTTAATGAGTAGTAAAAATATATAGTAATAGTTTTCACCCAAATATATATATATATATATATATATAGTAATAGTTTATTTAAAAACATAATGTATGTTAGTTCTTAAAGAACTACATATAATAGAAAATGATTTAGTTCCTGAAGAACTAATATGAATTTTTCCTATTTTATAGTTAGATATAAGATTTATAATGAAGATATATATCTCACAAATAATACTTAAAGAAAAAATTGGTTTTCTTATTTGATAATAAATGATGTCAATATCAATACTATATTGAGTAATATAAAACTATTAAAAGCTCTAAAAGAGCTACCATATTATTACCTAGGAAGACAAAGTTGTTTATTGATGATGCATTATATTTTACTGATTCTCAAAGAAATTTATTAAGTTTTAAAGATATCCGTTATAATAAATATCATAATATTATATTGAGATTGTAAATGGAAAAAATATTGAATATCTACTTATCATAACTATTATATTAGAAAAGAAATATGTATTAGAAAATTTTTCTATCCTATCTTTTGGCTATTTGTACTATATAAATATTAGTATAATTGAAACACGAGTCATAGTAAACCAAAGGTTTATTGATCAAAATACATTTATTGTTTGACATGACTAATTACACCATCCCAAATCAAATATGAAAAATTATTAAGAATTCACATGGACGTGATCTATTAAAAAGCTAAAAGATTCTTAATACAGAACTAGAAGATTTTTCAATTCACAAAATTCTTATGTGATATTTGTTTTCATGGTAAATTAGTCACTTGACCATCATTAGCTAAAGTTGGAATTGAATCCCTTGCATTTTTAGAATGTAGCGAAGGTGATATATATATATAAGCCTATTCATCTGTCATATAAATCATTCAAATATTATATGATTTTGATAAATGTAATTATGAGACGATCACATGTGTATCTATTATTAACTCGCAACCTAGCATTTGTGAGATTGCGTGATTAAGACAATTCATTTGGATAATGCTAGTAAGTTTACATCTCAAACTTTTAATGATCATTACATGTCCATGAAAATAATAGTTGAAAAACATGTTTCTCATGTTCATACACAATATGATCTAGTAGAATCATCCATTAAATACCTCTAATTAATAGTTAGACAATGCTTATAAGAACAAAACTTTCCATTTCAATATAAGGATATATGATTTTATATACAGCAACACTTACAAGCATCAAATCAATAAGTTATTATAAATTCTTCCCATTACAATTGGCTTTTAGACAAAACCCAAATATTTCTCATTTTATAATTTTTGGATGTGTAGCATATATGTTCTAATTACTCCATCACAACACATAAAGATGAGTTAACAAAAAAGATTGAGAATATATATTGGTTATGAGTTTCTTTTTTTTTTATAGCACAATTTGCCAAAGGTCATTTTTAAGAACAATTTTCCCAACATTAGGGGGAGACAATAAACGTCTAGAAAAATAAATTACATGAAATGCATTCCTAGATATCCTCATACAAATCAATGTAAGAAAATTTAAAAAATAATTTGTTTACAAAATGTTACAAATCAACCACCAGATGCATTAAGTGACCTAAAGAAAGTTACCAAATTGCATATACTAGTTGAAAATGCTCTAATTTGTATTGATGTCCTAGTAAGACAATTATAAGTGCAAATGAAATTAAGTTATGCCTAAAATGTGGTAGACTAATTGGTTCCAAAGATAAAATTCCTCCAAAATAAAAAAGGAACAAATAATTAAAATGATCATATTAAGAACACAAGCACTCCGAAAAAGACCCAACACATAACTAATCATAAAACAAAAGTGGTTCAAGTATCTAAAATAATGAAGAGATCTTAATTAAGTTATGTCACTCCAGAAAAAAGAAAGGATTGAAAAAATATAGTTGATGGCAACATTTTTTCATACAATGTTTCTGCTTAAATAATAAAACAAAATAAGAATCTTAAACCTAAATCAATCAAAGAATATAAAAAAAAATATGATTAGCCAAAATTGAAAGACACAATTCAAACATAATTGAATTCGCTTTCAAAGCATGAAGTTTTTTAATCTATAGTCTAAAACACCTGAAGGTGTAAATCCAGTAGGGTATAAATGGATATTTATATGAAATCAAAATAAGAAAAATAAAGTCATCAGATATAAAGTATAACTTGTAACACAAGAATTTTGAAAAATTGGTTGGCAGTGATTATAAAGAGACATATTTTCCTATGATAGATCCAATCATTAGTTTGGCTATACATAAAAAACTTAATATGCATCTAATAGATATTGTTATAGCCTATTTATATGGCTCATTATATAGTAAAATTTACATAAAAATCCTTGAAGGATTTAAAATGCAAAAAGAAGGTAAAGATTCTTAAGAAAATTATTCGATACATTTACATAAATCTTTCTATGTATTAAAATAGTCTAGGCATATATGGTAGCAAAAATTTGTCAAAGTTACAAAAATGATCTAATTTATTCATGTGTTTTTATAAAATAACATGGATTAGAGTTTCTCATAATTGCTACATATTTTGATGATTTAAATATTATTGGAACTCCTAAAGAGCTTAAAAAAGCAATTGATTATTCAGGAAAAAAAATTGTGATGAAAGATTTAGAAAAAAAAAAAGTTTTATCTCAATTTGCAGTTCGAACATTTAACAAATGGAATTTTCTTTCATCAATCAATATATACTAAAAAGATCTTAAAGTACTTCTTGTAACACCCCAACATTAATTAAGGTGTTAATCATGGATTTGGATTAATTAAGAATAATTAATATGAAATAATTGGGCAAGTTAAGTAAATAAAAATTTTAGAGAGATAAATTATTAATATAAATTTAAAATTTAATTGAGTTATAAGCCTCATATAAGCCTAAATTAAATTAAGTAAGCCAAGATTAGAAACTAATGGAGGCCCAATAATTTTAGGTGCAGACTCAACCTTTTAATATGAGACTTAACCCAAGAGAGAGCACATAGTGAGGGCCCAATTTGGTTTAGTGAGATACGGGCTTAAGACCCAGCTTACATAAGCCCTTTTAATTGGCCTAATACCCCTTATGCAGATCTCAACTAAGTGGACTCTTGAAAACTTAACCTAACCTAACTAAGAGTCTGAATTGTTAAAGTTGGTCCAACAAATTACATCTTCAACCTAACAATTAGTGAGAGCCTAATAGGTCTTTGGGTTAGTAGGTTGACCCATAACCCATTTAGAACCCAACTTGAAACCCTAAAAACCCATTTTAGCCATCCCCATTTTATAAAAATACAAGAAACAAAAGGGAAATTAGGAGGTCCAAAGGGGACGCTAGGGTTCTTAAAATATTTCTACAATTTCTCACTTCTAAAGCAAGATTCAGCCAAGGTAATAATTATATAATTTAAACTCCTTCTTTTTCTCTTCATTTTGGCTTAATTAGTTTTTCATTTAAAGCATTTTCACCATACCCAAAATCTGAAATATGGTTGTTTAGGATTTGCTTGGTAAAATTTCGTAGGTTGGGGTTGAGGGTGTTATTAAGTAAGTATAAACTCTTCATTTTGATGCATTTTCTATTGGTTTAAGACCCCCATAGTAGACATATAGTATGGGCCTTAATTTTGTATGAATTTCCCCATGGTTTGAAGTGATATTTTGATGTTTCTGGTCTAAGGAAGACAAAACCTGAAATTAGAGGCTCTTGGTGATTGGGTAAGTGTTTCTGAATAATTCTATATAGCTTAACTCCTTAAGTAATGGGTTTTCTGATATAAATTATAATTAGGGATAGTAATGGCTTGATTTTGTATCTATAGGCTGAAGTAGCATTCAATTGGCTCTTAGAGGATTGGCTATAAGTGAGGTAACTGGGGTCCATGCTAATTCCATGCATATGTTTGTTTAATTTTGTATCTGCTGCACAATTTATGATTTTGAATACTAAATGAATTGGTTAGCTCTCTGTTATATGTGATTGGACCTTGTAAGTTCATGGTGGAGCTATGGTACGGCTACTACCTGTGCATGTGCTTTGATCGAGCATCAGGTTATGATTAGACTCTAAATGCACTGAGCCCTGGTTATACTCATTAGGCAGTAAATGCCATGGACAGGCCTCTCCCAGTGTTATTAGCCTTTAATATGTGGAATTGTGATTGCTAGTATGGGATAATAATCATAAATAGCCTAATTGTTTCATTTACTGATATGGCTGGTATATTTTCTAATGCTTATATGAAATCATGCATATATGTGAACTAAACTAGAATATATGAATGGAATTTGCCTTGGTTATTGAGATTTGCATCTGACCCTGTTTCATGGGATTATACTTTCAGGTGAATGCCCTTCGGGTAAGGATAAGGGGAAGCAAGTGGATGAAAATCCATGAGTTCCAAGCATGTGTGGGGGAGGCTACACTTGGGCTGATCTAAGTAGAATAGATGCAATTTGTTATTCATTTATATAGCATCATCATGTAATCATATTGCCAAGTGTAGGCGTTTATATTTTAATTAGTTGGAATGTAGCTATTAAGGAGTTAAGTCTCATTATAGCTTGGTATTGGATGTATAAACTTATAGTATTTGATGTATGAACTTTGTTGAATTCATGATATGGTCTACTATTGGAAATGTCATCATGAGATATATTAGATTGTTGATTGGAATCAGTGATGTATGGAATCTCTAATGGAATATGTATTAAATGATAATGGTTGATAGTTCATGAACTCTTACTATTATTACTCTATAGACTTGTTAATATAAGGTAATTGGAGGAGTAGAAATTAACATTTAAGTCTTGAACTAGTAATGATAGATAAGTTAGGTAAATTAGGCTAGTGAAAGCTATTGGAACCCTACAAATTAAGGTAGAGTGGCCCTAGGGTGTCACTAGAGGGAGAGTGGAGAGTATGAGACAAGACTTTAGAAGTTATCGGATCAGAAGGCATTTCACCATGGCCAAAATATTATTAACTACAGCCAATAGAGGCAAAGTTGCCCAAGGAGAGTACCAGAGAACAATTCGCCGAGGCGAGAAGTGGAATTAGCCACTGTGAAATGTGAGAGGCCAAATTGGGAGTCGTTCAGAGGGTAACTCATCACGGCTAAATGGGAATTAGCCGTAGTGAACTTTTGTGAAAATAAGTCAGGTGTTCCAAAGAGGAATTAGCCGTGGCGAAAGGAAGAATTGGCCGCGGCCAAAAACGAAAGGCAAGCGAGTTAGGCTCTAGGAGGTTTCCTCGTCTTGGCACCATGTAGGTTAGTTGCGGCAAAACTCCAACTTGCTGCAGCAATAGTAATTGGCCACGGTACAAGGACATTTAGCAGCGGCTAATAGTCCCAAACTCTCATTCTAACCTAGAAATCTTAGTGTGTCATATGGTAACTTCAAGGGATGACTTAGAAACATTAACAAAAGATTCTTGTGAGTTGGAATTAATGGGTAATAGAATCAAAGGCTTATAAATGAGTGTTTGTTTCCCTTGTGTACATGAATGCTTGTAATTATTTGGTTGATGACTCTAATAATATTATGGTTCAAATTTCCTTGCATTTTACCAATATAATTAGCTGTAATGTCTTGTAACCCTGATTTATGGTTATTAATTACGTATTTTATCTTAATTACAATGATTAGAAGTTAGGGTCGTCACACTTCTATATAGATAAAATATATCGACTAAGTACCTTAATGGTTGTAAAATTACTATATATAAATAAAGACCTTTTCCATCCTTAAGAGAATGATAAATAATTTCTTGGTGTTGATGTAACATCCTCCTTCCAATTGAACTTATTAAATAATATTTACATAGTTTTAAAACAAATTAACTAAATATGTAAAAGTTAAGTAATGACTAAATAGTTAAAATTTAGTGAAATATAAATTTATAAAACATAAAGAAAACGATTTGGAATTTATTAAGAATGTTAAAGAATTTTAAGAATTATTTGGTATTTTTCTTTATTATAAAATAAGAAGAAATTATGGAATAAATATTTAGAAATTTAATTCTTAAAAGCTCCCAAGGCAAAAAAGGCCTTAAAAATAATTTCATGTCATAATCATTGAAAGTTTAGGGCATAAAAGCATAATTTTTGTAATAACTGGTAATTAAAAAATTGAATGAACCTGATAAATTGATACAGGAACACCCTAAAGAAAGGAAAATTGAGGCTAAATAAAATTAGAATGTTAATTAAAACATCTAAGAATGTGGTTTAGAGCCTAACGTTAGCCCAGAACTAAAGCCAAAACGGCCAAACAGGAAGATACAAAAGTTAGTGGCAAAATCATAATTTTAAACAACGTTTAGAAAACTCAAAGGAAGAAGTTTTAAATGGAGAAAACCAAGTTGAGTGACTAAATTAAAATTTTGAAAAGTATCATAATGAAGCGCCTTCTTCTTATTCAATGTAATGAACGGTAAGTTTCGAAAAATGATGAAATGAGCTGTATAAAGGCAAGTCCCCTGAAATGAGCCAGATAATATCCAAAAAAATTTGGATAATGTCCTAGGCTCCTAAAAATAATAATCCTAGGCTCAGATAGAAAGAAAAACAAAGCTAGGATGGTGGAATAAAATTATGACGAAAACTGACAAAATATTGTGGCATTTTCATAAATATGTGCAATTTTTAGAAAAACTCAAAGGAGAGCTTTTAAAATGGAAAATTTGAGTTGCCTAGGGTTTTCAGAGACCCTAAAATTCATAAGAAGCCTCGAGACCGATAAAACCCTTCCGATGTATATTTTCCAATGACAATGAGTCAAAACTTTGATGATTCATTCGAAAAGGTTTTAGCTCCAAATTGAGTGATTTGAAAGGTATTTTATTAAATTGGGAACCCAAATTTTATAATAAAAAAGGCAGTTCTCAAAAAGGAGCTAAAACAAAACTAAAACAAAATTGTCATTATGGAAAGACGAAATTAAAATTTTTGAAAAAAGTTGCTTCTTGAATGTTCCTTACACTTCACACCCTTTTTCCCCTCTCATTTAGGTTGAATCTCCTCTGCCCAAAAATAGAAAAAATACCAGCTCTCTTAAGCGCACCAAGGAGGAGAAAAAGGGAGAAGAATTTGCAAGAAAAAGGTAAGTAAATTTAAGGATTTTTATGTTCTTTCTTCTTCCAATCTTGTTCCTCTCCTTCCTAGCTTTCTTTCTATGGTTTTATTGAATGAAATGGTTCCATCTTGAGGCTAAAATAGAGGGGAAGGGTTCGAAAATTTAGGGGAGAATTCAAGGAAAGGAAGAAACATCAAAAGGGAGCTAAGAATCCAAGGTAATATCTTGTTTTGGTTGCTTCCTTCTCTTGCTTCTTCCTTGTGCACTTTTTGGCTTAAACTAGAACCATATATAGGGAAAGTTTTTTGTCAAAAAATAAGAGAGAAACTAGGATTTTAGACCATGGAAAAGTAGAATATGCCAAGAAATTGCAAGAAAAACTAATGGAATTCAAGTTAGCAAAGTGTAGGAATTTTAAAGGGTTTGTAAAATCTATTTTGATACATGAATTTCCTAGACTATTTAAGTGTTTAATTGAGCTCCTAAGACCTCTATAAAGCCTCTCAAATGGCTCTTTCATCAAGAAAAAAATCAAGAAGCTCATAAACTCCCATTCCTCCCACTATCTCGACCTAGGCTAGTTAATTAGGTTAGGATGTGTTTTAATTTGTTTTAACCTTGGTTTGACACTTTATATAATGGTAGAAGGTTGGAGGAACTTAGGAATAACTTAGGAGCCATGGTTTGGGAAATGAGACAATGGTATCCATAATGGAGCCTTATGAAGCAACACATGTCTAGGCACTTGTAAGTGAGTGTGTGATGGCTTCAAGGACTTTGAATGAGGTCAAGAGGCCTGGAAATAAAAAGAGAATGAAGCCTAGAATTTGAATTATAAAGATTGCTTCAATAGACCATTTATGGAACCATTATGTGAACCATGGACCCTTTATGCTTGTAAGAAAAAGTGTGGTGTCTTGGCTTGTTTCAAGAGTGTAATTGTGTGCTATTTATAATGTTTAGGTCAAGAGAATTCTAATCTACTTAGGTATGCTTGTGGGACTGAAAAAGGGAAGGAAAAAGACTAAGTAAAGCTTGCATAATTGCCAAGGTAGCTCTCCACCCTTTATAATGTTTAGGTATGATTGTGTGTGCTCTTATGATTTGAAAACATGACATTTGATGTCTTGAGATTGCATTGGTACCAATATATTATCTTGAATGTCTTTAATGGTGGAAATGGCTCATAAACGTAAGGCGATACCAAAAGTCCCTTAATGAAGGTGAGGAGATGCCAAAAGTCTCATGCCATGGGTGAGACAAGGCCAAAAGTCTCTTGGAAGGGTAAGGCCAAGTCAAAAGTCTTTAGGCCAAGGGTGAGGCAAATCTAAAAGTCCTAGAAATGAGATAAGGCAAAACCAAAAGTTACTAGAGCATGTCTTTGAACTTAGTATGAATTGGTGGCATAGAAATTGTGACTTTACATGCCTTATGGTTGTCTTACCTTCCATACTTATAATTGGATGTGTATATACCATGAATGTGTGTATGAATGGGTGTGTGAGCTATTGAAATTCTATGAATCTCATTCCCCTTCCCTCCTTAATCTTAGTATGTCTAGGTGGTGTTTAAGAACTAAAAGATGCAAGTCAAGAGACATAAGAGACCATCCTTGATCATTATGTAGCTTTCTTTGTATCCAAATGTCAAAGTGAACATGTACATGTAATTTTTGTTTTATAAACATTTGAACAAATGTAATATTATGTATGAATGATGTATGAACCATAATTGGTACCAAATCAATGCAATTATGTAATTTAATTATGTAATGGTTTGGAATTATTAGTGTATTCTTGGATGTAGAATGACCAAAATGAGATATATGAAGTTTGGAACCATTTGGACAGCTAATATAAGTTGTAATTATGCTTTTAAACTTACCCAAGAGGAGCTAAACACAAGAGGAAGTCAATTAGACTAAGTTGGTGTCTTATAAGAGGTAAAATTAACCATAATGGTAAGCTATGGCACAAATTGTCTAAATGAGCTCTTCTTAGTCTAAATTTTTGGCATGCATCTAGACCTTCTTAGAGCTTATTAGAAAGTTAAAGTGCATAATATTTAGAGATCTACAGAATTTTTGGTGAATTTTTGAAGTTAGCAAATTTTTTGGTTTTGGCCCTAGTACTATTCATTTAGTCCAAAATTTGATATCTGTCATTCATGGGACAAACAATGTCTAATTACTGTAAAGTTTTA
This sequence comes from Erythrophleum fordii, assembly GCA_032878935.1. NCBI lineage: Eukaryota > Viridiplantae > Streptophyta > Magnoliopsida > Fabales > Fabaceae > Erythrophleum > Erythrophleum fordii. The sequence goes on from JAVQMF010000021.1 coordinate 1,430,935, forward strand.
CAGGGAGAAACTAGACCTCTCCAATGACTTATCCCAACTAGAAGCACCTCATTTGGATGTTTAGATAGGGAGATATAAATTTTTGAAATTTCTATTCTGTTCTAGGAGCATAATTAGACCTTTATCACTATTCCATAAATTTTTTAGGTCTGAATACTCTTGAATTGATCTAGAACTATTTTTTCCCTTTAGCCAACATCTACAACTTTCCAAGTTGGTATAGTTTGCATGAATTGGATTTTTTGGGAATTAATTATGCATTTTTAAAATTTATATCCGTAAGTTGTATCAATAATTCTAGACAGCTCAACCTTTGTGAATTTTCTATTGTTAAACATGACGCAGATGAAATTTTTATAACTGGGAATTATTTTTAATGTAAATTTAACATCTAGAGATTTCCATAAAGTTATTGTTTGTTTGATTTTAATTTTTTTATATTTATTTATGATTTTTTAAAATTGCCCCAGAAATCTGCCACCATGGAATCCTAGGGGAATAAATTAATTTCAAAGTTTTTACTCCTAGACCTGAGGTTTGTGTGATGTTTTGAGGCATTTATGACTTTTATAGATAGAAAATAAATAGGGAATATGACTAGTAAGTTCACGGGGTCCCCGAGGTGTGAGATGAATTTTTAAATCCCTATGTAAAGCAATTAAATTCAATATTTTAATGTATTTTCTTGAATTTCCTTTGATAACATGTGTAATCCACCTTGAATGAGTAAAGTGCTGTTAGAAATAATGTGGTGTGACATTCAACATGCCCCACCTTCTCCACTCATCCTAAATGACTTTGTTCTGCCTCAAACCAACACCTAGACCATTTTGAAGTGGCACATAAGAAGGAGAAGAAAAGGGAGAGAAATTCAAGCAAAAATGGCAAGAAATCATCACTTTTTCATACTCTTTTCTTCATTAAAGTTATTCTCCTCTCTCTTCTTATAATTTTGGTGTCTTAAATGGTGATATTTTATGGCTAGTTCAGTAGAGGGAAGGGAGAATTTAGAGAAACTCTTAGAAGCTTAGAAAAGCTCTCTTGATAAGCTTTGAAATAAGGTAAGAAACCATAGCTAAACTTGCTTCTTCTTGACTTCCTCTTGCTTGTGTGTTTTGGGTAGACCTAGGATGATATGTAAGGAATCTAATTTTGATACAAACATGATAGAAATTGGGGTTTTGATGCATAGAGAATCATATGGAACAATTAGAATTCAAAAAGAAGCAATTGGTAGCAAGTTATGGCAATTAGGGTTTTTATTGCACCTAGAGATTTATGAATCTTTCTAATAATAATTTATCTTTTATAAGAGTATGTTTGAGTTCACAAGAGACCTAAGAAGCTTCGCAAGTGCCAATTCCCTAAGAAAAACAAACAAAACTCAAAGGGGTTCTCTAAGGAAGGCATGTCTTGGCCAAGAAGAGAATAGAATACCTAGAAAGAATTTTCTTTGATTCCAAGGATGGAAATGGTCCAGATATAAACTATAGACACCAAAGGAACCATTGGTTTGAAGTTAGAAACTATATTTTGAAAGTTGAAAGTTTAGGGTTCCATTATGCATAAAAAATCAACTTAGTGTTAAGCTCCTTAATCTAAGTTAGTGATAACTCTAATGAGTTTAAATGGAGTCATGTGACTTAGATTGAGTAAGAAATTGGAGCCAAGTTGATGAATTATATGAGTTACTTCATTATGCCCTTGTAAGGAATCATATATATACCATAAGCTAAAAGTAGCTTGTGAAGAGTTTATGTGAGGTTAGAGTGATTCCATTGATGTGTTTATATCTTATTTGATATGTCTAGGCCAAACAAATCAAGCCTCCTCCAACTGTGTGTATGTGTGTGTGTGTGAGAAGCTGAACCAAGGAGCTAGGAATCAAAGGAAGAATTTATGCTTTTTGATTCAAGGAAACTCTTCATCCATTGTTGTATACATTTCTTAGTTGTTTGATTGTCATTGATTGCTTGTATGTATGTTTGAATTATGAAAGATGCCTATAGCTATTGGTTTGATGCTTTAGTACCATTAAGCCCTTTAATTTGTATTTTGAATCTGAGATGGCTCTTGATGGGTGATGTTGTGCCAAAAGCTCCTTGATTTAGGTGAGGTGAAGCCAAAAGTCCCTAAGTAAGGATGAAACAAGGTCAAAAGTCTTAAGAATAAATGAAGCTAAGTCAAAAGTCCTTAAAAAGTAGGTAAGGCTAATCCAAAAGTCCCAATACTTGGATGAGGCTAGACTAAAAGTTTCTAGAACTTGTTTCTGATCTTGTTGTATTCGTGTGACTTTAGAAATATGATTATGTTTGAAGTATGAAAGCAATTGATGCATGCTTGCTCTCTTTGACATAATAACATGCCATATATGTATACTTGAAAGGGTGAATAAGCTATTGGGATTCTTTAAATCTCATCTCCCTCACTTTATGTCTAACCTTGCCTAGGTAACTCTCATGGAGCAAGGAATGAAGGCCAAGAAGCTTAAGTTGCGGTACTTTAACAATAGAATAGAATTTGATGTAATTTAATACTAAAGTGTGTATGTGTATATTATTTATGAGATATGTGTAAAAATATGGAAATATGTTGTAGGTACTAAATTTAGAGCTAAATATATGAGAACATAGATTTTTGGTATATGTGTGGCTTGCCAAGTGTGTGTATAAAGCTAAGTGAGAAAGTGGTTTTGAGTTCTATGATGATTTGGATCTGTTATGATGCCCATATATGTTATGATTGAGGTTTTAGACATGTTCAAATAGTCACACTGCATGTGGAAAGGCATTTTGGCTCATTTGAAACCATTTGTACACCATTTTGAGCCATAATCTTCCTCTAAACCAAAATTAGACCAAATGAATAAATTTTGGTATAAAATTTGATAAAAAATTTAAATCTCATTTAAAGCTTTTCACATAGCCAACTAATACAATTTTTATAGCTTTGTAGAATTTATTATTATTTTTTAAAATTGGCTAAATTATACAGAAACTACATGTGCACTGTTCTTTTGGTTAGTCTAATTTTTTAGGTAGTTAAAGAGCCAAATCAAGTCCAAAAATTTTACAAGAATATAGTTGGAATCGTAAGCTTTCTATAGCATTGAGATCACTCAATTTGGAGCCCTATAGCTTGAGATATAAATTTTCAAAGTTTCAAGTTTGCACTTGAGCAAAATTCTAATAGTGGTATTGTTCCATTGGAATTTCAAAAACCAATTGATATTTCTTTTATATGAAACTTTTATAGATGTAGATTATATCCTGAGCTCTCTATAAAGCCTTAGTTTACATGATTTGGAGTTTTCTAACTCAAGTTATGAATTTTTAAAATTATGACAGAATTATAGAACCATGGAAAAATGGAAGTGTAATGTTAGTCTTGATGTGCATGGCTTATATCTGAATTCCATGCCTATTTTTATAATGTTTTTGTATGAGCAATTGTATTAAGGATGGAGAATGAGTTTGGTAAGTTAAAATGGTTCATTTAATCAAAAATGTATTTTTTTTAACCTTTAATGATGGTATTTTTTGCTGTTAAAAGTTTTGAATTTACAAAAATAGATGCTTTAGGCACTTTACAATGAGAATCAAGTGATATCCACTTATGGTATTTCAATTTTCATTAGAATTAAAATGCAATTTTGGTGAGACCAAAACACAAGTTTAGCCTATGCCAAAATATAATTCTTACAAACAAAGTGAAGTAACAAAAATAACAAGCTTGAAGACTTGGCAATTTTGATATGCACCTTTCCATAATTAGAAATAATTGTTATACCTCATAATGGGCATTATATCTATTAGTTATGGTACGTGTTAAAAGACTTACTAACTTTTTCAAGAATCAAAAATGTGAGAAAGAGAAGGGAAGATACTATGGAATCTAAAGGAGACAACTGTACACCTTCTATTTAATTCCTTTCTTTCATTCATTCTATAAAGAGAGCCAGAATTAAGAAAGATGTGTCTATGTATAAGAGAGAGAAAGAACATGAGAGTAAGAGAACACCAAAAGGATAAAGAGAAAGGAGTTGTAGAAAAAAAGATTTAAAAAAGAAAGAGATTAGAGGAAGGAGACCTCAAATTAGCAACTTAAAGTAAGACACTTTGTCTTATTGAAAACCCATAGTTGTAACTCTTTTCCATCTTTATCTCCTCCTTCGTTTCTCTCTCTAGGAACTTGAAGCTCTAATGGTGAAAGATGAAATTTGATTACTCGTTGATGTTATAAATGATGTTTTTGCTAAGATTATATGTTTATGGTATCTTAAACCATGCTAAAGTTTCATCTTCTCCATTCTTTTCACTTTCTCTCTCTAAACTAACTTTCATGACAAAAATGGCTACTTTTGTTTTGAGTTTTTAAGTCATGTTTTGGAGATTGCTTAGGAAGTAGTTAGGATATCCTTTGGGATGGTTGAAACTATATGGATGAAAATCCTAGAAAGAAAATGAAACAAAAGGGAAAGAGAGTTGAGTTTGAGAAAATGAAATTTTGGAAGAAGAAACTCTTGCATAAAATAAGAGCAAACTATTTTTACGTGCTCAAAACATGGCCTAACACTTGGAAATAACTAAGGAATGAATTGAATAAGAAGAGTATTCAAAACTTTAGCATTTATAACAAAAATTGCAAAACAAGATAGTCTATATAGCATTGTGTTAGTTGTCACACCCTCAATCCATAGGAATGACTAGCAATGAAGATGACTGGCTACTCTTCCATAAGTCTATCGAAAACAAAATTATACCAAACAATTAGAGAATAGTTTTAAGGTTCAATGTCAGATGATAGAACCAAACCATTCAACAATGAAATGTACTTGCATTACATATATTTAATTATAAATAACTTCCTGTAAAAATTTTGGCAGAGTCTTCCCTATAATTAGGACCTCTCAAAATCAAAATCTCTACAATTAGCCCAACCAATACAATTACATCCAAAGAGAGTCCTACTATCAGTCCAGACCAGCATACAATAATATCTAAGGGTGGGGGACCCTATTTGTGGTTTAGTGGAACTACGTTCAACATTTTATGAAATAAATTAAATTACGTGTACATCATCAAAATGTGCCCATGTGAATGGGTGTGGGACTCACCAAAAAGAAATGGAAATTCAACTACATCTATGCCACTGAGGGTGGACCAAGGTCCACACTGCTATCTAAAAAAAAAATGTTAAAAATACACAAGGTGAGTTTGACACTCAATGAATAAATAATGCTAATCACAATAGTAGGGACAAACCATGCCATACAATTTAATATAAATGATGCATGAAATATGCCTTATGTGAGTACACAATGAGCATCTCAACAGAACCAAATGGAGCATACGCAGAGCACACAGCCTGGGGGGAAAATAACCACAGATGCAGAGCATCCCACTCGCAAAAAACAAAGTAGATCCACATGTGGTAAGCATCCACACAAGGCTAGCAACACCTTTACCAGTTGGGATACAAATCCTGATGCACCATGGCTAACCATTACTGCAGTTAGCTGCAGAGCTCCATAATAGATAGCTCCCATAAAAATGTTTTACATAATATGCTTTAAAAATATCAAAACTCATAATCAAGTTCACTTTCAGTCAAAAAATAAGATTAGCGTAATTTGGTAAATGCCTCACATATAGAAAATCAAAACATATCAACCAAAAATTTTTACATTCAAAAAGAAACAAGATCAAGGAATGGTTTATCCCCGAAATACAATAAAGTTTACATGAATATTCAAATAGTTAAATAAATAATAAATAAATAAATGATATCAACTCTATACGTGTATAATCAATTTAAAACAAAATAAAAAGAAATAGAAATTATACAATGCTCATAGTCGGCATTACGTGCTCACCTTTCAAAATGATACAGAAAATTTCCCTATAGTATTCTCTACTCTCTCCTTAGCTATGACTCATTCTACTGAATATTCTATAACACCCGTTCATAAGGTTTTAGAGTTTGGATAACCACAATTTGCCTCATAAGTAAACTTATCTTGTTTACATCAAGAATTTCGATATTTCATAGGTTTGAGGCATAGACTAAAAATAGGCAAGGATAAGTTATACATTTCATGTAGCTAATGATCACCCTTTCTTACAAATAAGAGATTAATCACAATGGCAATTCATATCATCATCTAGTTTGGTTTATTTGAATGAGATTCTTGAAAGGAAAGGGAAAGTATGTAAGATAGAATTTTACTTATTATTTTTATATATCCAGAACTAAAATTATATTAGATAACACAATTACTATAAAAGAGATAATTTCCAAACCATATTGCAACAAACTAGAATAGTCAAAAATCCAATACCATAATTGCTAAGGATTTCAACTAGGAGTGTACATAGGCCTATTGAGCTCGAGGGGCCCAATATGGCCTGGAGTCATCGAGTTGGGTGGGGTTAGGCCAAAAATAAGATAGGTAAAACTTAAAAAAAAAATTAAATTTTGTATATCGGGCCAGGCTAGGCCACAGGTAGAGCCTTTAAACCATTCTTGCTCAACCTGACCCAATATTCATACATTAAAAAAAAAATGTTATAAGTTGCCTGCTCCCTGCTGCAATGCGTTTTCCTTTTGTTGTGTTACAGTGTTAGTTCCATTCCAATGACCAACAGCCCAGCCCATTTAACATCTTCATCGTCATCTGCTATGTCTCTCAACTCTCTTCTCTGCATCCAGCTTCAGTCCCTCTCACGACGAGTCACTGTCACGCGTTCCTCTTCATCTTCAGATCAACACTCCATTATTCTCTCATCTCTATTTATCCATCAGCTACTGCTTGCTGCCACTGAGATCGAGCCATACCAGCTAATATTGACGGCATTTTGCTTCTTCCAGACTACCATGTGTAGCACAGACCATGTCGATTTTTGATCTGTTCTCACCGGCTTCTCGCATAGCCCTTAAGCTCGAAGCTTGCTCCATCTTCAACAAGCCTTCCTCCTGTTGCTCTATGTGAGATCCTCTTCCCCCCATGGCCCATGATATATGTTTTTTTTTTTTTGCTGTAATGGATTGGAGTACTGGATGGTTACATAAACAATGCTCTCCTTTGGGTTTATTTTGGCTATTCTGTGAATCAATTTTATGGTAGATATATATACACCAACAGATTATGCAAGCTATCTTAGTATCTTATACAAATATAGAAGCATTCATCTTTATTTATCTAATATATATATATACTATAAGCAAGAACAAACTTAGCTTTAGCTACCACGGCGCAATCTACAAACTGATACAAACTCAATGAATTATTTCTTATGCCTCATTTGGTTACTACTACCGGCAAATATGCCCACATCTTAAATGCAGCTTCTCTATACTAAGCTAGCCACAGCAATGAATACATTTGTATTCCATCTTCCCCTATTAATATCTATACATATAATTCAAAGCATAACAGTTCCCAGCAACGACTTCCATCTTCCAACACATAACAAAGATAATGCATTGTGTTCTCATAGCTACTGCTAAAGCCTATAATGGGAGGGATTTCCTAAGAATTAAAAAGAAAGCTAGTACGTAGGGTACAAGCAAGAGCTAACTACAGACCATAAGATTTTTTATTTTGGAATTTCTTTTTTGGAATAAGAACATAAATATAATAAAAACTAGACCACATAACCATTCAATTAACCATGTAAATTCCTTGTAATCTAGATTGTTGCCCGTAGTGTTATATGCTTGTATTGGACTCCTATTGTTTCTAAACTAATAAATTGAATCAACTTCATGAGCTGGAGGGAAGGAGAAGGTGACACAAGGTTTTATATATAAAGTAATATGATGTGTTTTATACAATATCACTCATCTATTTTTAAAGCTATACTATACTATTGTTATTTGTATTATTCTGTTTGGTTAATATATTATATATGAAGCAATTAACATTTAATATGAAGCTCTTTTTCTATTTTTATTCTTACATTTCTGTTAATGCCACTTAATATCATGTGCTCTTTCAAGTTTGGTACTAGTCTATTCTAATATAATTTGTTATTGCCATATTTTATTGTCTTGGGTCTTTTGTACCTTTTCCTCCGCAAAATAAATCTGTTGAAAGCAAAGGGCAGCATTTCCAATTCCATGAATGATGGAAGTAAATTAAGGATGTGACTTTTATGATCAAAATCATTACCTCCACTTTATGTCTAATATGAGCATGTTCAATTAATGTAACTTAAGTTTTACTTAAACTAGAATAATTAAACTTTGAAATGCTATGCTAGAGTAGCTCTTTTCTTTTCCAAATATGTTTGTTATTTACTTGAATTATTCAATTATCATATGAATTTGAAATTTTGAATTACTATTGTAGGGATAAAAGTATCAATGGTAGATTAGAGTATTGAACAAACTCATGGTCAATCCCAATCCCAACCTTAACTCTAACCTAGTGATACTCCCACCTAACACTCTCTAACTTCAAATGTTGCTACTAACACTCTCCAACTTTAGATGTTACTACTACTACAACCTCTGCTACTACACCTTCTACGAATGTAGGTGGAAAGAGAAAACCCTCTATAAACAAATATAGTGTTTAGGAGCATTTCAAAAAACTTCCACTAGATGAAACTAGAAGGGAACATAGAGCTATATGTAAATACTGTGAGGCTTCCTATGCTTGTCACCCAACAAAACATGGAACAAATTCATTGAACAGGCATCTGAAAGCATGTATGAAGAACCCACATAAGATAAAAAGATAACCCATTTTAGCATACACCCAACCTTTTGGGGGAGACAATGCTAGGGAGACTGCAAGAACTTTAGCCTCTCACACATATAATCTAGATGAATGCCGAAAGGCTTTAGCTAAGTTCGTAATACGTGATAAAATGCCATTTCGAGTCGTGGAAGGAAAAGGGTTCAAGAGTTATTAAAACAATTAGAACCTAGATTTCCAATTCCATTAAGAGTGAAAATTTCTAGGGATTGTCTAAAGCTCTGTAAGGAAGAATCCAAGAAGTTAAAAGATTTGTTAAAAAAATCATGTGTCCACATGTGCCTCACTACAGATACTTGGTCATCAAGTCAAAATTTTAACTACATGTGCCTAACAACTCATTTCATTGATAAAGAATGAAGATTACAAAAGTGGATTTTAAATTTTTGTATAGTTGAAAACCATAAGGGTGACACCATAGGAAAGGTAATTAAGAAGTGTTTAATAGAATGGGGTATTGAAAAAGTATTCACTTTAACCATTGATAATGCAAGCTCTAATGACACCACAGTGGCATACTGATAAGCATGATTTTTATACATTTTAATCCTCTTAACTTAGCTATTTTGATGATGGAATATGGTCTTAAGGGTTTAATTAGATTTAATTTAAATTCATCAGCCACTTATGCACTTTATGAATTAATTGGCAAAATTATTGAGTTTTAATGCATGAATTTCTTTTAAATAATTTTGTGGATAATTTCACCCAATAATTTCCATTCTTTGGTGCAAACTTCAATGGGCAATTGAAGTTTGAATGAGAATTTGAGTTAGAGAAGAGAAGGAGAAGATTTAAGCCTCAATTGTACTTCTTGTTAAAGCTAAAAAATGGGAGAATGAATTGTAAAGTAGATAACCACCGGTTAAAGAAAAAGCTATGGGTTCCTTTTGATGAGAAGGCAAAGCAAGAAGTAACCTTGAGCTCGAGTTCTACATACGTGTGAGTAGAAACAGAGGAGAAGCTTGCATGAGCTGCATGGGAGAAAAGGAATGCTACGGGTTCATCAAGAAAGCGAGCTGAATGTGGCTGAACAAAGACAAAGCTACATGAGGGGAGCCAATGCAAGAAAAATACAAAAAATATATAGAGTCTTGGGAGCTAAAACAGAGTATGGATGGAGGAAGCAAGACTTCAAAATGGGATGGTGAAATGAGAGATGAAGTTAACGTGGAAATATATGTAGAGCTAAAGCTTACACGAGCTAGGCATAAGATTTTTAAATGCTGAAGCTAACATGGAAGAAATCTTATGGCAAGGAAAGCAAACATGGAAAGAAGTAGCTCACACATAAACACAGGCTCGAGGAAGTGAAGACATGGAGTATAGTGAGATAAAGAAGGCTGACATGTATTAAGAACGTGGGCTAGAAGAGATGATGAGCTGACGGGGAGAGCATCAAACTAGATTGAAGCTTGTATGAGCTGGAATTAAGCTATGGGCAGCTAGCGTTCTGAAGCTTAAATGAGCTGGAGCTAAGTTAAATGAAGAAGCAGCTAAGGGTTTGAGCTGGAGGAGAAGTTAAGCTAACGTAAGAGCAAAACACGTGGATTAATGAAACATGAGCTGGAGATTTAGTGAGCTGGGAGAAGAAAATAAAACGTGAGGTATTCAGCGTGAGGCAACACATGAACACGAGCTGAGGGGCACGTGATTCATTAAGAAAAAGTACTAGAGCTGAGGGAAGAAACACGTGACTTTAATATGACAATAGACAAGCTGGACAATAGATGGAAGGAACAACGAAAAAGGCAAGAGCTCCAAAAGCAGAACGAGGGAGCATTTTCTCGTTGAATCATCCATAGCTGCAGCTCATTTTATCAATTTTCCTCCAATTAAAATCTCCATGGCAGCTTGAATCATCCACAGTGGCTAGCTGAAGCTTGGAAACTCCTAGATGCATATTTGAGCTCCACATTTTCTCACCAAATTGGATCAAATTTCTTTGCTCCATTTTTTAATTTTAGAATTATTTTTCTTATTGATTTGACTAGGTTTTGTTTATTAATTGAGGAATTTGATTACTGGAAATTTCTGGATTGGGTTAAATTATGGATTGAGCTTAATTTGATCTTTGGAATTTTAATTGTGATCATTACATGTTTGTAAAAATTTTAGAATTAGTGCTGTGCAAATTACTTTTAATTTTCTTTTGATTTTAGGCCAATTAATACAATGGTTGTTGGATTAAGTGGCTGAAATTTTTGTGCAATTAATTGCTTGAGGAATTAATCAATTTAATTAGTTAATTAGCATCTTAAGTGGATTATGCAATAGATTTCATTGATCAATTAGGATTGGTTATAATGTGTTCTTATTCTTAATTCAATTAATTAATTTTTCAAGGTTTTTTGTGGTTGTAAATTCCTTGAATAATTGATGAATTGAATCTTGGATGGTTATTTAAGAGTCTTTATAGGGAATACACTAAAGAGCAAGAAATTGAATCCAAATTTGATAAACTAAAAAGGGCAAGGATAATTGAATTCTAAGGAGTCCATCTGAAGGCTAGCTACCACATTTTCTCAACTGTTTACTTCACTTTAGACTTAAGTTTTTGATTCTTGTCATTTAAAATTTAGTTCAATTAAATTATAGCATTTCAAAACCCCCAAACAAGTCCCAATTAGCAATACTTGGAACACTCTTTCATAAACAAATTGAGGCATAAACTCCTTGGGAAATGACCTAGGTTGCACCATTAACCACAGAATTCATTTTGCTTCCTAGTTTTATTTGAGATTGCGCGACACAGCCGTCAAATTTGGCACCGTTGCCTGGGAGTTTAGTTTCTTAATTGTTTGAAAGGGTTTCTTAGTATTTTTTCCCTATTTTTGGTCTATTTTTGTTCTATTTTTCCCTTATTTTAAGCTTGGATTTGGATCATTTCGATTGCCTGATCTGATTTTCCCGCTTGCTGGAATTTTTGTTTGAAGTGCTCAAAAAATTCGCAAACTTTGTTTTCCAAGGTTTTTGGGTGTTTTAAGTAAAAAAAAAAATAGCAAAGCTATTAGGTGCACCATTTTTTAGCCAAATTCCAACGTTAAGGCACTTTTTCTAATTTTTTAGCATTTTCTCAAATTTTCTAGGATTTTTCTAATTTTTATAGATTTATTGTTTTAATTTTTCTTTGTTGATTTCTTGTATTCCTTCTTAGTTTTTGCTTGTCTAATTGGTTTATGACAAGGAGCTCTGGTGACAAATTAATTGATTTGGATCCAGAAATTGATAGAACCTTTAGAAGACAAGTAAGGATTAGGAAGAATATGGATAGTGTAGGAATTAGTAGTTTTATTTCTTCTGCTTTTGATTGTGTGTAAGGAATTGATTGTGTACTGCAATTTGCTAGTGATAATACGGCTAAACAACATCAAATGAATGCTAACATGAATATGCACGTTCAGGCTAACTTGAATGCAAATGCCAATTTAAATGATAACATGCATGCCATAACTATTAGAGAATTGACAGCTCCTAATGTGCATTATCAAAATCTTTGTATACAATATCCAAAATTAGATGCAAATTTTGAGCTTAAATCTAGTTTGATTCACTTACTTCCTAAGTTTCATAGACTTGCAAGAGATGACCCTCACAAACATTTGAAGGAATTCTATGTTGTTTGCTCTTCAATGAAGCCACAGGGAGTCTCAGAGGAACAAATCAAGCTCAAAGCATTTCCTTTTTTCTTGGATGGTTTAGCCAAGGATTGGTTGTACTATCTACCTCCTGGTGCCATTACTTCTTGGGACCAACTGAAGAGGCTATTTTTGGAGAAATTCTTTCCTGTGTCTTGCACTGCATCAATAAGGAAGGAAATATGTGGGATCAGACAGAATGGTGGAGAAACTTTGTATGAGTACTGGGAAAGATTCAAGAGATTGCTGGCTAGTTGTCCTCACCATTAAATTTCTGATCAACTACTTATTCAGTACTTCTATGAAGGGTTGTTGAACATGGACAGAAATATAATTGATGCTGCCTCTGGTAGAGCCTTAGGTGATCTGATACCTATAAGGGCCTGGGAGTTAATTGATAAAATGGCTTAGAATGCTCAACAATTTGGTTCTAAATCAATGCAGATGGCAAGAGGAGTAAATGAGTTAGGTGCTCCACAATATGATACTGAAGTTAAGAGTCAGTTAAATGAGCTAGCCACTATGGTTCATTAGCTTACTTTAGCTCAAAAGCAACAATAGTCATCTTCTACTCCTTCTCAGACTTGTGCACCACAGTCCTACCCTACTCAGACATATTCTTATCCACAGTGCTATGCACCTGGACAGACATCTTCCTCTACTACCTTGGTAGGACTCCTGTGTGATATATGTTGTTTGGCCACACATGCTACTAATCAGTGCCCTATGTTAGAGGACAGGGTAGAGGCTTGTGCTGGCATGTTTCCAATTACGCCAATGCAACAAGGGCAACAAAAATATGATCTCTATTCTAATACATACAATCCAGGATGAAAGGATCACCCCAACCTAAGATATGGGGGAGGGTAACAATAAAATAGATACAATGTTGTAGGACCTAGTGCACAATCTTCCCAACCTATTAGGTAGTTAGTTCTTATACAGGAGGAACCAAAGAAAGGGGATAATATGGGAGACATGATGAAGCATCTTATGGAGAGTAATGCAAAACTCACACAAGTGATGCAAAATTTAGAAAGGAGGGTTGATACTTAATTAGGCCAGTTTACTACTTCTCTCAATGAGATAAAAAGCCAAAGATCAAGCTAATTACCTTCTCAAACTATTATCAATCTAAGGAATAGTAGCAATGTTAGTGCTATTACTCTTAAGAGTGGAAAGGAGGTTCAGGAATCATCAGATACCACTACCATGGATAAGCCTGCGTCATCAAAAACACACGTCACACCAAATGAGCCTAACAAAGAAGAGGAGCCAAAGAAGATCTTTCCTTTTCCACATAAACCTACCTTGGGAAAAAGAAAAACTGAAGCAGACATTGAAAAGAGATTCTTGAGACTTTTAAGAAGGTTGAGGTCAATATACCCTTGTTAGAGGCAATCAAGACCATCCCCAAATATGCCAAGTTTTTTAAAGAAATATGTACTAACAAGAGGCGTCTAAAAGGGAATGAAAAAGTCAATTTTGGCAAAAATATTTCAGCACTCATACAGCCAATAATGCCCACTAAGTGTCAAGATCTGAGCACTTTTACAATCCCATGCACTATTGGGAATTTTAAGTTTTCTGATGCTTTGATTGATCTCAGTGCTGCTATAAATATTATGCCTAAATCTATTTATTCATCTTTGCAGATGGGAGCGCTGAAACCTACTAGAGTGGTCGTGCAGCTGGCAAACCAGAGCATTGCTTATCCTTCAGGGGTGTTAAAGGATGTTCTGGTTAAGGTAAAGGACTTGATTTTTCTAGCTGATTTTTATGTCCTTAACATGGAGGATGATAGATATAGATCTAGTGGCCATGCCCAACTCATTTTAGATAGACCTTTCTTAAAAACTACAAAGATAATTATAAATGTGCATGAGGGTACTCTTCAAATAGAGTTTGCTGGCAATGCGATACAATTTAATATATTTGATGCCATGAAACACCCTTGTGATGATAACTCTGTTTTAGTATCAGCTTGATTGATATTCTAGTTGATAGTACCAGTGCTTATTTTAGGGATAGTTTATTGACTGATTCCTATGATATTGTTGACTTGGATGATTCTCTCGATTATATATGTTCTGAAACTACTATATGTCACAGATGTACCCAGATTAGTGCTTTTATTGAGAATAGTGAGTTTCTTCCATGTACTGATTATCATGGTTCTGAGACCTCTTCTTTTTGTGTTGATTTCATTATTGGTCAGACTGTGACTGATTTGGATGATTATACTGGTCTAATTCAATCTTCTTGTTCTAGAGATGATGTGCATGCTGTTGTTTTCCCTAATTGTTCTAATGTTACTAGATGTACTGATTCTTAAGATATGTTGCATGTTGATATCACTTCTGGATATGTTGATTGTGCTAGTTCATCTATCTCCACTCTTACCTTGCCTACTGATAGTGGTATTAGATGCTATATGACTAGTTCATCCAATAATGATACTAATGTTGCTACTTTTGTTGGTTCTCTTGTTAATGTTCCTTCTACTAATATTCCCAAAGCTAGGAAAGTTTTTTCTTCTATCTGTGAGTTGTCTAAATAGGTATTTAGCATGGAAGAGATTGAAATCAAACAACTCATACTGTCGGTTAAGCAAGCTCCCACCTTAGAGCTCAAACTGCTGCTAAACAATCTCAAGTATACCTATTTAGAGAAAGATGAGAAGCTTTCGGGGATTGTAGCTAGTGACACTATTCCAGAGAAGGAAGAGAAGCTTCTAGAGGTCTTAAGGATGAGAAGACAAGCAATAGGGTGGACCTTGGCTAACATACCTATCATTAGCCATAATACATGCATGCACAGAATTTTGTTGGAGGATGGGGCAAAGCCAGTAAGGCAATCTCAAAGGTGACTGAACCCACTTATTTTAGATGTGGTTAAAAAGGAAGTTTCTAAACTTTTATCTGCTGGTATTATATATCCTATTTCTAACAGTCAGTGGGTTAGTCCTGTGCAAGAGGTTCCAAAGAAATCAGGGATCACAGTTGTGTGGAATGAGAATAATGAATTGGTGCCCACCTGTATACAAAATAGTTGGAAGGTTTGCATTGACTATAGGAGGCTTAATTTAGTCACTAGAAAAGATCATTATCCCCTCCTTTTTATTGATCATATACTTAAGCATTTAGCTGGAAAATCTCATTACTGTTTTCTGGATGGATTTTCAAGGTATTTCCAGATATGCATAGCCTCAAAGGATCAAGAGAAGACGACATTCACATGCCCATTTGGAACATATACATACAGAGGAATGCCTTTTGGTCTTTGCAATACCCTTAGAACCTTCCAGCGGTGCATGGTTTCTATTTTTAGTGATTTCCTTAAACACTGTATAGAAATTTTCATGGATGATTTCATTGTATATGGGAACTCTTTTGATGATTGCTTATGTAGTCTGGATAGAGTCCTAGTTAGATGCATAGAGAAGAACCTTGTACTTAATTTTGAAAAGTATCATTTTATGGTTCGAAAAGGTATTGTATTAGGTCATATTATATCTGAACAAGGCATAGAGGTTGATAAAGCTAAGATAGATGTTATCACTTCTCTACCACACCCAACATGTGTTTGGGAGGTCTGATTTTTTCTAGGTCATGCAGGTTTTTATAGAAGATTCATTCAGAAGTTTAGTAAAATTGCTTTGCCATTGTCTAAGCTATTATAAAAAGATGTTAATTTTTATTTTGATGATACATGTAAAACAGCTTTTGATGATCTTAAAAAATGATTGACTTCCCCACCCATTATTCAATCCCTTGATTGAAACCTCCCATTTGACCTTTTATGTGACGCATTTAATTTTACTATAGGTGCAGTTTTGAGCCAGAGAGTGAATAAGAGGTCCCACGTGATTGCTTATGCATCCAAGACTTTGGACAGGCCCCAGGCAAATTATACAACCACAGAAAAAGAGTTTCTTGCTATTGTTTTTGCTTTGGATAAATTTAGATCTTATTTTCTTAACACTAAAGTCATTATTTTTATTAATCATGCAGCCTTGAAGTACTTGCTGAAAAAGCCTGATGCAAAGCCAAGATTGATCAGATGGATGCTTCTACTTTAAGAATTTGATATTGACATCCAGGATAAAAATGGAGCTAAAAACTTGGTGGCAGACCACTTGAATAGAATTGAAGCTCCAAAGGTAAATTCCTTACCTATTGATGATAATTTCCCTAATGAGCATTTATGTGCCATGCATAGTTTTTATCCATGGTATGCAGACTTAGTGAATTATCTAGCTGCTTCTGAACTACCTATTGATTTGACTAAACATTAGTTGAATAAGTTTAGGAGTGAAGCTAGGTATTATATTTGGGATGGTCCATACTTGTGGAGACTATGCAGTGCCCAAGTGATTAGACGTTGTGTGCCTGATATAGAATTTGATTCTATTTTGAATTTTTGTCACACACTTACATGTAGAGGTCATTTTAGTCCAAAACGCACAACTAAGAAGGTTCTAGATAATGGATTGTATTAGCCTACCTTGTTTTGTGATGCCTTTGATTTTTGTAAAAGATGTGTCAGGCATTAACAAATAGGTAGCATATCTAGGAGAAATGAAATGCCACAACATCCCATTTTATTTTGTGAAATCTTTGATGTGTGGGGCATTGATTTTATGGGACCTTTTCCTACTTCTTTTGAATTTTTATACATCTTATTAGTTGTTGATTATACTTCAAAGTGGGTGGAAGCAAAACCCACTAGGACTGATGATTCTTCTGTGGTTATAGAGTTTGTTCACTCTCACATTTTCTGTAGGTTTGGTATCCCCAAAGCTTTAATCAGTGACTAGGGCACTCATTTTTGCAACCAGAGTATGCATAGCTTGCTTAGTAAGTATGGTGTGGTGCATAAAGTAGCTACTCCATACCACCCTCAACAAATGGCCAAGCAGAAATTTCTAACCAAGAGGTGAAGCAAATTTTAGAGAAACCAGTGCAGCCAAATAGGAAAGATTATTGGAGCAAGAGGCTCGATGATGCACTTTGGGCCTATAGAACTGCTTACAAGATTCCTATTAGTATGTCACCCTATCAGCTGGTATTTGGAAAAGCTTATCACTTACCGGTAGAAGTGGAGCACAAGGCTTGCTAGGCTGTAAAAAAATGCAATTTCGATTTGAATGGAGCGAGATCTCACAGAAAATTCCAACTCCAAGAGCTTGAGGAGATCAGATTGGAAGCCTATGACAATACAATGATCTATAAAGAAAAGACAAAGGCATTCCATGACAAGATGATTGCCAGAAAGGAGTTTGTTATTGGCCAAAAAGTTCTACTTTATAAATCCTGCTTGAAGCTTATGCTAGGTAAACTTCGTTCTAAATAGGAAGGTCCATACATAGTTTCTGATGTTTTCCCTTTTAGTGTAGTTGAGCTTCTGGATGAGCAAACAAGAGCTAAATTTAAAGTTAATGGATATCAGCTCAAACACTTTCATGAAGGAGTTCCAAGGGATGACAAGGAGGAGCTCTAGTTCATGACCCACCCTGATCCCCTGTTGTACTTTTTCCCTTTCCCCTTTTCTATTGTGTTGTCTTTATTTGTTTACTGGATTGTGTGCTGGCATTAAGGACAATGCAATGTTTAAGTATGGGGAGATACAAATAAAATTTTTAGTTTTGTTTTGTTTTAGTTAGTTGCTTTTTCTAGTTTCTAGGCTTTTAGTCAATTTTGTGTTATTTTCCAACTTTTGAAAAAAAAAACTGTGCTTTTATGGAAGTTGCTAGTATTGAGGGGATCATAGCTTTGATATATTTTAATTTGATAGGGAATTGACCTTGTGTTAAGAATGCAAGTTAAGTGACAATTAGCTTTACTTTAATGAAACTTAATGATGGTCAATTTACCTTGTGAGATAGTTTAACCAATTGCTTATTCATTTCTAGTGTGTATCCCCTATCTTGCTTTTACTTTAGAACTTGGCTTGAATCTTATTCTAGGCCACATTTATTCATTTGCCATGCCTGAAAAGGATTAAGGCATTCATTGTTGTTTTGTTTTAGCTAGAGCCAAAAAGCTATCTTATATATGTTTAATCCATTTGCTTTACCCTTTTGAGCCACATATGTTTTCTTCTATGCCTTTTCGCCATGGAAACCAAATGAATGTTCTTCCTACCTTGATTAGGATGCTTTCGATTATTAAGGGCATTGTACCTTGTTAAGGTGGGTGGAGGTACATTTTTCACATCATTTATAGGCCGGTTGTTTGTTTCTCTTCGAAAATATTCCAAGAAAAAGAGAAAAAAAAAATGATAATAATAAATGGAAAAAAAAAGATAAACAAAGTAAAAGAAAAGCATTTGAAATACAAAAAAAAAATGAAAGAGAAAGAGAAAAAAAGAAAAAAGAAAGAAAAGTTGTTTTATTAGTGTATATCTTTTTGTTTGTAGTAATTAAGGCCTTAAGATGCACTTGCATTCCATCCTTATTTTTATTTTAATGCTCTTGATGATATTTAGCATCCAAATTTGCTTTTTGAATTTCCTTCATTCTTTTGTTTTCCACTTGTTTCATACCTTAGCTTACATTACAACCATAATAAAGGCCTTCTAATTCATTCATTGGCATTTGATTTTGGTGGTGGAGATATAGATGATTGCCAAGCTTATGGTAGTAAGGTTAGTGTGAACACCGTATTTTGTTCGGACCAATTACAAAAATAATAAAATTAAGAAAAAAAGGAAATATAAAATTAAGAGAAAACGAAAGAACAAACAAATGAAAAATAAAAAAAAAATTAAAAATTAAATTAAAGAAAAAGGGAGCTTAAGAAAACAATAAAAAAAATTTTAATTAATTAAAAGAAAAAAAAATGGCCCAAATTCAAAAAACCTATAGCCCAATCTCTTTTAGATCTAATCCATTAACTCAGAAAATTTAAAAAAAAAAAAAGAAAAATAAACAAAAAAACAAAAAAAAATATAATAATAAAATTTTAAAAAAATGAAAAAGGGGATTCAAAACGCAGGAACCCTGCGTTTTGACCCAGTTCCCCCCTTCAGCATATTGGGTCCGATGCTACCAACAGAAAAAGGCGAGCACGAGAGAGGAAGGGGACAGAGGGGGCAGGGACCGGCTAGCTTGCTCAGGGAAATACAAGAATGGCAAAAGTCTTGGCAGTGTTTCAGAGGAGTCGGCGAGGAAAAGGATAGAGGGTCTGCAGCAACGGGCTCGAGGCGTGGACCTTCCCTCCGGTCTCTTTCACCATCAGACGCAGAGGATGACCAAGGCAGAAATAAAAGGAGATTCTGGATAACGAGGGGGGAGAGCGAGAGATTGAAGGTAAGACTGGGAGAGGAGAAGAGAAACCGTAGAGCTTTCGAGCTTAGGGGAAGAGACTCAAGAGAGCGAAAAATCGAGGATCAAAGGGAGAGAGGGACTCAAAAAATCAAGAAAACCGAAAGGGGAAGTCGAAAAAAAACAAGGAGGAGGACTCGGGAAAAACCGAAGGCGGAGGAGGAGAACCGAAAAAAAATGGAGAAAGAGGGAAGGAGAGACTTGTGAGGGACAGAGAAGAGAAACCGGAGAGATTGAGAGACAGAGGAAGAGAAAAGGGAGTGGTAGACCAAAAAAGGAAAGAGATGGAGGGAGAAAAATCAAGAGGAACAGAGAGAGCGGGAGAGACCAGAAACGAACTGAGAATCAGAAGAGAGGCCGAGGAGATCTCCGGATTCAAGGAACAGAGGCAGAAAAACGAGAGCCAAGGCAACATTGGAAACTGAAGAATTCCTCCTTCAACTACCATCCCTACAGGTAAGCCATTGGGATTGGCTATTCTGTTTGTGTTCATCGGTGATGTAGAGTTGAAATGGAAAATCTGGAATTCGAAATACCATGTTTAGTGTATGCTTGGAGATGTGCTCAGCAGGTGTTCGACAGAATGCCTAAGAGAAATTTGAGTTAAACTTTTGCGTTTGATTTGCTTAAATCGTTGTTGGATCTGTTTAGGTTTTCCCCTGCTATGATTTTATGCTGAATGTTGGTATGTTTCAGAGTTGAAAAAATTTGTACGGATACCTATATATGATGAATGGTGGTATGCTTCGTGTATGATGGGGGGTTTTAATCCATGATTTTGGTTCTGTTTTTTATTTCATCTTCCTTGAATGCTGAGTGAGAATGAAACCTATTCCTGAGAGGATCCTGGCTGCATGAGTAGGTCCATACAAATCTTAGCCTCGCCTTGGTAGATGTTTGGTTCTGTTTGAAGTTCGTGGTTACCCCCCTGATCCAGCACAACATTAGTTAGCAAGGGAAAGGGGAGGAGATTCCCATAAGGCATGCTTCACGAAAACAACACGGGTTTAGGAAATAAAAATGGGAAAGAAAGTCAATCAGAAAGTAAAATCAAATAAAAATATATGTGTGATAAGGAATAATGAAAAGGGGATATAAAAAGGATTTCTTTTTTAAAGGGGCGCTAATTAGACATAATTTCAACTCGTGTAAAATTGATTTCGTTGGATTTCCTTAGCGGTCAATTTGTATACAACTACCATTTTGTTTTTATTTCGTTGCTAGAATCGCGGTGTGGGATGTTTTATCCCCTCAGACGCATAGGAGTTAAACCAAATGAGCCATGTGAAGCAATAAGCCTCCATGGTACCTACTTGGGACTCCAGTTTACATTAAAAAAAAAATTTTGGGTTTCACTTGTCAAAGTCGATCTGGTTTCTTAAAATTTAGCAAAAACGTATTTTCAAAAAGGAACGAAAAAACAACCCAACAAAAAAATAAAAAGTAGATAAGAATTAAACTTTTTAAGATAGGGTAAACTTTTCTCAAAGTTTCCTTTAATAAAATTATATTTCATAAAAACAAAAAAAAAAGACAAAGGAAATGAAAAAATGAAAAAAAACAAAAAACAAAAAAGGATAAGCAAAAATCAGTTATTCTTTTTGGAGACTTTAGAGTTTTTCTTTAATTTTCATTCAATAAAATTAGAAGTAAATATATGTTTTACAAAAACTAAAAAAAAAAAAAAAAAAAGGTGTTTCAACACATGACAAAAGCAATAAAAAAAATTAGAAATAAAAAAAAAAAGGAGATGGAAAAGGGGAATGAGATTATCTTAGTCTTCACACATTAGGATATACAAATCTGTCTCAAACTTGTTTCTTGGTGAAAGTCTAAAGTGATTTTTATTTTCTTTTTCTCTTCTAAAAATAATAACAATAATAATGATAAGAATAATAATAAAAAAAAGAAGAACAGATTGGAAATAAAATAAATAAATAAGTCACAAAAAAAAATACCAAAACAAAGATAAATAGGACCAAAAAAACAAAATTAAAAAAATAATAAACAGCAAAATAAAATTTGCCAAAAAGAAAAACCAAAAAGAAAAAAAGACACAAAAGAAAACAATAACAAAACCATAAGGAAAAATCAAAAAGAAACAAAAATAGAATAAATAAATAAAACAAAAAAAACACAACAAAAACCAAAAAAAAAAAAAAAAGGATATAAAACAAAAAAAACAAAAAATGATGAGTAAGAGAAGAAATTGAAAATACAAGGAAAATTAGATTAAATTCTCTTTTAGCAAATTAAAACACATCAACCAATTTTAAAATTTTTTTTTATTTGCTAAAGGAAAAAGTAATTTATTTTCTTTGTCTTTTCAAAAGAAAAATATCCAAACAACAAAATTAAATATGAGGAAAATAAAAAAGAGAGAACATGCAAAAAGGAAAAATAACAAAAACAAGGAAAAAAGGAAAAAGACAAAACAAAACAGAGAAACCAAAAAGGTAAAAAATAAAATTAAAAAAAAAGGGAAGAGAGGGTAAAAATGTGAAATTAACTTAGTTTTTGCATATTAAAACGTATCAACTAATTTCATAATTGTTTTATTTGCAAAGATTAAAGTTATTTTCATCTTTTTCTCAACAAAACAAAAAATCGAACAAGGAAAAAACAACACAAAAAAACAAAAGCAAAAACAAAACCCAACCAAAACATATTTTTTTCAACCAGTCGAATTACGTGGACTTTGATCCCTTCGAGGGGTACGTAGACCCTAAGCTTTCATCCTAGGTCAAGTCCGTCCTTGTAAATAAAATTTTTTTTTCAATTTTTGTTTTCTTATTTTCTCTTATTTTGCTTTTCTAATTTTGTGCGTTTAATTTCTTTCTCCCTTTTTATTTTAATTTTATTTCTTTTATTTCTATTTCTTATTTTGCATATAATTTGTTAGGAGAGTTAAAATAGATTAAAAGCCATATTGATTTTGCACAACTGACTTAGGGTAACCGTTCTTAGCAATGGGTGTTGTGGGATGCCTAACACCTTCCCCACTCACAATCAACTTCCGAACCTATTTTCTAGTTCGTAAACCATTTTTCTTATTTTTCAAATAAAAAGGCTTTTCCAAAGTTTTGCCTTTTCAAAAATTAAAATTTTGGTGACAACTCTACTACTTGTCTTAATTTTGATTTCAGTTTTCATTTTCTTTGGAAATTAAGTCGAAATTTCTTTTTTAAATTTCTTTTTAAAAGTGTCACGCAGTCGCATTTTCGGGTGTGACAGTTAGGTAGGATGGAATTTAAAAGTAAGCACTTCACCCTAAACACTAAAGAGTAGAGTGATAAACACTAATCTAAGTGAGAGACTTTCATTGCATTTCATTTTAGATTAAGTGTATTGCCATGGTACTTGCTGCATTGATGCAAGTGATATGACTTGGAAAAATAAGCTATTGATTTGCTTTGAGCTTCCTTGTACTAAGTGACCTTCACAACTCCATTTTTCTTGATTTCCTTTCTTGCCCAGTGTAACACCATAATCTACTACCGCTATCTAGCCTCTCTCTGGGCTCGGTTTCATATGATTTCCAAAGAATCAACACCAATCCGTGGCATTTGCATGCTATGAAAAGGGGTTTCATATACTCATCTTTTGCCCCGTGGGTCCTGTGAACCCATCTCCAGCATCCTCAACTCAAACTCCATATATACGACTTATACATAGCATAAAACAAACCATAAGCCACGGGTCTAGAGCCAAAAACCAGAAAAATGCATTTTCTCACTTGGGCCCAAAAGTCATATTTTGGCTCTCACTTTGGAAAATTATAATTAATTGTATAAAAATGGGAATCTAGAAAACTCTAGCTTTCTGAAAATCTCTAAATGTTAAATTTACACTAAAAATCATTCCCAACCACAAACACAGCATTTGGACCATATTTGACATCGAAAATGGGAAGGAGGTCCGGCTGTCACTGTTTATGGTGCAGCTTACTGTCATGACTTTTGAAAATTCATAACTAAATCCAAAAAAATCCAATCTGGGCACACTATACCAATTTGAAAAGCTACCGATGTCTACTAGAGGAAAAAAATAAGTCCAGATCAGTTCAGTAGATCCTACCCCCCGAAAACTGATGGAATAGTAACGGGGGTCAGGAGAGCTCCCTGATGCTGATATAGAATTTCAGATGGTTTGTTCTCTCTCTATAGACCTCCGATTTAGGTGGTTCTAGTTCCTATAAGTCACTATGGTTGTCTAGTTTATGTGTATAAAATTTCACCACATTTGGAATTCATTTGGTCTATGAATGCCACAGATTTTATTTCTGGTTTATATGAACAGTACATGACCAACTCATTGAATTTTCCCAAATTTAACAATTCACCAAATATTCTATCGACCTCCAAATATTACCCACTTTAGCTTCCCAAGAAGCTCTCTACAAACTCTAGAGGCACACCAAATTTCATGGCAAGAGGAGCTCATCCAGTCATACTTTGACGGAGCTCACAAATTTACCGATTTTGGCACCCAAGAGGTCCAAAACGGGTCCAATTAGCCTCTCACACACTCTAGCCACTCATGGACAAGTTTAAAAGTATAAAACTAGAATATATAACAAGTCCATATGGTCCAAATCAACATACATTCTAATCTCGCTATGCTACGGCCAAATATACACTACTTCATGCATTCAACAAAAGGGACAAAACCCTCATTTCTATTAATTTGGCTATAAACATAGTTCATGCATCATATTTTCATACATATACACATGTTACAACCTTTACATCTCAAAAATAGTGGGCGCATATTCATTGTGACACCACTTTACATCAAAATTACATCAAAATTCTAAAAGAAAGTAATATCTAACTAAGCATGCTTCTAGGCTCCTTGGTGTGTGCTCGGTTCTCCTTGAGCTCCACCTAGCATATTAAGTTGGGAGGGGAAGGGGTGAGATTCAGGGAATCTCAGTAGCTCATGCACTCAATCATGTAAGCAATAAAGGCATATAACAAGTCAAGGCATGTGAATAAGCATTTAGCCATTCTCAAACATCCATCACACATTGTACATGCTATGGAAATCACAACAATGCCAAAAATGGGCTCCAAGGACTTTTGGTCTAGCTTCACCCGAGTTTAAGGGGCTTTTGGATGGCCTCACCCGAGTTTAGGGACTTTTGACTTGGCCTCACTCGTTTGAGACTTTTGGCCTTGTCTCACCCATTCTCAAGGAACTTTCTGCACTACCTCACCCATCTCAAGGGACTCTCGGCACTACCTCACCCGAGCAATTCTCACATTTCAATACATAAGCATATTGGCATCAATACATCAAAGCAATAGCATATGGCATATTCCACACATCAAGCATATACATAACATACAATGACTATTACAACCAAGAATGCAACAAGAAAGAGTGGAAAGAGAGAGCTACCTTATGAGTCAAAGCCAACACTAGCTTTTCCCTTCAATTTCTCCTCTCTCTCCTTAGGTTCACAATCACACCTTGATGGAGGTGTTTCTCTTGAGCCTAAACACACAAAAGCATGCAATTACTCTCTTAACATGGAATCATCATATCAACTCTCCTACATACCAGAACCTAGAGTTCTCTCTCTCTCTCTCTCTCTAGAATACCATCAACCCTTTCTCTCTCTCTCAAGCTCCCATGGTAGTGGAAACCACATTTTCAAAGAAACACAAAGATTCAAAGATGTTTTCCACTTTCCCTCTTCTGACCCATGCCCAAAAACCATCCATTTTTACAAACAAAACTGTAGGAAAAGAGGGCAAAGGGAAGGGATCAGAAATCTAAAGAGAAATGGGGGAAATTTCCTTACCTTTCCCTTGCTCCTCCTCCTTCTCTTGATCTCGCTCACTCTCCACTTGGGTCGAAGTCTAGGGCAGATATGAGAGAAGAAATGAGTTTGGGCGTTTAATGAAGTCTAATTCTCGCTATTTACTCTCTTCCGGACTGACCCGCGCTACGGCAAAAATTAACCTTCGCTATAACGAGCTCGTGTTATTTGGCTTCGCTATGGCGAGGTGTAACTTTCACTACGGCGAGATCGTATCAGTTCCCTTCGCTATGGCGAGATTTACCACTCTCTATGGCGAACTCGCGTTAGTTCCAGACCTCACTCTCGCTATGGCGCACGCTACGGTGAGCTGTCCCCTAGTTTCTGTATGGACTACTGCCCGCACTCGCTATAGCTAAAATCTCTTTCGCTATTGTGAACAAGCACTCTCACTGTAGCGAGACCATTTCTCGCTATTGCAAGAGGACTTAACAGAAATTCTGGATTCCGAAAATTTCCAGCTCCCTACTTTCTTTCTTTCCCTTTTCTTTTCTTTTTCCCGGTTGTTACACCCAGGAGTGCAAAGGTTTAAGTGTGGGGGAATTTGATGAGCATGATTTTTATACATTTTAATCCTCTTAACTTAGGCATTTTGATGATGGAATATGGTCTTAAGGGTTTAATTAGATTCAATTTGAATTCATCAGCCACTTATACACTTTGTGAATTAATTGGCAAAATTATTGAGTTTTAATGCATGAATTTCTTTTAAATAATTTTGTGAATAATTCTACCAATACTTTTCATTCTTTGGTGCAAACTTTAATGGGCAATTGAAGCTTGAATGAGAATTTGAGTTAAAGAAGAGATGGAGAAGATTTAGGCCTCAATTGTACTTCTTGTTAGAGCTAAAAAATGGGAGAATGAATTGTGAAGCAGATAACCACCAGTTAAAGAAGAAGCTATGGGTTCCTTTTGATGAGAAGGCAAAGCAAGAAGTAACCTTGAGCTCGAGTTCTACATACATGTGAGCAGAAATAGAGGAGAAGCTTGCATGAGCTGCATGGGAGAAAAGGAATGCTACGGGTTCATCAAGAAAGCGAGCTAAATGTGGCTGAACAAAGACGAAGCTGCATGAGGGGAGCCAATGCAAGAAAAATTCAAAAAATATAGAAAGTCTTGGGAACTAAAAACAGAGTATGGATGGAGGAAGCAAGACTTCAAAGTGGGATGGTGAAATGAGAGATGAAGTTAACGTGGAAAGATACGTAGAGCTGAAGCTTGCACAAGCTGGGCATAAGATTTTTAAATGCTGAAGCTAACGTGGAAGAAATCTCATGGCAAGGAAAGCAAACATGGAAGGAAGAAGCTCACACGTAAACACAGGCTTAAGGAAGTGAAGAAGTGGAGTATAGTAAGATAAAGAAGGCTGACGTGTATTAAGAACGTGGGCTGGAAGAGATACTGAGCTGACGGGGAGAGCGTTAGACTGGATTGAAGCTTGTACGAGCTGGAATTAAGCTATGGTAGCTAGCATTCTAAAGCTTGAATGAGCTGGAGCTAAGTTAAATGAAGAAGCAACTAAGGGTTTGAGCTGGAAAAAAAGTTAAGCTGACATAAGTGCAGAACACCTGGATTAATGAAGCATGAGCTAGAGATTTAGTGAGCTGGGAGAAGAAAATAAAACGTAAGGTATTCAACGTGAGGCAGCACATGAACGCAAGCTGAGGGGCACATGATTCATTAAGAAAAAAAGCATTGGAGCTGAGGGAAGAAAAATGTGACTTCAGCATAACAATAGGCGAGCTGGAAAATGGACAAAAGGCGACAAAAAAGGCGAGAGCTCCAGAAGCAGAACAAGGGAGCATTTTCTCATTTAATCATCCATGGCTGCAGCTCATTTTATCAATTTTCAACCAATTAGAATCTCCATGGCAGCTTGAATCATCCATGGTGGCTAGCTGAAGCTTGGAAACTCCTAGATGCAGCTTTGAGCTCCACATTTTCTCACCAAATTGGATAAAATTTCTTTGCTCCATCTTTTAATTTCAGAATTATTTTTCTTATTAATTTGACTAGGTTTAGTTTATTAATTGAGGAATTTGATTACTAGAAATTTTTAGATTGGGTTGAATTGTGGATTGAGCTTATTTTGATCTTTGGAATTTTAATTGTGATCATTATATATTTGTAAAAATTCCAGAATTAGTGCTGTGCAAATTACTTTTAATTTTCTCTTGATTTTAGGCCAATTAATACAATGGTTGTTGGATTAAGTGGCTGGAATTTTTGTACAATTAATTGTTTGAGGAATTAATTAATCTAATTGGTTAATTAGCATCTTAAGTGGATTGTGCAGTAGATTTTATTGATCAATTAGGATTGGTTATAGTTGATTCTTGTTCTTAATTCAATTAATTAATTTTTCAAAGTTTCTTGTGGTTGCAAATTCCTTGAATAATTGATGAATTGAATCTTGGATGGTTATTCAAGAGTCTTTATAGGGAATACACTAAAGAGCAAGAAATTGAATCCAAATTTAGTAAACTAAAAAGGGCAAGGATAATTGAATTCTAGGGAGTCCATCTGAAAGCAAGCTACCACATTTTCTCAACTGTTTACTTCACTTTAGACTTAAGTTTTTTATTCTTGTCATTTAAAATTTAGTTCAATTAAATTTTAGCATTTCAAAACCCCCAAACAAGTCCCAATTGGTAATACTTGGAACACTCTTTTAAAATAAATTGAGGCACAAACTCCTTGAGAAATGACCAAGGTTGCACCATTAACTATAGAATTCATTTTGCTTTCTAGTTTTATTTGAGATTGCGTGACACAATCGTCACATACTTAAAAAAAAAGGTTAAAAAATTGGAATGGGTCAATGTGTGATGGGGATTATCGCTCATATTCTGAACTTAGTAGTGAATGATGGGTTAAAGGATTTTTATAACTCTATCTCTACCATTCAAAATGCTGTTAGATATGTTAGATCTTCCCCCGCAAGGTTACAAAAATTTAAGAGTTTTGTTGAAAAAGAAAAGATAGAGTCCAAAAGTCTTTTGTGTTTGGATATTACAACTAGGTGGAATTCCACCTACATAATATTGGAGCATGCTATAAGGTTTCAAAAAGTATTTGAGAGAATGGAAGATGAAGATGAGGCCTATAATGCTTATTTTAAAGAAAATGATAATCGAATTGGTCTTCCTGTGACATATGATTGGAGTAACACTTCTGTGTTTATTGACTTTTCAAAAGTCTTTTATAATATTACATTAAAGTTCAGTGGATCATTATATGTGACTTTAAATACATGCTTTCATGAAATTGCTCATATTCAAACCATAATGCAGGCAAGTGCTACATCTATAAATGCTCTAGTTGGAGATATGGCTAAGAATATGCAAAATATGTATGACAAATATTGGGGAAAGCCAGAAAATATGAACCCCTTATTGGTAATAGGGATGGTATTATACCTCAGGTATAAACTTGTATATGTGAACATGGCTTTCGATGATATATATCTTGATGCTAATATGTGTGTGACCATGAAAAAAAAAAAAAAAAAGATCAAAGATGCTTTGTATCACTTATATAAACAATATTCTGTGGGGGTTGTTAATGAATCAAGTGAAAAAAATGATGATCGCAGTAGATCAAATGGAAAGGATTTAGTAGATAGAATACCAACATATATTGATCCGAAAAACAAATGGCTTGCATCAAAAAATTTGAAATTTACTTGTGACTAAAAAATAGAGTTAGATAAATATCTTACAGCTGACTTAGTAGAGGAAGAAGGGTCTTTTGATATCTTAGCATGATGGAAACACAACGCTGGAAAGTATAAAGTACTTTCTATGCTTGCACGTGATGTGTTGGTTGTTCCAATGTCCACTGTGGCTTCTGAATCTGCTTTTAGCATTAGTGGACGTGTCCTTGATGTATTTAGGAGTTCATTATCACCAAAAATAATTGAAGCACTTATTTGTACCCAAAATTGGCTATCTCCTCATGTGTTCAATTTTAACAATCATAACTTTGATCAATACAAAGAGTCTGAGAATATGATTAATCAGGTAAACTCTATACTTTGAGAATAAATTAAGTATTATGCATTTTTTTCTTATGAGATCAACTTTCTAATTTTTTGTTATTTTAATTTTTACAGAGATTTTAAGAGGAACAAGTGTCACCAAATATTGACATGCATTTATTTATTTTTCTAGTTTGTAATTTATGCCTTGTAGTTTCTATTTTATAACTCTCATTGTGATATATTTGAGATATTTTATAGTTTTATTTGGTTGTTGTTTTCTATTAGTTGTCCACTTGTTATCACAAGGATTTGCATATTGATGTGTAAAAGGATCTCTTCTTTTATTTTGACCATGTGTTCAAGAATTTCTTTCCTTGATTTGATTCTTAATTGATTGATTTAGTGATTGTTGAAAATGATTGTAGTTAACATTTAAATGGAGATGGTTATTGCTGATACAATAATAAATAATTATTAGTCTTGTGAGGTTAGTTAATGTTTTTATTCTTTTTTGTTTTTTAAATCCTTTTTATTTTGGTAGCTTTAATATTTTAGATTCTTTAATTGATGATTTGCTTCTTACAGGAAATATTAAGAATATACACATTGGAAGTGATTGTAACTTTGGCAAAGCAATAGTAGGAGATTACTTTCTATTTTGAGGTATGTTATTGTTCTTAGTTTTTATAATATTCTTAGTAATTTGTTTTTGGATTTTAGTTTGGAATTGGATCATTAAATGGTTGATGAGTGCCTTCGATAAATATATACTTAGGAGCATTAACTTTTATTTTGAATATCATTATTTTTTATTGGAATTGGTTTTTGATCTTTAAATAATTGATTTGCTGTTTGTTGGGAAAAAAATTTCGGGCTTATTAGGGCTGGTTGGGAACCCACCCTAAAATCGGGCTACTTTGGGTAGGGCCAGACAACGAGCATAAAAACAAGCTCGATTTCTTAATCGAGCAGGGCTTCAGGCCAATTAGATGTCTGACCCGGCCCTACCCATATATACCCCTAATTTCAACTTAAAGCTTGAAAGGCATGGTCTCAGAGAGGCAAATTAAATTGAGCAAGAAAGGGTCAAAAATAAAACTATAATTTTTGTTTAGATTCCATTAACCTTTTATTCCCCTTCCTACTAGCATACCATAAATATATATATTTCCAAATGACTAATTCCACGCTCCTGTTCAATTTCACACATTCCAACAACACATACAAAATATATGGCAATAGGGCACCATAGATGGAGTATAAGGAGGGAAGAAACAAGCCTACAAGGAAGAAATGCCTACACAGACAGCTTAAAGTTAGACCTTAAGAAGAAAACGTGGCTTCCTCTTCCTTGTCTACTTAAGATAGCATTCACCCAATAGCCTCATAACCATGAGTTCTACACCATGTAACCGAGAGTCAAGAAGAAAGGAAGGGCATGAGAAATGGATTTTCTTGACAACCTAAAGAACCTAACATGCCAAAAAAATAGGGAAACTTGAGGGAGGAAGGGAATGGATCTTATCAGCCACCCATATGCTATAATTGCTATTCAAGGAGGAAACCATTTAGCCTAAAATTATACTTCCTGTAACACCCCAAAAATTAATTAAGGTGTTAATCATGGATTAAGATTAATTAAGAATAAATAATATAGGATGATTGGGCTAGTTAAGGAAATAGGGATTCTAAATAGATAAATTATTAATATGGGTTTGAGAATTAATTGGGATAGAAATGGCATCTAGGCCCAAATTAACGAACCTTGATAAGAGGTTAATGGAGGCCCAATGAATTAGAGGCAGACCCAAACTAATTTAATGAGATAGAGGCCCAAGATTTATCTTGTATAGGCTCAATTAAGTGGCCCAATAACCCTTGTGCAGACCTAAGCCCTTGAGCCCTTCAAATTGGGCCCAAACACCATTAAACTTCAGCAACCCAATGTATAAAATTGGCCCAATGAAATTCTGCAGCCCAACAATTGAAAACTGGCCCAATAAGCAAAATCTGAAAATCCAATTGGGTTTGGACTTGGAGCAACCCATGACCCAACCTTTTGACCCAACTTAAACCCATCTAAACCCTAATGCTTCAGCCACTTTCCCCCCATTTGCTGAAACACAAAGTGAAATTCGGAGGTGGAGAAGGAGGCTAGGGTTGGGGGCAAGAATTCTGCATTTTCACCCACTTAGAGCAAGATTTGGCCAAGGTAATAGTTATACAACTTAATCCCCTCATCTTTCTCTTTAATTTGGTCTAATTAGTTTTTCATTTGAAGTAATTTCATTATACCCAAAATCTGAAATGTGGGTGTTTGGGGATTTCCTTGAGAAAATTCGTAGGTTGAGGTTGGGGGTTGGTATTAGGTGAGTTTAAACCCCCATTTTGATGCATTTTCTGTTAGTTTGAGACTCCTATAGTTGACCTATGATATGGGCTTTGGTTTCATGTGAAATTACCCAGAAATTGGAGTGAACTATGGAAATTTCTGGTGTGGGGAAGTTGGAATCCGAAGTTAAATCCCTTGGTAATTAAGTGAGTAACCTCTAGTCTGTTATTAGTAGTTCAACTCTTTGAATATTTGACTGTGATCAGAAATGATGATAATGATGCTTGTTATAGGCTTGGTGTGCATTTGGATTATTATGGTAGCTAGGGGAAGAGTAATTGGCTTCGTTGAGGTAACTGGGTTATTTTCCTAATTCCATGTATATGCTCATGTTAATCTGCTATTTGTTACACATACTTGATTTTGAAATGTTAAATGACTGGTTGACTACTTGATTGTTATTGTGATTGAACCTTGTGAGTCCATGGTGGAGCTGTGGTGCGGCTGCCACCCGTGCATGTGCTACGATCGAGCACCGGGTATGATCAACCCCAGATGCACTGAGCCCTGGTTGTGCTCAATAGGGAGTAGGTGCCGTGGACGGGCCTCTCCCGGTGTTATTGGCCATTAACATGTTATGTACGATTGCTGGTATGGGACAGCAGTCATTGGTAGCTCAACTAATTCATTTGCCAATTAAATTGATGATTCTGATATTGATGACATGAGATTGTCTTGGATTGATTGACTTGTACATATAGATGGAAATTTCCTTTTGTTACTGAGATTGTATATCTCACCCCGTTGTGGGCTAACATTTTCAGGGATCGGACCTCTTAGTGGCAAGGAGAAAATTAATGAGAGCTTGTTAAATGGTTTGGTAGCACATAGGTCTGGGAGCTTTGACAAAATGTATTGTAATTAAATTGTTAATTTTATATCATTGCTGCATTGCATCATGAGTTGCTAAGTATAGGGATTGTATATGTAATTCGATTATCATGGAATTGAACCTTATGACTGTAATTGGCTAATAATGGAAAGTGTATCTAATGTTAAATATCAACGGTGTATGATTGGTGTTGTTATTATTCCATAAACTTGCTGATAGGAGGTAATTAGAGGGAAGAAATGGGCATATAAGTTTTGAATTGGTAATGGAAGCACAGCTAAATAAATAAGGTAGATAAATGCCATTAGAGCTATATAAAATGAGGGCAAGTGACCTTAGGGTATCCCTAAGAAGGGAAATGGAGTGTAGGGGGCGAAATATAGTGAAAACAGCTACAGAAGGGAGTCACGCCGCGGCCAAGAAGGCTTCGCCGCGGCCTAGGGAGTGACAGTGGCGAGGGACGCCGCGGCTTGAGAAATCTCGCCGCGGCGCAGAGTGAAAATAATCGCCCAGGGGGTGACAGAACGTAACCTCGCCGCGGCGCGAGTCGAGGAAATTAATTACGGAGGTTACAGTAGCAAAACTCACCGCGGCGCCACATAGGTTGGCCGCGGCGCAGATCCAACTCGCCGCGGCGAAGGTCAGGAAAATTCCAGGGAGCAACTTAGCCGCGGCGCAAGAGTTCCAGGCCGCAGCGCAAGTCTAAAAACTTAGTTTTTGAGCTCCAGAACCTAGCTTAGCCGCGGCGAAAAGGTTCCAGGTTGCGGCGTAGGTCCCCAAACACCCATATTTGACCTGGAAACCCTAATTTCATTAATGTTAAGGTTAGGGAATAGCTTGAGTACATTAATGGGAGGTTGTAGTGGGTTGAAATTGATAAATGGATTAATTATAAATCTCTAATGATGGTACAAACCTTCCTATGCATGTTCCCGTTATGGTTGTTAGTTGATGACCCTAAGAGTATCAAGGTTTAAGTTTCCCCTATATTTTCTTAATGGGATTAACTGTAATGACTCCAAACCTTGATCATTATTTATTAATCGTGTATTTAACTATAATTACCGATATTAGAAGTTAGGGTCGTCACAGTTGGTATCAGAGCAATGGTTCAGGACAACCGTTCTAATTTAAATTCTATGACTAGAAGCTTGGCAATCATGATGCATATTTGGCATGGTATTACCTCATGAGAATAGCTAATTAGGCAAACATATAATTGATGTGCTTTATGTGCTGGAAAGAAGTATAGAGGAAAATGGGGCTTCCCACATAGCTTCAACCAGCTTAGCTACAATGGGGGAAAATGGCACACAAAAAACTGAAGCAAGAAAGTAGTAAGTTGTAGTGAAAATTGAGCGAGAGATGTAGACATTGCTAGCTGCCCTTTGCCCCTGTTTCTAACTAAAAGGATAGCTACAGGTGAGAGAAATGTGCTATTGAAAATGATCAGAAGAAATTACAAGAAACCCAGTCCTGACCTACACTAATAAGGGACAATTTCGGTAGAACAAAAAGTGGTATGAAAAAGAGCAAAATTTCAAAAAAAAAATAGCCCCTCACAGACTCGAACCTAAGCCACTTAAGGAACGAAATTTTTTTTTTAACTTGCCATTTGATCTATGCCTTTATCTTAGCTAGGGCTATTCATGGGTAAGGCCGGGCTAAACATCTAGTATCCTGAATGTCCAACCTGATTAAGACATCAAGCTTGCTTTTATGCCTGTAGCCTAACCCAGCTCGAACAAGCCCTATTTTATATTGGATTAGAGTGGGTTATGGCTGCTTGGGCTTTTTTTTTCTTTATGAACTAATATTTGTAATATAAAAATATCTTTTTACAGACTCATAGACATATACTTCAAAATAATAGCTTTTAAAACCCTTATGTTTTTATTAATAATAAAAAAATAACTTAATATTATCAAGTAAAACATATGCTATGTTAACATAATTAGCCTTAGGTAAACGTGTGTATTTTCATTATTCAATAAAAAAAAATATCAATAAGCATGCACATCAATAATGAAAAGTAGGGAAAGTTTAGATAGGTAATAAAAACTGTAATATGCAGAGAAAAGCAAAAGAAATAATATATATATATATATATATATATATATATATATAAGATGACAAGATATTGATAACCAAAAAAAAAAGTAACTACTAGGATAGATTAGGCAGAATATGTCTTCGCCCATGGCTCAACTCGACCCGATATAGTTTTGTTTAAAATTTTACTCATTTATATTTTTAGCTCGATCCCACCCAACCTAACCCAACCCGATTAGGAAGGCCTCTAGGGCCTAACAGGCCAATGAACACCCATAATCTTAGCCTTTCTATCAAGTAGATTTTTATAATAACTACACAAATAAGTTCTCATGTTTTACATTAGCCCTACACCAAACTAGCTTGCTAGCACATACTGATGTTGGTCACTCTCTAACATGGACCCATGCTAGCCCAAGCCATGTTAGATCCCTATTTTTCCCTCCAATAATCTAGAATTGACTTTTAGAGCTAGGATGTTGTCCTTTAACTTAAGGTGGTCATATAATGTGGTTTTGTAGAATATGTTATGGTTGATTGAGATTGTTGAATAATCTAGGGTAATTTTTTAATAAGTTTATTTTGCCTATTTAAAGTGTGATCTTTAATATTTTTTGGTTGCTTGTGCATCCATAAGATTAAGTCAATTAAGTTACTACTTAATTCATAAGTAAAGGAGCATTACGAGGCCACATGTGTAAAAGATGAAATTTTAAACTATACCTATGCATAAATGACTGTATCCCTCCCAGTTCCTTGATTCCTAAACATGAAAGATAAAAATCCAAATGATTCCCATGCATGCAAAACTAATGCTCAAATATCTAATATGGACTATGGACATTTTAAAATATCTAAAACATAGTAATTAAGGATTCTGTTTGAATTCATAAACACCTTATGTAAGTATTTGAATTGACTAATTTTTTGGTGTGATGTGAATACTTTATTGTATGATTATTTGATTTATACCACCAACTATATATTCCAGCTGATGTATTTGATTGAAAGAGATGACTTATATGTATTGATTTTAAGATACACAGTGTCATGACTATAATTAGGCATATTTGAGATTTTAAATTTATGATATCATTTGTATCCAAAAGAGATGATTCTTACAGGGGTGATCTTCATCACTTCTCTTCAAAGATGTTCTAGCTTTTCTTTAAAGATGTTCCAGCTTCTTTTCAGAGATATACCAACTTCTATTTAGAGATGTACCAACTTTTCTTTAGTGATGTATTAGGAAACCTTAATTATATATGTATTATGAATCCATTCTAAAGAACACCCTAGATAGCATGTTTATTGGTTTGGTTTCTTATTATTTATGGATACTCTAATGGTTATCTTTTGTAGATGCAAAAGAGCTAAAGAAAATGATCCTTTGTTCCTAGTTATATGGTGATTTCAAAAGCTTAGATTTACATTCAGTGGTATGAGACACTAGATATTGCTCCTATGAATGTTTTTATTTTAATCAAACTATGATTTTAAGGATGATGGAGTCATGTTCCCATAAGATTAGGTTATGACAATTGCCCAATATGCCAATTTACATGATGTTTTGATTATCATAAGATGCTATTAACAACTAATATGCATGGCTTGATTATTATACTGTTGCTATTAAATGACTTATGATGACTAGTAAAGTTCGTATATTGCCATGCATTTTATTAAGCTACATATGTGATGCTGGTTTTTCTAATAAGACAATAGTAATACAAAGAAAAATGTTTCATGTACACATGGCAATTGAACCATTATCAGTTTTTAAATTTGTTATTATCTTACTGGAAATTTTATTATAATTTTCATATATGTGGTAATGTGTGTAAATGGTAAGAATGTTGGCCACTAGGTACATCATAGAAAAAGAATGGATGTATGTTGAGATATTAGGTATTAGCCAGGTGAAAGTTGTAACAACCCTAACTTCTAAACACATTAATTAAGCATAATTGGTCTCTTAAAATAAGTACTTAAGATTAAACATTATTAATAATTTGTTAATGGATGAAAACCTAGGGAAATTTGAAACTTTTTAATTAGTACTAATCATCCAATAGATAAGCAAGAATATTCATGACTAAAACATATTAAAATTCTCTTATAAGATCTCCATTCTATTCACATTTAATTATAAGAAGCATACAACCTATTTACATTAGTTTCTAAGTCAATACATAACATTATCACAGTAAAAACTAAGGTTTTTAAGCAAAAATGGAAGTTTGGAGACTTAGGCCAAGACTTGGAGGAGTTTGGCTATAACCAAGTTAGCTTTTAGAACTCCTAAAAGCTTCAGGATGCACTCACATCACGACTTAAAACTTCCACATGTGGTTAATCTCTCCCCTAGACTTCATTATTTAATTTTTCACAATTCTCATCACGGCAGACTACCTTTGTGCCACGGCAAGATAAGCTACTGGAACTTAGAAATCCAATTTCTCTCGAGTCTCACCGC
Organism: Erythrophleum fordii; assembly: GCA_032878935.1. NCBI lineage: Eukaryota > Viridiplantae > Streptophyta > Magnoliopsida > Fabales > Fabaceae > Erythrophleum > Erythrophleum fordii. The sequence continues at coordinate 1,468,228 of JAVQMF010000021.1, forward strand.
GATAAGCCTACATGGCGTCACTGCAAGAGACCTCTCTAGAACTCTCCTAAGCATCTCATATGATGCTCACTGTAGCAAGATTGCTCTTAGGTACCCTCTAAAGTCTACTTTCCTGTGATGCATGCCATGGCACTTTCAACCTCTGCCACCCTCCAATTCATTTTTTGCCATGACTTGAAGACCCTAAGCCATAACTCAACTCCCTCTTGATCCTACTCTCTCGGTTACACACTTCCTAGCCATTTACCATTAATCTAGATGAATTCTAAAACTTCCATAACTAACATACATGGTTTTATAGACCACCTAACTCTTAAATATCCCAATTCACAAATCCTCATTGTCTATAGGTTTAGGGAGAATCACAGCAATTGATTACTACTATATATCAGCATATTATGACAATATTAGGTACTCTAGCTACTAACAACATCATTTCAATATATATTCTAACAAGACTCTATCCAACAATATTCGAATTAATCATCCATTGCAAAGCATAATCATACCTTCAAGTGAATAAGTCATGGTTCTTCATTAGTAATGATCCATATCATATCATAATTAAGTACATACATCAGATTTCAAGTGAAATGAAAGCCTAGTCATAAGGATCGCATATTAAGTCACAAAATGTCAAAATACCTACACTTGACAAAAATGGATGCAACATGATGCCATACAATAAAAGTTAACAAAATTAGCATCTATACAATTTAAAAGCCTTCTAAGTGCAAAAGTCCCCATCCTCGACCTAAGTCTAGGAACATCATTCACTTACTTTCCTTTATTCTTATCCGAAAAACTTTCAACTAAAATTGTTAACTCATAAAACGAGGTGAGATATGAATCTCAATAACCGAAAGAAAATTCCATACATATGTATAATTTAATCAATATAAATGCATTTTTAATTAGATAAATATCATACCCATCCATCATATCAGCAAATGAACAAATTAAACTACTAATGACTACTATCTCATACTAGCAGTTACATATATCATGTTAATGGCCAATAACACAGGAAAAGGCCTATCCATGATGCCAACTCCCTATTGAGCACAACCTAGGCTCAGTATATTCATAAGTTTGATCACAACTTAGTGTCCGATAGAAGCACAATGTATGGGTGGCAACCGCACTACAACTCTACCAAGGATTTGCTCACAATCCAAACACATCAATTAAGTAGCTAACCAATCATTTCCCATAGCAAAGATACATTATGCAGCAAATATGATATTAACAATGAACATATGTAAGGAATTTAAATTTAAACCCTGGTTACCTCACTTAATTGCATAAAGTTCTAAAGTCAAGATAGATTCTCAACTTTCAAAGGATCCTATTATATCAAAACCAAGTTCTTAGTCAACATCAAACATAGAAATTAGTTGCCTATCATTCCTAGCATCTTGAACATTTAAAAAGGCACTTATCTAGACTCTAATTAAACTTAAATTAGGATGTAAGCCTTGCCACACCAAAAACTTCAATGTTCCACTCTAAATCCTTAGTATTTTTGCACAAAATCAAAACCCATTATGTAAGTCAACTATTTGGGCTATTAATTAGTAGAAAATATATCAAAATAAGGAGAAGATGCTTATCTAATAACCCCTTTAACCTCAATCTCCGAAAATCAAGTCAGAATCCATCAAAATAACAAAGTTTATATTTGAGAAGGAGATGAAACTCCTCCAAATGACAAACCAATCAAACCAAAATGTAAAGAAGAATGAGAGGAATAAGTTTCATATAGATTACCTTGACCAAATCTTTTTCTAGAAGTGAGAAATGGTGAAAGAATGCAGAAAACCCTAGATCTTCTCTTCCTATGCAAAAATGGAGTTCTCCTTTAGCTAAAGAATGAGTTAGTCTATAGAATAGGGAATAAAGGGCTAAATATGTTAAGGTTTTAGTGGGTTTGGACTGACACTAAAGCCTAAGGTCCACTTGGGTTCAGAAATTTGCTTATTGGGCCATAGGTTTAAGGGTTAAGTTGATGAAATTAGAGTTAGGCGTCTAAGAAATGAAATTGGACTTTCTTGCAAACTAAGAGTGAGCTTCTATAATTGCCTCATGGCACAAATAAATTGATCATAAGACTCGAATAAAATGTCCATCTTCTCTTAATTGATGTTACTAATTAGACCTATAACCATAATTAACATATTTTCACCTCCAAATAATTATTATGGTCTCAAAAGGTCTAAAGTAACTCACATTTCTTTAGAAATCCTTATGTTCCTTAATCTCCCAAATCTCCCATATTAATTCCTTAATTTATCATAATTATTCTTAATTAATTTTGGGGTGTTACAAAAGTCAAAGTTAATACAAAGACTATGGTAGTTGCAAAAGAGACCGAAGAAGTTCCTCCTAGTATGGGCATGCCAAACCTCAATATTTAAGATCTAGGAAGACTAGAAAATTATATAGTTATTATGGAGCTCTTTTGTTGTTTTATAGTACTTCCTTGATCTAACTCAATTAGTATTTTGTTATGCATATGTGATTCAAGACACCTTTCGTTGTGTGATGATGTATATATGTAGGTCCTAAAAACTAACTAACGATAAATTCTTTATGAAATAGGTACAGTGATATTCCTATTTGAGGATGATCGCCCTAATAGTTATGATGGCCAAACACTTGAATTAATATGACCTTTTAGTCCATATGTTTATATGATGTGTAATTTTCCTAATTGTTTTATGTTAGAAGCAAGATAATAAATAGCTTCCATTACAAATAACCTATCTATAAGGTAATTAATTAATACGTAAAAAGTAAAAGGGTTACACCCAAAGTATCATATCTTAATGCTATAGGAATATTAATGTAATAGTACACGATATGATATTGTATTTGCTGTAAGTTTGTTAGTAAGGTAGACCTCTTCTCTTACAAAAAAACATTGGAATGGAGTTAAGCATTCTTTGCGATATCTCTTATGAACCATTAATATAGAATTATTTTATTCAATTAAATGTACATCATAATTAATTGGTTTTGTAAATGCAAAATATTCTATCCATATAAACTCGATCTCAAATAGGTTATTTCTTTACATGTGGGGGTATAGCTATATCATGGCACTCTATAAAACAAACTTTAGCTACTAATTCATCAAATTATGAGCGAAGTTGAAAGTGTGCTTGGTTAAGATTAATGACTCAACATACCCAAAAGATGTGTGATTTTCCTTTGGAGAAAAATACTCCAACAAGATTATATAAAATAATGCTACATGTATAGCTCAACTAAAAGGAGAGTATATTAAAGAGATAAAATGAAATATATTTCACCAAAATTCTTTTTTACTCATGATCTTCAGAAGAATGGTAATATGAATACTCAATAAATTCCTTTATATAATAATTTGGTAGATATGTTCACTAAGGTATTACCAACTGACACATTTAAAAATTGGTATATAGTATTAGAATATGCCAATACAATAACTTAAAATGATATTGTCATTAAGGGGCATAAACAACAATGTACTCTTTTTTCCTTAAGCAAGGTTTTATCTCACTAGGTTTTCTTAATAAGGTTTTTAATGAGATAGCTTATATTATAAAATATGCTATACTCTTTTTCCTTCACTAGGTTTTTATCCTACTAAGTTTTTCCAGTAAAGTGTTAATGAGACACATTATTCATTAAAAGACATTTGAAGAGAAGTGTTGTAAATGATTTAGTTATGTATATGTCCATAATATCCATAGAATGATTCTGTAGGATCCATTCTCATTTAATGACATATATCTTATAACTCTTAAAAAATTCAAATTCTATAATTATGTAGATTAATTTTCTCATTTATGTTATTATAACTCATAAGTCTATCTTTATGGTTAAAAACCTATAGATAGAAGTTATGTATTGGGCATGAAACATATAAGTGAATGAAAATTCTCCATTTCTTCTTACTCTCAATTTTTTCTCTTACTTGTTATATTTATTATGTTTTTCTTTAGTTCTATAATAGTTACAACCAAAAGGTTTTAGTAAGTTATGCACAATACAATTTAAGTATTATATTCAAAGTTAAGATGTGCTGATTGTTATAAATTTATGATAATAAATTTTTTACACTTCTATTTAAAAGCTTAAATTATAAAATAGACATAGTCATTGATATAGTATCAAAGTCTCCATAACTAAATGGTAAAAATGTTGATCCTCTCCACCTTAATCTCTTAAGGCTTGAATGAAAGGACATGTTAAGGATTATAATAAAATTATTTATAGGCTATCATGAAATATACATTTTTTTAGTGTAAATGTTCATTTATACATGAAGTAAATGAGACATATTATGCATTGCATTAAAATACAAAATAAGTGCTAATGAACTAATAGTTCATATGGCACCAACCTTAACTCCTTAAAATTAAGATGAGTTTGATCCTGATCTTGGCTCTTCTTCCCCTCCCTCTTCTCTCTAAGCCTTGAGGCCTCCATTGTCATAATTAACAAGCATAAGTTTGTACTCAAACTACCAATGTTAAAAAAAGAATGCTCTTACATATCATTTTAAATCAAACCCAGCAACTTAAAATAGCCTTCTTCTTTTTTTTTTGGAAAAAACCATTAAGGAAAGAAAAGTGAATTACATAAAGCTCTTTTGAGTTTTACTGAAATTACAGACCTTCCCTCTATTTTTAAAATACACATAAATCCCCCTTAAAACAAATGTTGTTATATATTTTAATCTAATTTTAAATTTTTTTGCCAATATACTCTCTATTTATTTTTTTTTTTAGTCAAAAAAAATATGTATTAAGGTTAATTGAGGATATTTTAGTCAAAAAATTTAAAATTTGACTAAAATATAAAGTAACTTTTTATTTTAAGGAGATTTGTATATGTTTTGAAAGTAAAAGAAAAGTTGATATAATTTCAATAAAACTTAAAGAAAGTCTGTATTTTAGAAACAAAAAAAAAGATTTATATAATTTTAACAGAATTTTAAAAAAAATCTGTGTAATTTATTCTTAAAAAAATGCAAGTTATCTTCCTCAACATAATGGTTGTAATGACTCATTGCTTGACCCAAAAAATAAACCTATATAGCATTGTGGTTGCGTGACAAACAATCCCTCATAAGAACTAACACAAGCAAAGAAAAGAGAGACAGAGAAAGATCACAAACAGAATGAAGAACTTTTGCACAAAGCCACCTTTTCTCCTTCTTGCTTTCCTCTTTTTAACAAACATTTGTACGCAAAATCTGAAAAATGTTGACCAAGTGGCAGAATCAAAGGCAGAAAAAAACCCCTTCAGGGCATTGCAACACAAAGAACAATTCAATTTATTTCATACAAGGAGAAACGTACAAGACCTATGAATGCTCACCTCCTGTTTCAAGCCACACAAAGGCGTATCTCACACTAAACAACTTCGAGAAAGGCAGAGACAAAGGTGGTCTATCATAATGGGACCAATAGTACCATTCTGACGACACACTAATGGTGGGTCCTTCCAGTGGATTTGAATCCTCCAGTGCTGGTGAGGAGAGAGACAGAGAGGGGTTGGGACCCACAACCAGCTGAAAGCAAGGAGAGTGGGTGCCACAATAAAATAAGCATAAGTGCCAATGGACGCTGTATGGTGGCTATAGTGGTGGAACAGTGTGACTCGATCAAAAGGTGTGATGCAAACCATGATTATTAGCCAACATGTGCTAAAAACATAGTTGTTACATCAAGGACTCTGTGGAAAGCATTGGGCATTCCCTTGAGTCAGGCATCCAGATTCCGTCCCTTCTAGGAAGGAAAATGACGTTATGATGTTTGGAAAATCCAAGCCATGAACAGGATCCAATGGCTAGCACTAAAACACGTTAGGTCAAATCGAACATTGACTGAAATCTTAGCGATCCAAGCTGTGAGCAGCTGCAATTGTGAAACATGGCACATGAGACCCCCAAACAGTGTGTTTTGTATTAAACGCTAAAATGCGGTTGAAGCCCATCTATTATTGTGTTTTGACATCCTTGCTTCTTCTTGGTTTCTTCTCTGACGTCACAAACGTAGACCTTCAACGGCTACCATCCTAACAAGAGCAAGGCTTATTTCTTCTCCTTGGTTCTTCAATCCTAGGATTTCTTCTCTTCGGCTCTTTGATCGTTTGAAAATATTGATCCTGGGTTTTGCTCTATTACTTGAGCCCATCTTCTGGAATGGGTTCTCTTACGAAATCCGACTTGACTTTGAAGAAGTTCTTGAATAATGATCTGCTTTGAAGAAGAACCTCTATGGGCGTGTCATTTGGGTAGCCAGCAATATAAAGCATAGATCTAATCCAGCTGGCCTCAAGGCAATCTTTTCTAGTTAGACCTAATTAAGGAAAATTCTACTTCATGAGATCAAGGAGTGTTTGGGAGTTTTCCAAGGAAGAAGACATTGTAGGAATCGATGATGATTCTGTGAGTTTTGTTACCGTATGTATTTCAACGTCTGATATAAAATGCACCATTTAGGGGCTTATGATTTCAACAACTCACAGCCTGATAACTAAGATTTCGATCAAACTTTCAGTTTGACTTGACGTGTTCTAATGTTAGCTACTACATCACGTTAACGACTTCGATTTTCCCAACATCACCATGATACTTTACCAACCAAAAGGGAGAGAATCTGAACTATTGAGAATGCACAAAACCTCTAAATTTTAGGTAATGTGTAAATAAGTTCTTGACTTGTAAATCTCGACAATGAACCCTCAAACTTGATTTATTTAATCTTATGTCACCTTTTTATTAACAAATTAATAGATTTATTAATACAAGGGTTATCTATACAAATGTGGAAGTTTAGAAGAGTCTTTTATCAAGTTTTGAATGTTAGAAATGCTATTTACACGGGTTCAATAATTCTATACATTTAACCTTATAATTGAAATACAAACAAGTTGACTCTTTGTTAACTGACCAAGGATTTAAAAGAAAAAAAAAAAGGTTATTTCAATAGTTCTATATTCGTATGTGTTCTCTCAACTTCTATCCTATAATTTTCTTGCTACTTTTGGTTCTTGATCTATGCCTCAATCATCCTATATGCATATTACATAGTCAATGTGTGGTAATGTATGAACCTTTCTTTTAATATGACTTCTATTCAAGGGGCGAGGTTTTAAAAGATAAAGGTTAAAGCTAATTAATGTCGCCTTGGTTCAATTGGTACAAGGGATTTGAGTTAGAATTTTGCATTTTACAAGTGTAAGGTAATATTTTGTTTTCAACTAATAGTTCGTAATCTCACTTGATGATCAATCCTTTCCTAGAAAATTCTCCAATGTATTTGGATGGGAAGAAATCAATGGAACGAAAATGGAAGGAATTAAAAGGGAACTTCTCTCTCATCTAGAAGTTTTAAAAATAAAGGAATGAAGGAACTCTTTTCATCCCTTCTCTCTTGTAATGCTAATTTTTTGATCCCTCTCAATTTGGGGTATAGGGAAGAAATACCAAATTTTAATTCTGAATGTACACTTTTAAGTTTTATAATCTAATTTGTTATCTTCATTTATCCTAAATTTAAATTTTGCTCCAAATTTATTGCGCTATTGAACACATTTGCTCTTCAAATAATTAATTTTCACTATTTCTTTCCACAAACTGGATCATGAATATGGAATTATCATCCTCCATATTTAAATTTTCATATGAAATTCCCGTCCTTTCTATAATTTTGAAACTCTTTGATTTTCATTTGCCTCTTCTGCTGAAATTGCATTCATATATTGGTATATATTGCTTATTAGAGAAAACGATGATAGAAGAAAACTCAAACAGAGAGAGAGAGAGAGAGAGAGAAAAAACCATAAAAGCATATTGTATGAAGCTAATTTCATGCATCTTCTCAACGCAACCCATTTGAATTATGAACCCCCTCATTTGTAAAATTTCATACTATAATATTTATAATACTAACTCTTCCATTCATTTTTATCATAACTCTCAAAAAGGAATTTTTATCCATTTTCACGTTAACCTTCCAAACAAAAAGAAAGGAAATTTATCCATTTCTTCCCCCCCCCCCCCCCTTTTTCTGTTCTTTTATTCTATTTCACTTTATTCCATTATATAAATAACTTTGTAAAAATTTTCTATTAAAAAAATTTTCTGTTCAAATTTTTTTGGGAGGAAATTAGAAATTGGGTCCCAAAAAATGTTTGATATTTGATTAAACCATTTAATAATAGTCAAAATGATTACAAAAGTTTCACCCTATTGCCTTTTTACCCTTTGTTTAGCACTCGTTCTGAGGCCAGAGATCATAAGGATAGAGAGACGAAGAAGGAATAGCCGTTGAAAAGTTTTGTAAGTACCACAATAAATCCCAGTATAAATGTGAAAATATTTGAGCACAATCCTTATATATTTAACATTAAATTCTTTAATAAAATAATAGCATATAAAACAACTGTTTTTAAAAAAAGTAATAATACTATATTGAATTACAAAAATTATCCACATATTGTATTTATCCTAAAAAAACCTAATCAACACTTAAAAATCTCTACTTAAATCCTACTCGTATAAAAATCAGCTTTGTATTAGAATTTTCATATACACTAAACACACAATAAAGATGTTCATAGATTCAATATAGATTTTAATTATGTTAAAATTATTAAAAAAAAATAAGAACACACCTCAAAAATTAGATAAACCGAACAGACTAAGCTCATAACACGTAAAAGTCGGTTATATCTTGAAACTCACTGACATAATTATGTTTTGGAAAATTGATTTAAGTTAAAGATATTTATATTTATGGATTTTAAATTTTGAAAAAAACTAAAAATTTAAATTTCAAAATTTTATAGTTCAAAATTCCAAATCAAAATTTTTAATATTTACATCCTTTAAAATGATTTTAAAATTTAATATTTTTTAATACAAGTATTTTTAACTTAAGATTCTTAATTATAATTTTATTTTATATTTAACTAAGGACCCCCTAAGGTTTAAATTTCAAAAACAGCCAAATTTATTTTAAAAGGCCCTCCAAATAACACAATACGGCCTCACTTCTCGTCTTTGAAACATTACAACTCCATCCACACTCTTGGGCCCGTTTAATTCACCGGTTTTTTTAATATTTATCATATTTTTAGAATCATTTATTACTAATGATTATATCTTACTTTATCTACCCACATTTTATATTTTTTTTCCTTGATATATCTAATATATATATATAAGAGATTATATATATATATATATATATATATATATATATATATATAAGAGATTATATATATATATATATATATATGTAAAATAGATAATAGATTTCATAACTATCCATTCAGCCTGAAACCAAGCCACGTGATTCAGGTAATTGTCAGTAGTGCCCATCCCTTTGCAGGACATATCAACCATTTGACATGATTCACCACACACAGAAATTGAAAACAAAAATATATCATCTAGCCAAATCTCCGATTCCTCAAATAAGAAACGTCATTGAACTTGAGATCTTCAGATAAAAAATTCCTCAAAGCTACAAGAATATGAGTACAACATTCCCATCAACAATCATGGGTGGAAAAAGTGAAAGATTTATCAATTCCACAAGTCAGCTTGCTTCTACTCGTGTTGATTCTTACCATTCTGTCATTACTACAACAAGAAGATTAGATGAGTGATCACGAATTCGTTCTGAAATATATATACACAGTAGTACACTAGTGTATATTATTAGATAAATTGTCACCCACGCATTAAATCAATGTCAACATGGGAATTACGCATATCCAATTGACGAGCAGGCCAGGGACTCAGAGATGGCGCTTGAGTAAGATTTTGACTGGGTGAAATGGTATTCAGTGCAGGTGGATTATGAACTGCTTGATGATGATCTGATTCCATAGCTACTTCCGCCTCTTCTGCACGCTCCTTTTTCTTGTTCTTTGCCTTTGATCCACCCCATATAAAGCTCCCAACTATCACCTGTAGTCATGATTTATTCAATTTAGCTATTAAGAAGAACCAAAAAAACAAAACTATAGTATAGTTTTTAAGTGTTTGCTGTTAAGGTTCTCTAATCAAAATATAACAAGTAGAGATTTTTTATAATTCACCACTATATTATTCTTTCAAAAAACTTTCTCCCCATAATAATAAACACTTATAAGAACTTTAATTAAATTTTATCCAAAAAAACAAAAGGGGAAGGGTTGGGATGCAGGATTGGAAGTGAGAATTATTGCTTTAGTTAAATTACTTTGTTGACCCCCAATGTTACTCAATTTTCGATTGGGCCCCTATAGTGTAGAAGTTTAAAATTAAGTCCCTATAGTTTTAAGAGTTTTTAATTTGATCCTTGTCATTACAACTCCGTCAATGCAATGTTAAATTCAGCTAACATGGCCAACAATATAACATTTTGACCCTTTGAATATACATTGATTTATCCCAACAAGAAAAAAAAGTAAATAACTGAAAGTGAAATCCACTAATCCGTGTAGCATAAGATGCCATCAATGTTAAATGGCTGGGATGTGTTGGCATGAATCATGCATTTTCAGTGTTAAGATAGCACACTGATAGCATATCAACAGAATTTAAGGGGACACTAACAGAGGCTTAATGACAAGAAACAAATTAAAAAAATTTTTAAATTATAAGGACTCAATTACAAATTTTTTAGCAATAAGAACCAAATTGAAAATTCAGTGAAGCTCTAGAAACCAACAAAGTAATATAACATTTATTTTATTATTTGAGATATTTATGATTTTGTACTTAAAAGATTGGGATAATTTAGGATTAGTAAGAAATTATCAGTAAAGGCGTCTAAGCCTAGGGAGATATTATCCCACAGTAGTATTGTAGTAGGAAAATTTCCTATTTCAATTGCTTATAAATAGAGCCATACTCAAATAAAATAGTTACCTCTTTAATTATTGATAATAAATTGATACTGATTTTGAGAAATCTATGTTTATTTTATTTTCCTTCCAGCCCTACATCAGGTTATGGATGCAAAGACAACTAAACTTCTCAAAGTATACAAGTTGCTGGAAAAACTTAATTATAACTGGTGGAAATGAGAAATTTGAGTTTTGAAATATAATATCATTTTGGCAGAAGTGAAAAAGCAGTGACCTGAACAGGACTTGCTGCAATCAGCAATCCGCCAACTCCTCCACCAATGACACGGCCATCAGGACTAGCAAGTGAAACACTAAGACCACCAGTTCGATTGCGAGAACCACCACCTTCAGTGAGCAAATAAGAGCCTGATAGGCACAATATCTCAAAACGCCCCTACAGAAACCAAAGTATACCAATAATTAAAATTATTAGAACCAAAAAATAATTCACTTGATATTATAAAAGATTAAGGAAAAAAATTCAAAAAAGTGAATCTGTGACTGAGGATAATCAATCATAACTAAATATTTTCATACAAAATACGTAAATAAAGCTAAGATAGCCAAAAAGTTTCAGTCAATATCTTCCTTCTCCTTTTGGAACTCAGTAACCACCAAACACAAAAGTCAAAAATGACTTGAAGTGGCATTAACAATAGAGTACAAGTTTAAAACACATTTGTGCAGCATTGCCATATGTACCTATATGTTTATGTAGATATTTACTTGGGGATTATTTATGAATCATAATTTTTGTCCAACAAACTCCGGACGTTTGAACTTTGCAACTCAATTTCAAATAATTTATGAACTTCAAACGCATGCCCTGGTCCCCGGACATGAAATAATCTTGAAGTAACCAAAAAGAAAAAAGGTCTAATATGCAAGAGCATTGTTGATTTTAACTTCCATGGATGAACAGAATTTTGCAAGTACACCATCATGACATAAATTATCTTTGTATCGAATCAATTAGAGGACCTCTATAAAACATATTGGATTGATTATGTATGGCATACTTGTCATGCATAAATCATATAGATATATATGTACATATGTTAATGAAAATATGTTGGGTATCCATGTGTGCATGTAGAAAACCAATATATAAGTGCTGAACCTCATATGTGACAGTGCCACCCGAACTTGAAGGCTGCCGAAGGGTCACATTAGAAACAGCACCATTTGCTGACAAAATGCATACAGCTCTAGGCCCTTGCTGAGAAAATGCCATTATTTTTGTTGCAATGTCCTACAGGAAAAAAGAAAATAAAGCAGATTTCAAAAGAGTGATTCTCGATGACAAAATGCTAGAAAGATCAAGATTCATAACCCACTGCTTCATCTGAAAATGTTACCAATAGAATATTTAGGTATTTTAAAAGCAGTAGTATAGGATTATGTTTATCACAATATTCTCTTTACATTGTTTCCTTCAATTGAAAAAAAAAAATACTAGAAGAACAACTGGCACAACCATAAAAGGATATTCAGAAATGAACATCAATGAGTTGATAGAGCATAACCAATATGTCCACAAAGAAATCACTCTTCAAGGCACTATCCTATGCAAATGATGCTTCCATGAATTATAATTGAGTTGACATGACAAAACAAAACTTCAAAAATAAATAAATCTTAGACAACAAATGAGGCTCTCACTTTTATCATACGCCTCCTACATTATCTCTCCCTTTACCATCACAGACATTAATATAATGCTAGCCTTTACTAAATCAACTTCTCCTTTTGAAAAGAAAAAAGTACACATGAACATCTGTTTAATATTCAATGGTATTTGGCTGTATCACTACGTCAAGAAACCAGTTGAACATAGTGCCTCATTTCTCAGCCCTATAGTCATCAAATTTTTTGAACTCCATGCAAATAAGGGATCATCGGCAGAAACTCATGAGAGAATTTTCCGTTTAAACTTGTACTATGAGAACAGAGATATCGACACAAATTCATAGGAGATTGCACCATACTTCTCCAACTGCAATAGTGATGATATGAGGAGTAAAACCCATCCCGGCTGAGCCAGACATCAATTCACCTGGCAATAACCACTCACAACATCAAAATCAAAAAAAATGTTTGTACCACATTTGAAATGAATCAGTACTCTAATCTAATCAACTATCACAAACAGAAAAAAATAGGTATTCTTATGGCCATTTGACTAGTTTAGAACGTGCAGAGACCTTTGCAAAGGAAAATTATTTCACCCAAAGGAAAAAAATTTTCAGTAAAGAATGTGCAATTGTATAATTATGTCAATATGCTGAGCGGCTTATACAATAGGAAATCTCACAGCAATGCCATAACCCAAGAAATATGAAGCCACGCTGATGGTCCTTCACATTACTAGTTCCCATGAGATTTCATACATTCAGCTGTCTAACTCAATTTTGTCACTGCTTTTTATGTCAGACAGATGGTTCTCTTTTGTTTCTCTAACAGAAAATTTCAGTTATGCCGGCTATTTTCTGTATAAAATGAACCAAAAAGTGTTATCCCCACAATGCATTTGTATTTGCAACCCAAATAAGGCTTTCCAGTCGTTTAGTCTCTCAGATAACAGTTGCACTTGCACATTTCAGAAGCAGCCATCTAAGATGCATATTTGCACCCTCAAAATTTTTAAGAACTTGAAATTTACAACTATTGCCTCACATGCAACGGCTTGGTAAGTATGATACAGCATAATTCAAAATCGATAGCATAGTAAAAGCACAACACCCAACTACTTAATATATCTCTACTATATTCATTCCATATATACTGGTATAGCAAATAAAAATTTGTCAATGTTGGAAGATCTCTTCTTGAGATAGATTAGTCACTAAAAAATTAGATCCAAAACAATCCCCCTGAATTAGAAAAGTAATTAAAGAATTCGGTAATGGTTGTTCGCTTCCATAATGGAATACTGATGTAGATTTATATCATTGCAGTCCACTCAAATTCCAAGCAGATAGATCCCAGTTCATCTAAAATTAACAAATATATGTGGCTCCATATCGCGAACCAACAAAGCTTTGGATTTAAGAAACATAATAATGAAAAGAAAATTACGTTGAAATATAAAAGCTATGGTTCACACGCATCATCCTCATAAACATAACATTAGAAATCAAATAAATATATATATATATATATAAACCATAACCCAAAGGATTTCCAAACCAGATACTATATAACCTCAAATTATTAATTATTAAATAGATTAAAACACACCATAATAGAAGTTGGACCAGAGATTTACCAAGAGAGGCCAACTGCTGTTTCTTCCCAGTTCCTGGAGGGCGGCCTCTACCCCGCTTCTGGCTTTGTGTCAATGCTCCAGTGGGATGACTAGACGATGATGGAGTCAATGCCAATGATACACTTCCATCCGGACCATATTTCCTAGGCCTTCCTCTCTTCCTCTTGACAGGTTCCCCAGGTGGTGCACCAGGAGGAGCACCCACATTGACACCATGAGGTGAAATTGCCGAGGATTCTAATGGTAATGTGGATCCAATGGCACCACCACCTCCAATGCCAGGTTGAAATGGTAGATTGGGATTTGACAGGGGATGAATACCGGCTGAACCATGTAACTCAGGTTGTGCTCCAGCACCAGCTAATCCTCTCTGCATATAGTAAGATGCAGACCCTGATAACGCCATATGGTCCCCTCGATCCATGCATTTACTTCAAATTCCTTTAGACAATCTTTCACAAGAAACTTTGACCCCAATACTCAATATGCCAAATTTTATCACCCAGCTCTGTTCTCAGGTACAGTACAATTACACAAAAATATTTTAAGGAGAAAAAAATGCAGAAATTAGAATAACATAAAATCTTTGAAACCCAATGTATAGTGACCAACTAGTGTATCAGAAAGTACTTAAACAATATCAGTTGTAATTGGAGCTTGACTGCTTGCGAAGAACAACTTTTAAGTGCTCTCAGCAGAAAAGGGTTATTGATGATGGCACCATATTAAAACAAACATATGAATGTCTAGAAATCTATATGTGCAAAGAAAAGGACCCTGGCCACAACCATAAGGTACAAGATAGAGTAACGAAAAAGATGGAAAGCCAAGAAGGCATCAACACAAACAAGGAAAATGAAGCACCAGTCTCAAAGATCAAGAAGTTAAGGAGAAGACAAAAAGAGAAGCTATTTTACAGCTTACCAAACTATAAGAATCAACAAAAAGGCTTCATATTGAAGATAAAGACCAAATGGACTGGAAAAGGTCCCTTCTTACCAACCCATCATAATCCTTAAACACCAAGCAATTTCCAAGGCAACCCCATACCCATTCAGAAAACGCTCAACCTTTGATGCTAACACCCAAAAATAAAATAAAATAACCAAAAGGGGAAAAAAATACTCCAAGTCAATGCCATTAAAGACTTCAAACCCAATTCTAACTAAACAGCACAAAATGCTACAACACAACAAGAGAAACGAGCAAAAAATTAGCCAGAATGTTGTTCAAGGAAAAAGCTACAACGCCTGTGAACTAATCAAGATACAAGAAAGAGATAATGCATAACAAATTTGAAAGCGTTAAGAGAGAAAATTAAACCCCAATAAACATAAAGAAAATAGAAAGAAAAAGAATCATACTGACATTTTTTAAGAGATCCAAAGGCTGTGGTGCACAACTGCACATCCACACTCTCCGTCTGTTGAACTAGCGAGAGGAACCCAAAATTGAGTTCAAGACGTTGAATAGTTTCTTGGGAATTAAAGACTGGTCACAGAGGGCACAGAGGAGGTGACCACTGGGTACGCAAAGAAGCAATTATTACTAGTTACTGGTATTTACAATGAGAAATGAAAAACCAAAAAACATAAAAGGAAATAAATGAATATTATTGCTATCTCTCTCTCTCCCTCTGTCTCAGCAGCACAAGTCCTTATCGGATTGCATAGTTCCTAGAGCTGAGCTCTGTCAGTCACTCACTCTCTCTCTCTCTCTCTCTCTCTCTGCCCTATTTGGGTGATGATGATCCTAAGCTGTACTGGGATTTCAGAGAGAGGTGAGAACCAAACAAAACTTGAACAGAAAAGCGCTCGTGCTTTGGATAATACTGAATATATTTTTCTAAAGGAAAATATCAAAATAAATAAATAAACTAGAATTAAATACGGATTGAGATAATGGGGATGTTTGGGCCCACGGCCAACTGGGATTGTCAAATCTGTGTGTCCACTCGCGGGCGCGTAGACGGATATTGCAGTACAAAAATCTGGTGTACATGACTCCACTGAGATTTCAGGTCTGCTGCTCCCTGCCTACACGAAAGTGTTGTTTTAGGGAGAATCCGTTATCTCAAAAAATCAGCTGTATGAAAATAATATTTTATTATTATGTATACAAATTTAAAAAAAAAAATTAATAAGTTTTTCTCACAAAATGTTGAAAGAAAGGTATGGCAAACAGAATAGAAAATTTTTTAAAAAAATTAAATAAAAATAAAATATAATTTTATTACTAAAAATTATATTATGTATGACATAAAAATAAATTAAAAATTTTTTATTTAAATATTTATTAGAATAAAAATATTATGAGAATAAAAATAAAAATAAACAAATGATCAAAATATGAGCCGTTAACATAATATTAAAAAGAAAAAATTATAATTAAAAATCTTAAATTAAAAATATTTATATTAAAAAATCTTAAAATTTGAAAATTATTTTAAATAATTTAAGAATAAAAAATTTTAATTACGCAAAAAAAATCATAAACTTTGTGTTCTTAGATTTTTAAGAATATTTTTAAGATGTAAAAATTTTTAATATACATATCTTTCATTTAAAATATTTATTATAATTTTCTCAAATAAAAATAATATTTTACTATTGTTTAAGATAAAATATTTTTTTCCTATTTTTAACAACATCATTCCTTCGAAAAATGACGGAATGCATTGGACGAGACACAATCCATCCATGAATCCTTTTTAAATTGACGAAGCATCATTTTAACTTATTCCATCACTTTCTTCCTTTCCTCTCCTCCCCCTTCAAATGTACCAAACATATTGGAAATCATCAGATATATCTCGGATAATCCCTTTTAAAAACTGACAAGGAGATTAAATATATTATCTTTAAATTCTGGTTTAATTATAATTTTAGTATACAAATTTTAAATTAAAATATTTTATCTTTTAAACTATCACAAAAAATTAAAAAATTATATATTAGTTACTAAAAGCCACATGATTTGTCATTTAATTTCCCGTGTGTCTATCTTTTTTTTCCCTCAATTTTCTTCCTTATAGCATCTTTGACTTTTTCTTTTCAAAATTATGTGGTTTTCATACATTAATTTTAACTAATAAAATAAATTATATTAACATTCTTTAAAATTTTGCTAAATTACATTCTTGTTTAAAAAATTATACCCTTAACATTGTGATATATATTGAAGAAACATCTCTTCCAATTTATTTTTCGTACAAAAAGTTGTTTTTCTTTGTAAAAACATGAGACTATAATTGTATTCTTAATATAGCAATAAAAACAATTAAGTTGATATTAAGTTCTAACATGAAACAATGATTTTATTTTTAATATAATAATTTAAAATTTTTATTTTTGGAAGATATGAATATTTATAAAAAGTTATTTTCATTAAAATAAAATAAATTAGAGGAAAGTTGAATGTGATTTTTATAACAAAAGAGCTATTAGTTGTAATTTAGCTTAATCTTAGGAAAGGATAATGCAATTTATTTTAACTAATCCGTAACATTTTTCACTTTTTATGATAATTTAGGGTATGAAATATTTAATTTATGCATTAAAATTATAATTAGAATATAATTTAAAGATTAGAAGTAGTTTTCTCAAAGTTAAATGCTATGGTAAAAATGTAATGTGGAAAAGGCTAAGGTGTTTTTTTCGGTCACTACTTAAAGATGTACAAAATGAATATTATGGTGTGCAAAAAACTAATTTTTTTAATAAAAATAATTGTGTTGATTAATAGAAATAATGAATTTTTTATTCATAATTTTAAAAGATGAAATTAATCTGTAAAAGATATTTGTCAATCTAGGAGAGTCTGATTTCCAATTTTTTTATTTATTATGATAAAATATTTTTTTTTTCAAAGGTTATTTTATTTTGTTTCCTTTTTTAAGATTTACACTTTAAATTTTAGGGCTTAGAAATTAAGACTTAGGAGTTCTTACGCAGGGGTTTAGGTTTTTAAAAGATTAGAGTTTTGGCTTTAGCACTTAGAATTTTAACATTTTATGTTCAGGATTTTACGGTTTAAGATTTTAAAGTGGAGGGCTTGGAAGTACACAAGTTTAGAATTTATAATTTAGGATTTTTGGTTCTTAGGACTTTAGCTCTTAGGTTTGAGGGCTAAATTTTTTATATTCACAAAGGATAACAACCTTAATGATAGTTAACTTCAAAGTTGTGAATAACTATAGATTATTTTGCCAAATGAATATTTTCTAGAAGCACATATTGCTCTTTAACAAATGCCCTTAGTAAGTAAGACCCATACCATATAATTAATTCTTCATAAAAATTAATGAATCTAAAATTCCATGTGTGATCTCTATCAGGTATTTTCTTTTTAGAGTATAAAATGTTATTTAAAATAACGTCATCTTATACCTCTTATTATTTTGAATGACACCGCATCTTTTTATAGTAGAGTATCCAAAAAATAAAAAACAGTATTAAGACTAGATTTGTTGGACACCTCTTGACACCCACCATGCTATGACGAAAATAATTATATATCAAAGAACTCTTTAAAAATAAAGATAATAAGATATCTATTATATTCATGATCAACATCATAAGTGATCATATCTATCATCTTTGAAGACAATATATTCATGTAGTTTATTTAATTACCGTTTAAACACCATATGGTATTTAACATTCAAATATTAATAAAAATAATAACATGAATGTTAAAACAATGAATGATTTTATTGTTAGACGTTTGGTTTGCTTATATAATAAATATATTTATAGTGTTCTGAGATTATTGTTGGGATTGAATGGATAATTTCAACTTTGAAATGTGATTTCATTCCAATAGTAGTATTAATAAGTAATAAAATTGTTTAAAATATAAATAAAACATATCTTCAATACTAAGATTGTTTGCCATTTTAATTTTCATATGAATATTTCAGTTAAAATTGAGAAAAAAAAAATACCATAAGCTAATTAAGTGGTAACGAAACAAACCACATGAAGTAAATTGTAATTTTCCCTTTATTTTAGATCTTTAATTTGGAATTAAGTTTTAGTTTCATAATTTAGAATTTTAGAACTTAAGGTTTATAGTTTAGGTCTAATGCTAAGGGTTTTACAGTTTAATGTTTAGGCTTTTTAGATTATGGATAAGGTTTCTATGATTTAGACTTCTAAGATTAGTATTTTAAGGTTTAGATCTTATAACACTATACGAAAATTTTGTTTTAATAAGAGATATTATTAAAGAATTGTTTCTCTCGCCATATAGTAAGGGATCTAAAATCTCTCACCAAATTGAAAAAAGTTGAATAGAAGAGTATAGCATTAGTGTCCATGCCATATTAACAAGGGCCTAATGACAAGCTAACAAGTGACATTCCTCTTAATTATCAACTCCCTCACCATTTTTTTAGTGATGGACATCTCCCTTGCAATATTTATAATTTTTTTCACAAGTTAGAGAGGAATCAACCTATCTTTGGTCCCTTATTGGCTTTCTTTTAAATATCCATTACTAGAGATTTGACAATAGTCAAAATCCCTAGACCCTGAGATATTTAAAAAAATTTGCCCTAACCCCTTTCTACTTTAGTCATATCCCTAGTTGTTGTATGCTCACCATTGTTGTCTATCACTAGTAACCTCCTCCCTCCCTCTATGTTATTAATTTATAGTTTGTTATGTATAGTTTATTTGGAATTGAATGATCATTTGTACATATAGCTTGCTTTTGAAAAGCTTGATTATCATTGGTTTGTCATTACCTATTGCTATTTTGTACAATTTCGTTGCAAATAATAATATGGGAATGAATAAAAAATAAATAGAGCACACTTCAAGTTTTTATTTCAATGAGGGGTTAGTGATGAATTAGAGAGGGATTAAAGATGGTTTGGTGAGGGACTATCAACTAACAATTTTCCATTTCCAACTTTTTGGCAAGGAAATGTTAGTGAGGGAATGGCTATAGATTGGCATAATGAAGGTTTAGAAAGGAATTTTCATTGTTATTTCTTCACTGATTAGTGAGGGATTTTTAAGAAAAAATCAATTTGCTTTGTGAGAGAGTTTTCTTCACCGATTAGTGACCAATCTTATTCCTTGCTTATCCTTTGATAAATCGTTTTAGTGAGAGATTAGTGATCAAGTGTTCCCTCGCTTCTCCCCTTGTTGTAATGGGGCTTTGTTTTGTTGTTTAAGGATTTTGGTTTTATGGTTGTATGAGGAATTTTGTCATATTAATAATGGTAAATGTCAAACACTCATCCTTCCCTTAAGAAACAGCTTAGTTATATAACCCTACTCTCTATTTGAAAATATATGCAAACATTCCATTAAACTAAAAAGGTAAGTTACAAATACTCATTTTAACAA
Organism: Erythrophleum fordii; assembly: GCA_032878935.1. Lineage (NCBI taxonomy): Eukaryota > Viridiplantae > Streptophyta > Magnoliopsida > Fabales > Fabaceae > Erythrophleum > Erythrophleum fordii. The sequence goes on from JAVQMF010000021.1 coordinate 1,488,757, forward strand.
AAGTGCTTTAATTTATATATTTACTTATATAGTATAACAAATATTGGTAAAATAAATATTTGACCAATACAAAATTATCACCTTTCTAGATTTAAAAATTGTGATACCACTTGATAAAAGGTAAATAATTATTTAAAATGAATAACATATTTGCAATCATGATTTTTGAAGAGATTTAACCAATTTAAAGAAAAATAATTTTTAATTTTTAATTTTAACTTGTGTATTAAATATATATGTATATATATTAATAGACATATTTTGCTTTGTCATAAATCCAATTAAACTTTAAAGTAAATTAAGTTCATGTTTTTAACTCAAAATAAATAATATTGTAAAACAAATATTAAAAAAGAGAGAAAATTATGTATTTGATGGAAGAATTTTTAAAGGCATTTTGGTCAAATCTATTTAACTATAATTTTTAAGAAAGCATATGAATATTTTGTACTAAAAGGGATAACCTTGTAATTAAGCCAAGATTAAGGAAGGAAAGAGTCACTACAAAAAATGCAAGTCATAGCGACAAGTAAAAGCATCGCTGCTAAAGCCACATTTTAGAGTCAACTAAATGACTATCATTAAATTCAAGGACTTTATAGTAGTTCCAAGTTAAATTGTCATTAAGTCCATGGACCTAATGATAATATTCAACTTTGCCATTAAATCCTATAAACTTAACAGTGGTTCATAAATCACTATCATAAAATCTTAAGGACTTCATGATGATTATCAAATTTATTGTTAGGTCCTATGGATTTAATGGCAATTATCAAGTTAGTTGTTATCAAATAAGACTTAATGGTGATTATTTAAGTGCCAGTGATAAGGTTTATCAAATAAGACTTAATGGTGATTATTTAAGTGCCAGTGATAAGGTTAAGTCATAAAAGAGAGAGAGAGAGAGAGAGAGTGTGTGTGTGTGTGTGTGTGTGTGTGTCATAACTCTAGATTTTATGTCCACTAAAAGTGTTCAAAAGTTTGATTTGACTTAGTTTTAAATTAAAACCAAACCAATCTTGACATGTTAATTTTGCAAAATGAAAGACCTATTTGGTTTTGGTTTATAGTTAGTTTAGTTTGGTTCATTCTAATTTATTTTTTAAGTGATTTTTTTATTTTTTAGATATTTATTTTCCATACATATATATAGGCATTTGTATTATCAACTAAATACAATATTACTTAATTAACAATACATCTAAGGAATTTAGATCTAATTGTACAATTACTAGTTTCAGGTAAACTCTAAAGTCTAATAAATAATAAGTAGGTACATCACAAGTTAGCAATCACATATGTATCTTTAACTATACTTTAGTTATTTTGCATAGCTCATTGTTAACTTGATCATTAATTGTGAGTTAGTTATATATGATATTGTAAAAGTTAGTGACTTCTATGTTTAAGTCATTTGTTCAATTTAGTTCGGTTTTAACCAAATCAAATCAAAAACTAAACTAATTAAATAAGTTTGGACATGTAAGAACTAACTTAGATCCACTTTTGTTCAGTTTGATTCAATCAATTTGGTTCAATTTTGAACACCTTTAATGGCCATAGTGCTCAACTCTTTGGATACTGTACCATATAGACTTAACAATGGTTGTTCCTTAACGATCTTTAAGTCCATTAAAACCCCCTTTCTCCTTCTACCCCTCCTCTGATTGCATGATCCCCAAACTATTGATTTGCCTTTCACTACAAGAGCCTTAGCCCCCTTTCATGAGCCTTTGATTGCATAGAACTCATTATCCTCACTATTCCCTTTTATTAGATTCATTCTCTCATTACTAAATTCTCATTATAAGTCTCTTTATTTACTTTCCCTCTCTTTCTCTTTTCTTATTTTACCTTGGTCACTCTATTCTTAAGAATTGTTTTGCCAATAATTTTTTTTCTTTTTTTAAGCTTTAGTTGATTTAGTTAGATTTACTTTTAGATGAAATAAGAAAATGAAAAAAAAAAAGATTATGATTTATGTGTGTCTTAATCACTCCTTTTCCTAAAACAAGTTAATAGGGATGGTGCTTAGTACTTTTATGTTCCAAACTACAAGGAATCCTTGTACTTCATTCAACGAATGAGTAGAATAAGGCTTTTTAGGAAAGTGGACAAATATTCGATTAAAAAATTCAAATGTATAGATTTTAGAAACTCAAAGTTAATAGGATAATCTATGTTTAGTATTAGAAGTTAGGTGGTTCTAAAGGAAAATTTGGCTTGACTTCTAAAGGATCTTAGGCATTTTTTTCTTTGAGAGGAAATAAAGAATAAAACTTTCTAGCATTTTTTTAGGGTAAATTTTTTCTTGATCTTTTAGATTTAATTCGCATTTGATTGGAGTTAATGCTAAAGAATTTTTCTCATTTTCAGTGATGTTTGATGATAAAACTTTTGAGAAGTATGAATGCATTTGATGACAAGATGCAACTTTCCTTTTGTTTTAATACTAAAGAAAAGTGTGAACAAAAGAAAAAAGAAAAAGACTTTGAGCATTATTGCAATTACTTATTTTTGTCAAGAAATTACATTTAGTGGTGGTGTTAACCCTATCAAAATGAATAATAATTGTTGCTTTAGTAGTAAAACTTTTTCCTTCCTTGTTTTTTTTTTTTTTTACATCATTATTTTGTGGCTATCATGTCAGTCAACGTTCAATAGTCATGCTTTCTTTAGACTTTAATGCTTGTTATTATGTTGTTTTTAAAGCTTGTTTTTCTTATGGTTGAACTTAAAGTCTTCCTTGGAGGTAGGGAACAAATATTGCTCAAATTTGAAATTTTAGAATACAGTTTTAGTAAAATTATGTGTGATGAGATTAGTATATGACATGGTAAGTTTGATCTTTTTCTCAACATTTGTTGAAGAATTTTAATAGTATTCAAGTCTGGTTTTTATGACTATCCTTCTAGTGAGCCACTCTTGGTTTTGATTTTTACAATGAGTATACTCATTAGGTTCATTTTACTATATAAAAAATTGAATGAAACAATTTAAAATAGAAGAATATAAACCTTGTGAGATTCAAATTTTTAAATTTTCCTTGTAATAAATTTTGCATTTTTTTTTTTTTGCTGCTAAACATGAGCATCAAAAAGAGGTTAATTAGAATCGTTACCTTGTAGTACTTGAATGGGCTATTTGTTAAGGAAGTCTATATAAATTTGAAAAGCTATTTGTTAGGAAAGTCCATTAGTTTAACTATTATTTTTGAAATGCAATTGAGTTAATTCAAAACATAAAGTGCATTTGTTTCATATAAAAGAAAAGATTTTTTTCTACATGATATAACTAATATATTTTAATTTTTCATTTTAGTATGATTTTTGGTCCTTTCAAATTTTGTATATGATATTTTAGCTATAATTTAGATAATGCTCTTCAAGTGTCATTTATCAACATGTAATTTTTTATATTTATAGTTTTTAAACGATTTTTTGTTATTGAATTATATTACATTTATTTGCTTACATTTGTTTGTTATAAACATTGATATTTGTCCATCATTATTAAACAACAATATAATATACTTGATGTTTACTAACCCTTTATTTAGATAATGCCTTTTAAATGTCATTCATCAACATGTAGTTTTTTATTTTTATAGTTTTTTAAATTATTTTTTATTAGTGAATGATATTACATTCATATACTTACGCTTGTTCATTATAAACACTATTATTTGTCAATCATTATTAAACAACAATATAACATACTAGATGTTTACCTGGCCCTATATTTTTTTTTCTTAAAGCCTGTTGTAAACATTGATCTTTTTTGAAAAAAAAAAGTCTAAATGGCTAGTGAAGTGGGAGCTAGTTTAGAAAAGGTACTAGCCATGAATGAAGTGTTGCAAGTGACAACCATGCTACTTCTACACCACCAATACAAGTAAGTGGATTAAGAGAAGAAATATAAGTAGAAGGAGAAAATGCAAAAGGAGATTTAAAATTAAGAAATGTATGGTAGAATTTCAATTAGATTTGACTAAATAAAGAAGGGAAAGCAAAATGCCATTATTGTGCCAAATTGTTGGGAGGAAATACTAAAAAATGGAATAAAGAATTTGCATTGTCACTTACAAAGATGTAAAAGAAAGGTAGTGAAAGACATATAACAAGCATTTCTTATTAACTACTTTGCCAAAGGTAATGGACAAGAGTTGAAAGCGAGCATCTTTGATGAAGGAATTTCAAGGATAGAACTTGTTAAAATAATCATTATGCATAAATATCCTCTTAATATGGTTGAACATAGAGGATTTCAAAGGTTTGTAAATTCTCTTTAACCTCTATTCAAAATCCCATCTTGCAACACCATCAAAAGTGACATCTTGAAGATTTATGGCTTTGAAAAAGCAAAGACAATGAAGTTGTTGGAAACAAATAAGGGTAGAGTTGCGATAACAACTAACCTATAGACTTCCAACCAAAAGAGGGAATTCATGGCTATCACAACACATTTCATTAATAGCTCTTGGACATTATAAAGTTGAATATTAAGGTATCTTTCTTTTTTTATATATTGATATTTTATTAATGTGTCTTAAGAAATTAGATGTAAATAACAATTAATCTACTTTCATTTTTCATTGTTAAGGTTTGTTTATGCTTTTTGTCAACACAAAAGTGACGTGTTATGTAAAGCATTAATGGAGTGTTTAATGGATTGGAATGTTGATACAAAGTTATCTACAATTACTTTAGATAATTGCACGACAAATTATGCTTTAGTTGAATTATTGTTTGACAAGTTGCAACTTGATAACTTAATAACTTCAGGTTATTTTTTTTCCATATGCATTGTTATGCGCATACTTTGAATTTAATTTGTGAAAATGGATTAAAGATAATTAAGGAATCACTTAAAAAGATTTATGATGGTGTGACTTTTTGGGGTGCAACACCTAAAAGAGAGAAAAAGTTTAAAGAGATTGCCAAACAATTGCATATTTTTTTTACAAGGAAATTGGTGTCTGATTGTCCAATTGGATGAAATTTAACATATTTAATGCTTTTAGTTGCCATAATGTATAAAGATATGCTCACTTATTTAAAATAAAGAAATTCTAAATACATGACATTATGTAATGAAAATGAATGGGAATTAACAAAAGAAGTATGTAAATAATGAAAATTTTTTACAATGTCACTGACTTATTTTTTACAACAAAATATCCCAAAGCTAATATTTACATTCATAAAATTTGTGAGGTTAAACCAACATTGAAAGAATGGTTGAAATCTCCTATTGAAGTGATAAGACATACGGCATCATCTATGTTAGAGAAGCTTGAAAACTATTGGAATGTGATTCATGGCATAATAGGTGTTTGTGTGGTTTCGAATCCTAGATATAAGATGACGTTGCTTGATTATTACTTTTCAAAAATTTACGGTAGTGATTCTTTAAGTCAAGTTGACATGATTCATTAAATATATTATGATATAGTGAATGAGTGTCAGCATAAGCTAAGTTCACTTAAAGAAAATGATAGTGATTCTTTTAGATAATCAGATATCACTATTGAAGGAGATTCAATGAATGAGCATGATTGGTTTGTGAGAAAGCAAAAAAAGTCTAGAACTTCCTATGTTAGAGAGTTGGATTGCTACTTAAAGGAAGAAGTTTTGTCTTAAACTTGTGATTTTGATGTTTTGCTTTGATGGAAGGTATATGGTGTTAAATATCCAACTCTTTAAGTAATTGCAAGAGACTTATTGACAATACCAATATCCACCCTTTCTTCTAAAAATGCTTTCTATGCGAGTGCTAAGTTAGTGAGTCCTCATCATAATAGGTTGCACTCAAAGATAGTAAAAACTTTAATGTGTGCTTAAAATTGGTTATTAGCTATGGAAAGAAAAGGGTAACATAACTTTTCATTTTTTATTATTTCTTGTCTACATTAATATAGTATTTGATTCATTAGATGTTAATTTATTTGTAGATGATGATACATTGTCCACAAATAATTATGCTACAATATATGATGATTTGGATAAAGGAGATAAATGTTCAGACATAATTTAACATTTTTTCCCTTTCAAATTTGTGGTAGATGTTGAAAATTACTTTTTTTTTTCTTTTTGCTTTTATCAACAAATGCAAATGTTATTGAGAGTGATGTTTACACTATATGATTGGTCTAACCTCCTAACTACAATTCTTCTTTTTGGATAATTGTTATTTTGGATGTCATTTCGGGATAATTGTAATTTTGGGATTTTATATTAGGATAACTGTTATTTTGGGATGTTTACATTACAAGTATTTCATTTTTATTTTTTACTTACTTCTTTTCTCTTGACATAAAGGTGGATTGGAACTAGGTTCCGCAAAGTTTCTCAGCCAACTTTTGTCTCCACTTAAGATGAGAATAACTTAATTTTGTTTTGTTCTTTTTTTAATATTTAATAATATTTTTTTTGTCATGATTTCTTTATCTACCTTGTTTTTAATATAGGGATTAAGGATTTGTACATAAAATCAAAATGACCAAATTCAAAGGACTTGAACCTAATTATTCAACATTTAGTTTTTAACAATGCTAAGAAGTGCATTTCCTTATGGGAATATAAATGCTTTTATGCTTGTATGTGTAATAAATTTAATATATTTTAGATAGAATTGTATATTTATAATATATGGACAAATAATTGATTTGAAAGAGGTTTTATTAAAAAAGTTTTTCTTTTTGTGTTTTCGAGATAAGATAGGTATAGAACAATATAATACCTATGGGTTCAAGTATAAGGCAAAAAGAAAAAAAGCCTATGAGGTTATAAGGCAAATATAGGGCAAAATAAGGAAGAACTGGGGGAAGGGGACAAGTAATAAAAAACCTACCCTTTGCACCATTGTCATCCTTGAGCTTGAATAACTAGCATAAAGAATAAGATAAATGGTAAAGGTTGTTGGTAAGTAAACTAATGAGTTCTAATACATTAAGTTGATTAATTATATATTTGCACACTAACTTTAATTATACAGAAAGGCAAGGTAGGTAAGGCCCAAACAATTAATAATGCATAATGTTGAGAAGCTTTTTTGTGGACAACAGGTAAGAGTGCCCTTTAATAATGTTGGCCAACCCATTGGAGATGTAGCTTGACTATTAAGTGCTTTTCTAGGTATTATTAGGAGAAACTTCATAGTGTTGCCTTTATTTACAAGGATTAAAGGGAATATCAATTAATTACAAGAATGATGTATATAAGAACACTATATAAGTAATAGTGCATTGATTATTCTATTCTTTTATAACTCATTTATGTATCTTTATTAATCAATGTGTTTTATCTTGTAGAACAAGTTTGTCATCATTGATCACAAGAGCTACATTTTACAATCAATTAAAATTAAGCGGCAAAACAGGCAAGTGCACTTGTACTAGGTCAAAGATGATAGCACTCACACTAGATACCTTGTGACTGCCAAGAAAAATAAAGATAATTGAAGGAAGCATTCAATTCCACACATAGGTGGAATTAAAAGTCTTACACAAAAGAAGGCTAAGAAGGTAAGCTCATGAAGTGTACTATCTTATAAATATCAACTAGTAAGTGTACTAGTCACTTAAATAATAAAGTGAACTCGAAGTATGGGTGTCAATCCCATAAAGATTGGAACTACCTATATTCTTGGGGTTATACTATAAGGTAGTTTGTTAATTATTTACAATTATGGAGATATTTACATATTAGTATCCTAGGTTTCCCTAATTACTAGTTATTCAGACATTTTAACAAACACTTTAAAGGCATGAAATTAAAAGTAACAAAGACTTAACAAAATCAAAATTAAAACCTAAAACATCAAGATACAAACACAAAAGCAACATTAACTCTAGCTAATTAATATTAGGGACATTAGATTAATTTATGTTCTTTCTCCTATCTAATCAAGCACCTTTAGTTAAATTGACTTCATCAAATTAATCCCTTACCAATTTTCCCTAGTGAGCTATACAATTATTCATCTATTGATCCCTCAAATTGTGATATATGTTATGTCTAAAATATCCCTCACCTAATTTCATTTACCGATACCTCATTAGGCTTATGATTCAATTAGCATAAATAACAAGCCAATTTTATTGAAATTTCATCTACAATATACTATTTATCTACACTAGTTGTAATAAAGATTTACAACACATTCATAAATAGGAAATTGAATTTGGATTCAATTACATAATACTAATGTTGATTCAATCCATAGTCAATTACACACATTAACTTAATAATGAAACAAATAACACATAAACAAAATAATCAACACATAAGTAGAAATGAAAACACAAATACAATGGAAAAGGGCAAAAAGAAAAGTGGAGGAGCGATAAAAGACATCACTCAAGACAAAGTGTCTTCAGTGATTAAACAAGGGATTAAACCATACATGCAAAATTTAAAGAGCTTTACTCTAGCCCTCCATCTTCTCTACCATTTCCAAGCTCTTAAGATAGCAAGATGCTCTAAAATCACCCCAAGAATAATAGAAACATTGCTTCTTTTTTGTGTTTGAGCATGAACCCCCAATTTATAAGCTTTTAAAAAGGGCTTTAAAAAATGTCACATTTTGTTAACTTTCATCCTAGCACTACAACACTAGACTTACTGTCCATTCATCCGAAATGCTACTTTGTACCCTTTCTTTGTGTACTTCACAACTAACATAATTATAGAAATTCAATTAACAACTAATTACTATAAAATTGACAATTATTTACCACTTAAGCTACTTAAAACACAATTGAAACATAATTACATCACCTTACTAAAATTAACACTAAACTAATCGAGGACTAAAACACACAACTTAATTATAACTTAGCTACAAATATCAAATTCTACTAATTAGAGCTAAGTTGCAAAACAAGTTCAAGGAATGAGACTAGGTGTTTACCAGTCCCAAATATTTGGACATCTTGCTTGTTTCCATATCAGGATGACCTCATTTGGGCCTTCTTATACAAAGTTGCAAAACAAAGTTGCACTGCTAAGATCATAAATGGAAGAAAGAGATGCATAACAATGACAATTAAATGCAAATATGGTTGAAAAACAACAACAAATGAAAATAGATACAACTTTCCTCTTTCAAAACTTCTAGGGTTAAATGTCATTTGAGCTTGCTATCATACAAACTCAAGCAATAAATATATAAACTTTTCATTTAAGTTGAATCACAAAAATGAACAATGTTCTTTTCTTTTGATGTTTAATTTGTTACTAATAACATTTCATTTTAAATTTCAAATACCATGTGATCATGTAAATGGACACCTCATTTGAAGCTATAACTTATTCTCCACATTGTTGTAATTCAAATAAGTAGCTGAGACAAATTGTAATTGTAATTGAATTTAAATTATTTTTTATTGTAATTAACTTTATTTGCAATCTCAATAGTATATTGGTTTTCCTTGTAGATATATATATGGTAATAAAAGTATAGGAACCAATTTAAAAGAAAAAAAAATTCAAAAAATCAAAAATGATTTAACTATGATTCAATAAACTACCTCTAAATTCTTTTGGCTTAATGATAGTTTAAAATAATCACCATTTAATCCATGGTTCAATGATGGTTATTAGTTATTCACTTAGTGGTAGTTTCTCACCACCACTAAACTGATCTCTTAATCCTTTTTGGGTGCATTTAGTGGCTTAGTTGTCACTTAGTTTGGTTTATTAGTTGTTATTTTGGTGACTATTAGACACCATTGTTATATTGCTCATGATGGATAATTTAGTTGCAATTTTTATAACAATTTAGTTACAATTTTTATAACCGTCGCTAAAGCTAACTATGGTAGTGGAAACTATAGCTATAGTTTTCCTTTTGAATAATGATTAATTTACCCCAATAATGATAGTGTTATTGCTGACGTACTTGTAGCTTACATCGCAAAAATTCAAGAAATTATTAAGAGCACATATTGCTCTTATAAGAGTGCACTTGGTTGTTAAAAACCATCTAATACAATTACTTTTTTTAAAAACTAATATTGTAAATTTCAATGCATAATCTTTGTACTTTTTTTTTTGGTTTGTTAGGTGTCTTCCAAAATATTCTAATTTTACATTTTGTATTATTTTGAATGACGTATATTATTATTAAAGTGCAATGTTGAATATTGTCATTTTTGTAGAAATATTTACTATGTTTTCATATTCTTAAAAAATTCAGTACTATTATTATTCATATTTTGATAAATAAATAATTTTTGCTTAATAGTTAAAATTTAACTTAGCTATGATTTAAAACTCGATTATGTGACTTTTGCTAAATAAATTAAAATATAGGCAAAAGCACATTTTCTATCGATCAAATTTGTAATTAGTTTCAATTTCATTCTATTTTTTTTATCAATTGTGTTCTATATATTTATAAAAATTCTCAATATCTTCTTAATTGTTAACATTATAAAAAATGTTAAAAGAATTAGTTAATGTGTCCACCATGTGACCATTAAAAACAAACAAATATGGATATTTAATTTAATATCTCACGTAATAAACTTAAAATGACATCATTTTATATTTTCTAATCCTAAAATTCATTTTCCTCTTTAGGAATTGTTAAGTAAAGTATTATATTAACATTGCAATATTCATGTGTACATGGTTTGATAACCACATGTCTAATAAGTCAACTAATTTCATTAATAATTTAAAAGATTGGCACAAAAATTGAGATAAAGCCTAAACTTATAAACCAACAAATATAGAGAAAATTATATATAAAGAGCTTGGTAAAATTTATAATAAAATTTTTTAAAAATTAAAATTATTTTTAAAAATCATAATTACTATCAAATTTTAAGAAATTTATTATTAGATGTAAAAAAATTTAATATTTTTTATACATAATAGTAAATCTTCTTAAAATTAATGGTAAATTTCTTAAAATTTGAAAGTAATTATCGTTTTAAAAAATAATTATAATTTTTAAGATTATTTATTACAAATTTTATCACATCTTGTCCTTGATTGTAATTTTCACAAAAACATACTTTTGTTTAAAGTGCATTATATAATAAAATGTAGATAATAGTAATAATATTCAATCATGCATGACCACCTACCATTCTAAAGTGTAATAGGCTACTAGCTGTCCATCACTTTGAGGGTGCCGTATTGAATAACAAAGTCAATGGCACGCGCCAATGAGGAGCGTGCTTAAAGGGAGGGAGTAAGAGGCTGTGAATGTGATGGGAAAATGAGTGGCTTGGTTAGCATGTGACTTTATTACTGTTGCTCTGCCTTTTGCAGTTCCAAATTATGGCATTGGCCCCACTTCCTCTCAAAATATCTCATCAACACTGCCATCTGATAACCTCACCCTCACTCTCCACTCACCCCTTTCACATTTTCAACGGAAAAAAAAAATTATAATGGAAGTTTTTAATTTAAAATTATTTATATTAAAAAAATTTTAATTTTAAAATCTTTATATTATATAAAAATATAAAAAAATTTTCATATTTTTTATTTTGTTAAAATAAATAACATTAAACTTTATGTATTGATATAGGATACAAAGTTAGTTATTATAAAAAATCCAAAATTTAAAAATTTTGACTTGAATCTTTAACTATAATTTTTGGCACAATTTATATTTTTATTCTCATATCGTTTAAAATGATTTAAAATTTAAAATTTTTTAATATAAATATTTTTAATTTAAAATTCTCAAATATGATTTTTCTTCCTCTACGGCTTCTTTCTCACTTTCCTCTCATTTCATCTCCATCACATATTCTTTCAACCAAGAATCTAGCTTACGTCATATTAAATTTTAGGAGGGAATATATTTTTAGGTAAGATTCATATTTAGCTATTTGATTTTTAAATTTCAAAATACATAATGTAATCCTTTTTTGGTGGAACTGTCAAGCGCCCTTAAGATTGTTCAAAAAAAAAATTATTCTTGATTCACGCACAAACTCTTGAAGATAGGAGAATTAACTGTTCTGACGTCATTAATGTTTTAAAAGAATCTATTGTGGTTATAGCACATTTAGAAGAGAAATGGATTCTTTCAAATTTTTTTTAATAATGCTAATTTTGAAAAGAGAAAAATAAGGTATATATAGTTTATTATTTAAGTAAGTTTTATGTATTTAAATGGGACTTGTTATTTAAATTAGTGTTTTTGTCTGAAATTGTTACTGTCAATTTTAAAAAATTGAAATAATATAAACTCATTTAGAAGAAACTTGGATTTTATTTTATTTTTTTGCAAATTAATAGTGCTAATTTTTTTGAAAAATAATATACACAATTAACGTAGGATCTATTTTTAAAGTTACAAATAAAGTCTATTAATTAAATGTTAAATCTTGCATGTTATATTTTCTTCTTATAAAATTTACATTCTTGATTTAAAAGGAATTATTGCAGCTATTTAGTACACTGGCATTAAGATTTAAGTGTAGTTATTTAAGTATTTATCATTATATTTTAGTAAACAATAACTTGTTACAAAATTTTTTTAAAAGACACCATCATAAGATATTCAATCAATGAATTAATATTCTATGTGGCTTCAATTAAATTGACCTAATCCTACCTATTAAAAAACTACCGTGTAATTTTGTGCTCCAATAATATTTATTTATTATAATTTTATTAAAGATTTTGATCATAAATATTAAAAATTATATTTGATTTTGATTAAAAAAATGTATACCTAATTTTTTGTCCCCATTTTTCTAAACGCCAATTGTAATCTATATAGAGTGGAGTAGAAAGTGGACTTTAGTCTAAAAATCCTCACCTATGTCGATCTTATAATGTAAGAAAGAGAGAGACAAAATAAATATAATATTTAATATGTCTTTCTTTTTTCTATAAAACAAGAAAGGAAAGATAAGAGAATTTGAACTCGTGAATTGCCAACTTGTCATTTGTATTTTTGGCCGGACTTTATAATTAATTAATTTCATTTAACTTTTTGTTTGAATTTTATATTGTAAAAAGCTACATCGTCCTTAAAAAGATAATAAGAAATAAAATTTCTTAATTTGCCCCACGTGAAATCATAGTCATATATTTCATTCCAAATATAGAAGCGCATGGTGTCTGGGTTAATAATATAATATTCAAACTCCGTTAGGCAACTTCAATATTTTTTTTCTTTTAAATATTACATTTGACGAGACTTGATTTATCCACAAGGCAATCAAATGTTGTCCTTTTTTAGGATTTTTGAAAAACTAAAATTGTAAATACAAAGTCACTGTCCATATTTATGGTTATAATATTAAGATTTTGAGATAAATGATTTTCACTTTGACAAGGACAAGGTATTTTAGTTTATGATTCTCTGTTTCCTTGGATGTTGAACAAACAATATCGTATGGCATTTGAACCATGAAACTATCAATTAGATTTTCTTAAAACTATTATTTTAAAAAAATCCTATTCATTTTATTAGAGTTCAGTTTGTGTCTCCTTCAAAAAGTTTTAATTAGTAAAGCAATCATGTTCTAAACGTTAATGCCAACATAGAACATTTAATTTGTCTCCTGCAAAACATACATTTTATTAAGAAGATGTTTCACGTGTTTTCATAATATTAAAAAATTTAATATTATTATCATTTATATTTTGATAAATTTAACTTAACTATAATTTAAAATTAAATTATACAACTATATATAAAGGACATGGGTTCTTTGTAACCATGAGTGTGATTGCTAAGGATGAGTCAATCTTTTAACTTAATAAGTGTTTTTTTTAATTAATAGAAATAAAAATTTTAATTGTGAAATTTTTTTTAATTATAAAGATAAAAAATTTTAAGTGTGGGAATAAAAGTTTTAATTATAAAAGAAAACTACACTATAAAGATTTTAATTATGAAGATAAAATTTTAACTGTAAAAAAATATAATTTTTATTATTTCAAAGACCCATGTTAAGATAAAAAGTTTGACTGCATCCTTTATAATTACGCTAATAATTTCAAAGCATCCATATATAATAATAATAATAATAATAATAATAATAATAATAATAATAATATAGCTCCCATTCCGTACTATAAAAGTACTAGACATGAGCTCATTGTATGGATCAATCGGCGGTTGGTGGCGTTGTTAAGATAAATGTTTAAATATAATTGTTGTATTTAAATATAATCGGCAGTTGGTGGCGTGGTATCTCATGTAAAGGCACGGTATCCAATGCAAATCTGTTTTAAAAAAATAAATTCATTCAAAACGGTAACTTTTTATCCTTTTATATAATATATAAATTAAAATGACTGAAAATTTTAATAAAAAGTATATCAAGATGAGTATGTATTAAATGTTGAAATTCATTGACACTCTCATCTTAATATATTTCTCTACACACACACACATATATTGGATACATTTAAGTGTAAATAATGTAAATAGAAATTTTTGTAATTGCTATCCTTACTTAAAAAATATTGAAGAATGTACTAAAACTCAAACGTACTAAAATTTTCTTAGATTTTAGTTTAATAATATGACATTTATAAGGAGCAATTAGATTTCCTTAAAACTGTTATTTAAAGTGCAAAATAACTTGACTTAAAATTTGACATTTAAATAATAAAATCCTATTCATGTTATTAAAGTTTAGTTTGTGTGTCTTTCAAGAAAAAAAAACCAATTAGTAAACAAAATTATGTTTTAAACTTTAATGTGTCCATCGCAAAACATCCAATTTATAGGAAAATACTTCTTGCATTCTCCTAATATTAAAAAATTGAGCACTACTCCCATTTATTTTACAAATAAGCATCTTAAAATTTAAAATTCAACCACACTAAAATTTAAAGATAAATTATATAGCTACATAGGAATGGACAATGCTAGTAGTAAACCTACTTTCAATACTAAGAATGTAGTGTTGTTAAGACAAATGTTTAAATATATTTTTTGTATTTAATTAAAATGAGTACAAGAAATTAATTAAATATATTAATTGAAATTTATTGACACTTCCATATTAATAAATTTCTGTAACTTTCTTTTGGCATACATTTCAATGTAAATAAATGTACTAAAGAATTTTTATCCTCGTGAGGAAGAGGATTACTCTTTTGAAAAAAAATTAAAAAATTTATTACCTCATCCTCGTGAGGAAGAGGATTACTCTTTTGAAAAAAAAAACTAACAAATTTACTACTACCACTACCACTACTATTAAATCTACTACCACTACTACTACTATTACTAAATGTACTACTGCTGCTATTACTGTTGCTGCTGAGTTAACATCATCATTTCAATTTTGAGTTTTAGTAAATTTTTTAGTTTTTTTTCAAAAGAGTAATCTAAAATAGTTTTATAAAGTTTTGAATTTCTTTTTCAGCCCTAAAACTTAGAGCTATTAAAATAGGTTAAACTTATTGGATTAACCAGTTTAAATGATCATTTTTGTGAGTTGAGTTTACATGTTACTTGAGAGTTTAGTATAATTATTTTAACTCAACCTATAGATTTAATGGGTCAACTCATTTAACTCATAGGATAACGTGTTTTACTACTACTACTACTACTATTATTATTATTATAAAAATTAAAATGGCAAAATAAAAATATGAAAAAGCTATAGCCTATATGGAAATTTTGTTTTTGATCTAAACTCACAAACCTACTCTTAGGTCTAGCCTAATATTTCAATAGCCTATGTTAAAAATTTGAAAGTTCTCCTTTATGTGGCAACCTATTACTTTGTACAACAATCATTTTTCACCTTCAAACTTTATTTCAAATTTATAACTCACTTGCTTGCTTAAATCTGAGAAATTAAGTGAAAGAGAGCACCAAAAAGGAGAAAGCCAAAAATAAAAAGACTAGTTTGAAATTGTGAATAAAAGGAAGGAATATAAAGAGCATTAGTAACAAATAACAAAGATAAACTTTCGTGATTGTTCTCTTAATTTTGTTTTTTACACAATTTGATGTAAGTAAAACTTGGATAGGGTTCTTTCAGTTTGTATAAGAGATTTTAAGTACGTATTATTTTGTTTTCAATTTAGTTCATAATTGGGAATTTTAGACAAAGTTAAAAGCATTTTCGATGAGTGATTATATAATTTTGAGTTAAGAATTAAGATTGGGATATTGTCATTTTTCTTGTTGTTGATTTTCTACATTTAATCTTAACTGTAATATATGTTGGACTTCTAATTACGAATGCTAAATGCTTACTTTAACTTGCTTCAATTTTTTTTTTAAATAGGTTAAAATGGCTAAATTATTTAACCACTGGGTGGGTCAGGTTCAAAATCCTACCCTATTTAATCCTTGATAAATTAGCTTACGTACGTTTGAGTTAACCTGTTTGGACAATTCTACTATAATCTCATCCAATATTAGCTTAATTTCAATGACTACATCAAAGAGAACTATTAAATTGTAATTTTGTCCTAAGAAAAAATTTTTGCTATCATTAGCTCATTCATTTTTTTTAATCTTCACTAATACCAAACATATAATTATAATTATACCAAGTGACACAAGTATATTCCATAAGTAAATGTCATAGAAAAATATATTAGTTTAAAAAATATATTATCTATTTTTTGAATATAATGCAAAGTTTTCTCTTATAATTGTACAAATTATACCCCATAAAAATAATGCAAGCAAAAAAATCTCCCAAACATATTACATAGATAATTATCATGCAAGACATTATACTTACCACTATTTTTTTGTTTTATTTTTTTTTCGGTTTTTGACACTGATGTAACTCACGAGGGTGAGATTCCATAAATAGGTAAACTCTACATATCTTGTATGAGTAACTTTCAAGGATAAGTTACCAATTTGTGGTATGACTCACTCATTTATCCAAATCACAATGATAGCAGAAGGGGCCATGCGTTGAAGCAACATTAGATTTTGATTTGCCGATTGGCAAAGATCGATGGGACTGCAAATGACAAATGTTGCATCTGAAAACTAAGGTCAAACTAGAAAGTAATGGAACCTCTACAAAATTAAAATTTCAACCTTTTCATTTCTAAACAAAACCTCCACACTATAATTTTCTTACTTATATATTAGTAATGGAGTCTTTGCTGCCAATTGATTCTTTAAGGAGAAAATTATATTTTAAGATCATAAATTATAAATTTTTATAAAAAAAAATTTTAAAATTTAAAATTATTTTAAAGAAGTAAGAGACTTGATTCCATGATCTGAGTACTCATGTAATTACTCTGAATTCCTATAATGATACAATAGTTATTCGGAAGGAAATGGATCTCTCACGTTGGATCCCTCATTTTGCTTCATGATTCTTACGAATTTAAACTTTTTTTTTTAGTTTTAGTTTTTATTTTTTTGAGAGAATGGATCCTTTGGTTAGAAAGAACGTGAAGGGTTCTGAGGACATCCAAATCCGTATTTGGAATGAGTAAAAAGGTTCTTTGTTATGAGTGATAGATTTGTTTAATTCTTTAAAATAATTTTAAAATTTAAGCAAAATTATGAAGGGCATGTTTGGTTCATGGCCCTCGCGATGGAAAGCAATAGAAAAGGAAAATGGAAAGCTGGTGTTTGGTTCGCTAGTATCAATTTCTGTAGGCGTGAAACTCCCTGCAAATGGAGCGATGTAGTCTCCTTAGCTCAAGAGAAGGAAAGAGCTTGTCGTCGTGGAAGAGGAGAGCCAAAAGACCATCTTGCCCCCACTTATCTTCATTTGGCATCGTGGGTCAGTCTCTGCAATTGCTTTCTTCATAGATTGTGGGTCTGCGATTCACGCCATGTTGCTTTTTTCCTCGATGGTGGGCCTACGATTCAATATCCCCTATTGAACTCTTCTTCAAATACTACACTGTTGACCGCCATTGTTGTGATTCATTCCCTTTTTGAGGGTACAAATTGTAGTGAAGGTATAGAGTGCAGGATTTCTTCTTTGTTTTGCATTTCCGTTTGGCAAGAGAGAAGTGAGAGAGAATAAGAAGGGGAAAAAGAAAAAATTTAGAAAAGAATTTAATTTTATAATTATTATTTAATAATAATTATTCAACTATTAAAAATAAAAATATTGTAAATTGATTTGATTTTTGTTTGATTTCTGTTTATTTGCGATTTCGATTTCTTGGGATTCATGAGCTTCCGTTACATTATTGGGAGGGGCTAGGTTTCACATCTTCGTCCTTGCTGCCATAAATTTAGTCAAAAGTTGTTCATTTTTTTTCTTCCCTTTTTTACGTTAAAAAAACAACAAATAAAATAAAACATTATTTTATTTATTTATTTGTTTATAGATATTTTGATCTTTTAACTACAATTCTTTTTTTTTTTTGGGCGATTTCAATTTCTTGGGATTTATGAGCTTCGATTACATTATTGGGAGGGGCTAGGTTTCACATCATCGTCCTTGGCTGCCATAAATTTCGTCAAAAGGTAGTTCGTTTTTTTTTTTTTTTCTTTTTCTACATTAAAAAAAATAACAAATGAAATAAAATATTATTTTATTTATTTATTTCTTTATAAATATTTTAATCTTTCAATCACAACTTTTTTTATTTTTATTTAATCAAATATAAAAATATAAAAATATTTTTTTTTGGAGCATATCAAACATGAATATTGTCATAAAATTCTTTTCCAATCTGTTTTCTTTTTTATTTTAAAAAATTATATTTAAAAACTTAAATCTTATAACATTTATAATAAAAAATTTTAAAAATTAAAATTATTTTCAAAAATTATAATTACTGTCAAGGTTTATAGGATTTATTAATAAATTTTAAAAAAATTATTATTGAGTTTAAAAAAATTTATCACCTTTTTAAATCTAATAATAATTTGTTTAAAATTTAATGATAAATTTTTTAAAATCTAATAGTAATTGTGATTTTTAAAAATAATTATAATTTTAAAGATGTTTTATTATGAACTTTACAAAATTTAAGTTCTTAAATGTAATTTTTTTAAATTTTTTTCTTGCTAAAATTCTTACTGCTTACTAGATGAGATTGAAATGTTACTTTCTCTTCTTTAAATGATAAAAAATCATTTAACCTAATTATGCTAGGGCGTCGACGACTCATTAGAAAGTTCATCTTTACAATTGAATGTGCAGATAAAAAGCTGACAAAGTTGACTTATCAATCACCCAATAGTCATCAATTTGATTGAATTTTCCTAGACATTAGTATGTGAATAAATCTGTAATGAATTATCAAGGTAGAATTCTAATTAAAAATTTAAGATCTGTGAAAATTTAATTACAGATTTAAAAATACAGAACTAATTTAAACTAAAAATGTACAAGTAATATAAATAATATTAATAAGTGAAAAAGTTGTGGATATTTGTGTAATTTTGTCTCCTTTTTAAGAATTCATTATGTGTTCAATAACAAAGATTTCTTTTGGGTGGGTATATAATCATGTTGATTTTAAGCCGACATGATTTGATTAAGATGGCATACATAAATAAAGGAAGAGATTGTTTGTGTTTTCTATGATTGTTTAATATACATCTACAAAATAATAAAAGATGTTATCTCTGTTTATTTTAATTTTTGTGAAACGTGCATTGGGAAGAATATTTCTTAAATGCATCAAACTAACCCGGAAAAGTGCAGATCCACATCTGAGTTGGAGAAAATGATGGACTTGTGTAATCTCAAATCATAAATTTTCTTTTTGGTTTTGTTTTGTTCCTTTTTTTAGTTTTTTAAAAGTTTTTTTTATTGTTTCATTATTTGTTTACAATTTCTAAATTATAAATGACATGTTGGAATTTGCCTCTAAATATATGCCACTTGTCTTTTCATACAAACAGCGCGCACAGATATATATATATATATATATATGAGGTTATCGTTAATTATTTGTCAACAGGTTGAAGGAATAAGGGTCTGCTTCAAATATGCTTAATTACAAGGGTTTATTATCTAAATTTCAAAGTAAATGATCGTTATATGCAAATGAGTCAACATACATGGAATCTCTAAACTTTTTGAGCTAAATTTAACTATTCATCTTTTACATGTTACATTTTAGAGTAAATTACTCTTTACTATTTTAAGAGTTGCCTAAGTCGTACGGCTATTTTCTCTATTTTAAAGAATTTATTTATTTTTTCTCTTAAAATTAAAGGATGTGTTTGGTTTTTTTATAATAAAAATAAATTATAATTACATTTATTTTGACTAAATACTTTTCTGCTTAATACTTACATAATACAGCAAGTAGTAAATATATATTTAACTAATATAAAATAACCACTTCTTTAAATTTAGAATAAATTAAATTATGATTTTTAATAATAAATAAATAACATTGTATTAAAAATTTAAGTAATACATATTCTAATAAGTTATAGTTTTAATAAAAAAATTAATATTATTTTTAAAAGTATATGGATCATTTTTTGACTTTAATGAAATTTGTGTATATTTTTATAATATAAGGGGTTATATAATTTAGATATCTCTCAATGACAAAGATAATTTACCTTACATTTTATTAAGAAAATCCTAAATAAACACATAAACAATTGTATATATATTTTTAAAAATTCCAAAAATATAATTTCTACGAATATAACTCTATAATTTATCTTTGAATCTCATTCTTTCACATCTATTGCCCAGAAGTGGGAAAAATTATAGACAAGAATTGAAAGGCAAAGATTAAATATGTTGGTTGGTGAAGCAACCTTCACCCTCTATCAGTTGAGAGGAATAAGTGGTGTCTTTTGGTGCAGTAAAAAAGTTTTCTGAAAGAAATATGAGTGTTTATTTGACTAGGAAATCCTACTTGTTATTCATTATTAGGAACTTGATCTCTGTCTTTCTTTGCTAATAATAACTAAACACTTACTGTTATAAGTTAGTAATCACCCAATTTTGAAAGGACCAGCTACCCTTTCATTAATGACAATACAACTGTAATTAATATACCTTAATTGTAAGCAATCATTCCTAATAATTAGAGCAATGGATATGGCAGCTAAACGAAAAAGCATTTTATTTCTAAGCAAAAATATGGTTGAATATTTATTCAATTTACTTGTAGATCTACTTAATAATTTATGAGTAAATTGTATTAATTACTTTTGAAATTTTGTTAAATTATACTTGATATTCTTTTTATTTTAAAAATTATATTTGACTCGCTTTTAATTTATTTTGGGTCAAAATAGTTAATTTTGTTATGCAATATATACTTCTTATAGAAATAAAAATTTTAACCATTTTTATTATCATATAAAAAAATAAAATTATAATCTCACGTTATGTAAAAAATTAACTTTTTGACAAAGAAAATTAAAAAATTTTCTATAATACATATCAAAATATCATGTTAGTTGAGTATAATTTTTAAAATAAGAATAATATTAAATGTAATTTAACCAAATTTTATAAGAATTTAACATAATATAGTCATTATTTATTTATAATTGCACTTTTAAGCATATATATATATATATATATTGATGAATAAATTGCAGTGGTTATTCATAAAGTATGATGAAATGAGGTAGAGTTAGAAGAGGAAGACTTCAGACTTGCATGGATGCTTCTCATGAGAAAGTAGCAATAACGGTGTAGATGGAATATTCTTTTAAAATATTCTTTATATTAATTTCTTTGACCCATAATGAGAATAAAAACAGTAATTAAACAAGCAATAAGAAAGAAAACAGGTACTAAAGTCAACTGATTCCATTCGATTTTTACTGCTGTTTCTTTCTTTTCTTTTTAGTCTAAGGTTTTGAGATCACATTTGAGGGCAAACAAAAAATTCTTATATATTTTTTAATCCCTCATAACATTTTTTTTTTTTTGAGATTCTATTGGAGTTGAAAGTATGATAAAGAAATGATGGAGAAAGTTAGCCTAGGTTAAGAGTTTTGTATTACTTAATTTTTGAATGAGATATAATAAATTTTTCTTTTTGTTTACAAGGAAGATTAAGGACTATCTATAATCTTAAGTGTGTATTATGTTTGCTTGAGATAAGGTGACCGTTTTTTAAAGATAGTAGCTAATTGTGAGAGTGTTGTCTTTAAGATTTGTATTCTTATGTATTAAAATTAATTATTTCTTGGTCCTAAAATTTTATAATATTTATTTTATTGTGTGGATTTTGATAATATATAATAAATGATTTTGAACGTGGGAGATAAACGTGCCTGTCTCCCATAGCAGTTTCATCTTCCTTCAAATCATTTTAGTGAAATTTAAAAACGAAATTTTAATCCAAATCTGAGTTTGCTGTACCAATTAAGCAAATCAGCTAACACATTTACATTCAGCGAGTGATTTTTTTTTGGCAACTGAAATTGAGGTTTCGGCCCAATATGGCCCAAGATAACATCACTGTTAACATTTTCCTGACTATTAACATTTTAACCCATTGGTGTAAAAATAAAAAAAATAAAAAATGGTTATCATAACTTCAAAAAAAAAAAAGAAAAGAAAAGAAAAGAAATGAATAGTTAATCCATCTATGATCGTCTGCATCTGTGATGTCTGCTTTCTCTCCAGCGAGAGAATCGTCTTTTAACTCAATTGGGCTTGTGGCCCATTTTTTCATGCTTGGATCCCTCATGTAAGTCCATATTCCCAATATTCAAGATGTACCTCCTTACAAATTTGTGGATAATAATAATAATAATAATAATAATAATAATAATAATAATAATAATAATACACATTCCTACTCTCAAATTTCAACTTATTTTGACGTCCCTAGTTCGCATCAGTGGGGAGATAGTGTTAGAGAGGGAGTGTTTTATCTTTTATGTGAATAAATGCATGTTGTGTATAAAATGTCCATAAATGCTATGTGTGGATATCTTATCTAATTTGTATTGTTATTATTTGTTTGACGAATTTAATTATTATTACTACGGACAGGCGAGGCTCCAATATACTATGCACGTAAAAAAAAAAGAAGAAGAAGAATAAAGTAAATTAATTATTTAGCTTCTAAAAAAATGTTTTTATCTCATTTAATTTTCTAAAAATCAACTATTTCAATTTAGTTCCTTAAATATTTTCTCTTAATCAAAATAATTTTTCAATTAAATAAAATTATAATTACTTAATGGATTAACTGACATATAGTATAGATAGAAACCCATATAACTTTTAATGGATGACATAAACTCATTCAAGTAGCTTAAACTTCATAAATTATGCAGTTTTGTCTAATTTTAAAACATCAAATTTCTTTTATTAATAACAAATAATTAATCCAACTCTAAAAATATTGTTGCCTCTATAGGTTTTGCGGTTGGAACCGAGAAGACACATGCAAGTAGATTACAGTTGGGCAATTGCTAAGATCAAATTCTAACTTGAATCCTCTCCTATTCAGTGTGTCATTTTGTTTGAGAGAGTAGAAAGAGATAGTTATATAAATAAGTGAGAGTGTATATATCTATTTCCATCTATTTTTCTTTTTTTTTTTGGTATCTTTTTTCAACAAGATAACATTCTATGTGCACAAAACAAAAAAAGATCCAAACTCACCAAACTCTAATTGGGTTAAAATTGTGTTCTAGTAGTTACCTAGCATTAGAACAACAAAAGAAAAAACATGGGAGTCCAAATGTCTTCCTCTCCCCACGTCATATTTACAAAATACAACTCATTGATGTGGTATTAAAGATTGTTGAGTCAATGCTTTATCGTCAAAGTACAATAATTTTTCAAAGAACCTTTATTAAAATTATTACTAATAGTTTGAAATGTAAAAAATGTGTTTAATTTAAAAGATAAAAGACTAAAATCATTTAACCTTAAATTTTACAAACTAAAACTATTAGAAGGGCTGCTTGCTAGGGAGTGGGAAGTTAAAATCACTCATGCCAATAGATTTTAAACCTTTTAGCTAGTCAAGCTCTGTTTATCGTTAGGACTTTAGATTTGGGATTTCATTTTCTCTTCTTTTAACCTCATTTTCAGGGCTAATTTTATGAGGACTTTTTCCCCTGTGGCATGTAGTTAAATGGATCTGCTTAATTTAGAGTGGGAGCATGATTACTCATTTTGATAGAATTTGAACTGTTCAAAAAATCCAATGCACAAGAAGTTGCGACATCATCAAGGAATTAGTAAAATGGTGCATTGAGGCCTTTTTTTCTTTTTATTTTTCTGTTGTTGAGAATTTGTTTCTCAATTTACAGCCATCCACACAATCAATGCTCACCAAGTTGCCATGTCGCTACCTTTCCCTATGCCAAAATGTTATGTTTTGAAGAAGCTTCAAAGCATGATCGACATCGTCCTCCCCCTCCTAAATTCTGCTCTGTCTTCCACTTTCATGTTGCCTCCTTCCATGAAATGACTGTGACTTTTATTTTGGTGTTGTAAATTGATAACATCATACGTGAACAACTCTAGCATGAATATATCTAGTGATGTAGTCTGAGCTTACCATATCCAATTGTCTACCTCTCCTTCCAAAATGAAGAAACTAGTTTCATATATGAAACTTGGCATAATGAAATTAAGTAATATTGTAAAGCATGAACTCTAAAACTAAGATGTCATTCTATCATGTATTGCCATGAGACCTCAGAGATGAAGTAATATTTTATTTGTGATGGTGCCATAGTTCTTCTCAGTCTGTAGAGATCATGTTTTCTAGAGTAAATATAATTTGTTACATTGTTTGTGCTTACACTTGGAATTGCGCTTTGCATACATGTATTGACTGTTTAAATCAAGGGACAATAATTTATGCTGTACATCATTTTCATGGACTGATGCCTTTTTTTTTTTCCTTACTTTTTTTTAAGGTTATATTATGGTGTCATTTCATATATTGATCTCCTTCCTTTTATTGCCAGCCTATATCCTCTTATTGTGAGATAGTCCCTTTGATATTTGATATCGATGATGACTTATGAGAAAACACTGCCACTTTGGTTCATAAGATGAATTTGATATTTCCTATGTCACTTCCTATGTTATTTTGATGCTGCTTGGATCAAATCTAGCAGCAACCATTCAAGTCTAATTGGGAATATCTACAATGCCATTTCATTTTTCGTCACTTTTGGCATAACAAAACCAAGAAACAAGTTCCATTTTTGTTTTTCCTCTTTGCAACAAAATATATATAAACCTATTCTTTCCAAATCCCTTACTATATTGAAAAGTAAAATGTGAAATAATAAATCCAAGAAAGTTTTATGATGGTTTGGTAAGAAAATGGCATTGTAGATATAATATGCTAAAAGGAAGGGACGATGCCTCTTAGAACGAAGAATATGCGAAATAATACAACCAAGAAAAATGGAAGCTTACAAAAAATGGCAGCTGCAATAGTTTATGGAACAAAGCTTCTTACAATGCTCATACATAGAATGAACTATAGTGGCAACCATTTGTGGTACAAAACAACAGCTGTAGAGAGAGAGAGAGAGAGAATGAAACCGTGGAACGAACAACAAATGGAAGCTTTTTACAAAAATGGCAAGGAGACCGTGCTGAGAAAGAACAAAAATGGGAGCTTCTCTTTTGTGCTAACTCAAGTTAGGTGCAAATAGTATGACATAATGAACAAAGACGAGGAGGAAGAGGTGCACTCTTCAAAATGAAGCCTTTGGGATGGTAGTGGTGACATGGTAGCTTAGTGAGTATCAATCGCGTGGATTGCTGTGATTTGAGAAAAAAGTTCTAAAAATGGCAAAAAAAAAAAACTTCAATGCACCGTTTCATTAATTTCTCAATGACATGGCAACTCATTGTGCGTTGGATTTCTTGAACGGCTTAGATTCAATCAAAACGAGCAATCATGCTCCCACTTCAAATTGAGTGGATCCGTTTCCTTTCCGATGTTTCTTGGGCTTTTGCCCTTCCACTTTACCAAAAAAAAAACAAAAGAGATATCAAAAGGTCTTACTTGCATGCTTTTTCCTTTCTGTCTTCCTTCCTTTTTTTTTTTGGGCCACTTTCTGTCTTCTTTCGTTATTGCAAATTTTTAGTCGTTTTCTCAATGAGTATATTTACAACTGGTCTCTATCGGTCCAAACTTTTCCAAATTAAACAAAAAAAGACCTCAAAAAGAAGGAAAGACAGAAAAAGCAATGACAGCTTAAAGTATAAAATCATACTATTTATGAGTTATGAATAGTATGACTAATAACAAAAATATATAATATATCAATTGATTAGTTTCTAAATTATTAGATTTATTATACTTTGTGTTTAAAAAATTCCTAGAGTATATAAATTAATATCTAAAAATAACAAATTGATTAAATATTAATTATTTTATCAAATGATGTAAAGATAGCAAAATAACTAATAACAAATTTGTTATGATCAAACAATCAACTTGTGCATCCACTAATACAAGGGGCTGGAGCTTGATACACCTAACAACTTAAAGCACCAAATTGTTAGTTTACACTTATCTCAATCTAGTTACTTGATTGGCAATATCACTGCATCATTCAAGACTTTAGGCATTGTTTAGACACTGTCACAGCTTAATTTAGAATAAATGAATCATTTGGGTTTAGATTCTATGCTTTTATTTTTAAATTTATTTCTTTATACAAATTAGTCCCTTTAATTAAAATGAATATATAATTTGATCTGACAAAGGCGCTAGAGGGCGTACAAACGAAGAGCTATGAGACTTGAACAAAGACGCATTCAAAATACATCTGATCCACAATAGAAAAGAATACTACACGGAAAACAAGATTGAATGCGGCTAGAGTTTGGGACTAATGCGTAGGAAGTTATCAAATTTTGATAAACTAACGAATGTAGAAGAATAAATTGGAGGACTGATAATTAAGAGATATATCTTTTCGGGGTCAAATTATGTATTTACTCTCATTTCCACACAAAACCATAGTTGAACGTAGGTTTCCAACAAGTCATCATCCCTATGATCGCTAGCCCAACAGCGTTAACCACTTTCCGTCACAGAATGAATACCATATCTTAGGTTACAGTAGCAATTTTAAATGCCTAGAATGTATAACATAGCGCAATCTGTAAAGTGAAGATATTTCGGGTAGACAATATGTACCTTCTTACTCGTGGTATACTCAATAAATAAATATCAAACTTATTGACTTAAAAAATGAAAAATAATACTAGTAACTCAACCATAAAAAGATATGACCCTCATGCCGAGAGAATGATGAATTTTTAAGCAGTCTAACTAACGAGAAACAAACATACAATGTGTAAAGAGTAGATTATCTAACAAGCGTTATCAAACATGTTCACATAATTATCAACAATAAAATATGTAGAGAGAGACAGAATATATTTAAGCAGTCTAAGGGTAGATTCTCTAACAAGCGTTATCAAACACGTTCACATAAGTATTTTTTATTTTTTTAGTCTTCTATCTACGTGTGTGCGCGCATGGGTACGTGTATATACAATGAGTTTCCTAAACTGCAAAAGCAATGAAATTACTGCATTTTAATATACCTAAAAATGAGAGAGTTGATAAGAAATCTTAAATAATGAAGACAATGTATTTAAATTAGTTGATTATATCCACATCATTCAAACTTGGATGAGATGACAAATTTCTGTGTTGTGTGCCTGCAAGATCAATGCAAATAAAAATAAGTCTCAACCTAGATCCCCAAGCGAAATCAAAATTTTCATCACTTAATAACCAATGCCTAAATGTAGACAATAGTCCCCAACCTGTGTAGCTGATGTACCTAAAAATGGGATAGTAGATAAGAAATCTTAAATGCTAGCCAAAAAAAAAAATCAAAAACAAAAACGATAAGAAATCTTAAATAATGAAAACCATATATTTAAACTTAGTTGATTATACCCACATCATTCACACTTAATGTGCCTGCAGGATCAACAAAAATCAAAATCTACTCAAGTCTCAACGTGCACACACCAGCAAAATTAATTTTTCCATCATTTAATAATACCAATGTCTAAATTAGACACAGTCCCCAACCTGTGTAACTGAGGGTTTTTTTTTTTCCCCTATTGATGTCCCATTAGGTTGACCCGTTCTGGTTCTCCTCCTGAGAAATACGATTACATACACAGAATATCACATGGTCAAATCTAACATACCAAGACTCATTTTACCAAAAACTTCTCTCCCACTAAACTGAACTCTCAATCAGAGAATCCGTCCTTCAGCCCTACAAATTTTGCTCCCATCCAACCATAGGACTAAAAATTTAAGCAGCTTAATGTTGACATAGGGATGAATATGCTACAATTCCGAACGATTTGCATATTGCTATATCTAACATTACATCACATTCTCTGCTCATATAAAATATGGACCCTGACATGACATCAACATGCCATCCTCAATTCACACCCACAACATATCAAGTAGATAGTAGTGTAGAATGGATAGGCAGTGTTGCAGACTTGCAGTAAGCACAACTTCATGATGGCATAGTATACAGATTTTTCAATTATGATATGTAAGTTTCCACAGTTCATCAGAGACACAAATAAAAATATAAAAGAGAGACAATAAATACCATAAAAATTAACTTCCTAATGCTCTGCTGAAAACCTCAGATAGCTTGATATATTAGAAATATGCAACCTCTCAAAACAAGTTTGTCATCCATTAATTTCTACCCCTCACCTAAAGTTGCTCAAATCACACCTCACTTGTCAACCTCCATTGCCTGGGCAGCTTTTGCTTTAGCCAATGCTGTCAATTTGGTTTTCACTTTTCTTTTCCCCACTTGAAATCCACTTCCACCCTTTTTTTTCTTGTCACTACCATCAACCTATATACATTTGCCAGAAAGAAAATCAACATACAAAAACCAATTAAATCTTAAAAAAGAACCAAAAACCAAATTCAACATTATAAACTTGGCTTGGTTGTTTCATCCGAAACTTTTAAGTGCTTGAAAAAATTTCCCCAGCAGTATGAATCAAATTATACTGTGTTCCGCATGGAGGCTCTTTAATTAACCAGAATTTAAACATCTGTTTCACTTACTTAGGCAAAGCTTTCAACTTATTATGAAGGAAAATATATAAATGAAAATCAGACTCTTAAACTCCCATCTTTTCATAAAAATTTCCCCATCAGACAAATAGGATCCAAATATTGATTCAAGTATGCATCATTATCCAGAAAGAAAAATTGTAACTTTAATAACCGTAGCAACATTGCAATACCAAGGAGCGAGACTTACTTTCATCTTATTTTTCTTTGCTTGTAGCTTCTTCGCTTTCCTTTCCTTCTCTTGCTTTTCTCCTAAATAACCATAAATTATAACATTAACCATAAATTTCCAAGCAGCGAAAACGAAGAAAGTAATTTAGAAACCAAACATATGCAGAAGGTGAACATACTTTGAAGATCAAATTCGTGCTGTTTCTTTCTCTTAGAAAGGTTGTTCTTCTTCGACATTTCTTCTGCTTTATCGCAGGAGGATACACGAATTCAGTTTGAGCCTTCTGGGAAAGGTGAGAAATTGAGTAAACCCTAGTTCGCAGAATTTTTCAAATAGCGCTATAGACATGGCCGAGGAGTCTATGGTACTTTACAATTTAGTCCTCTCACTATTCTGATTTTGTGATATCTTCCTAAAGCTTTTCCTTGTCATCAGTAGAGACCTTGTAACTTTAAATACTTTCGTTTTATGTTCTTTAACGTATGGTATCTCAATTTCATTTAAAATTATCAGGTTAAAATATAATTAATCAAATAGTATTTTTTAATAAAAATAAATAAAAGAGGGAAAAATAAAAAATAAAAAAATAAAGCAAAATTAAAAAAACTAAAGAAATAAGCATCACACTAATAAAAACTAACAATTAAGAATGATAACAAGTGTCATAAGAATAAAAGATAATCAATGTTTATGTTTAATTTGACATTCAATTTATATATAAGACCAAATTTATACTTACTAATTAAGAAACAATGACGTTGGTCCATAAGAAACAATTGATTAAATATTAAAAATAAGTTCTTAAGAAATTATAAATATAAGTAAGGACTACATCATAACATGATAAGCTTGTATATACCACTTTTAACAATTATTTCCATATATCAAATTAACAAATTTTATATGTAAGCTTTGAAATCAATTTCAATAAACCAACTTTTGATCTCTATTTTATGAGTTGAAAAAAGAGATGGGACACAATTCTCTTAAAAAAGAGTTTTCTTAAATTCTAAACGTAGTTAAGTTTAAAATGAATGTGTCAATGATGCACAAAACTAAGGATACAACGTCTGTAAATACTATTGCATTGAACAATAAAGGAATGTACATGCTTTGGAATTGACAACTGAAAGAATTCAAAAGAAATTGACTATACTTGATTGAAAATTGTGTTGAAGGTGATAAATAAAGTTGATAAATGACTAAAAAATAAAAGAAATTGTAATTGTGATTTTTTGGGAGGCTTTTATGTATTTTGCATGGTGTTTATTGCTCCCAATTTATAACTTCTTTTGTTATGCATATTCTCTGTCAGCCTATGTCTTTGTTCTTGATGTTCATATTCGTTCATTACCTAGTACTGAAGACCATGGAGTTCAATTGCTTTTAGAGGTTTCTATTTTACCTTCCTATTTTTTTGGCATTTTATTATGTGAGGCTAGGTTTTTGGCTGGTGATGGGGCTTCGACTAGAACTTGTCACTAGCTAGTATGTTTCAACTAGATTCCTTAACTAGAAGTCTTTGATTAACTTCCTTGATTACCCTAACTTCTAGTCATAAATGGTCGCTTTATGGTTTTTTGTGCTAACACGGTTGCCCCTCTCATGCCTTTTAATAAGACTTAATGTAATTGATAAAGTCAAGAGGTATGAATTTGAAATTCAAATCATCTAATTGCTTATCTTCTCTCTTTGGCTTTTTTGGTCAACTTGTTCGAATTTCTTGCCTTAAGATTATGGTTTTGTTAAACTTGTTAACATTGACTTTCTTTCCTCACAACACTCTTTTCCTTATTGTGATACCATGTTAGCTTTTGGCAATCCATCTGATTCTCAAAACCCATCAATGAACTTAGTTCCTCATATTGAGTTTAAGGCACTTTCCCTGATGGAAGATCTTCTTGGGTCTTGAGATTTTGACTTGTTTTGGGGGATGAAAGTTAGTTTTATGATAATTGATAAAACCTTGATTAGTTTTGAATTTCCTATAGAGGACTATACTTGAGGTCCCTTACTTTTATCTCTTAGTGAAGATTTGGCAAATGTGGGAGTTTCAATTCCTCCTGGCTATGTTCCATTGTCCTCACAACTTTAAAAGGAAATGCCATGTAATTTAAGGTCTTACTCTTAACGAACTCTTTACTTGCTTTTAAGTTGTGGTATTATCGACTATCACTGCATTATAACCCTATATGGAAAAAGTTAGGATAGTCATTACAATTGTGTCTTTCCATTATTGAAATCCCTAAAGATGATAATCTGCTTGCGGCTGCCATCCTTTCTAGTCTCCAATTTAAAATGAATTTCTTTTTCCTAAAGAGATACTTTCCCTTACTTCGCTAGATATAATTGCTTTAACTAGTTTTCTCTAAATTGGTGATGAGTTAATTTTTCTTTCCTCATCAATTGAGGATGTTGTTAATTATAACAAGAAGAATGCCTTGTACTTGACTTTCCTATTGGCTAGCATTAGACCTTAAGGCATGTCACCTTCTTAAATTGAACACGATTTTTCTTCGTTTTTAGGATTTGTTAGCATTTTCTTTATACTAATTCAGTTCAAGTCATGAAGGAATTTCAATCTTTTTCTGTTAGGTTGAACAAGGGCTAGTTATTGAACTTGGGCTCTAATATTTTGGGTTTACAATACTGGGGTCTTTGTACCTTACAAGATAAGTTGAGCTACTTGGGCTCTAATTTTTTGGGTTTACAATACTAGGGTCTTTGTACCTTACAAGATAAGTTGAGCTATGGTTTGTCTATGGACATTGTTCTAGGTGCCTTATGGTTTTTTCAATTTTGGTTGTAAGCCTATGTCCTTGCTCATGGCCACTATATGATCTTGACTGATGCCCATTCCTTTAATCTTTCTTCTTATGAAGAGCTTTGCTGTCATGTTTGGGTTAATAATTCCTCAGACTCTGTGATTTTCATTAGTATTTACAACAATCGACTTAGGTTGTTAGATTACTTTACTCTTTTTTTCAAATAGGCTTTATTGTCCCACATGGTTCTAAGCTAACCCTTCTTTTAACATTGATGATTTGATTTGGCCCATATGGGCAAGTTATCAAATGTCTATAGGTTTGATTGTGAAGACATCCATTTCTTCTTAAAATAGTAAGCCCAAGTGTGAGCTTTATAGTGCCAATTACTCTGCTAGGCAATTTGGTCTTCTTTAGGCCTTTCTAGCATTTCCTCCATATTCGAGGATTGTTGATAAAAGAAATAATTGTGTTTTAAGTTTTATTTAATAGGTAGTTGAAGTCATGTTGGTTGTGAAGAAATGTTTGGATTAAATTATGCATTTTCATGCTTGCCCTTAGTGTTCTACCTTTTTTTGATTACTAAGGAAAGGATAATGAATTAGTTGTTTGCCAAAAAAGGCTTCACCTTTGTTGACATGCCTTTTCCAATTATAAATTCTCTCACATCTTTTAAGAAAAGGTCTTTAGCCCAAGTCATTATCTCTTCCATCACTCCATCTATAACTAAGAACCAAAAACTTAGTATATCTCTTTACTTTTATTGAAATTCAAATGTTTGTAGGACTCAATGTTAAAGTTTTCTTTTTTGGTCTTGTGTAGCTATATAGACTTTCGAAGCAAACATACCTTCTGGAACAAAGAGGGTGTAACTAATTTCTTAAGGACACACCCTTGCATTAGAGGTTACCTTTTCCCATCTTTTTCTTTGCTTTTTATTTTCTGGAGTTTTACCTTCTTATTCTTGTCCTTCCTTTGTTAGGTTATACCATAGCAAAAGCAAAAAATGAAGCCTCCCACCACTGAAGCATGAGTACATGGTGTGCATATGTTTATACATTCATTGATTATTGCTAGTTTTGTAGATATACAAAAATATAATTATATGAGATTAATTCATTAAACTAGTAAGCCTTGATCTAGCAAGTATAGTATTTATTCCAAGTAATACAATTTCTCGAGTATGAGGTTGATCCTATAACAATGTATATTTAAATCATAAATTTAATTAAACTTTTTATTCTTATATTAACCTAAATTATATTACCTAAACTGACCAATGTCTTAGGATAAACCTAGTCACTAATGATCGTTAAGAGGAAAGATTGTTATTATCTTAAATGCAACCTAAAGTAATGTACATATGCAAAGACTCTTTAGCCTAGGCTCTAGATACAAAAATAAAAACCAATTAAATTCTAGTTTTATAGATCTTGAAGCACAAAACTCTT
The DNA here is from genome assembly GCA_032878935.1 of Erythrophleum fordii. Classification (NCBI taxonomy): domain Eukaryota; kingdom Viridiplantae; phylum Streptophyta; class Magnoliopsida; order Fabales; family Fabaceae; genus Erythrophleum; species Erythrophleum fordii. The sequence continues at coordinate 1,522,118 of JAVQMF010000021.1, forward strand.
TCTTAACAATGTTTTGGTTATACTAAGCTAATTCCTAATATTGTTGTTTATCTACACCTCTCAAGACAACAGTCCTACAATATTCTAACTCGCTAGTGCCTATCATGGTTAAATAGGAAATGTGCACTATGTTCTATAAATTGCTAGTTTAACTAATACAATAGCTCATTACCATGTTGCATCCCAAACTGATTGCCTAGGCCTCAATTAAATGAACACCTTAAGTGCAAGCTAATTGGTAATTGTATTATGTGTAGGTTAGTAAACATCAACCAATGTTACTTTGTTGACTCCTAAATCCATTGCCATGTTATTTAATAGTTAATCAATGAACTAGATACAAGAAAAGTTTCTAAGAGTATTGAGCATAAACAATATCATCATAAACCATACATTAGAGTGTATCTTGACTCCATGTTTATCAATACTTTGCTAAGATAATAGATTTTCCTCTCTATGCCATCTCAGCATCTTAAGTTAATAATGCACTAATAGATTCTTCTATAGCCAATATATACAACTTTAAAGTCTTTTCATCATTGGCGAGACTTATATTAGAGGTTTAGACAGGTATTGCTTGACTTGATCAAAAGAAGCTTTTTGCTTAATCCCCTAATGAAATTCTTCCTTCTCTGCTAGCCATAAGAGTTATAACTGGCTTAAGTTTCCTAACTGAATTAGTAATAAACCTCTGGGGGAAGTTGATCTTACCAATGAGGCTTTATAATTCCTCTTTGTTTGATGGCAGCTTTGCCTTTAAGATGGACTTGGCCTTATCTATGTTGACTTTAGTTCATTTCTTACGCATAGTTTTCAGCAGCTACCCTAAATGTGCATTTGGTATAATTCATTTTCAAATTGTGTCTACATATTCATTCAAATGCTGCTCTAAGATTTGAGAGGTGTGAGTCAAACTCCATTGACTTGATCATTATGTCATCAATATACACCTTTAAGGATTTGTTAATTAAGTCATGGAAGACAGTATATTGGTAGGTAGCACTTGTATTCTTTAGTTTGAAAGGCATGAATAGCCATTCAAAGATATTAATTGCTCTTAAGGATCTAAATGTTGTTTTGTTAATGTCCTTCTTAGCTATATAAATCTAATTGTATCTTAAGTAGCCAACCATGAAAGACATGATTTAATTTGAGGTTGCGACATCTATTAGCATATTAGTTATGGGTATTATGTATTTGTCCTTAGGTGTAATGTTGTTAAGTTATCTAAATTCAATACAAATGCATATCTTCCCATTTTTCTTAACAACAAAACAATGTTTGACAATATTTAATGCACTTGCCTTATGCAAATAAAGCTAGCCTCCATTGGTAGTTGGATTTCTTCTTTCACTTTTAACATAAGTTTTAGGTCCATCCTCCTCAGTTATGTATACATCCTAAGTTCTTCGAATACAATGATAGATGGTGGTCGACTAGTTCTTTGGATAATTCTAACATCTCATGATAGTCTTAAGCAAAGCAATCTTTGATTTCTTTTAACAGGTTCACCATTTTTGTCTTTTGCTCTTGCATCAATAAGGCATTGATGAATGTTGCCCTTTTACTCTTTAAGTTGCTGAGGTCAACTACCTCTAGGGGATCCCTTGTTTCAACTGTGGTGACAATGTCTTGGATAGAAGACTCTGAAAAGGTCACATTTGCCTCGTTAATCTTTGAATGGTTAACAGGAAGTGCTCTTGTTGCTATACAAATGTATAGCTACTTGACTATTCTGATGGCTTAATTTATCTTTTCTTTGGTTAATAGGTCTATTGTCAGCCTAAGTGATGTTGGTCTTGAGAGAAAGACCATTTGTCATGAGTTGGTATGTGATGGTAAGATCTAACTCAAGATTTAAGGTAAGGTTATTGGCAACATATTGCATGTATAATATGATGCATCTATCATTACAACCTTACTTGAGTACTATTTGTCATTAGCTTTTATGACCTTTTAAGTCTCTCATGTCCTAATAAATCAAAAGGTGATAGAAGGAAGATAGGATGCAATAATTGCCATGGAGCCAATCTCACCTAAATGTAACATGTAAGAGACTTTCCCTTCCATTATAAAGAAGACAATGATAAAGGTCTTGCTTCCCACTATGAGCTGTTTGGGTAACATCCCTTAAACTAGTGTAGGCCTACCATTGAAATTTGTGATTGTTATGTTTGTTTTGATTAGATCCTTTTTTTTATCTTCCCTACCCTTTTTAGCATAGACATTAGTAAGACACGAATTGCTACTTCAGCATCAACAAATACTTGGCTAATAAGCTTAGCATTGACAAAGGCCTTAATGTATAGGGGCTTGAGATATTTGGCCATGGCTTTTTAAGGTTTCTCTAACACTGCCTTGGCTACTTCTTTGGCCATCCCCTTTTGACTAACTTAGTCTATTCTAGCTTGAATGTTTTAACATCTCCTTCCAACTTAGTAAGTAAAGACTTTTTAGCCAAAAAGATCTTTGGTATTACTCTAAGCACATTCATAAAGGACTACTACCTTGAAGATGACTCCCTGATTTTGCTTGTTGGTAAGTCTTTATCATCAATCTCCTTCTTAGCCTATCTTATGACAAGAAGGGTCGTGTAGAATATCCTTTGTACGCATTCTCATAACTTGGTTACAAGCTTCCTTTATAACTAGGTCCTCATTAGCTACCTTATGCTTTTTTTTTTTAAGTTCTTTAACCTTTTCTTATTCACAATCCATTTGTCATTAGCCAAAGATAATCTTAGTTTCATAAACCTTAGAGAGGCTTGAATAGCTTCGTCTTTAATGATGATTTTTAACTAAATGCCTTTATTAGGTGATTGCCACTGATAGACTTGCCTTTTTTGTTTCTAGGCATTAAATCCTTCTTTTGGGTAGTAATGGTTGCATGTCAAGTTTCTTGAACAAGCTCACATGGCATTTACCTTCACATGGAGTAGCCCTTAGACCAATCAATTGAGTTCTTGGCTTTAGGTACCTTTGTTGCCTCTCAATCTTGCTAACATGTGCACATTCCTCTTTAAACGACATGATCATGTTTGATGGCCCATTGATGTGTTTGATAGTGGGTATGCGACAGTTACCACATTGGTAGAGGTAGCTTTTGGGAATGACTTGACATAAACTACCATATCTTTTTTAGCAAGTTGGAATTGTCCCTCTTTCAAAGCTTTTTAGATGGTGTTCTAGAAGATAATGTAGTTATTAGGGATGATTATAGGAATTGCACCACTTATAGTATTTTCTACCTTTCAATTCTTTGACTAGTGAAATCATATGGCCATCTGAGAGTTTAATTTTCTTATCCTTCAACAAATTGTAAAATATATTGTCACCTTTAGTGATGTCAAAAAGGTATGGCTTTGCAATTTTAGTCTTTTACATTTCCTACCCTTAGGATGGTTTTAGAGTACAACAAGAATATCCTTTACCAACTAGAATCATAGCTACACTAATATTTGTTAAGTTTAATTCATCTTCAACCTTAGCTATGGGAATCATAAAGGCTCTTTGCAGTGTCCTTGATGCTCTTCTTCATTCTTTTTCATTAATAAATTGCTCCATCTAAGACACCTTGGCGGTCTAATCCATTAGATTTGAGAATTCTTGGATAATCAACATTTCCTTGGGTGCAAGTGCATTCTTCTAGTTTCCATTCTTGCTACCTTACTTTTAGGTAACTAAATAGTACATTAACTTATCATCTTTTGGTATTGTTCAATAAAATCTTCAGTTGGCTTGTCTACCTTTTATTTTAAAGCTAGGATATCAGCAACAAACACCTTTGGGCTCAATAGAATTATTCATGAAAAGCCTTTCCATATCTTGCTAGTTCTAAATAGAATTGGGAGGTAGATTTGATTACCAAGTGAATGCTGTGTGGGTCAAGGATAGAGGGAATAACTTTAGCTTATAGTATTCATTATAATTGACCTTACCACATTGAGCTTAGAATCTTTCAATATGTTCAAGAGTAGTTAGAATCTTCCAATATGTTCAAGAGCATATCTTCCAATTGGTTGCTTGTATCCCTTGTCTAATCTAATTAGGGTGAGGCTTCTAGTGTACTATTCTATCCCTCAACTTTGGCATATATCCAAGGTATTTGTTCATTGCTTTAGCGAAGATGTCAAGATTAATAGTAATGGTGTTGAGGCCATTTACTTATGGGATAATTGCCTTTGATGTTAGTAGTGTTTATGATGTCGACTATTAGAATGTGACAACATCCATGGTTTATAATATCTGCCTTATTAGCTATTATAATAAAACAACACCATCATGGCAAATTGAGGTGTTCTAGGGGCAGCGATGGATGTTGGTTGTTAGACTCTCATATACTAAACTAGTGCCATAAACAGGATTGATTGTGAGATACTAGTCTGATATCCTTGAATATTAGTCAACCGTTAAGTAGCCATATTCTAAGAGCCAACATAAGCACCAAACATGTCATATCCAATACCTTTAGGAGAGAGTTCTAATAATGTAGTTAATACTCTTGGTGTTGACGTAGGCTTCCTAGCAATTTGTGCTTGCCCATATTGGAGGTTATTTGAATTTGATATTATTAAGCCATAAATCTTATTCACAGGGACAGATCCATACTAAACTAGTGATGGACAACTTCATTGAGTGTAATTAGTTGAATCATATGCTTACTTCCATGTTTATTTTGAGGCGAGCTTCTTCTTCTTACATTTGTTGTGTATCTCATTCCCACCAATAGCTTTAAGATGTCAGCAAAGGTAGCCAACAAAGCTAATATGCATTCCTATATTCCTTTCATTACACAATGATTCAAGGAAGGAATTATAACTGTTATCGATGTAGATGGCTTTAGTGAATTTTCTTTAGTGGAAGAGGCATTAGTACCTTTTCCTAATTGTTGTGTAATGTCCTTAGATGATATTTCTTCATCATACAAGCTTGAGTGTAGGTAGGTATGGTAACTCTTAAAGCCTTTGAACATGCATTTTTAGCGACTTTACAGGTCCCACGAGGTATACCAATTTCTGTGTGTTAATGAGTATTTCAAAGAAGAATTGATTAGGTAGTTGATATGATTGCATTATGAAATCAATAAAGATAAATCCTTTACTAGGACAACACTTGTTGTCCCAATAGAGGTGTTATACTTTTTGAAAAAAAAAATAAAGAAAACGCAAAAGGGGTTTTGGCACAATCACAATAGTGGATCTATGTTCGATTTAATCCTAAAAAATCAACTTTCAGTCATTATTTTATGAGTTGAATAAGAGATAAGACATAAGTTTGTTAGAAAGAGGGTTTTCCTAAACTCTAGATGGAGTTAATCTTTGAATAAAAGTGTCAACAGTGCACAAAGTTAGAGATACAAAGTTTGTAAATAAAAATAGCTATTGCATTAAATTGTAAAGGAATATGCAAATTTTAGAATTGACAACAAAAAGGCCTAAAAAAAAATCGACTGCAACTTGATTAAAAATTGAACTGAAAGTGACAAAGAAAGTGATAAATGAAATAGATAAATGACTAAAAAATAAAGGAAATTGTAATTGCAAGTTTTTAAAGAAGTTTCTATATGTTTTGCATGGTGTTCATTGCTCTTAATTTATAACATCCTTTGTTATATATGTTCTCCATCAAGCCATGTCTTCATTCATGATGTTCGTGTATATTTGTTGGCTTAGTGTCGGAGATATTAGAGTTCAACTACTTTTAGAGATTGCTATTTTACAAGATCTATGCCTTCTTATTTTCTCGACATTTTGTTGCGTGAAGTATGAGCCTTTGGCTAATCATGAGACTTTGGCTGGTATTTGTCATCAATTAGTACGTTCTGGATGGGTTCCTTGACAAAAAGTCTCTAGCTAACTTCCTCAACTACTTTAGCATTTAGCTGTAGGTGGTATCTTATGATTTTTGATGCCAATAGAAAGAAAAGTGCATAAACCATTAAGTATTGAAAAATAAACTTGACCGTAAAATTCCCTATCCGTAACATGTGCAAAAAGCAAGGCAACTTTAGAGCACACTTCAAAATTGAAATTGAAATGGTTATGAGCAGAAACAGAAATTTAGTAATTAATGAGAAACACTATTGGAAATGTAAAGGGCACTATCATATGTTTTTAAGCAAGACGACTAAAAGAAAAAATTCTGCATTTTAGACAACGTCATTATGTGAAACAGATAAAGTTCTTTCTAATTTCTGTCTCTGGTCAAACCAAAAAAAATGAAAAAGCATTTATTCCTTTTACTAAAATAAGCGTTAAAGGTCGACACTTTATGACAGAATGAAGACTCTAATTTTATTTTAATGTTTCTCTTTCACCTTTTATTTCCTCGTGTTTTTACTTGATAACGTACACGTGGACTTAACTGATTGGTTAAATGTGCCTTCCAAGTATCTGGCCTGATGAGCCTAGAGCACCCAATAATTTCTCTTTAAAACCCCTAAAATTATTGGCGGTGCAAAAAGAAATGTGGAAGAAGCATCGCTTAACATTTAAAAATTTAAAAAATGAAATAAAATATTGAAAATGAAACTCAAAAAAAATTCTACAGGCAATTATGCCAACAAGTTATTAATAAAATCGTACACAAAATTTGCAGAATCTAGATCTTTGAATATATACTTACAACATGTCGGTAATAATTGGTTTATTTATACTTATTTTAAAATGAAAAGGCCAAAAAAATTAATGTAGAAAATTCAAAAGCTCGGCTTCATCATCATCAACAACTTCTTATTCACCTGCTGCCTCACACAGATCTTCAGCTTTGAGCTTCTCAACCAGCACATTTTTTCCTTCTTCTTCTTAATTGATCGTAATTTATGAAATATATATATTTTTTGATATTTTACTTGATCTGTTGGAATCGAGGGGGTGAAGAATTGTTTTGGGTTTTGTAAATCTTGATTTTCTGAGGAGAAAAAGATCAGTGGCGCTTGATTGGATCGAGGAAGAGATTTGAACTTGCAGATTACAAACGAGGTTCTGGAGCGAAAATGTGGATCTTGTAAAGGCATTGATTGGATCGAGAACGAGGAAAATAAGAAAAGGAGATAATACATTTTATCAGCTCAAGTTGGATCAACTTTTTCCTTTGCCATTCGAGAAGAAAGAAGAAGAAGCTTAAAGGTGAAGTAGCTTTTTGGGTAAGTTGGAAAAGTGGTACTTCATTGGGTATTTACTATTTAGTTTAAAATTCTTGAGTAGCATCTTGTGTGGTAATTAAGGTCACTCACTAAGTTGACTTTGAAAAAGGAAATAAAGAAGCTGAGAGATACTAGAAGTTAGGCGTTGTCATATCTGATGCATTTAAATCTTCGGCATCAGTGTGTTTCCATTTCCTCATTGGGGTGAAATGCAGTTAAATCTTCATGTCTGATGCTATTTACTTTTAATAATAAGATACCACTAGTAGGTAGGCTTTCATGTTTAAGAGCATCTAGATTCGGGTTCTGGCTCTGTAATTACTTAGATACTTGTGGTTGTAAGAATGCAAGATTTTTCCCTAGAAAAAAAAAAAATCTCATTTTCCCCCTTGCTCATAATTGAAGCAGTTTCTGTTCCTTCCTGATCTTTGTTTCCTTCCCAATCTGACTAAAAGGTTCCTGAGGGTAGTGCCTCCTAATAATTAAGCACAGAATCTACAGATTGTTCTGTTTTAGTTGAATGGAATTGATCAAAGAGCATTCTATTTTAACATAATGTTTATTAAGATCACATTATTGAGTTTGTTGGTTTACCTCTTACCTTCACTGAAGCAGAGTTTTTAAAGTGATTCACAGGCGTTTCTGGCTCGAACATATGTAAGTGGACATGCTTGCACAAGCTTTGGTATATTGTGACCAATCATTAAAGCCCATTATGGAGGTATCTTGCACCAGTGCTTAAGGTCGATATAGTCCAGGTGGGGCTCGGTGGACTGGACACTAGCACTTTTTGATTATATTCAAGAACGCTACATCACTGAAAGTGGAAGAGGTTTTTATAGCTTCTGATCTAGCTTTGGCGCATCAAAATGGGAATTCAGTGCTCCACACTCATTCCATGTTGTGTGAATTCACAAGTTAAGGCATCTGCTATTGAAGGTCCTGATGCCGGTGGGTAAAAGTGAGACCACTTTGCTTTCTGCTAATGAAAAGAAATTATGGCTTATAGATTTTTTTTTAAATGTTTGTTCCAGTTAATGAGGATACAAGAGAGGCCAATAACTGGCCTGCGTTCCGTGAATTTACATTTGAGCAACTTAAGAATGCAACATCTGGTTTTGCTGTGGAGAATATTGTATCTGAACATGGAGAGAAGGCTCCAAATGTTGTTTATAAAGGGAAGCTGGAGAATCAAATGCGGATTGCTGTTAAGCGGTTTAATAGAAATGCTTGGCCTGATGCTCGGCAGTTTTTGGTAAATGTTTTATCTTTTAAAATACAATCTTCAACCACACTCTTAACTGACAATTCTTCTGTTCATGACCATGCACTTCCCCGACATGTAGTATTGAGATATTGGTGCCACACACTCAAACAAAGGCTATAGACACTTTTCACAATCAACTTTGTCCTGTCCTTTTTGGCTTAAGGTCTGACGGAAGGATAGCCCTGAGGGTTATCTTCTGTCTTTACTTGTTTTTTCTTAAAGGGCTTTTGGGTAGTTATCTGAGTGATCCCTTTGTTGGCTGGTCAATTTGCATTTATGGGAATATGCTACTGTGGCCAGTGCTTAACATTGGATTTAAATATATTTTATCACAATGAAGTTGATAATCGCTGAAAACGCATTTAGTTTTCTTGTTTTTCTCAAACTAGTGGTGCACACCAAGGGTGCTGTTATATACCATCTGCTCCTTTTCAGTTCCTATCGGTTAGAATAATTTTCTTTCTTAACTGTAGGAGGAAGCAAGATCAGTTGGTCAGCTCCGTAACCAAAGATTGGCGAATTTGCTTGGTTGTTGTTGTGAAGGTGATGAGAGGTTGCTTGTGGCCGAATATATGCCAAATGAAACACTTGCAAAACACCTTTTTCATTGTAAGAGCTCCTTTAATGCATATGTTATGCTTTCAGCTTTTCATTTTACCCTTTATTATTTTATTATTGGACATATATTTGATGTCTCTTCCATTTATGGCATATGGTTTTATTTTATCTGCTGTGTTTTGTGTTAATACTGGGGCCTCGTTGGAATAGAATATGGGATTAGTACCTGAGACATCAGAGTTGTAAATTTTTCCTTTTGACGTTATTATGGGATTGTCCATTTTTCGGTAATTTTTGGTCCATTATCATCTGGACTTGGACAAATTTCAAATTACGATAAAAAGCTTGCTAGTCCAGTGTGTTATGATTATCACACTGGAACTAATTTTTTGTGATTATTACAATACGAACTTCTTATTCTGTAAATTTACTTGTATGGTTTTTATATTTTTAAGTGGGAAGAATTTTTCTTCTTAGGAGAAGGTATAAACACGTCAATTTGTATGGTTTTTATATTTTTAAGTGGGAAGAGTTTTTCTTCTTAGGAGAAGGTATAAACACGTCAATTGGTATAGAATTTTAGCAGAAAAATATGTCAAAAAATACTGTTAGGCAAATTTCATATTTAACAATGTTTGCAGTCCATCTCTTCTGAGGTCCTGTATCCTTTACTTATTGTCATGATTTTATTTATAGTGATGCTTTACATCCTCATACCTTTTAGTTTGGTATCAGTGTGAAATAATATATTCATGTCTCTTAATTAGGGGAAACACAGCCTATGAAATGGGCAATGCGACTGAGAGTTGTTCTATATATTGCGCAAGCTCTAGAATACTGCACAAGCAAAGGGCGTGCTCTCTATCATGACCTTAATGCATATAGGGTTCTTTTTGATCAGGTAAATTTTTGTGTCTTCCCTTTTCATAATATATATATATATATAACATTATTAGATTAATATAAATTATGCGTTAGAATTTTGCAGGATGGTAATCCTAGGCTTTCGAGTTTTGGCCTTATGAAGAATAGTAGGGATGGGAAAAGTTATAGCACAAATTTGGCCTTTACCCCTCCAGAATATCTGAGAACTGGTGTGCCATATTTCTTTGCACTTATGGCTTTATTATTTGTATTGGAAAGTTATGATTCAATTTCAACTGCTCTACTTTCAAAAGAAAATCTGTATTGCATTGGAAACTCTACAATCATTAATTGTTTTGAGTTGGTGATTCAGAACTTATTATAGCTCTTATTTCTTCTGTAGGGAGAGTAACATCAGAAAGTGTAATATATAGCTTTGGCACTCTTTTGCTTGATCTTCTTAGCGGGAAGCATATCCCCCCAAGCCATGTAAGTCATTGTTATTGAAGGGAAAAGAACCTTTCACACCTCCCTGACCCCCTTCAAAAGAAAGAATAATATGAAAAGAAAATCTGCTAATTGTAAATGACAAAAATATGTATTTTCAATCTTTCATCTTTTAGTGGAAGATTATGTGGTATTCATATTTATATTACTTTTAGTGGCCATGTTTTGTTATGTTATATGTAATTTGGCATATCTACTTATTAGAAAATTTGGAGCAGGCTCTTGATTTGATTCGGGACAGAAATCTTCAGATGCTGACAGACTCTTGTTTGGAAGGACAGTTTTCTGATGATGATGGAACAGAGTTGGTACGCTTGGCATCCCGGTGTTTACAGTATGAACCTAGAGAGCGGCCAAATCCAAAGTCATTGGTGGCTGCATTGGCTCCTCTTCAGAAAGAAACAGAGGTTGGTCTATTATTATTATGTAATAGTTATGCATCACTTCCTAGACTAGCAACGGAAAAGCTTAGATTCTGTTTTTTTCAGGTGTTTGCTATCATATCCTTGAATTAAAATACGACATATGAACAAACGTTTTAAAGGAGTCAATGATGTTTACTAAGTTGGAAAAAAGCCCAAATGTAATGTATTAATTGAATAAACAAATTGCAAACACCTAAAAAGTATTGTAACTCAAGTTTTGTCATCAAGTTATACCATACCATTTGATTTCTTGACTGCTTAGGGCTCTCTATTAGGGTATGCTTGGACTGAGGATAATAGAAGGGAAGGACAGAGAAGGGAGGGTTTTATTGAAACTTCTCTCTTGTTTGGGAGTTTGTTATAAGGTGAAAAGGAGAACGAAGAATTTTCAATTAACCTTCCATAATCCTCCAAAGTCCTACCTTGTTTGGGCGAAATTAGAATTGTAGAGGAGGGAGGACTTTGTAGGATTATGGAAGGTTAGTTGAAACTTAAAATTCCTTCGTTTTCATCAACAAACTCTCAAACAAGAGGTTACAACGAAACCTTCCGATCTCTTCACTTCCCTTCCATTATCCCAGTCCAACCATGCCTTGAGGGATTTTCCAGAAACATATTTCTCAGTTGCGAATGAGAGCACATTCATCATCTGGAGTTTCAATATGAAAACGAAAATTTCAATCTCCATACAGAAAATGGTATCTAGTTTCTATATTCATATTTACATCATGTGTACGTGACCATCATAGCAACAGTGTGTGGTTAGCTGATGGTTCTACTATTGCCTGATGGTTTTGTCTTACTTTAAATATATCTCTTTTCATTTCTTTCTAGGTTCCTTCACATGTCTTGATGGGTGTCCCACACAGTGCTACTTTCGCTTCATTGTCCCCACTTGGTGAAGCATGCTTAAGAAAAGACTTGACTGCTATACATGAAGTTCTGGAGAATTGTGGCTATAAAGATGATGAAGGAGTGACAAATGAGGTTCCTTTATCTAAATTTTATTTTACTCAATTGTTGGATAGGCTTATTTTTTTCTCCACAATTTATATTTTTTCATTAATTTGTTTAATGTCTTCTCATGTTTATCAATAAGCAATCTATGAGACTGTCAGACCATTTTTCTGCCTTTTGAGATGCTGACTTGTGTATTCCCCTTTCTTGTACTGCAGTTATCATTCCAGATGTGGACTGATCAAATGCAGGACACACTAAATTGTAAGAAAGAGGGGGATGTTGCTTTCCGGCAGAAAGATTTTCAACTTGCAATTGAGTGCTACTCGCAGGTAGATTTCTTATAGTGATAAGTTGGACTTGGCTTACTATTCTTCTTTCTTCAAACATGCCAATGATTGGTATGAAATTGCATGTTTCAAATTGTAACTCCAGACAAAATTTCTTATTGTAGTTGATATTGACTATACCCTAAAGTTGGAGTTAATATGAGCTTTTCATGATGGTTATAATAATAACACTTCAGAATCAATATACTGTGTATTCATGGTTAACAATATTCTATTCTTGAACTGAATCTCTGAAGGGATCGTTTTGGGAGCACCTTTTGAGTACATCCTAACTAGCTGTCCTATTGACTTTAATATGGTCTTTCTTTGGGACAAGACTTTGATGGAATTTTTTAGGTGTTTGCTATCAGGGTCTCTCATAAAATCATAATCTTTTTGTCAATTTAGTATTACACTATTGCACCTGAATTTTTTAGAAAAAGAATTTAATGATAGCTTCTTGTTTTACATGCAGTTCATTGATACTGGAACAATGGTTTCTCCGACAATCTATGCACGGCGCAGTTTGTGTTATCTCATTAGTGATATGCCTCAAGAAGCACTGAATGATGCAATGCAAGCGCAAATTATTTCTCCAGTATGGCACATTGCATCTTATCTTCAATCGGTGGCCCTCACTGGGATCGGGATGGGGAACGAAGCCCAAGTAGCACTTAAAGAGGGCACAACACTGGAAGCCAAGCGAAATGCGGCTGCTGGACAAAAGTAAATGAAGAGCCTGTACAGAGAATTTCTTGCTGGTTGTGTTCTGCATCATGACCACCTACAAGTTTTATATTGGAAATACAGAAGTTCTATCCTGAAGAAGAGTATTTGAGTGTCAAGAATGTGTTTGAAGAATTCTTCAAAGAAACAATGATTGGATGAGTGTTGGTAAACACCCCCTATAGGGGTGGTAAGATGCTTCATTTTACTTCTTACTATGATTTGATAGATTGAACATTAATCCAGACTCAGCAATTTTTTTCATCTATAAAAGAAAATCAAAATACAAGAAAAACGTACAGTTCTGTTGTTCAGTGTTGTAACTTGTTTTGGAATGCCAAGCAAGATTTGCTTTTTCTCTGGAGCAAACCATTGGATGGGGGATACCAACAATTTTTAAGTGTTTGTTATCAGGTTTTTCATTAAAATTGTGGCACGTGGAAGAATTTTTTTTAAGAAGTAAATAATGTGATTTTGAATGATAAAGAATATTATAGGAAACATTAAAAAAAAAAAAAAAACTTTTAAGTCTTATTCTTGTTCTCACACATTTATGAACATGGTGACCTATGATGCTGGTAAACATATGTTTTTAGGTTAGTTAATTAACTCGGTGACATTTGGCTGATTTTTTTTTTTTTGGGGTTTATTTCAGAAGTGGAAAAGTGAAACTATACAAACATCTCTGTGTATAATTGGATAAAGAAAAAGAAAATAATAATAGCTTTACAATTTTTCTTACATAGAAGTGATGCAATTTCGTATTGCTTATTAGTGATGTAGATTTCTTTTAATTGGAAATTTAAAAGATAAACAAAAAGAAAGATAACGAGAGATAGATTTATTTATAATAAAAAAAATTATATAATGACTAAAATAATTGCTTATGATCTAGTGAATGCGAAGGAAATAACTAGATCTGAAAGGAACAGAGATGGCTTTTCCAAGATTCCATCCTGAAGACGTTCTGGGTTGGCTTTTGATGTGTGAGATGTATTTCTTGTTGGATGAAACCCTCGAAGAAATGAAAGTCACAATTACAAGCTTGCACCTGGACGAAAGAAGCTTCAAATGGCATCAAGCGCATAAGGGGAATCAAGAAGGTCATCAAATCAAATCACTTAGGAAACGTACACAACAGCCATTAAGAGAAGATTTGGCCCAATATACAAAGACTCAATGGAGGAACTCATGTAATTTAGATTTACTGGGAGTGTCAGCAAGTATTATGACACTTTTGATGATCTTATATGCAAGATGAAGATGCTGAAAAGTTACTTGATTGGCTACCACATAGCAGGGTTGAAGAAAGACAGCCGGAGGAGTGAGGTGTTTCTATCCTAGAAAACTACTAGACAACATGAGAATTGCTAGATTACAGTAGTTGAATTATCAACCTGTAACTGAGAACAAAAGGAGCACGAATATGGCAAGAACCATTACATGGGGAAGTCAGGTTTATGGCAATCAAGAAAAATCAATGGCTGCAAAAATGTCCACCATAACACTTGCAACCAGTAATAGATAAGAGAAACAAGTAACAAGGGGGGATTTAAGTTACAGAAGATGCTTTTGCCTGAAGCAACTAAAGAATACAGGGTTGACAATCTATGTTATTTTTGCCATGAGAAGTACGCTCAATGCTATGAATGCCCTCAAAGGAAGAAAATGCAATTACACTTGATGGAATTTGAAGAAATTCACAGCACAAAAGAAGAGGAGTTCAAGGAAGAATATGGAGATAAAGAAATACTAAAAATAATTCCCAAGATCTCATTGAATGCCATAGAAGGTGTGGACGGTAAAACAATAGTGAGGGTACAAGGACATGTTAGAAAGAAGGTTTTGCAGATTCTAATAGATAGTGGTGGCATCTATGACTTTTTGGATTTACAAGTAGTTAAGAAATTGAGATGGCCAATAGAGCAGGTGGGAGAGACATAAGTTATAGAAGCTGGTGGAGGTAAATTGATAACTGAAGAAGTTTTTAAGTGGAGGAGGCAAAGAGAAGAATTTTAGACAAAGGCTTTGGTGATTCCTTTAATTAGATGTGACATGGTTCTTGGGAAGCATTCGTTGAAATCAATTGGATGGATGCAGTAGGATTTTTTTAGAACTTACAATAGTGTTTTGCTATAATGGAGAGTTTATAAGTTCGTGGCAAGTAGTCTTAAAGTAGATACAAGAAATTAAAAGGGAAGAAGACTAATTCTTCTTCATAAAATTGGTATAATCTATACAAGACAAAGAAGAAGAGGTGAGATGTATAGAAATTCAAACAAAAGAAGAAAAGGTGATACTAGAGGCAATTTAGTAACTTTTAGCTAAATATAAAGATGTTTTTGAAACATCTACAACCTTACCACCTTTTAGGATAGGCCATAATCATCACATCAACTTGGAAGAGGGAGCAAATCCTATTAATATTTGACTATATAAGTATCCTACAATACAAAAAGATGCAATTGAGAAGATGGTTGATGAATTATTTAAAGCGAGTGTCATTCAAAATAGCTCATCTTCCTTTGCAGCTCTAGTTGTCCTTGTTAAGAAAAAGGATGGCTTATGGAGAATGTTTGTAAATTATGGGCAATTGATGAACTGTATTATAAAAGAAAAATACCTAATTCCAATTGTGGAAGAGTTGTTAGATGAATTACATGGGACACAAATTTTCACTGAGTTGGATTTAAGATTTGGATATTGTCAAATATGGATGAACCCAAATCATATACCAAAAATAACTTTTGAAACTCATTTGGGCCATTATGAGTTTGTGGTAATGTCATTTGGGTTGGCTAATACTCTAACCACTTTCTAAGCAGCTATGGATAATATCTTTAAAGAGTTCTTAAGGAAGTTTGTACTCATATTTTTTGATAATATCCTAGTATATAGCCTTTACCTAAAAAGCCATATAGATCATTTAAGAAAAGTGCTAGAGAAGTTGACACCATATTAGTACTTCATGAAGGCCAACCAATGTTTTTTGTAGCAATCCAAGTTTGGGCCACCTTATAAGTTCTCAGGGGATAGCAATAGGATCCCATTAAATTAAAGCTGAGGTAATGGCCAATACCTATAACACTTAAGTAGCTTAGATCCTTTCTTAAGCACACATGGTATTATAGAAAATTTATTCAAAGTTATGGAGGAACAACTAAGTCCTAACTGAGCTGCTCAGAAGTAATACCTTCCAATAGATAGAACAAACTTCCTAAGCCTTTTAGATATTGAAAGAAGCATTAACAACTACCCCTATGTTGGCATTACCAAACTTTTCCAAACCATTTGTCCTTGAAACAGATGCTTTTAATCAAGTAATTGGTGCCGTACTCATGTAAAAAAATAGGCCTATAACTTTTTATAGTAGGGTTGTATTGTAACATCTTTTAATTTAATTAACTGAAATTATCAAAGAAATGGGATTAATTATAGGTTATAGAAAAAATAATTTAAATTAGTGGTTAAATTAGTTAATTAATACGGGAAATTTGGCAAATTGCCCTAAAAGGAATTTATTAGAGAGTATATATCCCTATTGCTAAATTAATTGAGTTGAAAGTAATTTTTAACTTGAGGCTTTCCTTTTTTGTTTAATTTATAGACCTACCCCAGAACCCATGGCATATATTTGATAAAAATTGTTTAAGCCTATTAAGAGATGGCCTGAAACATAGTCTTTATTTAGTCTAAGCTAGCTCTTAAACTTCATTTCATGTTTCCTCCATCCTTTGCACACACAAACAAAATGCATGAGAAGAAGAGCTCCACCATTGTTGCATCTTTGTAAGCTTCTAGCAGCATAAAGAGGAAGATTTGACTTAGGTGAGTAAAGAGAAACTTTTTCCACTTTTTTGTCTCTTCATTTTGATCCAAGTAACTCATGATTTTGTTGCTGTTTATAGAATTGTAGGATTTGGAGTTTGTGATTTTGGAGTGATTTATAACAAGTAGAAGTTGAAAGAGCTAAACTAAGTCATGGGCATAGTTTTCCCCTTTAATTGTGAGTGTCTTCCCTCCCAAATCACTTATTTTGATTGAGTTTTATAGGGGTGATGTTTTATATGTGAAAATTAAAGGAGCCATTAGTGAAGCTAGGACATATAGTGCTTAAAGTTGAGGAAGTGTGGTTTAAGAGGCTTAGTGAGGTGAGTTTTTGATTTTATGGACTATAACTTGCTAAAAATGTAAGGTTTATTGCGTGGTTTAAGTTAGTGTTGGTTCTTGAAATGTTCTTAGGCTTGGCAAGGCTTGGAGCATATACTTGTGGTGTATTAGTAGTAAATTAAGAGAAGAAAGCATCTTCATGAGATAATTGGAGTTTTATTTCATTCATATGTTGGTAATTCTGGGATACACAGTGAAAAATTAAAACCCTGAATCCCTTCCCATGGATCTATCAGTGTCGTTTAAATCAAGTAGATTTAAAAATATTTACCTTTGCTACGCAATATTTCTTTCTCTGTCGAATCTCAAGAACTGATATTCAAATATGCTCCCTCTACCGATATCCATACAAACGGTTGCTCAACTTGAACAGCATGCTAGCACCTCTGACCAACGTCTGTACACATTCTTGGTAGAGAAGACACTCTCCTCTTTCTCTCTCTAGGCGGCTGTACAGTGTCTGTATGTTTTCTCTCTCTAGATTTTTTTTCTTCCTTTTTGTTGTTCTAGGAAACCCTAGCCTCCTTTTCTTTTTTATTATAGAAGTATCTCATTAGAGTTTAAGATATATTTAATTAATTTAAAATATATTATTTTAAATCAAATCAAATCAAATTTTAATTAAATATATTAATTTAAATTTAAGTCTATCTAATAAATTAAATTTAACAAATTATTTAATCTAAATCTAGAACTAAATTCAAATTTAATTTATCTCATAAATTAATTTAAATTATTATATTAGTTTAAATATAAATCACTTGAATTTAAAACTAATTGATTTAAATTAATTAAAGGATATATATATTTCGAACATACAAAAAAAAATATGTTTTGAATTTTATAAATTATATATATATATCAAATATATATATATATATATATATATTTATTTATTTATAAAATTCTTTTACCCTAAATTGAACGTGACATTCATTAAATCTAGACGCAATTTCAGATTCAATGAATTTGAACATTCTATTTTGAGTTCACTTGTTCTTGTGTGCAACCCTATAGGCTCATATGACGTTGGCAGTAGGCTAATAACACTATTTGACCCATAAGTCACAAGCGGCCTCTAGCAAGTGACTACCCAAATCATATAGAGATTGGTGATTTGATGTAACCTGTCATATAACTCTATCACATCCTTTTTGTCACACGATATCTAGATCAAGTATGAGGCATGAAAACGTTATCCTCATCTTACTTGATTGTCACTCTCTCGATCTATGTGTAGACTGACAATACAAATGAAAACCCTTCCATTTGAGCACAGCCATGCATTTCTCAGTCTCACTCATCGAGGGGCCTAGAGATATTTCTCTATTAATCAGAGGGACAAATCCTATCTTGATCACTCATCTTCTTCTATGTGAATTCTACTATACTCGATCATAGCCTTTATGATCACCCGGTTAAAGATGACTTTTGACTATGCCAAAAAATAGTATTCTTTATGTTGGAAACTATGGTAATCTCAAGTCTAAGGACTCGGTGATACGATTATACATAAGATACGCTTATGACTTAATCCATATAGTTATCTCATAATGGGTCAATCCAGCATCTTATTTCCTAACAAGTGCATATGATTTTGATTCGTTTATTTATACATAATTAACATATAATCATCAATCAAAATCATACTAGTCTTAGTTCATCATCATTTCCACAATGATGATAGACTAGGGATATTTAGGATAATCAATATGATTTATCCAAGGATATTATTATATAGAACATGCAAAAAATATAATAATGTAATAAAAAAAACTCTTATTTTTTTAATAAAGTACAATGTTTGCAATACAATGATTGGCTTAGGGTACAATCTCCAATAACTCCCACTTGTACTAGGCCCAATTGTTGATGTGTCTAATACCCATTGACCTAATATGGCGCTCATGCTTTGCCTGTGTAAGTGGTTTAGTAAGTGGATTAGCAATATTGTCATCAGTTGGTACTTTGCATATCTTTTTATCACCCCTATCAATGATTTCTTTGATGAGGTTATATCGCCTGAGTATGTGTTTAGTTCTTTGATGTGACCTAGGCTCATTAGCCTGTGCTATAGCACCGTTATTGTCATAAAATAGATATATTAGATTTGAGATGGTAGGCACCACTCTTAGTTCAGTGATGAACTTCTTAATCCAAACGGCTTCCTTAGTTGCATTTGATGCTGCTAGGTACTTAGTTTCTATTGTAGAATCAGCTACTGTACTTTGCTTGAAGCTCTTCTAGCTAACTACTTTACCATTCAGACAGAATACAAATCCTGATTACAATTTACAATCATTCTTGTCAGACTGGAAAATTGCATTTGTGTAACCATTTATAACAAGCTCATCTTCTAATCCTCTATATACCAAGAATACATCCTTAGTCATTCTTAAGTATTTCAGGATATTCTTAACAGCAGTCCAGTGACTCTCACCTAGATTTGACTGATATCTACTGTTACTAGTCATACTTAAGGCATATGAGACATTCGGTCGAGTGCACAACATAGCATACATAATAGATCTAATGTCCAAGGCATATGGAATCTTGTTCATGTGATCTCGCTCATCATGTGTACTAGGACATTAAGTCTTGCTGAGATTGATGCCATGAGACATGGGTATATAACCCTTCTTTGAATCTTACATATTAAACCTATGCAATACTTTGTCTATGTAAGTGCTCTGACTTAGGCCGATTAGCTTCTTGGATCTATCTTTATAGATCCTTACCCCAAGGATGTAAGTGGCTTTGCCTAAGTCTTTCATTGAGAAACACTTTCCTAACCAAGTCTTGACATTCTACAAGGTAGGAATGTCATTTCCAATGAGTAGGATGTCATCAACAAAAAGCACTAAAAATACAACTGTGCTCCCACTAACCTTCTTGTAAATATAAGGTTCATCGATATTTTGGATAAATCCAAAATCTTTGACTACTTTGTCAAAGCGATAATTCCAGCTTCGAGATGCTTGTTTCAACTCATAAATAGATTTTTAAAGCTTGCAAACCTTCTCAGAATCCTCTGAACGTACAAAACCTTCAGGTTGTGCTATGTACACATCCTCAAGTAGCTTCCCATTAAAGAATGCTATTTTGACATCCATCTGCCAGATCTCATAATCATAGTACACTATAATGGCAAGAAGGATCCTAATTGATTTAATCATGGTGACTGACGAAAAGATTTCATCATAGTTTATACTATGAGTTTATTTAAATCCTTTTGCAACTAATCATAGTTTGAAGGTATGCACTTGGCCATCTATGTCAATTTTCTTCTTAAAAACCTATTTGTACCCAATGATTTTTATACCTTCAGGTGGGTCAATCAAGATCTATACTTGATTATCATACATGGATTACATCTTAGACTTCATGGCTTCTAGCCATGTCTCAGAGTCTAATCCCAATACAACTTCTTGATAGGTAGTTGGCTCATCTTGATCAACGAGCAACATATCACAACTTTCAGTTAAAAGAAATCCATATTTTTGAGACTGACGTCGTGTCCTATCAGACTTTTGTGGGCCTTGTGTTACTTAAGTAGGCTTAACAACTTGTTGTGAGTCTTCTCATTTTTTCATCTCTGGCTCAATGCAATTTTGTGGCTCTTGAACTTCTTCGAGATGTATCTTACTCCCACTAGTTCTTTTAGAGATAAATTCTCTTTCTAGAAAGATACCATTTCGAGCAATAAATAATTTATTCTCATTGGGATTGTAGAAGTAGTATCCTTTAGTTTCCTTAGGATACCCCACAAAAAAGTATTTTATAGATTTTGGTGCTAACTTATCTGAAACTTGTTGCTTAACATATGCCTCGTATCCTCAAATCTTGAGAAAAGCTAAACTGGGCTTTTTCCCAGTCTATATCTCATATGGAGTTTTTTTAACTGCCTTAGATAGGACACGGTTTAGTGTGAATGCAACTGTTTCTAATGCGTGGCCCCAAAAGGATGGTGGAAGATCTGTTTGACTCATCATAGATCGAACCATATCTAATAGGATTCGATTCCTTCGTTTAGAAACACCATTCCATTGTGGTGTTCCTGGTAGGATCAATTGTGAAACAATTCCACAATTTCTAAGATGGTAAATAAATTCTTGGCTCAAATATTCACCACCTCGATCATATCAAAATGCTTTAATAGATTTGCCAAGCTTATTTTGTACCTCATTTTGGAAGGTTTTGAACATTTCAAAAGATTCAGATTTGTGTCTCATTAAATAGATGTATCCATATCTACTATAGTCATCTATAAAAGTAATGAAGTACAAGTGGCCACCTTTAGCAATGGTACTTAGTGGATCACATACATCAATTTGTATTAAGCCTAATAGGTCAGTGGCCTTTTCACTATGCTTAGTAAAAGGTATTTTAGTCATCTTTCCTAATAAACAAAATTCGTTGGTGTCAAATGATTCAAAATCAAATGAGTTGAGTAGTCTATCTTGATGGAGCTTTCAAATGTGTTTATCATTTATATGGCCTAGATGACAGTGCCATAGATAGGTCGGATTCAAATCGTTTGACTTGATCCTTTTGGTAGTTAAGTTATAGATATTTTCATTATTGGGAATTTCAAGGTTCAAGTAATAATGAACACCATGCAAATCACCATCTGCATAAAAGATTTCATTAAAATAAATAGAACATTTATTATTCCCAATAACTGAAGTAAAACCTTCTTTATCTAAACAAAAAAGTGAAACAATACTTTTACTCAAAGCAGGAACAAAATAGCAATTGTTCAAAACTAACAAAAGCCAATTGAACAAAACTAATTCATAAGTGCCTACGACTAAAGTAGCAACTCTTGCTCTGTTTCCAACTCGTAGGTCTATTTTGCCCTTTTTCAACTTCACACTCCTTTTAAGACCCTGCACATTTGTACAAATGTGAGTTCCACATGTAGTATCTAATACTTATGTAGAAGAAATAGAAAGATTAAATTTTGTAGCATAAATACCTAAAGTAATAGCCCCGCTATTTTTCTTATTCTTTAGATCTTTCAAGTAGAGCTTGTAGTTTCTCTTCCAATGATCGGACTCATTGCAAAAGAAACAAAGTCCTTCCTTAGGAGACTTTGCCTTCTTAGCTTCAAGCTTGGGTTTGGGCTTGGGCTTGTTTTGGTCCTTAGACTTATTGTCCGGGCCCTTTCCCTTTCCCTTGCTTTTGCCTTTCTTTTTCATTCCTTTTCCTTTCTGAACCATTAAAACAGTACTTGGCTTTTTCTTGATATTTTGCTTAGTAGTTTTAAGCATCAAATGCAGTTCAAAAATTGATTTCTCTATGTTGTTTATATTATAGTTCATGACAAACTAGTCATAACTTTTTGGAAGTGAGTTTAAGATCAAATCTGTAGCTAACTCCTGACTCATGGGAAATCCAAGCCTTTCAAGGTGATCAATATAACTTTTCATCTTTAAGACATGAGTGCTAACTGATGCACCTTCAACCATTTTGTAGGAATGTAAAGCCTTGGTAGTTTTATACTTTTCTTGCCTTGCCGATTGCTAGAATATTTCCTTGAGATGCACAATTATCTCATAAGCTTCCATGTGTTCCAGATCTCTCTGAAGTTCTGGGATCATAGTAGCTAGCATCAAGTATCCTACGTCCATAGAGTTATTAAGATGCTTAGTGTGGGCATCCTTTTGGGCTCTTGGAGCATTAGCTGTAGACTCCTTAAGAATGGGTTGATTTAGGACATATGACTTTCTCTTCTGCTTGAGAACAATTCTCAAGTTCCTAAACCAGTTAAGAAAGTTAGACCCATTGAGTTTGTCCTTCTCAAAGATGAATCGCAATGATAATGTAGCAGAATTATTTGTCGACATTTTTCTACAACAAAAATATGCAAAGTCAAGTTAATAATCTCCCATTAAAAATTAATCCTCAATTTAATTTAGCAGGTTAAGACCTATATTTTACTCAATTGTAAGTATGCTTTAGAAAGATGTTTAAAATTAAGTTATTTAGGTAGGTAACTTGTTTACTAATTACATCACATGTAAATCTTAGATCTTTATTAGATTCCATCATCATATGATCTGGCATGTTTAATCCCATCTAATGCCTTGAGACCCAAAACCATTTTGATAGTCCCAATCAAGTCAAACTATTATGAACCTTATAAGTATCACCATACTCAAGCTGCCTCACTAAGATAACCTAAGTGTATTCACTTTGATGGAACATACACTTAGGCGACAAAGCCTTGACAGGTGTTCATAAATGGGTGGCATATTAATTTAAAATTTGATTCGAGGGATTTTATTGTTATTATTTCATTGTGATTCAAATATTTAATCATCACATGATAATGTACTACGATAGCATCTCATACATACATATAATCTCATCATAAAGTATAAAATAAATATGTCACAATATGGCCTCATCTAACCTATCTCCTCTTAAGCCAATGAGAGGATTCTTTTAAGATAAAAAAACTACAAAGAGAAACCTTAATTGAACATTCAAGGGGAGTGAGATGAGAAGAGAATGTACATCTAGAATAAATAGAGAGAGGCACGACACACAGGCTGTATTTAAAAATTGCAAACCATAAAACCTAGGGCCATATTATGGACCATACCCATCCAATTCAAACAAACATAATTCATATATAAAGTTACAAACATCTCATCTCATAAGAAAGGTTGTAAGCATTATGACTTTAGTGTTAAATTAGATTAGGTTGTGCTAGGATTTTAGTATTAAATTTTGAATTTTCGACTCTTTTGAATAAGCCACTACCTTAAGAAAAACCTCGAGGATCTATCAATCATATTGAACAAGTCCATCTGCCAAACACGTTTCTTATACATAAATTCGAATCAATCTATATCACATAATCAAATGAACAATGTGCATATAACAGATTCGAAATTCTATCCGTCAAAACTGCATATCAAATGCATACACGACAAATTCGTCAAAACCCATGTATCACATACATTACAGATTTAAATCCTGTCATCAAACATGAATCACATACTTATAACATAGATTCACAGGTACCATATATACATATATGAGATTCATCTATCACATACATACATTATAGATTTAAATATATCCATTGAGCATGTATCATATATAACATATATCGTTAAACTTGTAAATCATAGAATCCATCAAACATCAAACATGCATCATAGATTCAAATAATCTTATCAACGCGTCTGGTTTATTCATCATATGCAAATCACAGATTCTAAATTAGATTTACATACATATACGAATATTGATTTGTTCATTCATATCAGGAATATATATATATATATAGATTAACATGTTATATACGAAATCATGAACATACTTGTTAAACAAATTTGTAAACATTCGAATTGAACAATTTATAGTCCTAATTGAATAGATTTAGAATCAGATTCCAAATCAAATTCGAACCTCTGTGTAATTCGCACACATATGTCGCACATAATATTGAATTGAAGAGTTCAAATATCACTTATATGAAATCAAATTTAAAATCGATTTGAACATCCATAGGTCTCAAACATATATCGTACATATAAGTATCATATTCAAAATCGATTCACATATAACATATATATGAATGCCAGATTCAAAAACTAATCATATGAGCCCTATGTTTGCATACTTATATCACATTGCAATATATTGCATCAAATATAGGTCATGCGGAATCACAACAAAGGCAAAATTCATGGAACTTCACACAAAAACTCAATTTAAAAGATCATTGACGTGACTCTGATACCACTATTAGGAATTCTGGGACATGCAGCAGAAAATTAAAACCTTGAATTCCTTCTTATGGATCCATTAATGTCGTTTAAATCAAGTAAATCAAGAAATATTTACCTTTGTTACGCAATATTTCTTTCTCCGTCGGATTTCAAGAATTGATTTTCAGATCTGTTTCCTCTATCAGTACCCATATGAATGGTTATTCAACTTGAACGACGTGCTAGCGCCTCTAACCAACGTCTGTACACATTCTTCGTAAAGAAGACACACAAATACACACACACACACACACACACACACACACACACACACACACACTCTAGGCGGCCGTACAACGTCAGTACACTTTCTCTCTCTAGGTTTTTTTTTTCTTCCTTTTTGTTGTTCTAGGAAACCCTAGCCTCTTCTTCTTTTTAATTATAGAGGTATCTCATTAGGGTTTCAGATATATTTAATTAATTTAAAATATATTATTTTAAATTAAATTAAATCAAATTTTAATTAAATATATTAGTTTAAATTTAAGTCTATTTAATAAATTAAATTTAACTAATTATTTAATCTAAATCTATAACTAAATTCAAATTTAATTTATCTCATAAATTAAATTTAAATTATTATATTAGTTTAAATTCAAATCTATCATATAGACTTGAATTTAAAACTAATTGATTTAAATTAATTAAAGGATATATATATTTCAAATATATAAAAAAATATATGTTTCGAATTTTATAAATTATATATATATATATATATATTTATTTATAAAATTCTTTTGTCTTAGATTGAACGTGACATTCATTGAATCTAGACGCAATTTCATATTCAATGAATTTAGACATTCTACCTCGAGTTGACTCATTCTTGTGTGCGACCTTGTAGGCTCATATGACGTTAGCAGTGGGCTAATAACACTATTTGATCCACAAGTCACAAGCGGCCTCTAGCAAGACATTGTGACTACCCAAATCATATAGGGATTGGTGATCCGATGTAACCTATCATATAACCCTATCACATCCTTTTTGTCACACGATATCTAGATCAAGTATGAGGTATGGAAATATCATCTTCATTTCACTTGATCGTCGCTTTCTCGATCTACGTGTAGACTGACAGTACAAATGAAAACCCTTCCATTCAGCACGGCCATGCATTTCTTAGTCTCGCTCATCGAGGGGCCTAGAGATATCTCTATATTAATCAGAGGGATAAATTTTATCTTGACTACTCATCTTCTTCTACATGAATTTCACTATGCCCCATCATAACTTTTATGATCACTTGGTTAAATATGACTTTTGACTATACCAAAAAATAGTGTTCTTCATGTTAGAAACTATGGTGATCTCAAGTCTAAGGACTTGGTGACACGGTTATACATAAGATATGCTTATGACTTAATCCATGTAGCTATCTCATAATGAGTCAATCTAGCATCTTGTTCCCTGACAAGTGCCTATGATTTTGATTCGTATCTTTATACATGATTAACATATAATCATCAATCAAAATCATACTAGTCTTAGTTCATCATCATTCCTATAATGATGATCGACTAGGGATATTTAGGATAATCAATATGATTTATCCAAGGATATTATTATATAGAACATACAAAAAATATAATAATATAATTAAAGAAAACTTTTATTTCTTAATAAAGTACAATGTTTTCAATACAATGATTGGTGTAGGGCACAATCTCCAACATCATATGTGTAGTTATATGCTATTGGTTACTTTTACTTGTGTTAAATTGATGCCAATGATGAGTTTGACTATTTACATTGTGATTTACCATGGATTGTGATTGTATCCTAATAATCAGGTGTGATCATACTCTTAATTATGTTTATATGCCATGATTATGCATTAAGCCATGATTGTGCTCATTTTGGAGGGAGAAGTTGCTATGATCATGCCATTCCCTAAATTATTGGCCAATAGTTGTATATTATGATATATGATTACTGTTATGGGATAGTAAACATTTAATAGTGAAATTTGCTTATTTTCTTAGTGCATGCTTTGTTTTTTATAATTCTTTATGTTGTGATAGCCTATTCTATGTCATATGTTTGGAATTACACTTTGGTTATTAGGATTTGGTATCTCACTTTTATTGTAGGCTAACATTTCATGTTAATGATCTTTCAATGGTGGTAAGCAGAAGCCATCTAAGAGCTAGCCTTAGTATTATAAGTTTGTAGGCTAGTATTTTGGATCTATTACTATATTTAATGTAAATGATAATTATAGTATGGTTATGATCTCTTTTATGTATCATCTATGCATCATGATTTGCCTAGTGTAGGATTCCTCATAGTTTGTACTATGAAGTTGATATTCCCTTAAGGATTTCCTTGTGATTCATTTACATATGGTTCGTTAATGTGGATAGGAATCCTTGCTTGTTATGCATGGTAATCATAATTGACTTCGTGGATTTACCCTTCTCTTGATAGTACATATATGATTATTATTAAGATATATGTTTTATCCTGCATATGAGTAGTCTTAAATGGAGGGTTATATTTAATGGTATGATTTTGTTGGTTGGGTTGCATTTTTTGGTTCTTAACTTGTTAACAAGAATGGTAACGGTTTAAGAGTGTTAGCATGACAATGCTAATGATTGTTAGAAATGGACTATAGAAACTCATCAGGTCATATTTTGATCTGTAAGGGTTTTGGTCTTGGTGGTCTCACTTGGAAGGTACTTGAATGTATTGAAATTTTCTTGTAAAAGGTTGGCTAGGTTTGGGAAAGGTTAAAGTGCCTAATGCTGCACTTAAGGTAACATTTTGGCATTTAGAGCCAAAACCAGACTATGTCGAAAATGTGTATACTAGAGGGTCTAAATGGTTGGGTTTTTGTGTGAATTTTGGCTTGGTCTTAGACCTTATATAGATGTCATAGCATGCCAATTTTGGTGAGAATTGGAGTAGGATAAAGTCCACAAACCATCTCTTGAAGTTTAGCAAAAACAAGGCTTTGGAGTTGAAAATTCTAGCACAGCACACTAGGGTTGTATTGCCCAGCATGCCTCATGGCTTGAGACCATCATAGCCAGGGCGTGCTAAAAAGCATGGGATATGTTTTGCCTAGGCTTTTGTGACTTTGTTGTTTCATGTGTTTTTGTCTTATTTCATTTCCTATTCACTTATACCTTATACTTGTTAAACTCTAGGTAGAATAAATAGAAGTAATGAGATTCTTTGAATATCTTTAAGGTGAGTTAGATTAATTTGAGATATTATTTGGGGGTAAAACCTTACATATTGTTTGTTCTAGTTAGTTCCATCTTGGAGGTATTAATTTAGTATTGTTAAGTTTTATCAGGTTCATGGTTTAAAATTTTTAATAATCATACTTCTGCACAATATTCTATATGCTTTATTAATCAAACTTGTTATTGTTAGCTTATTATTGTATTAGGAATTACATCTATCTCCCATGCATCTTTATTTATCTATATATGAGAAAGATCTCCTAGCCCTTATGTAATAGTGGTAATAGTACTTAGATGGGAGACATGTTATTATTAAAACATATCAATAAAGCCTTAAGTATTTGTTAGATTAGAAAGTAAAGGCATCTTTTCAAAATTTTTGGTTGGCTAAACTCATAGGTATGAGTACAAAATTTAGTATAAGATGGGGAATGAAAATGGAGCTGTTGATGCACTTTCTCAAATGCAAGGGGTTAAGCTACTTCAAATGACTATTTCTACCATTTCTACTAACATGGCAAAAGATTCGAGACTTATAGTAGTAGGTCACTTAATTAAGAGAACTTATTTCTTATTTGACTCAACATAGTGACTAGTAAATAAGTACTCATGGGATGGCCATGCATTGACAAGGAAAGAAAAAAATAGTCATTGGAAATAATGATCAACTAAGGAGAAAACTGCTTTCATGGATGCATGGGTCATCATAGGGGGTCACTTGGGTGTTAAAGCTCCTTATCATAAAATTAAAGGCCTTATCTAGTTGAAGAAAATGGAAGATGATGTTAAGGCCTTTATTGGAAAATGTGATATGTGTGTAAGTTGTAAAAGAGAAACTATCGCCAAACCAAGTCTCTTACAACCCTTATCGAATCCTTTTAAGGTATAAGTGAGTATAATAATGGATTTTGTAGAGGGATATTGAAATCTAGGAGGGGGAAGACACAATTTCAGTGGTAATTGACAAAATGAGTAAATATGCTCATTTTATTGCACTTAGTCATCCTTTTACCGCTACACTTAGACATTTTTGGTGATAAAGACTCTATTTTCTTAAGTAATTTTTGGAAGGAGTTCTTGGCAAGGCTGGGTATTTAGTAAAACCTTACAATAGCTTATCACTCACAATCTTGTGGCTAATATGAGTGTTAAATCGCTGCCTTGAGACATGCTTAAGATGCTTGACATAGGAGAAACCAAAGGAGTGGCAAAAGTTGTTATCCTTTGTTGAGTTATGATACAACACCACTTTTCATATAATTATCTAGACAACACCCTATGAAGTCCTTTACAATAAAAAATCCCCTATTCATATTCCTTATGTAGCATAGGAGCAAGCAGTAGAAGTTATTGATCACTCATTCACAATAAGAGAAGAGATATTAGTTGTAATTAAGCACCATTTGCATAAAGTAACAAACAAGATGAAACAACAGATAGATAAAAGAATAGAGTGAGAGTTCAAGGAAGTGTTTGGGTATTTCTTAAGCACCAACTTTATAGGCAAGTATATAGAGCTTCTAGAAGTTAAAAAAAGTTAGTTCTTATATACCTTAGACCTTGCAAGGTTTTCAAGAGGGTGGAAGTAATAGCTTACGAGCTAGATTTTCTAGCCCCATCTAAGATTCATAATAACTTTCATGTTTCATTGTTCAAGGACACCTTTCACTTGATTGGGTAGCATAAACTATTGATTTGGTTCTTAAGAAGATATTACATAGAAGGCTGATTTAGAAAAAGAAAGGCCTATCATGTAAGTTTTAGTTAAATGGAAGGATTTGCCAGATGAAGATGCTAGATGGGTTCATTTGTATGACTTCTAGAGGCTTTACCTAGAGTTTATTGGTTGTACATAACCCTTGAGTGCAAGGGTTTTTAGGGAGGGGAGTATTGTTAGGAGTATTAGTTTGTGAAGAAGTCAGTTAGAAGTTGTTGCTAATTGGCAGTTCATTAGCTAGTTGTTAATTGTTATTAACTTCCAAGTTTATAAATAATATTGTAACTAGAGGCTTATGGAATGAGAATTCTATTGAAAGTCATTCCCTAGCTTCTCCCTCTCATCTTTTTCTTCTTCTTTTAGTTTCTTCTTCTTATGAGTAACTGATATTTGTACAAACTTTTATGTTATCTTTCTTCTAAGAGTAGCACTTAAATTATATTGTACATGTCAACTTATATTTTTTTTTTCTATGTACACGCTAAGCAAATGCCTATTACAAGAAAACTACAAAAATTAATAAAATCAAAGTACATATGTTAAGTGCAACTATGATAGCATTGTGAGCATCATTATACATTACATGTAAAATGCTTTTGTAACCCCCTTGCTTTATTACTTGATTAATTTTTTATGAAACTTTCTATTTAAATATTGCTTCATTTTATAAAGAATTGACTCATAATATTTCACATTTTATAATATTTGAATGTAAGGCTTATCTTTGACAGAATCCGCTATATGTTGCATAAAAAACTATGGGAAACTCTTTTCCAGAAAATACATAAGGTTTCCATGTTTGTTGCTTGCTATGACTAAAGTGGATAGATTCTAATCAACCACTTCCTAAACTAGTAGTCATAGATTTTGGATGATGGGTGTGATATAACACCATAATTTCTAACTCATCTCATGCCTTTAATGACTCAATTTCATGAATCATATAAGTTTCTAATGAAAAAGGCAATAAAAATATTGATTATTTTTGCGTTGCGTCTTATATAAAAGCTCCATTCAGTATCACATGGACCACATGAGTTCATACATCACATTCTCATATTTAATTACATGAATACAACTCATTTCCATCATAAAAAGTGGCCTATAACTCATGGAACTCGAAGGAATGCATAAAATATACATGTATATTTTCGGCCAGATTCTTCCTCATTTTTGCCACAACTTTGGAAAATCATAACTAATTCTAGAAAAATCAAAAACATGCATTCCTGGTCATTTTGGAAAGATACACATGTATACTTTACGATAAAAATATGTTTAGACCATAAAATCTAACATAGAAGATGTTTGACATTCAAAATTATCCAGAGATCAGGCTATCCACTGGTGCTGTCACAGAATTCTACAGCAAACTTCAAAAATGTCCAATTAATTTCACAAAAATCCAATCTATGAAAATGGTACCAATATAGAAAGCTGTAGATTTCAGCTAGAGGGAGAAAATAACTCTAGACTAATTCAAGCATGCTCATACCTCGAAATCAATCAAACATTAACTGAGGTCAGGTGGAGTTCCTAATACTAGATAGATTCTTTGAAAATTCGTATCTCCCTCTTTAGATATCCAAGTGAGGTGCTTCTAGTTGGTGTAAGTTACTGGGAATATCTAGTTTTTATGTATAAAATTTTGTGACAATTGGACATCATTTGAGCCTTGTGTGACAGACTTTATTTTCGGACTAGTATGAACAGTACCATTACCAAAACTAGAATCTTAGCCAACTTTGGAAATTCCTAAAATATTTTGTAGACCTCCAAAAATTTCATACTTTAGCTTCTGAAAAATATCTTAACAAGCTCTAAATGCATGCCAAATCTCAGATTAAGAAGAGCTCATTTGGATAAAAAGTGATATAGGGTTCTAAAATAACAAATTTATACCCCATATAGGGTACCAAAATGTCCAAATGGCTTCTCTCAATATTTGCCACCTCTTGGGCAAGTCTAAAAGCATAAATATGACTTGTTTGAACTCCCCAAGTGATCCCAAATTTCATGAATCTTAATTTGGCCATGCCACTTCCACATATACACTAGTGTATCAAACTTTCAAGAAGCAAAAATGGCCATTTCATACTCATTTTATATTCTAGTATTCACATGCCATAATCTCTCAATCATACATGATACATCAACATATTTATACATATTCATAACCTTATGAAATAGATACAACCATGGATTACAAAATTTACCATTCATATGGTTTTAAAGTAGCTAATTCCATGCATTTTAATGTCCTACTCTCTTCTCCCAAGGGGTTGGCTTCCATTACCTTGCTCTCTTGGTTCACCTACCATGTTAGAATATTGGAGAGAAGGGGATGAGATTCAAAGAATCCTAATAGTTCATCTCCCATTCAATCATACATAATTGATGAAAACAAGTCTCATAAATGCATATATGGTTATGTTGACATGTGCAAGCATTCAAGAAATATTTTTATCATTTAAGAAAGTCATACATATCATACAAAGGTTTGCCAAGCAAGTGGATTTGCCTCACCTAATTTTTTATGGATGTTGGACTTGCCTCATCCATTCTTTAAGACATTCTTAGACTTAACCATGCTCCTGGGAGTCCATCTTGTTTTTAGGAGACTCTTTGCTTTGTCTCAACCAATCTTAAGGGTTCTTGGCCTCACCACACTCAAGCAAACCCAAGCACACATCATAAATATCATATAAAATGTAATATGTTATCATAAAACCATGGCATATGAAATCATGCTATCATACTTTTCATGACTTGAAAATACACATACACATATTCTAAGACAAGCTAAGCACACATCCATGCATGAGAGAAGGTAGAGAGAGCTACCTTGGATACAATTACACACTTTTTCCCTTGAATGCAAGCTCTCTTTTTCGACCACACATACACAAGGAGGTGGAGATAATCTCTCTTGGCCTAAATACATCATATGGAAGCCAATTAGACTCATGGAATTAATTTTAAGGTCACACATCTTCCTTAAACACTAACTTGATCTAATGACTCTTTTATAGTTCGGAAATGCATTTAATGAAGCAACACCCATCAAATAAATTCTAGACTCTATTCTTTCCTTTCAAATATGATTCTTGACTCCTTTTAAGCCTCTTGGAGTCATCACACAATCAAAACCAAGAGGTTAACTATATGTTGCTTCTTTAGTTCATATTATGGAACATAAGGCACCATCTCACATTCTATGCTTTCTAAATTTTTCTCAAAGCTTCCTCTCATATTTATTCATCATATATGACTCAAAAATGGGTTTAGAAAAATTTAAAACTCTCCCTAGCTACTCAAACCCCTTTAGGCCGAGGCTATGGAGGAATTAAAGTTTCATGGACTTTGCTTTGTTTTTTTGATGGAGGAAGCACATGGGGAGACTTCTAAGGATCTTATGACCTCAATTAAACATTCATTTAAGCCTAGGAATAATTATATCAAATCAAATTTTCAAGGGAACCCATGAAACCCTAGGTTTGTTACCTTGAAAATCCATAGCTTTTTCTTGAATTTCTTTGCATATTCTTACTCTCCTCCTTTAAATTCATGGAATTCACCCTTGGTTCCCCTCAAAATTCCAGCCCTCTAGCATCTACATAAATGGGGTGAAATATGGAGAAGAAGAGGGGAGGAGTAGCTACCATGGGATGCAAGATTTACCTTGTTTTCTTGTTTTTTTCTCACTTGAATCTTGCTTTCTCCAAACTCTTCTCTTCAAATCCGAATTTTTCTCTCAATTTCTCCCTTAAAACAGATCCACATACTTCATTATAATCATAGGAAATAAAGGAGAATGAAAGAGAAGAGGTTTGGAAGAGAAAAAGCATGAAAAATTACTAAATTCTCATACCTTAAGCCTTTCATTTCTCCTCCTTTTCTTCCTCCTCTTGTGCACCTCATCCCTTAGGATTTTTCTCTGGTTTGAGGCAGAACTTGGTTGAGATAAATGAGAGGAGAAGAAGGGCGCATCATATATATAGGTGGAAGGAAGAAACACTTTTAAAAAATTCTCGTTTTATCCTTCATTCTTGGCATTTTCGTTTCTACTTTGTTTTAGCTCCTTTTTAAGAACTGTCTTTTTCATTATAAAATTTAAGTTCCCAATTTAGTAAAATACTTTTGGAATCACTCAAATCGGAGTTAAAACCTTCTTGAATGAATTTGTCAAAGTTCAGGTCAATTGACATTGAAAAATATCCACCGGAGGGGCTTTTGATGATTTTTGGGACCTCTGAGAACATTAGAGAACTAAAAAAATTTAATTTAAAAAGCCCTTCTATGTGAATTTCAAAAATTGCTAAAAATTATGAAAATGCCATTACGTTTAGTAAGATTTCCGTCAAAATTTATTTTTTCATTCTAACTCCATTTTTTCTTCCGTCTGAGCTTGTGATTCTCTTTTTAAGAATCTAGAATACTTCCCTAAAATTTTTGGGACCTTAACTATATCATTTCGAGAGACTTCCTTTTGTATTTGGTGAGTTTTGTTCATTTATAGAGAAACCGTACGTTACATTTCTCACGTTTTCTTTCATTTTCAGAGAACCGGATGTTACATGTGATGCTTACAAAGGATACATCCACCCACAACATTCCACTTGAAATATTAGCTTGAGGATTTTCTTTGTGAGTTGGACACATGATGAGACAAAATAGGGAGAATTGAAAATTTTTAATAGATAAAAACTTATAATGGTACTAGTTGTATAAAGTTATAAAAGTTATTTTCATGGTTATATTGCATTCATACTAGTAAAATAAAGCATATTAGCAGTAAAAAAAATCTCATAATAATAATGCATGCATGGTAATAATCATGGCAAAAAAGGATATTCTCATCTTAATCATTTCTTTTGAACATGTCTATCAATTTTACTCATCATTATGAACTAGAACTAAATTGTTGAGAACTTTTTTCTGACTAGGGTGTCCCCTAAAATGGATATATAACTAGAAAATCAAGTAATTAAAGGTCACCTATCTCTTGAGAATCCTCTTTCACAGTTCCCTGAGATCACCTTTCTCTTTAGGGATTCTTTCTAGTTTCATATCTCTTTTTAACTTTTTTTATCTTTATCATAGACAATTGTATACATAGTCAAAATAGACTCTCTTTCCATGGTCTTATTAGGGGTTATCATGATGCAATTTCAACTTGACAAATTTGAAATATCATAATAATGACTTGATACACTAATTTGAAAATTTAATAATAAAGGGCATAATTTTTTTTAAGGAGATTATATAAATGTCAAGTTAATTAATAATCCTAATTTAATGTACTTGAATAACCATAAGAATTACTATAGTTGCACTACAATCATGAACTAAAGTATATCTAATAGCAAAATGCTAAGAAAGACAAATCCTTATAAATGATATAATTAAATTAAATTAATTTATAGAATAGAAATACTATGTTGATTTATGCATTAGTGTGCTCTGATTAATTCATATATAAACTATTATAATTATGTCATAACCATGACAAAGATATTAAACAAAATTCAAATAAGAAAAATACTAATTTGATGAGATTGTTATTTCTTTGTCAATTTAGAATTTTTTTTTTCAAAAAATAACTTCTTTTGCCTCCTTCCTTTCTTTCCTCTTTCTTTTTATTTGGCCAAATTGGTTGGTGCATATTGGATGAGTTGGAATGCCTTATATAGCTAATGGAATGAGATTTGCATATGGCATCACTCCTTGTAGTTCATCCTATTGCATGCATATGGATCGTGAAGGATTTCTACAAGTGTTGTTGCATAGGAATATATTTTATTTTAGTTAGATCCTAATTATTAAGTTGTGATTAAATTTTTAGTTGAGTTGTTTCCATTTTACTTAGATGATTTGGCTAGGTTAAATTTTAAATAATTCCTCATAGCAAGAATTTATAAAATTTAATATTAGTAAATTTATTTATGTAATGTATTTTCTAAAAGCTTCTAAGTGAAATATTTTTCCTATGTAGATTTCACCTAAGCATATTTATTGTTAGTAAAGTAAATAAACTTTAATTTAATCAAAAAAATAGTATTTGATTAAATAATTATTTCAGTGCATTCTTTTTAAACAATTTTAACTAAGCATATGTGTATCATGTAATTTATTTTAATTAATTATATAAGGCACAAAATGTCATAAAATCAACTAAACATATTTACTAAAATTTTCATAATCACATTTTACACAAATCATATAATTTCTTTTACATAATTTTAATTAACTAGATAAAATATATTATTCATATACCTATTTATATACATATCCTAATTATAAGAGGATATTATTGCTTTTGCCTTTGAAGTAGTTGTATAAATATTGAACTAATCATGTTACAGAGGATATGTTTGCTTAAGTTGAAATGTCTACTTTGATAATGGAAGAAGTAAAGATCTAGTTCCTTTTTTTTTTTTTAATCTTAAACTTTCTTATTACAATCTTATAACTACTGATTAATTAAAAACTTGAGATATGCTTTCCATGGGTAGATTGTACCTATGATTGTTTTAGATGCAGTTATGCTAGCTGTTGAAGAGTTCTTTACTGGCAAGGGCGATAACAAGGAAGAAGCAAAGCTCACAAGCAGAATAAGAAAAGAGGAGAACAAATAAGAAAAGAAGATTTAAAGGTAAGATTGACATTCAAAACTTTCATAAATATTTA
This sequence comes from Erythrophleum fordii, assembly GCA_032878935.1. Classification (NCBI taxonomy): domain Eukaryota; kingdom Viridiplantae; phylum Streptophyta; class Magnoliopsida; order Fabales; family Fabaceae; genus Erythrophleum; species Erythrophleum fordii. The sequence goes on from JAVQMF010000021.1 coordinate 1,558,458, forward strand.
ATGGAATAATTTTTCTTTCTAAGAAAAAGATAGGGACATTTGTTATGTATAATGTTCCTAATTTGAAATGTAATACTCCTATTCTGTTACTTTATTTTTAGTAATCATTTTAAATTAGAAGTCTATTTGAAAAAGTTAGTTGTAATAGAAAAATTATCTTTGTATTGCAAAGCTACAATGGGTGATGGTTTTCTTATATGATGATAGTTTTCTCTTGCCTGCACATTTCTTACTTAATTGAATAATGGTTACAAATATTTCTAAGTCTCAATTGTGTACCTAGTAACATTTATGATAGGTTGTTAATGGTAAAACTTTTATCTTGTCAAGCATTGACTTTTTCAGATGTCATTAACAAGTATAAGTTAATTAATGATGTTGGTGATTGTTTGTTTTCTCTTATAGCCATATTTGTCTTTACCAATTGGGATAATATTAATTTGTTTTACATGCTTATTAAGATTATTGCCAATATCCTCTATTAGAAATTTTAGTAGATTGGCTAATTTGACTGTACCCTTCTTCTTCTCTCCTTTTCTCTCACCTCCTCCCTTGTCCTTTAATTTGCTCTGAATTTGAAGGCATTTGAAATTCTAAAGTTGTGAATGGTGTTTGGGTTTCAAATGTTATGATTCTTATATACTTTTCCCATCTTTTCTTTTTCTACTAAATTGGCTTAAGTTTAAACCAATATATTGTATCATATTATGTTGATTAGTCTCTTAATCAAAATGACATTTTGGCACCCACAAATTGATTGGTGCTTTTGGTTTTGGTTTTGGTTTTGATTTTGATTTCATTTAAACCTTCCATGATGGAATTAATGGTTAGCTAGGCAAGATAAAGCAATAAATCAATAAAATTGATGCTTTCAGCATGTACAATAAGCTAGCACAAGATATTCCCTATTGTCTTGTGAAAACATGTCAAATGATTGTTTCATTCCTTAAACTTTTGTTCTGGCTATCTTTCTTTTTGTTTGATTTATGTAAGTTATATTTCAAGATCATGTTTGAGTTTTTTGCCCAACAGCATGTTTGAGTTTAAATGTGTTAAATTATTGACTTTTATTTTTTTTAGTAAATACTAATCTCTATTTGGTTGTACAAAGTCATTAAGTAATCTCAACTCGGAGCACTATCCAGTCACTCAAATGAGGTTTTCTTATGGCTTATAATGTTGCACATGAGCTTTAATCTTAGGTTTATTAATTTTAACAATATTGACTTGACTAAACAGGGTCAAGTTAATTGTGTTGAAGTTAAGCTAAGTAATCTTTCTATCTAATTTTAGCCTTACTATGTATGTCCTCTCTCTTTTCTTTCTATTGCTTAGTACTCATTAGCAAAAAGTTTAGTGCTTAAGAAATATTCATTACTTTATATATATATATATATATATATATATATTGGTTTCATTGATACAGAATGCTTCATAGTATACTGTGGGATACTTGATGGTGGGGCCCTATAATAGTCTTGGTGATAAATGAATTCCAAATCATGAGTTGAAATATGTTTTCTTCTTCTTTTGAATATAAGGATGAAATTTTGCATTGGGAATTACTTGTGAACTCTCAAAAATATTTTATAGCTATCCAATAATGTGAATTGAAAATATAATGCAACAAATTTTGAGAAGCTAGATTAGTGTACTTTTTGGTAACACTAATTGAGAAGTCATGTTGTCTAATATATGATATGTCACTTACAAATTGCAATTATTTAGAGGAGCTTGCTTCTTGGTTATGTCTTAAATTATTTGGTGTCTTATTAAGTTATAAAATTGTAATATTTTGATATTTCATTTTTTCTTTATTTTGCCTTCAAGCAGTTTTGCATAGGTCTACCAATATATCAATTGATATTACTCACTTTTAAATAGTTTCTATCTTCTTATCCCTTGCAAGTTACAATGTGACGAGATATAAAGAATCTATCCCTAAACACAATGCTTAACAAATGAAATCTTTCATCACTAGATAAGATAGGAACATGTACATATCTATTGTAACTAATGAAAAGTTAATGATGTGAAACAATATGTCAACAAATATTTTTTGGTAAAAAGATGATGTTTGGGTTTGTTACATGAGAAAATAATCATGTAAAACAATTTTCTAATAAGTATTCTTTGATAAAAAGTTGATTTTTATATATTAGCTAATATACATTATGTTACTTTATGGTTATATTTAGACTAGATAAATTAACTAATTTTGAAAAAAATAATTATATGCATTTAGAGTGTTTATGAATACTTAAAAAAAATCTAATATAAATGCTTAAAAAACATAGTCATCAAATATAAATAATATTTGTATAATGACAACTAATAAGTAATTTAGACATCAAATTCTGTTCTTAGACTTTTAAAATGAGCATCAAGTTAAAGATTACAAGTTATTGGCTAGTTTATATAATGGATGTGTAAATTAACTTGTAGTGTTATTAAGAATGAACTCGTAAATATCAATTAAATAGACTTTTAAGATATTGTTGTCAACTTACTGTTAGATCCAATTTGATACAATTTATAAGATAAGACTTGATAACAAAGTCATGAAAATTAGATTGGGCTAACCAATTAGGTTGAAAATTGGTGAACCAATTGTGACTTCGATTATTTTAACCCTCAAAACTGACATAATTGAAAACCAATCAAAAATTGAGAGAATTGATTAACTAGTGAAGTTGATTAAAAAAAAAAAATTAGGCGGTTCAATAGGTTGTTAATTTTGGATTTTTTTTGGCCTTCAAATGGATCTCGTCCAAATTTAGAAAGATGATTCTTTTATAAGGGGAAATCAAGGGAGGTAATGAAGAAAGATTGTATAAGTTTTTACAAATGGAGTTTAAAATTCTAACGAGTATATGGTGATGAAAATCAGGGAAATGAAAAGGCTATAAAGGGGGGATAAGAGATTGTGAGGGACAAAGCAACCATGGTGAAGGAAGAGAAAGAGAGAGAGAGAGAGAGAGAGAGAGAGAGAGAGAGAGAGAATCTAGGTTGCAATAGAGGAGAAAAGGAAGAGCAGCCTTACTCATGGAAAAGGAAACAATAAAGTTGAACAATGAAGGAGAGAGATATTTTCTTTTGGCATTTAGTTCATATGTGTGTGTGTGTGTGTGTGTGTGAGTAGACTCCCAAGGATTAGAGTCATCAAAGACCCATTAGGTTAGCTCGTATAACCCACCATTTTGGTAAGTTGGTTTCAAATTTTATGAACCCATATAATGCTATACTTAAAGTTGACTAGACCTACTTAACCCACCAATTAGATGGGCTAACACACCTAACCTACAAGTTGGCCCTTTTAACTTTTCTTTTTTCTTTTTTTCCTATTAACTGAAAACATAGTGTTTGAATGAATTAGTAAAGCATAAAAGGGTTTCACTTCACAACACTACTTTAGACTTCATGGCATTCCCTCTTTTCTCAGCTTTTATTCTTTGCATGACACCTTGCCCTAAGTCCCTAGTAGAGTCACAAAAACTCACAATGAATGGATGGATGATGGTAACAACTCAACAATAGTAAAGGCATAGCATTACAAACAGATGGACAAACAACAAAACAAGTAAGAAATTGATGATTTTCTCTCCTTCTGTATTCCTTTGCACTTTTTCTTCTCTTGATTCTTGAAAGCTATTGATGTAGAATTCAAAAATCACTAAAAGAGAACAACTTAGAGGGATTTTAAGACTTTTAAACCCATTATGGAGAGCATGCTAATGCTATATTATTGTTTACAACATTCTTTTTTTTAAAACAAGGACATGATTATCTAGGCTATGGAATGTGTGACTATTTGACTGAGTTCATGTTGTAGTATTGTTGTATTAAGATTGATTTATTATTGAGTTCATGTCATATCATTTTTTAGTCGGGTTACATTTTTCAACCTATTTAAGTAGGGTGGGTTAAACAAGCAACTCATGTGGGTTGAGCTAGCCTACTTTGACAACTCTAACAAGAATTGGGTCAAATCTCTCATTAAAAGAGAGAAGGTAATTATAATAGTGAGCTCTTAGCTTTAGCATTGGCCAAGAGGGGGGAAAAAAGACTTGCATGTACAAGTGGTTAAGGCCATCAAATGTACATTTTTATATGACAATTAGGTAATGTGACTATTTTCTTTTTAAATTTTTTTGTCATCTTTCACCAAAATAATATATATATATATATATAATTATTACTCGTTTAATTACGGTTTAACTACTGTCGAATTAATAAACTATAAACTAGTATCTCCAGTTGTTTAATGACCAATTCGATTTTACAAACATTGCCTAATAATATAAGTAGCACTAGGTAATATTTTTATAAGATATTTATCATATAAGCCTTTTATATCAATATATGTATATTTGCATTTACGTATAACATAAGTAATGATGATGGTGATGATAGTGGATAATATTAGTAATGGTGATGATAGTGTGATGATAGAAGTAATAGTAGTGGTGACAAGGTAATATTAGTCATAGTGGTAATGATAATAATGGTTATGATAGTGGAGGTTATGGCTGCTAGCGCATGGTGGTAGTAATAATAGTGGTTATAGTAATAATATTAACATGATGATAGAGATAGTAGCAGTGGTAACAAGATAATAGTAGTTATAATGGTAGTGATAGTGGAGATTGTGGTAACTAGGGCATGGCGGTGGGGTCTACCAGGAGTGAGGCAATAGCAAGGTAGTTGCAATGGTAATGATATGATAATATCAATGAAGATAAAAATAATGCTTCTTATAAAAAAGATACAATATTTCTTATTATAACCTATCCTTCCATTCATGGTTAGATAGTATAATGTGATAAAAAGTCATAATCAAATAAATTAATACAATTTTTTGTGCGCACTATATATTATATAAACATAGCTTTTATTTGTTTATATTATCTTATTTAATTTTATACGACGCTCCAACCTTTAATACTTAAATGTCTTTTTTTCAATATATATATATATCTTAATTCCCAATAAATGCTTATGGTGTCGTATATTGCTATGCAAAAGTCCAACGGTTTAATAATCCCAATCTAGGTCTCCTCCCAACTTTTCATTTTGATAAGCAAAGTTGTGTCTGGAGGCTCACATGATAGCTTGTAAGACTGAGCAGTGGTTGACGTAAGGAGCAGTTTTTCTAGCTAATAGTTAAATCAGTAGGAGGTAATGCAACGAGTGGATCGAGCACAAGCTTAAGTAAGGGATTTTCAAGCAATTTATAGTTTAGTTCTAAAGGTATTATGTTAATTATATTGCGGGATGTTAATTATCATGCCCAAAATCTTATTTATCGTAAAAGAAAATAATATTATTATTAATAATCTCACGACATATGGTCATAGAAAAACTTCATTAACTTAATAATTTGTAGGAAGACTAGGTTATTTCCATACCATTATCTTAAAGAATAGTACAATGATGTATGAGGAAACTAAATAATTCTTGTAAATCATTAATTTGACGCCTCGTTAATGCTGAACTTGACATTTAAATTGGAATATTACAATACTGTATTGTTATTAAAATAGTGTAAAATATTATAGTAAGATAAATAATGCATGATAAAGTAGTTACAAAAACTATGAACTACAAACTATGGAATATGTGAATAAATCAATAATAATATTTCAACAAAGCAGACAAAAAAAATGCAGATAAGTCAATAACATTTTCCCAACAAATTCACCCCAAATAAAATAGCGTTGTCCGAAACTTTAAGAGGTGTGATTATCTGCCTTTTGTATTGACTAATAAAAATCTTAAGAAATGCGTGTTTTAGTATCTTAATTTCCATATAACTGAACTATTTTTTATTTATCTGAATAGAAAAACAGATTTAAGTGCGACCAATCTAGTCCAAGTAATAGCATACCAAAATAGTAATAAAAGAGGGAATGATTTAAAATTGAAAGATAAACATACTGCATGTTTTCAAACTTTCTCTAAACTATCTCGTCCTGAAATATCCCAAAAGCGCATTCTCTCGTATTAGTTTGTTGTATTTAAAATTTTATTGTTATATCACTCTGCAGAAGAATAGAAATGACATTTTAAATGAAAAAAATTTATATTTATTCATCTTAATCTTTACTTTCAATTACTATCCATCAATTTTTTTAAAAAAAAAAAAAATTCCAATTGGCCTCCTAATTTATTATCCTTATTGCAATAAACCCCCACCATCTAAATTGGAAAACTTTAATTATGTAAGATTATTAAAATATTCTTTTTCATCATGTAATTAATATTTGTTTACCTTCCTCTTCATACTTCTCGGTGTTTATATATTCAACAACTTGTTGCAGTCTTGCAATGTCACTGTAGCTACTCATACTAGCCAATGCATCACCCCTCTCAATTGCAAAATTGCATTTGCGAAAAGCTTTATCTGACTACTAACCTCTCAATTCTAATAATGTGGAATCCTTAGGTTATACAACTCCGTACTGACCGATGCATTGGAAACCACCAGGCTTCAAAACCCTAAAAATCTCAGCATAAGCTTCCTCAAGACTCGGTTTGCGACAGGTTGCCTCAATTGAAAAGAGCCATCTTTGAATGGCATGGCCTACACTTCAACCTACTCCTGCTGCTCTTCTTCCTAAAAGAAACGAGAGATAGTTATCTAGGATAAAGATAACCACTATCCAAACAATTTTAAAATAAAAAAAATTCTAATTCCTAGATAAAAACTCAATTGAATAATTAAAATATAGCATCTGCATCAATTTTTTATAAAACTAAGCAAAGCATACCCTGTTTACTTGCTGGAAAAATAATACTTTAAGACAGTACATATATTAGAGAAACATATAAGAAAGCACAGAATTCTCTCAAAGCTTTAACAGAGACTCAAACATGGAGTCTTTCTTCTCGCGGTTAAAATGATAAGCTGTGGAATATGTTATCAACCAACGTGGTTCACGCATGATTGGATCTTCGTACATGAACTATGCAAAGACTCCACTCAAAAAGTAGCTCCTAGTAGTTTTTTTGAACTTTCATTGATTGTAACAAGGCCACCCAATCCTTAAATATACCTATAATTATAAAAAGTGAATTTGAAGATCCAATTATGAAAATAATTTATATACATATGTATAAGTATAAAATTCATAAATAAATATAATATTATAAAAAACTCTCATCGTACATTAAAAATACAGGTCAACTTTGAAAAGCCACTAGATCACATATAAATAAGTCATTAGTCTCAGGTCACAATTCATGAAATAAACAGATAATAATTCGCTATTACAATTAAGTTTGGAGTCCTAGACATATACAAATATCCAATGAAGGATGCAGTGCCATGTAACTACAAATTAAGGCAATAAGCCAATAACAAACAACACAACACAACACAAATGACAGAGTTTCCTAGGAATCGTGTCATCTTACAACCTAGATTGCAATCCAAAAACCAAAATCTTACAAAGAATTGAGATTGTTTTCTTGTTAGCAAAATCTTTTAAAGTATCTGCCCCTTCCTGATGAGAGTTAAAGATCATGTTTTATAAACTTCATCTGGTTGCCCATTTGACAGTTTGTGGTCCTCTGTTTCTAACACAACACGGTAAGACATCCTAACCCACATCACACGAGAAAAACAGAAGCTTCAAAAGGTAAATTTCAATGAAGATTGTTTTAGCTTACAACTGCAACTCCCAATCTACACTGTGTCATTATTATTATTATTACTGATTAACCTTTGCTTCAACTGCAGTCCCATTTGGTCTTAAAAGATCTTGTATGAATCTATATCGATAAAGAGTAGTATAATTATATAAAAATGATACAAATCACATTACTTAATAATCTAAGGTACAAAACCTCAAGATTACAGTAATACTAAATAAGGATGCTAATTTCATTTAAATTTACTATATTAGATAGTTTAAAAAATGACTAACAAAATGGGCGCGCTGGTGCTTCATTCATTGAAGAGATGATTGTTCTTATTAAAAAACCAAAAATGACTGGATGACATAAATCATTTCACTTGACCGTGTATCATATTTTTGGTTATTTGTATGACGTTTAAGACTCGTAAATTTAATGTGATAATTGATAAATATTACAAAAAAATACAAAATTAAAAAAATAATAAAATTAAGAATGTAAATAATAGTTTGTGTAGCTCTAACACAACTTTTCTCCGGGTACAGGGGGATGTCTAGAATACAGAACTACAAAACAACACTTTCACACTAGAACACACCACCAGATGAGTCCACTACTACATCCTGTGAAATCACATAGGTATTGTTTTCTCCCAAATTTCATGTACATGATTGCTCTTTTCTTTTTCTTCTATTTTTTATTCTTTTTTCCTTTTGATTTTAGCGGAGGTTATAGATTCAGTGTTTATACATCTTAAAACTGGTTTCTTGTTGAGATAGCAAAAGAATAGAAGTTATGACTTCAAAGAAAATAGAAAAGGAGAGAAGGAAAGGAAAGAGATGGCTAGGTGATAATTGTCCTTCCTCTTTTTTGGGAAAAATTTCTCCTCTAAAATCCCTTAAATTGAAATGACTAAAAAATATAAAGGAATGAGAATTTCAGAGAATTTTGGAATGTCAGTTGACAATCCTTCATTTTCCTCTCCTCCTTATTAATAACTCCTAAACAAGAAAAAGATTTCAATGAAACATTTCCTTCCCTTTCCATCCCCTTTACTCTTCACTCCAACATAATATGAGGTTTTGAAATCAGAAATGATAGAGTGGAACTATCATTCCTCTAGAGGCGTCGGGGGACCCAATAGAAAAAGACTCAAAAGAATGCCCCAAAAAAAAAAAAAAAGAAGAAAGATGCATAAGATCTAGTAATTAAAAATTATAAAATCAAAATCAATTATTTGTTAAGTCTATTGTAACACAATCTTCCATGTAAATGCAATTACATAAACCAATCTTGAAGCAATAAACCAGATCTCAAGGGCTTAATCTTAATGAATGTGACAAGAGAGGAGTCCTCAGAAGAAATTAGCATTAGCATCCAGATCAAACCACCACAGAAACATACCAAACTTTTGACCCTAAAAGAGAGACACATCATATGTAACTCCTACTTCTTTGAGGACTTCCCCTTCTTCTGTGAGGCTTTTCCCTTTGTGTTGTCTGCGAAGGAGTCTATACTCTTGTCCTTGAACTGCATAGTACCCTGGCTGAATTCTGGGGACAGGATTTTGGCAATCTCAGAAAACCCAACACTACTTTTGCCTCGTAATAACGTTTGCAAATTCTGCTCCCAAATCTTGTCTTTCTTGATACCAGGACTCTGCAGGGTATATGTTATTGTCAAGTGAGAGGCAATATAAATGATAGGAATGCAAACCATTCCACCATTTCCTTAAACCTTAATCAGATTTCTGAATAAGTCAACTAGGAAGTTAGCATCAGTTCTTAGATTGTTTTCTTATTTGTAAAATGACATCTGTCTATAGGTTAGGAATAATTACAACAATATGCTAAATCCATGTCTTGCCATAATATATCTCCAGAGTTTAATGTCAACTTTTCCCCCTTAAGGCCAAATTGCACAAAACTCCTCTCAACTTGGGGTTTGTGCAACTCACCCCATCACCTTTAAAACTATACAGTTGACCCCTCAAAATCCTGATTTTGTGCAATTGGCCCACATCATTAGCAAATCCATATGTCAACTATCAAAACCCGTTCACATTAACAAGTATGCAACACATCATCACTCTCATGTCCATGTGGCATTTGACAAAGCAAATAAGATAATAAGGGCATTATGGACTTTTACTTCCCTTTTCCCCCAATTTTCCCAATCTATGGAAACCACAAAAGCTCTCCTGGAGAGAGAGAACTATACCTGCAGCTTCCATGGCGGATTTCCATATGAGAGCCACCACAACTTCAACTCTGTCTAGGTATAATTGCAGCCACCAGAAACTTTGCCTCATAGTCTGCACAAGCTTTTCCCACTGAACATGAATCTCCTTGTTGAAATATTCTCCTCACACGCGTTATATTCGTCTCTATCTCTCTTGGTGGGAAAAGCAAAGAAGCTTCCATGTTAGGAGGAGAAGAAACCACTTTACTTCCATCTCCCATTACTTTTTCAAACCAAGCCTGAAGGAATGAAGCTGTCATAGTTCCATCAGAAACTGTTTGAGATGCACGCACCAGTCCCTACACTTACACAGCTAAATTCACTAACCTGAACAGCCATTATTAAAGGATATTCATCATCATTTGATTTTGGGTTATAAAGATCTAATGGAAGAAACACTTTAATCTAACTGGGGTGTGTATTTTGATTCTTGAGAAAATCTGACAGTTTAAGTGGGATTCTAGCTTCAAGGTAAAGAACGCCTTCATCGTTGCAATCCACATAAACATTACTTTTATTACCCTTGAATCTTCCACAAAATGGGAGGCGAAGAGTGAGAACTTTTGATAGCAAAGCCTTTAATTTTTCAGATATTTTTGTAAATCCATCAATGGCAGAAGTAATTTTGGGATCAGAAGGAGGGTAGAAAGGGACAATGGGAATGTAGAATGAAGGAGAAAATTGGTCAAGGAGAGGAGTGTTTAAGGTCAGATGGGGTTAGAGATAATGGCTTTTTGGTCTTTTTGGATACAACTTCTGCCATTAATTCTGCAACTACCAGATTTTGAGTGTTCAACGTGAGATGGGGTTGTTGGAGATTTTGAATTGTTATGCTTGTGTGTTAGCATGTTCATCCAGGATGCGAGAGAAAATTCTAAGAGAGCTTTCATGGCTACCATAGGTTGGGAAAATTGGGAGAGAGTGAAGAGTCTAAAATGCCCATATCTGTCTTATTTGTTTGGTCAGATGCCACATGGAGAGTGATAATATGTTGCATACTTGCTGACATGGACAGGTTCTGTTCATGGATTGCACAAAATCAGGACTTGGGGAGGGGTAAATTGTAAACTTTTAAAGGTGAGGGGGTTTAATTGCACAAGCCAATAAGTTGAGAGGGGTTCGATGCATCCCTCCCCCCCTTCTCTTTTTCTCCTTTTTCTTTTAAAGACCAGAATAAGAAGAGCTACACCAAATGGTTCAAAAGCCATTGACATCAAAGCGCCCTCCCCCCCCGCCCCACAAAAAAAAAAAAAAGGAGAGCATCAGATATCATAATACTAATTACTGCAAAACATATTTGTGTATGGGTTGCAAGTTAACATAAAAATTTACAAACCAACTCTACTCAATGAAATAGATTTAAAAAAAAAAAAAAAATTTCCATTAGCTAACTACAGATATTAAATAAATAAATATATAAAACTTCAGAGATTTGTAACCAGAATCATAGATAAAAAAATGCAATGAGTCAAAATCCCTAGAATATCTCTAAATATAACCCATTTCATAGAAAGAAAAGATTTTGCAAGTTGACATGGAGTAGTTATGGACAGATATAAACATATTGAATAATAATGTTAGAAAAGTTGTCATAATCAGAAAATTCATCAAACACTCAGTACATTGCAGGCTCAAATAGCCTAGACAATGAAACAAAATTCTCCTAGTATAAAAGAAAGAAAGAATGGTAGAGGGAGAGAAAAGGAACCCGGAAATTGTTGAGTTTGATAAACTTAGAGATAAGCAAGGCGGTTTCAGTGCGAGATTGATCAGGGATACCCAAGAACTTGCACAGCTCACTGGAAGCTTTGGAGTTCTTGCCAACTTTTCTGTTACCAAGTCCAGTCAAAGCCTTTGATGCTGTTGTTAGAGTCCTCCGCCCTAATCCCCATGCAGCAGCAATGCTGGAAGTAGAAACACAAATCCTCATCTGATTCATTGTTTTCCTCCCTTGATTTGCTGGCACACTCTGCTTTCCTTACCAAGGCAATCACCTCTTGGATCTTCTCTACGGACTCAAGTACAAAACCTGAAAATTAGAACATAGGTATTAGAAATATTGAAAAAAATTAATATTATTTTACATGCTCAGGCTTTGTTATTTGTTATGTAGCACACTCCCATTCATCTTGCAACAACAAAAGACAAAGTCTGAGCCAACATCTTGGGTAATGAGAAAATGTACAGATTGGTTTAAATTCTAAAGAGTGATAGTTGGGGGGAATATTTTCCAATTTTCAAAGTTGAGGGGGGTATTTTTATTTTTCCCCAACTTATATTTGTATTATTTAACTCACTAAAAGAAAAAGTTGTATAATTTAAGGAACCACTTCTGTTATACATTTTGACATGATAAAAATGATAAATCTTATATTTTAACATTTTTTACATGTAAATAAACATTTATATAAATATACATTCTTTTACAAATACATTCAAAATTTAATGTTAAACTTAACAATTTGTTCATAGATTATTTACCTGGCCGCATTAACCCGCACTTAAATTTGGCATCCAAGTAAGCAAACTGTTAAATTTAGTATTAAATTTAAGATAGAGGCATGACAGAAGGGAAAAATGGGGTCGTTTTAGAAAATAGGAGGACAACATTGCATGCTTTTGAATCAAAGGGACCAAATTAAAACTTTTTCAAAACTAAGAGGACCAAAAGTGTAGTTAAACCTTAAAAATACAAAACACATGAATTAAAAAACAATTGATAGGAGATAAATTAGTACATGCAACAAAGAAGATGAAATTGATTTCCTCCAACATCTCATAACATCATGCATAGTACTTTCACGACAATATGGTTTTTAAAAAAATTGGACAATAATAAATAAGACTAAGTCATTCATTTCAAACCTTTTTACGCATAATTCATGACCACTTACACAAACATTAAACTTCAAATTAAAAGTAAATTGTATTAAAAAATTTGGTGGTAAATTACATGATTAAATCATTAAAAAAGGTATATTAGAATGGTTAATTGTTATTTAAATTGTATAAATATTATTATAAAAAAATATAATAGGTTGTTGCACAGAAGATAAACTTTAAAATTAACAAAACAAAATTATCGATTATGAAGGTCAAGGACACTTGGGGTGGGCATACTCAAGGGCAGAGCCAAATCATGCCAACTCTGATAATAACAGATACCATGTTCAGGGCTGGCATTGACCCTGTTTAATTATGATTTAAAAGAGGAGCTCAAGGTTGGCCCTGCTTTTAACCTTATAGCCCTAAACCCGCCTGACCTGGCTATTTTATATAAATTAATAAATTTTTTTGTTGAAAATTAAATAACTTAATATCTAAATAACTAAAAGCAACTCATGCCAAATTCAACAAAATATGAGGTGTATTAGAAACTTTAGGGTTAGGATTTAGTTTTCCCAATATAAAAAATAAAATTATATAATAGTATTTTATAACATATATAATTGAGCTGGGCCAACCCTGTGAAATCAAAGCTTAGGTCCAGCCTAATTTTTGGACTAAAGTGCAATTTTTTATATCTTTACTATCAAATTTTCTAAGTGTAAAGTTTTGCAATAATAACATGACAAGCATATCGAGGAATTATATCCTTGTCAGCAAAATTCATACACCTAGTCATATTTTAATTAGAAAATCTAATAACAAAGATATCAAGAATGTAGTATAATTTTTCTTTTGGGGACTAAGATGCAGTTCCTTATATCTTTCCAGGTTTTCTAAATGCACAATTTTTCAATAACATGACAAGTAGATGGTTTAATTACAGAACTATAAACTTGTCTGCAAAGCCTGTATACCTTTCATGCTTTAATTAAGAAACCTGATAACAAAAATAAGTAATAGTATGTAAGTTCTTTCTATTTTAAAATTGGGCATAAAATTTTGACCAAACTCGACCCTTGGACTTGAACTTAGAGTCTAAACCCTAATTAAACAAATTTCGACCCAAGTAGTAAGGGATAGCAAATGGGCGGATATCCAAAGGTTTTCGCGCTATCCAAATCAGTAACCATAGGAAACATCCACTATCTGTACCCTAAACTATCCAATACCCGAAATAACAAGAAAATAACAGAGTATTGGATTCTAGATACCGGGTACTCAGTATTGCCAATACCCAATAATAGTTGAGCTACAGAGTTTTCCCAAATCTCAGTTACGACTATTAATCATATTGCCATGTTCTTCTGCACAAATGCAGAGTTAACAAAAGGACAAAATTAGAGTTTAGAAATAATGCATGAGAAGGGTATAAACATGCTTCTGTGACAGATGTGTTAATCACTTATGGCCTTTGAAATTAGGCTAAAGCACCAAAAGGGCTAAGAGATGAAGATTGCGTTCGATGCCGCAAAGCAATTGAGAAAGATTAATCACATTTACAAGCAGAAAAGATTGCGGGAAACTCTATAAAATCTTATTTTTCATGTAAATTTCTGACAGTAATCGAGTGAAAGATCGGGGGATGACTGTACCTCAAGTCGACGGCGGTCCTCTTGTTTGTCTATAAATTTCAAAGGCAGTGTGCGACCTCAGCCTCTATGGTCGACGGCTTCCTTTTATTCTTAGATCAGCGGCGGTGCTCTCTGGTCCGCGGACGACAGGCAGCCTAGGTTGGCGCTCAGTGAAGCCAGCAGAAGAAATTTGGGGGAAGGCGGCGCAATCGGAGGGAAATTAGGTTTGGGAAGGGCTTTATTATTATTATTATTATTATTATTATTATTATTATTATTATTATTATTATTATTTATTAAATAATATATAATACTGAATATTAAATATTTGATATAATTAAAGAAAAAAATTACATTTAAGAATTTAAGTTTTATAAAATTTACAATAAAAAATTTTAAAAATTAAAATTATCTCTAAATATTAAAGTTATTACCAAATTTTAAAGAACTTATTATTAGAATTTTAAAAAAAATTATTACTAAATATTAAAAAAATTATTATTAAAATTACTTAAATTATGATTTTTTTTAATTTTACAAATAATTTTTTAAAATTATAATAATAAATTTTAATAATTTTATTTATTGAAAATAATTTTAATTTTTAAAATCTTTTATTATAAAATTTTTAAAATTTGAATGTTTAAATATAATTCTTCCTTAATTAATCTAATAAACAGATACCACACTTCTTCTTCTTTTTTTTTTCAAATACCAAAAAGGGCCGAGCGAGATCTTCCCCTGTCTATAGCATTGATATTGAAGGAATGTCTTTGATGTGTAAACATGAAATCGTCCATTGCTGGATCGGACATATAATTTTTATGTTCATATTTTATCCTAAAAGCAATAAATATGGATATTTGCTTAGGGCGGATATCGCTAGTTATTGAACTCATTACCAACATTATGGATAATTAAGAGGTCACGCCAAAATGCATATCTAAAACAAGCCATGTTAGTAAGTCAATTAATATATCAAGTATATGGAAGTGAAGCACATCTGGATTGGAGTGTTCAAAAGTTCAATTGGATTTGATTTTAAACCAAAATTAAACTAAATTGAGGTGCTTGATTTTGTAAAATAAGAAACTTATTTTAATTTTAGGTTATAAATAGTTTGATTCAAGATCTATTTAGTTTTGAGTTATGGTTAGTTTGATTTAGTTTTGGTTTAATTTGATTTATGCTCATTTTTTTCAAGTGATTTAACTTTTTTTTTATTGCTTTTTAAGTATTTGGATTATAATAAAAACTTGACATAACCTAACTCAAATGTTCATTATTACAAGTTTGTTTTTCTTCTTTAAACAACGACCCCTTACAACTTATAAATTATTTTTTTATTAGTTACCTATTATCCACACAATTAACTAACTATTTGAAAATATAAAATTAAATCTTACACAAAAAGTCAAACAGTCCATTTTGATTTGTTATTTATTATATAATCTTTCACATACTTATTAAAGCTGCACATTAAATATGCATAATGACCAAATTTATTAGATTTAATGGGGGAGATAAAAAAATAGCATATTGGTTCAAATTGAATCACTAAAAATCAAAAACCAAACCAATGTCATTGATTTTCACATGCAAAATAATAATCTAAACCTTTTTTATTTTTGTTTGTTTTAGTTTGGTTTTAAACATCGTTATACATAGATTTGTTGAAATGAACCAATCTAACGCACTAGGGTTGGTCCAGATTGGCTTTTAAGTAATTTGTGTTAGGTCAACATTTACATGACTCAATATACCTAGCAAATTAAATGAGTTGACTTGTTATTCTATCAAAATATTAATATATATATATATATATATATATATATATATATATTATTTATCATAAAATAATTTTGAAAAAAAAAAAGAAGCAAAACAATGGGACCTATTATTAAAGTTTTCATTCAATGAAGAGATTTCATGGTCAACTCTCAATTAGACAACTTATTCCATTATTTTCATGGCTACTAGTGTTTCACTTACTTAATAGCATTTTCCAAGATAAAGGTCTTGTCCATTTGCAACCATATATAAATTAAACTTTAGGAATTCACTAAGGTATGTAGATGTATCACCTACAATAGGATATAGATCCTCTTACATAGGGGAATAATATGACATTATCATATAAGGAGAAAGATAGATCCAAAGTATATAGGACCGATCTACTACTTAAATAGTACTTATTTTATATTTATCTCTCTCTTTATATGATAGTATTATGTTATCTCTTCACATGAAAGGATCCAAATTCCCTATAATATGAGATATATATATATATATATATATATATAGTGAACTCTTAAGGGTGGAAATAAAATTATAAAGGCCGAAAGATCTTTAAACCTTTGATGCAACATTTGTAAGCTAGCAAGTAATATATTGAACTCTTGAGAATGAGTATTGATTCCAAAAGAAATTTGATGGATACATTGAGCTAGGTGCAAAGGAATAAAGAAAATGAATAATTATATTACAATTTATTTTACAATATAAACATATTTTTAAGCAATTAGTTACCTAATTCATTTTTAAAATTTATAATGATTAGTTTCCTCATTTATCTAGTAACCCTAGATTTCCTTAGTTACTAGTAAAGGAATATTAAATTTAGTAAATTAATAACTATTCTGGACACAAGAATGATAGAACGAATGCAAGAGTCACTGCAAGGACTCAAATAGATTGATTAATGACTTATAGAGACAATATATATAGTTAGGTATTCAATTTTTCATTCTCTAGTTAGGTTGGAGGGGAGGGGGGGAGGGATTTTAATGAAGGGGAGGGGAGGGGAGAGGTTTTAATGATATGTTGTTTGGTTGGTTTGAAGGGGAGGGGAGGGGAGGGGAGGGGTTTTAATGATATGTTGTTTGGTTAAGGAGGGGAGGGAGGGGAGATAAAATTAAATGGACAATTATACCCTTATGATATTAGAATTTTTAATTTTTTTATTTTTATAAAAAAAAACTTTTTTTGCTTTTTATTATTAAAAATAATTTTTTATTTTTATTTAAAAAATATTTTTTATTTTTATAAAAAATTATCTTAAACCCAATTTAAAAAATAAGATTTATATTATATTTTAAATGACAATAAAAAGCAGGGGCAATTTTGTCAAATGGAGATAAAATTTTCTCTCCCCTCCAAAAACCCCCACTTTTGGAGGGGAGGGTTTGGAGGGGAGGGGAGGGGGTATTTTGCCTCCCCTCCCCTCCAAGTTTTTCATACCAAACAAGGGGAGGGCCTCCCCTCCCCTCCTCCCCCTCCCCTCCCCCCCAAAAACCCTGAACCAAACGGACCCTTAATTTAACTTACAAATATCATAAAAATGTTTATCTATCATGGGTGGTTGAATTTCTTAGGGTACAATTATTCCTCTTAGATTCAATTGATTTAACCTAAATATAATTAACTCTAAATATCTCATTTATGTTCAAGATTAATTATCTTTAAATCATTAAGCTTTATGAAAATCTTAGTTAACATCATAGTTACAAAAAATCAAACTAGACCGACCAGTTTAATTAAAAGCCTAATGAATTGGCTATAAGTCCAATCCATTTAACCTATAAAACCAGCAAAAAAAATCAATAAAAAATTGATAATAGCAATCAACAAGAAGTAAAATTGGCTAAATGGACAGGTCAACGGACCATCCGATTTTGAATAATAGGACTATGGCCTCAGCAATGGATTATGCCTCTATTTATAATGAGATACTTAACTCCCTTTTTTAATGATTTTATGTGGGACTTAGTGTTTCATGTTTACATTGCATTAGCCCTTTGCGGCTCTAACTCTTTGTGCTCTCTTTTCTGAGATTGCAATGGTGACCTACTTATTAGCAAGATCTAGTACCATAACCTAACACCTTCCTAAAAGGATGGCTTGACTTAGACTTCTAAATCATTGTTTTTCTTCTTCATTCATAATGTTGCCATTTGCCAAGTGTTATGAAAGAACACCTTTATTACTTAGTAGTAGAAGCTTAGGTAGCCCTTTCTCCATTAAGAGAAAAGCCTAGGAACACAATGAGAAACAAATATAGAGGATTCATAGTTTTGGAAAACACATGGATTAATTGGAAAAAATGCCAAAAGACTTATCTAATTCTTGTTTTTAATTGGCTTGTTATATAGTGCTACTAAAGGTGTCTTGCACTAGATACAAAAGGATCATAATCCAATGAGATTTGAAAGGAGAAGGATATAAAGGAGTTGAGTGGGGTTTATATATATATATATATATAGAGAGAGAGAGAGAGAGAGAGAGAGAGAGGACACAGGGGGTTCTCGAAGGCTAGGAAGACTATGTATAAGGGCAATTGTAGATAGGAATTTTAAGAAATATGTATCAAAGCCTTAATATTAATTAAATTTTTTATTAATGTAGATATTAATTATATCATGCATTTCTTTTAATATTGATATTATATATATAATTATTACTAGTTCAATTACAATTTAACCATAATTAGACCAGTGACTCATGAATCAATACTTCTATTAGTTTAATAACTAGTTCAATCTTGAAAACATTGGTTAATATACCTTCACTTCTCGGTTCCATGTTACAATTAACTAAATACCATACAAATTCTTCACCTTGAGTACTTCAAAATTATGACATATATACTTTATAGATGCTTAAAAGTAATTTCACTCATTGTTTTATCATTACTATTCAAGAGTTAATTAAACAAGTAATAAAATTTTATGTGACAATCTTAACTCCTAATTAAGCTAAGTAAGTATAATTATACTCTTAATCACTACTTAGAGTTTAATGCAAATAATAGTTTATTAATGGATGAAAAAATAAGGAAATTTGAACCTTTTTACCATCGATAATCACTATTAAGATAAACAAGAAGATTTTTGTTTATAGGAAATTTAATTTCTCATTTAATATTTTTTTCTTATTTACAAATGGTTCTAAAAACTATAAAACTCTTATTTGTTGGTTTACAAGTTATTACTTATCATTAACATAGTAGAAACAAAGATTTAATAGCTAAAATGGGGTTTAAAAACTTAAACCATGACTTTGAAAGGTTTAGCCACGACCAAATTGACTTTTGGAACCTCTAAAAGCTTAAATACACACCCACATCCTAACTTGAGTGCTTCTCGCTGTGACTTAACTCAATTCTAGGACTTAGGGAACTAAAACTTAAACTTGAGTCTTGACTTAGCAATAAATAGGAACCATCCCCTCATAAAAACATGATTCTCACCATGACTCAAGATATTCGTGCCATAGTGAGGTGACCCGCTACTTAGAAAAACCTAAGTTTCACTGCAGCAAGATTGCTTGCCACTGCAGCTATAGTGCATTATGGAACTCATCTCCCCAGAGAATTTCAATTTGCACCACGGTGAGACACGTAACACCATGGTGAGGTTTGATTTTGTAACCTTTAAGATGATTTTTAGCTACAACTCAAATGGTTTTGGTCGCAACTTGATCCTCTACTATCACCCAACTTTGGGATACATGAACCAACTTATTTGCAACTCTCCAAATCCCATTCTAATACCATTTTAAAGCTAAAATATATGCTTTTAAGACTTATAACCCTCATAACTTCTAGATAATTAGTCTTATGTAATCCATGGACTTTAAAACTAATTACACATAAGCAATCCCATATTATATTAGTACACATATCCTTATGATAGCAAGGCACTTAAAACACTTCAAGTAGCAAACCCAAAATGTGTATTTAACAATCTATTGATCTCAAACCACTTGGAGCAAGTTTCAGTAAACTAATTAAACATGTTCTTACCTCAAAGCTCTAAAGAAACCTTAGAAGTAAATTTTAGGTGTAGCACATATCCAAAAATGACATGGAACATATATGATAGCAGAAAGTATATAGTAGAACTAAGACTAGCCATAAAAGCAAAGTAATGATCACATTCTTGAGATAGATGAGGCAAATTCCATACATGCATATTAGTTCATAGGTACTCAGTTACATGTAAATACATTGAAATTTGTATAAATCAAAACCTAGTCTTCTAAAGGTTAAATCCTTAGTTACAAAATATTAAAATATTAAAATATCTATAACAATAACAACAACAACAACAACAACAACAACAACAAAGTCTTTTCCTACTAAGTGGGGTCGGCTACATGGATCAATCGACGCCATAAACCCCTATCATAAATCATATTTTTAGACAAACCATTTAAATCTAAGTCTCTCTTAATAATTTCTCCTATAGTTTTTCTTGGTCTTCCTCTACCTCTAATTATTGGACTATTCTCCATCTCATCTACTCTCCTAACTGGGGCTTCTATAGGTCTCCTCCCCACATGACCAAACCACCTAAGTCTTAATTCTATAATCTTTTCTACAATAGGTGCGACTTTCACCTTCTCTCTAATGCATTCATTTCTAATCCTATCTCGTCTAGTGTGTCCACTCATCCACCGCAACATTCTCATCTCTACAACATTAAACTTATTTTCTTATTGACTTTTTATTGCCCAACACTCAGTTCTATACAATATTGCAGGTCTTATAACTATGCAGTAGAATTTGCCCTTAAGTTTGAGTGGTACTCTTCTATCATAAATAACACCCGAAGCACTCCTCTATTTCATCCACCCTGCTTGAATCCTATGCTTTACATTTTCTTCTATTTCCCCATTATGTTGTATGATGGATCCAAGATACTTAAATCGTGTGACTTGTGGTAAGATATGTTCTCCAATTTTTACTTCTACGCTAGAAATGGTGTGCCTCTTACTAAACTTACACTCTATATACTCCGTTTTACTTCTACTTAAACGAAATCCATGAGCTTCCAAAGTTAGTCTCCACCTCTCCAACTTCTCATTCATTTCCTCTCTTGATTCTCCAACTAGGACAATATCATCTGCAAAAAGCATGCACTGTGGCACTGACTCTTGGAAATGTTCAGTAAGCACATCCAAGACTAAAGTAAAAAGATAAGGGCTAAGAGTTGACCTTTGATGTAGACCAATAGTTATCAAAAAATCTTTTGTAAGTTTACCTTTTGTTATTATGCTAGTTGTAACCTTATCATACATGTCTTGGATTGCTCGAATATAAGTTATACGAACTCTTTTTTTCTCCAAAGCCTTTCATAGAACTTTTCTTGGCACTCTATCATATGCTTTTTCTAAATCAATAAATAAATCTCTTTGATTCTCCCTATATCTCTCCATTAATCTTCGCAACAAGTATATTGCTTCCATAGTTGACCTTCTTGGCATAAAACCAAATTGATTCTCCGTAACTTGACTCTCTTTCCTTAACCTTCGCTCAATTACTCTTTCCATAATTTCATAGTGTGGTTCATGAGTTTAATTCCTTTATAATTTGTACAATTTTGAATATCCCCTTTACTCTAATAAATAGGGATTAAAGTACTTTTCCTCTACTCATCTGGCATCCTCTTAGATCTCATAATTTTATTAAATAACTCTGTGAGCTAACCTATATCTTTCATTCCTAAACCCTTCCATACTTCAATAGGTATATTATCCGGTCCAACCGCTCTGCCATTCTCCATTCACTTTAATGCTTCTTCTACCTCTACCTCCCAAATCTTACGGTAAAAAGTATAATTTTGATCCTCTTCTTTCATGTCTAGCCTATCCGATTGTAATAAAATCTTGTGCCCTTCATTAAAAAGCCTATGAAAATAACCCTTCCATCGTTCTCTGATATCTCGTTCCGTGACCAACACTTTCCCGTCTTCATCCTTAATGCATTTCACTCAATCCACGTCTCTTGTCTTTCTTTCCCTACTTTTAGCTAACTTGTAAATACTTTTTTTCTCCAACTTTAGTACCTAAAAATTGGCAGAACCCATCAAATGCCCTCGCTCTTGCCTTGCTCACTGCCTTCTTAGTGTCTTTCTTAGCTACTTTATATTTTTCCTAATTTTTATTACTCTTACATAATGACCACACTTTATAACACTCTCTTTTAACTTTAACCTTATCTTGTACACTTGCATCCCACCACCAAGATTTTTTATCCCTAGGTTCAAAACCTTTTGATTCACCTAATATTTCCTTTGCCACCTTCCTAATCTCTTTAGCCATTTCATTTCACATATCGTTAGCACTTTCTTGTATTTTTCAAGGTCCTTCCTCTACAATCCGTCTCTGCAAATTCTTTTCTTTATCCCCCTTTAGTTGCCACCACTTAGTCCTTACCACTCTATCTTCAGCTTTACTTTTTACTCTCCTCCTAACTCTTACATTCATAACCAAAACTCTATGTTGAGTAGTTAAACTCTCTCTCGGTATAACTTTGCAATCCATGCAAAATTTTCTATCTAATTTCTTTATAAGAAAGAAATCAATTTGAGAACATACCCTTCCACTTTTATACGTGATAAGATGTTCTTCACGCTTTCTAAAACAAGTGTTAGCTAATATAAGATCGAACGCTAATGAAAAGTCTAGAATAGTTTTACCCTCTGCATTTACTTCTCCTATACCATGTCCTCCATGAACACCCTCGTAGCCTGAAGATACACTTCCCACATGACCATTTAGATCCCCTCCTAAAAGAATCTTTTCTCCTAATGGTATTTCCTGAACTAAATATTCTAAATCTTCTCAGAAATTTACCTTATGATATTCTTCTAACCCTACTTGTGGTGCATAAGCACTAATAATATTAAAGATTTCTTTTTCTACTACAAACTTTAATGCAATGATTCTATCTCCTAACCTTTTGACATCCACTATAGTATTTTTCTAAAACTTATCTACAATTATACCTACCCCATTTCTAGATTTAGATTTACCAGTATACTAAAGTTTAAAACTTGAAGTATCTAATTCTTTCGCTTTTTCTCCTACCCATTTAGTTTCTTGTAAACACATAAAATTAATCCTTCTCCTAATCATAGTATCTACTATTTCCATAGACTTACCCGTAAGTGTACCTATATTCCAACGTCCAAAACGAATCCTACTCTCATGAACTAGTTTCTTTAGCCACATTCGTTCACGAAAATATGGGAGCCCTTGTTTATTTTTCACTACATCCAGGCGACAATGTAGCAGCTCTTGCTCACTTATCACTATATTCGAGCTATACAGCGCGTTACTTACGGGCAACAACCTAGCTTTACGTCTAATATATCGATTGTCCATGTCATAAAGATTCGATAAGGTTTTACATTGGCTGTCGACTGCCTAACACAACCCTCCTCTTTTTCCAGGCTTGGGACTGGCTATGACCAATAAAATTCGTCATAGGCAGAGTTAAAATATTAAAATATCTATACTTAGAAAAAATGAAATCATCATAATGCTATACAAGTTAGATTATAAAAAGAATAGCACCTACACAAGAACCAAAAGCATTTAAGTGCAAGAGTCCTACATAAGGTCTAAATCTAAGGGTGGTTATTTACTTGCTTCCCTTTTTCTTTAACTGAGGAACTTTCACTTGATATTGTTAGCCCATGAAATGGGGTGGGATATGAATTTTAGTAACAAAAGGGAAATTCCATACATATGTGCAAATTAATCAATATAAATGTATTTTATACTAATAAATACCAAAATTATCAATATAATCAATAAATGAACTAATTGGATTACCATTGACTATTATCCTATACTAGCAATGGCATACAATATATTAATGGCCAAAAATAGAAAGAAAAGTGTATCCACAGCACCAACCCTCTATTGAGCACACGTACAGCTTAGTGTATTCCACTGAGTTTGATCACAACTCAGTGCACAATTATAGTATAATGCATAGGTGGTAACATGATCATAGTTCTAGCAAGAACACGCTCACAATTTAAAACATCAACTAGCTAACCAATCATTTAGCATAGAAAACATATATGTGCATCAAAAATCAAATGAAAATGAACATATACAAAGAATAAAAATAAACTCTTGGTTACCTCACTTGGTTGTGCTAATTTTCTCAAGAGTTAAGAGTAAAAATACTTTAAAAGTCCTAGTTTAACTGAAATACAACTCTTTGTTATTATTCATAATAGAAACCTTATGCCTATCCACTTTAATTATTATATTCTATTGAGAAAACACTTACTCAACCCTCTAATGAATTCTAAATTCGGACTTGAGCCTTCTAACACCAGAAACATAATGCCTCACTTCAATTTCTTTGTATTTTTGTACAATAATAGAACCCAATATGAAAGTTAGTTATTGGGACTATTTTCTAGCATAAAACACCCATTTTTAGATTTGGGGATGAAAGTTAGGAAAAATACTTACTTAATGGTCCCCCTAATTTCAACCTTCGAAAATTATGCAAGAAACAACCAAACACCCATTTTTAGATTTGGAAATAAGATAAAAATCCACTAAACACAAAACAAATGTGTGAATTTCCTCTTTGCTTCTACAGAACAAGTGTTTTACCTCTAAAAATTAGGGTGGCTACAAAAATTTTAAGGCTTAGGTAGTAGTAGGCTGATCTAAAGGGCTTTTGGTCCATTTGGGCCCATTTCCTAAGTGTTGGATCATAGATACATAGGTTCAAGTAGTTCCAAATAGGTTGGGCCTCCATAAAATGAAGTTAGGCTTCCATAAATGGTCCTTAGCATACCTAAATTAATCATGGGCCTAAATTAAAATTTTAACCCAATTAAATTTAAATCCACAATAATATATTATTTTCACTAAAATTGCCAAATAATAGCTATTTACTTTAAAATTCCTAAAATAATTATTTTCCTTAAAACTCCTATTTTTCATAATTTTTCCCAATTTTCTCATGATAATTTCTTAATTCTCAATAATTACTCTTAATGAATTTTCAGGATGTTACACTTCATATTTTAATTTCTCACTTTATTGGATTTTAATAAAACACTTCACCTTTTGATACCTTTCTTTCAATTAAATTCAAGTTCATCCAAAAGCATTAAAAAAATGACATACAATTATATGATAGAATAAATAATTGAAAAGATGAAAGTCATTAACATAAGGTTTGTTACTTTCTACACCATAACAAAAGACTCTAATATATGCAAAAACAAATGAAAATAACATAAAAATTAATGAAAGACATCACCCAAAACAAGTGTTTTCGCTTATTGATGTGACTATTTAAATATAGATTAGCGAGTGCGTTAGTTATTCAATTAATAAAGTGACTTGCAGTATAAGTGTTAATCTCAAGAGGATTGATATTATTCATATTCAAGAATTTTTTAAAATATTTAGTTAGTAAATAAACTATCTATGAATATGTACACAATTCACAAGCTAGTACCTTAAGTTACCATAGTTATTAGTCACATAGACAACACATCAAACAATTAGAAGACATAAAACACAAAGATAAAAAGATTCAAAACAAGATTCAAGACACAAGATATCTAAAAGACTCTATTATAGATTAGGTGTTATCTTGACTATGACACCTTTTTGCACTTAAAGTTCAACATCAACTTTTCAATAATTATGAATAGTAATAATTTCTAATGTATCAATCTACCTCTTCATTCAAATTGAACTATCTTAACCCTAATTTCTCTTAAATAGCCCTTTGGTGACCTATCTAAGTTTAAGTATTCATTAGAAGTATTAGTGTTTCAATGAATTCAAGTTTAAGTAATGCAAAGACTCTTCTTGGATGAACTTATAATTAACTAAACTTAGTTACATTTAACAGACACCTCTCAATTGAAAGACTCAGTCACATTTACCAGATCCTTAGTTATCCTAATATAAAGACTTCTTTCAAATGAAATCACACTAAGATTCAATTGTAAACTACTTAAGCTTCCTACCTAACATTCTAACTTGGAAATTTTTCTAGAAAACCTAATCTCAATAATTAGCTAAGATTTAATGAGTAATAAACAAGGGCATTAAGCAAATAGTGTACACTTATAAAATGAAAAAGAAATATGATGTCATTACTAACTGAGATTCAATACACAATAATCAAGTTCCATCTAGTATGAACATATAATTAACATAAAGAGAAATAAAAGAACATAAAAAAGGAAAAAAAGTGAAAGAGTGATGAAGGATGTCACTCTAGACAAGTATCATGAGTAAATGACTAAGAGAATAAAGCATTGATGCAAGAGTGCCTTCACAAGGATTTGCACATCACTAGGAGCCCCTCCCTCTAGTTCTTCATCCAACCATTTTTAAGGCTTCTAAAGCACCCAAAGTTTCCCCAAAATCTTAGGAACAATCAAGGCTTTTCTCCCTTTTGATTGATCCCAAGGTCCTTTTCTATATACTTCCAAATTAAGGCTTAGAAAGATCACATTTTTAAATTTTCCATTATGGTATTTGTTGTGAACAATTCCACAATTATATAGGTCATACAAGTAATAAACTAATGAGTACAGTATCATTCTTATGAGAAAGGAATTCAATTACCAGTTATTAAAATTAATCCTATTATCTAAATTATCAAATTGGAATTAAAACTAATAAAAGTAAAGTTAAAGCAATAAGATTTATTACACAATAGCTTATTGTATATGAACGTAAAGGTTTTGAAATCTAAAATCCCTTGTCTAATTTCTTAAATGTCATTTAGAATAAATTCTTGTAACTAAATTTAATGAATTAAAGGCAATCCTATTAATGTGAGTGAAACTTCCTCTCGAGATAAGTTACCAATCTTATATGAAGTCTATGTCTACTCTCATATGATCATACAATATAAACTCATTATGTATAAAGGATTTAATACAAATTTTTGCAAGTTGCTCAAATGCAATAGATATATATAATTATTATCTAAGTTTATTATTCTAATGATCTACACTATAATCAACCTCTCAATCCTCTCAAAATGCATTAATGAATGGTAGCTAGCTAGTTGTAAATATATAAAAGTATAATAGGTTAATTTAGTAGAAATTGTAACAAGAGTATTCTTGAATCAACTTAATCAATAAATAGGTTCATTTAAAATTTAGGTAGAATAATCTAGCTACATAGAATAGAAATCAACAACAAAAGAAACAATGAAAGAAAATAGATCCATAATTAAAAACCAAAGATAAGAGTAAAAAGAAAACAAATTGGCTAAGTCAACGATCCATCATTAAAAACTTCATATTTCTTCTTGTATCCTGTGGATCTCTAAAGCACTCCTTCAAGGTGTTCCTTATCCTCAATCTACATCTTTGAATCTTCTATTGGCTTTCTCCTTTAGAAAATCAAAGCTACACCATAAAGAGCCCTAATTTTAGTCGAACATGGGCAACCCATATTGAAATCACCCATTTACGTAGCTTGCCCTTGTAGTTTTACATGGCCATCTCATGTAAATCTCTAATTTGCTTAAAATTTTTCTTTCACATGCCCATTCTCACCAATATGGTTAAGTCGTGCTCCTTGTTGAGAATGCCTGATTTCTTATTGGTTTACTCATGCTTGTCCACTTCTAACTATTCCTAATTAAATCAAACATCAAATATATAAAAAATCACAAAAATTGGACTTAATTACTTAATTTAATTTTAAGAAAAGTATGAATATTTTACATTCATCAAAATCTCTTAAACTTGATTTTTTTCTCATCCTCGAGTAAAAGGAAACTAATATAGTTAACTAAAACCTTCATATTTAAACATATATGCAATTCAACAACTAAAGACCAACAGAATTTCTTAGCTCATTTAAATTAACCAAATGATTCAAATTTTAGCCACAAAAATTGTAGGGAACTTCTAATTATAATAACATGCCAATCATACAAAATTAATCTCGAAATGGTGTAAATCCTTATTGGTAAAGTAATCTTCTAATTTATGTCTCTCCTCACACAACAAGTAAGTTAGTAGTATTGAGGCCCTTCCTCGTGTTTTGTCATTAGGTGCTTACATCATTTACTCAAATTAATCTTAACCTAGGTGAAGTGCTATACGTACTCATTCTAAGCTATTTAATTCACAATAAAATATTTATTTATTTCATTTTATTGTATAGTATTTTATTATATATATTATATTTTATTTTATTTTAAATAAAATAGCCTAAATTAATGGAGTAGAACCTTTACTAGTACTCTAACTATGTAAAAATTAACTTTGGACTCTATAGGAAAAATTAATTGGTCAATTAATCAAAAATTTTATTTTTATTTTTATTTTATTTGTACATAGCCTATAACACTTTATACAATGTATATAAGAAATTCACCCAATTTCTGCAACTAAATCTAGAGTCACAATGTTAAAAGAGATAAATTTTAAAATAAAATTAGCTTGAACCTAACAATTTTAAATAACAGATCCAAATAATCAGGCCTAATAAACTCAAACTTAAACATTACAGTTTCTTCAATACAAAATAAAGTCAAAAAAGTGAGAACAAAAAGGAGAAAGAAGGGATCAGAATACTTTCCTATTGATACTATAATTTCATCAAGAGTAAAGGGAATAGGGAGTCTGATTAATTAATTAAAAAACTCAAAATAAATAAGTAAGATGAAGAGATTAGTCAAATAACAGTAGTGCATCAAAATAAAATAATAGGAAATGTAATTCTCAATACAACTATAATGTCCCACATCAGATAGGGGGATTTTAGGTTAAGATCATATAAGTGAGAGTAGTACTCTTCCTATCGTGGATCCTTTTTCCCAATAATAGAAAGAATAAAACTCGGAGAGGTGTGACAGATTGGGGTGCCTCCAGTTCAGGACAATATCCATAGAGGCTTTGTGTGGTGTTTGGTATCAGAGCTGGCTTAGTAGTGTGTGCACCACGAGGATAATATGGCCCCAAAGGGGGGTGCAAGTCCAAATGGTACCAAATGGCTCCCTACTTAAACCATAACCATTTGAGCAAGTCCAAAAGTTTTGACACATCATGTAAAAGCATCTCAATAGGTCCAAATCCTTATGGAACTCAAATTCACCATTCTACTTGCATAAATACACATAGACATCATGGCTTAAGGATGTCAAAATCATACATTCTCATACATTTAACTTTATATTTATTACATATAACATATTTATATGCTTTTACATATGTTCAAAGGTTTACATCTCATATATAACTTGTACACATATACTTTGATATTAATTTATATAAAAACTATATTATTGTCAAAGTTTTACAAATTATGCTCCTTGGCTCCCATTCTTTGCTCCATGAACTTCACCTAGATAAAGTTAAATAGAAAGTGGGGGAAAGTGAGATTCAAATAATCTTAATAGCTCTTTCACCCTTTCAAGTAAGCATATATGCTATCTAATCATGTCAAAGAATACAAGTATACACTAAATGCTTTCAAGAACCATTCAAATCATATTTTCAACATCACATAAGTATGTCAAGATTAAAGTCAAGCTTTAGGGACTTTTGGTCTAACCTCACCTTATTATTTGAAACTATTGGATTAGCCTCACCCACTTTTTCGGGACTTTTAATGTAGTCTCACTCATTCTTAAGACTTTTAGCTTTGTTTCACCATTTCTTAGAGACTTTTGGCATCACCTCACCCATCAAGGGTAAAGTCACCTTCCAAACATAATTCAAGAAGTAAAATGGTACCATAGCATCAAACCAATAGCTAAAAGTGTATTTCATGATTCAGACATACAAGCATTCAATAACAATCAAACAACTAAGAATTACATATAAGAAAGGATGGACAACTACCTTTCTCAAGAAGTACCACTTTTCTTTCTTAGTTCCTCACTTTCCTCTCTTGACCTCTCAAGCATACTTGGAAAAGACTTGATTTGCTTGGCCTAGACACATTAAATAACACACAAAGGTATTAATGGAACCATCTTTAGCCTTACACAATACTTATATAAGCTACTTTTAGCTTTAGGCATCCATATGGCTCCATATAGTAGTATAATGAAGCAACTCACACAATTCATTATCTTGGCTCTAATTTCTCACTTAATCTAAGTCTCTATTTAAACTCATCAGAGTGATTACAAACTCAAATTAAGGAGCCTAATACCAAGTTACTTTTTTATACATAATGGAACTTTAAACTCCCAACTTTCAAACTATGGTTTCTAAATTAAAACCAATAGTTCTTTTGGTCTCTATAACTTATATCTAAACCATTTCTATCCTTGGAATTAAAGAAAACTCTCCCTAGGTGCCTTGTAGACCCTTTGGTCAAAACATGCACACATAAAGGAGCCTATGAAGTTTTGCTTGTCTTCCTAAGGAATTTGCCACTTATGAAGCTTGCTAGATGTCTTAAGAACTCAAACATATTCCTATATAAGCTAAATTATCCTTAGAAAGCTTCAAATTTCCCTAGGTATAATCAAAACTCTAATTTTCATAACTTGTTATCTATAGCCTATTTTTTAGTTTTATTGTTTCCATAAGATTCCTTAGGCTTCAAAACCCCTTTCTTTATCATGTTAGGACTAAAATCAAACTCCCTATATGGTGCTCTAATTCTAGCTGAAACACTCAAGCAAAAGAGAGCTAAGAAGAAGCAAGTTGAGCCATGGTTTCTTACTTTATTTCAAAGCTTGCCAAGAGAGCTTTCTTAGGCTTCCAAAGTTTCCTCCAAACTCTTCCTTCCCTCTACTAAACTAGTCATAGGACACCTCCTTTCCAAACATAAAAACTATGAAAATAAAGAGGAGAAAGAGTAGAAGAACTTTTGTAAAGGGAAGAGCATAAAAAAATGATAAATTCTTACCCTTTCAACTTTGTTTTCTTTCTCCTTTTTCTCTATCCATGGTGTGCCACCTTCAGCTGGTTCTATTTTTGTTTTATAGTGAAAGTGAGTTAGTTAAGATGAGGGAGAGAAGTGGGACATGATTATAATGGGTGGAGCTTACTTATAACATTTTCCAAAATTCCAACTATGTGCTCACTTATAACATTTTCTAAAATTCCAACTATGTCCCCAAATCCCTAAATTTTGGTTTCTTTGTTTAAGCTCATTTCAAATCTTTTTTTAGAACCATCTTTTCTTTTAAGTTTACTAATTCATAAAATACCTTTGGTTTTACCCAAATTAGATTTAAATCCTTATTAAATGGTCAAAGTTATAGTTAATTGACCCTCTAAAATGCAAATCGAAGGGATTTTGATCATTCTAAAGGTTCTTATGGTTTTTTGGAGCCTTTGAAAACCTTAAAAAACTTAATTTTTCTATTTAAAACTTCTTTTTTTGAGTTTTTCAAAAAGTTACCCAAAATTATAGTTTTGCCATCAGCCTTCGTATCTTTTCGTTTGGCCATTTTAACTTTGATTTTGGGCTATCATGACGCTCTTAACTATATTTTCAGATGTTCTAATTAACATCTAAATTTTAATTAGCCTAAGTTCATTTCACTCCAGGGTCTTCAATTATTAATTAAATGATTCTGATTTTGGTTTCTTGTAGTTCCTATTGGCCTTTGCTAGGCTTGTGACCCCTTATAAGTAATCTTTTCACTCTTTAAGAATTATTATGAATTTCTAAATCATAGGATATTACAAAAACCCTAATTTCTGCAACTTGTTATCTATAGCTTCTTTTTGTGTTATATTGCTTCCATATGATTCCTTAAGTTTCAAAACCCTAATTCCTATTAAGTTTAGATCAAAATCAAGTCCCCTATATTTGCCTTTAGTTCTAGCAGAAGTGATAGAGGGAGACCAAAGAGAGTAAGTTTTTCATAGAGAATTTACCTTGTTTCAAAGCTTATCAAGAGTGCTTCCTTAGGTTTCTAAGAGCTTCTCCAAAATCTCCCTCTACTAAATCATCCACAAAACATCACCATTTAAGACACCAAAACCATAAGAAGAGAGAGGAGAAGGAGGAGAAGAACATTAGTGAAGGGAAGAACATGAAAAGTAGGCAAAATCTTACACTTTTCAAGCTTGGTTTTCTTTTGCTCCTTCTTTGGTGTGCCACTTTTGTACCACCATATATTCTGGTGGCCAAGAATGAAGAATGATGTCACGGGTTACGTGGCGAGATGTTTAGTGTGCCAGAGGGTTAAGGTAGAACATCAGAGACCCGCTGGGTTGCTGCAACCCCTAGATATCCCAAAGTGGAAATGAGATAATATAGCTATAGATTTCGTTATGGGATTACCTAAGACATCCTTGGGACACGATGTTATCTGGATAGTTGTAGATAGATTGACGAAGTCTGCATACTTTTTAGCAATGAGGGCTACTTATTCATTAGATAGATTAGCCCAGTTTTATATATGTGAGATAGTGTGACTTCATAGAGTACCCAATAGTATCGTATCAGATAGAGACCCCAGGTTTACATCAAACTTTTAGAGGTCGTTACAGCATGCCTTAAGGACCAGGTTACAGTTTAGCACTGCTTACCACCCCTAGACAGATGGTCAAACTGAGAGGACCATCCAGACTTTAGAGGACATGCTGAGGGCATGTGTGTTAGAGATTAGGGGTAACTGGGATGCATATATGCCATTAGATCAATTTGCATACAATGACAGTTATCATTCTAGCATTCAAATGACCCCTTATAAGGCTTTTTATGGGAGAAAGTGTATATCTCTATTATGTTGGGTGGAGTTAGGGGAGAAGAGTTTGCTAGGATCAGAGTTAGTGGACCAGACTACCCAGCAGATAGAATTGATTAGAAAGAAACTCCTTACGGCTTAGAGTAGGTAGAAAAGTTATGCCGATCGAAGAAGAAGGTTGTTAGAGTTTGAGATTGAAGACTATGTATTCATTCGAGTGTCTCCAATGACTAAGGTAGGTCAATCTATGAGGATAAAGAAACTCAGTCCTAGGTATATTAGTCTATTTGAAGTTCTTGAGAAAATCAGACCCGTGGCCTACTGGATAGCCCTACCTCAAAACCTAGCCCAAATCCATAATGTCTTTCACGTTTCCCAATTGAAAAAGTACTTACCAGACCCTTTACATGTCATAGAATATAAGCATATTTAATTACAGGAAAATCTTTCCTATGTAGTGAGGCAAGAGAAGATTATGGATGCCAAATTGAAATAATTGAGAAACAAGAGCATCCCTCTAATGAAAATGGTTTGGAAGGGCCCGACGTCTGAAGAGGCAACTTGGGAACTAGGGGATGACATGAAATAAAAATATCCAAAGCTATTTCCTTGAGGTATATATTTAAATTTCAAGGACAAAATTTATTTTAAGGGGGGTGGAAAATGTAACACCTGGTATGTTGTAAAAACACCGAAATGGGCTGGTTTAAAAAGCAAGTCCCCTAAGATGAGTGATTCAAGGCTAAATAAAATTTGAATAAAATTTTAAATAATAGAAAATAAGGATTTGAGCCTTGAGTTGCCCAGAAATTGGGGCCAGAGTGATTTGAAAAATTTGCTGAAAGGTTAGTGGCATTTTCGTAAATAAATATAATTTTGGAAAAACACCTATGAGAGTTTTTTAAATGGAAATTTCTAGTTGCCTAGGGTTTTCAGAGGCCCTAAAAACCACGGGAAGCTCTGGCACTAGTAAAGCCCCTCCGGTGTACTATTTCCAATGTCAATTGATCTAAACTTTGACCGGTTCGTTCAGGAAGATTTTAGCTCCGATTTGAGTGATTCCAAAGACATTTTATTAAATTAGGAATCTAAATTTTATGATGGAAAAGATGATTCTTAAAAAGGAGCTAAAACAAAGCTAAACTGGAAATGCTATTATAGAAGGGCAAAAATGAAAACAAATTGTACAAAGAAGCTTCTAAATGCTCTTTTTAAATCCACATTCAGCCTCCCCCTCTGTAAACCAACTTTCTTCTGCCCAAATATTAGAAAAGGAGCTGCTGTTTTAGGTACACAAAGAGAAGGAATTTTGGAGGAAGAAAAGTCAAGGAAAGGCGAGAAAGTGTAAGGTTTTCATGCTCCTTCCTCTTAAAACTTTATCCTCCCCTTCTTGCTTCATCTTTCCATGGTTTTAATGTAATTTTTGGTGCTGATTTAGGTCAGATCAGAAGAGAGAAATTTAAAATTTAAGGAGGAGGAAGAGAGAAGAGGAAGGGCTCTTGAAGGAAGCTTGATTTCAAGGTAGTTTCTCTTCCCTTGTTGCTTCTTTTTCTCCTTTTCTTCTTCCATGGTGGGATGCCTCAAATAGAACCATGAAGAGGGAAGAGTTTTATAATCCAAAAGAATCCATCAAACTAAGCCATGGAAAGATAGATTACATCAAAGAAATGCATGAAAAGCTAGTAAAACTCAAGTTAGAAAAGTGTAGGGTGATTGAACATAGTTTAAAATATGGGTTATTCAAAACTTTCCTATCATATGTGAGTATTTGTTTGAGTTTCTAAGACTCCTAGGGAGCCTCCCAAGTGCCCCATCCATTAAGAAAAAATTCCAAACTCTATGGGTCTTTAATGGAAGTATAAATCAGTCAAAGCCCATAGAGATAGCTAGAGAATGTTTTAAATGATTCCAAGCTTGATTTGGGGCTTTATATGATAAAAGAAGATAAGAGAAACCCTTAGAAAAAATTTAGAAGCCTTAAGTTGGGAGATGAGGTAATGACTTCCATAATGTAACCTTATGAAGCAACATGGACTTAAGTTTGTGAAAGTGAGTGTGTAATGGCTTTAAGGACTTTAAGTAAGGTCAAGAGGTCTAAATATGGTAAGAGAATGGAACCAATAATTTTACTTGTGGTAGTTGCTTCATTAGGTCTTTAATGGAACCATATTGTGATAAATAGAATAAAGTATAGTCTTAAGAGTGAGTTAGATGTTATAACTTCCCTTTTCCTTCTTCCTCCTCCTTAAATTTTGAATTTCTCTCTTCTGATCTGGACCCAAATTAGCACAAAAAATTGCATTAAAACCATGGAAAGATGAAGCAAGAAGGGGAGGATGAAGTTTCAAGAGGAAGGAGCATGAAAACCTTACACTTTTTTACCTTTCCTTGGCTTTTCTTCCTCCAAAATTTTCTCTCTAAGATAGCAACTCCTTTTTTGAGATTTGGGCAGAAGAAAGTCGATTTAGAGAGGAGGAGGCTGAACGTGGATTTAAAAGGAGCATTTAGAAGCTTCTTTGTACAATTTGTTTCCATTTTTGCCCTTCCATAATGGCATTTCCAGTTTGGCTTTATTTTAGCTCCTTTTTTAGAACTATTTTTTCCATCATAAAATTTAAGTTCTCAATTTAATAAAATACTTTTAGAATCACTCAAATCGGAGCTAAAACCTTCCCGAACAAACCAATCAAAATTTGGGTCAACCAACATCGGAAAGAGTACACCGGAGGGGTTTTACCAGTCCTGGGACTTCCCATGATATTTAGGGCCTCTGAGAACCCTGGATAACTCAAAATTTCCATTTAAAAAACCTTTCTAGGTGTTTTTTCAAAATTATACTTATTTATGAAAATGCCACTAGCCTTTCAGCAAATTTTTTGAATCACTCCAGCCTCAATTTCTGGGCAACTCAAGGCTCAAATCCTCATTTTCTATTATTTAAAATTTTATCCAAATTTTATTTGGCCTTGAATCACTCATCTTAGGGGACTTGCTTTTCAAACCAGCCGGTTTCGGTGTTTTTACAACGTACCGAGCATTACAACTTCCAACAAGTCT
This sequence comes from Erythrophleum fordii, assembly GCA_032878935.1. Classification (NCBI taxonomy): domain Eukaryota; kingdom Viridiplantae; phylum Streptophyta; class Magnoliopsida; order Fabales; family Fabaceae; genus Erythrophleum; species Erythrophleum fordii. Next base: position 1,594,326 of record JAVQMF010000021.1, read on the forward strand.
TAGTTCTATTTTTGGCCTGAAGAAAGTTAGTTAGGGAGATGGAAAGAAATGGGGCGTGATTTAAAAAGGGGTGGAGGGTGTATTATAACATTTTTATAATTCCATTCTTGTCCCTCATCTTGGCTTTTTCCATTTGTGCTCATTTCAATTCCTTTCTTTTGAGACCGTTTTTTCCATCATAAAATTTAGGTCCTCTAATTCATAAAATGTCTTTAGTTTCACCAAAATTAGATTTAAAATCTTACCAAACTGTTCGGTCAAAATTTTGGTAAACTGATACCCAAAAATATACACCGTAGGGGTTTTAACCATTATAGGGGTTTCTATAGTTTTTAAGGCCTTTGAGAACCTTGAGAAACTCAATTTTCCCATTTAAAGCTCCATCCTTTGAGTTTTCTAAAAGTTTTCCAAATTTATGATTTTGCCACTACATTTTTTTTAAATTTGTTCAACTGTTTTGACTTTAATTCTGGGTTATCTTTAGGCTCTAAACCACATTTTCAAGTGTTCTAATTCTCCTCCTAATCTTATTTGATCTCAATTTACTCTACTTTAGGGTGTTCCAATATCAATTTATAGGGTTCAGTTCAATTTTGAATTACTAGTTATTACATAAACTCATTTCTTCTCAAGCTATGACATCAAAACAAACTAGCTAGGCTCAATCAAACTCAACCCGAAGCCAAAGAAAAGTTACTATGCTCAATTCCATATCGTAGAGAGTTAAGAGCTCAAACATAACTATTTTGTAATGTTCAATTTTTGTTAAACGACGGAAACATACACGTTTTCAAAGCAAGTCCCCTAAGATAAGTGATTCAAGGCCAAATAAAATTTGGATAAAATTTTAAATAATAAAAAATGAGGATTTGAGCCTTGAGTTGTCCAGAAATTGGGGTTGGGGTGATTTGAAAATTTTGCCAAAAGGCCAATGACATTTTTGTAAATAAGTGAACTTTTTGAAAAACATACAGAAGGGCTTTTTAAATGAAAGTTTTGAGTTCTCCGGGGTTCTTAGAGACTCTAAAAACCATGGGAAGCCTTGAGACAAGTAAAGACCCTCCAGTGTAATTTTTCTAACGCCAGTTGACCTAAACTTTGACTAATTCATTCGAAAAGGTTTTAGCTTCGACTTGGGTGATTCCAAAGGTATTTTTCTTAATTGGGAACCTAAATTTTATAATGGAAGAAATAGTTCTCAGAAAGAAGCTAAAACGAAGGAGAAACGAAAATGCAAAGTATGAAAGGTAAAATTAGAATTTTTGAAAAAAGTCACTTTTCCTTACCTATATATAGGTGGTGCCTCACACTTGCCCTCATTTCTCTTCAGATTTTCCAGCCCCAAATCAGAAGAAAAACCTAAAGGGAGAGGAGTCCAAGAGAGGAAGAAGAAGGAGGAAGAAAACCAAGCTTAAAGTATGTTTTCATGGTGATTTTCCTTGCTTTTCTTTATCCACACCTTCTTTCCTCCCTTCTCCTTTGTTTTCTTAGATTAAAATGAGGTTTATAAATCTGATTCAAGGGAGATATTCAACGAAAAGTTTGGATTTGAGAAGAGGAGCTTGGAGAAATCAAGATTCAAGCCAAACTAAGCAAGAAAATAAGGTAAAAATGCATCCAATGGTTCATATCTTCCATGGCTCTTCTCCATTTCGACCTAGCCTAAGAACCATAGAAAGATCTAATTTTCAAGCCCAACCAAGCATGAATCTTAGATATTTGATGGAAAGGAATAAGAATATGCAAAGGAAACCATGAAATAGGCATTAGGATTCAAGATGTAAAACCTAGGGTTTCTAGTGCACCTTTCAAATTTTGAATTTATGTGATGCTTCCTAGGTCTAAGTTAGAGTATAAATGAGTTCTTGAGACACCAAAGATGCTCTCCACAAGCTTCTCCCTTTAAGAAAACGACGAAAACTTTATGAAGCCCAAAACCTAGGCATGTCTTTGCCAAGAAGAGTTCTAGGTGTGGGGGAGAGTTTTAAATTTTTCTAAGGCCATTCTTGAGTCATATTTGATGAACGAAAATGAGGGGAGGCCTTGGAAAAAATTTAGAATTCATGGAAAGTGATTTGGTGTTTTAGGTTCCATAATATGACCTAAAGAAGCAACATGGTACTAAGCCTTTTGTTTTAATGATGTGATGACTCTAAGAGGATTAAAAGGAGTCAAGAATCATATTTAAAAGGAAAGAATGAGGTCTAGAAGTTATTTGAGGGGTGTTGCTTCATTAGGTGCCTTTATAGAGCATAATGGGGGCTATAGAGCAATCTAGTATTTTACCAAGTGCTGTGGTCTTAGAGATTGTTTCATGAACCTAATTGGTTCCCATAAATTGTATCTAGGCCAAGAGAAACCATCTCTACCAAATTATAGGTGTGTGGCCAAAAGAAGAGGCTTGAAAGTTAAGGAAAAAGTGTGTGCTTGTATACAAGGTAGCTCTCTCCACCTTCTCTCATGCATTGGATATGTGTTTAGCTTGTTTTTATAATGTGTGTATGTGTATTTTCAAGTTATAAAAAGTATGCTCGCATGCCTTTATATGCTATAACCCTTGATGTCATGTTATATTTTCAAATGATTCCATGATGTTTGTATGAGTTTGTTTGAGTGTGAAGAGGCCAAGAACTCTTCTCTTTGGTAAGGATGATCCAGGAACCCTTGAGCTTAGTTGAGACAAAGTAAAAAATTTTCCAAAAGCAAAGTGGGCTCCCAAGAGTATGGTTGAGTCCAAAGCTCTTAAAGAATATGTGAGGTAAGTCTAAAATCTATGAGGAAAAGTGTGAGGCCAATCTAATCACTTGGTGAGCTCTTGGTTTTTTGTATGATTGATTCACATGCCAAGATTGTTTTTAAAATATGCATGTCTTACATTTTCACCATGCATGCATTTGAAAAGCTTACTTTGCACATATTATGTATGATTGAATGGGAGATGAGCTATTGGAATTCTTTAAATCTCATCCCCTCCTCTCCAATGATCTAACATGTTAGGTGAACCAAGTGGATATGCTAATGGGAGCCAACAACACTAAAGGAAGGATATTGACAAACTTATGCCTTGGTTTTAGCCATTTTGGAACCATACTTATGTATCTTAATGTCTATGATATTGTAAATATATTATGGACCTTGAAACATGTATAAATATACAATTATATAATATTTATCACTATGAATATGATGTATGAGCTTTAGAATACAATTTGAGTATGAAATGCCAAAGTGTGCAATGTGAAAATTTGATAGAAATATGCATAAGTGTGGGTTGAATGGCCAAAATGAAATGCATGAGATTTAGGACCATTGGGGGAGCTCACACAAGTCTCAAATAGGTGTTTAAACTTACTCAAAAGGTGCCAAGACTAAGAAAAATCTATTTGGCAATTTTGGTACCCAATATGGAGTCAAAATTGACTATAATGGAACCCTATATCACTTTTTGGCAAAATGAATTAGTCTTGCTCTAAAATTTGGCATGTAATTAGTTCTCATTGAGAGCTTTTTGGAAAGTTAAAGAATATAATTTTTAGAGGTCTAGAGAATATTTGATGAATTTTCAAATTTGGGATTTTTTTATGGATTCTGGTATGTGCACTGTTCATACTGGTAGTTTTGTGTTTTGTGTCATTTGATAGCCAAATGGTGTCCAATGCTTGTGAAATTTTATATAAATAAACTAGAGGTCATAATCTTTTTATGGCCACTAATATCACCTTATTTGGAGGTCTAAGCAGAGAGTTATGGATTTTTGAAGTTGGTTATCAGTAGCAGTAGCACTCTAGGAGTTCAGTTACTGTTCCATATGATTCCAATGGTTAAATGTATCTATTTCATTCTAGAATTATTTTTAGCATCACATTAACATTTGTAGATTTCTAGAATGACTGAATTTTTATAATTTCAATTTTTATAAAATTAGTTATGAATTTTAGAAATTTGTATCAGTAATCTAAACAGCAACCCAGACAGCTAGCAATCTCAGTAGCTTTTCGAATGTCAAACGTCCCCCATGATAAATGTTGTGGTTTGGGCATATTTTTAGTGTGAAGTAGACATCCTAAGTTTTCTAGAATAATCAAGAACACATGTTTTCAACTTTTTTAGATTTATTTATGATTTTTCGAAATTTGCCCAGGAAAGAGGCCAATTTTGGCTAAAAATAAACTCCTATTTTCCATGCCTCATTTCGGTTTTCATGGGTTGTAGGCATGTTTTTGGGATGTAAATAAGTTGTAATGATGTAATTAAATATGAGGATACATAGTATGACCTCACACAGTCTACGTGACACCAATTGTAAATTTTTAAGTATAGCACAACGCAAATAAACTCATTATATTCATTCCCCTCTTTATATGCTCTTATGGAAATCATGAGGTAAAGGTTATGAATGTTGTGAAATGAGTTAGAATTTATGATGTTACACATTTCATATGCATAAAACTCATAATAAAAAGTATATTAAGGCATAGCTCATGAATACATCAAGCAACAATATATACAAGTATATAAACTCATCTAAACATTTAAATGTATACAAGATAGGGAGATAATGTTACCTTATGAATTTAAGGACTTGAAACTACCACTAAATTTTTTGGCCCTTATTCTTTTCTTGTCTTTCCTTAACTTAACACCCACACTTTGGTGAGTTTAAGGTAACTTAACTTACATGTAGCAATTCACAAGGCAAATTAACTCATGAGGATCCATTTTATGTCTCATTAACTTCATTTAATCCTATTAGAGCTTAATGTGGAAAGTAAAACTAGTTTAGGTCCTTTAAGAGGCAACTCTTGGTTTTCTTCTTCTAGGCTTTAAACTTTCATTAACTATGAGCCATATAATCTTAATGGAACACAATTGGACCATCATAAGCTTGATTACATAAGCCCAAGGCCAACTTCTTTTTTAGGCCAATTTGAATCCTAAAATTTCAAATTTCAATTTAAGGCTCTTAAATTCTATCCAATAGTTTTATTAGTGTTTATTTCTCTCATCTAAGCCTCTTAAATCATTAGAACCCATCAAAACACTCCCTTGGTACCATAAACCTCTCTTGTCTAAGACTATGCATTCAATGGAAGCCAAGGGATTTTTGTGCACTTCTTTTGGGATTTTGGCACATATGGAAGATCGTTAGCCTCTTTCTAATTTAATTATAATTTCCTATAGCTTAAAATGTCCTCTTAAAATTCCAAAGCTCTCAAGGTGCAATGGAAACCCTAAATTTCTTAAATTGGATTCTATTGCCTTTTAATAAGTTCTCTTTGTTCCCTCATATTCTCCACACTCCTAAACTTTTAATTCTGCCATGTTCTAGCCTAAATCGTATCCCCATAATGGTGTCTTAGGTCTGGTCTAATCATAAGGAGAATGGAAGAGCGAAGAAAAGTATGGTTTCTACTTGGTATCATACCTTGTTTAAAAGCCCATAAGATAAAGAATTTAATGCTACAATTGTTTTATTAATTTCCTTCTTTTCCCAAGTGATTAGCCACTAAAGTGCTCCTTTTATGAAGTTAAAACCATCAATGGAGAGAGTTTAGAGAGGAGAAGAAGTTTCCTAACTAGCATGGGGTGAAAAAATGGATGAATTCTTACCTTTCTTAGTTTTTCTTTATCTTCTTCCTCTTTCTTTGTAAATGTTCTTCTCTTGCTCTATTTCTGGTGCATTCTTAGCTTGGCTATGGGGCTAGTGAGGTGTAATAATTGATTTTCTAAAAACTCTATTAAAATTGATAAATTGATATGGGGTTACCCTAAAGCAAAGTAAATTGAGACTAATCGAGAATAAGATGTTAATTAAAACATCTAAAATTATGGTTGAGAGCCTAAGGATAACTTAAAAATGGAGCTAAGACGACTGAATGAATTAAGGGACAAACGTAATTGCAAAATTGTAATTTTAGGTAGCTTTTTGAAAACTTAAAGGAAAGAGCTTTAAATGATAAAATTGAGTTCACTAAGGTTTTCAAAACATAGAAAATGATAGGAACAATTGGAAGGGTTAAAACACATCTAGAATATGATTTAGGTCGTCGATGGACTGAAATTTTGACCGGACGATTCGATAAGGTTTTAAATCCAATTAATATAAAACTAAAGGATTTTAATGGATTAGAGGACCCAAATTTTATGATGAAAAAAATAATTCTAAAAAAAGAGTTGAAATAAGTTTAATTGAAAAGGTCAAAGTGCAAGAGACATTGTTGGAATTTTTAAAATGTTGTAAATATCTTATGTTCTTTCCTTATAACATGCCCCCTTCCTCTTCTCATCTAAATTGACTTATATTTGCTTCAAAATATAATCAAACTCAACTTTAAGTGGCATACTAAAGATGGAGAAAGGAAGGAGAAACAAAGCCTAAAATGGTAAGAATTCATGCTCTTTGTCACACCATACTTTATTAGACTCTATATTCCCATATTCAAGGTGACTTTCATGTGCAACCAAAGAAAACCAAGAAAAGGGAATAAAATATGACCATTTCCTTATGTTATGTCAGGGTTAAAAATTTAAATTTTGATCTGTGTACTTTGGGAACTCCTTAATAACATTCTCTATTTATTTTCCATCTAAACAAGTCACAAACATTCCAAAAAATTCTATAAACCATAGATTAGAAGCCAAAAACCAAGAATTTCACATTTTAGTTTCAGGTCAAAATTTCAATTTTCTACTAGTAAAGTTGGAAAATTATTATTAAATCTAGAAAAATTGAAATCAAGCAAACCATAACTTTTTGGAAATTTTTAGATGTTGAATTTATACTAAAAATAATTCCAAGCCACGAAAACCTCATATGGACCATGTTTGACAACATAAAAGGTCAGAATGTCTAGCGTTTCTGATACAAGTTACGGATATAAAGTTCAAAAATTCATAACTAATTTCAAAAAGATCCAATCTAGGAAAACTATACCAATTTGAAAAGATAAAGATGTTAACTAGAGGAAAAAAATAAGTTTAGACCAGTTCAAATGCATTTAGATATTGAAAATCAATATAACAGTAACCAAGGTCATTCTGTGCTATTGTCATTGATATGAAACTTCAAAAATTCATATCTCCCTCTATGGACATCCAATTGAGGTGCTTCTAGTTGGTATAGGTCATTGTGAATGTCTAGTTTATTTATGTAAAATTTCATAGCAATTGGATATCATTTAGCCCATGAATGATGGAGGCAAAATTTTGGACCAAATGTACAATAACAATACTAGAACTATGAAAATTTGCCAACTTTGGAAATTCACTAAATATCCTCTAGTACTCCAAATAATATGCATTTTAGCTTTTCAGAAAACTTTGGACAAGCCCTATATGCATGCCAAATTTCATACTAAGAGGAGTTCATTTGGATAGATTTAACCTTAGCTCACCATTATGATCATTTTAAGACTACAAATGGGTCAAAATTAGTCCAATTGGCTTCCTACATGTTCTAGCACTTCTTGAACAAGTTTGAAAGTACAAATATACCATATATTAACTGACCAAGTGGCCCAAATCATTATATATCTCAATTTGGCTATTTAACATCTGAGAATCTATAAGCATTTACAAACCATCACATAGCCAAATCTCACATTTACATTGTTTTGACACCAAATATGGTTTATACATCACATACATGTACTTTTACATTTGCCCAAATATTTACATCTTAAAAATAGCATATACATGTCCTTTTTGACATCTAATTGCAAGAAAACTATATATTTGCCAAAGTAAGGTCTCTCAAGCTCCTTGACTTGCATTTTTACCTTTTTGGGCACCACCTAGACATATTAAGATAAAAGAGGGGAGGGGTGAGATTCATGGAATCTCAATAGTTGATACACCTATTCCAATACAGATTCAAGGCATGTTATATGTCAAATGTACAAGTATGGAAGCTAACATAACCATAAAGTATGCAAAGTGTCACACCCGAAAATGCGACTGCGTGGCGCTTTTTTAAAGAAATTTTTAAAAAGAAGAAATTTCGATTCAATTTCCAGAGAAAACGAAAACTGAAATCGAAATTAAGATAAGTAGTAGAGTCGCCACCAAAATTTTAGTTTTTGAAAAGGTAAAACTTTGGAAAAACCTTTTATTTGAAAAATAAGAAAAATGGTCTACGAATCAGAAAATAGGTTCGGGAGTCGATTGTGAATGGGGAAGGTGTTAGGCACCCCACTACACCCGTTGCTAAGAACGGTTACCCTAAATCAGTTGTACAAAATCAATATGGCCTTTAGTCTATTTTAATTCTCCTAATAACTCACATGCAAAATAAGAAACAGAAATAAAAGAGATGAAATCAAAAAATAAATAAAAAGGAAGAAAGAAATTAAAGAAACCAAACGGGAAGAACAACCTAAAAGAAAAGAATTTTAAAAAAATAAAAATTAAAAAAGAAAATTTTATTTACAAGGGCGGACTTGACCTAGGATAAGAGCCTAGGGCCTACGTACCCTCCAATAGGGATCAAAGTCCACGTAGTTCGACTAGAAATGCATGTCACTTGGTTGGTATTTTTTATTATTTTTTATTTTTTGAAAAGATAAAAATAATAAAAATAATTTGTCATTTTACAGACCAAAACTGTTTTTCTGGAATTCGTTGGTTTGTTTTAATTTGCAAAACGTCAATTTTATTTTATTTACCTTTATCATTGTTATTAAAAAAATTTTAAAATAATTATAGTTTTTTATTATTAAAAGAAAAAATGCTTTGAGAAATTATTTTTATTTACATTTATAAATTTTATAAATGAATCTCAATTTATCCATGCATGACTCAATTAGTATGCCCGTGGAGCCTTATTGTCTCACACGGCAGCGTGATTATCCTAAATGCCTACGGAGATTCACAAATCACACACGGCATAATTATCTATGACCACATTTAATTACAAAAATAACTTTCATTCATTTCATTTTTTTTAGAAAAAAATTAAAATAATAAAATGAGAGTGGGCCATTGGAACCAAAATTAAAATATGTGCGAACTAATCAGCACACCTGTGGAGTCTTATTGCCTCACACGGTATGTGATTTCCTAGATACCTGAGGAGGTTCAAAAACCTCACACGGTATGACTATTTATGCATGTATCAAAATTTATTTCATTTATAGTTACTTAAAGGTGTAAATAAAATGTAAATAAGGTGGGGCATATGAATTTATAAAGCGCGAAATAATCATCACACCTACGGCAACTTATTGTTACACATGATATGTGATCATCCTGAATACCTGAAGAGATTCCTCATCTCACACGGTAAAATCTATTGTGTTTAGATTTAATATAAAATCCCTACCATAATTTATACGCATTTTCTCAACATATTCCCATTCTTGATGCATTTTGATCTTATTAATACAAGACAATCCATATTAAGATACCACATCTTGATAGAATAAGAATGACATGTGGTATAATGTATCCCTAGAATTAGCCAATCAGGGGAAACAAGTAAGTAGCCTACTTCATGATAAATTATTAACCTAGATTCTAATTTGTGCCATGCGACGGGGGAAAAGATGATTATCCAAAAATATATATTACCATTTCATAACATGAGAGATATTGATCTCTCAAACGATCCAAGCATGATGATGATCTTTCAAATGACACGAGTTTGATTCGAAATCCAAATCTGTACTTTGCTATATCAATTTGGGAAAATAATCTTGATTGGATACTCTCAAGCCATGATAATTTACCAAATTTCACTATTAAATTTCTTCGTTTATTTTCCCAAAAATTACTCTTCATACACATTATCATTTTGAGACCCTAATGGTATTTTGCTAAAAACCCTCTCTTTTTTTTTTGGTTAGTCCACTTACGTTTAGCTATTAAATTATTGTCTTTTCATGATAGAGCATCGTCGAGAAATCATATTGAGAAACTTGTGCTCTCAAGGCTCTTGATATGATAATAAAACTCGGTCTCCATTCAACAAAATAAGATAACAGTCAACCCATAGAAAAACACAACTCCGTAAAAAAAACACATATCAAGATCAGTTATTCTGCATCTTCCATAAAGATCAGATGAATTTTGGCCATAACTTAGAGTCTAATAAATAGCAATCTAAATTCTAAATTTTGAAAATCACAGATTATGAACGCACTGGGATGAAATGAGCTCATGATATCTAAACCTTAATTCCTACCCAAGAAGATTCAGGTCACAATCACAGATATTTAAACAGGACAGCACTTCAGCACAACACCAAGAAATATAGAGATTTCTGCTAACTTCCAATACGAACCGAAATCAGAGAAATAGATCTATATATGTGTGTGTACATGTGAACCGTGCCAACACTGAACAAAAATTTTCAGTATGAAATTCAAAACTGAGAATGAAGCAACAAAAATCTGATTCAAACCTATGTTGTGATGGCTTTCAACAGACTGAGAGATCAGGATGATGATTTTCTTCAGTTTAAATCTGCAATTTTTGTCCTGTGCTTCCCCCTCTCTAGATCAGCATCCATTCTCTCGGCTCTCCTCCTCTGCAACTCTTCTTTTATTTTTTTCCAGATCTTCCCTCTGATTCTTCCTTCTCCCTTTCGGTGTCCTCTGGTCCAGCTGTGCCCATCGTCCCTCCATTCTTTTTCTGTCACTGAACCTCCTCCAGCGTTCTCTCCTCCGGTTTCAGGTGTTTCCCCCTCTCTCTCGGCTTTCCTCCCCTGTTTCTAATTCAATCCCGGCTCCCTTTGATTATTTTTTTTTTCGACACCCTCAATCTCGGCATGCTCTCCTCCCCTCTGATCCAGCCTCTCTTCATTCTGTTTTGCTGCTCTCAATCAATCTCTCTCTTTTACAGATCCACCTCATTCTCTTCGGTCGACGCTGCCTTCTCTGCTTTTTTTTTTCAGTCGGTCTCTCCCTCCGTTTCAATCTCCATCTTTCCCTCTCATTTTCAGATTAGCCTTCACATTTCCGGTTTCCTCCTCCTTTCTGTCTTCGATTCCTTCTTTTTCTCTCCTCTCTCCCTTCTGCCCCCCTTTTTGAATCCCTCACTCTGCCTTCTTATCTCGAAATCAGCCCTCTCTTCCCTGATGCATCGCTTTCTCCCCTTTTTCCTCTACTGTCATGCTGTGTTTTCTTTTCTGCCTTTTAGTTCTGTCTAGTCTCCATCGTCCTCTCTCTCTTCTGCTGGCTTCTCTGAAAAGTTGGACGCTGCCTTCTGTTTTTTTTTTGTGCTTCAGAACTCTGCCCTTCTGTGTGTGTCGTCTTGTCTGTCGTTTGGGAGAGTCCGAAAAGGGAAATTGAGTGGGGGATGTGGATTCGGCCCGATGGCCCAATCCGAAAAAATTTTGGGCTTCAGCAGGATTGGACAGGGTTTAACAAGGTGGGCCTGGGAGTTTTGGGCTTCAAATTGGCCTTCTTTTTTTTTTAATTAATTTTTTTTATATTATTTTCTTAAGCTTCTTTTTTTTAATTTAATTAATTTTTTCATTTTTTTTGCTCTTAATTTTATATTTTCTTTTTTTTTTAATTTTATTATTTTTGTAATTAGTTCGGACAAAATACGGTGTTCACAGTTGTCCCTCTTTACTTGTTTCTTAGGCAAGGAAATTAAAAATATAATTTTTGATACTTTTGCATAAGAAGCAAGTAAAGACAAGAACACATATTTTGTCTGGGATGATTTAATTGCCTTTTGACAATAAACAAAAATGAAAAAGCGACCCAAACAAAATATAGTGTTTACAGGTTGCCCCTCTTTACTTATTCTTTAAGCAAGGAGAGCGAAAATGTACTTTTGATACCCTTAGCTTAAGAATAAGTAAAGATGGAAACATGTATTTTGTTTGGGGAGCTAACCTACCTGAAAATATCACGACCTGATCAAGGAGAAAGGAAGTAATGTAATTCTGAAGAGGATGCCTGTTCTGAGCAAAACTTTTATTGGTGCTTATTTTGGTGCAGGACTTTGAAACGTGTGCCTGTTCTGGAATAGGGCTTTGAAAATGTGCCTATTATGGAGTAGGACTTCGAAAGGTGTGCCTGGCTATGCAGGGCTTTGAAAATGTGCCTATTATGGAGTAAGACTTCGAAAGGTGTGCCTGGCTATGCAGGGCTTTGACCTGGGTGCCTGACCAGTGCAGGGCTTGAAAAGTGCCTAGCTAGTGTAGGGCTTGACCAATGTAGGACTTGAAGGGTGTCTAGCCAATGTAGAACTTGAAGGGTGTCTAGCCAATGTAGGACTTGAAGGGTGTCTAGCTAATGTAGAGCTTGAAAAGTGCCTAACTAATGTAGGACTTGAAGGGTGTCTAGCCCATGTAGAGCTTGAAGTGGGTGCCTAGCCAATGTAGGACTTGAAAGGTGCCTAGCCAATGTAGGGCTTGAAGAATGCCTAGCCAATGTAGGACTTGAAAGGTGTCTAGCCAATGTAGAGCTTTAAAGGGTGTCTAGCCAATGTAGAGCTTAAAAGGGTGCCTAGCCAATGTAGGACTTGAAGGGTGCCTAGCCAATGTAGGACTTGAAAGGTGCCTAGCCAATGTAGGACTTGAAAAAATGTCTAGCCAATGTAGAGCTTTAAGGTGCCTAGCCAATGTAGGACTTGAAAAAGTGTCTAGCCAATGTAGAGCTTTAAGGTGCCTAGCCAATGTAGGACTTGAAAGGTGTCTAGCCAATGTAGAGCTTGAAAGGGTGCCTAGCCAATGTAGGACTTGAAATGTGCCTAGCCAATGTAGGACTTGAAAGGTGCCTAGCCAATGTAGGGCTTGAAAAAAAAAATGTCTAGCCAATGTAGAGCTTTAAAAAGTGTCTAGCCAATGTAGAGCTTGAAAAAGTGCCTAGCCAATGTAGGACTTGAAGGGTGTCTAGCCAATGTAGAGCTTGAAATGGTGCCTAGCCAATGTAGGACTTGAAAGGTGCCTAGCCAATGTAGGGCTTGAAAAAAAATATCTAGCCAATGTAGAGCTTTAAAAAGTGTCTAGCCAATGTAGAGCTTGAAAAAGTGCCTAGCCAATGTAGGACTTGAAGGGTGTCTAGCCAATGTAGAGCTTGAAATGGTGCCTAGCCAATGTAGGACTTGAAAAGTGCCTAGCCAATGTAGGATTTAAAGGGTGTCTAGCCAATGTAGAGCTTAAAAGGGTGCCTAGCTAATGTAGGACTTGAAGGGTGCCTAGCCAATGTAGGACTTGAAAGGTGCCTAGCCAATGTAGGACTTGAAAGGTGCCTAGCCAATGTAGGACTTGAAGTTTCCTTTTTGTATAGATCTTTCGGAGTTAATCTTTGTTTTTTTTTTTATTTACCTAGGTCTTATGCAAGGTAATGTACCTCTATGAAAATGTGCAATGCATACAATATGCTTGATTTTTTTTTTAGCTTAACAACTCAATTTTGCCCCAATATAAATCGAGGTCATTGCAGGTGTTAGAAGTATGAAGTATGTGGGATGCTACAATTTATGAAATGCAGATTTTTTTATTTTTTGTTTTTCTTTGCCTTAATATGAATTTGAGGTACCCATAATGAAAGCCTATGTCGGATGTATGAAGCATATAAGATGCTTTATAACATGCAAAATTCTTGTTTTGCTTGCCCCAATATGAGTTCAGGGTTCACATAGTGTATGCATGTATGAGGTGCAAAAAGCATATGTGATATTTTGTTTCATGAGATGCAAATGTTTATTTTTGCCTTGCCCCAGTGTGAACTAGAGGCCATGTGATGTATGCAAATATGGGATGCAGGATGCATATGAGATGCAAGTTGTTCCACTTCTCTCAAATGTATGTTTTTCTTTATCTCTGTATGGATCTGGTAATATGTAATGCATATGAGATGCAAGTTGTTTTTTTTTTTTTGTAGAATATGCACAATTTATGCAAGTGTACTTAACTCCAAATAGAGAAAAAGATGAGGACATCATCTTTAACATCCATAAATTGATTTGGAGTTTTGACCCCCTTTCCTTTTTTCTTTTTTTTTTTTTTACAAGATCACCTCAAAAGAAAGAGGAATAGAAAAAGTATTTATTTATTTTTTATGTTTTTAGATTGATTTTGAATTTTGAACCTCTTTTTTTTCTTTTCTTTTCTTTTTTTTTGTAAGTTGAATCATCTCAAAGGAAAAGGGGAAGAGAAGGAGCATTATTTCTTGATGTCCTTAACCTGATTTGAAATTTTGGACTTTTTATTTTGTGAGGAAATAAATTGATAAGAAATAATGTGATCTTTTTTAGTTTTTTTTTTTTTTATGAATTGTTGAGGCTAGATGTAATCCCCCTTTTTTTAGTTAGTTTTTTTTTTAAATCAATTTGACTTGGAAGCAAAATACTTCATCTATGTATAAATTTAATACAAGCATGTAATGCATGAGAGAAAAAAAATCTCAAAGTTTGTCAAAATATAGGATTTTTGGCCATTTATATTTGCAAAGATTTCTCATACTGCCCTGGTGAGAAAAAAAAATTAGGCTTTTGATTATCCTACCAAATTTGCCTTTTGTTGCTTGGATGAAGGAATTTATTAATGACTTTTGGTTAGTAAAAAAAAACGCCCCTAAGGGAGTATCCTAAGTCAAGAAGACCCCAGACTCTTGCTTTGACTCATTTTTAAAATAAATGTTTTTCAAGTGGTTTGTTTGCCATCAACCTTGGGCGATTAACTTGACAAGGCAATCTCCCCTCGTCAGTCTTCATCGTTAACGCTTGAAAGGTCAATAAGTTAAATTCACACTTACTTTATTTAACAATGTCAATGCAGTCATGCACTAAGGGATGCAAATACCTGAGTTTAAGACAGAAAATAGCCCTCAACATTAGAGGGATGCAAGGGCTAGCGAAGAATGGGGTCATGTAAAATCTTTTGGGAGCAGAGAAATAGAATAAACAATGGCTTGGCATAATGTACCAGATTAGGAAGATGCCCCAGTTCTACACTTGAAGTATTCTCCTTTGAACAATAAAGAAGAGAAACGCTGAGGATATGGATATGATAGGATAGAAAGAAGCTTTACTTTTGGATTTAAACTCCTTTTGAAAGAGATAATGGATGTGGTTAAAAGAATTTGCTTTGAATCAAACTTTTTGCCCCAGTTTCAATTATTCTGGTTTTTCTTTTAATCATTCTTTTTGAGAAAACCTGCCCCATTATTTTTCAAACAAGCTAAATCTCAACAAGGACTTTTAATGCTTGTAGTATGGCCTTGGTAAGTAGGTTTATGAAATAAAGGATATCAGGCTCAAGAATTAACATGTGCCCATCAAGTCTCCTACTCGTCTCCTTCTCCTATTACTTTAACAAAATTCTATACTCAAAATTCGCTTAACAAGAGAGGAAGTCTTAAGGTTGCAATGAGGTTTAATGGGTAAAATGTAGCTTAAGAAAGAAAGGTGATAAGGCTCAAACATTCATGTAAGTTCACAATGAGAATTTTACTCTAGTCATTGTACCATCTTGGCAGGACCAATTGGCTTATAACAGTTGACTCAACCTTTTCTTCCAAGAGGTACTTTTTGTTCAGCTCAACTCTCCTTTGAAGACTTTTTCCTCTTTTTTTTTTTGACCTCTCATGCCACATAAGACTCTTCTTTGAGAATTTTGCCCCTGAATTGCATGCTAAGGCGAAGCTCACTCCTAAAAGCTTTTGCTTTTTCAAAATTTAATCTGTGGGAGCTTTCTTTTGAGAATTTCCTTCCTCCTGTGGTTTTTTTTCCTCCAATTTGTTTCCTTTTTTCATCTAATCTTTTTTTTCTAGAAGGAATCCACTATGGTGCCAAAATTGCTTTTCTTTGTAGAACTCTCATTGCTTCTTGGGTTCAACTCACGTTTGGTATTTGAAGAATTTTTTTTTTAAAAGGCCCAAAGTGGTTAGCAATGGTTAAGCAGTGTTTGGATAATTGCAAGAACTTGACCCTCTCTTAACATTTGAATTATCAGCATAAAGATCTGTTAAAGACTCCCCATCCCAAATGTTTTATAATGAGTGTAAAGGAAATGAACATCACTCCTGGCTCAATTAAGGTGACTAGAGATTACTCTTTTGTGTTTGGGAAGACAAAGAATGCCTTGTATCCTAGACATAGTTTGCTTGTGGGACATGCATTGGTATCTTTGATTTGGTTTTTTTTTGTGATTGAATTTGGGGCATATAATTGGTCTTTAGATTTAACCCTTCTCCACATCGATTAAATCTTTTCATATGGAGTTCTGGACATTATTATTTATTGGTTTTTTTTTTTCATTTAAGAAAGACATGCAAAGAAAGAGGTTATGTCAACATGACTAATGAAATGGAAGGATGCACAGAGGGAGAAAATAGGAACATATGATCATGGTATTGACAAAGTTAAATAAAATAAGGTCCAATGGAAATAATAAACTTCTATTAGCTTTGGATTTTAGCTATACAGAAGGATATTGACCTAACAAGTATTAACTGATCATTATATGACAAGCAATTTCTTTGGGAGTTCAATCACCAATAAATCCCCATGAAATCCTATTTTCCCAAGTCCTTCTAGACCTTGTTTATGAAAAGGTTGCAACTTTCCCCTTTTTCTTGGAGTGCCCCATTACTTTAGGATTAAGTTCACAACTCTTTGGGCAATGCCATTTTGGGTGTGAAAGTTAAAGGCGAGTAAGGGAAGTATCTTGTTTTTGTTGAAGCCGCTCATGTGAAATTTAGGCAAATAGCTAGTATCATAATTGAGGCAAAATGACAAGCATCTTGATTGAGATGGCTTGGGGCGTTTAACATGGTCAAGTTTGATAGAAGTTGGTGAGTTTTGAAATGGATGGCTCGAATTTCCTTGAAGTGGAGAAGAGGGAGATGGGCAATAGTCATAAATTGAAGGATATGGAGGTATGGAAAGTTAGGGAGTAATAAGTGACTCTATCAAGACTTTTAACAATTTCTTTTTGCCTAATCAATTAGCATCTCCTCAATGTTTGCCCCTGTGCCTCAATTTCACATTTTAGCTATTCATAAGTACATCTTTCTTTATTTCTTTTCCAGATTTTGTTTGAGTGGATCTTTTCATTGCAAAAGGCCAAAAATCTCATATTTCACAAATTTTGAGAATGCCTTATGACTATATATGAATGCAAGTTTATTATGTTGTCTGACCTATGAATTGATGGATGTATTTGGTATGAGGGTCCTTCAGAGTCAGGGATCTTTATTTTCTTTTTTAGGAATCTGTTACCTCTATGAGGTATATTGGAACTAAAAATTGACTCAAAAGGAAAACTAGGCCTTTCCCCTTTTCATTTATGGTGACCATTTCTATTATTGAACATTTATTCTCCTCAGGTGCTTATTGCACACAGGGATGAACAAAATTGGCAAATCATCCTAAGGGAATATGCTCAATTCCACATAGATGTTGTCTAAGGAAAAGTCTAGCCAATTTGGATTCCTTTTGACAACTTATGGGGTCATTTCAAATCCTCCAACTTGCTTTAGGATCTTATTGTTTTTCCATAAAGGATGAAGTTACTAGTATCATTCAGCATCAAATTGAACTTTTAGCCATCTCAACCCTTGTAATCGATTTGGCCGTTACTTATTTTGGAAGGGAGCACATGATATTATGTCAAAACTTGCTATCTTTGTATAGGTCACCTAAGATTAGCTTTTCTGATTAATCAGTGGAGTATTAATTGATATTCTCCCACTTTTCTCTTGGAGTTTATTGATCCATAAGAAGTTGTGGCTAATTGCTCCGCTTAAAAAGGGATGGTTCCTTCACAGTTGATGCTTAGACTCTAGCTTCGATAACATTTAGTACCGATAGGCCAATCTAATGATCTACTGATATTATGTACGTGCTAATACATCATTGAGAGCCATGTCCTAGTCTAAAAAGGAAGAAAACTTTGTTTTTTCTCGAGAAACTTATCGTTTCATTGGAGAAAAAGCAGTTGACAATCAAACCGAGAGAAATATGGCTTTTCCACACGATTGATGCCCGGAGAGAAAATGATCCCAATTTCTAACCAAGACATGATATTTGTTTATTGATGCGGTGAGACTTATGGGTATTATGATTTCTCAGAAATTTAAAAAAAACTTTTTTTTTTAACTGAAAAGTTTATCATTTTATAGAGATGGAAATTTTGAATTGAATTTTTTTTTAGAAATAAAATTGAATTATACATTATTATTATTCTATTTTATTTTCTTCCCTTTTTTAATTGTGTATGGAGAACATAAATGAGGGTAAATGTTTTCCTTTCAAGGGATTGTGATGAACGTGGTTATGGATTCTTTAGAGTTGGAAACCCCACTAGGCAAATGTTGGTTTAATTAGCTCTTACCTTCATCATAGCTAACATATGTCTAATTGTGTGATGAAATCTCGTTAGCTATTCTAGTAAACAATGACGGTGTGTCACCTTCTCTATAGGTTTCATCGGATGCATGGATGTGATTAACAAACAATTAAAAGTGCCCTCCTTTGTCCTAACATGGGTAGATCCTAGGTTGTGGTCATGGGAGCTTGACTCTAACTATTTGGTAAGCATCTATAGCTTGACTATTAGTGCAAATTTTTCAGGTAGATCTATGACTCCTAAACATTGGTCCCTAAATTGCCCCCACCATAAGGTGAAGATCTCACTATATAAATTTGACCTTGAGAGGAAAAAGATCCTACACATGTCAAACCTATATAATAAGGCACAATTTAGGTGAGGTCTCCATGATAACCTCAGGAAGCACAAGGCTTCACAGGGAAATCAATATAAACCTCCACTAACCTAGGGAATACTCAGACCCGGGTATAGGGCCCATAATGTGTGTGAGTTATTTGTGTTACAGTGAGGTGTGTGAGGAGAACATTTACCTCTTCACCCTATGAACTACCCAACCCTCATCTGCTAGGCAGATTGACAGAACAATTGGAAGAGCAAAACATATATACAGATAAAAGTAACAACAAATGAATAAATAAATAAATAAATAAGTAAGTAAATAAGTAAAATGTGCAGGTATGGTCGTCTACCCTAAGATTTTATTCCACATATTATCTATCCTAACACATGTTACATATACAAAAAAGAACATATAAAGCAAGTATGCGAAAGTCATGTTATCTACCCTAACCATGTCAGGTAAACAATGAACAAAAGGAGAATCAAAATAGAAAAAAGGCCATAATATCCGGTACAACTAACTTAACATTGGGCTTGACTCTCAAACTATCCCCAGTGGAGTCGCCATACTGTCACACCCGAAAATGCGACTGCGTGGCGCTTTTTTAAAGAAATTTTTTAAAAGAAGAAATTTCGATTCAATTTCCAGAGAAAACGAAAACTGAAATCGAAATTAAGATAAGTAGTAGAGTCGCCACCAAAATTTTAGTTTTTGAAAAGGTAAAACTTTGGAAAAACCTTTTATTTGAAAAATAAGAAAAATGGTCTACGAATCAGAAAATAGGTTCGGGAGTCGATTGTGAATGGGGAAGGTGTTAGGCACCCCACTACACCCGTTGCTAAGAACGGTTACCCTAAATCAGTTGTACAAAATCAATATGGCCTTTAGTCTATTTTAATTCTCCTAATAACTCACATGCAAAATAAGAAACAGAAATAAAAGAGATGAAATCAAAAAATAAATAAAAAGGAAGAAAGAAATTAAAGAAACCAAACGGGAAGAACAACCTAAAAGAAAAGAATTTTAAAAAAATAAAAATTAAAAAAGAAAATTTTATTTACAAGGGCGGACTTGACCTAGGATAAGAGCCTAGGGCCTACGTACCCTCCAATAGGGATCAAAGTCCACGTAGTTCGACTAGAAATGCATGTCACTTGGTTGGTATTTTTTATTATTTTTTATTTTTTGAAAAGATAAAAATAATAAAAATAATTTGTCATTTTACAGACCAAAACTGTTTTTCTGGAATTCGTTGGTTTGTTTTAATTTGCAAAACGTCAATTTTATTTTATTTACCTTTATCATTGTTATTAAAAAAATTTTAAAATAATTATAGTTTTTTATTATTAAAAGAAAAAATGCTTTGAGAAATTATTTTTATTTACATTTATAAATTTTATAAATGAATCTCAATTTATCCATGCATGACTCAATTAGTATGCCCGTGGAGCCTTATTGTCTCACACGGCAGCGTGATTATCCTAAATGCCTACGGAGATTCACAAATCACACACGGCATAATTATCTATGACCACATTTAATTACAAAAATAACTTTCATTCATTTCATTTTTTTTAGAAAAAAATTAAAATAATAAAATGAGAGTGGGCCATTGGAACCAAAATTAAAATATGTGCGAACTAATCAGCACACCTGT
This sequence comes from Erythrophleum fordii, assembly GCA_032878935.1. NCBI lineage: Eukaryota > Viridiplantae > Streptophyta > Magnoliopsida > Fabales > Fabaceae > Erythrophleum > Erythrophleum fordii. The sequence continues at coordinate 1,614,612 of JAVQMF010000021.1, forward strand.
GGAGTCTTATTGCCTCACACGGTATGTGATTTCCTAGATACCTGAGGAGGTTCAAAAACCTCACACGGTATGACTATTTATGCATGTATCAAAATTTATTTCATTTATAGTTACTTAAAGGTGTAAATAAAATGTAAATAAGGTGGGGCATATGAATTTATAAAGCGCGAAATAATCATCACACCTACGGCAACTTATTGTTACACATGATATGTGATCATCCTGAATACCTGAAGAGATTCCTCATCTCACACGGTAAAATCTATTGTGTTTAGATTTAATATAAAATCCCTACCATAATTTATACGCATTTTCTCAACATATTCCCATTCTTGATGCATTTTGATCTTATTAATACAAGACAATCCATATTAAGATACCACATCTTGATAGAATAAGAATGACATGTGGTATAATGTATCCCTAGAATTAGCCAATCAGGGGAAACAAGTAAGTAGCCTACTTCATGATAAATTATTAACCTAGATTCTAATTTGTGCCATGCGACGGGGGAAAAGATGATTATCCAAAAATATATATTACCATTTCATAACATGAGAGATATTGATCTCTCAAACGATCCAAGCATGATGATGATCTTTCAAATGACACGAGTTTGATTCGAAATCCAAATCTGTACTTTGCTATATCAATTTGGGAAAATAATCTTGATTGGATACTCTCAAGCCATGATAATTTACCAAATTTCACTATTAAATTTCTTCGTTTATTTTCCCAAAAATTACTCTTCATACACATTATCATTTTGAGACCCTAATGGTATTTTGCTAAAAACCCTCTCTTTTTTTTTTTGGTTAGTCCACTTACGTTTAGCTATTAAATTATTGTCTTTTCATGATAGAGCATCGTCGAGAAATCATATTGAGAAACTTGTGCTCTCAAGGCTCTTGATATGATAATAAAACTCGGTCTCCATTCAACAAAATAAGATAACAGTCAACCCATAGAAAAACACAACTCCGTAAAAAAAACACATATCAAGATCAGTTATTCTGAATCTTCCATAAAGATCAGATGAATTTTGGCCATAACTTAGAGTCTAATAAATAGCAATCTAAATTCTAAATTTTGAAAATCACAGATTATGAACGCACTGGGATGAAATGAGCTCATGATATCTAAACCTTAATTCCTACCCAAGAAGATTCAGGTCACAATCACAGATATTTAAACAGGACAGCACTTCAGCACAACACCAAGAAATATAGAGATTTCTGCTAACTTCCAATACGAACCGAAATCAGAGAAATAGATCTATATATGTGTGTGTACATGTGAACCGTGCCAACACTGAACAAAAATTTTCAGTATGAAATTCAAAACTGAGAATGAAGCAACAAAAATCTGATTCAAACCTATGTTGTGATGGCTTTCAACAGACTGAGAGATCAGGATGATGATTTTCTTCGGTTTAAATCTGCAATTTTTGTCCTGTGCTTCCCCCTCTCTAGATCAGCATCCATTCTCTCGGCTCTCCTCCTCTGCAACTCTTCTTTTATTTTTTTCCAGATCTTCCCTCTGATTCTTCCTTCTCCCTTTCGGTGTCCTCTGGTCCAGCTGTGCCCATCGTCCCTCCATTCTTTTTCTGTCACTGAACCTCCTCCAGCGTTCTCTCCTCCGGTTTCAGGTGTTTCCCCCTCTCTTTCGGCTTTCCTCCCCTGTTTCTAATTCAATCCCGGCTCCTTTTGATTATTTTTTTTTTCGGCACCCTCAATCTCGGCATGCTCTCCTCCCCTCTGATCCAGCCTCTCTTCATTCTGTTTTGCTCCTCTCAATCAATCTCTCTCTTTTACAGATCCACCTCATTCTCTTCGGTCGACGCTGCCTTCTCTGCTTTTTTTTCAGTCGGTCTCTCCCTCCGTTTCAATCTCCATCTTTCCCTCTCATTTTCAGATTAGCCTTCACATTTCCGGTTTCCTCCTCCTTTCTGTCTTCGATTCCTTCTTTTTCTCTCCTCTCTCCCTTCTGCCCCCCTTTTCGAATCCCTCACTCTGCCTTCTTATCTCGAAATCAGCCCTCTCTTCCCTGATGCATCGCTTTCTCCCCTTTTTCCTCTGCTGTCATGCTGTGTTTTCTTTTCTGCCTTTCAGTTCTGTCTAGTCTCCATCGTCCTCTCTCTCTTCTGCTGGCTTCTCTGAAAAGTTGGACGCTGCCTTCTGTTTTTTTTTGTGCTTCAGAACTCTGCCCTTCTGTGTGTGTCGTCTTGTCTGTCGTTTGGGAGAGTCTGAAAAGGGAAATTGAGTTGGGGATGTGGATTCGGCCCGATGGCCCAATCCGAAAAAATTTTGGGCTTCAGCAGGATTGGACAGGGTTTAACAAGGTGGGCCTGGGAGTTTTGGGCTTCAAATTGGCCTTCTTTTTTTTTTAATTAATTTTTTTTATATTATTTTCTTAAGCTTCTTTTTTTTAATTTAATTAATTTTTTCATTTTTTTTTTTGCTCTTAATTTTATATTTTCTTTTTTTTAATTTTATTATTTTTGTAATTAGTTCGGACAAAATACGGTGTTCACAGTTGCCCCTCTTTACTTGTTTCTTAGGCAAGGAAATTAAAAATATAATTTTTGATACTTTTGCATAAGAAGCAAGTAAAGACAAGAACACATATTTTGTCTGGGATGATTTAATTGCCTTTTGACAATAAACAAAAATGAAAAAGCGACCTAAACAAAATATAGTGTTTACACCATATTTTGTTTAGGTCATTTTTTTTCATTTTTATTTATTTTCAAAAGGCAATTAAATCATCCTAGACAAAATACGTGTTCTTATCTTTACTTATTCCTTATGCAAAATATTAAAAATTACATTTTCAATCTTTTTACCCAAGAAACAAGTAAAGAGGGGCAACTGTGAACACTGTATTTTGTCCGGGCAAACTTTAAAAATAATAAAATAATAATGATGAAATAATAGCAATTAAAGAAAAATCCAAGTCAAAAAAAAAAATAAAAATAAAATAAAGGAAAGAAGAGTACTTAAGAAAAAAATTCCTTTTTCCTTTAAATTTTGAAATGCATAATCTAAAAAAAAAAGAGAAAAGAAAAAGAAAAAGATCCCATAAAAAAAAAAAAAGAAAGAAGGGTACTTTTTTTCAAAAAAAAATCCCTTTCTCTTTTATATTGTGAAATGCATAATCTAAAAAAAAAAAAGACCCCATCCTTCTTTAAGAAATAGAACGGGCCAAGAAAAACTCAATGCATCTGAACTTCTGGGCCGCCCAATCCAGTTTGGATCCATACAGGTAAACCCTACCCGATTCATTAACCCACCGGTTCCCTTTGACCCACGCACTCACGCACGCCCGAGGAAGAGAGCAGGAAAAGGCAGGGAAAAGGCTGAGCACAGAAAAAGCAGAAGAGGAAGCAGAGAGATAGCCAGGGAGACGTCAGCGCCAGTGGGAAGCAGAGATGCAGGGAGACACAGAGAAAGACGAAGGCAGAGAGAGGGAAAAGAGGAGGAGGGAGCATCAGAATAAAAGGAGACAGCAGGAGATTAAAGAGGGGGGACCAAAAAATCGAATGAGGAAGCGAGAGACAGAGGCTGAAAAAAAGAGTGAGAGGCCGAAAAAAAATCGAGAGGGGGAGGATTTTTGGGGTCTGGAGAAGGGGTTTTTCGGAGATAGGAGGACGATAGAATCACAGAGATGGGGACTGGATTCGAGAGATCGAGCGAACAAAAAGGAAAAATCGAGGGAGGGGGAGAGCCTTCTGATTTGGGGGATTTCTGGTTAGGAGAAGAAAAAAAGAACAACGAAGGAAGGAGGGATCAGGCAGAAGAAAAAAAAAGGGCGAAGGGTGCGAAGAACAGGAGGAGGAGAAACCGGGAGAGCTTTCGAGATTGAGGAGGAGATCGAAAGAAAAGAGGAGGTGGAGACCGAAAATTTTTGGGTCTGGAAAGAAGGTTTTTTTCGAGAAGAGGATTCGGAGGCAACCAGGAGAAAGAGGAGAACATTCCTCTGCTGTGGCATCCGCAGGTAAGATTCGAACCTTGTTTCTCTTTTCTCTCGTTTGCCTGGGAATGAAATGCCCTGAATCTGCTGCTGATGAAATAGAAACGACGAAATGGGTGATATTTTTACATTGAATGGATCTAGATGATGATTGAACAGCCATGCCCTGTACCCTCCATTAGGTGTGCATAGCTAGTGTTCGACAGAATGCTGGAAAGAAACCTAGGCGAAAATTTAATATTCGATCATCATGTTGTTGTTGAGTCTGTTAAGCCATAGGATATTACTTAGGATTCCCCCCCGTTGCTATGATCATTTGGTTCTTTATTTAGGATGTTGGATAATAGAACAGTTTAATTAGTTCGTTTGCTTTAAGTTAATGTGGAATACTAGTGATTTCTACTGCTGCCACCCTTCCATTCTTGGCTTGAGTATTTGAAATACCTTTGGTAAGTTGGCAATGTTTCTGATGAGAGTTTCAGGCGTGTTTTGGCTTGGGATATGAGGTTCTGAACCTTGGCATGCTGTGAACTGAGTGTGAACCTTCCATGATATCCTTCCTCTGTAGATTTTGATGGATCATTGATTAATAAAATAGAAATTTTAAAATGGAAATTTGTATATCAGTTGTATGTGTATAACTGGGTTTATACTCGAATATGTTGCACATGGTTTTGACGGTACTTGAGTTTTTTATGCAAATGAATTTTGTTTATGGAAATGATGTGTGATCAGTTAAAATCTCACGTACAGCTAGCCTTGCTTCCAAAGGACAAGTGCTAATCTGTAAGATGGTCTCTAATGTTGAAATTCAAACAATTGTTGATAATTGTGTGGTGATCTGGAGATTAGGATTTGAATGCAGTGTGCTATAACCCAACTTTCAGTATAATAACAGGATGCTAAACTTTGGTCCCGTATCTTTAAGTTAGCCCTTGTTTTGTCGTATAAGTATTTGTCTAATGGTCTATTGAGTCCTGCCATGCTTTGAATCAGGACCATAGGTGAGTCAAGTGTCACTATTATGTAGGTTTTGAGTTTACTATGTTTGCTGTGAGCTAATGAATGTGATGAAGGAAGTTTCAATGATAGTTTGCTTTGTTCTGATGGAATTATTGTTATTTGGTCTAGCATTTGTGATGGGGCCTAGTAAGTAAACTAGTTGCATTTATTTTCTTTTGAAGTCCACTCCCTCCCTGACCTTTTTTATCTGTTTATTTAGTTTTCACATGGTGTTAAAGTTTCTTGAAATGGATAGATATTATGGATCCCACTTAGGCCTTGATTTTATGGATTTGGAGTAAATTAATTTTAAGGATAGATATTATGTTTATTTAAAAACCATAAGATTAATTTGCTTATTATTGTTTGATTGAGATCTAATGTATTTCTTTTTCTTGGCTTGCTGACATTATGGGGAGCACTCTGTGGTAGTACAAATCACCATGGGATGATTGGATAGGAGGACAAAACAGCATGGCGGTATATCCAGATAGGGGAAGCATGAAGAAGCTAAAGGAGGAAGGCACATCCAACAAAAATGAAAATGGTTTTGTGTTTTACTTTATGGATGTCTTATTTTTATTTTATTATTATTATTTTTTTTTAGCTACACAAAAGCGCACACAATCCCTTGCTAGTGCATGATTGTAAACTACCCTTCCCCTTTATTCATGTCATTTTATTTTGCTTCATTTCTTTAGAGTAGCCGTGTGGGACTTTGTGTCTCCTCAGGCACATAGGAGCGGATTTAAAGAACATGTGTAGCAATAAGCTTCCTTGGCATCCGTTGGGCATTAAGTTTCATTCTGATGCATTTTGGGTTTCAATGGCCTACCTCAAGTTATTTCTAAAAAAATTTTAATTAAAAGAAAAAAAAACTAAAAAAAAAAAACTAAAAAACTAACTAAAAAGAGAGACAAAGAAGATTAAGAAAAAGAAAAGAAAAGAAGGGAGGGTAAAGGAGCGTAATCAATTTTACAAATTAAACATGTTAAAATAATTTTAAACCCCCTTTTGTTAAAAAAAAAAGGGCCCAAATTAACTTCAATCACTCTCTTTTTATTCACCCAAAAAAAAAAAGGAATAAACAAAAGATCAGTAAACATAATGAGAACAAAGAAAAATAAAAGTTGAAAAAAAGAAAATAACCAAAACAAGGAAAATTTAAAATCAACCATCCAAAAAAAGGAAGGGAAAATAAATAAATGAAATGAAATAAAAATCAAGAAAATTAAAAATGAAAAAGGGTAATAAAAAAAAACAAAACAAAACACGACAAAAACAAAAACAATGAAACAAAATTAAATTTTCTTTTAACAAATTAAAACACCTCAAAGCTCGTTTTATTTGTTAAAGGAAAAAAAGTGAAAAAAATTAAATAGAAGAAAAATTAAATCAAAATTAGAAAAAACAAAAGAACAAAAACAAAATTTAAAAAAAAAACAACAAAAACAAGAAAAAAAAGAAAATAACAAACAAAAATCAAACAAAAACCAGATAAAAAGAAAAACAAAAAAAAAAACAAAAGATCAATGAAACGAAAATAAATGAAAAGTAAAAAAAAAAGCAAAGAAAATTAAATTAAATTTTCTTTTAGCAAATCAAAACACACCAACCAATTTCAAAACTTGTTTTATTTGTTGAAAGAAAAAAAATAGTTTATTTTCTTTGTCTTTTCCAAAAAAAACAATACCCAAACCTAAAAAAAAATTAAAAAATAAATAACACAAAAGACAGAAAACAAAAAAAAGGAAAAAACAAAAACGTAAAACAAAAAAAAAACAAAACAAAAACAAAAAAGAAACTTTAACCAAATGCAATCCTCAGATCGAACTACGTGGACTTTGATCCCTATTGAAGGGTACGTAGGCCCTAGGCTCTTATCCTAGGTCAAGTCCGACCTTGTAAATAAAATTTTCTATTCAATTTTCATTTCCATAATTTCTTTTCTTTCATTTCGTCTTTTCAAATTTTGTTTCTTTAGTTTATTTCCTCTTTTCCCTTTTCAACCTCATTCACTTTACCTTTGTTTCTTATTTTGCATGTGATTTGTTAGGAGAATTAAAATAGACTAAAGGCCATATTGATTTTGTACAACTGACTTAGGGTAACCATTCTTAGTAACGGGTGTAGTAGGGTGCCTAACACCTTCCCCACTCACAACTGACTCCCGAACCTATTTTCTGATTCGTAGACCATTTTTCTTGTTTTTCAAATAAAAAGGCTTTTCCAAAGTTTTGCCTTTTCAAAAATTAAAATTTTGGTGGCGACTCTACTACTTATTTTGATTTTGATTTCAGTCTTCATTTTCTTTGGAGATTGAATCAAAATTTTCTTTTTAGAAATTTTCTTTGCAAAAGCGCCACGCGGTCGAATTTTCGGGTGTGACACAAAGTCACATTTCCATGCCACAAGATCACAATAAAGTCAATAATAAGTTTTAGAGACTTTTGGTTTAGCCTCACCTTATTTCTAGGACTTGGATTTGCCTCACTCTTGGCCTAGGAACTTTTGACTTGGCCTCACTTATCCATGAGACTTTTAGGCTTGTCTCACCCATGCCTAGAGATTTTTGGCATTTTTTTACCCACATCAAGGGACTTTTGGTATCACCTCATCCTTATGAGCAATTTTTACAACCAATAACATTCAAGAAAGTATATTGGTACCAATGCAATATCATAACATCAAATGACATGTTCACAAGACACAAAAAGCATACACAAGTACACAATGACATATAGATAATAAAAAATGTAAGAAGAATGAGGTGGAGAGCTACCTTGGTGAAAATCCAAACTTTACTTTGCTTTATTCCTTCCCTTTCTTGGTTCCACAAGCACAACTAGATGGGGTTTGGTTTTTTTGGCCTAGACATCATATACTTAATTATACTCTTAAAGCAAGCCAAAGTATTAAATTTACTCTTGAGAGCACACTTTGTTCTATTTATTATAATATGATTCCATTAATGACCTAATGAAGCAACTACCATAATTTAAGTGCTTGGCTTTATTCTCTTCCTATATCTAGGCTTCTTGACTTCATTTAAGATCCTTGGAGCTATCACACACTCACTTTCACAAGCCTAGGTACATGTTGCTTCATAATATTACATTATGGAAGCCATTGCCTCATCTCCCAATCTATGGCTTCTAAATTCTAAAGGTTCCTCCCACCTTCTACCATCATATGAAGTCCTAAACCAAGGCTAGAATAAATTAAAATATCCTCTAACCTATTTATCCTAGCTTGGCCAAGTGTAATATCTGGTTCTCCGAAAACTAGAGAAAACGTGAGAAACGTAACGTACAATTTCTCTATTAACGAACGAAACTCACCGGATACAAAAGGAAGTTCCTTGAAATGAGATAGTTAAGGTCCCAAAAAATTTGAGAAGCATTCTAGACTTCTAAAAATGAGAATCTCAGGCTTAGATGGAAATAAAAATGGAGTTAGAATGAAGAAACAATTTCTTACGAAAAACTTACGAAATGTAATGACATTTTCGTAATTTTGTGTAAATTTTGGAATTCACACAAGAGAGCTTTTTAAATAAAATTTTGAGTTCTTTGGGGTTTTCAAAGACCCTTAAAACCATGGAAAGCCTCGGGACAGTTAAAACTGCTTTTGGTGGATGTTTTCTAACATCGGTTGACTCAAACTTTGACTGATTTGTTCGGGAATGCTTTAGCTCCAATTTGAGTGATTCCAAAGGCATTTTACTAAATTGGGAACCTAAATTTCATAATGGAAAAGATGGTTCTCAAAAAGGAGCTAAAACAAAGGAGAAACAAAAATGCCAAGAACGAAGGGCAAAATTGAAAATTTTAAAACGTGTAACTTCCTCCCACCTATATATATGATGCACCCTTTTTCTCCCTTCATGTTGCACGACCAAGTTCTGCCCAAAACTAGAGAAAAACCATAGGGAGAGTGGCACACAAGAGGAGGGCAAAGAGGAGGAGAAATTAAAGGCTTAAGGTATGGAAATTAGTAGTTTTTCATGCTCTTTCTCTTTCAAATCTCTTCTCCTCCATTTTCTTTTGTTTCTTATGATTATAATGAAGTTTATAAATCTGTTTTAAGGGAAGAATTGAGGGGGAATTTGGAATTTGAAGAGAGAAGCTCGAAGAACACAAGATTCAAGTGAGAAAAAGCAAGAAAACAAGGTAATTTCTCTTCCTATGTTTGTCATCTTTGGTTCCCTCTTCCACCATTTTGCCTTACTTGAGAAAACCCTATAAAGAGATGATTTTTAGGTAGAACCAAGCATGAATCTAAGAAAAAAAGGTGTAGAGATTAAGAATATGCAAAGGGAATTAACAAAAAATCATTAGATTTCAAGATGCAAGTTCTAGGGTTTCAATTGCACCTTGTAAAATTTGATTTTGTGTGATGATTCCTAGGCCTAAGTAAGAGTTTAAATGATTTCCCAAGATCTCTGAGAGGCTCCCCATATGCTTCTTCCCTTGAGAAAACAAAGAAAGCTTCATAGAATCCAATATGCTTCATAGCCTTGGCCTAGATGGGTTCTCCTAGCTAAGGAGAGTTTTAAGTTTTTCTAAGGCCATTCTTGAGTCATATTTGATGAATGAAAATGAGGAGAACCCTTGGAAAAAATTTAGAATTCATAGAAAGTGATTTGGTGCCTTAGGTTCCATATTATGACCTAAAGAAGCAACATGATATTAGACTCTTTGTTTTAATTGTGTGATGACTCCAAGAGGCTTAAATAGAGTTAATAATCATATTTGAAAGGAAAAAATGGAGCCTACAAATTATTTGAGGGGTCTTGCTTTATTACGTGCATTTATAGACCATAATGAAGCCTATAGAGCAATTTAGTATCTAAGCAAGTTGTATGGCCTTAGAGTTTATTTCATGAACCTAATTGGCTCTCATAAATTGTATCTAGGCCAAGAGAAACCATCTCCACCAATTTGTAGGTGTGTGGCCAAAAGAGGAGGCTTGAATCTAAAGGAAAAAATGTGTAATTATGTACAAGGTAGCTCTCTCCATGCATGGATGTGTGTTTAGCTTGTTTTAGAATGTATGTAAGTGTATTTTCAAGCTATGGAAAGTATGCTAGTATGCCTTTATATGTCATGATCCTTGATGCCATATTATGTTTTAAACAATGTTTTTAAAATCGGACCGGTCATTGAACCGGTGGAGGTACTGGTTCACGGTTCATTGGTCGAACCGTGGTCGAACCGGTGATAATTAAATATATTATTTAAAAAAATTTTATGTATTAAAATTTTAATATAACAAATAAATATTAGTAAATTTTAAATATTTGATTACTAATTTAACATTTTTTAAGATATTACAAAAATTAATGTTTAGTTTAAAATAAAAATTATCTATGATTAAAAATTAAGAATATTTAATATTAAATTTTTAAAATTTCTAAATTATATTAAGATTCTACTTATTATTAAAAAATAAAATAATAAATAATAATTTTAGCTAAGTATCTTGATATTTGAGAGCAATATTATTAGAAAATTGAACATGAAAAAAAATAAATATAAAAAATAATTAATTATACACATTTTATTTCTCTTTTATTTTCTTTTTCTTTTTTAAAAATCATATTTCAACCCCCTCATCTTTTTTATTACCTTCTATTTTTAATTTATCAAAATTATTTAAAATGAATTATTCTGTTATATAAAAAAATTAAAAAAAAAAAAGAAAAATTGCTTCAAACCGGTTTGACTGGTTTTTTTGTCCGGTTTTTTACCGATTTTTTACCGGTTTTCACCGATTTTTGACCGGTTTGACCGGTTTTTTGCTTGACCGATTTTCTGACTCAACCGAACCGGATCAGGGACCGGTTCCCGGTCGAACCGGCCAGTCCGGTCCGATTTTCTTAATATGGGTTTTAAATGAATTCATGATGTTTATATGAGTTTGCTTGAGTGTGGAAAGGCCAAGAGCTCTTTCCTTTGATGAGGATGAGCCTAAAACTCTTGAGCTTGGTTAAGATAAAGTAAAGAGTCTCCCAAAAGCAAGTGGACTCCCAAGAGTATGATAGAGTCTAAAGCTCTTAAAGAATAGGTGAGGCAAGTCTAAAATACATGAGGAGAAGTGTGAGGCCAATCTAAGCACTTGGTGAGGTCTTGAATGTCTTATATAATTGATTCACATGCCAAGTTTGCTTTTAAAATGTCTATGACTTCTATTTCCTCTATGCATGCATTTGAAAAGCTTGCTTTGTACATATTATGTATGATTGAATGGGAGATAAGCTATTGGGATTCTTTGAATCTCATCCCCTCCTCTCCAATGATCTAATATGCTAGGTGGACCAAGTAATTATGGTGAAGGGAGCCAACAATCATGAAGAGGAAAGATTGACAAGCTTATGTATGGTTTTATCCATTTTGAAACCATAATGATGGTTCATATTGTATATGATGTTGTATATGTACAATGAACCTTGAGACATATGTAAATATACTATTATGTAATATTTAGAGCCATGGATATGATGTATGAACTTTAGAATACAATTTGAGTTTTGAATGTCCAATTATGCATTATGAAAGTTTGATGGAAATATGTATAAGTGTGGGTTAAATGACCAAAATGAGATGCATAAGATTTGAGACCATTTGGACAGCTCACATAAGTCTTAAATAAGCTTTTAAACTTGCCCAAAAGGTGCCAAGACTAAGGGAAATCCATTTGGCAACTTTGGTACCTAATATGGAGCCAAAATTGACCATAATGGAACCTTATGTCACTTTTTAGAAAAACAAGTTAGTCTTGCTCTAAAATTTGGCATAAAATTAGGTCACATTGAGAGCTTTTTGAAAAGTTAAAGAACATAATTTTCAAAGGTCTAGAGAATATTTGATGAATTTTCAAAGTTGGGATTTTCTATTGATTCTGGTATGTGCACTGTTCACACTGGTAGATTTGTGTTTTATGTCACCCGATGGTCAAATGGTATCTAATTATTGTAAAATTGTATAGGCATAAACTATAGGTCATAAGCTTTCTATAGCCACTGAGATCACCTCATTTGGAGGTTTGAGCAAAGAGTTATGCATTTATGAATTTGGCTGTTAGTAACAATGGCACCCCAGGAGTTTAGTTACTGTTCCATAGGATTCTAATGACTAAAAGTACCTATTTCATTTTGTAATTATTTTTAGCATCAAGTTAACATTTGTAGCTTTCTAAAATAACTGAATGTGTGAGATTTCAATTTTTATAGAATTAGTTATAAATTTTAGAAGTTTGTATCAGTAATCTGAATAGCAACCCAGGCAGCCAGCGATCTCAGTAGATTTTCAGATGTCAAACATCCTCCATGATGAATTTTATTGACTGGGCATATTTGTAGTATGAAGTAGACATCAATCCAAAAATGAAACTTGTATCTTGAACTTATTTAAACCTAGCATAATCTGGAATAGCAATCTCTAAAGCTCTATTTTATTATTAGAAAAAATAAAAAAAATCAACTTATTGATTCATATGTCTTCAATAATGGGGACAAGGTGAAGGGAAGGACAAAGATGATAATGGTGGAGTATAATGTCAACAACGAATTCTAGTTGAGGACCAAGATAATGGAGATGGAGACTGCTCGGGGTCGAAGGTGGTAAATATAGCTTCATAGATTTATGGGTAGTGGAGTTTTCGATGTAGGAAGAAAAATCGAAGAGAAAGGAACCAATCATAGATTTAAGGGACCATTATCTCCAATTTTTGTCAAGTGCGTTACCAAAACCCTACTTTTTAATGGTAGGAAGAGCAATAAGACATCAATAAAGAAGAAGATTCAAGATGGGATGTTGAAATTTTCCTTTAAATTGATTTTTTGTTTTTACCCTTTTTCAATTTGAGCATAAGTTCATTCTTCCTTTTCTAGCTGCCTCTCTTGCCACCTGTTATAGCCAATCGAGGCTCCTCAGCTTTTAATTTTAGTTTTTGGAAGATTTAAGAGAGAAGGATGTGTTGACAGAAAACTCTTCATTCAAATAGTTTCAATTACTGATGCTTGAATGAGAGAGGTGATATCTGATCTAGAGAACCTTAGGGTTTTTATATTTTTAGTTTTAATTTTCTTTAGTTTTTTGTTCTTTTTTATTATTTTGATCTTTTCCTTTTGAAATTTTTTTTGGGTGTTAGATAATTTGGATTTAGGTTACTTGGGCTGAAAAAAAAAGGGTCTAAAATTTTTCTTTCAATTTTTTGTTTTGTTTTGTTTTATTATTTTCTTTTTCCTTCTTTTTCATTGTATTTTTTATTATTATCTTTTATTATTTTTCTTTATTCTATTTTCTCTTCTACTTAAAGTCTCTTCTTTTTTTGTTTTTATATTTGTTTGTTTTAGTTTTTTTCTCTTTTAATTTTTTCTTAAAATCTTTCCCTCCTTATTTTATTTTACTATATTTTGCTAATTTAATTTTATTATATTTTTTAAGGAATGTCAAGATAAAATATAATATTAACAGTCGCCTTTTTTTAGTTGTTTCTACAGTAAGAAAAATAAAAATACGATTTTTTATATTCTTACTTAAGGAGCAAGTAAATATAAGAACACATATTTTGTTTATGATAACTTGATTACCCTTGCTGTCATAGCTAACTATATTTAAACTCATTTATACCATTTATCTGCTTTAGCAACCAATTTTGCAACTATTGTAATACTTTTGGTATAATATCCTATGATTTGGTTATTCAAAATAGTTCCTAAAAAGTGAAATAAATCAATTAAATAGGGTCACAGGCCTCAAGAAATACAGTATGCATTAAGGGAAACTGAGACTGGAATCATATGATTCATGAAGAAGGAACTTAGAGTAAGATAAATTGAGGTAAATTGAGGCTAGAATGCTAGATAGAGCATCTAGAAATGAGATTAGGAAACTATAGATGACAAAAAATCTGAGCCAAAATAGCTAAACAAAATAAATAAGAAACATAGTGATAAAATTGTAATTTCAAACAAATTTTGAAAAACTCAAAAGAGAAGGTTTTAAATGATAAAATTGAACTTACTAGGGTTCTTAAAGGTTCTAAAAGTCATAGGAACTGTCAGAATGACTAAAACTCTTCTGGTGTATAATTTTGGTTATTGGTTAATTTAAACTTTGACTAGATTATTTCAAATTATTCTGAATGTCATAAATTTAAAACAAAACATTTTTAATAAAATATAAGACTTACATTTTATAATAAAAAAGAAGATTTTCAAAAAGGAGTTAAAGTGAGCTCAAACAAAGAAAATGAAATTATGGGATGTAATCGATATTTTACAAATTGTTTTGTAATATTTCTTTCTTCCTTTTATGATCACCCATGCCTTTTGTTCTGCCTATAACCAACTTAGCACTCCCAAAATAGACTAAAAATGGAACCAAAGGTGTGAAGAAGAAGGAGAAGGAAGATAAGGGAAAGAAACTGTTATGCCTAGTTTTATTGAACTCATACCATTCATAGGTATTAGCCATAAAATCCATAACATTTACTATGCTTTCTATGATAAAAATTGGTTTGTTTAAAGTCAAAGTGAGTGGTAGGGATCTAATTTCAATTCTTCCTTTTCCTTTATTCATATTTATCATAAAAAAACTTAGTTTAGTCCATTTGGTTAGGAATTACATGTGAGACACCTAAGGAGTAACCTTAGCCCGAATTGACATGGAAGCCATAATTCTACTCAAACTTTAAAAATTCATAACTCAAGTTACAAAACTCTAATTCATACAAATTAAGTGTCTATAGAAATCTCAAAATGTGAACTATATGTTGTAAAAATATCAAATGGAATTGAGCTCATTTGGCCCATGAAAATCAATGGAACAGTAATTCATGCAGAGAAATTTCACATAATTATACCCCAAATTTAAAAAATGCATATCTTTGGCTACATAACTCTAATTCATGCAAACTCAATGGCCATAGAAATCTTATGAGGTCTACTTTATGGTCATAAAATTTCATAATCAACAAAGCTCATTTGGCACTTCAAATCCATGAAAAACTAAAATTGACCAAATAAATAGTGATAGGGACTATAATGAAAAATCTGCTAAAGTTTGAAAATTCATAAAATATTTCATAAAAATCCAAAAATATGATTTATGATTCTATGGAAAGCTCTAAATGAGTTCTAATTACATGTTGAATTTCAGCCACAAACTTATCCATGTGATTGGTTTTTGGTTTAGAGATATGTTATGGCTCAAAATATGCCATTCTTGGTTCCAAGTGATCCATTTTGAGCCATTTTATGCCAAGGCTTCATTTAAGCACATTTTAATTGCCAAATACAATATGTACACTAATCCAACATGTCTTAAAAGTCCTCAAACTCAAATTCACTATCCTTCTTGCCATAATACATATGTAAGTTATGGAAGTCATATGATCAATTTACATATTGTCATATATTTACTCCTGAAAAAGGATCATACATCATAATCTCCGACCTTTAAATTTGTTACAATGAACATATGTCAAAATATACATAAATATATCCTAAGTACAAGGATATAACCTAAAACATAATCTAGTGTCAAAATAGCCCTTCTCAAGCCTTTTGATCTTCATTATTGCCTCCATGAGTGCTACATAAACATGGTTAGAGAAAATATAGGAAGGGGTGAGATTTAAGAATCCCAATAGCTCATTCACCATTCAAGCACACATATATGGCACATATCATATCAAGGAAAGCAAGCATGCATGTTGTAGACTCATAAATCATTCACATTCATGCAAGAGTGATCCCATGGCTCCACCAAGAGCCAAACCAAGTTTTAAGGACTTTTGGTCTAATCTCACCCATCATTTAGGGACTTTTGGTTTAGTCTCACCCTCTTTTAGAAAATTTTAACTTAGCCTCATGCACAATTTGTGACTTTTAGCCTAGTTTACCCACATTTAAGGACTCATGGCCTCACCTCACCTATTCTAAGGGACTTTTGACACAACTTCATCCATTAAAGAGCTAAATTGCTAATTACATATAATCATTAAACATGCATCAAGTAATCAATAAGACATAAATGGAAACCATCATAAACAAGCAATCCAAGACATTAAGTAACCACACATGCATAAGCAAGAATGGATGAAGAGCTATCTTAGCATATAGATTTCCATTGATTCCTTTTTGGTTTCTTATCTTGATTCCATAGCCCCATAGTCATACTTGAATATGCTCTTAATTGTTTGGCCTAAACACATCAAATAGAGCATAAAACAATCAATGGAACCATTCTTGGACTCATTTAAGCCTTATGCAAACTAGTTAGAACTTTAGGTTCTCATATGGCTCCATTAGGTGGCATAATGAAGCAATTCTTACAAATCAATATCTTGGCTCCAAGATCTCACCCAGTATGAGTTATATAACTACATTTAGACGTATTAAAGCTATCAAAAACTCAATTCAAGGAGCCTAGCATTGAGTTGCTTCTTTATGCATAATGGAACCCTAAAATTTTACCTTTCAAAATAGGGCTTCTAAATTCAAACCTATGGTTCTTTTGGTGTTTATAATTTATATCTAAACTAAGTGACCTTAGAATCATCAAAACAACTCCCTAGATACCTAAACCTTCATATGGCCTAACCATGCACTATAATATGAACCAAGGGAGCTTTTGCCATTTCCTTTAGGGGTATTGGTGTCTATAGAGGTTCCTTAGTCTCTTCTTAGTTTAATTACACTTTTACATAGATTGAAAAACTATTTTAAAGCTTCACACTTGTGACGACCCTAATTTCTTATCATCATAATTAAGGTTAAACACGTGATTAATCACTATAGGTCATGAAAATGTGGAAAAATTTAAACCTTAATGTGATTAGAGTCATCAATCATACGATTACATACACTTATGTTAATAAGGGAATTAAACATCTATTTATAGGCCTTGGATTCTATTACTCATCAATTATAACTCATCCTAATGACTCTAGATCATCCTTTATGATTAACATATGAAAAACTAAGGTTTTCTAGTTAATATAAGTGTTTCAGCATGTTAGCCGCGGCCAAATTACCTTTAGCTGCGACCAATTCCTTTCTGTTTTACCGCTTTCTTCATCACTAGTTTCGCCGCGGCAATATCTGCAGCAAGTTAGACCTTCGCTGCGGCCAACCTACATGGCGCCGCAGCAAAGAAGCCTTTTGGAATTTCCTCGCTTGCCTCTCGATATTGGCCGCGGCCAATTCCTCCTTTCGCTGCGGCCAATTCCTCTCTGGAATGCCGAGGACATTTTCCTAAAAGTTAGCCGCGGCCAATTCCATAATTCGTCGCAGCTAATTCCTCTTTGGACGACTCTCAGTTTGACCTCTCACATTTTGCCGTGGTGAATTCCTCTTTGGCACTCTCCCTGGGCAACTTCGCCTCTATTGGCTATGGCCAACTCTATTTTAGCCGCCGCGAAGTGCCTTCTGGTCCTACACTCTGAAAATCAAGACTTATACTCTCCTTTCTCCCTCCAACCTCACCTTAGGGCTCCTCTACCTTAATTGTGAGGCTCAAATAGCCTTCATTAGCCTAATTTATCCGGCTAATCTCTCCTCTCTAATTCAAGACTCAAGGGTCAATTTCTTTTCTCTAATTACCCTATATCAGCAAGTCTAGAGAATAATAACAACACAAATCATGCACCATTGACATTTAACATTAGATACACTTTCCATTATTATCCAATTACAATCATAATGTTCAATTCCATGATAATCAAATTACATATACAATCCCTATGCTTGGCAACTCATGATGCAATGTAGCAATGATACAAACCTAGCAACTTAGTTACAACATAATATGACAAGGCTCCCAAACCTCTGTGCTACAAAACCATTTAATAAGCTTCCATTAACTTTCTCCTTGCCACTAAGAGGTCCGGTCCCTGAAAATGTTAGCCCACAACGGGGTGAGATATACAATCTCAGTAACAAAAGGAAATTTCCATATATATGTACGAGTCAATCAATCCAATGCAATTTTATGTTATCAATACCAAAATCATCAATTCAATTCGCAAATGAACTAGTTGAGCTACCAATGACTACTGTCCCATACCAGTAATCATACATAACATGTTAATGGCCAATAACATAGGGAGAGGCCCGTCCACGACACCTACTCCATAATGAGCACAACCAGGGCTCAGTGCATCTGGGGTTTGATCACAACCCGGTGCTCGATCGTAGCACATGCACAGGTGGCAGCCGCACCACAGCTCCACCATGGACTCACAAGGTCCAATCACAATAACAATCAAGTAGTCAACCAGTCATTTAATATTTCAAAACCAAGCATGTGTAACAAATAGTAGATTAATATGAGCATATATATGGAATTAGGAAAATAACCCAGTTACCTCAATGAAGCTAATTACTCTTCCCCTAGCTACCATAATAATCTAAATGCACACCAAGCCTATAACAAGCATCATTATCATCATTTCTGATCACAATCAAATATCCAAAGAGTTGAACTATTAATGACAGACTAGAGGTTACTCACCTAATTACCAAGGGATTTAATTTCGGATTCCAACTTTTCCATACTAGAAATTGCCATAGTTCACTTAAATTTCTGAGTAATTTCACATGAAACCAAAGCCCACATCATAAGTCAACTATAGGGATCTCAAACTAACAAAGAAAGCATCAAAATGGGGGGTTTAAACTCACCTAATACCAGCCCCAACCTCAACCTACGAATTTCACCAAGAAAATCCCCAAACACCCACATTTCAGATTTTTGGTATGATGAAAATACTCCAAATGAAAAACTAATTAGACCAAATTAAAGAGAAAGATGAGGGGATTAAGTTGTATAACTATTACCTTGGCCAAATCTTGCTTTAAGTGTGTGAAAATGAAGAATTCTTGCCCCCAACCTTAGCCTCCTTCTCCACCTCTGAATTTTGCTTCTTGTGTTTCAGCAAATGGGAAAGTGGCTAAAGCATTAGGGTTTTAGGTGGGTTTAAGTTGGGTCAAGGGGTGGGTTATGGGCTGCTCCAAGGTCTAGATCCAATTGGGTTTCAAATTTTTTGCTTGTTGGGCCAGTTTTAAAGTGTTGGACTGCAGAATTCTATTGGGCCAGTTTTATACATTGGGTTGCTGAAGTTTAATGGGATTTGGGCCAAGTTTGAAGAGCTTAAGGGTTTGGGTCTGCACAAGGGTTATTGGGCCACTTATAAGAGCCTATACAAGGTGGATCTTGGGCCTCTATCATATTAAATTGGGTTGGGTCTGCACCCAACTCATTGGGCCTCCATTAGCCTCTTGTCATATTTCATTAATTTGGGCCTAGGTGAAGTTTCTATCTCAATTAATTCTCAAGCCCATATTAATAATTTATCTATCTAAAATCCTTATTTACTTAACTTGCCCAATCATCTTATATTAATTATTCTTAATTAATCTTAATCCATGATTAACACCTTAATTAATTTCGGGGTGTTACAACACTTCCTAAGGTGCAATCAAAACCCTAGGTAGCCAATCTTGCAATTTAAAGGTTCTTTATGAAATCTAATTACATATTCTTATTCCCCACACTTTAAAACCCCATTTCCCATTATGGGTTCATTGAAATCAAGCCTCCCTATCATCCCCTTTATCTTGTCCAAACTAAGAGAAAAATACCAAGGAAAAGCAAGCTGTTACTATGGCATTATACCTTGTTTGAAACCTTGTCTAATGAGGATTTTTATGGTGCAATTGGTTGCTTCAAACTCCTTCTTTCTTTCAAGTGGTCAGCCATCAAACTCATCTTTTGAAGAGGTCAAGACCACCATTAAAAATAGCAAGAAAAGGAGAGCAAGGTTTCTAACTAAAAGAACATGAAATTATGCAAGTTTCCTTACCTTTTTGGCTTCAATTTTCTCTTTCTCTCCTCCCATATTTAGGATGCAATGGTTGTTGTTTCAAGAGCTTTCAAGTTGATTTGGAGGAGATAAGGAGGTGGTGAGGCCTTATATGAGGTAAAGGAAAAGTTTTATAACAATTTTCAAAACTCTCATTATGTCCTCCAATTTCATTTCCTCTGCTGGAGATCTTTTTCAAGAACCATCTTTTTTGTAATAAAATTTAAGTCTTCTAGTATATTAAAAATATTTTGTTTCAAATTTATGGGATTCAAAACCATCCAAAATGATTTGTTTAAAGTTTAGGTTAACTGGCGGACTAAATTGCATATTAGAATGATTTTGACTATTTTAATGGTTCTTATGGTTTTCAAGGCTTCTAAAAACCCTAATGAGCTCAATTTTATTATTTAAAATATCTTCCTTTGACTTTCTCAAAATTTGTCCTAAATTAGAATTTTGCAACTGCATTTTTCAATTTATTCTATTTAACCATTTTAACTCTGATTTCAAATTGTTTCAGTTTCTTAACCTCATTCCTAGATGTTTTGATTATTATTCTACCTTTACTTTGCCTTAATTCATTGTATTTTAGGGTCTTCTTTCATTAACTAGGTGGTCCTGCCTTGGTCCTATTTCAGCTCTGACAGCCTTTCTTTCGCCCTATGACCTTAGGTTGCATGATTTATTTCACTCTTTTGGGACTATCATCACCAATATATAGGATATTATAGAAACTCTATTTAGGTAAGTTTATGTGGTAAATTTGCCTATGATCTTATTATAAGCTCTCTTCCACTCTTTCTTTCTATAAAACCTTAACCTCTTAGCTCCAAAACCATTGTTCCATAAGCTATCTCAAAATATCCCATGTATATTGGAAGGAAACATACATTTTCACATAGGGAAAGTTACATAAGTGGGAGGGACATACAGAATTTATAGCTCTAAGGACTATATCAACTCATCAATATCATTTTATATTCATAAAATTTTTTTACAAGTCATACACATCACAAAACAACCCAAGAGTTTTAGATTTCAGAGGACATTCCATAGTTTCATTGGTTTGCTATTGGGTTACAGTGGCAGAATTTTGGCATCAACTTTGAAAATTTATAATTAAATCTAAAAAAATTGAAATCAAGTAAATAATAGCTTTTTGGAAAGCTCTAGATGTTCTAAATAGGTTAAAAATTATTCCAAGCATAAAAATATCATCTACACTATGATTAATAATAGAAAAACACCAAAGGTCCAGCTGCCCAGGTTTGCTATTATAGGTTATTGATATAAATTTAAAACTTCATAACTAATTTTAGAAAAATTAAAACTTAGCAAATCTTACCACTTTAGAAGGCTACAAATGATATCTTGAGGCTAAAAATAAGTAAAGACCAAAATAGGAATGTTTAGCTATTGAAAATCGATAGAACAATATCAAAGGTACTGCTGTGTTATTGGTACTAACTCCAAACTTTAAAATTTCATATCTCTTTGCTCATACCTCCAAATAAGATGATCTTAGTAGGCATGGAAATTTTATTAAGTCTAGTTTATGATTGTAAACTTTTATAGCCATTGGATACCATATGGTCCTTGAATCACCTAGGAGAAGAAATTGACCATATGAATAGTGTTTAGACCATTTTAGTAGCTTTTTGCCAACTTTTGGAAATTCATAATTAATTCTCTAGAGCTCCAAATAATCTAGTTTTTAGCTTTCCAAAAAGATCTAGATGAGACCTATATGCACACCAAATGGTCCACTTTGGCTTTTAGCTTTTCCAATACTACTTAAGCATGTGAGAAAGCATAAAAATAGCCTACTAAACATATCTTAAGGGTCTAAAAACCCAAACCTCACAAATTCACTCTCCCACTTGATGATATACGCAAAGAACATACATGGATCCTTTTGTAATTCCATATCAAAATCATACACTATCATTCATATGGATCCAATTCTCATACATACACCTTATATCCATACATTTACAAGTGTTCAAGGGCTAATATATCATATGAGTCATGGAAATATATCATTTGACAATGTTATGGTCACAAAATGAACAAATAGCAACTCCTTTGTCAATCTCCTTGCTTGTAAGTGGGGTGGCTCCCATTTCTTGGCTCACTTGGTCCACCTAAACATGTTAGGCAATGGGAAGAGAAAAGTGAGATTTTAGGAATCCTAAAAGCTCTTCACCCTTTTCAATCATACATAATGAATACAAATTCAAGTCTAAAGATGAATGCATAGTAATCTAGCAATTCATGAACATACATAAAACATTTCTCTCATTCAAGAAAGCACACTCATCATACATAGGTTTGCCAAGACAATGGTTTAGCCTCACCCATTTGTTTTTTTGGGACTTTTAGACTTGCCTCACTATTTTCAAGGGACTTTTGACTAAGTTTCACTCTTCTAGAGGCTTTTGGCTTTGTCTTACCTATTCTTAGGGACTTTTAGCCCATCCTCATCCTTGCTAAGTAGAATGATTTGAGATCCAATAAAATTAGAGTGACAATCTAGACCTCAAATAATAAGGATGTAATGTCAAAGGTACCTTAAAAATGGAGCTAAAATGACTAAATGAAATTCAATGAAGATGTAGTGGCATTTTCATAATTTTATGTACTTTCATAGGAGGGATTTTTAAATGAGAAATAAAACTCCTTCGGTTTACGTTTTAGAATATCGATAAACTCAAACTTTGATCCTCTCGTTTGGGAAGGTTTTAAACCTAATTTGAGTGATTTCAAAAGCTATTTAAAGGTTAGAGAACCTAAAATTTATTATGGAAAACACAGTTCTTGAAAAGGAGTTAAAATAACCCTAAAATGAAAAAGCCAAGAATGAAGGACAAAATTGGTATTTAAAAAAGCTCCGTAAGAGTCCCTAGCTATAAATAGGTGGTGCCCTACTTTTTCCTCACAGGTGGCTGACCTAAATTCTGTCCAAGACCAGGGATAAGTTCTACAAAAAGTGGCACACAAGAAGGAGCTTCAAGGGAGGAGAAAAACCTAAGAAAAAGCAAGGAAAATCAAGGTATTTCTTACGCCTTCCTTCATTGAACTTACTCTCCTTTTTCCCCTCTTTCTTTCCATGGTTTTGGTGTATGATTTGGTTCTATTTTGAACCCAAACCAAAGGGGAAGAGTTCAAATTCCAAGAGGAGGATAGAGGCAAAAGGGAAAGCTCTTAAGAAAAGCTTGGATTCAAGGTAAATCTATAAGTTTTCATGTCTCTTCTTCCTTGCTCCCTTTATGCATGGTTTGACCATTATATGAACAGCCAAGAGGAATTTATTTTTGAACCAAACCAAGGATGAATCCTAGAATTTAGAGTGTGAGAAACAAGAATATGCAAAGCAATCCAAGAAAGAACTATTGACTTACAAGATGTCTAACCTAGGGTTTCACTTGCACCTTAGTTTGTAGAAGCTTTTTAGCCATGATTTAAGGTGTCTAAGAGTTTGTGTGAGTTCCTAAGATACCAAGAGAGCATCCCACATACTTCTCCCATCAAAGAAATCAAAATAACTCCTTTGGTGTCCCTAAGAAGTATAGCCTTGGCCTAGCATAGCCTCGGCCTAGCATGGAAGGAGCATTAAGGGAGTGTTTTAATTTCTTCCAAACTTGGTTTTGTATCGTATATGATAGGAGAGGATGAGAGGAAGCCTTGAAAAAATTTTAGGAAGCCTAAGAAGTAAGATGGTATCATAGGTTCCATATTATAACTTAAAGAAGCAACATGTAATTAGGCTCCTTAAATTACTTGTATGATGGCTCCAAGAGGCTTAAAAGGAGTCAAGAGTCATAAATGGATGGAAAGAATGGAGCCAAGATCATTTTTTCCTAAGGTTGCTTCATCAGGTGCATTATGAAACCATAAATAAGTCATAAGAGCCACCTAGCTTTTGAAATGAATGTGTAGCTTTAAAATTTGTTCCAAGAATGTAATTAGATTCCATATGATGTGTTTAGGCCAAAGGAACTAAGTCTCACATTCTTGTGAGTGTGTGGCCAAGGGAGAAGAAGTATTCTTGAAAGGAAAAATGTGCATTTGTAGCCAAGGTAGCTTTTTCTTTTTTCTTTCATGCATAAGTAGATGTCTATCTTGTCTTTGAATGTGTGTATATATGTTGAAGCTATAAAAGATGTTTTTAACATGTATCTATTTTCCATGGTATCATGATGTTATGTTATGCACTTAAATGATGCTTTATGAACATGTTTTGATTTGCTTGAGTGTAGTGAAGCTAAAAATCCCTTAGCTAGGATGAGGATGAGCCAAAAGTCTCCAAGAATAGTTAAGACAAAGCCAAAAGTCTCTCAAGAGTCAAGCTTAGTAAAAAGCCCTTTAAGAAATGGGTGAGGCAAGTCTAAAATCCCCAAAGAGAATGGGTGAGACTAAACCATTTACTTGGCAAGCCTATGTATGTTTCATATGATTTCTTAAATGCTAAAAATATTCCACGAATGATTACATGTTCCATGGTATTCATGCATACATTTTTAGACTTAGATTTGCATTTTTTATGTATAGTTAAAAGGGAGAAGAACTATTGGGATTCCTAAAATCTCATCCCTTTCTCCCCATGTGTCTAACATGTATAGGTGGTCCAAGTGAGCCAAGGAATGGAAGCCATCAAGCATAAAGGAAGGAGAATGATAACAAAGTGTGTGATTTTTCCATTTTGTAGCCATATGAATTGCATATGATGTAATTTAAAGTTGTATATGATGTATGAACTCATGAACACTTGCAAATGTATGCGATTTAGTGCCATGTGGATGTTGTAGCAACTTCTTGACATTGAATGGCAAAAACTAGCCTATGTATTCTTGTATATGTCTTAGGGTGGAAGAGTGAGTTTGTGAAATTTGAGTTTGTGGACCTTTGAGACATGTTTAGTAGACCATTTTGGTACTTTACTACGTACTCAAGTGGCCATAGGAGCCTTGGAACCAAAATTGACCTTCTTGAGACCCATTAAGAAGCTTAAAAGAGCATTTTTGCAATCTAATGTCAAGTTCTAACCAAATGAATGAATTTACCTATGAAATTTGGCATGCATATAAATCTTATCTAGGGCTTTTTAGGAAGCTAAAGATAAAATTATTTGAAACTTTATGAAATTAATTATGATTTTTTAAAGTTGCCAAATTTTAGCTATCTGGTATGATTACTGTTCATATAGTCAGTTTCTTCTCCTTTGTCATTTGAAGGTCAAATAGTATCCAATGCTTATAAAATTTTATAGACATAAAATAGACATGATAAGATTTCTATCACCAACAAGATCACCCTAATTGGATGTCTAAGTAGAGAGATATAAATTTTTGAAGTTTTGTGATAGTACCAGTAGTGCCAGCAACCTTGGTTACTATTCCATCAATTTGGAATGGTTAGATGTGGTCTAGAATTATTTTTAGTATAAAGTAGACATTTGTAGCTTTCCAAAATGGTATAGTGTACTTGATATTAATTTTTCTAAAATTAATTATGATTTTTCAAAGTTCATGATAGAAAACTAACACACCAACTCGAGGTTGCACTTGCAAATTATGTGTATATGGCTCATGAGCTCGAGTTTTTGACCACTTCTTGAGATGGTTGAGTTGTATTTGTATAATTAAATATGAGAATGAGATGGATGACTTCATATGGTCTAAGGGACATGGAATGAAAAATTTATCCAAGACGTAAGGCAAAATAATCTATTATTTCTATTGCCTTTTCTTGAGTAAGTGTGTTAGACAAAGGAAAGGCAAGCTAGAATTAGATGAGATGAACTTTATGAACATGGTGTTACACCATTTTTCATTCATTCTAGGTCTTTTGACTCCCTTGCTAGGACTAGAATTCATCTTGCCTTGATTGGGCTCTAAATGGGATGAAACATATCTAAGAAGGATAGCCAAGGAAGTGTATGAAGTGTAACGAACATAATTTTCGCAAAACGATGAAATGAGTCATGTAAAAGTAAGTCCTCTGAAATGACCTAGATAATATCCTAAAAATTTGGGTTGAGTCCTAAACTCCTAAAAATGATAATTCTAGGCTTAGACGGAAAGAAAAATAGAGTTAGGATGGAAAAATAATTTGTGACGGAAATTGACGAAACGTAATGCCATTTTCGTAAATAAGTGCAACTTTTGAAAACCACATAGGAGGGCTTTTTAAATAAAATTTTTGAGTTTTCCAAGGTTCTCAGAGGCCCTAAAAACTATGGGAAGTCCCGGGACTGGTAAAGTCCATCTGATGTATGTTTTCTAATGTCACTTGACCTGAACTTTGACAGATTCATTCGGTAAGGTTTTAACTCCAAATTGAGTGATTCCAAAGATATTTTATTAAATTGGGAACTTAAATTTTATGATGGAAAAGATAGTTTTTAAAAAAGGAGCTAAAACGAAGCCGAAATGAAATTGTCATTACAGAAGGGCAAAATTGAAAATAAAAGCTTTTACAATGTCCTAAACACTTCCACACTTTTCTTCCATCTTCTCCCTTTCATTGAGCACGAAATTTTCTGCCCAAAATACAGAAGTTATTATACTCTCTTAGGCACATAAGAAGGAGGAGAAAAAGAGGAAGAAAACCAAAGAGAAAACTAGGTAATTTCATGGATATTCCTGCTTCATCTTTTTCCAATCTTATTCTCCTCTCTTCCTCCTTTCTTTCCATGGATTTTTTGAATGATTTGGTTCTGTTTTTGACCCAGACCTAAGGGGGAAAATTCGAATTTGCCAAGGAGAAGGGAATTAAGGAAGAAAAGCTTTGAAATCAAATTTGAAACTAAGGTATTTTTCTATTCTTAATGCTTCATCTTGATTGCTCCTCTTTGTGGTAGTTTAGGCTAGCCTAGGGGGGATAGAAGGAGATGAATTTTGGGCAGAACTAAGGGAAAAACTTAGGAAAAAGAGTGTAAAGATTAAGAATATGGTAAGAAATTCAAGTAAAAACCAAAGAAAAACAAGTTAGAAAAGTGTAGTGCTTTCTAGGGTTTTGCAAAATCTGATTTTGTGTGAATATTTTCTTGGCTATTTGAATATTTCCTTGAGCTCCTAAGACCCCTAGAAAGCCTCCCAAGTGGCTCTCCTATCAAGGAAAAATCACAAAGTCCATGAACCTTCCTTATGATGCATATTTCAGCCAAGCTAGGTTCATTAAGCTAGGGGATGTTTTAATTTATTCTAACCATGGTTTGGGACTTTATATGATAGTAGAAGATGGCAGAAATCATTGGGAAAAATTTAGGAGCCATAGGTTGGGAGATGGGATAATGGTGTCCATAATGGTGCCTTATAAAGCAACTTAGTCTTTTAATGTTGCAATTGAATATGTGATGGCTCCAAGGACCTTAAATGAATCCAAGAAGTTTAGAAATAACAAGAGAATGGAGCATAGAACTTAGATGATATGAGTTGCTTCAATAGACTATTTATGGAACCAATATGCCAATTATGGAACCAAGTGTGTGTTTAAGAGTGAACCTAGTGTCTTGACTTGCTTCAAGTGTATAATTGTGTGATGTTTGTGATATCTAGGTCAAGAGAACCCTACTCCACCTAAGTACTCTTGTGAGACCAAGAAGGGAAAGGAAGTGGCAAAGTAAGCTTGCATAAATTAAAAGGTAGCTCTCCACCTCATTCTCTTACATTCTTGTATGCATATGTATATGTTGTGTGCTTGTATATGCTCTTATGATTTGAGAACATGTCACTTGATGTCTTGAAATTGCATTGGTACTAATGTGTCTTCTTGAATGACTATAATTATGGAAAGAGCTCATAATGGTGAGGTGATAATTTTCAACTATTCATGTTATTGTACATATTTTCTCTCAGTAAATTTGATAATTAGCCTCCATTTATAGGGTAAATGACACTTACACAAAAGAAAATGAACATATTTAGGATGAACAGCTCTATACTCAATACTTACTTGAAAAATCAGCATTTATACCTTAATTTTGAGTATATAATAGCTAATCACATTTTGTTTTTCTTATAGGATACATGTGTTAAAGAGTTTTGAGCAACCTTAGGAGAAAAAGGCTGCAAAGTGGTGGTTTTGCAAGTCTTGCCGCGGCCAAGCTCCTTCACGCCGCGGCTGAAAGTGAAGAATCTAAGGGAAAGCGTGCTCTACAACTCGCGCCGCGGCAGACCATGTTATCGCCAAGGCCAAAACTTAATCAGAAGCAAAACTTGCCGAGGCGCGATGTTGAGGAGCCACGTCACTATTCGAATGAAGCAAAAATCCTTAGCGTGTATGTTGAGCCGCGGCATAGAGTCTCACAGAACCAAGATACGCCACAGCGAAACCTGTATGCACCGAGGCAAGAAATTTACATGACACTCTGAATTCTCATAGAACCAAGTCTCGCCGCGGCGTATCATGTCAGGTCGCGGCCCTCAGTCAGACAGAACTCAACATCGCCGCGGCACAATACGAATTAACTGAACACAACATTTTGTTTTCAGAATTTCTGAGGGTTTGAAGCTTCATATTTGAGGGAGAGTCGAGGCAGCCGTCATTCTGGTCAGTCTGGGGTCGTTTTTGTGTGGTTCCAAGTGAATAGAGGCCAAGGGAGAAGCTAGGAAGACATTTTAAAGCAAAGTGAAGCTGGAGATTGAGGATTGAAGCTTAAACCATCTTGTTTTGGGAGTTTCTTCTTCCTTTCTTCTGTCTTTACCATTTTTATTGATGTATCTGATTGTTGCTTCAACTTTGTCTTGGGATTTTATGATCATGTATAGCTAAACCCTCTTTAATCTAGGATTATTAGGAACTCTTGTATGGATTAGTTGTTATTCTTCATTCTAACTTTGCAATCAATGGTTAATATTTGTTTATTCAACTTTATGCTTCATGCTTTCTGATTGATGGGCCAGTAATTAGATTGATTTGATACCTAACTTGAACTTGGGAAAGGGAAAGGGAGGTTAGATCAAAAGTTGAGTGGTGTGGGTGCTTGAAACTTGCCTGGGTAAGTGGATAGTTTAGTTATTAAGATAGGAATGTACTCAATAACCTCACATGGTCCAAGTAGGTATGGTGATAATAGTTTGATCTTAGTTAATTTTGTAAGGAATTATAAAATGAACTGGGGACCCTATATAATATTTGGAAAAATATTTATAGGAACATCTTAATCCTAGACCAGCATGTATTACCATTGATAGCAAAAGTACTGAATGTTGAGCTAATTGCTATGAAGTACAAGAGGACTAATAATCTTAGATGCCACTAATTGCCCGGAACATCCAAATATCAATCCTAAGTTCTGTATAACTTTTAATCCATAAACAACTTTTTTTTACACCAACCATTACAAATTGATTTGCTTAATTTAAATTAGGGTGTAAATTTCAGTACTTGACAATATTTTGACAACAAATCCTCGTGGGAACGATCTTTTCTTATCACTATATTGCCTTCACGATACGTATACTTGCGTGTACGCTTCAAAGAGAGCAACATGAGGTAATGCCAAAAGTCCCTTGATGAAGGTAAGGAGATGCCAAAAGTCTCACAGCATGGGTGAGACAAGGCCAAAAGTCCCTTGAATGGGTGAGGCTAGGTCAAAAGTCCATAGGCCAAGAGTGAGCCAAATCCAAAAGCCCTAGAAATGGGATGAGATTAAACCAAAAGTCCTTATAGCATGAAAATGGTCTTGACATGTTGATATGGCGTGAAATGAGATTTATTGCATACTTTATACTTGCATATTTATATATTTGATGTGTGTACACCTTAAGTGTGGTGTGAATGAGTGTGTGAGTTATTGAGATTCTTAGAATCTCACCCTCCTTTTCCCTCTCATGCTTAAAATGTTTAGGTGGTGCTCAAGGCCAAGGAAATGCAAGCCAAGAACATTAAATAGCTATTCTTTGTTTAATTTATAGTGTAAATTGTAATGGAGTGTCTAGAAGCATTGTACATGTTATTTTTGGTCGTGTAACACCTTGAGCATATGTAATATGATTTATAGACTATATGTATAATGTATGTGGTATTAAATCAATGAAGATATGTAATTGGACCCTTGAATTGCATGTGTGTTTAGTGCATAAATGGATGTTGAGAGACCAAAATAAGATGCATGGGGTTTAGGACTATTTGGGTAGTCTTTACAAGTCATAGTTGTGCTTTAAAACTTGTCCAAGAGGTGCCAAACAATTAAGAAAGCCATTTGGACAAATTGGTTATCCATATGGAGCAAAAATTTACCATTTTAGGAGGCTATATCACTTTTTATTTTAAATGAGCTCTTCTTGGTTTGAAATTTGGGATGAATCTAGAGCTTATTGAGAGATTTTTGGAAAGCTAAAGTTAGTAATTTTTAGAGGTCTGTGGAATATTTGGCGAATTGTTGAAGTTGAAAATTTTTCTAGTTTTGGTCCTTGGTACTGTAGCACTGGTCCAAAATTTAATTCTGTCACTCATGGGGAAAATGACGTTCAATTGCCAAAAAATTTTATAAGAGAAATTAGACATTCTCAGTGACTTCTACCAACTAGAAACACCTCATTTAAATGTCTAGAGAGGGAGATATGAATTTTTGAACATTCTATCCAATATCAGGACCCTTACCCAACCTGAGTTACTATTTTATTGAATTATGAGATTTAGGCTACCTGAGTTGGTCTGGAAATATTTTTTTCCTCTAGCTAACATTCACAGATTTTTAGATTGGTATCATTTGAATGAATTAGAATTTTTTGGAATTAATTGGATATTTTCAAAGTTTGCCATAGAATCTATGACAACATCAGGAGGAAGTTTGACCTTTGGATCTTTTTGGATGTCAAACGCCCTCTATGATGGATGTTATGGTCTAGGAATATTTTTATTGTGAAGTAGATATCCATAACTTTCCAGAATAGAAAGAATGTATGATTTTAAGTTTTTTAGAATTAGTTATGATTTTTCAAAATTTAGCTAGAAAAGGGGCCAACTCTGGCCGAAAATAAACCTCTATATTCTAGGTTTCATTTCAGTTTTCATGAGTTGTGGGTATGATTTTATGATGCAAATGAATTGTATACATGTAATTAAATATGGGAAATTATTGTATGAGCTCACACGGTCCACGTGAGACTGAACAAAATTTTTATACATGACGCAACGCAAAAATAATCAATATTTTAATGTCATTTTCTTGCCTCTCATATGTATTGATTGATATGAGGTATAAAGATAGCATAGAATGAGCTAAAAAATTATGGTATTACATTTAGTGGTATCAGAGTAAAGGTTTAGGCACTTATTTGGCTCTTGAATGATGTAATTGGTTTGCTTTCGAGTAGAATATTGATGTATATGTGTTTAAATTGTGTTATGGGGCTAAGATTGTGATTGTTTTTCAGTAAAAATGGTTGAGACAAGAAGAGGCAGAGGCAAACCACCTAGAAAATCAAAAGTTGAGTCTGCGGATCCCTTGTGAGCTGTCACAGATCAGATTGATAGATTTGAGAATATGATAGCCCAGCAACAGTATCTTATCTCGCAGTAGCATGAGATGATCGTGTGGCTACAGGAGTCCCTGGCTAGACAGGAGGAAGCCAGGAGAGAGGTCCCTCGGCCTTAACCCTAGCCTTCTACTTCTGCCACCCTACAGCCTTCCACCTCAAGTGTTCCAGCCCCGCCTCCCCAAGAGTCTGCTTAGACTCTGCCATCAATTTAGAAACAACTGAATCAGTTTAGAAAAAACAACCTGCCCATATTTGATAGAGAGTTAGATACAAACAAGGTAGAGGCTTGGGTGAAGGAGATGGAGAAAATCTTCACGGTGATGAATTGCACCTTAGAACAAAAAGTTCAACTAGCTACCTTTATGTTACAAAAAGAAGTTGATAATTGGTGGCTCAGTGTAAAGTCCTTAATGAAGGCTAGAAATTTACAGATTACTTGGGAAAACTTAGTACAATTTTATGAGAAGTATTTTTGTGAGGAAACAAAAAGAGGTGCAATTTATGGGATTGAAGCAGATTAATGACATGACTGTAGATCAGTACGTGGCAAGATTTATAGAATTGTCTCGGTATTCTTCTTACCTTCAAAGATATGATGATGACTTATGGAGGTGCGAATAGTTTGAGCTCGGGTTAAAACCCCAGGTCAGAGATAGAGTGACTCAACACAGAATCCAGAACTTTAATATTATTGTGGAGATCAGTAGGGTAATCGAGAATAATTTGAGAGAGATTATGCTTACTATCACAGCATCTGCCCAGAGGGGAACCCTGGAGTTAAAAAGATCGAGACCAAAGGAAGAAGCCAGCTTCGTATCTTTTAGCAAAAAGAAGAGCAAGATGCAGTGGAGCAAGAAGCCATCACAAGGAAAGAAGGTACAGCCTCAGAGGACTCAAGCATCCACACAGCAATCTACAGTGACGTGTTATAAGTGTGGAAAGCTGAGGCACATTATTAGAAACTACCCCCAAGTGGATTCAGTGCCTCCATTCAGATCACCTCCTCTTAGGCCACAGACCTAGGGCAGGGTGTTTGCCCTTTCTCAGTAGGAAGCTAGTGCATCTCCCAATCTTATCCAAGGTACACTCATAGTAAATGATTTTCCTATGATTGCAATGTTTGATTCAGGTGCTAGTCACTCATTTATATCCTATGACTATGTGAGACGTTTGGGTCTGGCCATTAGTACTCTACCATTTGATTTGTCTATTACCACACCTACTGGAGGCCACGTTATTACTTCCCATACTTGTCTAAATTTCACTGTACAGTTTAATCATTGTCATACTACCATTGATTTGATTTGTATGCCATTTCATGATATTGATTTAATTGTTGGCATGAATTAGATGATTGCTAATAATGTTTTCCTTGATTGTGAACGCCAAACCATATCTGTACCTTCTTGTAGGACCATACCTAGGGCAGGGGCTGAGTTATCTTTTATGACTACTACCTAAGTTGAGAGACACCTAGAGCATAGATGTTAGGGGTTTCTAGTTTTTTTCTCTATTCAAGTTGAGGTAGAAGAAGGGATAAAGGAGATCCCAATAGTTTGGGAATTCTTAGAGGTATTTCCTAAAAATTTTGACTTTAGTGGCCAACCCCTTGAGAGTGAGATAGAGTTCCTTATAGATATAGTGCCTGGGGCTGGACCAGTATCCAAGGCTCCCTATAGGATGGCTCCCACTGAGCTTGCTGAATTAAAGAAACATATAGAAGAGTTATTAGAGAAAGGGTTCATACGCCCTAGTGTGTCACCCTGAGGAGCTCCAGTGTTATTTGTGAAAAAGAAAGATGGTAGCTTGAGATTGTGCATAGATTATAGAGAACTAAATAAAGTTACCATCAAGAATAAGTATCCTCTCCCTATAATAGATGACCTGTTAGATCAGTTGGCTGGGACATCGATATTTTCTAAGATAGATCTTAGATCTGGGTATCACCAACTGAGGGTGAGAGCTGAAGACATCCCAAAGACACCCTTCAGAACTAGATATAGGCATTATGAGTTCCTTGTGATGCCATTCTGGCTGACGAATGCGCTCACTGTGTTTATGGATTATATGAACAGAGTATTCAGACCGTATCTAGATAAATTTGTTATGGTCTTTATTAATGATATTTTAGTATATTCCAGATCTTTTGAGGAGCATGAGAGGCATATGAGATTAGTCCTAGAGACTTTAAGAAATAAGAGATTATATGCGAAACTGAGTAAATGTGAGTTTTGGCTAACTGAGATAAAATTCTCAAGTCATGTAATCACACGAGACGGGGTCACGGTAGATCCCCATAAAGTTGAGGCTGTGTTATAGTGGGATAGACCTAGGACTATCACTGAGGTTAGGAGTTTTCTTGGTTTGGCAGGATACTACAGATGATTTATTCAGGGCTTTTCTCATATGGCCTTGCTGCTCATGAGGCTGACTCGGAAGGATACACCTTTTATGTGGGATGATAGATGTGAGAGGAGTTTCCAGAAGTTGAAACTCCGATTGACCATTGCCCCTATGCTAGTCATTCCTAACCCTAGTTTACCATTTATGGTATATAGTGATGCCTAGAGGAGAGGGTTAGGATGTGTGTTGATGCAGCAAGGTAGGGTAGTGGCATATGTCTCTAGATAGTTAAGGCCTAACGAGGAAAATTATCTCACACATGACCTAGAGTTAACTGCAGTAGTATTTGCTCTTAAGATTTGAAGGCACTATCTATATGGTGCGAGTATAGAAATCTATAGTGACCACAAGAGTTTGAAATACTTATTCAATAAGAAGGAACTCAATATGAGATAGAGGAGATTGATAGAATTCCTAAAGAATTATAATTATGTATTGAAATATCATCCAAGCAAGGCCAACGTGGTGGTTGATGCCTTAAGTAGGAAATCCATCTATGTTTCCCATATGATGATTAGATAGTAGGAACTTCTAGAGAAATTTAGAAATTTGAACCTCTCTTGCTAGCTGGTACTGGATAGATTGTATTTAAGTGAGACTCAAATTGAAAGTGAATTGAGAACTCAGATCTTATATGCCCAGAGAGAGGATGAATTCTTGAAACAAATTAAGAGTGAAATTTCCCAGGGTAGGAACTTAGATTACAGAATATCTGAGGATAGTATGATAGTATATCAAGACAGAATTTGTGTACCTAGTAATAATGATTTGAAAGAGAGAATTTTAGAATAGGCATATAAGAGTAAATAAACTATCTACCCAAGTGCCACCAAGATGTACCAAGATTTAAAAAGAAATTTTTGGTGGCCAGGAATGAAGAATGATGTTATAGATTATGTGGTGAGATTTTAGTGTGCCTGAGGATTAAGATAGAACATCAGAGACCTATGGGTTATTACAACCCTTAGATATCCCTGAGTGGAAATGGGATAGTATAGTTATGGATTTTGTTATGAGGTTACATAGGACATCCTCTGGACACGATGCTATCTGGGTAATTATAGATAGATTGACAAAGTTCACACATCTTTTAGCGATTAAGGCTATGTATTCATTAGATAGATTAGCCCAACTGTATATACATGAGATAGTGCGACTTCCAGAGTTCCCAGTAGCATAGTATCTAATAGAGACCCTAGATTCACATCGAACTTGTGGAGGTCGTTACATCATGCCTTAGGGATCAGGTTGTGATTTAGCACTGCTTATCACCCTAGATAGATGGTCAGACCAAGAGAACCATCTAGACCTTAGAGGACATGTTGAGGGCATGTGTATTAGAGATGAGGGGTAACTAGGATACGTATCTACCACCAGCAGAGTTTGCTTATAATAACAGCTACTGTTCTAGTATCCAGATGGCCCCTTATGAGGCTCTGTATGGGAGAAAGTGTAGATCTCCATTATGTTGGGTTAAGCTAGGTGAGAGGAATTTACTAGAACCTAAATTAGTTGACTAGACCACCTAGCAAATAGAGATGATTAAAAGGAAACTCTTTACAGCTCAGAGTAGATAGAAGAGTTATGCCAATAGGAGAAGGAGGCCATTAGAGTTCGAGATTAGAGACCATGTATTCATCCAGGTGTCTTGAGTGACTGGGGTAGGTTAGTCTATAAGGGTAAGAAAGCTCGGTCTTAGGTATATTGACCCATTTGAAATCCTTGAGAAAATTAGAACCGTGACCTATCAGATAGCCTTACCTTTAAACCTAGCCCAAATCCATAATATTTTTCATGTCTCCCAATTGAAAAAGTACTTACTAGACCCCTCATATATCATAGAATATAAGCATGCTTAATTGCAGGAAAATCTTTCCTACGTAGTGAAACCAAAAAGGATTGTAGATGCCAAGCTGAAATAGCTGAGAAATAAGAACATCCCTATGGTAAAAGTGATCTGGAAGGGTTTGACGTCTAAAGAGGCAACCTGGGAGTTGGAGAATGAGATGAGACAAAAATATCCAAAATTATTTCCTTAAGGTATGTATTTAAATTTCGAGGATAAAATTTATTTTAAGGGGGTGAAAAATGTAATGACCATAATTTTCGCAAAACTACGAAATGAGTTATGTAAAAGTAAGTCCTTTGAAATGACCTAGATAATATCCCAAAAAATTTGGGTTGAATCCTAGACTTCTAAAAATGATAATTTTTAGGCTTAAATGGAAGGAAAAATAGAGTTAGGATGGAGAAATAATTTGTGATGGAAACTGACGAAACGTAATGATATTTTTGTAAATAAATGCAACTTTTGGAAAACCACATAGGAGGGCTTTTTAAATGAAATTTTTTAGTTTCCTAAGATTCTCAGAGGCCCCAAAAACTATGGGAAGCCCCAGGACCGGTAAAGTCTCACCAATGTACATTTTTTAACGTCAGTTGACTTGAACTTTGACTAATTCGTTCGGTAAGGTTTTAACTCCAAATTGAATGATTCCTAAGGCATTTTATTAAATTGGGAACTTAAATTTTATGATGAAAAAGATGGTTTTAAAAAATGAGCTAAAACGAAGCTGAAACAAAATTGCCATTATGGAAGGGCAAAAATGGAAATAAAAGCTTCTAGAATGTCCTAAACACTTTCACACTTTTCTTCCATGTTTTCCCTTTTATTGAGCACAAAATTTTTTGACCAAAATACAAAAGTTATTCTACTCTCTTAGGCACACAAGAAGGAGGAGAAAAAGAGGAAGAAAACCAAGGAGAAACTAGGTAATTTCATGGATTTTCTTGCTTCATCTTCCTCCAATCTTGTTCTCCTCTCTTCCTCCTTTCTTTTCATGGATTTTTTTGAATGATTTGGTTCCATTTTTGACCTAGAACTAAGGGGGAAATTTTGAATTTACCAAGGAGAAGGGAATTAAGGAAGAAAAGCTTTGAAAACAAACTTGAAACTAAGGTATCTTTCCATTCTTGATACATCATCTTGATTGCTCCTCTTTGTGGTAGTTTAGGCCAGCCTAGGGGGGATAGAGGGAGATGAATTTTGGGTAGAACCAAGGGAGAAACTGAGGAAAAAGAGTGCAAAGATTAAGAACATGGCAAGAAATTCAAGTAAAAACTAAAGGAAAACAAGTTAGAAAAGTGTAGTACTTTCTAGGGTTTTGTAAAATTTGATTTTATGTGAATGTTTCCTTGGCTATTTGAATGTTCCCTTGAGCTCCTAAGACCTCTAGAAAGCCTCCCAAGTGGCTCTCCATCAAGGAAAAATCACAAAGTCCATGAACCTTCCTTATGATGCATATTTCGGCTAAGCTAGGTTCATTAGGCTAGAGGATGTTTTAATTTGTTCTAGCCTTGGTTTGGGACTTTATATGATGTTAGAAGATTGGAGAAACCATTGGTAAAAATTTAGGAGCCGTAGGTTGGGAGATAGGATAATGGTGTCCATAATGGTGCCTTATGAAGCAACTTAGTCTTTCAATGTTGCAATTGAATATGTGATGGCTCCAAGAACCTTAAATGAGTCTAAGAAGTTTAGAAATAACAAGAGAATAGAGTTTAGAACTTGGATGATATGAGTTGCTTCAATGGACCATTTATGGTACCAATATGCCCATTATGGAACCAAGTGTGTGTTTAATAGTGAACCTAGTGTCTTGACTTGCTTCAAGTGTGTAATTGTGTGATGTTTGTGATATCTAGGTCAAGAGAACCCTACTCCACCTAAGTGCTTTTGTGAGACCAAGAAGGGAAAGGAAGTGGCAAAGTAAGCTTGCATAAATTAAAAGGTAGCTCTCCACCTCATTCTCTTGCATTCTTGTATACATATGTATATGTTGTGTGCTTATATATGCTCTTGTGATTTGAGAACATGCCACTTGATGTCTTGAAATTGCATTGGTATCAATGTGTCTTCTTGAATGACTATGGTTATGGAAAGAGCTCATAAGGGTGAGATGATGCGAAAAGTCCCTTGATGAATGTGTGGGGATGCCAAAAGTCTCATGGTATGGGTGAGACAAGGCCAAAAGTCCCTTGAATGGGTGAGACTAGGTCAAAAGTCCCTAGGCCAAGAGTGAGCCAAATCCAAAAGCCCTAGCAATGGGGTGAGGCTAAACCAAAAATCCCTAGAGCATGAAAATGGTTTTGACATGTTATTGATATGGCATGAGATGAGATTTATTGTACACTTTATATTTGCATATTCATATATTTGATGTGTGTACGCCTAGAATGTGGTGTGAATGGATGTGTGAGCTATTGAGATTCTTGGAATCTCACTCCCCTTTCCCTCTCATGCTTAAAATGTCTAGGTGGTGCGCAAGGCCAAGGAAATGCAAGCCAAGAATACTAAATGGCTACACCTTGTTTAATTTGTAGTGTAAATTGTAATGGAGTGTCAAGAAGCATTGTACATATTGTGTAACACCTTGAGCATATATAATATGATGTATAGACTATATGTATAATGTATGTAGCATTAAATCAATGAAGATATGTAATTGGACCCTTGAATGGCATATGTGTTTAGTGCTTAAATGGATGTTGAGAGACCAAAATAAGATGGATGGGGTTTATGACCATTTGGGCAGTCTCGACAAGTCATATTTGTACTTTAAAACTTGCCCGAGAGGTGCTAAATAATTAAGAAAGCCATTTGGACAAATTGGTTACTCATATGGAGCAAAAATTTACCATTTTAGGAGGCTATACCACTTTTTGTCCAAATGAGCTCTTCTTAGTCTAAAATTTGGCATGAATCTAGAACTTATTGAGATATTTTTGGAAAGATAAATTTGGTAATTTTTGGAGGTCTGTGGAATATTTGGCGAATTGTTAAAGTTGAGAATTTTTCTAGTTTTGGTCTTTGGTACTGTAGCACTAGTTTGAAATTAAATTCTATCACTTATGAGGCAGATGATTTCCTATTACCACGAAATTTTATATAGAAAAACTAGACATTCCCATTGACTTTTACCAATTAGAAGAACCTCATTCGGATATCTAGATTGGGAGATATGAATTTTTGAACATTCTGCCCAGTATCAGGAGCCTTACCCAACCTGAGTTACTATTTTATTGAATTTCGAGACTTGGGTTACTTGAGTTGGTCTAAAAATATTTTTCCCCTCTAGTTAACATCCACAGATTTTTAGATTAATATCATTTGAATGGATTGGATTTTTGTGGAATTAATTGAAAATTTTCAAAATTTGCTGCAAAATCTATGATAGCATCAAGAGGTAGTTTGACCTCTGGACTTTTTTGCATGTCAAACGTCCTCTGTGATAGATGTTATAGTCTAGGCATATTTTTGGTGTGAATTAGACATCCATAGCTTTCTATAATGGCCAAGAATGTGTGATTTCGAGGTTTTTAGAATTAGTTATGATTTTGCGAAGTTTGGCCAAAAAAGGGGCCAACTCTGGCTGAAAATAAACCTCCATATTCTTGGTTCCATTTCAGTTTTCATGAGTTATGGGCATGATTTTATGATGCAAATGAATTGTATACATGTAATTAAATATAGGAAAGTATTTTATGAGTTCACATGGTCCACATGACACCGAACGAAATTTTTATACGTGACGCAACGTAAAAATAATTAATATTTTGATGCCATTTTCTTGCCTCTCATATGTATTGATTGATATGAGGTATAAAGATAGCATAGAATGAGCTAAAAAATTATGGTATTACATGAAGAATACAACAAGTTACCTTGATTCTAGCTTGTTTCAAGAGCTCTTTCATTTGGTATGCTCCTCCCCTTCAAACTCTATCTTCCTCTCTCTGAACCAGACCCAAAATAGATCCAAATCATGTATGGAAACCACAGAAAGAAAGAGGAGAAGGAAGAGAATAGGGTTACTAAAGGAAAGAGCATGAATTTCTACACTTTTCTTACTTTTTTCTTTGATTTTTCCTCCTCTTCTTCCTTCCTCTTAGTGTGCCCTTCTTTGCTGCTCCTTTCTCTATCTTGGCCAGAAAATAAGTTAGTCTAAGTGAGGGAGGAGAAGGAGCATGACATATATCACATGGTTTCTTAATTTTGTTGCTTAAAAATTCCATTTACATCTTGCTTTCTTGGATTTTTTATTTTAGGCTCATTTGAGCTCTTTTTTAAAAACTATCTTTTCCATCATAAAATTTAGGTTCTCTAACTCATAAAATACCTTTGGAATCACTCAAATTGGATCTAAAACCTTCTCGAGCGAAAGAGTCAAATTCTGGTCAATTGACATTATAAAAGGTCAACCAGAGGGGTTTTAACTATTCTGGGGGTTCCTATAATTTTTAGGGCCTTTGAGAACCTCAGGAAACTCATTTTTCCCATTTAAAAATCTTTCTTATGAGTTTTCCAAAAATTTTTCAAAATTATGAAAATGCTACTACATCTTCATTGAATCTTGTTTGGTTATTCTGACTCTATTTTCATGGCACCTTTGGCCTTAGATCCTCTTTATTTGAAGTCTAGATTGTTGCTCTAATTTTGTTAGACCTCAAATCATTCGATCTGGGGGACTTTCTTTTATATTCGATGTGTTTCATATGTTTATAAAGAAACTGGACATTACATTTCTCACTTTTACAGAGGAATCGGATGTTACACTTTCTTTGGTTTTAGTTTTCTAAAAGGTGGAGTTTTGTGGTTGGACCAATAGGAGAAAAGAAGAATTTAAAGAAATCATTGGTGGCACAAGAATTACCAATTAATAAGGAATTGAATAGTGTATGGTTTCATATGGAAAAGCTTATTCTTCATTTTACTCTATTGTTTAGCCACTATTGGGAACTCCTAGAGGGAATTGATTCTTGACCTAAGTAATTTTGGAGGTTTAAGAGTATGGAGATTAATATGGAACTAATAGAAACAAATAAGAAACTATAGGTTGCAAGAACTCATACCTAGGGTTTTGATTGACCTTAAGAAGTTTGGAACATTAAAAGAGTATTTTAAGCCATGTGAAAC
Organism: Erythrophleum fordii; assembly: GCA_032878935.1. Lineage (NCBI taxonomy): Eukaryota > Viridiplantae > Streptophyta > Magnoliopsida > Fabales > Fabaceae > Erythrophleum > Erythrophleum fordii. The sequence goes on from JAVQMF010000021.1 coordinate 1,655,331, forward strand.
CATGATAAAGCTAAAAAGGAGCTAAAGATAATGCATATGTATCAAATCATCTAAAACAAATGGCAAAACTCCAAGGAACCTATATCCATACATAGCATTAGCCATGAGGGCAAATGAGTATCTAGGGAGAGTTTCTTTGATTCTAAAGTTATAAATAGTCTAGATGTGAATTATAAACATCAAAGGAACCATTAGTTTAAATTTAGAAGCCTTATTTTGAAAGATAAAAAATTAGGGTTCAATTATATATAAAAAGGCAACCTGGTATTAGGCTCCTTGAATTGAGTTCATGATGGCTTTAATGAGTTTTAATGGAGTCATATAACTTATATTAAGTGAGTTTTTGGAGTTAAGAGGTTGAATTAGGGAAGTTGCTTCATTGTGTGCTCAACTAGACTATATATGCACATAAAACCCTAACTTATGGATGTAATGCTAGTATGAGCATGAGGATGGTTCCATTGATCATTTTGTGCTCTATTTGGTATATCTAGGCTAAACAAATGAGAGCATCTCCAAGTATAGGTATGGAGCTATGGAACCAAGAGAAGAAACTAAAGGGAACTAATGGAAATCTATGTGATAGGGTAGCTCTTCATCCATTCTTACTTTTGTATGTGTGGTTGCTTGATGTCTTGGATTTCTTGTATGTTATATTTGCCATTTATATCTCTTATTGATTTCTTGATGCATGCTTGATGGTTATGTGCAATTACATGGCTTTTCATTGCGTATGGAATTGGGTTAGCTCTTGAATGGGAAAGGTTATGCCAAAAGCTTTTCAGAATGGGTGAGGTGAGGCCAAAAGTCCCAATTGTAGGTAAGACTAAGTCAAAGTCCTTAAAAGAGAGTGAGACTAAACCAAAAGTCCTTAAATAATGGGTGAGGTTAAACCAAAAGTCCTTAGAGCTTGTTTGTACTCTTGATGGAATCACTAGATCCCTAATGCATGATTTTGAACGATGTATGGTTGCTTGACATGCATACTTGCTTTCCTTGACATTTAATATGCCATGTATGTTTGTTTAAATGATGAATAAGCTATTAAGATTCTTTGAATCTCATTCCTTCCCATATTTCCCCAAACTATGTCTAGGTAGCACTCATGGAAGCAAGAATGATGATAAAAAGGCATGAAAGGAGCTACTTTGACAATAAAGTCTATTTTGAGACATAATGTTGTACATATGGCCATGTAGTTGTTTAATTGGTTGTATGATTTCTTCTAACATATTCAAAAGTATGAGAATATGATGTATGATGGATGTAAATATGTGATATCATGTAATTTGACCATATGAGTTCCATGATATAAGTGTGTATAATAATAAGGAAAGGAATGATTTTAAGTTGCATACTATATTTGATCAGATATACATGCTGTATTTGACATTTAAAATGTGCCCAAAAGAAGCCATTGTAGAAAATGGCAGAAAATGTGCCATTTGGAACCAAAAATGACATTTATAAGCTATAATTTACCCTTGAATCAAAAATAGCCCAAATGAATGAATCTTTGAATGAAATTTCGTAGGTAGTTAGAGCTCATCTAGAGCTTTCTATAGAGCTAAAGAATGAAACTTTTAGAGCTATGTAGAATATTTTATGAATTTTTGAAGTTTTGTAGTTTTTTCAGTTTTGTTCTTAGCGTTGTTCATTTGATCCAGATCTAGTTTTTCATATTTTTGAGGGGCTAAATGAGTTTAGTTGCTTATGAAAATTTGAAAGTATAAAGTTGACATTCTAAGATTTCCATAACTACTAAATTTGCACAAATTGAAGTTGTGTAACTTAAATTATGGTTTTTCATATATCAGCCTATTATGTGTCAAAATTGTGAAATGGGACATATGAAATGAAATTTGAATTTTAAGCTTCCCTTTGTAATATTTTAAGCCCAACAAACTTGTTTGGCATGAATTTAGGAAACTCTATGATAAGAGTAATTATTTGGGTAGAATTAGAGGAGTTAGTGTTTTAATAATAGAAATTTTTACTGCCAAAAGTAATAGTATAAGTAATTGTTGTTATAAAAGGAATATGACTTGGGATATATGTATATTTTTTTGTGATATGACATTTGGCAATGGTTTTGATCCTATTTACCATCAAAATGTAACTATATAGGTCAAAATTTGAATTTCTTATTTTTTGCACTCATGGATGCCATAGACAACTTTGTTTTGATCCATTAAATATAACATAAGCCTCATTTGCATATGGAAGTTATATAAATCATTTTGGCCATTTTGATATAATAGGGCCTCAAATTTCAAAAATTCATAACTTTTTCTATCTAGCTCCGATTTATGCAAACTCAATGACTACAAAAAGTTTATGATATGAACTTCATGCTTTAAAATTTTCAAGTGAAAATGAATTCATTTGGCCCGTAAAAAACATGGAAATCCAAAATTATTGCAAATGAATAGTGATAGTGCAAATCTACATAATTTGGTTAACTTTGAAAATTCATGAAATGTTTTGTATGACTCCAAAAATTTCCATTATTGACTTAGGAGAAAGCTTTATAAATTTTCTAATCGCATGCTAAAATTCAGCTCCAAACTATGTCATTTGGATTGTTAAGAATAAAAGTGCAATTTATGGCTCATTTGGACCAAATTTTGGTTTTAAAGTAGTCCAATTGGCCTCTAATTTGCACTCTCCCCCCTTTGAGCAAAATTTAATCATATTAGACATCAATTCCATAAGATTCATTACATGAAAGAAGGCTCAGATCAAATATGACCCTCCAACACCAAAAGATTCATAGATAATAAATGGCATTACATATTTAAGATCATGCACCATTTTCTATTTCATGCATGAAAATGGCATATTTTTACATGGTAAAGCTTGTACATAAGCTTCCATTATAAAACCTTGTCATTTACATGAAAATACATAATTCATACAAATGATTTATATCCATCCAAGTATAGCATGAATGTTAAATATATTTAGATTACAAAATCTCCATTACATCCTTTCTTAGAGTTTAGGACTTCACTATCTCCTTTCCTTTGCTTGGAGAGCCTAAAATGGTTAGTGAGAATACATGGGTGGATTTTGGGAAGAATCTCAATATTCAATCTTAACCAAATCATTGCATGTAATTCATATGCATCATAAAACTCAATTGTAACTTTTAACATGAAAATTCATTTTTCATCAAACATGGCATCAAAACATGTTGGCTATACTTAACTAAGCTCATTTTTGGGCTAAAAAAAAGCTACTGTACTCAATTTCTCTCCATAGGGATTTAAGAGCTGAAAACATACTGACAAGACTCAAATAAACTCATTTATGGGCTAAGAAAGAGCTATTACACTCAATTCTTTACTGTAGGGTGTTAGTAGCTATAAATATGTCATACTCATGCATAAAACTCATAATAAAAGAAAATTAAAGCATAACTTATAAATACATCAAGCAACTACATATATAAGCATCTCAACTCATTATAACATTCAAATGCATACAAGATAAAGCTATCTTGTGGAGTTAGAAGCCTTAAGCTACCACTAACTCCTAAATCCTTCTCCTTTCATTGATCCTTCACTTCATCCATTCTTGGGTTCATACACACCTAACAAGGAGTTGTCTTAACTCAACCTACATATGTCAATTTGCAAATGCAAAATAACTTATTAGGATTTATTCTAACTTTTGTCATTTGCAGTTAACTCTATTAGAATTCACTATGCCACTTTAAATCATTTTAAGTCTCTTAAGAGGCAACACTTGGATTTCACTTTCTAGGCTCTCAAACCTCAATTGCTATATATCTCTAATGAAACTCATTGGAACCATCATATACATGATTACATAAGCTAAGGGCCAAATTGCTTCTTTAGACCCTTCATATGCCCTAAAAATTCATCTTTCAAAATAAGGCTTCTAAATTCAATCTAATGGTTCTATTAGTATTTATAAGTCATATCTAGACCACTTACAACCTTAGAATCAATGAAACAACTTCCTTGCTACTCCATCTCCACCATGGCCTAATCTAGCACATCATAGAACTTGAAGGAGTTTTTGTCTTTCTCTTGGAGAGTTTGATACCTGTAGAGTATCCTTGGTGCCTTTTTAGTTTAAAGATGATCTTAAATGGTTTAAAACATTATTCTAGAGTTCCAAAACTTCTAAGATGCAATTTCAACCTTAGGTGATCTAGCTTGAATTTTATAGCTTTTTAATTAATTTTAATTACATACTTTTACTTTTACACCATTCAAAAACCTTGGTTTTCTTAAGTTTTCATCAAACCAAAGTATCCTCTTCACTCTCTCTGTAGCCCAAATTATGGAAGGAGAAAAAGGCCAAGGAATATCAATTTTTCTAATGCATAACATGCCTTATTTGAAAGCTTGTTGAATGGTGATTCCTTTGCTCTGTTTGGTTGCTTTAAGCCTTCACTTTTTCTCATGAAGTCAGCCACCAAAGTCACCTTTTCAACGAATTAAAACTATTATTAGAAAGAACATGAAGAGTAGAGCAAGTTTGCTAACTAACATACTATAAAATTTGTCCTTTTTCCTTACTTTATTTGCCTTTCTTTCTTCTCTCTCTCCTTCCATTTCTTGGATGCCATAGCTATTGATTTAGGGCAAAATATAAATTAGTGGAATGAAGAAGGAAGGGCCGATGCATCATGCTTTTATTAGAAAAGAAAAAGATATTTTAACTTTTTTCCATAATTATAATTTTGTCACCATACTTTGACTGCTCCATTTGAGCTCTTTTCAAATCCTTTTTTAGAACTATTAGTTCCGCATGAAAATTTAGGCTTTCTAGTTTATTAAAAATATTTACTTTGAAATTTTCAACATTTAAAACAATTTAGAAAAGTCTAATCAAAGTTTCGATCAATTAATATCTTGAATCGTACATTGCCAGGGATTTTGTCATTTTGATGGTTCCTATAGTTTTCAGGACCCCTAAAACCCTAGCAAGCTTAAGTTTGACATTTAAACCTCATTTCTTTGAGTTTTTGAGGTTTTACTCAAAATTATATTTTTGCCACTAGGATATCGGTTCCCTTCATTTAGGCACTTTGGCTTGTTTTCTACTCTTCCTACTTTTTCCTTTCATCTTTTTTGGACTTCTAATCCTTTGCTATCTTGATTATTCTCCATTATTTTGGTGTCTTAGGGTTTAGAAAGGTCAGGTATGACATTTCTTCCCCTAAAATAAAAATTTCATGCTTGAAATTACCCTACATTCCTTATACTTCTTTTAACTAGTCTTTCTTTTTCTCTATCTTTTCTTACTTTTCTCAGACATTGATTCTTTTTAGACCTTTCTCCTACCAGAGCATTATTCTCATTAATAGTTTAAATCTTACTTTAATTTATTATTTTCCTTTGGTGCTATTTTCATAGAGAATATAATTTGCTCATTCTTTACTTTCTTAGTTCTTATTGTGAGAGGGACTACTTTTGATACTAAAACATATTCTAATAACTCTGGCTTATCATTAGAAGAGCTTACTATTTTGTATTTGATTGATCAAATACCAATTCATATGAGATTAAGCTCTTTTTATTTAGTGGACTTGCTTACATCTATGAGTGAAGATATGTTACTAGTATTAAATCTCCAATATCATATTCTAATGGCTTTCTACACAATCTCTTATCTTTCTTTACTTATGCTAAGCCATTAGAGATTTCTTTTTGTCTAAGTAGTCCATTATTTACTCTTATATTCTTTCTTATTAGCTTATCTCATAGTAAGGGTTTATATCCTCTCCTATCTTATTCCTTATATACAAACTACCTACTGGGATCATAGCTTCTCTACTAAGCTTATATTCTTAGATATCCCAGTTCTTTTATTTAATACTATACTTGCCTTCTAGGCCTAAATATTCTATTACTCTCTTCATCTACTTGAGAGTAAGTACTATTCAAAATTCTTAGCTTACAACTGATTATCATAACTTTTCTATGTTAGCATTGAAGATTGACTATCATTGACTAACATTGTATTCATGTAAGATACTGACTTCTTATAGTCTTAGCTACTAGAGGCATACTTTACCACTTATCCTATTAAGAGAAACTATACTTGATCCCTTTTCTAGATGCACAACTCTAGTATATAGGAATTTTTCTCTCCTTTAGCCAGGTTTAATAATTGTTGGGTAGTGGTTCATTTGACTATAACTCTGGAAAGCTAATCTCTTGCTTTCCTCATCCCACATACTATACTCACTTATTAAGGAAGTTTAGTTAGTGGCTTGACTATCCAAGTAAAGCCTTAATAACTTTGTTATAATAGTCTACTAGACCTATGAGATCTTTGGTCTCTAAGATTGATTGTTTAAATATAACGAATGTAATTTTTGTAAAATAATAAAATAAGTGATATAAAAGTAAGCCCTCTGAAATGACCTAGATAATGTCCCAAAAAAGTTAGGTTGAGTCATAGACTCCTAAAAATGATAATTCCAGGCTCAGACAGAAAGAAAAACGGAGTTAGGATGGAGAAATAATTTGCGACAAAAATTGATGAAACATAAATGGCATTTTCGTAAATAAATAAAACTTTTGGAAAACCACATAGGAGGGCTTTTTCAATAAAATTTTTGAGTTGCCTAAGGTTCTCAAAGACCTCAAAAACTATGGGAAGCCCCAGGACTGGTGAAGCCCCTCTGGTGTATGTTTTTCAATGTCAGTTGACCCGAACTTTGACCGGTTCGTTTGCTAAGGTTTTAGCTCCAAATTGAGTGATTTCAAAAGCATTTTATTAAATTGGGAACCTAAATTTTATGATGGAAAAGGAGGTTTTAAAAAAGGAGCTAAAACGAAGCCAAAATGAAATTGCCATTATGGAAGGGTAAAATTGGAAATAAAAGCTTCTAGAATGTCCTAAACACTTCCACACTTTTCTTCCATCTTTTTCTTTTTATTGAGCACGACTTCTTCTGACCATTTTATAGAAAAAATAGCAGCTCCTTAAGTGCATCAAAAGGGGAAGAAAACTAACAAGAAACTAGGTAATTTCATAGATTTTCTTATTTCATATTCCTCTAATCTTGTTCTCCTCTCTTCCTCCTTTCTTTCCATGGATTTTTTGAATGATTTGGTTCAGTTTTTGACCCAAACCTAAGGGGGGAAAATTCGAGTTAGCTAAGGAGAAGGGAATTAAGGAAGAAAGCCTTTGAAAAACAAGCTTGAAACTAAGGTCAAGAGAACCCTACTCCACCTAAGTGCTTTTGTGAGACCAAGAAGGGAAAGGAAGTGGCAAAGTAAGTTTGCATAAATTAAAAGATAGCTCTCCACCTCATTCTCTTGCATTCTTGTGTGCATATGTATATATTGTGTACTTGTATATACTGTTGTGATTTGAGAACATGCCACTTGATGTCTTGAAATTGCATTGGTACCAATGTATCTTCTTGAATGACTATGATTGTGGAAAGAGCTCATAATGGTGAGGTAATGCCAAAAGTCTCTTGATGAAAGTGAGAAGATGCCAAAAGTCTCACAGCATGAGTGAGACAAGGCCAAAAGTCCCTTGAATAGGTGAGGCTAGGTCAAAAGTCTCTAGGGCAAAAGTGAGCTAAATCCAAAAGCCCTAGAAAATGGGGTGAGGCTAAATCAAAAGTCCCTAGAGCATGAAAGTGGTCTTGACATGTTGATGTGGCATGAAATGTGATTTATTGCACACTTTATACTTGCATATTCATATATTTGATGTATGTATGCCTTGAATGTGCTGTAAATAGGTGTGTGAACTAATGAGATTCTTGGAATCTCACTCCCTTTTTCCTCTCATGCTTAAAATGTCTAGGTGGTGCCCAAGGCCAAGAAAATGCAAGCCAAGAACACTAAATAGCTATACTTTGTTTAATTTGTAGTGTAAATTGTAATGGAGTGTCAAGAAGCATTGTACATGTTATTTTTGGTTGTGTAACACCTTGAGCATATGTAATATGATGTATAGACTATATGTATAATGTATTTAGTATTAAATCAATGAAGATATGTAATTGTGTCCTTGAATGGCATGTGTGTTTAGTGTATAAGTGGATGTTGAGAGACCAAAATAAGATGCATGGGGTTTGGAATCATTTGGATAGTCTCTACAAGTCATATTTGTGCTTTGAAACTTGTCTAAGAGGTGCCAAACAATTAAGAAAGCCATTTGGACAAATTGGTTACCCATATGGAGTAAAAACTTGCCACTTTAGGAGGCTATACTACTTTTTATCCAAATGAGCTCTTCTTGCTCAAAAATTTGGCATAAATATAGAACTTATTGAGAGATTTTTGGGAAGCCAAAGTTGTTAATTTTTGGAGGTTTGTGGAATATTTGACGAATTGTTGAAGTTGAGAATTTTTCTAATTTTGGTCCTTGGTACTATAGCACTGGTCTGAAATTAAATTCTATCACTCATGGAGAAAATGATATCCAATTTTCATGAAATTTTATACAAAGACAATAGACATTCTTAGGGATTTGTACCAACTAGAAGCACCTCATTTAGAGGTCAAGAGAGGAGATATGAATTTTTGAACATTCTGTCTAGTATCAAGACCCTTACTCGACCTGAGTTACTATTCTATTAAATTCTGAGACTTGGGCTATCTGAGCTATTCTAGAAATATTTTTTCCCTCTAGCTAACATCTATAGCTTTCTAGATTGGTATCATTTGAATGGATTATAATTTTTTAGAATTAATTGGATATTTTCAAAATTTGCTATAGAATCTGTGGCAGCATTAGGAGGCAGTTTAACCTCTGGACATTTTTAGATGTCAAACGCCCTCTGTGATGGATGTTATGCTTTAGGCATATTTTTAATATGAATTAGACATCCGTATCTTTCTAAAATGTCTAGGAATGTGTGATCTCAATGTTTCTATAATTAGTTATGATTTTTTAAAGTTTGGCTAGAAAAGGGGCCAAATTTGGCCGAAAATAAATCTCCATATTCTAGGTTCCATGTTAGTTTCCATGAGTTTTGGGCATGATTTTATGATGCAAATAAGTTGTATGCATATAATTAAATATGGGAAAGTATAGTATAAGCTCACACGGTCTATGTGACACTGAACGAAATTTTTATATGCGACGCAATGCAAAAATAATCAATATTTTAATGTCATTTTCTTGCCTCTTATATGTATTGATTGATATGAGGTATAAAGATAGCATGTAATGAAAAAAAGTATGGTATTACATTAGACTTGTACTAGTCTTTAAGACTAAACTAATTTGTAAAAACTCTCCTAGGCCCTCATCTCCCAAGAGCACTATTATACTAAAACTTTGGGCTCTCAATAACTCTACAGGATCTACTATGAGCCTTAGTCCACTACAACCTCTTAGAGCCTTATTGGAGTCTATTGTAACATATTGTACTATGTTAGGGTTTATTGTGATACATCCTTGTAAGATTTTAGAGCTTAAGATCATTGTCTTTATAAACAAAACTCATACTCGCTAAGTCTAGCAACTATTACTATAATCTCTGAGGTTAAATTCAGATGCCTACTATACTCTTCATACGAAATAGGTCTATCTCTGTAACAATCCCATAGTCCTAATACTCAGGAGTATTTTGGCTTTTACTCACTACTCCCTATGGGATCATCAATTTCCCACTTCTAGCCTCATTATGCTTTCTTTCTTTAACCCTTTCTCTTATTAGCTTACCTTACTATACTTTACTTTCTTTATTCAATGATGTAAATTAGACTTATACCTTACATGTATTCATTCTATCTGTTCTTTCTTATCCTGCAATCTCTGTCTATGCCCATTTCACACTCAAGTGCCTCTAGCACTAATATGCTCTGTATCTCATATGGCATCTGGTAAAGAAATTTATGTGCACTTGCAGTTGTCGATCTGGCCAAGATTAGTGATTTTTGCTAGTATGCAGTATAATGCCTACCATGTCATCTTCCACGAAGGTTTTAATCAAATCAATTAGTTTAAGAATGATAAAACTAGAATTATGATGATTGGAGGTTTGAATATGAAGTCACACTAATTAAACCGAATAGCAAATCAATGAACGAAAATAAAACAAAATGAAATTCAATTAGAATGATGTGTAACCAATCCAAAATTCCTCTTCTAATAGTTTCCTATCCTTGTCACCTAAAAATACTCTTGGTTTGATTTTTAATTCTCTAATTATTTTTTATTAATATTCCTAAATTATTGTTTAGAATTTCCATTGGTTAGTATTGCTAATCAGAATGCAACCACACTTCTATCAATAATACAAAGCCAAAATATTTTGCACTTGACTAAAGACACACGCAGAATCCTAACGTGGTTCAAAATGAATTTAATTGATTAATTAATCGATTAAATCAAAGCACATTCTTCGATAAATCAAATGAATCAAAATTCATGTAATAGAAATCATTTAACTAGAATAATATAAATTACATCAAAACAAAGAGAATAAAAATGAAATACATTTGAAATCATAATTCAAATTAGAGTTCTATATAAACATAGACTCAAGTTTCCTATTAGGTTCAAACTTTGGATTGATCACCGAGAAAATTAGCCATGGAAGTAGACGAAAACAAGAATAAGAAGTAGAGAAGATGGAGTGTGTTCTATGGTGATGTCTTCTCCTCCTTAAATAAGTGAAGTTGCCTTCTCCCATAAGAAATCTAATACTAATCTTGAAGCTAATATTGAAGTGATATCCAAATCTTTTTAGTACTTAATAAAATAATATCTAAATCCTTGTAGGAGTCTTCTAATCTAATCTTTTTAGGAATTTTCTATCTTGTAAAATACAATTAAAAAATAATTAGGCCTCTGTTGGATAAATATAATAAAAATATACTTAAAGTCCATTAATCTAAATTAAGCTCATTTAATGTAAAATAAGTCCAAAGTCATCAAATTACCTATAGTAATTTATCATTGAGACTAAATATGAGGAATATAAAATATCATAATATTGAAAAACCAGCATCTTACACATTAAGTGTGTCTAACTACTCTAGTAGGATAAGTATTATATACTGGTCCTTTTTCTATCCATCTTGGATATCTTATTTCATTAGGGACTTGCACTAAGCATATTAAACTCATGATGTTTGAATCTTTAAGCCTTAGTGCCTTGGGCACTTTCCATTTTACATTATTTATAATTGGGATTCCTTTTTAATATTCTTTCTTACAGTTTTTGTATTACCAAAATCCCTTAACTTTTTTTCTTTACCTTGTCCCTTAACTAACTTGGATACTTTTTAATCATCAGGACACTCTTGATGGTTGATACTATCATTGGCTATGCATTCAAGTTACATTACCATTGAGTTGGCAAAACTCAATATCATGTAACCACCATGATAAGCAAATCACAACATCAATCACTAACACACAGGCGTATCATGATCGAGTTCAAGCCACTATCACCAGTATATTATAAGCTTCCCAACAATCTATAATAACATTCTTTTACCTTTTTGTTAATCATTACAATATCCTTAAGATGTCTTCTCTTACTCAATTATATTTACTTAAGGCATTATGTAACACTATGGTTCTATGACTCATCTCATATCATATGTAGGCTTATTTCCATGAAGCACATGAATTTCTCAAGAAAAAGTCATAGAAAAATATAATTAAATTGCTTTATGTCACAGGTAAATTTTTCATTCGTTGTTCCATATGGACTCATCCATTTCATTCTCACATTTAAATACATATAGATAACTTATAAAAAACTCAAGGAGTGGCCTAGAACTCGTGTAAATGGATAATATACTTAAAAACATAGTGTGCAGCCTTAGGTAGGATTTTCAGATTCTATGCCTAAATTTTGAAAAATCATAACTAATTTATAAAAATCTAAATGAAGCACACTATACCATAATGGCAAGCTATAGATGTCTAATTTATGGTAAAAATAAATCCAGACACAACAGAGGCTTCTAGCTACCAGAAATTGATATAACAATACCAGAGGTTGACTGTCATTACTGGTACTATCCTCCAACTTTAAAAATTCATATCTCCCTACTTAAAGGTCTAATTTAGGTGATCGTAGTGGCCATGAAAAGCTTATCATTTCTAGTTTATGTTTGTAAAATTTCATGAGCATTGGACATCATTTGGCCCATGAATGATACAGCCAAATGTTTTGACCATATGAATAGTGCCTGCATCAGTTCAGTAGAAAAAATGTTAACTTCAGAAATTCATAATTAATTTCATAGAGCTCCAAATAATCTAGTCTTTAGCTTCCTAAAAAGCTCTAGATAAGACCTATATGTGTGCCAAATTTCACGAGCAAATTCATTCATTTGATCAGATCTTGACATTGGGTTGTGAAATAGTTATTTTTAAGTCTTACAAAGGGTCCAAATGGTCCATTTTGAGCTCCAAGGCAACCATGACCACTTGAGCATATGGGAATGCACCAAAATGACATTCTAAACTTGTATCAAAGGTGCACAAACCCAGATTTCTCAAACTCACTAATCCACCCCATGATATATACAAGAATGCATATGTCTAGTCTTGCCATTCCATACTTAAATCATGTTATATCATGCATATGGCATTAATTCTCATTCATACATAATATGTATGAGTATTTACATATGTTCAAATGATTACATAATAATTCCATGATAGGATTACATCATATGCCATTGGTATGGCTACAAAAGAGACAAAACTAGGAACTTTGATGTCAATTTCTCATCTTCCAACTTGGTGGCTCCCATTACCTTGTTTATTTGGTCCATATAGCATGTTAAGACATTGGAGAGGAGGGAATGAGATTTAAAGAATCCCAATAGTTCATTTCCCTTTTAATCACATATAAAGTATGCAATACAAGCCTTGAAAATGCATGCATGAGTATAATGACATGTATGATCATTCAAGAAGCATCCTTGGCATTTGAACAAGTTATACAAAGCATACATAGGCTTGCCAAGTGAGTGGATTGGCCTTACCTATTCTCTTGTGGATTTTGGACTTGCGTCACCCATTTTCTATAAGAGCTTTTGATTTAACCTTACTCTTGGGAGTCAACCTCACTCTTAAGAGACTCTTTACTTTATCTCAACCAATTTTAAGGGTTCTTGGCTCATCCTTACAATAGCTAAGGGTTCTTGTCTTCACCACACTCAAGCAAACCCAAGCACACATTCTAAGTATCACTGAAAAACATATTACAATATCATGGTACCATGGAACAAAGGCATATGCTAGAATAATTTTCATGACTTAAAACACATACACACATTTTAAGACAAAGTAAGCATACATTCAAGCATGAAAGAAAGAAGAGAAAGCTACCTTTACCACATAAGTACACTTTTTCTCTTAGAATTATGCTCCCTCTCTCAGCCACACACTCTTAATGATGTGAGGCTTGTTTCTCTTGCCCTAGACATATCATATGGAAGCCAATTACACTTTTGAATCAATTTTTAAAGCCATACATTCACTAGAAAAGCTAGGTAACTCATACGGCTCTTTTATGATTCCATAGTGTATTTAATGAAGCAACCTTAAGAAAACATCATCTTGGCTCCATTTTCTCCCTTTATTTATAATTTTTGAATCCATTTAAACCTCTTGGCGCCATCACACAATCAAATTAAAGAGCCTAACTAGGTGTTGCTTCTTTAAGCCATAATATGGAACCTATGATACCATCTCACTATCCATGACTTCTAAAATTTTTCCAAGGCTTCCTCTCATCCTCTTCCATCATATATGACTCAAAAATAAGTTTGGAACAAATTAAAACTATTCTTTGGTACCTCAACCCCCTTAGGTCATGGTTATGGACCAAGGAGACACCAAGTGAGTTTATTTTATTTTCCTGATGGAAGATGCATATGAGGAGCCTTATAAGGATCTCAAGAGCTCATCCAAACACTTATTTCGGCCTAGAAACAATTACATTAAATCAGATTTTTGGTAAAGTACTTGAAACCCTAACTTTGTTATCTTGAAAACTAATGGTTTTTTATTAATTTTCTTTACATATTCTCATTCTCCATACCCAATTTCTTAGGATTCACCCTTGGTTCTGACCAAAATCCATGCCTTCTGAGACTCCATATGTTAGGCGAACCAAGGAAGAAAGGGGAGAAGAAGTAGCTACCATGGGATGGAGATTTAACCTTGTGTTTCCTTGATTTCTTGCTTGTTTCTTCCTTTCCTTGGCCTCTTCTCTTTAAATCCGAATTTTTCCCTCTACTCTTCCCTTAAAATAGATCCAAAAACTTCAATGAAACTATAGGAAAGAGGGGAAAATGGAGAAGAAGAGGTTTGCTAAAGAAAAAATATGAAAAAAGCCAAGAAAATCCATAACTTTTCCTTGTTTTTCTCTTTCCTTTCTCTTTCTTCTTGTGAGCCTCACCCTTAGGGTTCTTTTCTAATTTAGGGCAGAAATAAATGTGGCTAAATAAAGGAAGAGATGGGGCACCTCATATATATAGGTAGGTTTAAGAAACATTTTTTCAAAAATTTCAATTTTGCCCTTTTATCTTGGCATTTTTGTTTCTAATCCATTTTCTCGCCTTTTTGAAAATTTTCTTTTCCATTATGAAATTTAGGTTTCCAATTTAATAAAATGCCTTTAGAATCACTTAAATATGAGCTAAAACCTTCCTAAATGAATCTGTCAAAGTTTGGGCTTACCGCCATTAGAAAACGTCTATCAGAGAGGCTTTAACTGTCCCTGAGCTTTCCACGATTTTTAGGGCCTCTGAGAACCCCAGAAAACTTAAAATTTTCATTTAAAAAGCCCTTCTATGAGTATTCTAAAAATTTTCTAAATTAAGAAAATATCATTACGTTTCGTTGCCTTTTCGTAAAAATTCGTTTGGCTATTTTGACTCTGGTTTCAAGGCACCTTTAGCCTTGAATTACCATTATTTGAGGTCTAGAATATTATTCTAATTTTATTGGACCTCAAATCACTCTATCTGGGACTTCCCTTTGTATCCGATAAATTTTGCACATTTATGGAGAAGCCATATGTTACATTTCTCACGTTTTCTCTCATTTTCAAAGAATCATATATTACATATTATATCATACTATATAGATAGCCATGCCAAGGATAACAATACTCTTTAATGCATTCTCTAGTGCACTCAAGTGTGTTACCTTTTTAATCTGATAGTGACTTTATTAAGTCCATGGCTTTAAAGTTGCCACATTCTTTCTCTTTAATTTTTGCTATCACTTTACTCTTATCAAGGGGATATCCTTTTCACTTATCTAATTTCTCATTAGTTCTTTGCTCATCTATACTCAAAAGCATTGTCATACTTTTTGGATTCACTTTAGCTCACTTATTTTCTATAAAGACTAAGGGGGTTTGCTTCATCTCAATCTTATCTACGGGACTGTTCCTCTTGAAAGGAGTCTTATTCTATATGAACCCTAGAGTTTATCTCTCTCAAGGCTTTCAAGCTTATGCAGCTATTCTTATATACCTTGGAACTCACCAACCTAGGTAGCTTTTAGCTTCTTATAGCTTCCTTAGAAGTACTTAAGCACTAAATACTTACCTTAAATCTTCTCTACATTGCACCTATTGCATACTAGGAAAGCTCATCTAACTGAGTGGTGAATTCTTATCTTTTTAAATTTACTGAGTTCTAACTCTTATTCTATATATGCTTTTACTATACTTAATCTACTAACTCTCCTTTAGTCATTACTAAAGCAAAAACATCTCTTTCTATGTACTAATTTCTAAACTCTTTCTTGCTTTTTCCATGTCCCCATAATTACTAAATCAGGGCCTTATCTCTTAGAGAGTTACTGACCACTAACTGGGAGGTCTTCTAACTTATGACATTTTTCCTTCTTTTCATCAAACAAGAGAGAATCTTCCTCTAATTTACTATCTAAGCCTTCTTTAACATGGGATTCTCTCTCTTACTTGTCTTATTTTATATCTATGTTTCCACTAGTTATCATTCTATGGCTACATCTCATAACTTAGCCTAAGAAACTTTCTTAGCTAAAGATTTTCTTGAAATTTCCTAAGTAACAATTTTCCAAAGATCCAGCTAGCTCACAAGGGCTTACTATATATTGCCACTGGGTTCTCTTAGACTTTGCTTTTCTGGTCTTATTCTTTGTTCTAGATCTAGTAGTGGACCATAGCAGCTTCAATGTCTTATGAGGTATCTAGAATTCCTAAATATCTGATATTAAGTTAATCACAATCTTTCCAGGGTATAACATATCTAGGGTACCCTTTTCCCATGTACTTATACATTCTCTGTGTGCTTATTTTATTCCTTTGTATATATACTCCTAGCATGTTATGCATGTCGTGAGCCTACACTATTGGCCCATCATTTACTATCACACAAGGTAACATTCTAGTTTTGAGTCAGTCCCTCAAAGCAGTTTTCTGTAACCATTACTACTCTTCTGCACTAACATTTTTACTCTAGCTACAACTCAATCTTAAATACCCTTAACTCAATTATAAAACATCTTAGTATCCTTTTAAACTCACATACTGGGTCCATTACTCTTCTATCACTTATCTATTCTCTATGAGCCTATTGAATCTATTTCCAAGGTTCTTTAACTTTTTCTTTTCCATTTCACCAACAATAATTAATTTCTTTCATTAGCCTAAATATGGCCAACAAGGCCTCCTATCCTGGGGTACACTCCATTACCTTGAATTCCTTTCCTGGCTACATAATCCAAGTTTCAGTGGTCCCTATATTCATCTTACCATCAAGGCCAGGGACTTTACATTCTGTATTAATCATTCATTAGCCAGGTGGTGGACTAAGACTGGACAAGATTTTATGGAGTGATGCCTATAGGTTCTAGCGTAACGGGATAGTTTTTTAGACTCTCTAGTTTATCTAGGAAATTGGGTGTTGTAACTAAAAAGAGAAACTCTCTCTCAGTTTCCCCTTTGAACTAGTCTCTCTTACAGTTGCAGTCTTACTTATTGTTACACTATCCAACCAGAATGCTATACTCTGTAGAGCTACTAGCTTAGAATTTATAAACTTTGCTCTAGCTGGCCATCCATTCTAATGCTCATCATTCTTATCTGGTCAACTAGAAACCTTTAATACATAACTTACCTATATAACATTAACATATACACCCAGATTTCCACAAAAAACCACACCTAACACACATATTCTTCATCTTTAAGCCCTAACTAGAGATATATTGCCTAAATCTATCATACCATAACAATTTATATAGAAATCTCATACCATATCTCTTGTTTAGCAACAATTATTCAAATTCATACTCTTGGCGATGGAAATAATCATTATTGAAAGTCTTAATAGTCCAATAGTGCTTAAATAAAAATTTTCATCATTTTATTCTCTAATTTCATGTTAAACAAGTTTGGTAGGCTTAGAAGATCATAATTAGAAGCATAAAATTCAAAGCTTGCTTCATATATACTATTTCATAATTTTAGCACATATTAGAGGGTCAAACTTTGAAAAATCATAATTTGAGCTACATAACTCCGATTTGCACAAATTCAGTGGGCACGAAAGGCTTATAACAAGAACCATTTATTATAAAATTTTAGGTCAAAATAAATTTATTTGGTCCCTTAAAACCATGAAAATATAAATAAAATCATATGAATAGTGCATTAGAAATTCTATAGAAAAATAGCCAACTTCAAAAAATCTATAATAAATTCTACAAAGCTCTAAAAATTATGTTCTTTGGCCCCTTTTTATGCCTTTTACTCCTCATTTTTATTCCTTTAGGAGCCACCTAACCATGGTTAGTGGAAAGTAGGGGAAAGAATGAGATTCAAAAATCTCAATGGCTTATTCATCATTCAAACATATATATATATATATATATAGCATACTCAAGATCAAAGAAAGCAAGCATGTATGTTACACAACCCAAATATCATTCATAATTATGTATTTGGGATCACATGGCTCCACCAAGAGCAAAACAAGCTCTAGAGACTTTTGGTCAAACCTTACCAAACAATTAAGGCCTTTTAGTTTAGCCTTACCCTCTTTTAGGGACTCTTGACTTAGTCTCACTCCTTAGTCTCACTTATAATTAAGACTTTCAGCTTAATTTCACCCACATTTAAAGACTCTTGGCCTTACCTTACTCATTTCAAGGGATGTTTAACATAAACTCATCCATTTAAGAGCTAAACCAATCCCAAATGCAATAAATATGTCATGCCCTTGCATATAATCATTTAACAATCATTAACATACATAATTAGCAATCATTGCATACAAGTAATTAGTGACACTCAAGAATCCAACATACATACATAAGAATAAATGAAGAGTTACCTTAATACAAGAGTTTAACTTAATCCCCTTTTGTTCCTTGACTTGGTTCCTTGGCCTTACACCCACACTTGAGTGAAATTTCACTTGCTTGGCCTAGACACATCAAAGGAAGTATAAATCAACATTGGAATTATGCTTGTACTCATTAAAGCCTTATACAAGTTAACTAGAACTTTAAACTAATGTATGGTTCAATTAAATGGCATTATGAAGCAACTTTTATAAATCAATTTCTTGGATTTAGAACCTCTCTTAATATAAGTTATATGACTCCTTTAGAACTCATTAAAGACATTATAGACTTGATTTAAGGAGTCTAATACCAAGTTACTTTTTTAGACCTAATTGAACCCTAAATTTTTACCTTTAAAAAATAAGGCTTCTAAATTCAAACCAATAGTTCCTTTAATATCTATAATTCATACTTATACCATTCATAACCTTAGAATCATTGAAAACTCTCCACAAGTGCTACTTCTTTTTCATGGATGAACCTCTGTAAATATTAAGAACCAAGGAAGTTTTGTAATTCTTCTTAGGATTTTTGTCACCTATGCAAGTTCATTAGCTTCTTCATGGTTCAATTATGCTCTTACATAGTTTGAAATACGATTCTAAGGCTTCACACTTTTTATGATACAATCAAAACTCTAGGTACCAATTCTTGCATTCTACAACTTCTTTATTGGTTCTAATAGTATAATCTTAATCTCCCCATTCCATTTCGTCAAAAACAAATTCCCTTCTCCTTCCTTCTCTCTTGGCTGAATTGGTGTAAGCTAGGATTCCATACATATACAATTTTTCCTAGCTTAAACTATATGCCATATGCAAGTATATTTTATGGAGATTAATTTGGTGAAATTGGTTTCCTTAAAGGAATTCCTTCTGCCAAGGTTTTAGCCACAAGGTTCACTCCCTTAGGAAACCAAAACCATAGAAATAAAGAGGAGAAAGAGTAGGAATTGAATTATATTGACACCATGGAAAATTCCTCACATTTGCTTACCTTAGATGCCTTGTCTTCCTTTTGATTTTTAGTACTTTCTTGGGCACGTCTTAAGTCAAATAGGACTACTCAAAGTTAGCCAAAATGAGGAAGAAAGGATGAAGGTGGCCATTTATAAGGAGGAGCTAAGGTTTCACATTTTTTTCATATTCCAATTTTGCCTTCAATCTTTAATTCCATCATTTGAGTTCATTTCAACTCCTTTTTAGAAATAATCTTTTTCATCATACAATTTAGGTTATTTAGTTTATTAAAAGCATTTTATTTCAAATTGATAGGATTTAAAACAACCTAAAATGATCTGATCAAAGTTTAGGTCAACCAACGACTTAAATCACATACTAGTTGGATTTTACAAGTGACTATCAAGAACAAATACCCTTTGCTTAGGATTAATAACTTGCTTGACCAATTAGCTAAAGCATCATTCTTTTCTAAAATTGATCTCAAATCCAAATACCATCAACTTAGGGTTAAGGCTGAGGATGTATCTAAAACAACCTTTAGGACTCGATACAACCATGATGAGTTCCTAGTTATGCCTTTTGGATTGACTAATGCCCTTGTTATTTTCATAGATTATATGAATAGGATTTTTAGGTCTTACCTTGACCAATTTGTAGTAGTGTTCATTAATGACATACTTGTGCATTTCAAGAGTAGTAAGGAACATGAAGAGCATCTTAAGATAATTTTTTAATCCTTGAGGGAGTATCAGTTGTATGCTAAATTGAGTAAATATGAATTTTGGTTATAGGAGGTGAAATTCCTAGGTCATATGATATTGGAACAAGGGGTAACAGTAGATCCTAATGAGGTGGAAGTGGTGCTAAATTGGGAAAGACCTAAAATAGTGACTGAAATCCATAGTTTCTTAGGTCTAGCTAACTACTAGAGGGGGTTCATTAAGGGATTTTCAAAATTAGCCATACCTTTGACTAAATTGACTAGGAAGGACTAACTATTTGTGTCTGATATCAAGTATGAGAATGCCTTTCAGGACCTTAAGGATAGGTTGATCACTGCACTTGTATTGGTGATACCTGACCCTAAAGAGACCTTCAAGGTTTATAGATATGCTTTTAAAAAGGGTTTAGGTTGTGTTTTGATGTAACAAGGTAAGGTGATCGCCTATGCTTCTAGGTAATTTAGACCCTATAAGGAGAACTATCCCACCCATGAGCTAGAAGTGTCTAATTTGAGGTGTATAATGACCATATGACTTTGAAGTATTTGTTTGACTAAAAGGAGTTAAGCATGAGGGAAAGAAGGTGGATGGAGTTTCTTAAGGATTATGACTTCTCCTTAACCTATCATTCAAGAAAGGCGAATGTTGTCATCAATTCCTTAAGTAGGAAATATATTCATATAGTAATGATGATGTTTAGGGAGTAAAGGCTAATTTAAGGGTTAAGAAGTTTGAATTTGTCTATTTTAGTACATCCTAGTAGCCTACTTTTGGGGGAATTGAGGATAGAAAATAACTTTAGGAAGAGAATTAAAAAGGCTTAAGAGTTAGATGAACATTTGGGAAGGATTAAAGAATAACTAAGGAGTGGAGACATCAAAGACTTTGACTTATCAGAGGATGGTTTGGTGAGGTACTAGGGTAGAGTATGCATACCTATAGATGAAGAGTTGAGAAACATAATACTCTCTGAAACTCATAAGAGTGGGTACACCATCCATCTAGGTACCACTAAGATATATAGAAACCTTAAAATGAGTTTTTGGTAGCTTAGAATGAAGTTGAAAATAACGAAGTTCATTGCCAAATGTTTAGTTTGTCAAAGGCTTAAGATTGAACACCAAAAACCCGAGGGATTGTTATACCCTTTAGAGATTTTGGAATGGAAATGAGATAGTATATCTATGGATTTTGTGATAGGTTTGCCTAGGACATCCTTGAGTTATGATGCCATTTGGTGATTGTGGATAAACTAACAAATTCTGCCTACTTTCTACCTATTAGAGCCACTTATTCTCTAAATAGATTGGTGCAACTATATGTTTGTGAGATTGTGAGATTACAGGGTAGTCCTAATAGCATAGAGTTAGATAAAGATCCCAGGTTCACATCAAAATTGTTGCAGTTACTACAAGAAGTTTTAAGCACTAGTCTTAACTTTAGCAGTACCGATCATCCTTAGTTAGATGGATAAACTAAGAGAACCATTTAGACTCTTGAGGATATGCTTAAAGCTAATGTGCTAGAATTGAAGGGGAACTGGGATATACATTTTCCTTTAGCCGAGTTTACTTATAACAATAGCTACCATTATAGTATTTAGATGGCATCTTTTGAGGCACTTTATGGGAGGAAGTGCAGATTACCTTTATACTGGGTAGAGCTTAATGAGAGGAGTCTCTTAGGCCTAGATATTGTGGACTAAACCACCTGTCAAATAGAACTCACTAAGAAGAAGTTGTTAACTACCCAAAGTAGGCAGAAGAGCTATGCTAATAAGAGGGGGAGACCCTTTGAATTTGAGGTAGGAAACCATGTATTCTTTAAGGTTACTCTAGTGATAGGCATAGGTCGGTCTCTAAAGTCAAGAAAACTTAGTCTTTATTACCTTAGTCCTTTTCAAATCTTTGAGCGAATAGGACCTATAGCCTATAGAGTGGCTTTACCCTCTAATTTGGCCCAATTACATGATGTGTTCCATATATCCTAATTGAAAAAGTATCACCAGGACCCTTCACATGTCATTGAGCAGGAGAATGTGTATTGTAACAACCAGGGAAAAAGAAAAGGAAAGGGAAAAGAAAGAAAGTGAAATCTAGAAATTTTCGGAATCTAGAATTTCTACCAAGTCCTCTCGCAATAGCGAGAAATGGTCTCGCTATAGCGAGAGTGCTTGTTCGCAATAGCGAAGGCGTTTCTAGCTATAGCGAGTGCTGGCAGCAGCCCATACAAAAACCAAGGAGTTGCCCGCTGTAGCGTGCGCCATAGCGAAAGTGAAGTCTGGAACTAACGCGATTTCGCCATAGCAAGTGGTAAATCTCGCCATAGCGAATGGAACTGACCCGATCTTGCCGTAGCGAAGGTTACACCTCGCCATAGCGAAGCCAAATTACACGAGCTCGCTATAGCGAAGGTTAGTTTCGCCGTAGCGAGAGTCAGTCCGGAAGAGAGTAAATAGCGAGAATCAGACTTCATTAAACGTCCAAACTCATTTCTTCTCTCATATCTGCCCTAAGCTTCGACCCAAAGAGAGAAAAGAGGCGTGGAGAGTGTGAGAGATCAAGAGAAGGAGGAAGATCAAGGGAAAGGTAAGGTAACTTCTCCCATTTCTCTTTAGAACTCTGATCCCCTCTCTTTCTGTGATTTTATTTGTGTAAATGGACGGATTTTGGGCATGGGTCAGAAGAGGGAAAGTGGAAAACTCTTTTGAATCCTTGAGTTTTCTTTGAAAATGAGGTTTTCCACTACCATGGGAGCTTGAGAGAGAGAAAGGGGTTAATGAGAGATCAAGAGAAGGAGGAAGATCAAGGGAAAGGTAAGGTAACTTCTCCCATTTCTCTTTAGAACTCTGATCCCCTCTCTTTCTGTGATTTTATTTGTGTAAATGGACGGATTTTGGGCATGGGTCAGAAGAGGGAAAGTGGAAAACTCTTTTGAATCCTTGAGTTTTCTTTGAAAATGAGGTTTTCCACTACCATGGGAGCTTGAGAGAGAGAAAGGGGTTAATGAGAGATCAAGAGAAGGAGGAAGATCAAGGGAAAGGTAAGGTAACTTCTCCCATTTCTCTTTAGAACTCTGATCCCCTCCCTTTGCCCTCTCTTTCTGCGATTTTATTTGTGTAAATGGACGGATTTTGGGCATGGGTCAGAAGAGGGAAAGTGGAAAACTCTTTTGAATCCTTGAGTTTTCTTTGAAAATGAGGTTTTCCACTACCATGGGAGCTTAAGAGAGAGAAAGGGGTTAATGGCATTCTAGAGAGAGAACCCTAGGTTGTATGTGATAGAAGGGTTGCTCTAGCATGCCTTAAGGACGAGATTGCGGTTTAGTATTGCATATCACCCCCAGATAGATGGTCAGACTGAAAGGACAATCTAGACATTGGAAGATATGTTGAGGGCATGTGTGCTAGAAATGAAGGGGAACTGGGATGTGTATTTACCGTTAGCAGAGTTTGCTTATAACAACAGTTACCATTCCAGTATCCAGATGGCCCCTTATGAGGCTTTGTATGGGAGAAAGTGCAGATCCCCTCTGTGTTGGGTTAAGTTAGGTGAGAGGAGTATGATAGAACCTGAGATTGTGGACCAGACCACCTGACAAATAGAGTTGATTAGAAAGAGGCTCCTCACGGCCCAGAGTAGACAGAAAAGCTATGCTGATAAGCGTAGGAGGCCGTTAGAGTTTGAGATTGGAGACCATGTATTCATTCGAATATCTCCAATGACGGGAGTAGGTCGGTTAATGAGGGTAAGGAAGCTCAGTCCTAGGTATATTGGTCCATTTGAAATCCTTGAGAAAATCGGACCCGTGGCTTACCGAATAGCCTTGCCTCCTAACCTAACCCAAATACACAGTGTTTTTCATGTCTCCCAGTTGCAACCCCATCCCGTGAGATCACATAACCTAAGAATCGCACCTCGGTTAGCCAAAACTCACATTTACTAAGTTTGGCATACAACATTTTCTCTCTCAAGGTGTCTAGGACTAGTCTCAAATGTCTCTCGTGCTCCTCAAAAGATCTGGAGTACACTAAAATATCATCAATAAAGACCACCACAAACTGATCTAGATACGGTCTGAATACCCTGTTCATATAATCCATGAACACTGCAGGCGCATTCGTCAACCCGAATGGCATCACAAGGAACTCATAGTGCCCATATCTCGTCCTGAAAGCCGTCTTAGAGATGTCTTCAGTTCTCACTCTCAACTGGTGGTAAACAGATCTAAGATCTATCTTAGAAAACACAGATGCCCCAGCCAACTGATCTAACAGATCATCAATTCTAGGGAGAGGATATTTATTCTTGATGGTAACTTTATTCAACTCTCTGTAATCAATACACAACCGCAAGCTACCATCTTTCTTTTTCACAAACAACACCGGAGCACCCCAAGGTGAAACACTAGGACGGATAAACCCTTTCTCTAACAATTCCTCTACCTGCGCTTTCAACTCAGCAAGCTCGGCGGGAGCCATCTTGTAAGGAGCTTTGGACACCGGTCCAGCCCCAGGCACTATGTCTATAGGGAACTCTAATTCTCTCTCAGGAGGTAGGCCACTGAAGTCAAACTCTCTAGGGAAAACCTCCTGGAATTCCCTGACAACTGGGATCTCCTCTATCCCTTCTTCTACCTCAGCCCGAATAGAGAAAAAGACTAGAAACCCTTGACATCCACACTCTAAATATCTCTCAGCCTGGGCAGTAGTCATAAAGGATAACTCTGCTCCTACCCTAGGTATGGTCCCACAAGCAGGTAAGGAGATGGTTCGGTGTTCACAATCAAGTATGGCATTCGCAGCTAACCAGTTCATACCAATAATCAAATCAATTTCATGAAAAGGCATACAAACCAAATCAATAGTGGTATGACAGTGGTTAAATTGGACAGTGACATTTAAACAAGTATGGAAAGTAACCACGTGGCCTCCAGTGGGTGTAATGACAGACAAGTCAAATGGCAAGACACTAACGACCAGACCCAATTTCCTCACACAATCATAAGATATAAACGAGTGATTAGCACCCGAATCAAACATAGCAACTACAGGAAAGCCATTCACTATCAGCGTACCTCGAATCAAATTGGGAGATGCGCTGGCTTCCTGCTGAGTAAGGGCGAACACTCGGCCCTGGGTCTGTGGTCTAGGAGGAGGCGCTGTCTCCATCTGAGGACAGTGTCTAGCAATATGCCCCAGCTTCCCACACTTAAAACATGTCACCGGAGACTGCTGGAAGGATGACTGACCCCGAGGAGGTGGCACACCTCGCTGTGGCCTTCTACTCCATAGCCCCTTGCCTCTTTTCTTGGTACTAGGGGTCAAACTAGAGCCCTCTTCTGGTTTCGACCTCTTCAAATTTGGAACCCTCTTCTGACTAGCCGTAGTCACAGTAGGCATGCTTGTTCGCAATAGCGAAGGCGTTTCTAGCTATAGCGAGTGCTGGCAGCAGCCCATACAAAAACCAAGGAGTTGCCCGCTGTAGCGTGCGCCATAGCGAAAGTGAAGTCTGGAACTAACGCGATTTCGCCATAGCGAGTGGTAAATCTCACCATAGCAAATGGAACTGACCCGATCTCGCCGTAGCGAAGGTTACACCTCGCCATAGCGAAGCCAGATTACACGAGCTTGCTATAGCGACGATTAGTTTTCACCATAGCGAGAGTCAGTCTGGAAGAGAGTAAATAGCGAGAATCAGACTTCATTAAACGCCCAAACTCATTTCTTCTCTCATATCTGCCCTAAGCTTCGACCCAAAGAGAGAAAAGAGGCGTAGAGAGTGTGAGAGACCAAATGGATTCCAAATGTGGTGAAATTTCATACATATAAATTAGACCACCACAGTGACTTATAGGAACTGGAATCACCTAAATAGGAGGTCTGTAGAGAGAGATTGAACCGACTGAAGTTCTATATCAGCATCAGGGAGCTCTTCTGACCCCCGTTACTGTTCCATCGATTTCCGGGGAGTAGAAGCTACTAAACTGATTTGGACTTATTTTTATCCTCTAGTAGACATCCGTAGCTTTCTAAGTTGGTATAATGTGCCCAGATTGGATTTTTTTGGATTTAGTTATGAATTTTCGAAAGTCATGACAGAAAGCTGCCCCAGAAACAGTGACAGCTGGACCTTCTTCCCATTTTCGATGTCAAACTTGGTCTAAATGCTGAGATTTTGATTAGGAATGATTTTTCGTGTAAAGTTAACACTTATAGCTTTTCAGAAAGCTAAAGTTTACTGCATTCCCATTTTTCTACAATTTCTTATGATTTTCCAAACTTAGAGCCAAAATATGACTTTTGGGCCCAAGTGAGAAAATGAAATTTCTATGGTTTTCGGCTCTATACCCGTGGCTTATGGTTTTTTTCATGCTATGTATGAGTCGTATGTATGGAGTTTGAGTTAAGGATGCTTGAGATGGGTTCACAGGACCCACGGGGCAAAAGATGAGTATATGAAACCCCGGTTCATAGCATGTAAATGCCACGGGAGAGTAGTGATTCTTTGGAAATCATATGGAACCGAGCCTATGGAGAGGCTAGGTAGTGGTAGTAGATTAAGGTGTCACATGTATCTACAAGATAACTTATCTTATGTGATTAGCTAAAAAGGATAATGGACATGAAAGTCAAATAGCTACGTAATAAGGACATCTTTCTAGTAAAAGTGGTATGGAAGGGACTTACTTTAGATGAAGCAACTTAGGAGATGAAGGAAGTTATGAGGAAGGACTGTCCAACATTATTTGACTAAGATATGTCTAATTTTGAGGACAAAATTCCTAAAAAAAGAAGAGAAGATAACACCCCAAAATTTATTTAAAGTAATTATAGGCAATTAAAGAATTATTATGAGGATAATTAAACAAATCATGGAAGATGGAAATTTTGGAGAAATGAATTATTAATGTGGATTTAGGATTCAATTGGGATAGAAATTTAATTTAGGCCATAATTAATTTGGGTTTTATGATTAAATTAATTATGCCTTAAGCCAAATATAAAAGCCCACTCTTAGTATAGGAAGGTCCAATTCTACTTCTTAGAGGCCCAATCATAATTTTGTGTTGACCTAATCCAAATGAACTCTTCTAGCCAGCCCAATATGCTAAATTTTGAACCCACTTGGATCTTGGACCTTTGGGTCAGCCCAAATCCATCTTGAACCCTAACCTAGTTAGCCTCCATTCCCTATTCTACAAACCATTTCATTTCCAACCTAAGAGAAGCTCATTTTCGCACCTTAGAGGAGGAGGCTAGGGTTAGCAGCATATTTCTACTATTTCTCCCTTCTAGAGCAAGATTCGGCTAAGATAACCTATATAAAACTTAACCCTCTCTTCTTTCTCTTCAATTTGGCCTAATTAATTTTTTTGTTTGGAGTATTTTCACCTTAAATCTAAATATGAAATTTGTTGTTTGGCACCTTCATAGTGGGCTTTCAGAGGTTGAGGATAAGAGAGTTGTTAGGTAAGTAACTTCCCTCATTTTGACGTGTTTTCTACTGGTTTGAGATCCCAATAGCTGACTTATGTTATGAGCTCTAATTGTATGTTAAATTACCAATAAATTGGAGAGAAATCTTGTAGTTTCTGGCGTGAGAAGGCTTACCTCTGAATTTGAATTTCATTAGAGTTTAGGTAAGTGTCTTTTAGATGTTTAAAATGCTAGGAATGTTAGGTGTTTGATTTATGCAGAAGTTAGTATCTAAAATATGCTTTGATTTCATCTAAGACCTATAGGCATGTGAAAACTTGTATTGACTTCAGAACCATATGCAATTAAGTGAGATAATTGGGGTTTAATTTAATTCCTTACATATGTGCTTTGTTAATTTGATAATTGTTGCATGATTTATGATTTTGAATGCTAAATGATTTGTTAGCTACTTGATTGTTATAATTGGACCTTATGTATATCCATGATGGAACTATGGTGCAACTGAGACCCGTGCATTGTGCTTTGATTAGGCACTGGGTTGTGATTAGACTCCTGAATTCACTGAGCCCAGGTTGTGCTCATTGGGGATGTGGTGCCATAGATGGGCTTCTCTTGGTGTTATTGGCCTTTAACATATTGTTTATGATTGCTAGTATAAGATAGTAGTAATTGGTAGCTCAACAATTTCATTTGCTGATATGACAAATCTTTTCTAATGCTTATTTGATTAATATAAACATATGTTAATTAATTTGGTATATATGAATGGAATTTTCTCTTAGTTATTGAGATTCACAACTCATCCCCATTTTATGGGCTAATAATTTTAGGTGAAGACTCCTTGTGTAAGGATAAGGGAAAGCAAGTGGATGAACATCTATGAGCTAAGGCCATATGTGAGAAACTCTGCACTTGGGCTAATTTGACATAGAGTAGATGCTAAATAGCTATTATACTAACATTAAACATTTTTTTATAATCATTAATTATGTAATTAAGTTTAATTATTATAATTTGTAGTTAAGGTTGTTACAATATATACCTCTATTATAAGTAGATATATACTGGAATTTATTAACCAAATATATAATATATAATTTTATGAAATAAAAATATTAAATTTAAACAAAATAGGAAAAATATTTTATATAAATTTAATTACACAATTTATATAAAAACATAAAATTTGCAAAATTTACCAATCATCCTCGTTTTGATTAAATTTGCCATATTTATCTTCATTATTTAAATTAGAAGTAACTGGCCTATAGAAAGAACTTAGCTCAATATCATCTTGATAATGTTATTATTAAAGATGTTAAACAATACTTTTAAATTCATCTAATTCTTGTCGGAGCTATTCAATTTGTGCTCTCTGATCTTCAAGCTAGGCATTATAAGTTTATTAAGATGAAGTTATAAATTCATTTTTCACAAATTTTGGATATAAGAAGAGTAATAATATGGTAGGTATTGAGTATCAATATATTTAAACATAGAATCCTAATATATTATAAAACATACGCCCAATATCATATACCAAGGCCTTTTATTTCTTTGACAACCTTTAGTAATAAATCTAACTTTGAAACACTATTCTTTCATGCAAATTTTTAAGGCATATATACTCATCATGAAAAGCAAACAATAGAATGAGTCAAAATTATATAATTAAAATTGTAATTGTAAATATAAATTATGATATAGTATATAAATAAAAATTATATATAATTATATTTTAACTTATTTATTTTATATATGTATTATTTAAACTAAAATTTTAATGATATGTATTTTTTAAAATACATTTTTTACTACAATATATTTACTTATATATACTTTTATATCATATATATATATATATTATACAATATCTTTATTTATTGATTTCAAATAAGTAGTAGTTATATCAACATTTTATTCATAAACAAATATCTTTTTAAATTACATTTATCAAATTAAATTTAAATATATTTTCACATATTATTTCATTATACATTTATTTTAATTATATAATTATATCTTCATTTTGTATATTATATATATATATATATATATAATATTAAGTCTAAATGTGAATGTGTCTTTTTTTCATTAAATTTGATGGTTAAGAAATTTTTTTAAAAAATTTATTCCTAAAATATAAAAAAGTAAATAAATAAACTAGCCCAATATCAATGGAATAAGCACAAATAATATTTTACAAAACAAATTTCATATTACTATAACTATATATCCAAATTACTCTTTTTCAATTAAATACTAGTAGACAAACAATATAAATATAGCAAATTAACCATATAAATATTAAGATGCAATTACTATATCATAAAAAAAATTATTTCTTACCTATAAAAAATTGTTAACCAATGGAAGATGTTAATAGTTCACCCAATCTTTGCAAAATAAATAATAAATAAATAGTTTATCTATAATTTACTACAATTTTTTCTTCTGTTGGACTACAAAATAATTTTTTTTTCATATTGTAAATATAAAAAAATATCACATATCATTAAATATAAAAACTATAAAATGTGAGGGTACTAAATATATTAACAAATACTAAAATGATTAAATAAAACTTAAACAAAACATACCTCAAGTCATTTTTCTACAAATGAAAAATTAAACAAAATAATAAAAATAATAAAAAAGAAACCTCAAATCTTTCTTCTGCCCCATTATGCTTCAAGCTAGCATAAACTTTGCAATTGAGATGGAGTTACACGATGAAACTTACTACCTCACAATTGAAGCAAGAAGATGAGAGAAAGAGCATGCTTTTATAATGAAAAAAAGTTGCTCCTCCTACCTCATTTTAGCCATTATTTCTTCCTCTTTAGTAATTTTTTTAGACAAATTAATGAGTAGAATATCAGACTACTCATTGAGCATGTTGAGACACAGACCACACTGGTTCATGTCTCAGTCATGTTAGATTGAGATGCGGACCAACAAGGCTTGCATCTTAGTAAGGCATCTTAATAAGAGGCGGATGAGAGACGTCCACATCTCAGCTAGTCCTATCAGTGATGGGATAGGACCAGCTTTTTAGCTTATTAAATTACAAAAAAATTAGGATGCAAACTCCAGTAAGGGAAATGGTTTTTGCTGCTTAGTATTGATGTTAGTTCTTTTTTTTTTTTCTTCTTCCCATATACATAACAAAATGTTGCTAGGTTGGGATCCTTTTGAGCTTACTTACATATCACCACCTTTAACTTTTTTAATAAGACCTTTTCGCTTCCTTTGTCTTGATGAGATTCCTCTTTCAATCTATTAGCTGATTCTAACTAAACCAATATCTTATTATTAGTTAAAATTGCTTTCCATATTATACATCTAACAATAAATTACTTATAAAGAAATTATTGAATATTAAACTTAAACAATTTTATTTTTATGAATTTATATCCATTTCATGAAGTTTAATAATCATATTATTTATCATATTTATGATATAAGAATTAAAAGTTAGGATGTCATATTGGGATTTATGAAAAAGTTATAAGAATATTGCTTTAATTTGTCCACAAAGATTTTAAAATAATTTTTCTTAAATAGTTATTTTAAAAATATAATAAAGAAATAAATAAAATGTC
Source organism: Erythrophleum fordii (assembly GCA_032878935.1). Lineage (NCBI taxonomy): Eukaryota > Viridiplantae > Streptophyta > Magnoliopsida > Fabales > Fabaceae > Erythrophleum > Erythrophleum fordii. The sequence goes on from JAVQMF010000021.1 coordinate 1,686,397, forward strand.
ATGTGTCATTCATAAATTGACTTTTAGGTCAATGTTGGAAAATAAATTTGCTAATCAATTTATAATGGTTTCAAACTATTAGGTCTTGATATGGTTGATACTATGTGCTTGTTCTTGCAAAAAGAATAATTATATACTTATCATATTTTAATTAAAAAATTTGATAACAAAAATAGAAAATATGCATATAAAATTTTTTCTTCCAAAAATCCTATATGTGTGTGTGTGTGTGTGTGTGTGTTTTTTTTTTTTTTTTACTAGTGTTTTAGGTGAGGAGGTATCTCTTTGTTAAAGTGCCAAATCAACTCGTGTGTATGATTTTATTTCAGCCCCTGCCTATAACACCCAACTATTGTAAAAACGATGGAAACGGGTCAAATATAAAAGAGAGTCCTCTAAAATAAGTCTATTAAGGCCAAATAAAATTGGGATAACATTTTAAATATTATAAAAGAAGGATCCTAGGGCTTAGGATGCCAAGAAACTGGAGCCAGAGTGGCTAAAGAAAATTTGACGAAATACAGTGGTATTTTCATAATTTTGGATAACTTTTAGATAACTCAAAGGAGGGATCTTTAAATAGAAAAATTGAGTTTCTTTGGATTCTTAGAGGCCTTAAAACCTATAAAAACCCCTAGAATAGTTAAAACCCATCCTATTTATGTTTTAGAACGTTAGTGGACCCGAACTTTAACCCTTTCATTCAGGAAGGTTTTAGATCCAATTTGAGTGATTTCAAAGGCCACTTATAGGTTAGAGAACCTATATTTTATTTAGAAAAGATGGTTTTTAAAAAGGAGTTCAAATGAGCCTAAAACAAAAAAAGCCAAGAATGAAGGGCAAATTTAGCATTTTGAAAAGCTTCTAATTGCTCCCTAGCTCTATATAGGTGGTGCCCCAGTTCTCCGTCACATTTAGCCTACCTAATTTCCACCTAAAACCAGGGAGAAGTTTTGCTAAGAAGGGCACACAAGAGGGAGCTTCAAGAAAGGAGAAAAACCTAAGAAAAGATAAGAAAATCCTTAAAATTTCAAGCTTTTTCCTTTAGCAAACTTGTTTTCCTCTTTCTCCTCTTTCTTTCCATGATTTTAGTTCATGATTTGGATCTATTTTGAGCCATTTTTAGAGGGGAGAAGTCAAAATTCCAAGGAAGAGCCAAAGCAAAGGAGAAGACTCTTGAAAAAGGTTTGAATCAAGGTAAAAATCCTAGCTTTCTATGCTTTCTTCTTCTTGTTCCTTAAGAGGTAGTTTCGACCACCTAGAGAACAACCAAGAGGGAGCAAAATTTGACCTAAACTAATTATGAAACCTAGGTTTTTAAGGGTGAGAAACAAGTATACGCAAAGAGATTCCAAAAAGAAGCACTAGAAATTAGGTTTCTAAAATCTAGGGTTTTTATTGCACCATGGTATGTATGAAAGTTTCTAGTGGTATTTCTAATTATCTAAGAGTATATATGGGTTTTTGAGACACCTAGAAAGCCTCACATGTGCCATTTCCTTTAAGTAAATAAAGCTAGCTCTAGGGGTCTAAAAGGTCTCCATTGTCTCGGCTAAGCATAGATCTTGTACCTAGGGAGAGTTTTAAATTTTTATAAGGGTAGAAAGGGACTAAACATGATAGGAGAACATTTACAGAAGTCTTGGAAAAAATTTGAAAACCTTGGTTTGTGAGATGGAGGTATAGGTTACATTATAAAATTTAAAGAAGCAACTTGTGTCTAGACTCTTAGAAATGAATTTATAATAACTCCAAGAGGCTTAAATAGAGTCAAGAGACCTAAATAAAAGGAGAAAATGGAGTCAAGATCTTAAATTCTAGCACTTGCTTCATTAGGTCTTCTATGACACCATTATGTAACCATAAAACAAACTGAGCTTCCATAGAGAGTGTGTGATGCTAGCGATTGCTTTCATGATGTAATTGTGTCTTATTTGATGTGTCTAGCTAAAGGAATCAAGCTATATCTAGTTACAAGTGTGTGGCCAAAAAGGGGGAGGAATCACCAAGAAAAAAGTGTTATGTTATTGCTTCAAGGTAGCTCTCTAACCTTTCTCACATGCATAGCTTAGTTGTTTTCTTGTCATTAAGTGCTTGTGTGTATGTTTGAGCCATAAGAAATGTTTCTTGCCAATACTTACATGTTATGGTACCATTATATGTCTTGAAATGAGTTTGTGATTGCTTTATGGCTTGCATGAGTTTGGTGATGCCAAAAGTCCTTTAGTAAGGGTAAAGATGAGTCAAAAGTCCCTAGAAATGGGTGAGATAAAGCCAAAAGTCTCAAGAAGAGTGAGGCTAAGTCAAAAGTCCCTTAAAAGTGGGTGAGGCAAATCCAAAAGTCCTAAGAAAGATGGATGGGGTTAAACCAATACCTTTGAGAGCTTATGTTTGCTATATATAAGTTTATGTGACAAGGAAAATGCCTTATACATGTTCACTAGTTGCTTGAATATCATGCACGCATTCCTTAACTTGTATATGAATCCATTATGTAGTTTAAAAGGGTTAAGAGCTATTAAGATTCTTTGAATCTCACTCTTTCCCTACATATATCTAAGTTTGTCTAGGTGAGCCAAGTGGACAAAGAAATAGAAGCCAACAAGCTTGAAGATCAAGACTTTGACAAAGGATTATGAAAAATAGTCATTTTGATGGCATATCAATGTCAAACTATGTAACCTTAAGATGTATACATGATATAAACTCTTGAGCATGTTCTAATGTATGTATAAATAGTATATGTATCAATGTGGAAGCTAGATGAATGAGAATGTGAGATTTTGCCATTTATTTATGTGATATGATGTACTTGTGTATGTATGCATGTGGCAAGGTGAGATTGAGTCTATGAGGATTTAGATCATTTGACATGTTTTTACATATGGTCTTTATGCTTTTAGACTTGCCCAAGTGGTTGTGAAAATTCAAGAAGAGTTTTTGGTGTCTTAAAATCCCATTTTTTGCTTCAAATTTGACCATTTGGTGTATTAAACTAAAGTCTAACCAAATGAGTGAGTCTTCTTATAAAATTTGGCCAGCAAGTAGGTCTTATCTAGATCTTTTCATAGAGCTAAAGAGTACTGAATTTAGAGCTCTAAAGAATTTATTATAATTTTTCAAAGTTGGCCAAATTATACAAAAATATTATGGTTACTATTTATTTAATTTGCTTCTCTGTGTCACACGTGGGACAAATTAAGTCCAATGTTCATGAAAGTTTATAGGCATAAACTAGATATACCTCATTTAGAGCTCTGTAGGAAAAGAAATGAATTTTTTAAGTTGCATGATAGAACCAGTAATACAGCCTAACCTGAGTTACTGTTCCATTGATTTTCGATGGCTATAAGCTACTGCATTGGTCTGGAATTATTTTTAGTCAAAAGTAAACATCCACATCTTTCCAAAATGGTATGATTTGCTTGACTTTTATTTTTCTAAAATTAGTTATAAATTGTCAAAATTTGTATCAGAAAGTTAAAAAGTTGAACTCTAGAGCAAATCATTAATTTTGTGAGATGTAGCTCCAAACCCGAAATAAATAGGACCAAATATGATATGTATGGCTTGTATGGATGTGTTATGACTAGAAAATGATATTGGTGAGTTCACATAGTCTACAGAGCATAACATGAGGAAATGAGATCTTACGTAACACAAATAAATACAATTAAAATATTTATCATTTTCTCATGCGTCACGCATAGTTTCTTATCCTTATGCTTCAATACATATAAGATGCATAGAGATGGACATGAGACCATGATATAATAGCTAAGAGATTAAGGTATTACCCTGCCCCTCCTTTTTTTTTAATTTTCTACCTTTTACTTCTCACTTTAGGAATCTTTAAACTCATGTTTTTTAGTGATGATGATGAGGATAATGTTTCCTTTACTAGTTTTATGAATCTTCCTTCATAATTTTAGACTCGGAGACTTTTTGCCATTTTTCAAGCTCTTGTTTTGCTGAATGCATTTCTTGAGCTTGTTTCTTTAAATACTCCTTTTTTGCCATTTTCTTTTATAATCTTTTGAAATCAACATCCTGCCTAAAATTCCAATAAGCCTCTTGTTTCATAAGTAATCAAATTTTGTTTCTTGCTGACACCCTCTTTGTGAGCATGTTAGTAATACAAATCTTGTCCATATTCTATTAAAAGAAAATTCCATAAAGTAGTTGGAGTCAAAATAGCTAAATGACGTTGAAGAGTTATTGGTGATAGAAGATGGAAAATAATTTTATATGAAAGGCTGAACCATATAATGAGATCACTTTTTTCCCATTCTACTATTTCATTTATTAGATAGACTTTTGTAGGGTCATTTCCCGTGTTTGGCCAATTTCCTTGTCTGTGGTGCACTCCAACAATAGCTAACATAATTATTTGGATATGAAACATGAACAAAGTACAATAACTGAGACAAGTATGCCAATTAAGATATGATATTACAAACAAGGATTAGACTTAAACATATTGCAGTTACAAATAACCCTTTTCTTTGTAGCATTCAATTGCATCTACGAACATTTCCTCAAGTCCATACTTGAACTCAAATCCAGCATTTATCTTTGATGATAGATTATGAAGTTTGAGACCTTTCATATCCTTTAAGGAGCTACAATAAGAGAAGAAATGATCAAAATAATCATTAGAAGATCAAAAAGAAGTTAGTTACTTGAATCAAATTTTCATGTCTATAAACAACATGGAGGGACATGAGAACTCACTCTATGGTAGGTATTTGAATTTCTGGGTATTTAATGGACAGAATTTCAAACACCTTTTCAAGAGTTGCCAAACATGCTGAACTATTATACCTCCCTTTCGGATTAGGATGTTCAAGCAGAAATATATGTGCCCTAGCCACATCATCCACATGCACCATAGGAGTTTGGAGATAACCCAACGGGTCCTTGCCGCCTGCATTCAGTTTACCATAATTAGTAATCTTACTTAGAAGGCTAAATGCATATATTAATCTTTGAAAAATATTCCTGATCATAGTAAAATTTCTTAATTTGAAGTCAATTTAATCCTTCGAGTACGTTTGGATGGACTACAATGGTAAAGAAGGGATGCAAAGTGAAAGTTTTAAAATATTTCACATTTTTAGGAACTTGTTCTAAGTAAGAATGGGATGCCGGTGAAGGATTTTCAAATGAACTTTCCAAAATCTTTTAAAATGTTTCCTCTATAATTTTAAAATTTTTCAATTTAAAAACATTAAAACATATATCCAAATAAGAGGAATAAAAATTACTATTTAACCACATGTTCATTTTCTTCTCTTCCCCTTTCTCTTATTTGAATTCCTTTCCTTTCCTACCTCTCTAATTTCCAAACATAATTTCAATGTGCAAGTAGAAAGACTAAATCAAACCCAAATGAAAATAATGAGAATTCAACTTTACATTTTTTTTTATAGAGATAAAACTATGTAAAGTGACTTTTTAAGAATCAAGTGGCAATGAATTTAGTCTAATTAGTAATTGCAAAGATTTAGCATTGCTGCAGTGGGAGTAAGGATTAAGATCGTCTTTCATACAAGATACAGTTGGAGAGACATGAATAGAAGTAGTGGGATGCGCTCAAAGTGGATCCATTTAGGTTTAAGCACTTATGTCTCTTGCTTCAAATGTACTAGAAAAGATCCAATCCTGGTAAGGAGGTAAGGTTCCAACATTTTTTTTTTCTTTTAAAGACACCAAAAATTTAATGACAAAAATAAACGCATAACCACATAAGATTGTGAATTAATGTTAGGCATACATTTAAGGTGACATGTAGCAAATTATAGCACATACCAAATGCCAAATAGAGTGAAGAGCGAACAGAGCCAGGAAGCTTAGGACAAATGAAGGGTCCAACAACAAAAGGGGGAATCACAGTCACAACATCTAATCCATTTTCTTCTCCAAATTCAAGCATCGTCTTCTCTGTCAATGTCTTAGAAATCGCATAGAACGATTGAAATGTCTCCAGAGTTCTAAGATAATCTACATCACTCCACAAGCTCTCATCCATTACTTCATCATCTCTGCCCTTGGAAGCAACGGCAGCGGCACTGGAGGTATAAACAACTCTCTTTACAGTTTTTGAGCTCAGGCATGCCTTCAAAATGCCCAATGCTCCATCGATGGATCTTTTGGTCACAATCTCCTCAGGTTCCCTTGCCTCAAAATCCATTTGGGTAGCCACATGGAATACCCCAGTGCACCCTTCAATGGCTTCCTTAAAACTTTCTGGGTTGCTTAGGTCTGCGTTCAGAATTTGTAGCTTTTGAGATGCTCCTGGCAAATTTGTGAGGAAGCTGACATCTTTCTTTTGTTCTGCAATGGAAAATCGTCAGCTTGCAACAGCTATTAAAATTGCAGAAACTTCCATTAATTCTCCAAAAGCCTATGCATATGAAACGATCTCAAAATGGACAAATCTTAGGTTGTTCTGTTCCACCTTTAAATTTTTATCTCTATTACTTTCTAGAGATTTGCATCTTGTCATATAAAAATATCAAACTTTAAACAAAGATTGATATCCAAGGGTTAAAAAGCAGCATAGTGACACCCTCAAATCTTACACACAGATTCTTAAATAGACATAAAAGCTGGTTAAAAGTAAATTCCATTAAATAATTTATCTTCTTATATGCCTTTTTGTAATTTAGTTTACGTTATTTTTTTATAAATCAATCTACCCAAAAAGTTTTCATCTAATATACCTTTCCGCGAGAAAGAAAGAGAGGAATAATACTACTTAAATGAATAAAATCTTGCAGGGTTCTCTAAATTGGACAGAAGACAGAGATATAAAGGTTTTGTATATACAAGACAAACCCCACAGGGAAAAACAAAATTAGACATAGAAAATTACCAAGCTTTCACCATTCAGACACCACGAAATCTCCGGGGAAATACTGAAAGTTTTTACAGAAGATAAATTGATAATTGCTTTGATTTACTTCCTATTTGGATAGAAATGGTGTACCTGGGTGAGATCTAACGGTGGCATTGACAAAGTAACCATCCTCAAGGAGTCTCTTGATGATCCAGGAACCAATAAAGCCAGTACCACCGGTAACACATACTCTTCCTTTGCCCTGTTCCATTCGGACAAGAAGATAGGCTAGAGTGTTCTACTGGAAAACAGGAATTTAGGGGAATGGAAACAAGTATATGTCAGCCCTATCCTTCCTTTGCAATTGGCAGTGTTTTCACGAAGTTATCTATATCTTCAAAGGTGGCTTTCTCTTCTTTTCTTCTCGATCTATATATATATATATATGTGTGTTTGCTTTCGTGGATCGTGTGTCGCAGTGATAGATTAGTAGTGACTCTCGATTCTTGGCTGCTATCTTACTCTACCACTGTAAAACATTTGCCGTCTTTAATTTTCTTTATTCACCCTCCTCTAGTTTACTTAATCCTTGTACGTAACTTGTTGCCTTTACTTTCTTTTAGTAGGAGATAGTAACCAATTAGGAATGGCTGGATTTTTGCCTTACCTAAAGCTACTTTGTTTGGAAGTTGATTTCTTTGTAATCACTTGTAAAATTGTTGCTGACATGAATTATTACTCATCCATATAATCATATTCTCTGGTTGTAGTTAGATTAATGGGGAGTCTTCCTCCAAAAAATTGCTGTTACCATTGTGTTGATTATCCTTATTATATTCCATTATTTTTTTAGTACTACGTTTAAAAGTTAAATTTCTATTTGAATTATTTAAGAGTCCATGCATTTAAAAAGAGATACTATTTATATCTACAAACTGCATTAACTTATTTACGTACACGTTATGTTAATTGTAACATTTATAATAGCTTTTTACTATTTTTTTCACAATCTTTTTAGCAAAAAATGCACAATATTTTAAAAATAGGGCTCAAACTCAATCTGACACTTAAATCTAACAAAAATGTCATTTGAGCTACACTATTGATTCCGTTTTACAGATGACGACGTGGGATTATGCTTGATTGCTTTTGACTATCCTAGCTAATAAAAACGTCACTAGGGATTCAATATTGTAAAGGGTGAAAGTGAAATTTTGAGATATGAAGGGATAATTCTTTTTAAAAAGATGAAATTTAAAAATGCAATATAAAGAATATGAAGAAATTAAAAATCAAGATAAACATAATAAGATATTAAAATTTTGACTATTCTATCTTAGAAGTTTTATAGAGAATGAAGAAGCAATAATAATAATAATAATAATAATAATTTATGTCCTCTCTTGATTGAAGAAGTAATAAAATTGTTGCTGACATGAATTATTACTCATCCATATAATCATATTCTCCGGTTGTAGTTAGATTAATGGGGAGTCTTCCTCCAAAAAATTACTGTTACCATTCTGTTGATTATCCTTATTATATTCCATAATTTTTTTAGTACTATGTTTAGAAGTAAAATTTCTATTTGAATTATTTAAGAGTCCATGCATTTAAAAAGAGATACTATTTATATCTACAAACTGAATTAACTTATTTACGTACACGTTATGTTAATTGTAACATTTATCATAGCTTTTTACTATTTTTTCACAATATTTTTAACAAAAAATGCACAATATTTTAAAAATAGGGCTCAAACTCAATCTGACACTTAAATCTAACAAAAATGTCATTTGAGCTACACTATTGATTCCGTTTTACAGATGACGACGTGGGATCATGCTTGATTGCTTTTGACTATCCTAGCTAATAAAAACGTTACTAGGGATTCAATATTGTAAAGGGTGAAAGTGAAATTTTGAGATACGAAGGGATAATTCTTTTGAAAAAGATGAAATTTAAAAATGCAATATAAAGAATATGAAGAAATTAAAAATCAAGATAAACATAATAAGATATTAAAATTTTGACTATTCTATCTTAGAAGTTTTATAGAGAATGAAGAAGCAATAATAATAATAATAATAATAATTTACGTCCTCTATTTATTAAAAAGTTTAATATAAAAATAAGAGAAATGAGTGAATATTTTTTATATACAAAATTTCATTAAACAGTTCAGAAAAGATGTAATGACTCTAAATTTCATTACTAATATTATTATTGTTATTATCGATTATAATTATTTTTATTATTAGAAGTAGATATAAAGCACGGATTATTATCTGAAAGATAAAAAAGGACATATTTAAAACATTCATTAATTTTAATGATCCAACTGATGTTTTTCCATTTGAAGAAAAATCCTTCTCTTAAATGATCAAATTGCCCTCGGTAAAAGCTAAGCCAAGTGTTTTTCTTTTTGGGCCTAGTCCTATTGTTCACCCAAAAATCTTCCCAAATCGATATGCAATCAAATTATTACACCTATATTTTTTTCATTTTAAAAGAAACCAAACTCTATGACACTGATTTCCTTATTTAATTTTCTTTTATTAATTTCCAATGATGTTGGACCCTAGGGTATCAACTTCATTGTTTTTTTTTTTTAAATAAGACATCAACTAGGCATGAACATCCCTTCGCAATAGCTTATGGGAATAAATGGTAGTTAATAATAAATGTTAGTTATTAATACATGTTAATTATGTAATTGTTAAGTAATAGAAATTATTAACGTACTAAATGATAATCATTATTAATAAACTAGCAATAATTGAAGTAGTCATTGATGTATTATATAAATGAAGATAGAACAAAGAAAAAAATTGTATGAAGATGTCTAAAAAAAATTCTTTGTGGAGAATTAAAAATAATGTTATGATCTTTTATAGTCCAATGATACCATATTACATTGGGGATAAATTAAATTAACATCATTGAGTATATTTTCCACAATACACAAAAATTAATTAATTTGATTATATACATTAAACATATGACTTCCAATGCCAATGAGCCCTTTAGTTTATACATTGGGGTTGCCCTTGCTCCACATGTTTTTTATGTTCTTGATTTAATAGGCTATTTACAAGGCAGTAGGTAGAGAATTTAAATCAAATGTAAGGGAGTGAACTAGAGGAATTAATTGTTGTGGGGTCACGAACTCCTAATGCGACGATTCCTTAGGTTCAAAAAGCCTACCACTATACTTAGCATTAAAGATTGTTGAATTTTCAAAAAGTGACATCAATGACCAAATTGAGAGGGATCAAGAGATCTGAATTATGACAATGATGAAAGCAACACATAATAGGAGGGACTAATATCTCCAAAGTCTACATATTAGTCAATCGGCATAGAAGAAGATGGATTGACCATGCCAACGTCCTACTATGTCATTATTAGGATATAGGAAGAGGAAGTGGCACCTCCACTTGGTGTAGATGATGTCGTTGCATTGGTGGCATGAAAATTTGTCCATCCTCAACGATAATGGGTAACCAACTTGACATGTAACCCTTATGTCTTTTGCTTAGCCTACCCTTCAAAATTTATGGTCATTATAAATTAGGTGCTAGTGAAGTAGGCTAAGAAACCATTATGCGTAGTTCTCTAAGAGCAAGTAAAATGTTCATTTTGCCCTAACTCACCCTCTTTCAATACTTATGATAGTCTATTCGCAGAGGGTTATGAATGCTTAGCTTATATAGGTCATTAGCTATATCAGCCTAAGAAAAAAGTTTTACCATTAATAGATAAGATATTATGTATTATGCAAAAGAAAATAACAAGGGTGACATTTGTTATAAGTTTAATGCAATACCAGTGACACACTCATAAGGTGGATCCACCACCGAGTGCATCTCTAATACTATTGTATGTACTCGGAGGTATAATCTATAGGTACTGTACTCATTGGTGCTTGAGATAGAGCATCATGTTATGCATTCCACACCTCAATAAAGCTTAATTGCTCTTCTCACCAATCTATTAAGGCTTTTTTCTTTGTAGTTGTTTTGTATGGAAGGCCTTAAATTAACTAGAGCAATTGGGATAGACTACTGCCAACTAAACTGGTGGAGCACACTATCTGGGTGGTGTCACTCAATGATATGAAAGTAAATAACTAGGATTGAAGCTAGTAAAATGTCTAGATATATTAAGCAATATTGTGGTATGAGCTCATGCACACTGGCCAATTCATAAGGTAACTAAATAATTTGTGTATAGTACATCTAAGTGTCATAATAAATACAGCATATATAAGAGGTGATTTATCAAAGATTCATCCATATAAGCTGACAAACCTTATTGTCCCACATTATATATTAATAACCATGATATTTTATATATTTTTATTCTCCTAAACTTAGACATTTTAGTTCCAAATATGGTTTTAGGGGTTTAATTAGAGGGAATTTTGTTTTAGTAGCCATTTTCTGCACTTTAAGAATTAAATTGCAAAATCATTGAGTTTTAATGCATGAATTCCTTTTAAATGATTTTGTGAATTTTTTTATTAAATTGTTCCTACTCTTCGTGCAGATTTTTATTGGTAAATGGAATTTAGATGGAATTTAATTGGAAGCATTTTGCATATCTCTTGATTTTGGTTCATGGTTCATGGAAAAAGAATGGCAACTCTCATGTACAGCAAATAGAAACACGTCCCTACAAGTTCCAACTCCTTTGTTTACACATGGAATGCACTCACATATCAACACAAGCCAGCCCACCATTCACACCATTTCTCTCACTCGAGCACATTCACTCACTCTCACTTAACTTCACTATATGTAGCCACGGGTTACTCCACGTTGCAGCACACAAACACACACCTTCCACGTAACACACGCATGCAGAAACGAAGAACACAAAGCTACAGGTTCCACGTTGATGTTTTGTTTTGGGTGCAGAAGCAGGTAGCCGCTGGTTAAAGAAGCAACTCCAGACCAGAAAGAAGAAGCTTTGGGCTGGAAGAATTAAAGGAGAGGAAGGAAACACGACGTGGGAAGCTTGCATGGAAGGGCTGGACAGCAACGTGAGATTTACGTGGCAGATGAGCCGAAAATAGAGCATGATGGAGGTAACACGAAAGCTGGAACTTTTTAGCAGAAACAAAGGAAAGCCATGAGCTCAAGTTAATGGAAGCAATGCGAGCTAAGAAAGAAGCATGAACTGGGTTTTAAGCGTGAGAAAAGGAGCTGAAATACGAACAGAACAAACCACGATTTTGTGTAGAAGAGAAAGAAGTGAGAAGCTAATATAGAGGAATGAAGCTACCGGTTGCATGTATAGAATAAGATGCATGTGCTTCTCACAAGGAATATGCAGCAGAAGTAGAGGAGAAGAGATTAAAGCAATCTCGAGCTGCAGATTACTGAGTCATTCATGCATGAAGTACACGAGGAAGTCTGGGCTGAGACACACAAAGGAGAAGAAACATACGAACAGAAACTGAAGCAGAACGTGGAATAAAATAAGTCTTGCATGGGAAGGAATGGGGCCCACATTCATATAATCAAAATAAGATATTGACATGGATTTAGCTACGGGCAAGGAAAGAATGATGAGGCAGCACTTAAACGAAGAGCTACACGTGGAAAGCACAAGGAAATAATTCAATAAAAATAAAAGAAAAAGGAGGAGCTGAGCACATGAGAAAATTCATCGGGAGAACACGTGAATTTGGCTGGAAATGAATAGCACGTGAAATCATTACAATCCACATGAGAGGAGCATCCAATCTTCGTCCATTCATTCTACGAAATCAGCCATCGTCCATTCATTTTATTATACATGCCTCATTCACTCGGAGTCCAGACACATTCACGACGTCACTTACCCTTCATCCATTTTCCCTCCTTCGTCCAGAGAGACTCTCATGCATCCCTCCCATCTCCATCTCTCCACGCCAATATGAAGCTTTGATTCATCCTTGAGGCTAGCTAGGAAGAAGCTCTTGAGTTAAAGCTTGAATCCAAGAATCAGAATCAGAATTCTGGCTAAGAATTTTATTTTATTTTCCTCTCTTTCTATATCAATTTTTATTATTTTATATGCTTGGTTGAGTATGTAAGTGATTGAAATTGATGTAGTTCATGATTGATGGCTGGTTAGACATTGATTAGGAGAGATATTGGCTGATAAATTATATGAATTAAGTGTTGGATTTTCATTTTCTTATAATTTTTCAAGTGTGCAATCAAGGTGTTTGATAAAATGCTTGTGAGAATTGGTGTGCTTAATTATTGATTTAAGGATTCTTAGGAGTTTGGTTAGTTAATTAAATATCCTAAGGTGTTAATTCAGTAGCTAATCAATCAATTAATCATTCAATTTAAATGTTCATCAATCCTAAAGGCAAGAATTAATGATTTGGTGTAGGATTGAGGTCTCAATTCTACATTAACTTGCTAATTTCTTGAATCTTGAATGGTAATTCAAGATCATTTACCAATGAATACAATTAGGGACTTTTAGGCTAGAATTAATCACCATTGGATTAGGATAAGGATAGTGGATACCAAGGGACAAATTCTAAACTAGTCACAGGACCATTCTCCACCCACAATTCATCTAATAAGGTAGCAATTAGGAATTTTAACTTGGTTTCATTTTAATTAGTTTAAATCAATCAAACCCCCCTTAGTTTAGAAATTTTTAGGATCCTTTAACACTTAGAAAACCCAATTAGGTATTGAATTCCATTTCCAAGAGAGATGACCTAGGTTGTGCCACTAGCTATATTTTTAGTCAACTTAGTTTTATTTTGAGGGTTGCGCGATGAGCTCGTCAAAATTTGGTGCCGTTGTCGGGGATTTAGAGTCTCAATTGTTTGAGAAAGTTTTTTAAGTGTTTTTGTTCTATTTTATCTCTGTTTTGGTTCTATTTTAGCTTAGTTTTTGTTCTATTTTAAGCTTAGAATTGGGTCATTTCGGTTGCTAGAATCATCTTGCTTGCTTGCTGGAATTTTCGTTTGAAGCACCTAGAAAATTCTCAAACTTTGTTTTTCAAGGTTTTTGGGTGTTTTGAGCAAAACTAATTAGGTGCACCATTTTTTGGCCAAATTCCAACGTTTGTGGCACTTTTTCGAATTTTTTAGTATTTTCTCAAATTTTTTAGGAATTTTTTAATTTTTCTGGATTTAATTTCTTTATTTTTTGTGAGTTTGTTTTATGTCACTAACTTCTGTTTAGAAGTGTTTTAGATTGTTAGGTAAGTCTTAGCTTTAATTGAATTTTATTTTCTTGATTTAGAATTAATTTTAGTTATAATTTGTTTGAGATTTGTTTGTGCTGAAATTAATTGTGCTTCTTATTTTTCCTTGCTTATAAATGGATCCTTATTATTCTAATCAAGGTGTCTATGATTCTTGTAGAGAGCATAGGATTTCTCAGAAGTTGGATAATGCCATGTCAATGCTTCAAGGTCTTCTTGAAAGACAAAGACAAGAACCACAGGCACAACAATACCAACAATTTCAACCACCATGCTACCAACCACACCATCATTCCTATGAAGTTCACCCCAGCTACCAACTATACCACAATCCATATGGAGTATACCTAAATTACCACCATCATCATGAGCCATATCATAACTTCCATATGCAAAAGCCATACCCTGATTACCATATGCAAGAGCCAAACTATCATCCTTACAATTACTATGAGGGGTACATGCAATAAGAGCCCCAGAGAGAACTGAGTTCGGAAGAAAGGATGAGGCAGCTAATGGAAGATGAAATGACTCTCCACCAGCAAATGCAGTAAATAGCCCAACAGATAACTGAACGGTTGCAACTCCATGACCAACAAATGAAGGATTTAGGAATTCAATTGAATCAACCAACTTCAAGTGCTACTGATTCAATTGAAGAGCAAATTAGAAGGGAATGTATAGAGGAGGAAGAGTCCTATTCATTAGGTAATATCCTTCCATCTTTTAATACTTTACAATTTGTTGGAACTGAATCTAGTTTGCTTGATAGCACTTTGATTCCTGATGCATTCAATGTTGTTGATTCTGAATTGCATGATGATGATGTTGATGAGGAAATTGTTGTTGAATCTCCTGATATGGTTGATTGTGGTAGCTCATTGAACAAAATTGACACATTTATTGATATTCATGAACCCTTGTGTACTGATGCACTTGGAATTTCTACTCCTAGCTGTAATCATAGTGAAAATTTCATGTTTGAACCAATTGATGGATCTCTCGAGTCTAGGGTAGAAGATAAGTGTGGGGGTGACTTAAAATGTGATGATTATTATGTGCCTGGTGTGGAATTAGTTGATAAGTCTGTTGATGATGCATCTACTGAGTTTAAGGACAACATGCCATTTGGATCATGTGACATAGCTGATTTGGATGCATTTCTTGATTGTGTGTGTGTTGAATCTGCTATATGTGATAGATGCTCCCAAATTAATTCTTCCATTGCGACTAGTGAGTCCATCACATATTTTGGTCAACATAATTCCTCACTAGCCTGTGATGGTATGACTGCTGAAATAATAGATGTAGCATGTGAAAAGGATATAGACATTGAAATTGTTAACCAGCTTGTTGTTGTTGATAATGCAGACTCTAATTTGCAATGCTTATGTGACGAATTGCATACATGTCCTATGTGTGTTGAGATTAATGAATTTTTGGAGTCTAATAAGTCTGTTGAATCCATGAATTCCTTTACTTGCACTGAAATGATTGATAAGACTAATTCCACTGATCATACTAGTGTAGATAAGAACATGCATAGTGATAGTGCTGATATTGAACATCTTGTTGATTCTTATGTTGTTATTGATACTAGTGAGAGACTAGATTTAGTTGTTGATAATTGTTTAGAATTTTATGAGCCTACTGATGTCTCTTTGGTCAGGGAAGATACTATTTCTCTTGTTGAGAGTCCGAAACAAATTCCTAAAGTTGGTGAGCTAATTCCCAACGAGCCACAGACTCTCCCAGCTGAGATGAAGCAACTGCCAGATACCTTGGAGGACTTGAATTTAAAGGAATGTGAGAAGTTACAATCTAACTTTTTTTGTGGATGTATTGACTCTTACTGATGAGAGTCCAGTAGATTTTATTGGTTTTGATAGATTTTTAGAAAGTTTTGATTTTAAATTTTCTTTCTTTAGTTTTAAATCTCTTGGATTTGATTTTTATTCTTTTCTTGTTTCTAAATTTGCTGAATTTGACTTTCCTAAACTGCTGATGGTTGAGAAAGTCCATGGGTCATCACTAAATGATCAATCAAAATGTTTTAAAGTAGTGAGACTCAAATTTGTCCAGTTAAGAAGGAATAAAGCAATTTTAATCTTGGTTTTTGATACGTATGATTAGTTAGTCTTTGATAGAGTTCTCTGTAGTTTAGGATTTAGCTTTCTTTTTCTTTTCTACATTATAGTTTGTTTTGTTTTTGTTTTGTAGGAAATAAGCTGCTAACCAACTACAAAAGGAAATCCAAGCCTACCTTAAGACCCTCCATTTTCAAGTCCATTCGGTTGTATTCTCTCCTTTCACTCTCTTTATATTGTGTTGTTTATCTGTTTACTGGACTGTGTGCTGACATTGAGGATAATGCAATATTTAAGTGTGGGGGGGAGAGTCATTCCATCAATCTTTTCCTTGTTTAAAAAAATTTTGAGAAATTTTTTGAAAAATAACGTGTTTTTTTTTAGTTTTTCTGTAAAAGTTGCAAGTTGAGATGATTGTAGCTTGGATTCACTTAGACATGGCAAGTAATGAATCTTGTGTTCTGATTCAAGTGAAGTGGCAATGAATTTGATTTCAATGAATTATTTGATAGTCATTAACTGGTGAGAATTTGAGCCTTAATTGTTCAATTTTAGTGTGTATTCACTTATCTTTGTTTCACTCTAGAACTTATCATGATTCTTTGTTGAGGCCACATTTGCATTTGCATGCATGAAAATGATAAGGCATTCATTTTTTTTTTAGCTAGAGCCAAAAAGCCAACCTACATACACTTTATCCATTGTTTAGCCACTTTGTACTTGTATTTTCTTTTCTTGTTAGCCTATAGCCATTTAAAATATTTTCCCACCTTGTTTTAAGATACCTTAAGGACTTTAAGGAGCATTACACTTGTTTAGGATGAGAGAATGTGTGCTTTACATCCATTTAGGCCATTGATAATAAAAGTAGAGGAATATGTTCTAAGAAAGAAAAAAATGCAATGAAAAGAAGAGATAGAAAAGCAAAAAGAAAGCAAAAGAAAAGAAATGAAAAAAAAAAAAGAAAAGAAAAGGAAGCCATAGAAAATCAAAACAAAGAAGTCTTTTAAATTAAGTTGTAGTTGCCTATAGTGATAGGAAATAAGGCCTTGAATGCACACTCTTCTCTATCCTAAATCTCCATTTTATTGCTCTTGAAGTCCTAAGGTGTTCTATTTGTTTTTTGTTTTTCCCTTTATTTTTGTATCCATTCATTTCATCTCCCTTAGCCCCATTACAACCATGAATAAAGTCCTAATTGATTTGTGTATTGTATTTAGCATGGGTGGTGGAGATTTAGAAGCTTGACAAGCCTATGGTAGTGAGATTTTGATAGGTGGAACTTGAGTGATTTACATTGCCTAAACACTTGAAAGATGAGAGTAAACACTAACCATGTGAGAGGCTATGCATTTTAATTCATTCTTTTCAAATAAAATTGCCATGGAGCTTAATTCTTGATGCAAGTGAAATTAGCTTTGATTGTTAAAGTGATGAAGAGTTGTGATTAGTCTCTAATTTGTGATTTTTACTTCCCCTTTCCCATTTTCATTTTTCACTTGCCATTCTACTAGCCGAATGTTTCAATTCATTCTTTATCTTGGATTTTAAACTTTGCCCAGGAGTGCAAATGTTTAAGTGTGGGGGAATTTGATAACCATGATATTTTATATATTTTTATTCTCCTAAACTTAGACATTTTAATTCCAAATATGGTTTTAGGGGTTTAATTAGAGGAAATTTTGTTTTAGTAGCTATTTTTTGCACTTTAAGAATTAAATTGCAAAATCATTGAGTTTTAACGCATGAATTCGTTTTAAATAATTTTGTGAATTTTTCTATTAAATTGTTCCTACTCTTTGTGCAGATTTTTATTGGTAAATGGAATTTAGATGGAATTTAATTGGAAGCATTTTGCATATCTCTTGATTTTGGTTCATGGTTCATGGAAAAAGAATGGCAACTCTCATGTACAGCAAATAGAAACACGTCCCTACAAGTTCCAACTCCTTTGTTTACACATGGAATGCACTCACATATCAACACAAGCCAGCCCACCATTCACACCATTTCTCTCACTCGAGCACATTCACTCACTCTCACTTAACTTCACTATATGTAGCCATGGGTTACTCCACGTTGCAGCACACAAACACACACCTTCCACGTAACACACGCATGCAGAAACGAAGAACACAAAGCTACAGGTTCCACGTTGATGTTTTGTTTTGGGTGCAGAAGCAGGTAGCCACTGGTTAAAGAAGCAACTCCAGACCAGAAAGAAGAAGCTTTGGGCTGGAAGAATTAAAGGAGAGGAAGGAAACACGACATGGGAAGCTTGCATGGAAGGGCTGGACAGCAACGTGAGATTTACGTGGAAGATGAGTTGAAAACAGAGCATGATGGAGGTAACACGAAGGCTGGAACTTTTGAGCAGAAACAAAGGAAAGCCATGAGCTCCAGTTAATGGAAGCAACGCGAGCTAAGAAAGAAGCATGAACTGGGTTTTAAGCATGAGAAAAGGAGCTGAAATACGAACAGAACAAACCACGATTTTGTGCAGAAGAGAAAGAAGTGAGAAGCTAATATAGAGGAATGAAGCTACCGGTTGCATGTATAGAATAAGATGCATGTGCTTCTCACGAGGAATATGCAGCAGAAGTAGAGGAGAAGAGATTAAAGCAATCTCGAGCTACAGATTACTGAGTCATTCATGCATGAAGTACACAAGGAAGTCTGGGCTGAGACATACAAAGGAGAAGAAACACACGAACAGAAACTGAAGCAGAACGTGGAATAAAATAAGGCTTGCATGGGAAGGAATGGGGCCCACATTCATATAATCAAAATAAGAAATTGACATGGATTTAGCTACGGGCAAGGAAAAAATGACGAGGTAGCACTTAAACGAAGAGCTACGCGTGGAAAGCACAAGGAAATAATTCAATAAAAATAAAAGAAAAAGGAGGAGCTGAGCACATGAGAAAATTCATCGGGAGAACACGTGAATTTGGCTGGAAATGAATAGCACGTGAAATCATTACAATCCACGTGAGAGGAGCATCCAATCTTCGTCCATTCATTCCACGAAATCAGCCATCGTCCATTCATTTTATTATACACGCCTCATTCACTCGGAGTCCAGACACATTCACGACGTCACTCACCCCTTCATCCATTTTCCCTCCTTCGTCCAGAGACACTCTCATCCGTCCCTCCCATCTCCATCTCTCCATGCCAATATGAAGCTTTGATTCATCCTTGAGGCAAGCTAGGAGGAAGCTCTTGAGTTGAAGCTTGAATCCAAGAATCAGAATCAGAATTCTCTGGTTAAGAATTTCATTTTATTTTCCTCTCTTTCTATATCAATTTTTATTATTTTATATGCTTGGTTGAGTATGTAAGTGATTGAAATTGATGTAGTTCATGATTGATGGTTGGTTAGACATTGATTAGGAGAGATATTGGCTGATAAATTGTATGAATTAAGTGCTGGATTTTCATTTTCTTACAATTTTCCAAGTGTGCAATCAAGGTGTTTGATAAAATGCTTGTGAAAATTAGTGTGCTTAATTGTTGATTTAAGGATTCTTAGGAGTTTGGTTGATTAATTAAACATCCGACGGTATTAATTCAGTAGCTAATCAATCAATTAATCATTCAATTTAAATGTTTATCGATCCTAAAGGCAAGAATTAATGATTTGGTGTAGGATTGAGGTCTCAATTCAATATTAATTTGCTAATTTCTTGAATCTTGAATGGTAATTCAAGATCATTTATCAATGAACACAATTAGGGACTCTTAGGATAGAATTAATCACAATTGGATTAGGATGAGGATAGTGGATACCAAGGGACAAATTCTAAGCTAGTCACAGGACCATTCTCCACCCACAATTTATCTAATGAGGTAGCAATTAGGAATTTAAATTTGGTTTCATTTTAATTAGTTTAAATCAATCAAACCCCCCTTAGTTTAGAAATTTTTAGGATCCTTTAACACTTAGAAAACCCAATTAGGCATTGAATTCCATTTCCAAGAGAAATGACCTAGGTTGCGCCACTAGGTATATTTTTAGTCAACTTAGTTTTATTTTGAGGGTTACGCGACGAGCTCGTCAATATCCAATTACATTTTATACCATTACAAGGCTATGGCACTTGGATAAGGAGGTCATCATGTACGTTCTTTCATCTATAAATTGTTAGTAATATCTTACCTAAAACCTAAAAAAGGTAGTACTCAATAGATATCTATTTAAGGATTTGGCTCTGAAGGTCTAACATTGGGAATCTATCCCATGTATAAAAGTGGAGCAGTGTCAAACATCCACCTATACCTTGTCCTTTAGGGTCAGTTGCATTGCAAAACTCTTATTATAAGTAAGCCAACAATGTGCATCCCATTTGTATATACTGGCTTGTTCTAAATACACCTTGTGACTAAACATATTTGATATTAGAAAACCACCAATCAATTTGAGTATACGGGCACATGCAAATAACAACCCTAAGTGAATGATTGACGTACTCTTTTAGCTAATAAATGACTACCTTTTGCCATTAGAGTTTATCATTTTATGGTCTGATTCTAAGAAGCCATTCACATGTGTTTGCCTAAATGTAGTTTGTGCAACTAGTGATAAGCAACCCCTCACAAGGGAGGCCCAACTGCATAACAACATCTTTTAACATGATTGTGCACTCTCCATGGTTGGTATGAAAAGTATGGGTCTTGGGACACCATCTATTTACAAGTGCTGACACTAATGATAGATCATACTCAAATTGCCTTAGTTAGGCCACCCCATAAAAGCCAACCTGTTGAAGATAAGGGAGAATAGCGAGTGGTGGCTTGAGTAGATCATTAGCCAATCTTCCTACAAAACAGGGTGAAATATGTAACATCTTAAAATTTATTATGAGTAATTATGGAATTATTAACCATTCTAATAGTTCTTATGGTTTTTTAAACCTATGAAAACCTTAGTGAGCTCAATTTCATCCCTTTAAACTTCTTCTTTTTTAGTTTTCAAGATTTTACTTGAAATTACAATTTTGCCACTGCATTTGTCATTTAATATGTCTAGTTGTTTTGGCTTTGATTTTGGACCATTTTTTATTTCTTAACCATATTTCTAGGTGCTCTAATTAGCATTCCACCCTCAATTGGCCTCAATTTACTTTCCTTTAAGGTCCTCTTGTATCATAAAATCAATTTTCAATTTAGTTTCTAAAAAATGGATATTACATTTCACCCCCTAAAATAATTTTATCCTCAAAATTTGATACGTACCTTAATGGAATAATTGTGAATGCTACTTCCTCATATTATCTTCCAATTTCCAGGTTGCCTCATTAGGAGATAGGCCCTTCCAAACCATTTCACAAGAAGAATGCTCTTATTTCTCAATTGTTTAATCTTGGTATCAATAATCTTCTTGAGTGCTACAACATAAGAAAGGTTATCCTGTAATTGAATATTCTCATATGCTATGACATGTAAGGGGTGTGGCAAGTACATTTTCAATTGGAAGACATGAAATACATTATAGATTTAGGCTAAGTTAGGAGGTAAGGCTATACGGTAGGCATTAGGTCCAATTCTTTCAAGGATTTCAAATGGACAAATATACCTAAGACTGAGTTTCCTTACCCTGATAGACCAACCCACACCACTAACTAGAGATATCCTAATAAATACATGGTCTCTAATCTTAAACTTTAATAGGCTTCTTTTCTTATCAACATAACCTTTTGCCTACTCTGGGTGATAAGGAGTTTCTTCCTAATCAATTCTATTTGCTTGGCAGTCTGGTCTACTATCTCAAGTTTTATTAGGCTCTTCTCACCTAACTCAACCCAACATAAAGGTGATATACATTTTCTCCCATACCATGCCTTATACAGGGCCATTTGGATACTAGAATAACAACTATGTTCATAAGCAAACTCAGCAAGCAATAAGTACACATCCTAGTTCCCCTTCATTTCTAAAACACATGCTCTCAATATATCTTCTAGGGTTTGGATAGTCTTTTCTATCTAACCATATGTCTAGGGGTGATAGGCAGTACTAAATCTCAATTTGGCCTATAAAGCTACCTATAAAGGCCTCCAAATGTTTGATGTAAACTTTAGGTCTCTATTAGATACACTATTGGGTACTCCATGAAGTCTCACTACTTCTTTTATATACAATTGAGCTAACTTATCTAAGGTATGTGTACACTAATAGGTAAAAAGTGTGCAAACTTGATCAATCTATTTATTATTATCCAAATAGCATCATGTTTGAAGGATGTTCTAGGTAACCCTATAATAAAATTTATGGCTATACTATTCCATTTTCACTCAGGAATATCTAAGGTTATAGTAACCCAACTGACTGGTCTTTGGTGTTCAATTTTTATCTTTTGACACGCTAAACATTTAGCCACGTAATTGGCTATATCATTTTTCATACCTAGCCACCAGAATATTCTTTTCAAATCTTGATACACCTTGGCGGCACTTAATAGATGGTATACTTACTCTTATCTGCCTCTTCTAATATCCTTTCTCTTAATTTAATCCTATTTATACACAAATTCTATCTCAGTATATCACCATATCATCCTTAGACACTTTGAATTCTAAGGTCCTATCCTAGAAAATTTCACTCCTAATTTGCTCCAAGAAATCATCCTCTTTTTGGGCATCTAGCATCTAGGTTCTCACGCCATTCTCTATTTTAGTTTCATTTAACATAAGCTTACCTATAAGCATATAACAAGAGATATTCATGTCCCTAAATTTCTCTATGAGTCCTTACTCTCTAATCATCAAGGAGGCTACATGTATGGACTTCCTACTCAAGGCATTGGTGACTACATTGGCCTTACCTCGATGGTATTTCAATGTGTAATCATAATCTTTCAAAAACTCTATCTATCTCTTCTATCTCATATTCAACTCTTTTTGATCAAATAGGTATTTCAAACTCTTATAATCATTATAGATCTCTACTGTAGCCCCAAACAGATATTGCCTTTAGATTTTGAAGGCAAATACCACTACAACTAACTCTAAATCATGCATGAAATAATTCTCATCATGAAGCCTCAACTATTTAAAAGCATAAGTCACTACTCTACCCTATTGCATCAATACACATCTTAACCCTTTTCTAAAAGTATCACTATACACCATAAAAGGTTTACTAAGGTCAAGTATAACTAATACAAAAGCAATGGTCAACCAGAGTTTGAACTCCTAAAAACTCCTCTCACAACTATCATTCCGCACAAATGGCATCTCTTTTTTAGTTAGCCTCATCAATGATACGGCTATATAAGAAAAGTCCTATATAAATCTCCTGTAATATCCTACCAAACCTAGAAAACTTTTAACCTCAGTGATGATTTTAGGCCTATCCCATTGTAATATAGCATCAACTTTATAGGGATCAACTACAACCCCTAATTATGATATAATATGACCAAGGAACCTCACTTCGATTAGCCAAAATTCACATTGGCTAAATTTGGCATACAATCTTTTATTTCTCGAGGTTTCAAGGAATATCCTTAGATGCATCTCATGTTTCTCAAATGACCTAGAGTACATAAGAATGTCATTAATATAGACTACTATAAACTTATCTAAATATAGTCTAAATACTATTCATATAGTCTATAAAAATAGTCAGTGTATTAGTTAAACCAAATGGCATTACCAGGAATTCATAATATCCATATCTAGTTTCAAAAGCTGTCTTTGGGACTTCTTCAACTCTAACCCTCAATTGATAATACTCAGATATAAGATCTATCTTAGAGAATACTGATGTCTCAATTAACTGATCTAAAAGATCATCAATTCTAGCAATAGGGTATTTATTCTTAATAGTAATCTTATTAAATTCTCTATAATGTATACATAACCTCAGGCTACCATCTTTCTTTTTTAAAAACAACACAGGAGCTCCTCAAGGTGACATACTAGGGCATATGAACTCTTTCTTAACTAATTCCTTAATTTGTGTTTTCAATTATGTTAGCTGATAACCTCTCTAAATTCATGCCTTTTCAGCATATTTTCCTTGATTTGTGCATACCTTTTGGTGTATTTTTGTATTTAAATCATACTCAATATAAAAAAATATGCCTTTTTTATAGTTAAGCTTAATTATTTCACTTTTAGATTAATTATGCAATTTTAATTCTATTTTAGGATACTTTTAATACTTTCATAGTTTTATACTTTTGCAAATGACAAGGAATGTTTAAGGTAAGCCATTAAAAGTTAAGATGCATGTTGAAAGCCTTGACTGGAAGAAGATATTTCGCTACAGCCAATACTTTCATGGAGGAAATAGAATGATTCAGAGAAGGCTTTGATGTGACCAATGAAGATGTTAGCTACAACCAATACTTAGGAAAGAAGCTGGAGAGCTAACTTAAGACTAATTTGCTGTAGCGAAAGATATGTTAGCCGCGGCGAACTCCATTTTACTGAAACACTACGTTTTAAGGCTTGACAGATAGTAGGGCTATAAATATCCCTCATTTTGGACTAAAAAGGGTATCTTCCATCTTCTAGGTTGTATTGGGAGCTTGTGTGCTAGGGTTTGGGGAATTTAAAAGTGATTGGAGCTAAGGATTGAAGTTTTAGATAGATCTAAAGATTTTTCCTTCGATTTTCTTCATCCTTTCTTCTCTTTCTCTTGTATTTCTGCTTTGGCTTCGATTTTCTTACATTCTGTTAGCCAGTAGCTGATTATGAGTAGCTAGACACTTTGTTCAGGGATTATTTTGAACCCTTGTTTGGATTGACACTTAATTCTCTTCTACTTTTATGACTATATATGTGTTAATCTCGCTCCGTTCTTAATGCTTCTAGTTGATTGGCCACCAATTAGTTGTTTAGTTTACTTAAATGATGTTTAAGAGAGCTAGCTTGAGTATAGAACTTGAAGTTGATAAGTTGAATGGATGGCTTTGTTGGTGAGGTAAAGATATACTCACTAACCTTGTATAATCACATTAGGGTTTGAATTTAAAATTGGGATTTTATTAATTGTAAGATAGATCAAGCAATTAATAGAATTAAACACTTGTTTTTGATTTAAGAATGCTTTTTCATGTACTATTTGATCCTTAGGCTAGCACATATAGTTATTGGTCATTTTTGTGAAGGGAGGTTATCCTTGTGTTATGAAGTATAAGGGGGAGAAATAATCCTAGGCCCCTTTTCATACTTGAAGTCAAAAGATCTTTTAGTTTCAGAGAAGGCTTTGATGGAGGAAATAGAATGATTCAGAGAAGGCTTTGATGTGACCAATGAAGATGTTAGCTACAGCCAATACTTAGGAAAGAAGCTGGAGAACTAACCTACGACTAATTTGCTGTAGCGAAGGATATGTTAGCTGCGACGAACTCCATTTTACTAAAACATTACGTTTTGAGGCTTGATAAATAGTAGGGCTCTAAATATCCCTCATTTTGGACTAAAGAGGGTATCTTCCATCTTCTAAGTTGTATTGGGAGCTTGTGTGCTAGGGTTTGGGGAATTTAAAAGTGATTGGAGCCAAGGATTGAAGTTTTAGAGATATCTAAAAAATTTTCCTTCAGTTTTCTTCATCCTTTCTTCTCCTTCTCTTGTATTTATGCTTTGGCTTCGATTTTCTTACATTTTGTTAGCTAGTAACTGATTATGAGTAGCTAGACACTTTGTTTAGGGATTATTTTGAACCCTTGTTTGGATTGACACTTAATTATCCTCTACTTTTATGACTATATATGTGTTAGTCTCGCTCTGTTCTTAATGCTTCTAGTTGATTGGTCACCAATTAGTTGTTTAGTTTACTAAAATGATGTTTAAGAGAGCTAGCTTGAGTATAGAACTTGAAGTTGATGAGTTGAATGGATGGCTTTGTTAGTAAAGTAAAGATATACTCACTGACCTTGTATAGTCACATGAGGGTTTGAACTTAAAATTGGGATTTTATTAATTATAAGAGAGATTAAGTAATTAATAGAATTAAACACTTGTTTTTGACTTGAGAATACTTTTTCATGTACTATTTGATCCCTAGGCTAGCACATATAGTTATTGGTCATTTTTGTGAGGGGAGGTTATCCTTGTGTTATGAAGTATAAGGGGGAGAAATAATCCTAGGCCCCTTTTCATACTTGAAGTTAAAAGATCTTTTAGTTTCTTTTACAAATTCACTCACAAAGCAATTTTTACTTTTTACATTAAATTTTGATAATCAATTATTCTACTTAACCTAGTTTAAGGCATGTGTTTAATGACTAACTAATTCCAACTCCAATCCTCGTGGGAACGATAATTTTTTTATACTACTTTTCATGGCCTGTGCACTTGCGATGTAAGCAGGCTGGCAAACAAGTTTTTAGCACTGTTGTTAGGGATTGAAAGTTGAAAATTTTCTAGTTTTTCATTAAATTTGTGTCAGTAAATTATGCTTAAGCTTTTATCTAGAATCATAACTTGTTTTAGTATGTTAATTTGCATTTTAATTTTCTATAGTTAGTTTAATACTTGTTTGTAGCATTTTCCTTTATAGGTACCCTCCCCACACTTGCAAAGGTTGAATCTGGACGGTCTTAAAATCCTATTAAAGGTAGAAAATATCTTTGAAAGAACAAATCTAGAGCTAAACGTGCACCCATAACCCATTATGGCTAACAATGATGAAAATGATCTCTACTCTTTGTATGACTTCCTCAACCGAGAAGCACAGAATTATCACTTCAGTATTTGTATGCTAGATATTCAAGGTAGAAACTTTGAGGTTAAGTAAATTATGCTTCAAATACTGCAGATGAATGGATTGTTTAGTGGCAATTATAATAAGGACCCCAACGTGCACTTCACTAAATTTATTGAAGTGTGTGAATCCTTCCAGCAGAACGAAGTATCAAGAGATGCATTAAGATTAAGGTTATTTCCTATGACTCTGAAGAATAAAGCTAAACCATGGCTCAACTATCTTCTAGAACAATCTATCGGCATATGGAAAGACTTAGTTGCAAGATTCAAGGCAAGATTTATTCCTCGAAGCCGGAGAGCAACCATGAGAGGAGAAATCTTGAATTTTGAGCAACAACTTAGTAAGCTATTTCATGAAGCATGGAAGAGATTTAAAGAGTTTTATAGAACATGTCCCAACCATGAACAGAAGAAGTATGTACTAATGGAAGCTTTCTAGAATGGTCTTGATGAAAATGCAAAAAGAATGCTTAATAATGCCTCTAGTGGTGGAATTGGGAAGATGAAAGTGAATGAGCTCTACAATTTATATGATGACATAGCTTCCAACACCATGCAATATGCATATGGAAGACGATCATCTCAGAAAAGAGGACAATCCTTTAGCTCATCTAATGACATCACAGCACAACTTGAAGTTATGAGTAGAAGATTTGATAACTTAGAGCTTTAAATGAAGAAAACCAACCCTGTGGGAATTCAAGCAATAGAGTCCCCCTCTACTATCTGTGATCATTATGGAGAAGGTAGTCTGAACATTGTCATTACATGTTGGAATTTGTTAATTACATAAATAATGCTCAGCAAAATCACAAAATAATCTTTACTCTCAAACATATAATCCAAGGTAGAGGAATCATCCAAACCTTTCATGGAGTCAGAGCCCAAAATTGAATCAAGCTTCTTCATCAGCTGCAAGGCCTGCTCAACCTTGTGGATTTTTAGTGCAATCAAGATAAATCTCTATTAAAGAAGAAGAATCCAAGATGGAGAAAATGCTAGCTTAAATATTAACTAATTAAGAGCCTCAAAAGGCTAAAACAAAAGTCACTTTCTCTTTGTATGACATAACCATCAAGAACTTAGAAGTGTAAGTAAGACAACTAGCCTCCCAAATGAATGGTATGTCAAGAGGAAATCTTCCTAATGACACAATTCCCAATCCTAGAATGGAAGGCAAAGATGAAAACAAGGTCATTACTCTAAGGAATGGTAAAGTTTTGTCGGATACTTCTAAGCTTAATATAAAGCCCATTGTGGTAGATGATAAAAGGACCCTTATTTCTAAAGTGGATGGTGTAAAAGAACCAATAGCGAATGATGAGAAAGAGCATGAGAATAAGAAAGAGAAGAGAAGTGAATAGAAGAAAATGCAACTAAGCACTCAAATTCCTCTACTACCTTTTCCTCAATGATTCAAGAAGCAAAATAAGGATACTTAGTACAAGAAGTTCCTAGATACCTTCAAGCAACTACATATCAAAATCCCTCTTCTGGAAGCCTTGGAATAGATGCCTAAATATGAAAAATTCATAAAGGATACACTATTTAAAAAAAGAAAATTTCAAAAGCATGAAGTGGTGTTCATAAAAGACTTGCCATAAAAGAAGGGTGATCCTATAAGTTTTACCATTCCATGTCACATTGGAGTGACTTCCATGGTTAAAGCCTTGTATGATTTCGGTGCCAACATTAATTTGATGCTATTATCCATTTTCAAAAAGTTGTAGTTAGGTGAAGCTAGGCCTACTATGGTTACTTTATAACTTGCTGATAAAAGCTTAGAATATCCTCGGGGAATAGTTAAGGATGTCTTAGTAGAGGTTGATAAATTCATCTTTCCAGTTGACTTTATTGTTCTATTGTAAAGTTGATCGAGAAATTCTCATCATTCTTGGGATACCCTTATTAGCTACAGGTAAAGCCCTCATCAACATGGAAAAAGGAGACATTACCATAAGAGTAGGTGAAAAGCAAGTGACATTCAACATGTTTAAAGCTTTTAAATTGCCAAATGAGCCTAAACATTGCTTTTATCTAGATATAGTTTATCATTTAATTCACTACAAATCTCAAGAATCTATGATGGAAGGCCAATGTGAAGCACCTCCTCTTGGAATCGAACAAGATAAGGAGGAAAGAGAAGAATGCACAACTATAATAAGTGCTACTCCTGTTATTCCTCCATCTAGAGTAAAATTTGAAGCTCTAAACTTAACCTCAGCTGATAGACCTCCCTTAAAACCCTATATTATGAAGCCTTCTAAATTAGAGTTGAAGTCACTCGTTGCTCATCTGGAATATGCCTTCTTGGGAGAATCTAATACTTTACTAGCCATCATTGCTGCTAATCTATCTATGGAGCAAAAGTTAGAACTCTTAACGGTGTTGAAGAAGCATAAGAAGGCGATGGGATGTAATATAACAGATATCAAGGGTATCAGCCCTTCAATTTGTGTGCATAAGATCTTTTTAGAAGATAACCATCGATCTTCCATAGAATACCAACAAAAGTTGAATCCTAATATGAAAGAAGTTATGAAGAAGGAAATTCTTAAATGGCTAAATGTGGGTATCATATATCCTATCTCAGATAATTCTTTCCAATGTGTTCCTAAGAAAGAGGGCATTACTATAGTGGCTAACACCCATAATGAGCTAATCCCTACATGCACAGTGACTGGATGGAGATTCTACATGGATTATCACAAATTGAATGTTACAACTCGAAAAGACCATTTTCCTTTGCCTTTCATTGATTAGATGTTAGATAGATTAGTCAGAAAGAAATTTTTCTACTTTTCTATATGGTTATTTAGGGTATAACCAAATTACAATTATTCCAGAAAACTAAGAGAAAACAACTTTCACCTACCGCCATGGTACCTTGAAAGGTTCTATCGCGCAACCCTCAAAATAAAACTAGGTTGAATTAGATTTTATAGTTAGTGGTACAACCTAGGTTATCTCCCTTAGAAATGGAGTTCAATGCTTAATTGAGTTTCTAAATGTTAAAGGATTTTAAAAGCTATCAAAATTTGGGAGGTTTTGATCTAATTGAACTAACTAGAATTAAAATTGAATTAAAATGACTAACTACCTAATTGGATGAATTAATGGGTGAATGATGATCTTGTGACTAGCTTTGGAATTGTCTCTTGGTATTCACTATCCTTATCCTAATCCAATTGTGATTAATTCTGATCTAAAAGTCTTTAATTGTGTTCATTGGCAAGAGATCTTGAAATACCACTCAAGATTCAAGAAACTAGCAACTTAATGTTAATTGAGACCTCAACTCCCATTAAATTACTAATTCTTGTGATTAAAATCTATGAACAATTGAATTGAATGATTAATTGATCAATTAGCCTCTGAATTAACACCCTAGGAGATTCAATTAACCAATTAAACTCCAATGGATCCTCAAATTAGACAATTAAATACTCAATTTCTCACATGCATTTCATCAAATACCTTGACTACATACATGGATAATTGGAAGAAAGTGTAAAATTTAATATTTAAACTAACTAAATAATCAATCAAACAATATCCTAATCAGTGTCTAACCAGCCATTAATTATAATTACATAAATTTCTAATCAAATACAACTTAACCAAGCTTGTACAAGAAAAAGAAATAGTGTAGGAAATTAAAGAAATCTTAGCCAAATTTCTGAGTTCTTCTCCATGGATTCAAGCTTGCACTAAGGGTCTTCTTCCTTGCTAGTCACAGATGGAGAATAGAGCTTCATTGGAGGTGGAATGGAGTGGAAGAATGGATGGGAAAATGGCATGGAGAATGGTTGCTGAATGAAGTGAATGAATGATGATGGAATGGATGTGCCAATGTCGTGATAGATGATTGATTTTTGCCTCTGCTCTAGTTCAGCCCTTCATCACGTGAATTTTAATAATTTCACGTGCTACATTTTTATCATTCTTTTGCCCGAGTTATTTTCTTAAATCATGTGCTATCATGCTTGCTTTTAATTCATTTTCATGTGGAAAGTTCCTTGTCTAGCCAATTGCCTGTAGCTTCTTCATGTGTATATAAAATGGGCCCCATTGTGAATATAATAATCATCTTCCTCCAAACTCATGTATTTATATGTGCAGTACCATCCAGCTACTTCTTTTCATTCCTTCTGGATCCCCTTTGCTCTTTGTATTTTAAGCTAGCTCCCTACTCCCTTTCTCGCATTACTATCTACGTTGGTTTCCCTCTCACCTCGTGTTCTGCCCTTGTGTAGCTTCTGTTCTTCTTGCTGACGTTCTTCATGTCCATCTAGCACGTAGCAAACACGTGGTTCTTCTCCTTCATTTCTTTACACATTCTTTACTTGTTTACTCTTCATTCAGCCCGTGACAATCCAGCTCTTGCATGCACCCAAACTCAAATTGCTTACGTGCTTTTTCTCCAACTTAACTTTATGATCTCATAGCATCTTCATCATGTGTTCTACTTCTCCTCTATTTTTGTTTCTCTTCTTCATTTATTCAAGCCTTTTTCTCACGCTTTAAACCCATAGCATGTGTGTTAATGAGAGGTTCCTTTGGCGTGTTTGTTTTGCTCCAAGCTGAAAGAGTGTGTTGCTAACTTCATGAGACAACCCAAGCCTTCTTCATGTTTCTTCTCCTTACATAAAACTTGTGCTTCCTTCTCTGTTTTAGGCACATGAATGTGTGTCTTGTTTCATCACACAATCTCCATTCCATTTTCTTTCTTCATTCCCTTGTGAGTTTCCTCTCTATTTTGCTCGCATGCATGTGGCTATCTCATGCTTCTTGCTTCTCTTCTAATCCAAAACATCATCCATGTTTCTTTCCACATAAAGCTCTATTCTAGCTCATGTAACTTTTTGCTCCATCCAACCAACTCATGGCTCTTTCTTCATGAGAACATGTGAAGAGTGTGGACTGATGCTACATGGAAGAACCCATGTGCCCATGCATAAATGAGTGAATGACGTGGGGCCTCTCCCTTAAGTGTGAAAAGAATGCCTAATTGTGTTTGTTTTCCTCTTGGCTCTTCATTTCCTCCAACTGTACACATGAAGTCTTCATCTCTTCTTCAATTCACTTTCCATGCAAGCTCCAATTTTCATTGAAAATGTGCACAAAAAGAATGGAAAGGATGAAATAGAAATATTCACAAAATTCATTTAAAAGGATTTATGCATTAAAATTTTACAATTTTGCAGTTAAATTCCTAAAGTGCAGAAAATGGCAACAAAAATTAATTATCTACCTAAGTAAATCCATTAAGCCTTATTTAACCATTAAAAAGCTTAAGTTAAGGAGAATAAAATATACAAAAATCATGCTTATCATACCTTCACATTTAAAAGGATGCCATTCGGCTTATGCAATGCACCGACAACTATTCAAAGATGCATTGACATGATTGAGCAAACTATGGAGGTTTTCATGGATGATTTTTTAGTGTTTGGTGATTCATTTGATGAGTGTCTCCATAATTTAGATGTTATGTTGCATCGTTATGAAGAAACTAATTTCGTGCTCAATTGGGAGAAATGTCACTTCATGGTAGAAGAAGGCATTATGCTAGGCCATAGAGTATCTAAAAAGGGATTAGAAGTAGATAAAGCCAAAGTGTCCATCATTGCACAACTACCTCCACCTACTTCTATTAAGGGTGTGAGAAGTTTCCTGGGCCATTTGGCTTTTTACTGTCGCTTTATTAAAGATTTCTCAAAAATTATGAAGCCTTCGTGTGATTTGCTCAAGAAGGATGTTGAATTTAAGCTTAGTGATACCTATTTGCAAGCATTTGAAGAACAAAAAAGAGACTCATTTCTGCACCCATTATGATTGCACCTAATTAAAGCATGCCATTCATTATCATGTGTGATGCAAGTAATTATGCTATTAGAGTAGCCTTGAGTAAAAAAAAAACATAAAGTTTTCCATCCCATATACTATACCAGCTAAACCCTTAATGAAACTCAAGAGAACTACACCACCACAGAAAAGGAGATGCTAGCTATGGTGTTTGCTTGTGATAAGTTTAAGGTGTACATTGTGGGATCTAAAGTGACTGTATTCATTGATCATTCAGCTCTAAAATATTTGGTTAGTAAGAAAGACTTTAAAGCCAAGTTAATTAGATGGGTGCTTTTGCTGCAAGAGTTTAATTTAAAGATTGTGAATAGAAAAGGATGTGAAAATTAAGTGGCCGATCATCTTTCTCAGTTGAATACTAAAGTTCAACCGAAATTAGACTAAAAAATTAAAGAGGCATTCCCTAATGAACAACTATTAAATGTCTAGCACACTATAAATCCTTGGTATGTAGATATTGTTAATTATCTGGTATATGGAATGGTTCCCCTAAGTCTGAAACTACATTAAATGAAGAGGTTCTTGCATGATACAAAATACTATTTTTAGGATGAGCCATATTTGTTTTGACGATGTGCTAATCACATTCTTAGGAGATTCATACCAAAAGTAGAACAAGAGGTGATTTTGTAGAGTTTCTACTCTTCGGATTATAGAAGCCATTTTGGAGGAGAGAAGACAGCTGCTAAGATTTTACAAAGTAGTTTTTATTGGCTTACCTTATTCAAAGATGCTTATGCCTTTGTGCTTTAGTGTGACAGATGTTAGTGGGTAGGAAATATATCAAAGAGGAATGAAATGTCACTTACAAATATGTCAGAGGTGGAATCATTTGATGTATGGGGCATTTTCTTTATAAGACCTTTCCCCAACTTATTTAGCAATCAATACATTTTGGTGGCTGTGGATTATGTATCTAAGTGGATAGAAGCTATTGCTAGTCCTACCAACGATGCAAAAATGATGCTTGAATTCTTGAAGAAGAATATTTTCACTCGATTTGGAGCACTAAGAGCCATTATCAGTGATGGAGGATCATATTTTTGCAACAGTCAATTTTAGGCCTTTTTAAGGAAGTATGGGATGAAATATAAGGTGGCTTTGGCCTTATCACCTCTAAACTAATGGGCAAGCTGAGATCTCCAACATGTAAATTAAAACTATCCTTGAGAAAATAGTGGATGTGTCTAGAAAAGATTGGTCTTTAAAACTTGATGATGCATTGTGGGCTTATAAGACTACTTTCAAAACCCCTATTGGTATGTCACCATATAAGTTGGCCTTTGGAAAAGCTTATCATGTTTTAGTTAAGTTGGTGCATGGTACTTATTGGGCTATTAAGAAGTTGAATCTTGATTTTAAAATTATTGGTGAGAAAAGGCTTCTTCTACTCAATAAGCTTGATAAATTTAGAATGTATGCCTATGAAAGCTCCAAAGTGTATAAAAAAAGGACCAAGTGACTTCATGATAGAAAAATCATTCTTAGAGTATTTGAGCATGGACAACAGGTTCCATTGTACAATTCTTGTCTTAGACTCTTCCCGGGGAAGTTGAAATCAAGACGATCAGGCCCTTTCACAATGGTGGAAGTCTTTCCCCATGAAGCAGCTGAGTTGGTGGATAACTAGGAGAAAAGTTCAAGGTGAATGGTCAACGGTTAAATCATTATTAGGGAGGACACATGGATTGTCAAACATATACTTTTTACCTTGCTGATTCAAGTTAAATAACTAATGAGTCAAGCTAAACACTATAAATCAAGCGCTTCTTGAAAGGCAACCCAAGCTCTTTACCTCATCTTTTATTTTGTTTTAGTAGATTTTAGTTTTTAGTAGAGTTATGTGTGTTTTCTTTTATCTTGTAAGTGAAATTTTCAGTTAAAAGAGATAGCAAATGGGAGCAATATTACTTTGAGCATCTAATTAAAGGATTATTTTTGGATGAACATTTTCAGGGGAATGTACCTCTTGTTACTAATTACTTTATCATTTGCCTTTGATCATGCATGCCACTTGTCTAATCCATTCATTTCTTACCCCTTGTGGATATTAGATTGACACCTTATGCTTGATTATAGTGATCACAAATGGCTCCTAGGTACATGAACTCTTGTTAACATAGGTGCAAATCAATGATATCTGAGATCTAGTGATTGTCTTGGTTATTTCATTGGCATGTTCATATTTGATGCTTGAATCCTATATTAACTCCTAAAGATTTTTGCTAAAATTATATATGTTTAAACTGATTTTAAGCCCTATTGAGGATTATGCATGTTGGAACATGTAAAACATTATTTGAGGATGGATTAATGTAACACCCAGGGAATAATTAATAGTAATTATTTGAGGATTATGAAATTATTAAGAGAGTTTAAGGGAAATGAAAATTTTGAGTATCTTAACATAATAATAATTATTAATTAGACCATTTTGAGGAAGTATAATGGTATTTATGGATCTAAATGTGACTTGGGCCCATGATTAAATTATGTATGTCAAGAACATTATTGGAGGCCCAATTTCATCTAAATATGACCCAACTTTCCCAATCGATTTTTGCACTCAATTAACCTATATAGCCTAGCCTAACTTATTAATTATCACTCTACTTAGAACATAAGGCCCATTGGGCCAGTCTCTTTGCACTAAAACCCTAAAGAGCCTATTTGCTTTCATTTGGGTGTTGAAAACATAAGGTTTTATAGAATAAGGAGAGAAAATTTGGAGATTCAAGAGAGGCTAGGGTTTTACTAACATTGTAGCTCCATTTTTTATAAAACTTAATTCTCTCCTTTTCCTCTACATTTTGGTTCGATTAGTTTGTTATTTAGGGAATTTTCATCTTTTCTTAATAGGACATATGGTCTTTAGATGATTATTACAAGATTTTCAAAGTTAAAAGTTAGAAAGATGATTGGGTAAGTATTTCCCTTCCATTTTATGTATTATTTTGCTAGAAAATGTGCCCTATGGTTGATTTTCATAATGGGTTCTACTATAATGCAAAAATACAAGAAGATGGAAGAGAAACACTATAGTTTCAGGGCTTGATGACTCAAATCCGAATTTTGATAGTCACTAAAGGATTGGGTAAGTGTCTCATACCATTTTGTGATGTGTAAATGCTTGAATTTTTCATTTGGACTAATTTTTGGTGTATGGCTTTTGCATGTGTGAAAATGGAGGATTAGGGAGTGAACCATTGTAAATTTTTAGTGTTTTGACCTTGAATTAGTACAATAGACTCTTTGGGAGCTAGGTAAGCAATTCTTGATAGATTTTTAATGAAATTAATCAATGCATAAGAAATTCTTTGCTAATGATAGTTAAATGATGATAATTATACTCATCTTAGGCTTGGTGTGCTTTGGATCATGGTAGTAGTTAAAGAAAGAGCAATTGGCTTTATTTAGGTAACCGAGGTTAATTTTCTTATTCCATGTATATGCTCATTTTAATCTAATAATTGCTATACATATATGATTTTGAAATGCTAAATGATTTGTTAGTTACTTGAATTATGTTGTGATTGGACCTTGTGAGGCCCTGATAGAGCTGTGGTATGGCTGCCGCATGTGCATTGTGCTTCGATCAGGCATTGAATTATAATCAGACCCCTGAATACACTGAGCTTAGGTTATGCTCATTGGAGAGTTAGTGCCGTGGACAGGCCTTTCCCAATGCTAATGGCCTTTAACATTTTGTATGTGATTACTAGTATGGGACGATAGTCAATAATAGTCCAACTAGTTCATTTGCTGATGATATTGATGCCTTTAGTATGTTTTCTGTATAATTGCATTATATTGATTAATTTGTACATATATATGGAATTTGCCTCTTATTGCTAAGACTATATATCTCACCTTGATTGTGGGCTAATATTTTTAGGGACCGAACCTCTTAGTGGTAAGGAGAAATTAATGGAAGCCTATTTTTTGGTTTGGTAGCCATAGGTTTGTAGACCTTGTGAGGTTAGGTTTGTGTAATGGGAATACTAGTTTTGTGTATTTGTCGCATTACATCATGAATTGCCAAATGTAAGGACTATCCATATAATTCATTTATCATAGGAATGAACATTGTGATGGGAATTGACTAATAATTGATGAATGACTTAATGTCTTATAGCCATTTAGCATAGCCCTGTAGATATATGTAATTGAACCATTTTTCTATCATAGAATAGGGGTTAACTGATACGAAACTTTGTTGATCCTATGATATGGTTTACCATTTAGAAATGAAATCACGTGATACATTAAATGTTGATTTAAACTAGTGATGCATGGAACCTCTAATGGAATTATGTTTGAGCAATAATGTTAGTAATTTATGAATCCTTTGCTATCATTAATCTTTGAACTTGATAATATATGGTAGTTAAATGAGTAGGAATCAACACCTAAGTCTTGAAATGGTAATGATAGGTAAGTCAGGTAGATGAAAGCTATTAGAGCCTTACAAATTAAGGTATAATGGCCTTAAGATGCCAATGGAAGGAGTGTTGGAGTGTTTAAGATGAAATTAGGAGAGTTTAGGTGTAGGACGTAGTTGAGCCGCGACCAAAATGGGCTAAGTCATGGCCAAGCATCAGGCAGAGGCGAGGAACACCATAGTGTGAGGCATCTTGCCATGGCACAAAATAAAAAAGTTACCTAGGGAGGGTAACAAAGAGTAGATTCACTACAGCGCAAGAGGTCAAGTCGCAGTGAGAATTGAAGGAAGAGAAATTATAAGTCCCAGTAGCTTAGCTCACCACGGCGCAAGGATGATCTGCCGCAACGCAAGTCAAATAATTGAGTGGTGAGTCCCAGGAGGCTGTTTTGTCATAGTGCCATGTAGACTCACCGCAGTGAGAATCACAAAAGGGTGAACAGTAGGTCCCCGAGAGAGCTCCGCCACAGCGCAAGGTGCAAAATTTCAATTTTGAGTTACAATAACTAACTTAGCCATGGCAAGGAAGGTCTAAGTCACAGTAAATGTTCCTAAACTTCTATTTTTAACTTAGAGACCTCGAGATTTGCTATGATAATATTGTGTAATAACTTGGGAATATTTATATGAGGTTTTTGTGAGTGAAAATCAATAGCTAGATGTGTCAAAGGTCTTAAATTATAATTATGATCACTTATGGATATGATTAGTTGTGGTTGTTTAGCTAATGACCCTAATGATATCAATGTTCAAATTTTTTTCACCTTTTTCCTAATGTAATTAATTATAATGATTTTAAACCTTGATTTGTGATTACTAACCATGCTATTATGCCTAATCATAATAATTAGAAATTAGAGTTGTTACAGATTACATGTTATTTTCCTTTTCACTCTACCATTGTGAATGTAAACTCCTACGCTGATATGTGAAAAGCCCTTTTTGCCTGGTTAGCTGCAGCCAACATTTTCATTGGTCTCGATAAAACACTCTCTAGATGTAACACCATAAATTATAACTCATTTCATGACATTCATAAGCATTATATCATCAATGCCACAAAAGAAGTAGAAAATTTTTTTTAAAATAATGAGCTTAATTGCACTGTGTCATATCTAAAAATTCCATTCAGTGTCACGTGAATCGTGTGAGCTCATACTATACATTTTCATATTTAATTACATAAATACAACTCATTTGTATCACAAAATCATGTCTACAACTTATGAAAACTGAAATGAAACTCAAAATCACTAAGTGTAATTTCGGCCAGATTTGCTCCTTTCTCTGACCAAACTTTGAAAAATCATAACTAATTCTAGAAAAATTGAAATCATGCAATCTTGGTTATTCTAGAAAGCTATGGATGTCTAATACACATAAAAATATTCCAAGTCATAAATTTCATCATAGAGTACTTTTGACATCCAAAATGGTCTAGAAGTCAGATTGAAGTCTGGAACTGTCACAAAATTTCATAGAAAACTTTGAAAATGTTCAATTAATTCCAAAAAAATCCAATCCATAAAAATGATATCAATTTGGAAAGCTGTGGATATTAACTAGAGAGAGAAAATATTTTTAGATTAGTTCATTAAGCCTAGACCTTAGAATTCAATAGAATAGTACTTCTGATCGGGCAAAACTACTGATACTAGACAAAAATTTCAAAATTTCATATCTCCCTCTCTAGACCTCCAAATGAGGTGCTTCTAGTTGGCACGAGTCATGGATTGTCTAGTTTCTCTATACAAAATTTCATGGCCATTAGACATCATTTAAGCCTTGTGTGACAGAATACAATTTCAGACCAAATGAATAATACAATAAACCAGAAACCATGAAAATTGCCAACTTTGAAAAATCATCAAATATTCTGTAGACCTTCAAAAATTATGATCTTTAGCTTTCCAAAAAGCTTTCAATAAAAGCTAATTGCATGAAAAATCTCATATCAAGAATAACTCATTTGGCTAAAAAGTGATATAGGGTTCCATAATGGTCAATTTTGGCTCCATATAGGGTACCAAAGTTGCCAAATGGATTTTCCTTAGTCTTAGCACCTTTTGGGCAAGTCTAAAAGTACATTTAAAACTTGTGTGAGCTACCTAAATGGTCTCAAACCTCATGCATATCATTTTGTCCATTCAACTCATACTTATGCACATTTACATCATACTTTCACATTGCATACTTTGGTATTACATACTCAAAATATATGCTAGAGGTCATACATCATATTCATACATTTAAACATCACATAATATCATATTTACACATGTCTCAAGGTTCATAGGCTATTTACAATATCATATACATTATGAACTATCATTATGATTCCAAAATGGATAAAACAAGGCATATGCTTGTCAATCTCCTTCTTTCATTGTTGTTGGCTCCCTTCAATATACCTACTTGGTCCACCTAGCATGTTAAAGTATTGGAGAGGAGGGGATAAGATTCAAAGAATCTCAATAGCTCATCTCCCATTCAATCATACATAATAAGTGCAAAGCAAGTTTTACAAATGCATGCATAGAGAAAATAGAAGTCATGGACATTTTAAAAGCAAACTTGGCATATGAACAAATCATACAAGACATTCAAGAGCTCACCAAGTGTTTGGATTGGCTTCACACTTCTCCTCATGGATTTTGGACTTACCTCACCTATTCTTTGAGAGCTTTGGACTCAACCATACTCTTGGAAGCCTACTTTGCTTTTGGGAGACTCTTTGCTTTGTCTCAACTAAGCTCAAGGGTTCTTGGATTATCCTCACCAAAGGGAAGAGTTCTTGGCCTCTCCACATTCAAGCAAACTCAAACAAGCATCATGTACTCATTTAGAACCATAACATGGCATCAAGAATCATAGCATTTAAAGGCATGCTAGCACACTTTTCATAGCTTGAAAATACACATACACATATTCTAAAGCAAGCTAAAAACACATCTATGCATGAGAGAAGGTGGAGAGAGCTACCTTGCACACAATCACACACTTTTTCCTTGGATTTTAAGCCTCTTCTTTTGGTCACACACCCATAAATTGGTGGAGATGGTTTCTCTTGGCCTTGTTTTCTTACTTTTGCTCATTTGAATCTTGTGTTCTTTGAGCTCCTTTCTTCAAATATGAATTTTACCCTCAATTTCTCCTTTCTACCTTGAATTTCTCCTCCTTTTCTTCCTCCTCTTGTGTACCTTATCCCCTAGTGTTTTTCTCTAATTTTGGGCAGAACATAGTCATGCATAATGAAGGGACAAGAAGGGTGCATCATATATATAGGTGGGAATAAGTTACACTTTTCAAAAAATTTTATTTTACCCTTCATTCTTGGCATTTTCATTTCTCTTTTGTTTTATCTCCTTTTTGAAAACCGCCCTTTCCATTATGAAATTTAAGTTCCCAATTTAGTAAAATGCCTTTGGAATCACTCAAATTGGAGCTAAAACCTTCCCGAACGAATCTGTCAAAGTTCGGGTACACCAACATTGGAAAATGTCCACCGGATGGGCTTTAGCTGTCTCGAGGATTTCTATGATTTTTAGGGCCTCTAAGAACCCTGGGGAACTCAAAAATTTCATTTAAAAAGCCCTCTTGTGTGAATTCCAAATTTTGCTCAAAATTACGAAAATACCATTACGTTTCGTAAACTTTTCGTAAGAAATTATTTCTTCATTCTAGCTCCATTTTTCTTTCTATCTGAGCCTGGGATTCTCATTTTTAGAAGTCTAAAATGTTTCTTAAGTTTTTCAAGACCTTAACTACATCATCTTGGGGGACTTCCTTTTATATCCGATGAGTTTTGTTCGTTAACGGAGAAACTGTATGTTACGTTTCTTACATTTTCTTTCATTTTCAAAGAACTGAATGTTACATTTACACATACAGAGCCACCAAGGTATTGTCCCTTCCTTCTCAGTTCATGGGTGTTTGACCCTACCTTCCCAATTTGTGGGGTTTGTCCTTTTCCG
Source organism: Erythrophleum fordii (assembly GCA_032878935.1). Classification (NCBI taxonomy): domain Eukaryota; kingdom Viridiplantae; phylum Streptophyta; class Magnoliopsida; order Fabales; family Fabaceae; genus Erythrophleum; species Erythrophleum fordii. The sequence goes on from JAVQMF010000021.1 coordinate 1,727,556, forward strand.
TAGGAAAAGCGGGCCTTGGTGGGGAGGGATTCCCCCACTTATATGGGCTAGCCACAGGCCCCTTCCAACTGATGTGAGACTTTACAATCTACCCCCCTTTTGGGCCGACCCATCCTCAGGTTGCATATGGGCCAGGATTGCTCTGATACTAACACATATTGAGCCACCAAGGTATTGTCCCTTCCTTCCCAGTTCGTGGGTCTGTGACCTTGCCTTCCTGGTTCATTGGGGTTTGTCCTTTCCTGTAGGAAAAGCGTGCCTTGGTGGGGAGGAATTCTCCCCTACTTATATGGGCTAGCCACAGGGCCCTTCCAGCCAATGTGAAACTTTACACTAAAACTCCTCATAAGTTAAACTCAAGACATTTGGTCGCGGCCAACATTTTAATTAGCTACGGCAAATTTGCATTACAGGTTGCTACTAAAGGCAACCCAAGGAGTATTGGGCACAACTTAATTTTTCTTAGTCACGATGAAATTATGATCTGGTTCCTATTTAAGGGAACTAGAAGAGTATTGACTGATGTTCAAAAATTTTATTTTCCTTCGCACTTTGCCTTCATATCTCTTATTTGATTCCCATACTACCTTTTGAATCTCACCCACTTTATGTCTAGGTTCATTAGCCTCCTTTTGACCACTACATGATTTCCTAAATTACCTTCCAAAATTTTACACTCAACCCTAATTCCCTTTCCCTTTTGGACTTTCACTTCCTTTCTGTTGTCTTCCCTTTCTCTCTGCCATTCCCCCTAACTTCTTCCCTCTTTGCATTCTCCATCTTATAGCAGCCCTAGTTTTCTAGTGTTCTCTAGATTCACCAACTCTCTCACTTTCATTCCTCCTTCTCCATTTCATCATTCTTCTTCCTCCTTCGCTGTGTCATTAGCCCAAGCTCAATTCTCCTCCTTTCCTTGCTCTATTCTGTGTTTATCTCTTCCATTGGTAAGTTTGCTGCGCTTATCTATTCTTTTCCTTTTTTTAGTCTTTGTTTATGGTTTTAGGTTTTGTGTTCTATTGTTTCTTTTTTGTTTTGTTGTTTGCAGGATTTATTTTCTTGGTGTTAGTTTTTGTTTAGATTGAGTTTTGCTTCTCTTATATAGCTTTTTGTTACTTTGTCTTGGTTAAGGCTTTGTTGTTATGTTGAGAATTTGTAGACATTGGAAGTAGTTTGTTACCCTGGTTTGTGTTATCTTGTTAAGACTTTCCTGTTAGATAGCTTTGTTTTGTTACTTTGTTTGTTAGGCATCTTGTGCGTGATAGGACTATAGGAATGCATTGGGTTGGACTGAGTAGAGTTTGAAATTTTGAATCATTATTTAGGGATTATTATTGAATTAGTTGAGGATTATGTACTATTCTGTGAAGGAGTGCACTTTATTTGTGTTGATATTTTGATAAGGCAATGGTAAATTTGGAGTATAGCTGAGTATGGTTGGCATTTAGGGTATATCAATGAGGCTTGGCATCCAATTTTGTACTGAATTGCTAAGACTTGTCAATTAATTTAGAGTTTCATGGTTATTGTTTTAGGCATTGTGGTAGGGTGAGTTAAAAAGGATATTAATGCGTAGTTGAGGATCCTTTAGGTTAATTTGCTTAAATCTACTTATAAATTAAGGTCCCCTTGGTTTTAATAGGTTGTGTTCTAGCAAAGGGGTTTAGGAGTAATTTCTCTCTTGGATGTTTATTGCTTTGGTTTCTCCTTTTTATTCCTTAGGGAGTTAGCTTAACTAATTCCTTGTGGCTTGTAGGTATCATGGCTCCAAAGAGATCCCATCCAAGTTTCTCTTATCAATTAGATCAAGAGTCCCCCACTGTCATTAAAGAAAAAGTGCAAAGTCAACCCATTCATTCAAAGCATAAATTTCCATACAACTGATTAGGCTTTTTACATGAATACTGATCAGACTTATCACATACGATCTTTGATGGATGAGAATCTAGGTGGGAATGCTACCATGGTCAAATATTTTTACACATAGGTAGCTACTAGGACAAACTTGAAGTGTCATGTAAGGGGGATTTAAGTTGATGTTTTTGTGGAAGCACTCCACTCGTTCTATTAATTACCAGTGGTATCTAACTGTCGTTATGCCTATTTGATGTAATATGAGAATGAGATCCCTTTTAACAAAATTGCCTCATTCTTGGACCATGAAGGGCGAGTCTTTTGGAAGATTTCTTGTGATGGCCAACGATATCTTGAAAGGAAAAGATTACATAGAAAAGCCAAGTTTTGGCTCCACTTTATTTCCTTTAATATCCTTCCCACCTCTCATTTGAGTGATGCCATATAGGAGAAGGCCCTTTTGATTTATTTATTAATGAACAAGCAACCTGTTGACATCGCTGTTGTTATGTATAAGAGCCTAGAATTAGCAATAGTGGACCACTGCTATGCTATTGTCTTTCCCCACTTCATCTATCAATGGTGCCTTAAATTAAGAGTAAAAGGTAAAGCCAATGAGGAGTTGTTCTCTACTCTAATGATCTTCAATTACAGAGCTATTAAATCATCTCAGAGGGCAGCACAAGGTCCTAGGTTAGACCAACAAGATCAAGATGAGATGGAGGAGGAGGTGCTAAACCCTAATGTTCCAGCAGTAGAAAGGTCTAATCCCTCACAACAAGATGGCCCCTGGAAGGCGAGTATAGATACTCACCTTGAGCTAATGATGGGTAAGGTGGATAGTATTTTTGACGATGTAGCTTAGATTCGGCTTCAATTACAGTGCCTAATGCCACTGTTGAGCATGAGAACTTCTAAGGTTCAGAGTGACAAGGGCACTAGTGGGGGCCAGCCTGAAGATCCTTGATTTTTCTTTTTTTGTTGTCTGTTTTCTATTTTTATATTCCTAGTGGTTATTTTGTTGATTAGTTTTTGCTCTGACATGGTTACTTCTAGTGAACTAGTCATTATCTTGTTAGTTATAGCCTTGTTAACACTGTTGGATCTAACTTAATTTCAACCTCTTTTATTTATTACTGGCTTAGTTTAGTTTCTGAATTGTAGTTGACTTCTTTGATACTTTGCTTTCAACTACTGCTATTTTGGTTTGTGCATGTGCTATTTTCTCTCATGCAACTCTTTTTGTTGGTTGGTAGTTACATAAGAGCAAACCTTCATTTTACCTTTTGTGATAGTGAGGGCACTGTCCATTTTAAGTTTGGGGGTAAGGGTATACTCTTTGTGATTGATTTGGCATGTTTTTAATTTTAACACTTGGACTTTTATTTATAATCTACTTAATTTTTGTGTTGGATTGCTGAATTATCCTTTGAATGGATTGCCTTGGTCTAGAGATTGTTGGTTGCTTAGATTATATGCTTGATAAGGAAATTTGAAAGTGTTTGTAAACACTTGAGTCATGGGATAAGGCATTGTTTTCTAATAATTTTAGGTAAAATTTTTATGCACAAAAGTTAGGGAATTATTTGAAAGCTTTTGTCTTAAAAAATTATAACAAATTGGTGTATATGTTCTTTCTCAATTTCAAGACTCTAAAACCCTCCTTGGAATTCCTTGAGGCGATTTTGATTTTGAAAAATGATTTGGCATTCATTAAAATGTATTTGTGTTGTTCAAGCTGTCCTTTATCAATTATATTTCCCCTTGAGCCCCACTTGAGCCTAACAGAAAAACCATGCAAATTTCTATTTGAAGCTATGCATTAGACCTAAATCCCATAAACCTGAAAGACCGTGAATTTACCTTGAACTTGAGATAATGGATGAATGCTCAATAATTTGGTGGATGCAGGATGTTGCACTCTGATGAACTTTGAATATCAGAATGTGGATAATGTGTAGTTTGTAATTTTTTACACTTAAGTTCACTAAAAAATAATAATAATTTTTTAATAAGACTGAGTGCATATAGATTTAAAGATAAGTTTAGGGGAGGTGTTAGCATTTCGAGAAGAATACTTTGAATGCAGAAAAGAGAGTAGAGCTTTGTACTATCATTTATCTTAAGTAATTAGCATTCTCTTTTTCCCCTTCTTTAAATTAGCCTTCACCTTGGCCACATTACAAGCTTAAAGGTCCCAATGATTTTGAAATTTTGTGAGCTCAAATGTATAGTGGAGAGGGAAAAAAAAAAGGTTTGGCATATGAAGTACTATTGTTAAGGTAGTTTTATATACATTGAAGTATAGCTTTTGCTCTGGACAATTGTTGGAAAATGGTGCCCTTACTCTACACACGCACATGCTCTGAAATTGTTAGAAAGCTTTACATTATGTCATGAGTCTTGCATCCTCTTATAGTCTATTTTGACCTGTCTTGCATATCACTGATAGCAACTATTGAGGATTGTACCATGAATACATAGTACTTAGATAATTCATGCAATCTAGCTTATTCTTTATCTTATTTTACTCAAGGACAAGTAGAAGTCTAAGTTTAGGGGTGTGATAACCTCTCTAAATTTATGCCTTTTCAGCACATTTTTCTTGAGTTGTATATACCTTTTGGTATTTTTTTTATATAAATCATACTCAAAATAGGAAAATATGCCCTTTTGATAGTCAAGCTTAGTTATTTCACTTTTAGATTAATTATGCAATTTTAACACTATTTTAGGATACTTTTGATACTTTCATAGTTTTATACTTTTGCAGATGACTATAAATGTTTTAGGTAAGCCACTAGAAGCTAAGATGCATGTTGAAAGCCTTGACTAGAAGAAGATATTTCACCGCGGCCAAATAAACATGTAGTTGCGACTAATACTTTCATAGAGGAAACAAAACAATCCAGAGAAGGTTTCACCATGGCTAATGAAGATGTTAGCCATAGCCAATACTTGGGAAAGAAGCTAGAGAACTAACCCAAGACTAATTTGCCGCAGTGAACTCCATTTTACTAAAACACTCTGTTTTGAGACTTGACAGATATTAGGGCTTTAAATATCCCCCATTTTGGACTGAAGAGGGTATCTTCCTTCTTTTGGGCTACCTTGGGAGCTTATGTTCTAGGATTTGGGGAATTTGGAAGTGATTAGAGCCAAGGATTGAAGTTTTAGAGAGATTTGAAGCTTTTTCCTAATCCTTTTCTTCTCCTTCTCTCGTATTCTACTATGGCTTCGATTTCCTTGTATTTTGTTAGCCAGTGGCTAATTATAAGTAGCTAGAGAATTTGTTCTAGGATTATTTTGAACCCTTGTATGGATTGACACTTGATTCTCCTCCACTTTTATGATTAACATTATATATGTGTTAATCTCACTCCATTCTTAATACTTTAGTTGATTGGCCACCAATTTGTTGTTTGGTTTACTTAAGTGATATTTAAGAAAGCTAACTTGAATATGGAACTTGAGTTTAATCATGTAAGAACTTGAAGCTAATGAATTGAATGGATGGTTTTGTTAGTGAGGGAGAAATGCACTCACTAACCTTGTATAGTCACATTAAACCTTGAACTTAAAATTGGGATTTTATTAATTGCAAGAGAGATCAAGCAATTAATAGAATTAAACACTTATTCTTAAGTTGAGAAAGCTTTTTCAAGTACTATTGATGCCTAGGCTAGCACATATAATTGTTAATCATTTTTGTGAAGGGAGGTTGTCCTTGTGTTATGAAGTATAAAGGGGAGAAATAATCTTAAGCCCCTTTTCATACTTGAAGTCAAAAGAATTTTTAGTTTCTTTTACAAATTCACTCACAAAGCATTTTTTACTTTTCACATTAAATTTTGATAATCAATTATTCTGCTCAACCTAGCTTATGGCATGAGTTTAATGACTAACTAATTCTAACTCCAATCTTTGTGGGAATGATAATCTTTTTATACTACTTTGTCACAGCCCATGCACTTGTGGTGTAAGCCAGCTGGCGAACACTAGCTCAGTAGGAGCCATCCTATAAGGAGCTTTAGATACTAGTCCAACCCCAGGCACAATATCGATAGGGAACTTTATCTGTCTGTTGGAAGGTAAGTCACTAAAATCAGAACCTTTTGGGAAAACCTTCAAGAATTCCCTAACTATAAGGATCTCCTTTATTACTTCCTCTACCTTGTTGTATAAAGAAAAAAACTAGAAACCCTTGACATCTATGTTCTGAGTATCTCTCAGCCTAAGGGTGGTCAAGAAAGATAATTCAACCCCAATACTAGGTATAGTCCCACATTCAGGTAAGGTGATTGTTTTATGTTCAAGCCAAGCACAACATTATTGGTAGCTATCCAGTTCATGCCAACAATTAAATCTATATCATGAAAGGACATGCAAATCAAATCATGGTAGTATAGCAATAGTTAAATTGTATAATGAGATTCAAACAAACGTGGAAGTAATCACATGGCTTTTGGTAGAAGTGGTAACAAACAAATTGTATGACAAAGTACCAATGACTAAACTCAATTTTTTTACACAATTATAAGATATAAATATATGAGTAGCACTCGAATCAAACATAACAATCATAGGAAAATCATTCACTATGATTGTATCTTTAGTTAAACTAAGAGATGTGTTGGCCTCCTATTGAGTTAGTGCAAACACTTTGTCCTGGGTTTGCAGTCTGGGTGAAGCCACCATCTCTATCTAAGGACAATTCTTAATTATGTGCCCAAGTTTCCCACATCTAAAGCAAGTCATTAAGGATGGTTATCGTCTAATGGGCTAAACTCTTTTTCCTTTCTGTCCCTTCTTGTTTTAAGGCACCTTAATCTTCTTTTTATTGCTAACAACTACATTAGCATTATCTTTCTATCTCAATCTCTTCAATTTTGGGGTCTCCTTTTAACTAGCCCAAACCATTGTTGTCATAATCTCCCATAGGTTACTTTTAATCACTCTACTGACCTCTATAAGTGTATTAAATTCTCTAACTCTCTATAAACCTACCCTCTTTCTGATTACAGGCTTTAAGCCTTTCTCAAATCTCTCGCACCTCTATTTTTCATCATCATATTTCTAAAGGTAGGAAGAATACCAAGATAGTTTAATAAACTTAGCCACGTACTGATCCATAGGCATATCTTCATATTGCTTTAAATTTATAAATTTCATTTCCTTTTGATCCTGTATGGAATTGGGAAAATATTTTTCATAAAACTTCGTTAGAAAATTTTCCAATTAATTAGAATGTTTTTAGTCTCCAAGAATGGCTCTATGCTCCACCACCAATGATTAGCCTTTTTCTCTAACATGAAAGTGACCATCATTGCCTTTTGCTCTAATGTATAGCCTATCACTTTAAATATCTTTTTCAGTTGTATAATCTATGCCTCCACCTTCTGTACATCTAACTCACCATCAAACAAGGATGGACAATTCTTGCTACATTGAGTACGAAACTTCTAATTAATTAACTGTGCCTGTACTTGATCTTGAGAGGGTGATGGTGGGTTGCCAGGAATACGTGGCCATGGTTAAGGGCATTTCTTCTATCATCATCGCTCATAGACAGAGTGTTTTGTAGCTGCAATATCATTTCCAACTATTACTACATAATTTGTCTCTACTATTCCATCATGCCCTGCTGCTCATCCAAATGATCTATGATGGTTTGCATGGGATCTTTAGGTTCAGCCCTAGCTGGTCTGCCCCTTTTGGTATTCACCATGATATATGAAAAGTACCACAACCTTAATACACATACATAATTATCATAATATAATTACTTGTTTCTAACTATTCCCTAACAATTACACCATAAGCACAACTTATTCAAGCATTCAAGGGCTCAAATATAGAGCTAGATTGCCTAAACTATTGCTCTGATACAAAAAAATGTCATATTATAACAATTTATATAAAATTCTCATACCATATCTCTTATTTAGCAACAATTGTTCAAATTCACACTTTTAACAGCAAAAATAATCGTCATTGAAAGCCTTAATAGTCCAATTATGCTTAAATAAAAATTTTCACTAGTTTATTGTCTAATTTCATGCTAAACAAGTTTGTTAGGCTTAGAATATCACAATCAGATGTATAAAATTCGGAGCTTGCTTCATATATGCAATTTCACAATTTTAGCACATATTAGGGGGTCAAACATTGAAAAATCATAACTTGAGTAACACAACTCCGATTTGTGCAAATTTAATGGCTACAGAAAGTTTATAACAAGAACTATCTACTATAAGATTTTAGGTTAAGACTAGTTTGTTTAGTCCTCAAAACCCACAAAAATAGAAAAAGAACCAAATGAATAGTGTATCAGAAATTCTATTAAAAAATAGCTAATTTCAAAAATTCATAATAAATTCTACAAAGCTTCAAAAATTATATTCTTTGACTATGTAGAAAGCTTTAAATGTCTACCAAATTTTAGTCCACAATTCGTCCATTTGATCAGTTTTGGCTCATGAATATTTTATGGCTCATAAAATTTTGATTTTAGGTTCCAATTGGTTCCAATGAGCCACCTTATGCCATGTTACCATTTGGGCACATTTTAAATAATAAAAGCATAATATATAAGTGGTTCAATATGTCTCAAAAGCCATGCAACTCAAATTTACTCTCCCACTTACCATAATATGCATGCATGTTTTGAAACTCATAGGATCAATTTATTGCATATTAACATTCATAAATGATTCATACATCATATTTTCATACTTTTGAGTGTGTTGCATTGATCATACATCAAAATATTCTTATACATAACTATGAGTACAAAAATGAGCCTAAATCCATATTGTATTGTTAAAGTGGCACTTTTTATGCCTTTTACTCCTCATTTTTGTTTCCTTAAGAGCCACCTAGTCATAGTTAGTGGAAAGTAGAGAAAAGAATGAGATTCAAGAATCCGAATAACTCATTCATCATTTAAACATATATATATATGACATATTCAAGGTCAAAGAAAGCAAGTATGCATGTTACATAACCAAAATATCATTCATAATCATGCATTAGGGATCACATGACTCCACTAAGAGCAAAACAAGTTCTAAGGACTTTTGGTCTAGTCTTACTAAACAATTGGGGACTTTTGATTTAGCCTCACCCTCTTTTAGAGACTCTTGACTTAGCCTCACTTATAATGGAGACTTTTGGCTTAGTCTTACCCACATTTAGGGACTCTTAGCCTCATCTCATCCACTTCAAGGGACTTTTGGCATAACCTCATATATTCAAGAGCCAAACCAATTCCAAATGCAATAAAACGCCATACCATTGCATATAATCATCAAACAATCATTAACATACATAATTAGCAATCAATACACATAAACAATCAATGACACTTAAGCAACCAACATACATAGACAAGAATGGATGAAGAGCTACTTTAACACAAGAGTTCAACTTAATCTCCCTTTGTTCCTTAACTTGGTTCCTTGGCCTCACACACACATTTAAGTGAAACTTCACTTGCTTGGCCTAGATACATCAAAGGAAGCATAAATCAACAATGGAACCATGCTTGTACTCATTAAAGCCTTACACAAGTTAACTAGAACCTTAAGCTCATATATGGTTCAATTAAATGACATTATGAAGCAACTTTCATGAATCAATTTCTTAGCTCCAAGACCTCCCCCAATATAAGTTATATCACTATTTCAAAACTCATTAGAGATATCATATACTTGATTTAAGGAGTCTACCAAGTTGTTTCTTTAAGCCTAATTGGACCTTAAATTTTCACCTTTCAAAATAAGACTTCTAAATTCAAACCAATGATTCCTTTAGTATTTATAATTCATATTTAGACCATTCATAACCTTAGAATCATTGAAAACTCTCCCTAGGTGCCACTTCTTTTTCATGGCCAAACTTATGCACATATTAGGAGCCAAGGAAGTTTTATGATTCTTCTTTTAAGTTTTCAAGATTTTACTTGAAATTACGATTTTGCCATTGTATTTGCCATTTAATCCATTCAATCGTTTTGTCTCTAATTTTGAGTTATTCTTCGTTTAGTTAATCACATTTCTAGGTGATCTAATTAGCATTCCACCCTCAATGGCCTCAATTTACTTTGTTCTAAGGTCTTCTTATATCACAAAATTGATTTTCAATTTAGTTTCTGAAAAGCAGATATTATAGAACCTTTGCTCTAATACATAACTAGCTACATTTAAGCTCATTTATACCATTTATATGCTTTAGCAACCAATTTTGCAACCATTACAATACTCTTTGGCCGTGGTTTTCGTCCTATTTATCATTTAAGTGCAACTATGGAGGTCAAAATTTGAATTTCTTGTCTTTTTCACTCATGGTTGCCATAGACAATTTTTTTTTAATCCATAAGACTAGAACATAAACCTCATTTACATATCAAAGCTATATAGATCATTTTGGCTATTTTGACATAATAAGGTCTCAACTTTCAAAAGTTCATAACTTTTTTTTATATAACTATAATTTACGCAAACTTAGTAGCTACGAAAAGCATATGATATGAAATTCATGCTGTGAAAATTTCAAGTGAAAATGAAATCATTTGGCCCCTAAAAAACATAAAAATCTGAAACTATTGCAAGTGAACAGTAATAGTACAAATCTGCACAATTTGGTCAACTTTAAAATTTTATAAAATATTTCGTATAGCTCTAAAATTCCCATTCTTGCTATGACACCTTAAACTACTACCACTACCTAGCCTCTCACCGGGCTCGGTTCCATATGATTTCCAAAGAATCACTACTCCTCCGTGGCATTTGCATGCTATGAACCGAGATTTCATATACTCATCTTTGCCCCGTGGGTCCTGTAAACCCATCATTCGCATTCTCAACTCATACTCCATATAGACGACTTATACATAGCATAAAAAAAACCATAAGCCACGGGTATAGAGCCGAAAACCATAAAAATTACATTTTCTCACTTGGGCCCAAAAGTCATATTTTGGCTCTCACTTTGGAAAATCATAATTAATTGTAAACAAATGGGAATACAGCAACCTTTAGCTTTCTAGAAAGCTCTAAGTGTTTAATTTACACTAAAAATCATTCCCAATCAAAATCTCGGCATTTGGACCATGTTTGACATCGAAAATGGGAGGGAGGTCCAGCTGTCACTGTTTCTGGTGCAGCTTGCTGTCATGACTTTCGAAAATTCATAACTAAATCCAAAAAAATCCAATCTAGGCACATTATACCAATTCAGAAAGATACGGATGTCTACTAGAGGAAAAAAATAAGTCCAGATCAGTTCAGTAGCTCTTGCACCCCGAAAACTGATGGAACAGTGATGGGGGTCAGGTAAGCTCCCTGATACTGATACAGAACTTCAGAGGGTCCAATCTCTCTCTATAGACCTTCGATTTGGGTGATTCTAGTTCCTACAAGTCACTGTGGTGGTCTAGTTTATGTGTATAAAATTTCACCACATTTGGAATCCATTTGGTCTAAGAATACCACAGATTTCATTTTCTGAACTATATGAACAGTACATGACCAATCCCTTAAATTCTCCCAAATTCAACACACAAGCATATTGGCATTCAATGCATCAAAGCACTAGCATATGGCATATTCCACACAACAAGAATATACATAATTATACAATGACTATCATATCCAAGAATGCAATAAGAAAGAGTGAAAGAGAGAGCTACCTTTGGAGCCAAAGCCAACACTAGCTTTTCCTTTCAATTTCTCCTCTCCCTCCTTAGGTTCACAAACACACCTTGATGGAGGTGTTTCTTTTGGGCCTAGACACACCAAAAGCATGCAATTACTCTCTTATAATTTAATTTAGAGCAACCCTTCTATCACATACAACCTAGGGTTCTCTCTCTAGAATGCCATTAACCCTTTCTCTCTCTCAAGCTCCCATGGTAGTGGAAAACCTCATTTTCAAAGAAAACTCAAGGATTCAAAAGAGTTTTCCCACTTTCCCTCTTCTGACCCATGCCTAAAATCCATCCATTTTCACAAATAAAACTGCAGAAAGAGAGGGCAAAAGGAGGGGATCAGAGTTCTAAGAAGAAATGGGAGAAGTTATCTTACCTTTCCCTTGATCTTCCTCCTTCTCTTGATCTCTCACACTTTCCATGCCTTTTTTCTCTCTTTAGGTCGAAGCTTAGGGCAGATATGAGAGAAGAAATGAGTTTGGGCGTTTAATAAAGTCTGATTCTCGCTATTTACTCTCTTTCGGATCGACCCTCGCTACGGCGAAAACTAACCTTCGCTATAGCGAGCTCGTGTAATCTGGCTTCTCTATGGCGAGGTGTAACCTTCGCTACGGCGAGATCGGGTCAGTTCCCTTCGCTATGGCGAGATTTACCATTCGCTATGGTGAAATCGCGTTAGTTTCAGACCTCACTCTCGCTATGGCGTACGCTACAGCGGGCAACTCCCTGGTTTTTGTATGGACTGCTGCCAGCACTCGCTATAGCTAGAAACGCCTTCGCTGTTGCGAACTAGCTCTCTCGCTGTAGCGAGACCATTTCTCGCTATTGCAAGAGGACTTGGCAGAAATTCTGGATTCCGAAAATTTCCAGCATTCACTTTCTTTCTTTTCCCTTTTCTTTTCTTTTTCCCGGTCGTTACACTTGCTTCTTAGAAAGCCCTATAAGTTCCCTAGTCACGTACCAAAATTTAGTCCAAACTTGGTCATTTAGGTCATCAAGGATAGAGATGTAATTTATGGCTCATTTGAACCAAATTTTGGTTCTAAAATGGTCAAATTGGCCTTTAATTTGTACTCTCCTCCTTTGAGCAAATTTTAATTATCCTAAATATCAACTCCATAAGATTAATTACATGAAAGAAGGCTTGGATCAAATATAACCCTCCAATGCCAAAAGATCCATAGATATTAAATGGCATTGCATATTCAAGGTCATGCACCATTTCTCATTTCATGTATCAAAATGGCATATATTTACATGCCAAAACTTGTATATAAGTTTCCATTACAAAACCTTGTCATTTATATGAAAATACATCATTCATACATATGCTTTCTATTCATCCAAGTATAGCATGGACCTTAAACATATTTAGATTATGAAATCTCTATTACATCCTTTCTTAGAGTTTAGCTCTTTACTATCTACTTTCTTTTGCTTGGATAACCTAAAATGGCTAGTGAAAATACATAAATGAAATTCTGGGGAGAATTTCAATAGCCAATCTCAACCAAATCAATGCATACAAGAATGGCATGAGAAAATACAATGCATGTGGTGCAAACATATTATTCATATGCATCATGAAATTCAATTGCAACTTTTAACATGAAAACTCATTTCTCATCAAACATGGCATCAAAACATATTGGCTATGCTTAACTAAGCTCATTTTTAAGCCAAAAAAGAGCTATTGTACTCAATTCCTTACCATAGGGAGTTAAGAGCCGACAACAGGCTAAGCTCAACTAAACTCATTTTTGGACCAAAGAAGAGCTATTGTGCTCGACTCCTCACTATAGGGAGTTAGAAGCTGTAAAACATATCAAAGCATAGCTCATATATACATCAAGCAATTATACATACAAGCATCTCAACTCATTGAAACATTCAAATGCATGCAAGATAGGAAGCTAAAGCTACATTGTGGAATTAAGAGCCTTAAGCTACCACTATCTCCCAAATCCTTCTCCTTTCTTTGATCCTTTACTTTATCCATTCTTGGGTTCATACATGCCTCACAAGGAGTTGCATTAACTCGACCTATATATGTCAATTGGAAAATGCAAAATAACTAATTAGGATCCACCTTAACTCTTGTCATTTGCACTTAACTTTATTAAAATTCATTATGCCACTTTACACCATTTTAAGTCCCTCAAGAGGCAATACTTGGATTTCACTTTCTAGGCTCCCAAATCTCATTTGCTATAAGCCATATATTTTTAATGCAACTCATTGGAACCATCATATATATCATTACACAAGCCAAGGGCCAACTTGCTTCTTTAGACACTTTATGTGCCCAAAAAATTCATCTTTCAAAATAAGGCTTTTAAACTCAATCCAATAATTCCATTAGCATTTATAATTCATATATAAACCACTTATAACCTTAGAATCAATGAAATAACTCCCTAGCTACTCCATCTCCACCATGGCCAAATCTAGCACATCATGGAACTTAAAGGAGTTTTTGTCTTTCTCTTAGGGAATTTGATACCTATGGAATATCCTTGGCTCCTTTCTAGCTTAAGAATGATCTTAAATGGCTTAAAACATCTTTCTACAATTCTAAAACTTTTGAGATGCAATTTGAACCCTAGGTGATATAGCCTAAATTCTATAGCTTTTTAATTAATTTTAATTATATAATCTTACTTTACACCATTCAAAACCCTTGATTTTTCTTAAGTTTTCATCAAACTAAAGTCTCCTCCTCACTCTATCTCTCTAGGCCAAATTATGGAAGGAGAAAAAGGCCAAGGAATTTCAATTTTCCTATTGCATAACATACCTCATTTGAACGCTTGTTGAATGGTAATTCCTTTGTTCTATTTGATTGCTTCAAACCTCCACTTTTTCTTATGAAGTTAGCCGCCAAAATCATCTTTTCAAGAAACTAAAAATACCATTAGAATGAGCATGAAGAGTTAAGCAATGCTAACTAATATACCATGAAAATTGTAGTTTTCCTTACCTTATTTGCCTTTTTTTCTTCTCTCTTTCCTCCTTTTTCTCGGATGCTATAGCTACTAGTTTGGGGCAAAATATAAGTCAATGGAATGAAGAAGAAAGGGCTGATGCATCATGCTTTTATTAAAAAAAGAAAAAAGAGATTTTAATTTTATCCTGTAGTTACAATTTTGCCATTATATTTTAATTGTCCTATTTGAGTTCATTTTAAATCATTTTTTAGAACCATTAGTTTCGTATGAAAATTTAAAGACTTTATTTTATTAAAAATATTTACTTTGAAATTTTTGTAATTTAAAATAATTTGAAAATGTACAATCAAAATTTTAGTCAACCAACATTTTAACTCACATATCATCAAGGATTTTGTTATTCTAACCGTCCCTATAATTTTTAGAACCTCTGAAAGCCTAGTGAGCTTAACTTTGAAATTTAAAACTAATTTCTTTGAGTTTTTGAGATTTTGCTTAAAATTATAATTTTGCTACCAAGATGTCAGTTTCCTTCATTTAAGAACTTCAATTCTATTTCTGCTCTTCTTGCCCTTTCCTTTCATCTTACCCAGAATTTTAGTCCCTTGTTATCCTAATTATTCATTGTTCTTTTGGTGTCTCAAGGTTTAGAAAGCTTAGGGTATGACAATTAACACTATTGGACTACGAACAAATTTAGTTAAACTTGACACAAGTGGATAACTAGGCTTAAAGGACTCAACTAAGTTAGGTTAGGTTCAATGAACCCTTGACACACAACTAGACTACAAATAGATTGAATTAAATTGACCAAAAACTAATTGAATTAGACTCAAGATCAAGGAAGAAGCAATTCAAATAAAATACAATGTTGACAAATAACTATCACATCCATAATGTGACCACATGGTGTTAAAAAAAGAAAAAAAATTGATTTTTAAAAGCAAAAACTAAATAATATAGAGTCACTACCAAAATTTTAATTTTTTAAAAGGATAAATTATGGAAAAACCCTTTTGTGATAAAAATAGCTTACGAACCAATAATAAATTCGGAAGTCAATTATACATGGAAAAAATGTTAGGTATCCCACAACATCCCTTATTATAAACAGTTACCCTTAGTTAATTGTATAAAATTAATATGACCTTAACTTCATTTTAATTGTTCTAACAATCACATGCAAAAATAAAGAAAAGAAAAGTAATTAAGAAAAGGAAATAAAAAGAAAAAAATATTTATTTATAAGGAATTTAAAATGAGAGCTTAAGGCCTATATATCCTATAAGAATGATCACATCTCACATAGTCCGATGGGGTAAAAAATAATGTTTGTCGGTTGGTGTTTTTTTAATTTTGTGAAAAAAGAAAAAATATAGAAATCATTTTTGTCTTTTGCAAACAAAATGGTTTTGAAGTTGATTTGTGTGCTTTAATTTGCAAAAATTGAATTGATTTCACTTCTTTACTCATTTTATTTTCTATTTTTTAATTTTTCCTTTGTACATTTTGAAATAAGATTTTTATTTGGCTTAAAAAAAGACTTTTATTTTTTATTTTTTTTATTTTTTTTGGTTGCAATTTTATCAAAACAAATTTTGTGAAAGGCTTATGAATGAAAAGAAAGGTCAATTAACTTTTGATCTTTTGATTTTTTTAATTTCCTTTTGAAAGGAAACTTAGAGAGAGAGAGAGAGAGAGAGATTTTTTGTTATTATTACTTTTTCCAAAAAATACTAGCTTTTGGATTTAGAAATCTCTTAAAAAAAATATAACTAGTTAAAACAACTTTTGAAACTTGAAATATTATTTTTTATTGAAATTTAAAAGAAAACCCCTAACAAAACAATTTATTTGATTTTATTTGTTTTTAAAAGATTTACTTTTGAACATTTAAAATTTTTTTAACTTTTCATTTTTCTTAAAAAATTAATAAAATATTTAAGATTTATTTAATTTTCAAATAAACTAACTTTTATTTCATCTTTTCACTTCTTTTGACTTTTAAGATTATTATAATCTGACTTGATTTTTCCTGTAACTCCTTTTTTGTAATTTTTCAGAAGAGAATTTTAAAAAATTTCCTCAAAAATTATCTTGTTTTTTCGGAATATAAATTTTCAACTTTTGAATATTTTTATTATTTATTATTATTATTTACTTAATTTTAAAAGAAAATCATATGATTTTAAAAAATAACTATTTTTATTTTTTATACTTTGAACTTTTTTTTTAAAGGAAACACATTTTATTTTTTTTAAATCTATATTTTTTGAATCTTATTTTTCTTAAAAAAAAACATTTGCTTTTCCTTTTCCTTGATTTTTTTTTCATAGAAAAGAAAATTAATTTGATATGAGTTATTGAAACTCAAAAATTATTAATATGATTACTTAGCCCAAAAGGTATATGTAGAGACTTATTTCACACACAATCCTTCAATTACCATCCAATATACTTGAGACAAAAAACCCCATACAACAACTCTAAAAATAAAATAATATAAAAATATATAAAAAAGTTCATAAAAAAATAAAAACAAGATTATCTACAAGTGTGCTTGTGTGTAACCAAATATTATATTTGTTCAAAAGTTCATTACAAGTATAAAAAACTAATAGAAATTAATTGTCTCCTTTTTGTTGCCGTCTTCTCGCATCATGAATGATTTTGGCTTACATTCCAAATAAAATATAAGTCAAAGCAAGGAAAAAGATGAATCTCAAAATGACTAGTCTTATATATAAGATGAATCACAAAATAATTTTAATCATCTTATGACCAAAACTCTATTGAAAGTATGGATCCTATGACAGACCAAAGCAACAACCAAAATTTTCATCAATCAACTTAAGTGCAAACTTAAAACACCATTCAACACCTTCATTTTCTATTTTTATTCCTTTTCACAATCCAAAATTTGCCAAAAGCGTCTCATCCACCTCAACAGTACTCCTTAGACTCTCACCTCCCAAAGGATAGTAGAATGCATTTTTAGATAGAATTATGACACCCATAATCAATTTAAACCATGATTACAAGCAAACCAAAAGCCTTCATACAACAAACATCAATTTAGTTCATCATTTGGCACAAAATTGAATTCAAAAGTAAGGTTAAATCATGTCAAGACTAATAGGACAACAAGCATTAGTTCATAATAGGACTTTGCACCCAAAAACAAAAACAAAACCAATATAAAGTATTTCCTTGCCCAAAAACGAAATCAAAACTGCATAATAATTTGAATGCAGAAAGTTTGTGCAAAAATATAGACATTTATAGTACTCTTGCACCCCTAATCGAATTACAAACTATGCAGAACTTAAATGCAGAATTTCAATAGAAAAATGTGACTATACATAGCACTTTTCAGCCTATAATAGAACTACAAACTATGTAGGATTTAAATGTAGAGTTACTAACTCAATCAAGCTAAAACAAGCCTAAGTCATACCAAATTCCTTCAGAACAGGAAGTAGAATTTTAAATAGAAAGTTTGCACAAAAATAACATTGAAATCTATGCTTAAATCATGCTAAGAGTGAAAGTAGGAGAAGACACATGAACAACTCAAACTTATTACCATAAAGGCAATCACATTTGCCACTATTCGACTAGTTAATCAGTAAGAACAAGTTACTTTAGACTTGCTACTTCAAACACGTATTAGGCAATTGATAATAACATAGGACCAAAAACATGGCAAGTGTAATAAATCCAAATTATGTAGATTCACATGGCAGCATAAGCATTATAGGGAAATCAGATTTAAAACAACAACATAAAAGCAATGCTCCTACTAAGAAAGCTACTTAAATCCAAAAGTGAAACTTGTATCTTGAACCTGTCTAAACCAAGCATAATCTAGAATAGCAATCTATAAAGCTTTATTTCATTATCCAAAACAAAACAAAAAAACAAAATCAACTTATCAATTCATAGGTCTTTAATAATGGTGACAATGCAAAAGGAGGGACAAAGACGACAATGGTGGAACATAATATCAAGAACGAATTCTGGCTGAGGACCATGACATTGAAACATGGAGGCCACTAAGAGCGGAAAGTGGAAGCTATGACTTGTTGGTAGCTTTTTACCTTAACATGGGTGGCTAAACCTAATGGGCAACTCCTTCTCCACCTATTATTAGCACGTCATGACATAAATCCTTGGGAGTCGTTTCATCTCGTTGGCAACTCTTTTTCCTAACATAGGTGGCTACACCTAATGGATAGCTCCTTTTCACCCAAACCTTGTTTTACTTATCTAGGTGCATTTAGGTCACAATCTCAGTTAATGTTTATGGAATCCATCATGAATATGCATTGAGCAAATAAAGTTAGGCAGAGAATATCAACAAATAACTTACGTACCTTATGCAAATAATAATTAAACTAATGCACACTTATAGGAGTAACTAAATAAGGAATTTATTAATAAAAACAACTAAATAATTAAGTAAGAAGATAAACGAGGAACTAATTAGTAATTGAATAATTAAGGAAATAAGTAGATAAATAAATGACTAAATACATAAATAAAAAAAATAAAATTCAATTTAAATCCACTAATAAGCACATTAAAAATTTTAATTTATAAATAAAAAAATAAAATCAATTTCTAAGGAATAGGATTATAGTTAGTTTAATTTGGGGAATACCTTACTAGTATGGAACTCGCATTATAAAATCATAGTTGCACTTCTCATTGCAAAATCTTTAATTCTAATTAACAAACACAGTAATTCCCTATATTTATTCAAATTTCTCGTATTGTTGTCAACCTATACAACATATATATAGGTTTCAATATAATACCTCAACAACATAAACAGGAATAATTACCATAATTAAGTTAACAGATGGAGTTACTCTTTACTTTAACTCATTCATCACAAAATTTAGTCAACATAAAAATTCATGTAGATGAAGGCCTATCTCACTAAGGTTTACACCAATTAATTAGATCAGGATTCAAACTATTGTCACAGTATACTTACAACTAGAAAGAAATCCCGTATAACATAGTGTAATTGTCATCTACTCACCAATAGTGCCTAACACTATTACAGTACGTATTCCTCTTTGAAAAACTAATTCCCTTCACTACCAACATTCATAGAGCTTCCTAGCAATACCCAAAATTCACCAAATCATTACACAAGACCAAAACAACAATTCTTAACATTCACCCAGTTCAATAATAGCCATTTAACTAAATCCCCATTCCATATCCTTACCCTTCATGCATACAACTAACCATTAGCTTAAATCTTCCCATTTAGTTACCAATCCATAATTTAAGCTTAAAAATCACTTTAAGGAACCAAAAATTGAAGATTCATGCATGGCTAACATGGTTAGGAAGCTTCATCAAAAGAACCCCAATCTTCACATTCTTGTACAGCTAGCCAAGTAGAGGGGAAGAATTTCAACATTTTTGTCACCTTATAGAGCTGGGATAGGTTGAAAATGGGAGGGGAAAGAGAAAAATCAATGGATTTGGTGATAGAAACAAAGAAAAAATGGAGATGGAATGAAAAGAGGCTCATTGCGAACCAATGGCATAGCTAGCTTCTCTCCATAGACCTCAGTGCTTGGACCGACAATGGGGAAGCTTGGGAACACTTGCATGATGCGGGTGGTGCTTTATAATGGAGGAAAAATCGTGGAAACCCAAGAGAAAAGAGATACACAAGCACAAGGGAGGGAGAGACCAACCAATGAATGAAAGAAAAGAAGAAAATAATGAAGAAGGAAAAAAAATAAAAAGAAAAATATTGTATATAGATATATATTTATGTTATGTTAGGTTATCAAATTCCAAATCTTTCCTAGTTAAATCTAACCTTTATCTTGGTATAAAAAATGAATAAGTACATTAATATGACAATACACAATAGACATTCTCTAAAATTCATTGCAATTATTCTGTTTATGATGTATTAGGATAAAGAATGGCAATTCTATTACTATAAGTATAGAAGTAGACAAAGCTTTTTGTAAGCTCTTGACATATTAGAGGATTCAAAGTACCCATCTTCTAAACATATAAATTGTAAAAGGAAAAAAAAAAAGAAAACAAATCAAGAAGCAAATGTTTTCATGAAACGTTTTCCATTGCAAAAAATTAGTAGAAAATAATTAAATGCATAGGTTTAAAAAGTGCTATGGCACAATATAAAGCTAGTGCAACTATGGAAAAAAACATTCCATAATGCATAATTTTAATCGCCAATAACTATTGATTGAAGTAATAGGTTCCAAATAATAGTAACTGTGAACAATGTCCACAAATAGTGTGAGATATAGACTTTGAGTTTTCTATTCATTCATTCATCAACATTTTCAATTCTCTATTTTCTTTTTCTACACATTTCTACTATTCACAAAAATAAAGAAAAGTCATCGAGTCATCCTTCCTAAAGCATCATAACTTCACAACCTATCTACAAATATATAAATAACAATCAGATTCCACTAGTATTATCAGTGCTTTGATTGTAGCACCCAGCACTTATGAATATTAATGCTACCTTATTCCAAACGTTAACGAATATATATATATATATATGATGAATTTGCACCAAGAAATCAATTATGAAAATTCTAATACCAAAGATGACATTATTTAATTTACTCAAACAACAACACTAGCATTAAACCAGCAAATTCAACTAGCCATAACAATAAAAGGATTTTCATAAGCAATATTGAGTGTAGAAAAAAAAAAAATTTAATTGCCAATGATCACAAAAAGTAGAAAAATTAAGAATATTCTCTTACCTTTACCAATGGATATATCATTATGAGACAAATTTTCTAGAATTCTTATGTCAACCAAACCGATGTCTTGATTAACGGATGATAAGTAAGGAAGAGCTAGTCTAAGTGCGACTAGAAAGGGAAGAGCTACTAAGCAAATAGACAGAATTTTTGTCAACATAATTGAAAGTAGACCAAATTATGTTAGTATAAATTGATATGCTTTGCTGGGTCTTTGATAAAAAATCATCGTTGAAGACTCTTTTTGTGTGAGAGCGTTCAAATGCATTTAAGGGAATATCTAGTTTGACTAAAAGTATTGATTATTTTGCTCTAAAAATGATGGGTTGTGTGTAACATTTAAGATTTCAGAAATTTTTCTAAGTCTGTCAGCTATAACCAGGACCCCTGTTAGCTATAGTGAAGGTACTAGTTCCCTACAACGAGGATCCAATTCACTATAACCAAAGTACTAGTTCGTCATATTGAGGATGTAGTTCACTATAGCAAATTTGTTATCCTATACAAAATCCAAGGAGTTTCTCATAATAGCACCTGCCGTAGCATGAACAAAGGGCCTAGAACTAATAAATGCTCGCCATAACGAGGGGTATTTTTTGCTATAGCGAGACTTATTCTAGAAAAAGCATGAAAAAGTGAAATTTTTCTTTTTAAAGGGTCTAGACATTTCTCTCTCCCTCTAACTGACATATTACTTTGTCCAAAAATAAAGAAAAGGGCTGGAGAGAGAAAAAGACACCAAGAGAAGCTAAGAAGAAGGGAGAAAATTATGGGAAAAAGGTAAGAAAATTTAAGAATTCATGGTCTTTCTCCTTGCAAATTCATTCTCCTCTCTTTGCTTTATTTTTCTATGTTTTTGGTGAGTGAAATTATTATTTTTTGGCCTTAAACCAGAGGGAAAAAGTTAGAAATTTAAGAGGAAGCTAAGGCAAAGAGAAAACACTCTTGAAGGAGGGTTTAATCTAAGGTAGTTCTTTGTCTTTGATTGCTTCTTCTTCTTGTTATTTTCTCTTCTATGTTTCGCCCAAGAACAAAACTATGGGAGAGGAGGAATTTCTGTCTAAGAACAAGGGAGCAACTTGGGTATTTTACCATAAAGAGTTGGAATATGCCAAGAAATTACAAGAGAAATCAATGAATTTCAAATTAAGGATATGTAGAGCTCTTGAATGTAATGTAAAAACTGATTTGGTTCATGAATGCTCTAGCATATGTGAGTGTTTTTTTTTAGTTCCTAAGACCCCTAGGAAGCTTCCCAAGTGTCCTTTCCATCAAAGAAACATTGAAAACTCTATGGACTTCAAATGCTCTTTATGGTTTGACCTAGAGCACTTGAAAGGGGTAGGGGATGTTTTAATTGGTTCTAAGCTTGGTTTGGGGTCATATGTGATGGAAGAAGATGAAAGGAATCCTTGAAAAAATTTTAGAAGCCATAGATTGAAAGTTGGGTCAATAAGTTCTATAATATGACCTATAGAAGCAACATGGACCTAGGCTCTTGGAATTGAGTATGTGATGACTTCAAGGAGTCTAAATGGAACCAAGAGGCCTAGATATAGGAAGGAAATGAAGCTAAGAGTTTGAATTGTGGTAGTTGCTTCATTAGGCCATTAATAGAGCTATTATGGAACCAATATACCAAATATGCTTCTCAAGTATGTATTTGATGCTTTGGCTTATTCCAAGAGAGTAATTGAGTGTTATTTGTGGTGTCTAAGGCAAAGAACTCAAACTCCATCTAGTTGTAGTTGTGAGACCGAGAAGGGAAAAGAGAAGTCAAAAGGGAAGAATTGTGTCTAATTGCTAAGGTAGCACTTCACTCCTTCTTATTTGCATTCTTAGATATGTAAATGTCATTGTATGCTTGTATATATATTTGTATGTTGAGACATGCTATTTGAGGTTGCCTTGATGCATTGGTATGAATATACTTATGTTTTGGTTATGAAAATTGCTCTTGAGGGTGAGGTAGTGCCAAAAGTTTCTTGTGATTGGTGAGGTAAAGCCAAAAGCCATTAGGACTGGGTGAGACAAGGACAAAAGTTTCATAGATGAGTGAGGCCAAGTCAAAAGCCCCTAGACCAAAGATGAGACCAATCCAAAAGTCCCTAGAGCTTATTCTTAACATTGATATGATTTTCATCGCATGTAAATCATGTGTTGAATGATTTTTAGTGGTTGGATGCCTACTTATATACTTTGATATGTTTATATGCCTTGATTGCTTCCTTCAATGACTGTATGAACTATTGAGATTCCATGAATCTCACCCCCTCCTCTCTTCCATCTCATATTATCTTGGTGGAGCTCAAGAGCTAAAGATTGGAGACCATGAAGTGTACATGGCCATCTCTTGACACTTTTATATGCTTTTGTATAGTTTTGATATATAAGAATGTCAAAGTGCTTATTTATATATTATTTTTGAGTTTTAACCATTGGAGCAAATGTAAAAGCATGTATAGGCAATGTAGAAACCATATTTGGTACCAAATCAATGTAAAAGTGAGATTTGGACTTTTGATGCCTTGTAAATGCTAGTATATTCTTGCATGTGGAATAGCTAAATTGAGATACATGATGATTTGGACTACTTGAATAGTTCATATATGATGTAATTATGCTTTCAAACTTGCCCAAGAGGTACTAGAACACAAAGAAATCCATTTGGACTAAATTGAACCCATAGATGACACTAAAGTGACCATAATGGTGAGCTATGGCAAGATTTGACCAAATGATCTCTTCTTGGTTTGAAAATTGGCATGCTTATAGGCTTTGTCTAGAGATTTTTTAGAAGCTAAAGTGTATATTATTCGGAAAGCTAGAGAATTTTTTGTAAATTTTCAAAGTTGGCAAAATTTTCCAAATTTGACAGTGGCACTGCTCATAGGGTCAGAACTTTTACCTTTGTCACTCATGGGTCAAATAATATCCAATGGCTATGAAATTTTATTGCTAGATATTCATAGTGACCTATACCAACTAAAAGCACCTCAATTGGAGGTCTATGGAAGGATAAATGATTTTCTAAAGTTCTAAGTCAGTATCAAAGATGCCAGAAAACCTTAGCCATTGTTCCATCCGTTTTTGAGGTCTAAAGGTTTCTAAACTGGTCTGTACATATTTTTTCCTCTAGTTAATATTTGTAGCTTTCTAAATTGGTATATTTTGCCCATATTGGATTGTTTTGGAATTAGTTATGAATTTTTAAATTCATATCAGTAAGTTGTATCAAAAAGGCTAGGCAATCTGACCTTTCGAGCTTTTCTATTGTTAAATATAATCCAAACAATGTTATTATGGCTTGGAACTATTTTTCATATAAATTTAACACCTAGAGCTTTCCAGAAAGCTATTACTTACTTGATTCTTATTTTTCCAGAATTGGTTATGATTTTCCAAAGTTGCTGCCAATAATTTGAACTTTGGACTTACAAGAAAATTTGCATTTTTCTAGTTGTTGGCTTCATATCTATAGTTCATGGATTTTTTTATGATATGTATGAGTTGTATGAATGGATTTTACGTAGATAATGTAATTGATGGGTTCACAAGACCCATGAGGCGAAGTAGGAATATCTAAACCCCCGATCTCTCAACACTCACCGCGGCGAGCTTCCCTTGCACTCCGGTGAGATTGCTTATTGTTATGCTTCTGGGTGAATTTTTCACCCCATGCCGTGATGAGACAACTTACGCCATAGCGTTCCTTGCTTCTAACTGACCCTTGGCTACGACTTAAGTCATTTTGATCGTGGTTCAACCCCTTATTGCACTTGTGACTTCCAAATTTTATCCTACACTCCAGCACTCCCTCTAATAATACTCTGGGGCCACCGTGTGGGGCTTTAATAGCATCAATCTATCTGCTTTACCCAATATACCTATCATTACCAATTCAAAACTTAGAGGTTGATTTCTACTCATCAAATTATCATGCATCAGTAAATTCATGAAGTATTGACAGCAACAAGATCCATAAGTAACTAATATTATCATTCATAGAGATGTAAAAGTAGACACTCAAGAGTCAAGTCATACATTCATACTAAAGAGGTTCCATTTAGGATTGTAAGTGAAAGCATACATCAAACTCCAACTTGTGTAAAACCTAACTTCCTATTAGTTACATCATACTTTACTAAAATATAAAACTCCGACACTTGGCAATATGATTACATGATGATACTATAGAAAAGAGTAACAAAAATTAGTACCTATCTTAAGTTAGATCAACCCAAGTATAGCATTCCTCACATATGGTCTTAGCTCATACATGTTCATCCGCTTACTTCCCTTTACCCTTACTAGAAAACCCTTCACTAAAATAGTTAGCCTATGAAATAGGGTGAGATGCAAATCTCAGTAACCAGAGGTAAATTCCATTTATATATACCAATTTAATTAACATATATGCAATTAATTATATAAGCATAAGAAATATCAGTCATAATAGTAAATGAAACAATTATTCTACTAGTGACTACTATCCCATACTAACAATCACATTACATATGTTAAAGGCCATTAACACTGGGAAAGACCCGTCTAGGCACCAACTCCCCAGTAAGCATAACCTGGGCTCAATGCATGCAAGGGTATGATCACAACCTAATGCCAGATCGAAGCTCAATGTATGGGTGGTAGCTGTACCACAGCTCTACCATAGACTCACAAGGTATAATCATAATATATCAGATAGCCAATCATTCATTTAGCATTTAAAATTATATATATGCAGCAAATATAAAATTAAAGTAGATATATGCATGGAATTAACATTAGCCTCAATTATCTCACTGGTAGACAATTCTTTGAGAGCCAACAACAATGCTACTTCAGCCTATTGACATAAAACCAGACTATTACTATTTCTAATCATTATTTATAGTAGCACCATTACTTAAATAATTAAATCACAAAGGACTACCTAGAGAATACTTACCCAACCACTACAAGAACCAAATTCGGATTTAGTTATGCCTACACCAGAAACCTCAAAGCAAAACTCTAAATTCTAAGCAAATTCGCACAAAATCATCACTCATATCATAAATTAGCTATAGGAGTCCTAAACCAGTAGAAAATGCATCAAAATGAAAAGTTTATACTCATCCAATATCCCTCCTAACCTCAACCTCTAAAAATCTTCCAAGAAAACACCAAATAACCTATATCAAATTTGAGGTATGGGTGAAAATGCTCTAAATGAAAAACCAATCAGTTCAAATTAAAGAAAGAAAGGAAAGGTCAAGTTATATAACAACTACCTTGGCAGATTTTGACTCTAGCAGTGGGAAATGGTGGATTTATGCCAAGAACCCTAGCATCCACCTTAAACCTCCAAAAAATGCTTTGTGCCTCCTCTATTTTTGAATTCAAGTGAATGGCAAGCAGTTTCTCTTAAGGTTTAAGTGAGAAATGGGCTGACCATCAGCCTAAAGTCTAATTAGGCTCCTTCCTAGTTGCTGGGCCATGGTTTGATGAATTGGGCTGCAGAGCTTCAAGGATTTTTAATGGGGTTTTGGGCTTTTAACTTATTAAACCAAATTGGACCATTGCTAAGTAGCCTCTCTTGGGCTAAGTCTCATAATAGGAAGTTAGGTTTACTCAAAAATATAATTGAGGCAAGTTGAAAAGGTCCAGTAACATTTGGTCTACACAAAATAAATATTGGGCCTCTAAGAAATAGAATTGAGTTAATCATATGACCCAAATTTAATATCCATCTCCCTTTCCAGTTAATTAATTTTACTAATTACCTATATTAATTCCTAATTAATCATAATTATCCTTAATTAATTTTGTAGTATTATATTCTCCCCTCCTTTTAAGAATTTTGTCCTCAAAATTAGACATATCTTACTCAAATAGTGCTGGATAATCCTTCCTCATAGCTTCCTTTATCTCCCAACTAGCTTCATCTGGAGTACGTCCCTTCCATACCACCTTTACCCAGAAAATGTCCTTATTACACTGCTATTTAACTTTTAAGTCCACAATCCTTTCCTATTTAACCATATAAGACAAATCATCTTGTAGATGTATATTTTCATGCTCCATGACATGTGAAGGGTCTGGGTTATACTTTTTCAATTGTAACACGTGGAACACATCATGCAATCTGGCCAAGTTTAGAGGTAAAGCAACTCTATAAGCCATGACTCCTATTCTCGCAAGGATTTGGAAAGGATTAAGGTAACAAGAACTGAGCTTTCTTGTCCTGATAGACCATCCTACATCTATCATCGAAGTAACCTTAAGGAACACATGGTCTCTTGCCTCAAATTCTAAGAGTCTCTTTCTTTTATCAACATAACTCTTCTGCCTACTTTGGGCAACCAACAACTTCTTTCTAAGAAGTTCTATTTGACTAGTGGTTTAGTCTACTATCTCTAAACCTAAGAGACTCCTCTCACCAAGCTTTACCCAACACAAGGGTGATCTGCACTTCCTTTCATAAAATGCCTCAAATTGTGCCATCTTGATACTGGAATAATAACTATTATCATAGGCAAACTTGGCTAAAGGCAAGTACACATCCCAGTTCCCCTTTAACTCTAGCACACTAGCTCTAAATATGTCCTCAAGGGTCTGAATGGTCCTTGCAGTCTGTCCATCTGACTGAGGATGATAGGCAGTGCTAAAGTTAAGACTCGTGCCTAAAGCTTCTTATAGAGACCACTAAAATTTTAATGTAAACCTTGGGTCTCTATCTAACACAATGCTATTAGGGACACCATATAATCTCATAATTTCACGAACATATAGTTAGGCTAATCTATCTAGAGGATAAGTGACTCTAATAGGTAAAAAGTGGGCAAACTTTGTCAATCTATCCATAATCACCCAAATAGCATCATAACCTGAGGATGTCCTAGGTAAACCCATCACAAAATCCATAGATATACTATCCCATTTCTATTCTAAAATCTCTAAAGGGTATAACAAGCCTACGAGTCTTTGATGTTCAATCTTAACCTTCTAACAAACTATACATCTTATAATAAATTCAACTATGTTTGACTTTATCTCAGGCCACCAAAAATTCTTCTTAAGGTCTCTATACATCCTAGTGGTGCTCAGATGAATAGTGTACCTACTTTTATAAGCATCATACACCACTATGCTCCTTACCTGGGTATATACACTCTACCCTGGTACTTCACCAAACCATCCTCTGATAGGTCAAAGTTTCTAACCACTCCACTTCCCAATAGCTCTCTAATTCCTTCCAAATGTTTATCTAGCTCTTGGGCCTCTTTAATTCTCTTCCTAAAGTCATTCTTTATCCTTATTTCCCCTAAAAGTAGGCTACTAGGGTGTATCAAAATGGACATATTCAAATCTTTTAACTCTTAAATCAATCTTTGATCCCTAAGCATCATTATTGCCATGTGAATAAATTTTCTACTCAAGGCATCAACAACTACATTTGCCTTTCCTGGATGATACTTTAAAGAGAAGTCATAATCCTTAAGAATCCATCCACTTTCCTTGCCTCATATTAAACTCTTTCTGATCAAACAAATACTTTAAGCTCTTGTGGTCACTATACACTTCAAATTAGGCACTATAGAAATAGTGCCTCTAAATCTTAAGGGTAAAAACCATAGTTTCTAACTTTAGGTCGTTGGTGGGATAATTTCTCTCAAAAGATCTAAGTTGTCTATAAGTATATGCTATCACCCTACCTTGTTGCATTAAAACATGCCTTAATCCTTTTTTAGCAATGTCACTGTAGACCATGAGTAACTCTTTAGGGTCAAGTATTGTTAACACAGGTACGGTGGTAAGCCTATCTTTAAGTTCCTAAAAGGCATTCTCACACTTGGCATCCCACAAAAGGGTTAGTCCTTCCTAATCAACTTAGTCAAAGGCATGGCTAACTCAAAAAAGCTGGCTAGACATTGGAAGCTATGGATTTCGATCACCGTCTTGGGTCTATCCCAATTTAGTACCACTTCTACCTTGCTAGGATCTACCACTACCTCTTGTTCTGATATCACATGACCTAGGAATTTAACTTCCCATAACCAAAATTCACATTTGCTCAACTTAGCATACAATTGATGTTCCCTCAAGGTCTAAAGGACTATCCTAAGATGCTTTTCATGCTCTTCACTACTCTTATAATAAATGAGAATATTATCAATGAACACTACAATAAACCAGTTAAGATAAGGCCCAAAGATCCTATTCATATGATCTATAAAAATAGAGGGGCATTGGTTAACCTAAAAGGTATGACTAGAAACTCATAATGGTTATATCGAGTCCTAAAGGTCGTTTTAGGTATATCATTAGCCTTGACTCTTTGAAAAGATTGACGCTCTAACTAACTGATAGAAGAAGTCATCAATTCTAGGCAAAGGATACTTGTTCTTAATAGTTACTTAGTTCAATTGCCTGTAGTCAATACAAAGTCTAAGGCTACCATCCTTCTTCTTGACAAACAACACCAGTGCACCCCACGGAGACATACTTAGCCTAATGAACCCTTTCTTAAGTAGCTCCTCTAATTGACTTTTCAACTCTACTAACTTAGCAGGCACCATTCTATATAGAGCCTTGGATATTGGACTTGTACTAGGTACCAAATAATAGAGAATTCTAACTTTCTCTCTCTGAAGGTAATCCACTAAACTCCTTAGGAAAAACTTCAGGGAACTCCCTAGTTATAGGTATATCCTTCAACCCATCATCAATCTTAACATGTAATGAATAAAATACCATAAACCCTTGGCAACCACGCCTAACGTACCTCCCAACTTAGGCGACAGACACACAAGCAAGTTTAGCCACAGGACAAGTTTCAAGTATACTTATAGGTAGAAAAACAGCCTTACGATTTTAGTCAAGTATTACATTGTTAGTTGATAACCAGCTTTACGATTACCACTATTGGTGAGGGCTAACAAGGAAGCCGAGTTTAACTTCCTTGAACATGTAATTGCTTTTAAGTTCCAATAACCAACTTAGCCACGGCGGGAAAGGTCCAAGTCATGGTGAAGGTTCCCAAACTCCTATTTTGACTTAGAAATCTTGAGATTTTCTCCGGGTTAGCTAACTATTATAGGAGATTCATTAAAGGATTTTCTCAGTTAGCCATGCTTTTAACTAAGTTGTCTAGGAAGGACCAACCTTTTGTGTGGGATGCCAAGTGTAAGAGTTTTGTGTTTTAGTAAAGTATGATGTAACTAATAGGGAGTTAAGCTTTACACAACATGGAGTTTGATGTATGCTTTCATTTACAATCTTAAATGGAACCTCTTTAGTATGAATGTATAACTTGACTCTTGAAAGTATGCTTTTACATCTCCATGAATAATAATATTAGTTGCCTATAGATCTTGTTGCTGTCAATACTTCATGAATTTACTGATGCATGATAGTTTAATGAGTAGGAATCAATCCCTAAGTCTTAAATTGGTAATAATAGGTATGTTAGGTAAAGCTAATAGATTGATGTCATTAGAGCCCCATAAAATAAGGTAGAGTGACCCTAGAGTACTACTAGAAGGAGTGTTATAGTGTATAAGATGAAATTTAAGAGCCACAAGTGTAGTAGGGGTTAAACTGCAGCCAAAATAACTCAAGTCGCAACCAAGGGTCAATCAAAAGTGAGGAGCACCATGACGTAAGCCATCTCATCGCAACACAAGGTGAAAAATTCACCCAAGAGGGTAATAATGAGCAATCTCATTGTGGCACAAGGGAAGCTCACCATGATGAACATCAAGAGGCAAGCTTAAAATGCTCCAGAGTATCTCTCACCACAGCACCACATAGGGGAGTTAGAGGATATACCTGTAATTAGGAAGTTCCTTGAAGTTTTTCTTAAGGAATTTAGTGGACTACCTCTAGGGAGAGAGAATTAGAATTTTCCATTGATTTGGCACTTGGTATAAGTCCAATCTCTAAGGCTCCATATAGAATGGCGCTCGCTAAGTTAGTAGAGTTAAAAAGTCAATTAGAAGAGCACTTGAGAAATGGCTCATTAGGCAAAGTATGTCTCTGTAGGGAGCATTAGTGTTGTTTGTCAAGAAAAATGATGGTAGCCTTAGACTTTGTATTGACTATAGGCAATTGAACCAAGTGATGATCAATAACAAGTACCCTTTGCTTAGAATTGATGACTTGTTGACCAGTTAGCTGGAATGTCAGTCAATGGAAAATATTTGCCTTCAAAGGCAATCTTGAAACTCTTCCAAGTCAAAGGTATCCTCTTTGAAATCAACAGTCTAGAGGCACTCCGTCACCAATGTTTAGGCACACCCTCTAACTTATAGATGGCCAACTTTGCCTTTTACTTCGTGGTGTAAATTAATACTTCAAAAATTTTCTCTAGTTGCATCAGCCAACTCTCAGCCTTTTCAATGTCCAACTCCCCCATGAAAGGCGCCATAAAGCCATTATATGTTCCTAGTAATGCCTTTTGGGTTAACCAATGCCCATGCTATTTTTATAGATTACATGAATAGGATCTTTAGGCCTTATCTTAACTAGTTTGTGGTAGTGTTAATTGATGATATTCTTATTTATTCTAAGAGAAGTGAAGAGCATAAAGAGCATCTTAAGATAGTCCTTTAGACCTTGAGGGAATATCATTTGTATTCTAAGTTGAGCAAATGTGAATTTTGGTTGCAGGAAGTAAAATTCCTAAGTCATATGATATTAGAAAAAGGGGTAGCAGTAAATCCTAGTGATGAATGCTAGTTATATATATATATATAAATCCTCCTAGTTTAGGCACTTTAATGATTAAATATGACTTGTTACATTTAATTAGGTAGATAATTGATTTTATTAACCATTTTTGTATTTTAGAAAATTATTTACAAAATTATTGAATATTAATGCATAAATTTCTCTTAAATAATTTTGTAAATATTCCTACTTAATTTTTCTCATTCTTGTGTGTAGATTTTAATGGGCAAATGAAGCTTGAATGAGAATTTGATTTAAAGAAGAGTAGGAGAAGAGATAGGCTTCAAGTGTACTTTTTGTTGGGTAATTAAAATTGGAATGGGAGGAATAAATCACATGGTTCTTCACTCACAAATCCACAAAGCAACTTGTAGCTTCATTCTCTTATTCCATCACATCCACAACACACCTACTTCATTTAACACGTAGGCATAGAAGGCAGCTCACATATATGGCTTATTCATTCACTCACACACACCTACTGGATGCACAGCCTTGTATTTCCACTCTCTACATCACAAGCATAACAACACCACAAAACATTCACACATGAAGGTTTCATGTCGCACATAGTGCCCACATCAACACATTCACTCACTTCTTAGGTTTCATGCACATGGATATACACATACATCTCACTCCACTTATGCAACTCCCTACATCCACACATACATGCATGGCTAAATTCACATAGGATAAACACTCACTTAAGCTAGGAAACAGAGAAAGCAAAACAAAGCTACGGGCTGAAAGAGAACATGTGAGGGTAGAATGAAGCAAAAGCAAAGAAGACTCTCAAGTTTATAGCTATTGTTTGAAAGGGATTAAAGGATGAATTCCACATGAAGAAGAATAGCATGAGTGGAGGAATCACATGGGGAAGCAGACTCGAAATGCAAAACATGTGAATAGCACAACAATGAAGAAGTAGCTGAGCAAGGAAAAGCTATGGGTTTTACATGAATAGAGAATAAACTCTCACATGGGAAGAAATAAATAAAGCTCAAACACACATACATGCAAAACAAAGGTAGCCACGTGTTAAAGAAGAAGAAGCTTGTGAGCAAAAGAAATGCATAAGAGCATGCAGAAGCGAGGGGAGCTTAGAAAGAAAAAGAACCACGAGTTAAAAGCTACGATTTTAAAGGAATAAAAAAGGCAAAGTAGGGAGCTGCATGAAGAAAAAACACACTCGAGCAAAACATGTTTAGGAAGCCACGTCAGCTCATATGGAAGAAAAGAAGCAACACATTATAGTAGTTGAATACTTCTCACAAGGAAAGCACATATGGAGGGAAGAAAAGAATACATTCAAGCAAAATCTAGTGTTGAGCATTAATTCATCCATCATTCATACCATCTTGAACACATTAGAAGCATTAAAAGCAAGCTTGGGCTGAAGTTTAAATGAAAGAGAACGTGGAAGTGAGGCTTAGCTTTTACGTGAAGAAGAGAAATGAATGAAAAAAAAGCTTAAAAGGAGGCATAAGCTAAAAATAGCATGTGATAAGGCTTAAGTGCATAAGCATATAACCACAGGTACAATATGAAGCTACACAAGGAGAAACACACAGAGCTGAGATGAAGCCACATTGTAAATAAAAGAAGAAAAGGGCTCGAGCAAAACACATGATTAAGCTTTCAACGTGGACAGAAAAAAAAAGGGAGAAGCAAAGCCACATGATTATTAAAGAAGGCTGAGCATGTGAAGGAAGCATGGGAGAGTACGTGATCATTACTTGGGCAAGGGAATTAAGAAGCACGTGAATCATTAAAAAAGAATAGGAAGGGCACGTGATTTAGTAACATGGGGGCAGTATCTAGGAGGAGAAATCATTCATTCATTGACCATTCATCTCATCTCACACGCATTCATCCATTCCACACTCCATTCTCCTATACAAGTCATAGCCATCCACTTCACTTGTCCATCAATTCTCTATCTCCATGAAGCTCTAATTCCACTTGGTGGCTAGCTTGGATGAAAACCATGGTTGAAGCTTAAATCTAAGAGTTTAGCAAGAGAAATTTTGGCTAAGAATTCCTATTTTATTTGCTTTCTTTATACACTTTTCCTTTTTCTTGTAAATGCTTGGTTGAGATGTATTGGATTAAGATTGGTGTAGTAATAATTAGTGGCTAGTTAGACATTAATTAAGAGACTTTTTAATTAGGAGACTTTTTGAATGATTAATTGATTGGATAAGTGCTGGATTTTTCACTTTTCTTTAATTTTTCTTGTATACAATCAAAGTGTTTGATGAAATGCATGAGTAACATTCTGTGTTTAATTGTTTGATTTAAAGATTCCTTAGAGTTTAATTAGTTAATTGAACATCTTAAGATGATAATTCAGAAGCTAATTGATCAATTAATTAATCAAATTTAGTGTTTATTAATTCTAATGACAAGAGTTAGTAATTTAGTGTAGGATTGAGGTTTCAATTCAATATTAATTTGTTAATCTCTTGATTCTTGCGTGGTAACTCAAGATACATTACTATAAACACAATTATGGACTCTTGGACCAAAATTAATTACAATTGAATTAGGATAAGGATAATAGATACTAAGGAATGAATCCAAAGCTAGTCACATGTCTATCATTCACTCATTAGTTCATGCAATTAAGTAGTAATTAGGAACTTTAATTCAATTTAATTTTAGTTAGTTAAATTTAGGCAAACCCCCCTTTCAGTTAAGTAGTTTTTAGGATCCTCTTACATTTAGAAAGCCCAATTGAACATTGAATTCTATTTCTTAGGGAAATGATCTAGGTTGCACCCTATACTACGTACACTTTCCAACTTAGTTGTGTTTTGGAGGTTGTACGACATGACCGTCAAAATTTGGCACTGTTGCCAGGGAAATTAGATTCTCAATTATTTGAAAAGTTTTTCTAAGTGTTTTAGCTATATTTTGATTTTGGTTTTACTTAATTTTTGCTCTGTTTTAACTTAGTTTTTGGATATTTCGGTGTTGCGTAACAAGTATTCTGCTTGCTGAAATTTTTGTTTAACGTGTCCAGAAAATTGTCAAACTTTCTTTTCCAAGGTTTTTGGGTGTTTTAAGCAAAATAAAGGCAGAGCTATTAGGCGCACCATTTTTTGTCCAAATTCTAATGTTTAAGGCACATTTTTCTAATTTTTTAGTATTTTTTCGAATTTTTTAAGAATTTTTCAATTTTTCTAAATTTAATTTTCTTAATTTTTGTGAGTTTATTTTGTGTAATTCACCTCTTTTTATAGTGTTTTTTATTGTTAGGAAGTTCTTAGCTTCATTTGAATTTTATTTTCTTAATTTAGAGTTAATTTTAGTGTAATTTGCTAGTGATTTGTTGTGTTTAAATTAATTAAACTTCTCATTTTCTTTACTTTAAATGGATCTATATTACATGTCTAATCAAGGTGTCTATAATTCTTGTGCAAATGATAAGATTGTACGAAAGATGGATGAAGTTATATTAATGCTTCATGGCATTCTTGAGCAATAGAAACAAGCACAACAATATCAACAACCATGTTACCAACCGTACCACTATCCATATGAAGTTCACCCTAGTTACATGGAGCCATACCATAACTTCCATGTGTAAGAGCCAGAATACTATTCTTATAACTATCATGAGGGATACATGCAACGATAGCCTAATTAGGAACCAAGTTAAGAAGAGAGGATGAGGCAACAACTAGAAGCTTATAATCTTCAACTCCAATAAGAGAATGAACGGTTGCAGCTTTAAAACTAACAGATGATGGATAACCTTATGAAGGATTCAATAGCTCAAATGAATCAATCTACTTCAAGTGCTATTGAACTGAAAGAAGACCAAATTAGAAGAGAATGTATAAACGAGTAAAAGTCTTATTCATTAGGTAATATGCTTCCATCTTTTAACACATTGCATTTTGTTGAGATTGACTCCAATTTGCATGATAACATAGTAAATACCAATGCACATGATATTGATGATCCTGAATTGCTTGATGATGATAGTGTAGATAAGGAAATTATTGTTGAATCTCCTAATATGGTTGATTGTAGTAATTCATTAAGTAAAACTAATACTTTAAGTGATGTTCATGATTGTGTACTTATGCACTTGATTTTTCTACCCCTAGCTATGATCATAGTGATGAATTCCTTTCTAAGCCTGTTAATGATTATTCTATTGAGTCTAGGGTAGTAGATAAATATAGGGGTAACTTGGCATGTGATGATATGATTGATAAAATAGTGGATGTAACATGTAATGATGATATGGATAGTGAAATTGTTGAATAGCTTGTTGTTGATGAATCAAACTCTACTTTGAAATGCTTATGTGATGATATACATACATGTCCTATATGTATTGAAATATATGAGTTTTTGAGTTTTGAAATTCTACTAAACCCATAGAGTCCTATTTTTGCACTGAAATTGTTGATAAGACTGATTCTACTGACCATACTAGTATTGATGAGAGCATGCATAGAGATAGTGCTAATATTGAAAATCCTATTGCTATTTGTACTGTTGTTGACACTAGTAAGAGACTGGATTTTGCTGATGATCATTGTATAAAATCTTGTGAGTCTATCAAGAAGGATATTATTTCTTTTGCTGAGAGTTTTAAATAGGATCATGAAGTTGGTGAAGTAATTCCCAACGAGCAACAAACTCTTCTAGCTGAGATAAAGCAATTGCCAAATACCTTGAACTTGAAAGATTGTGAGAAGTTGCAATTTAATTTTTTCATTTATGGAATGACTCTTACTAATGAGAGTCCAATAGATTTCATGGGTTTGGATAGATATCTAGAGAGTCTTGACTTCAAATTTTATTTCTTTAATTTTGAATATCCAAATTTTGATTTTTATTCTTTTACTGCTTTTGAAAATGCTGAATATGACTTTCCAAAACTACTGATGGTTAAGGAAGTCCATGAATCAACACTGAATGATTAATCAAAATGCTTTAAAGTGGTTAGACTTAAAGTTATTCAACTGAAAAGAAATAAAGTTATTTTAATTTTAGTTTTTGATACAAATGATTAGTTGTTTTGATAGTGTCCTTTTTAATTTAGGATTTAGTTATCTTTTCTTTTCTGTAATTCTGTTTGTTTTGTTCTGTTTTATAGGTAATAAAAGGTTGTTAACCAACCACATGGGAATCTGAGCCCACCTTGAGATCTTCAATTCAACTTCATCTAGTTGTACACTTTCCTTTAATTCTTTATATTGTGTTGTTTATTTGTTGACTGGATCTTATGCTGACATAGAGGACAATACAATATTTAAGTGTAAGAAGGAAATCTATTCCATTTCATCTTTTCTTTGTTTTGTTTTATTAAAAAATATTTGAAAATTATTTAGAAACTTTTGAAAAATAAGGTGATTTTTTAAAATTTTTTGTGAAAGTTGTAAATTGAGATGATTATAGCTTGGATACTCTTTGGCATGATAAGTAATGGATATTGTGTCTTGATTCAAGTGAAGTGGCAATGAATTTAATTTCAATGAATTATTTGATAGCCATTAGCTTGTAAGGATTTGAGCTTTAATTATTTATTTTTAGTATGTATTCACTTATCTTTGCTTTTACTCTAAAACTTGTCTTGATTCTTTATTCAGACCATATTTGCATTTGCATGCATGAAAATAATAAAGCATTCATTTCTTTTATAGCTAGTGAGCCAAATAGCCAACCCTTAAATGTATTCTATCCATTGTTTAGCCACTTTGGACCTTATTTATTTTTTTGTTGAAACCATAGCCATTAAAATATATATACATCCCACCATGTTTTAAGATGCCTTAAGGATTTCAAAGAGCATTACATCTAATAGGATGAGAGAATGTATGCTTTGCATCCATTTAGGCCATTGTTATTAAAAGTTGAGGAAAATGTTCAAAGTTAAACAAAAGAACAGATAGATAAGCAAAAGAAAAGCCTAA
This sequence comes from Erythrophleum fordii, assembly GCA_032878935.1. Lineage (NCBI taxonomy): Eukaryota > Viridiplantae > Streptophyta > Magnoliopsida > Fabales > Fabaceae > Erythrophleum > Erythrophleum fordii. Next base: position 1,765,504 of record JAVQMF010000021.1, read on the forward strand.
AAAAATGAAAAAAAAAAAAAGAAGAAGAATGAAAATCAAAGAAAGAAGTGTTTTGAGTTGAGCTTGTATTCACTTATACAAGTTGGAAATAAGGCCTAGAAACACATTCTTCCCTATCCTAGTTTCCATTGATTGCTATTAAAGTTCTAAGGTATCCAACTGTTGTTTATTTGTTTTTCCTTGTTCTTATATGCATTCAATTCATTCCCTTACCTCGCTACAACCTTGAATAAAGTCCTCTTAATTTGTGTATTGCATTTGGCATGGGTGGTAGAGATTTAGAAGCTTGACAAGCTTATGGTAGTGAGTTTTGATAGGTGGAATTTGAGTGATATACATTGCCTTAACCACTTGAGATTTAAGAGTAAATACTAACCCATGTGAGAGGCTATGCATTTCTATTCATTCTTTTCAAATGAAATTGCCATGGAACTTGCTTTCATGATGCAAGTGAAGTTAACTTTGACTGTTGAAGTGTTGAAGAGTTTTGATCATTCTTTAACTTGTGATTTTTACTTCCTTTTTTGTTTTCATTCTCCTTTGGTCATTTTATTAGTCTTTTCTTAGAGTCTTGAGTTTTTACTAGGAGTGCAAAGGTTTAAGTGTGGGGGACCTAGGAAGGTAGAAGTGGTGCTAAATTGGGAAAGACCCAAGACAGTGACCAAAATCCACAGCTTCCTAGGTCTAGCCAGTTATTATAGGAGGTCCATTAAGGGATTTTCTTAATTAGCCATACCTTTGACTAAGTTGACTAGGAAGGACCAACCTTTTGTGTGGGGATACCAAGTGTGAGAATGCCTTTCAGAAGCTTAAAGATAGGCTTACCACCGCAAATTTAATATCCATCTCCCTTTCCACTTAATTAATTTTACTAATTACCCATATTAATTTCTAATTAATCATATTATTCTTAATTAATTTTAGGGTATTACAACCATACTAAAGCATATTTGTCACAATATTTCTCTCAAAATTCTCTTAAAAAAATTTCACAAAAAAAATGCAAGAATTATAAAAGAAAAAATTATAATGTATGACAAATTCAATGAGAGTTCCTCACTATAAAAATTTTGCAAGAATTTTTCACAAAAGAAAAAAAAAACCTTGATTTCCTGTAGTGTGTGTGTGTGTGTGTGTGTGTGTGTGTGTGTGTGTGTGTGTGTGTGTGTGTGTGTGTGTGTGTGTGTGTGTGTGTGAGAAATGCTTTGCTAAGTAGGACTTCTTATATTAGTAGTCTAGGAATTATATAAGAACTATTAACTTTAACAATATTTACAGATCAATTTGATAGAAAGATAACAACATTCTTATAATATATATAATGAAAGTAAGATAAACACAAACTTCCCATCATGAACTTAACAATGTTGTTATTGATCCAATCGAAGTTCATTGCAAATATATATATAAACACACACAAATGCCATTGTGTGTACGAAATTATTATGTGTTATGTTTACGTATAAATATGATTATGATTATAGCTACTAAGAACATCATTAAAAAATATGATGCTAAGAAACTATTGGCTTATATCATATAAGCATTTAAACAAGGAAATACAACTTAGTATAGAAGAGATTTAGACATTTTTTATTGAAAAGGAAAGGATAATATTGCTTACATAATGGTGCAAAGTAACATGATTAATAAACTTATGTATCAATACAAGTCATATACAATTGTTTAAGCCATATGGATAGTCCTTAAAGATATATAATCACATTGAAGAGGTTGACAATCAAAGAATTAAAGTCATTTGGTCATATTCTTATTGATGAACAATAAGTTTAGACTTAAAAGTGAATTTGACCCACAATGAGAGCACTACTATTTTTTATGATGTTGCTCATCATATAGAGCTTAAGGATGAGAGATTAAAAGTTTCTAAATTCTCTACACATGCATATATGACTGAGACTATTGTGATTTCAAAGCCTAGACATACAAAGGACAACGCTTATATAATAAAGAAAGGATTTGGCCAACATATCAAGAAGGTGAAGAAAGAATTTAAGAAGACACATAAGCATGGTAGAAAGAAGCTTGATATAGCTAGAATCATGTATTCTATTTGTTAGAGAGTGGATTACTTTGCTCGTGATTGCATTGAGAAAAATAAAACTCCCATAAACCATGTAGCTAGGTGTCAAGGATTTTTCATGGAATACCATCAGTTGCTTCTTACAAGTAGATAGCTTCATGTAAGATATAGTACAAAATAGAACATATACAAATGATGTGATTATTTGTAATATGGTCAAGTATGAGGGCAAGACATAAAACTCAGTATTTTATTACATCTATCAATGATTATTTGTAATATGGTCCAGCCCATTTGATCTTCCATAAGTTAGAATTGCTTAAATTCTTTAGACATTATATGAACATGGTTGAGAATCAAACGTATAAAAAACTTAAAGCTTTAATTTTTGACCCAGGATATGAATATTTATTATAATAATTCAAAAACCTTTGTTAAAAGGGAAAAATAAAAAAGAATCATGAGACAATTGATGATTCCATAAGACTCTACAATAAAATGAAGTTGTTAAAAGAAGAAATAAAACTTTATTCAAAATGGATAGGTCAATAATGGTTCAAACATACTTATCATTTCTTATTGGAATGATATGTTATTAATTGATGCCTTCATATTTAATTAAGTACCTTTTAAATTAGTTGTAGCAAAAGCTTATGAATCATAGACAAATGGAAAGCTAGTTTTAAGCATCTTAAAACCATATTTCTTATGTCCACGATACTTATTATAAGCATGAGAATTTAGCTCAAAGGATAAGAAACATACCTTTAGTAAATATTTGAAACAATCAAAGGGTTACACTTTTCATTGGTGAAAACAAAGGTGGAAGTATAATTAAAATTAAGAGACACTACACATTTAAAGAATGAATTTCCTAGTACGGAAAAGATTGACATGTATACATCTTTTTATGAAACACAAGATTAGGATAATGAGGGAAAGAAGTCATGTTTTCACCTATTGATCTAAGTGGAAGTTTAGTGCAAAATGAGAATGTTGCACAGATAATCCCACCATTTAAGAGTAACCAAGACAATGTACCTAAACATCAATTTAAGATTGAAGAGGCAACACTTAAAGGTATTCCATAAGACAATGAAAAGCCAAACACAGTTAAAGAGGCTTAATCATGCCTTACTAAATAAAATTAGATAAAATTAACGAAAAAAGAGATGGATTTGATAAGGACAAACCATGTGTGGGACATGGTTAATCTTCCATCTAAGTAAAAAGTAATTAAAAACAAATAGTTTTTAAAATAAATAAAAAGGCAGATGTATCAAATTGAGAGTTATAAGACACGATTAATTGCTAAAAAGTATACATAATATGAAGGTATAAACATTAAAAATACATTCTCACCTATTATGCAATTTATTTCAATTAGCTTATCCTAACTTATTTGCAAATTTGAACTTACAACTACACCAAATAGATGTAAAATCATATTTTTAAATGAAAAACTAGATGAAGTCATCCTAATGGAATAACCATTAGGTTCCATAAAGAAAGGAATAGAGCATGAAATTTGCAAGTTCTAAAAGTCCATTTACAGATTAAAACAATCATCTAATCATTAGTATTTGAGATTTTATCAAATTGTAACTTCATATCTGAAGTGATTAGTGTAACGAACATAATTTCTGTAAAACGACAAAATGAGCTATATAAAAGTAAGTCCTCTGAAATGAACTACATAATATCCTAAAAAATTTGGGTAGAGTCCTAGATTCTTAAAAATGATAACTCTAGGCTCATAGGGAAAAAAAACAGAGTTAGAATGGAGAAACAATTTATTACGGAAACTAACGAAACGTAATGGTATTTTCGTAAATAAATGAAACTTTTGGAAAAACACATAGGAGGGCTTTTTAAAGGGGAAATTTGAGTTGCCAAGGGTTCTCAGAGGCCCCAAAAACCATAGGAAGCCCCAAAACTAGTAAAGCCTCTTTAGTGTACGTTTTCTAATAATAGTGAGTCTTAACTTTGACGGATTCGTTCAGAAAGGTTTCAGGTCTAATTTGAGTTATTCCACAGGCATTTTATTAAATTATAAATCTAAATTTTATAATGGAAAAGACGGTTCCCAAAAAGGAGTTAAAACAAAGCCAAAACAAAATTACTATTATGGAAGGACGAAATTGAAATTTTTGAAAAAGTATATTTCTAGAAGCTCCCACATACTTCTCCATTCTTCTCCTACCTTCTTAAGCATGACTTCCTCTACCTAAATTACATAAAAATAGCAGCTCCTTGAGGCGCACCAAGAGAGGAAGAAAAAGGAGAAGAAAAAGGCAAGAAAGGTAATGAAACTTGGAGAATTTCATACTTTTCCTTTTTTCGACTTTGCTCCTCTCTTTCTAGGCTTTCTTTTCATGGTTTATATAAGCTATTTGGTTCTCTTTTAATCCAAAATATTGAGGGGGGAGTTCAAAATTCTTGAAAGGAAGCAAACTAAAGAGAAAGACTCTGGAAACTAAGTTAAACTCCAAGGTAATTCATGCTTTGAATTGCTTCTTCCCTTTGCTTCCCCTTACCTTGAGTTTTGGCCCTAAATAGAACCATATGAAGGGGATATTTTTTGTTCAAAAATAAGAGAGGAACAAGGGTTTTAAGCCATGGGGAGATGGAATATGGCAAGAAATTCTAAGGAAAACTAATAAAAAAAACAAGATAAAAAAGTGTAGGTTTCTTCAGGGTTTTGTAAAATTTGATTTTGTGTGAATGTTTTCTTGGTTATTTAAATGTTTCCTTAAGCTCCTAAGACCCTTAGAAACCTCCCTAGTTGGCCCTCCCATCAAGGAAAAATCAAGAAGCTTTTAAACTCCTTCCTTAGTGCATATCTCGGCCTAGGCTAACACAAGTAGTTAGTGAGTATTTTAATTTGTTCTAACCTTGGTTTAAGACTTTATATGATGTTAAAAGATGGGAAAAAGCATTGGGAAAAATTTAGGACCCATGGAATGAGAGATGGAGCAATGATGTCCATAATGGTGCCTTATGAAGCAACTTGGATTTCCAATTGTGCAAGTGAATGTGTGAGGGCTCCAAGGACTTTCAATGAGTTCAAGAAGTCTAGAAATAACAAGAGAATGGAGCCTAAAACTTGAAATGTAAGAGTTGCTTCAATAGGCCAATTATGGAACCATTATGCCACTTATGGAATTTAGTGCGTGTTTAAGAGTATCTTTAGTGTCTTGGTTTGCTTCAAGTGTGTGATTATGTGTTGTTTATAGTCTTTATGCCAAGAGAAAACCAACCCACTTAGGTGCACTTGTGAGGCTGAAAAGAGAGAGGAATAAAACAAAGGAAGGCTTGCAAAATTCAAGGTAACTCTTCACTTCTTTCTCTTGCATTCTTGTGTGCATATATATGTCTTTATGTGCTTGTGTATGCTTTTGTGATTTGAGAACATGCCACTTGATGCTTTGAAATTGCATTGGTACCAATATGTTGTCTTGAATGTCATTAATTGTGAGAATAGCTCCCAAGGGTGAGGTAATGCCAAAAGTCCCTTAATGTGGATGAAGAGGTGCCAAAAGTTTCAAGGCATGGGTGAGACTAGGCCAAAAGTCTCTTGGATAGGTGAAGCCAAGTTAAAATTCCCTAGGCCAAGGGTGAGGCATATCCAAAAGTCCTAGAAATGGGGTGAGGCAAAACCAAAAGTCCTTAGAGCTCCCTGATGGCTTAATTGTGAAAGTGTGGTATGAAAATCTTGGAAATGAGCATTTATGATCTTGGTAGCTTGTTTACTTGTGCACTTGATGTATGTATGCCTTGAATGTGTGTGAATGGGTGTGTGAGCTATTAAGATTCTTGGAATCTCACTCCCCTTTCCCCCTCACTCTTGAATTGTCTAGGTGGTGCTCAAAGACAAAGAAATGCAAGCCAAGAACAATGAAAAGCCTTACTTTGCCTATCATGTAGTTTAAATTGTAGTTGAATGTTAAAGTAGCTTTGTACATATTATTTTTATGATGTAAGACCTTTAGCAAATGTAATATAATGTATGGATACTATATATACTCTATGTAGCATGAAAGTAATGGAAATATGAATTTTAAATCATGGATGGCATGTATGTATTAGTGTATTATTGGGTGTGAAATCGTCAAAATGAGATGCATAGGGTTTGTGACCACTTAGGCAGTGTCTACAAGTCATATTTATACTTTTAAACTTACCTAAGAGGGGTCAAACCATTGGAGAGGCCATTTGGACAAAGTGGACACCTTACATGGAGCAAAATTGACCATTTGATTGATTAGTCACTTTTTATCCAAATAAGCCCTTTTTTATCTAAAATTTGGCATGTATTTAGAGCTTATTGAGATTTTTTTGGAAAACTAAAGTAGGAAATTTTTTTAGGTCTATGGAATATTTGATGAATTTTCAAAGTTGAAAATTTTTCTAGTTTTGGTTCAGTGCACTGTTCATTCTGGTCCAAAATGAAACTCTATCACTCATGGGGCAAATGATGTCCAATTACCACAAAATTTTGTAAAGATAAACTAGACCCTCCTAGGGACTTCTACCAATTAGAAGCACTTCATTTGGATGTCGAGAAAGGAAGATATTAATTTTTGAATTAGCTGTCCATTAAAAAGAGACTAGTCAAACCTATGTTACTGTTTAATTAGTTTTTAGGGTCTGAATGCTCTTGATTTGGTCTAGAACTATTTTTTTCCTCTATATAACATCTGTAACTTTCTAGATTAGTATCATTTGTATAGATTAGATTTTTTAAAAATTAATTAGACATTTTTTAAGTTTATAACAGCAAACTATATCAATACCAGGGATAGCCGGAGCTTCATGGTTATTTCATTGTTAAACATGATCCAAAGGCTATGTTCATCCTAAAATTATCTTTTTTGTGAATTTAACATCTAGATCTTTTTAAAAAGCTATGGTTTGTGTGATTTCAATTTTTCTACATTTATTTATGATTTTTCAAAATTGCCTTTGAAATCTGCCACTATACAACTGCAGGAAATGAAGAAATTTTAGGAGTTTTGACCCTTGATCCGTGGTTTGTGCCAATTTTTGAGAATGTTGTGATTTGTATGTATAGAAAATAATTAGAGAATATTGTTGATGAGTTCATGGGGTCTCGGAGACACAAAATGAAAAATGTATTCGCTACGCAACGCAATTTAATATATCATTTTAATGCATTTTCTTGAGATTTCCTTGATAAAGTGCATATTCCCACTTACAAGAAAGGGATTAATGTTAGAAACAATATGGTATTACAATAAGTAAAGAAAACTATATTTACACTAAGACACTAGAAAGAAATGTCATAATATTTGCCTTTTTATGGATAATATACCATTAGCTAGAAATAGTCAAGATGCTTTAAAAGTTGTTAATGAATAATTATCCTTGAATTTTGAAATAAAAGATGTGGGTAAAGTAGAGTATATCCTTGGAATTAAAATTTAAAAGAATGGTTCAAAGAAATTAATTGCTCTATTATAAGATAATTATCTTTAGAAAATTATTGAACAGTTAAGCATGAAAGACTACAAACTCGTTTATATCCTTATAGTAAAAAGAAATAGTTTAAGTCATGAGATATATGCTTAAATTGAAACTACATTGAAAATTATGTAAAAAGTCTCTTATTCTAATGTTGTTGGCATAATTTATGCAATGATATTAATAAGTTCAAATATTTCTAAGCAATTAGCCTTGTGAATTGATACAAGTTAAATCTCGATCAATAGCACTAAAATTTTATTGAGAGAATGAGAAGACACGTGTGGGTACAATAAACGATGCACTATATTGTTAAATAAGTGATTGCACTTGAATGTCCAATGTGAATTAGAAAGGAGATTTAGATACACAAAAAATAACTTATGGATATACATTCTAGCTAAATATTAATATCATACCTTAAAATAGCAAGAAGTAGACATGCATAATATTATATACAATAGAAGTGGAGTTAATTGATATTCTACTACAGTGTAAGAGGTTATATAGTTGAAGAGGATTATGAAACACTTAAAGATTATTAGTGGGGTATTGAGTCAAATATTAATCAATTGTGATAGAGGAAAAGCCATAACCTACCACTACCCAAAAAAAAAAATTATTTTAACAGCAGCTAAAAAAAATCACCACTAAAAATATGTCTCTAAAAGTCATTGCTACAAGTGTATTTTTTATTTTTCTAACACATTTAATGGCAATACAAAAAAAATTCATTGCTAAAAGTCTTTGCATCATCACCTAAAGTGACTAAGACCATTTTTAGCAGCAACTTTTGTCGCCAATAAAATCCTAAATTTTTAATTAAATAAATTACAAATTTTAAGACATAAATTTCTATATATATATATATATATATTAGTAACTATATCATAAATATTAATATTAATTTAATTTAAATAATTTAAAATAATATATTTATCGCTTCAACTATTTTTTATGTATATATCTATTATTAGTAATTTCTTTTTGTTTATTTTTTACCTAGTTTTATAAGTTATCAAATCCTTAATTAAAAAAATGCCAAATAAATAATTCTATTTTATTATTTAATTTTTAATTAAAAAGATAATTACAAAAAATTATTAAATAAAATTGTACAATATTTATTAAAATTTTAATAATATCTCATAAAATTAATATTAATTTAATTTAAATAATTTCAAAGAATAAATTGCTCACTTAAACTGTTTTTTATTTATATATCAATTAGTAATAGTTTTGTGTATTTTTTCTTTATTCAGTTTTATGAGTTATTTAATTATTAATCAAAATAAAAAAATAAAATAAATAGATAATTTTATTATAATTATTTTATTTCTAATTAAAAATGTAATTACAAATTTATAAAATAAATTTGTATAATATTTATTACAATTTGTATATAGCATTAACATTTTATAAACAACAAGGTGGGATTGGGATTAGCTATTATTGTAGAGATGATAAAATATTTTAGTTATCACTAAATAATGCCTATTGCAAATCATAAGATATAAAAAAAATTTTAACTTTTATTTAATATTAAATAAACTAGTACATTATTATCTTTAAATTTTTATTACTAAATTTAAATTATAAATTGTAGAATACAAACATTTAAGATTTAAAATTTAAGATTTTAAAACTAATAGGACAATGTTTTTATTATTATTGCTTCTTCTTTTTATTATTTGTATTCATTCTTATTATAATTTATTATCGCCTTTATCCATTATAACATCTTCCCTCCCTCTTTCTCTTGTATCTAAATTATCTAAATATTTTGGTGCTAGAAGTACATACTCAAAGCTCCATTCCTTCCTAATTTGAAATGTTCATCCTCCTCCAAATTTGAAGGCCATGTTCCATTAAACCCTAAAACCCATTTCCCCTCAAATCAACAAAATCCTATTTCTTCATGTTAAAGCTTCATCTAACATGTTAATAGTACTTCCTCCTTAATCCAATTGCTTGTTTTTCCATTTCATTCTACATTCATCTACAAGGGGGTTTTCTAGCTCTCTCTCTTTCTTGATGTTATAATTTTCTTCTTGATCAATATGGGGTTTTAGTGTTCTCTGATGCTATTCAGTAGGTTGCCTTTTTATCCCTAATTTATCTATTCATAGATCATTAAACTAGATCTCACTAATCTTTTCTTACACTATTTTATAGTCTCACTATCGTAATGTCAAAATCTGAAATTTCCACAAGAAGCTTGAGTGAGATATCCAAAATTGCTATGATACATTTTAGAGTGGATCACAAGTTCTTGAGAACTGTAGGTTACTCTCAGTAGATTCTTCATCCCTTCGATGTCAATTAGGCTTGGTTCTGTCACACATTAAATTTGATGAGTTTTTCCTTTCTTTCCCCTTAATAATGGACAAAATGTTAAATGTTGCAAAATGAAATATTAAAAAAAAAATCATCCATTGATTTAGATGCCTACAACCTTATTCTTCTCTAATTAATTTAATGCCAACTACCATTTTCCAAACATTGGAAGAGATGAAAATGTAATATTCAAATTGCTTTTACTTATAGGTATTTTATCAATAATCAAACAAAATAAGTATTGAAATCTAATTCTGGAAATGATTCAAGTAAGTTACAAGGAATATTATGAGATGAAATTCTTGAAATTCAAGTAAGTTAAAAGGTCCAATTCAATTTTCAAGGAAGCAAGTTTATATATTACAAGATGAATGATAAATGCTTCAACAAGGAAATAAGTTAAATTTAACTTTTAAGGGCAAGCCCTCATGATTTGTTGCAACTATTCGCTTTTTTCCTTAATAATGTGTTTTTTTGGACTTTGGAGTCTATAACACCATATTCATCTGGCCTCTTCCTATCTCATTACTAGTTTTCTTCCCTTGGGACAACAACTTCTCAAAGGAAATTCAATTAAAATAATGGAATATTTTGCATTATGTAGTACTTAAATTTTTCATCTTGCATCCTATGGACCATATAAACTCATTCATATCATCCTCCAATTAAAATACGTTCATACAACTTAAAACCATCACCAAATGTTCCATGAAACCCGATTTTGAAGCATACATATACAAAATCATCAAATTAGTCTCAGGTTGTTATGCCAGATTTTTTGGTGCAAACTTTGGAAAATCATAACTAAATCTAGAAAAATTGAAATCAAGCACACTATACCATTTTGAAAAGCTACATATGTCAAATTTAGGGTAAAAATAAGTCCAAACCAAAACTGAAGTGTTTAGCCACTGGAAATCGATGGAATAATACTAAAGATAAACTCCAAACATTAAAAATTCATATCTCTCTGTTCATACCTCCAATTGAGGTGATTTTAGTAGCCATGGAAAACTCATTATATCTAGTTTATGCTATAAAATTTTATGAGTGTTAGATACCATTTAACCCTTGAATGACATAGGAAAAAACTGACCATATGAACAGTAACCATATCAGTTCAACAGGTTTTTGGCAACTTTGAAAATTCATAATTAATTCTCTAGAATTCTAAATAATCTAGTCTTTGACTTTCTAAAAAGCTCTAGATGAGATCTATATGGATGCCAAATTTCATGGGAAAATTCATCTATTTGGTTAGTTTGTGCTATAGGGTTACAAAATGGCACTTTTATACCACAATAAAGGTCCAAAATGGCTCAATCTAGCTTCTAGCTTTTCTATACTCACTTGAGAACATGGCAAAGCATAAAAATAGCCTACTAAACATGTCCCAAGGGTCCAAAAATCCAGCTCTCACAAATTCACTCTCTCACTTGATAATATACACAATGAACATACATATGCATCCTTGCCATTCAAGGTCAAAAACATGTTATTCCATTCATTTGCTTCCAATTCTCATATATACATTACATATCCATATAATTACACATGTTCAAGAGGTTATAGATCATAAACAACATAAGGATACATCACTTGACAAGGTTATGTTTACAAAATGAACAAATAACAACTTCTTTGTCAAACTCCTTGCTTTCAAGTGTGATGGCTCCTATTTCCTTGTTCACTTAGTCTACCTAAATATGTTAGGCAATGGGGAGGAAAGAATGAGATTCTAAGAATCCCAATAGCTCTTCACCCTTTTCAATCATACATAATGAATGCAAATTCAAGTCCAAGGATGAATGCATGGCAATCTAGGAATTTTTGGACATACATAAAACATTTCTCTCATTCAAGAAAGTATACTCATCATACATAAACTTGCCAAAACAATGGTTAAACTTCACCTATTCTCTTTGGGACTATTTGTGACACCTTAAGCTCCTACCACTACCTAGCCTCTCCATAGGCTCGGTTCCATATGATTTCCAAAGAGTCACTACTCTCCCGTAGCATTTACATGCTATGAACCGGGGTTTCATATACTCATCTTTTACCCCGTGGGTCCTGTGACCCATCTCAAGCATCCTCAACTCAAACTTCATATAGATGACTCATACATAGCATAAAACAAACCATAGGCCACAGGTATAGAGCCGAAAATCATAAAAATTTCACTTTTTCACTTGGGCCCAAAAGTCATATTTTGGCTCTAAGTTTGGAAAATCATAAGAAATTGTAGAAAAATGGGAATGCAGCAAAATTTAGCTTTGTGGAAAGCTCTAAGTGTTAACTTTACACAAAAAATCATTCCCAATTAAAATCTCAGCATTTGGACCAATTTTGACATCAAAAATGGGAGGAAGGTCCAGCTGTCACTGTTTCTGGTGCAGCTTGCTGTCATGACTTTCGAAAATTCATAACTAAATCCACAAAAATCCAATCTGGGCACATTATACCAATTCAGAAAGATACGGATATCTGCTAGAGGAGAAAAATAAGTGCAGATCAGTTTAGTAGCTCCTGCACCCCAAAAACCGATGGAACAATGATGGGGGCTAGATAAGCTCACTGATGCTGATACAGAACTTCAGTCAGTTCAATCTCTCTCTACAGACCTCCGATTTAGGTGATTCTAGTTCCTATAAGTCACTTTGGTTTTCTAGTTTATGTGTATAAAATTTCACCACATTTGGAATCCATTTGGTCTAAAAGTGCCACAGATTTCATTTTCTAGTTTAGATGAATAGTACATGACCAATCCATTAAATTCTCCCAAATTCAACAATTCCCCAAATATTCTATAATCCTCCGAATATTACCCACTTTAGCTTCTCAAGAATCTTTCTACAAACTCTAGAGGCATGCCAAATTTCATGGCAAACGGAGCTCATCCGGTCATACTTTGACGGAGCTCACAAAAATACCGGTTTTGGTACCCCATAGGTCCAAAACGGGTCCAAATAGCCTCTCTCACATTCTCACTCCATATGGACAAGTTTAAAAGCATAAAACTAGTATATCTAACATGTCCATATGATCCAAATTATCATACAATCAAATCTCGCTATGCTACGGCCAAATATACACTATTTCATTCATGCATCAAAAGGGGCAAAACCCTTATTTCCATTCATTTGGCTATAAACATAGGTCATACAATATCCTTTCATACATTCATACTTGTTACAATCTTTACATCTCAAAAATAGTGGGCACATCTTCATTTGGCACCACTTTACATCATATATACATCACAATATCAAAACATAAACTCATAAATAGCTACGCAAGCTCCTAGGCTCCTTGGTGTGTGCTCGGTTCTCCTTGAGCTCCACCTAGCATATTAGTTGGGAGGGGAAAGGGGTGAGATTCAGGGAATCTCAGTAGCTCAAGCACTCAATCTAGCAAGCAATCAAGGCATATAACAAGTCAAAGCATGTGAATAAGCATTTAGCTATTCTCAATCATCCAACACATAATGTACATGCTATGGAATTCACAACAATGCCAAAAATGGGCTCCAGGGACTTTTGGTCTAGCCTCACCCGAGTTTAAGGGACTTTTGGATGGCCTCACCCGAGTTTAAGGACTTTTGACTTGGCCTCACTCGTTTGAGACTTTTGGCCTTGTCTCACTTATCTCAAGGGACTTTCGGCTTCATCTCACCCATCTCAAGGGACTTTCGGCACTACCTCACCCGAGCAAATCTCACAATTCAACACACAAGCATATTGGCATCAATGCATCAAAGCAATAGCATATGGCATATTCCATACAACAAGCATATACATATCATACAATGACTATCATATCCAAGAATGCAACAAGAAAGAGTGAAAAAGAGAGCTACCTTTGGAGCCAAAGCCAACACAAGCTTTTCCTTTCAATTTCTCCTCTCCCTCCTTAGGTTCACAAACATACCTTGATGTAAGTGTTTCACTTGAGCCTAGACACACCAAAAGCATGCAATTACTCTCTTGTAATTTAATTTAGAGCAACTCTTCTATCACACACAACCTAGGGTTCTCTCTCTAGAATGCTATTACCCCTTTCTCTCTCTCAAGCTCCCATGGTAGTGGAAAACCTCATTTTCAAAGAGAACTCAAGGATTCAAAAGAGTTTTCCACTTTCCCTCTTCTGACCCATGCCCAAAATCCGTCCATTTTCACAAATAAAACCGCAGAAAGAGAGGGCAAAGGGAGGGGATCAGAGTTCTAAAAAGAAATGGGAGAAGTTACCTTACCTTCCCCTTAATCTTCCTCCTTCTCTTGATCTCTCACACTCTCCACGCCTCTTTTCTCTCTTTGGGTCGAAGCTTAGGGCAGATATGAGAGAAGAAATGAGTTTGGGCGTTTATTGAAGTCTGATTCTCGCTATTTACTCTCTTCCGGACTGACTCTCGCTACGGCGAAAACTAACCTTCGCTATAGCGAGCTCGTGTAATCTGGCTTCACTATGGCGAGGTGTAACCTTCGCTACGGCGAGATCGGGTCAGTTCCCTTCGCTATGGCGAAATTTACCATTCGCTATAGCGAAATCGCGTCAGTTCTAGACTTCACTCTCGCTATGGCGCATGCTACAGTGGGCAACTCCCTGATTTTTGTATGGGCTGCTGCCAGCACTCGCTATAGCTAGAAACGCCTTCGCTGTTGCGAATTAGCTCTCTCGCTATAGCGAGACCGTTTCTCGCTATTGCGAGAAGACTTGGCAGAAATTCTGGATTCCGAAAATTTCCAGTTTTCACTTTCTTTCTTTTCCCTTTCCTTTTCTTTTTCCCGGTTGTTACACTATTGGACTTACCTCACCCACTTTCAAGGGACTTTTGACTAAGTCTCACTCTTCTAAAGACTTTTAACTTTATCTCACCTATTTTTAAGGACTTTTGGCTCATCCTCACCCTTGTTAAGGGACTTTTGGCTTCACCTAGCTCGTGTAAGCCAAAACACACTCAAAAAACATCTTTCAAGAGCATAAACAAAGCAACATGGTACCATGGCATGTGGACATTTGCTAGAAACATGTTGCATAGCATAAACATACATACACACATCCAAAGATAAGAAATCATTCAAGAATGCAGTTCCTCTCAAGATAAGTCACCATGCTTATACTGAGCCTATGTCTACTCTTATGGTAATAGACTTAGTATAAACCTATTATGTATAAATAATTCAATATAAATTTTCACAACCCACTTAAATGTGATATATATATATATATATATATAATTACTATTTGAGTCTATTACACTAATTATCTATACTATATTTGACCTCTCAATCCTCTCACAATGCATCATGTGAATATTAGCCAACCATTCATAGACAATATAAAAGAGTAATAAATTAATTCAATGGGCATTGTTACAAAAATATTTTAAAATTAACTTAATTAGTAAATAGGTTCATCTAAACTATAGATAGAAAAATCTAACTACACATAATGGAAATTAGAAACAAAAGAACAATGAATGAAAACAGAAATGTGATCAAAAACCAAAGAAAAAAGTAAAGAGAAAAAAATTGGCTCAAGTAAACAATCCATTGGTAAGAACTTCAAATAACTTCCTTTGTTTAATGGATCTCCAAAGCATTCTTACAGGGCATTCCTTAGCCTCAATCTACATATCTGAATCTTCTTCTGCCTTCCTCCCCTAGAAAATACAAGGTACACTATAAAAAGTCCCAATTTTGGTTAAACATAGGTAGCCCATATTGAAATCACCTATTTATATAGCTTGCCTATGTGGCTTTACAGGATCGTGTACATTTACATGACCGGCTTGTGTAGATCTTTGGTTTTCCTAAAAATTCCTCTTTCACATGCTCATGCTTACCAACATGGTTAGCCTATGTTCTTTGTTGAAAATCTCTAATTTCTTATTGATTCACTCATGATTTTCTTCTTCCAATTATTCTTGATTAAACATAAGATACATAAAAACTACAAATAGTGGATTCAATTGCTAAATTTAATCTTAAGAAAAGTATGAATATTTTGCATTCATTAGAATTACAATTGTAGATGTAATATCTAGTATTTTTATACTGGGTTAGATTCTAAGATAAGGTTATGAGAATATAAAAGGAAGTAAAAGCCCAATTAGATGAGAAAAGAGACCCAAAAATGTTTAAAATCTAATTCAAGGTCGACCGAAAAGAGTTTTTGTAGTGCAACAAGGAAAAATCAAGAGTTTAAATATTTAGTAGTATATTAAGAGAGTAAGATATTTTATCATTATTTGACTAAATAAGGTTACCAAATCAACCAAAGGTCATAAAATTAGTCAAAACCTTGATTATACGCAAACTAAGGTAATCAATGGCATAAGTGTAAATTTAGCTATTTAGAGTTATTTTAAGCCACTGTGGACTTTGAATTGTTACTTTTGACAAAGGATGAAGCTTAATAATGTATAGAGCAAAGTGATCTAAAAAATTTGTATTAAAAAGCTAAAACAAATGAAAAAGGGCTATAAGGATAAAAAGTCAGTTTAACCGTAAAGTAGGAAAAATCAAAGATTTAGATAATATGAGAATTAACATGAGAAATGTGTATCTCTCATCATAATATTATGAAATAAGATTAGCAAATTAACCAGACAAAATTAGTTTAATTAAATCTCTAACGATATACAATTTGGGGCTTCTAGTGACAAGATTTTTGTTAAGACTATTTTAGACTATTTCAAGCCATTGTAGCCCATAAATAGATATTTTTATTAAAGAAGAGAATCTAAAATTTGGTATAGAGCAATTGGTTTCTAGAAAGACTTAAAAATGAGTTCAAATGGAAGAATTAAAATGTAGGGGCAAAATGGTTATTTTGAAAAGATAAAAATCTTGGGTTTTTGATATAAGTGGGTGCCTCATCATCTTCCTTGCTTATTAATCAACTTCAATAGCTCCAATTTCAAATTCATGCTGGCATGAAGAAAGGAGGAGAGAGAAAGGAAAGAAAGCCAACATAGGTAAGGTTTTATGCAAAATTTTGCTATGATTTAATTATGAAACTTCCTCTACTCTTTATGCTCTTTCTCATGGTGGATTTAGTTTCTAAAAAAGGTGAAGTTTATGCCTATCACCTTGAGCAAAAGAACTTGTTTGAGGAAACCAATTATACTATAAGAACTTACATCTAAGGAACATCAAAACAAGGTATGATTCAAGCTAAGAAAATTTGCTATTCCTAAAATCCTAGCACCTTATTGGTTCGGTTAAGAGAAATAAAGTGAGTGAAGAAGATGTATTTGATGAAAGCTTGATGAAATCAAGTGCATTAAGCCATGAGGATTCCATATCTACCATTAGTTTACCTTGAATCATGAAAAAGAATAAGTTAGAATACCAAGGGAGGATTTTTTTGCCTAAGCAAGGAAGGGGTTGAAATTCAGTTGTTTCCATTCCCATTTAATGTATTTAGATATTTTAGGATGCAAATATCATGAATCTAAGCTTGGTTTAGCTTGAATCTTGAAATACTCTAAGTTAGGATACCAAAGGCATCAATTCAGCCTTATAGAGAATAGACCATCTAGGAAGTTGTTTCATTAATTCTAAATTTTTAGGTGGCCTAGATATGAAATATGAATACTGATGAAAGTATTGGAATGAATTTAGGAACCGCATTCTAATAGGTGAAAAGTTAAAGTTCAATAATGCCTAAATGGGGCAATGTGGTTCTATGGATATCTAAGCATGCTTGTGATGGCTCCAATAAGTCCCATTAAAATTATATAGAATATGTATGATGAGATTTTAAGGTTTGGAAGTTAAATCTTGAAAGTTACCCCTTGAGGCTTAAGTTGACATAATGAGTTCTAAAGTTGTCAAGAGTAAAAATACCAAATGAATACGGACATTGACCATATGAATGATAAATATGAAATTTATGGCTTGAATTATGAGTTCTTAAGGCTTAATTTTGCCTAAGATCCATGTTTAGTGAGATCCCCAACCTAAAGCCTATGTGAAGGACAACTTAAAAGGAGTTAAATCCTAAAGGAATTTCACAAGTTCTAGGCCACCAAATGAGATAAAAAATAAACATAATACATTATGTAAAAGCCACCTATAAAGTGTACCTCAAGGGAATGTGAGAGTAAGAGTCCCAAGTGCATTTTAGGTGGTCTAAGTCATAGTTCAAGAGTTATAAAAGTAAGATTAAGCAAGCATGGGCGTTGATTGATAATATGTGTGTCAATCTTGATGTTTTTAAGCCAAACTAGTTGAGACAAATACCAGTGTTAATGTGAGACCGAAGAGGGATCAAGAAGACATTAAGAAGAGTTTGGCATTAGTTTGTGCCACTTCAAGGTAACTTATTCTTCTTTTCCTTATATGCATGTTGATTTGCTCGATTTTGGATTACATTGTGCATATTAGTTGCTTATGAAGTTATGTTTTTATGATATTTTGAGTTGCTTATGTTTCTATGTTTTTAATATTATATTTTATGGGTTTATGGCTTCAAGAAAAGGTAGCATAGGGATTAAGCATAATAATTCTCCCTTAGCCTAAAGGAAAAGTCTATGGCAAAGGGATAAAACACAGTAGTTCTCCCTTGTGTAACGACCGGGAAAAAGAAAAGAAAAGGGAAAAGAAAGGAAATGAAATCTGGAAATTTTCGGAATCCAGAATCTGCCAAGTCCTCTCGCAATAGCGAGAAACGGTCTCGCTACAGCGAGAGAGCTAGTTCGCCATAGCAAAGGCGATTCTAGCTATAGCGAGTGCTGGCAGCAGCCCATACTAAAACCAGGGAGTTGCCCGCTGTAGCGGCGCCATAGCGAGAGTGAAGTCTGGAACTGACGCGATTTCGCCATAGCGAGTGGTAAATCTCGCCATAGCGAAGGGAACTGGCACGAGCTCGCCGTAGCGAAGGTTACACCTCGCCGTAGCGAAGCCAGATTACACGAGCTCGCTATAGCGAAGGTTAGCTTTCGCCGTAGCGAGAGTCGGTCCGGAAGAGAGTAAATAGCGAGAATCAGACTTCATTAAACGCCCAAACTCATTTCTTCTCTCATATCTGCCCTAAGCTTTGACCCAAAGAGAGAAAAGAGGTGAGGAGAGTGTGAGAGATCAAGAGAAGGAGGAAGATTAAGGGAAAGGTAAGGTCACTTCTCCCATTTCTCTTCAGATTTCTGATCCCCTCCCTTTGCCCTCTTTTCCTACGATTTTGTTTGCAAAAATGGACGATTTTTGGGTATGGGTCAGAAGAGGGAAAGTGGAAAACGCTTTTGAATCATTGTGTTTTCTTTGAAAATATGGTTTTCCACTACCATGGGAGCTTGAGAGAGAGAAAGGGGTTAATGGCATTCTAGAAAGAGAGAACTCTAGGTTATGGTATATAGGAGAATTTGATCTGAAGGATTATAGGGTAAGAGAGTAATTGCATGCTTTTGTGTGTCTAGGCTCAAGAGAAACACCTCCATCAAGGTGTGATTGTGAACTTAAGGAGGGAGAGGAGAAATTGAAAGGAAAAGCTAGTGAAGGCTTTGGCTCCAAAGGTAGCTCTCTCTTTCACTCTTTCTTGTTGCTTTCTTGGGTATGATAGTCATTGTATATGTATATGCTTGTTGTATGGAATATGCCATATGTTATTGCTTTGATGCATTGAATGCCAATATACTTGTATGTTGAATTGCGAGATTGCTCGGGTGAGGTAGTGCCGAAAGTCCCATGAGATGGGTGAGGTGAAGCCGAAAGTCCCTTGAGATAGGTGAGACAAGGCCAAAAGTCTCCAACGAGTGAGGCCAAGTCAAAAGTCCTTAAACTCGGGTGAGGCCATCCAAAAGTCCCTTAAACTCGAGTGAGGCTAGACCAAAAGTCCCTGGAGCTCATTTTTGGCATTGTTGTGATTCCATAGCATGTACATTGTGTGTTGGTTGATTGAGAATGGCTAAATGCTTATTCACATGCTTTGACTTGTTATATGCCTTGATTGCTTGCTGGATTGAGTGTATGAGCTACTGAGATTCCCTGAATCTCACCCCTTTCCCCTCCAAACTAATATGCTAGGTGGAGCTCAAGGAGAACCGAGCACACACCAAGGAGCCTAGGAGCATGCGTAGTTAGTTTTGATATTTTGATGTATATATGATGTAAAGTGGTGCCAAATGAAGATATGCCCACTATTTTTGAGATGTAAAGTTTGTAACACATGTAGAAATATGAAAGGATGATGTATGAACTCTGTTATTAGCCAAAGTAATGGAAATGTGGGTTTTTACCCCTTTGATGCATGAATGATATTGTGTAAATTTGGCCATAGCATAGTGAGATTTGAATGTATAATGATTTGGAGCATATGGACATGTTAGATATACTAGCTTTATGCTTTTGAACTTGTCCATGTGGAGTGAGAATGGGAGAGAGGCTATTTGGACCCGTTTTGGACCTATGGGGTGCCAAAACCGGTATTTTTGTGAGCTCCGTCAAAGTATGACGGGATGAGCTCCGTTTGCCATGAAATTTGGCATGCCTCTAGAGTTTGTAGAAAGCTTCTTGCGAAGCTAAAGAGGGAAATATTCGGAGGATGAGAGAATATTTGGTGAATTGTTGAATTTGGGAAAAATTGTTGATTTGGTCATGTTACTGTTTCATAGGGCAGAAATGAAATCTGTGACACTTTTAGACCAAATGGATTCCAAATGAGGTGAAATTTTATACACATAAACTAGAAAACGAAAGTGACTCGTGGAGACTGGAATCACCTGAATCGGAGGTCTGTAGAGAGAGATTGAACCGACTGAAGTTCTGTATCAGCATCAGTGAGCTTATCTGACCCCTGTCACTGTTCCATCGGTTTTCGGGGTGCAAGAGCTACTGAACTGATCTGGACTTATTTTTTTCCTTTAGTAGACATCCGTATCTTTCCGAATTGGTATAATGTGCCCAGATTGGAGTTTCATGGATTTAGTTATGAATTTCCGAAAATCATGACAGCAAGCTGCACCAGAAACAGTGACAGCTGGACCTTCCTCCCATTTTTGATGTCAAACATGGTCCAAACGATGTGTTGTGGTTGGGAATGATTTTTAGTGTAAAGTTGACACATTGAGCTTTCCAGAAAGCTAAAGTTTGCTGCATTCCCATTTTTCTACAATTTCTTATGATTTTCCAAACTTAGAGCCAAAATATGACTTTTGAGCCCAAGTGAGAAAATGCAATATTACTGGTTTTTGGCTCTATACCCGTGGCTTATGGGTTGTTTTATGCTATGTATGAGTCATATGTGTGGAGTTTGAGTTGAGGATGCTTGAGATGGGTTCACAGGACCCACGAGGTAAAAGATGAGTATATGAAACCCCGGTTCATAGCATGTAAATGCCACGGGAGAGTAGTGACTCTTTGGAAATCATATGGAACCGAGCCTATGGAGAGGCTAGGTAGTGAAAGGAGATTAAGGTGTCACATTTTTGGTATCAGAGCAAAGGTTCAGGCACTTTTGCTCAAGTTTAGGCTCTTGAATGTTATGATTTGTTAATTTTTGGTGTGAATGGTCATGGAAGTTGTAGCATCCTTGCATAAGTGTTGTGATATTATTATGAACTGAGGATTTCTATTTCTTTCAGACATGGTTGAGACTAGACGGGGCAGGGGTAGAGGCAGAGGCAGAGGCAGAGGCAGACTGCCCAGAGCGCAGAGAGATGAGCCAGAGGTTCCTACTGAGACTAGGGTTCCTCTGCAGGCCATCATGGATAGATTAGACCGGTATGAGGCCATGATGGGCTAGCACCAAGAGATGCTGGAGCAACAGAGATACATTGCCCAGCAGCAGCATGATATGATCATACATCTGCAAAATACCCTGGCTAGGCAAGAAGAAGCCAGAAGGGATGCCCCTGGACCACAACCGTCTACCTCCAGCATTCCACCTATACCTCCCCAGGAGCCTGCTGCTCCACAGACCCAGACGCCTATCCAGAAAGTATTGAAGCAGTTTAGGCAGAACAATCCACCCTCATTTGACGGGGAATTGGATGCGGATAAGGCGGAGGCTTAGGTCATGCAGCTTAACAAAATCTTCTCAGTGATGGATTGTACCACTGAGCAGAAAGCCCAGTTAGCCACCTTCATGCTAAAAAAGGAGGCTGATAGATGGTGGGAGAGTGCGAAACCACTGATAGAGACCAAGAATATACCGATCACTTGGGAGACTTTCTTGGTTGAATTTTATGAGAAGTATGTCCCAAGTTCAGTGAGGAAGAAGAAAGAGATGGAGTTCATGAGTTTGAGACAGACTGATGAGATGACTGTGGACCAGTATGTGGCCAAGTTTATAGAGCTGTCTCGGTATTCCTCTTACCTCCAGAGGTATGATGATGAACCCTGGAGATGTGAGCAGTTTGAGACTGGTTTGAGGCCCCTGATTAGCGATAGAGTCACTCCACAGCGGATCAGAAAGTTTAATACTCTGGTGGAGGTCAGTAGGGTGATTGAGACGAACTTGTAAATTATCATGCCTACTGTGACGACGGCTAGTCAGAAGAGGGTTCCGGATTTGAAAAGGCCGAAACCAGAAGAGGGCTCTAATTTGACCCTTAGTACCAAGAAAAGAGGCAAGGGGCCATGGAGTAGAAGGCCGCAGCGAGGTGTGCCACCTCCTCGGGGTCAGTCATCCTTCCAGCAGTCTCCAGTGACATGTTATAAGTGTGGGAAGCCGGGGCACATTGCTAGACACTGTCCTCAGATGGAGACAGCGCCTCCTCCTAGACCACAGACCCAGGGCCGAGTGTTTGCCCTTACTCAGCAGGAAGCCAGCGCATCTCCCAGTTTGATCCCAGGTACGCTTTTAGTGAATGGCTTTCCTGTAGTTGCTATGTTTGACTCGGGTGCTAGTCACTCGTTTATATCTTATGATTGTGTGAGGAAATTGGGTCTGGTTGTTAGTGTCTTGCCCTTTGACTTATCTGTCATTACACCCACTGGAGGCCACGTGGTCACTTCCCATACTTGCTTAAATGTCACTGTCCAATTTAACCACTGTCATACCACTATTGATTTGGTTTGTATGCCTTTTCATGAAATTGACTTGATTATTGGTATGAACTGATTAGCTGCAAATAATGCCATACTTGATTGTGAACACGGAACCGTTTCCTTACCTGTTTGTGGGACCATACCTAGGGTAGGAGCAGAGTTATCCTTTATGACTACTGCCCAGGCTGAGAGATATTTGGAGTGTGGATGTCAAGGGTTTCTAGTCTTTTTCTCTATTCGGGCTGAGGTAGAAGAAGGGATAGAGGAGATCCCAGTTGTTAGGGAATTCCCGGAGATTTTCCCTAGAGAGTTTGACTTTAGTGGCCTACCTCCTGAGAGAGAATTAGAGTTCCCTATAGACATAGTGCCTGGTGCTGGACCGGTGTCCAAAGCTCCTTATAGGATGGCTCCCGCCGAGCTTGCTGAGTTGAAAGCGCAGGTAGAGGAACTGTTAGAGAAAGGGTTCATCCGCCCTAGTGTTTCACCTTGGGGTGCTCCGGTGTTGTTTGTGAAAAAGAAAGATGGTAGCTTGCGGTTGTGTATAGATTACCGAGAGTTGAATAAAGTTACCATCAAGAATAAATATCCTCTCCCTAGGATTGATGATCTGTTAGATCAGTTGGCTGGGGCATCTGTGTTTTCTAAGATAGATCTTAGATCTGGTTACCACCAATTGAGAGTGAGAACTTAAGACGTCTCTAAGACGGCTTTCAGGACGAGATATGGGCACTATGAGTTCCTTGTGATGCCATTCGGGTTGACGAATGCGCCTGCAGTGTTCATGGATTATATGAACAGGGTATTCAGACCGTATCTAGATCAGTTTGTAGTGGTCTTTATTGAGGATATTGTAGTGTACTCCCGATCTTTTGAGGAGCACCAGAGGCATTTGAGACTAGTCCTAGACACCTTGAGAGAGAAAAGGTTGTATGCCAAACTGAGTAAATGTGAGTTTTGGCTGACCGAGGTGCGATTCTTAGGTCATGTGATCTCACGGGATGGGGTTGCAGTGGATCCCCATAAAGTTGAGGCTGTGTTACAGTGGGATAGACCTAGAACGATCACCGAAGTCAGGAGTTTCCTAGGTTTGGCAGGGTATTACAGACAATTTATACAGGACTTTTCTCGAATGGCCTTACCACTGACGAGGCTAACCAAGAAAGATACACCGTTTGTGTGGGATGAGAGATGTGAGAAGAGTTTCCAGGAGTTGAAACTCTGTTTGACCACTGTCCCTGTGCTGATTATCCCTGACCCTAGTGAACCATTTGTGGTTTATTGTGATGCTTCGGGCAAAGGGTTAGGATGTGTGTTGATGCAGCAGGGTAGAGTAGTGGCATATGCCTCGAGGCAGTTGAGACCTCATGAGGAGAATTACCCCACACATGACCTGGAGTTAGCTGCCGTAGTGTTTGCTCTCAAAATTTGGAGACACTATCTGTATGGTGCGACCATAGAGATCTATAGTGACCACAAGAGTCTGAAATACCTGTTTGATCAGAGAGAACTCAATATGAGACAGAGGAGATGGATGGAATTTTTGAAAGATTATGATTATGTGTTGAAATACCATCCGGGCAAGGCCAATGTGGTGGCAGACGCCCTAAGTAGAAAATCCATCCATGTAGCCCATATGATGATTAGGGAGCAGGAGCTCCTAGAGAAGTTCAGAGAGTTGAACCTCTCTTGTCAGGTGGTATCGGGTAGATTGTATCTGAGTGAAACCCGAATTGAGAATATCTTGAGAACCCAGATCTTAGATGCCCAAAGAGAGGATGAGTTCCTGAAACGGATCAGGAATGAGATCACCCAAGGTAAGACCTCAGATTTCAAGTTGTCTGAGGATGGCATGATAGTATATCGGGATAGAATCTGTGTGCCTAGTCAGAATGAGTTGAGAGAAAGCATTCTAGAAGAGGCGCATAAGAGTAAGAATACTATCCACCCAGGTGCCACCAAGATGTATCAGGATGTGAAAAAGATTTTCTGGTGGCCAGGGATGAAAAGTGATGTGACAGAGTATGTGGCTAGATGCCTAGTGTGTCAGAGGATAAAGATTGAGCACCAGAAACCGGCTGGGTTGTTGCAACCATTAGATATCCCTGAGTGGAAGTGGGATAGTATAGCCATGGATTTTGTCATGGGGTTACCCAGGACATCCTCTGGACACGATGCTATTTGGGTAGTTGTGGATAGACTGACGAAGTCTGCACACTTTTTAGCTATTAAGACTACTTATACACTGGATAGATTGGCCCAGTTGTATATCAGAGAGGTAGTGCGACTTCATGGAGTGCCCAATAGCATAGTTTCGGATAGAGACCCCAGGTTCACATCGAACTTTTGGCGGTCATTACAGCATGCCTTAGGGACGAGATTGCAGTTTAGTACTGCATATCACCCCCAGACAGATGGTCAGACTGAAAGGACCATCCAGACATTAGAAGATATGTTGAGGGCATGTGTGCTAGAAATGAAAGGGAACTGGGATGTGTATTTACCGTTAGCAGAGTTTGCTTATAACAATAGTTACCATTCCAGTATCCAGATGGCCCCTTATGAGGCTTTGTATGGGAGAAAGTGCAGATCCCCTGTGTGTTGGGTTGAGTTAGGTGAGAGGAGTATGATAGGACCTGAGATTGTGGACCAGACCACCCGACAGATAGAATTGATTAAAAAGAGGCTACTCACGGCCCAGAGTAGGCAGAAAAGCTATACTGATAAGCGTAAGAAGCCGTTAGAGTTTGAGGTTGGAGACCATGTGTTCATACGAATATCTCCAATGACGGGAGTAGGTCGGTCAATGAGGGTAAGGAAGCTCAATCCTAGGTATATTGGTCCGTTTGAAATCCTTGAGAAAATTGGACCCGTGGCTTACCGAATAGCCTTGCCTCCTAACCGAGCCCAAATACACAGTGTTTTTCATGTCTCCCAGTTGAAAAAGTATTTACCAGATTCCTCACATGTCATAGAATATGAGCATGTGCAATTGCAGGAAGATCTTTCCTATGTAGTGAAACCGGAGAGAATTGTAGATGCTAAGCTGAAACAGCTGAGAAGCAAGAGCATTCCTCTGGTGAAAGTGATTTGGAGAGGCCTGACATTTGAGGAAGCAACTTGGGAATTGGCGGATGAGATGAGGCAGAAATATCCAGAATTATTTCCCTGAGGTAAGTTTCTAAATTTCGAGGACGAAATTTCTTTTAAGAGGGGTAGAAATGTAACGACCGGGAAAAAGAAAAGAAAAGGGAAAAGAAAGGAAATGAAATCTGGAAATTTTCGGAATCCAGAATCTGCCAAGTCCTCTCGCAAAAACGAGAAACGGTCTCGCTACAGCGAGAGAGCTAGTTCGCCATAGCGAAGGCGATTCTAGCTATAGCGAGTGCTGGCAGCAGCCCATACTAAAACCAGGGAGTTGCCCGCTGTAGCGGCGCCATAGCGAGAGTGAAGTCTGGAACTGACGCGATTTCGCCATAGCGAGTGGTAAATCTCGCCATAGCGAAGGGAACTGGCACGAGCTCGCCGTAGCGAAGGTTACACCTCACCGTAGCGAAGCCAGATTACACGAGCTTGCTATAGCGAAGGTTAGTTTTCGCCGTAGCGAGAGTCAGTCCGGAAGAGAGTAAATAGCGAGAATCAGACTTCATTAAACGCCCAAACTCATTTCTTCTCTCATATCTGCCCTAAGCTTTGACCCAAAGAGAGAAAAGAGGCGAGGAGAGTGTGAGAGATCAAGAGAAGGAGGAAGATTAAGGGAAAGGTAAGGTCACTTCTCCCATTTCTCTTCAGATTTCTGATCCCCTCCCTTTGCCCTCTTTTCCTACGATTTTGTTTGCAAAAATGGACGATTTCTGGGTATGGGTCAGAAGAGGGAAAGTGGAAAACGCTTTTGAATCATTGTGTTTTCTTTGAAAATGTGGTTTTCCACTACCATGGGAGCTTGAGAGAGAGAAAGGGGTTAATGGCATTCTAGAGAGAGAGAACTCTAGGTTATGGTATATAGGAGAATTTGATCTGAAGGATTATAGGGTAAGAGAGTAATTGCATGCTTTTGTGTGTCTAGGCTCAAGAGAAACACCTCCATCAAGGTGTGATTGTGAACATAAGGAGGGAGAGGAGAAATTGAAAGGAAAAGCTAGTGAAGGCTTTGGCTCCAAAGGTAGCTCTCTCTTTCACTCTTTCTTGTTGCTTTCTTGGGTATGATAGTCATTGTATATGTATATGCTTGTTGTATGGAATATGCCATATGTTATTGCTTTGATGCATTGAATGCCAATATACTTGTATGTTGAATTGTGAGATTGCTCGGGTGAGGTAGTGCCGAAAGTCCCATGAGATGGGTGAGGTGAAGCCGAAAGTCCCTTGAGATAGGTGAGACAAGGCCAAAAGTCTCCAACGAGTGAGGCCAAGTCAAAAGTCCTTAAACTCGGGTGAGGCCATCCAAAAGTCCCTTAAACTCGGGTGAGGCTAGACCAAAAGTCCCTGGAGCTCATTTTTGGCATTGTTGTGATTCCATAGCATGTACATTGTGTGTTGGTTGATTGAGAATGGCTAAATGCTTATTCACATGCTTTGACTTGTTATATGCCTTGATTGCTTGCTGGATTGAGTGTATGAGCTACTGAGATTCTCTGAATCTCACCCCTTTCCCCTCCAAACTAATATGCTAGGTGGAGCTCAAGGAGAACCGAGCACACACCAAGGAGCCTAGGAGCATGCGTAGTTAGTTTTGATATTTTGATGTATATATGATGTAAAGTGGTGCCAAATGAAGATATGCCCACTATTTTTGAGATGTAAAGTTTGTAATACATGTAGAAATATGAAAGGATGATGTATGAACTCTGTTATTAGCCAAAGTAATGGAAATGTGGGTTTTTACCCCTTTGATGCATGAATGATATTGTGTAAATTTGGCCATAGCATAGTGAGATTTGAATGTATGATGATTTGGAGCATATGGACATGTTAGATATACTAGCTTTATGCTTTTGAACTTGTCCATGTGGAGTGAGAATGGGAGAGAGGCTATTTGGACCCGTTTTGGACCTATGGGGTGCCAAAACCGGTATTTTTGTGAGCTCCGTCAAAGTATGACCGGATGAGCTCCGTTTGCCATGAAATTTGGCATGCCTCTAGAGTTTGTAGAAAGCTTCTTGCGAAGCTAAAGAGGGAAATATTCGGAGGATGAGAGAATATTTGGTGAATTGTTGAATTTGGGAAAAATTGTTGATTTGGTCATGTTACTGTTTCATAGGGCAGAAATGAAATCTGTGACACTTTTAGACCAAATGGATTCCAAATGAGGTGAAATTTTATACACATAAACTAGAAAACGAAAGTGACTCGTGGGGACTGGAATCACCTGAATCGGAGGTCTGTAGAGAGAGATTGAACCGACTGAAGTTCTATATCAGCATCAGTGAGCTTATCTGACCCCCGTCACTGTTCCATCGGTTTTTGGGGTGCAGGAGCTAGTGAACTGATCTGGACTTATTTTTCTCCTCTAGTAGACATCCTTATCTTTCTGAATTGGTATAATGTGCCCGGATTGGATTTTCATGGATTTAGTTATGAATTTCCGAAAATCATGACAGCAAGCTGCACCAGAAACAGTGACAGCTGGACCTTCCTCCCATTTTCGATGTCAAACATGGTCCAAACGATGTGTTGTGGTTGGGAATGATTTTTAGTGTAAAGTTGACACATTGAGCTTTCCAGAAAGCTAAAGTTTGCTGCATTCCCATTTTTCTACAATTTCTTATGATTTTCCAAACTTAGAGCCAAAATATGACTTTTGAGCCCAAGTGAGAAAATGCAATATTACTGGTTTTTGGCTCTATACCCGTGGCTTATGGGTTGTTTTATGCTATGTATGAGTCGTATGTGTGGTGTTTGAGTTAAGGATGCTTGAGATGGGTTCACAGGACCCACGGGGTAAAAGATGAGTATATGAAACCCCGGTTCATAGCATGTAAATGCCACGGGAGAGTAGTGACTCTTTGGAAATCATATGGAACCGAGCCTATGGAGAGGCTAGGTAGTGAAAGGAGATTAAGGTGTCACACCTTGGCCAAGAGAAAAGAGTTTAAGCTAGCCTGCATGTATGATAGGGCCATATCTGAGTCTATGGTATGACGAGTTATGATGTTTTATGATGCTTATAATGTTTTTAACTATGATTGCTTGTATTTCCTTACTTCAGTAATCTTATGTGTATATTGGAAATGGTTGAGTATTGCTATTAGGATTCTTCCCAAATTCTCACCATTTTTCTTCTACTAACTATGCCAGGTGAATTTAACAAGGAAAAAAAGAAAGAGAAAGAAAAGGCTCTTGAAACCAAAAATGTAATTAGAGTTTATACACATGCATATATATATATATACACATTCTTGATGTATATTTTAATGTAATGTAATAGTACAAAGCAATAGAATTTTATAATCACTTGGAAAATCACAAAGTTACAATTAGACAACCAATTGTCAAGGATCAACTTTTAGACTTTTACTTCCTACTCCACAAGAATCACACACTCATTTTACAATCTGAACCAAGACAATCTAAACCTTTGGACTCATTCCATTAAGTTTTACCTCATATTCACACGGTAATCCAAAAATAGACTCAACCACCAAAGCTTTCATAGTCTCAATATAATCACTTGTATTTATTCAATGTTTATTAAGATTCCTGCAAAGTCCTAAACACCCAAATAAAGTATTAGGAAGGAATTTAAACAATGATGCATTCGCCCACACAAGCTCTTTACAATGTGTTACACAATAATAACTCACTTAGAGAATTAATCCGTGGACAAATTTTGAGACTCTCCAGCAATCTTGCTCTTAAAAGAGTTTTCTCTGAATAAGTCCGCTTATGCTTTTGGTCCTTTTATAGGTTCTTTTTCCTTAACACGTGATAGCCATTTTGACTTCCACATAGGAGAAGTCTTTTTCCTACTGTTTTTATAATGCTTTTTGCTAGTAGAAATGACATTTTTCTTAAACTTGGGGCTTTCCTTTCTTGGGTAGATTTTCTTCACATTCTTTTTCAATTTTGATAAGTTCTTCTAGCTTTCTTGAATTTCATAAAGCCTAACATCCTTTCACCAAAATTTGCTTAGGGACTAGTTTTATCAACCACACACTTAAACAACTTAAGTTTCATGTGCTTAGCAATTAAGGCAATAACTATGCCATAAGGTAGTTTCAAAAATTCACCTTTGAGAACATCCTTCATGTGATTCGAGATAAAATAGGGCAAGTTTACTCTTATTATTTTCAAAACACATCAAGTGTAAAATAATTCCAAATGATTAAGATTATTGGACTTTCCTCAAATAACTTTCTTCATAGGCAATGAGATTTCCTTTGAAATCATCAAAGCTCATAGACCTAAATTTTCCATTGGTAAGTGTTCTAATAACAATGGATTTCCAAGGAGACATGAAGCTCATTAGCACCTTTTTGATAAAGTATTCACCTAGATTTTTCCTTTCAGAGCATCTAGATCATTTATTATAGATCTAAGTCTCTTTAACATTTTCCCAATATTTTATTCTTTCCTTCATCTTAAATAGCTCATATTCATTAAAAAGTGTATCAATTCTAATCTTTCTTATTTAAGTTGATCCTTTATATTTTATTTGAAGTTTTTCCCACATTTCCTTTACTGTGTCACATCTAGATAACTTTTTGAATCCATCTTGTCTCATAGCACAATATATGAGAATTTTAGCTTTTTGACGGATCTCATTTTTTCTATCTTCTTCTTGAGTTTATTTAACCATTGGTTTATCTACCTCTTTGTCGCCAACCTTCCTTTTTGGAATATTTGGTCCACTTAAAATCACTTTCTAGGTTTGTATATCTACACCTTGAATAAACACTTCCGTCATGATTTTCCAATAGGTGTAATTATTCCATCAAAAGAATGAGCCTTGATATTTAACTGACTTTCATTCCTAAATATTTAACTTATCATTTTAGATTGGATTTTTTCTCAAGGATGTGAGTCCAACAAAAATAAAACTAAGACCAAGTTCTAATACCAATTGTTAGTCTAAAATAAGATCAAGAGGGGGTGAATTAGCCCTTTAAAATTTTTTATAATATAGAAAATAAGTTTAATAAAAAAGTATACTTCCTAAATCAATCAATAAGTGAGCTTTCTAGATTTAGGAGTAAATTCAAAATATAGTGCATAGGTGAAAATGTGTGTGATTAGATTAATTAGTGAAAAAAGAGATAATTTAGATAAGAGAGAATGACACCTTATATTTATAGCAATTTAGATCAAATTGATCCTAAATCCACTCCTCAACCACAAATAAAGGGATTTTATAATCACTTGGGAAATCACAAAGTTACAGCCAAACAAGGGGTTGACTAGTGTCTTTTTTATAAGAGAGAATGACACCTTTTTAGATATAATGTCTTTTTTGTTTCATGGCTATGTGGTTGACTAGCAAGGGTTTTCAAAATATGGTGAAAAGTGCATGAGAGTGTTAGTGAAGTTTATGAAAAGTGTTGGTGAACCAAAAGGAGTTTAACCATATATCTAGTAGGGAAACTAAAATTTTAAATCACCTTAATAGGGTTGACCGTCCCTTCTTATTTCATTTACAAAGTGACTAATGGAAAGAGTATGATAAGATACTATTGTAAGAAATAACACAGTTTCAATGATTTAAATAGATTGAGTTGATATGGAGAAGGCTTATGATAAATTGAGTTAGAGTTTTCATGTAAATGCTCTTTTAGACATTGACCTCTATAAGGGTTCTTTTACACCATCAGTGGGTGTCATGAAATTCTTATTTATTTTCTAGTTGATAAAGTGAGATCTAGACTTAGCACATGAAGGGCAAAAAACTTGCCCTCAGCTAGTAGAATTACATAGGCGCATTCCTTGTGCAATACCTTTTCACATTATTACATGTAGACAAGCCTTATCCCTATTAGTATTTATAAGGATCTTGAAAAACTTAGTAGAAATTTTGTTTAAGGGTCAAATGATGTTGTTAAGAAATTGCATCAAGTCTTATGAAAGTAAATTTGTCGACAAAAGAACTTGAAAGGTCTAAGTATTTAAAGAGTTATAAATGTGAACAATGACAGCTTTATTTTGGGGGGGTGGGGGAGCACTTGACTTTTTTATATATATAATTGTTTATAATAAGAACTTGAAATAGATTGTAGCCCCCCACCCTACCTGAGTTAGGCTTGTCAATGTCAAAGCTATGCATATAATTAATGCAAGTCAATTAGCTAAGCACCTTTTTGTATATGCATTATCTTTGGAATACTATGATACTATTTTTTATATGCATATCCTATTAAAGCTATCCAAAAACGTAAACTTCCTGCATACTATGACAATTTCCATTTTAATGATATTATTCTCTTCCCTTACTAGAAACACTACTCTCCCAATTTGGTGAGTCAACAGCCCTTTTTTAACAAAATAATTAAAATTTTTTATTTAACAAAATAATTTAAAATGTTTTACTTTAATATATTTTCTGATTTTTTTAATAATATTAATCTCTTCTTTTGCTAGAAACCAACCTTCTCCTCTGTCCCTATAATAATTTGTCATTGTTGTTCCATTTTGCTTCAAGCCATCTTTTACTCTCATTGGTGCTCGCAAGCAATGATTTTGCTTTATCATTAAGCAATAATGGTATTGTACTTGTTAGGTTTTCTCTTCTTTTGCCCTTCTTCATTAGGTTGACATTACCTTTTATTTTTAAGTTTATTTCTCATTAATCATTGTTTGAATTTAAAAATGTTTAGAGAATGGACTATTTTCCCTAGCATTAACTATCAAAGAACTACATACATATACATATAGCCATATATGCAATAGAGATTTATCATTTTATTATTATAGTGGCATAACTTTATTGGAGTATGAATATTAGATATTATTCATGGCAAAATTAAATATTATTTATTGTAAAATTAATCACTTAAGTGTTTTCTATTTTAGTTATTTGTTATATTACTAAAGTATGATCTTTGCTAATTAATTACATTATTTTTATGATAATAGAGAAGAAATTTTCATTAGAGGGAAACCCAAAACTATTGATAAATTTTTTAAAAGGAAAGCTTCTTAAAATTTTAAAGTAAGTGAATCATCTCATCTTTATTTACTACCCATTGGGTTAACTAATAATAAACAACATTAAATTAAAGTATCAAGGGTGGAAAAGGATAAAATCAATATTATTTTATCAGAAAAAGATTTAGGGAAGCATATTCCAATTTGAGAGTATCTTGTTTATGAATGTGATAAGATTCGTCATACTTATATTAAATCAAGCTCATATCAACATCTTTTTACTAAATTTTCAACTTCTAGTGTACCATATCCTCATCATTTTCAAACTTTTTGGTCTAAAAAGTTTTCAAATTGGCTAAAATATTTATCTACATTAGATGTAGCTTTTTGTTTAATGTGTTAGTTGTTTAATGATGATCCTAGAAATGATGGAAAAGATGCATTTACGGTTCAAGGATTTCAATCTTGAAAGAAAGTCAATAATGGAGTTAATTATATGTTTTATTGTCATGTTAGAACTACTTCTAATTTACCACATAATAACTATGTGCAATGTTTTGATGCTTTGATGGTTAATTCCCAACACATAAAGAAAATCTTTCACAGATGAAATTCTTAAGCTGTTACAAACAATTGTTTGAGATTAAAGGCTTTTGTTGATGCAGTTCGACACCTCACTTTCCAAGCATGTGCATTTAGAAGTAATGATGAAAGTATTGACTCATTGAAGATGGGAAATTTTATTGAGTTGATAGAACTTTTAGCATTTTACAATTTAAATGTTGATAATGTTGTCTTAGAAAATGCTCTTGGAAATGCTTAATATATTTCACCTAGCATTCAAAAAGAAATCGAGTATATCTTTATTAAAAGGGTATGTGTAGTAATTTTTGAAGAGATTGGTGATTCTAAATTTTGTCTCATTATTGGTGAAGTAAGGGATAAGTCAAGAAGAGAACAAATGACTATAGTTCTAAGATTTGCAGTCAAAGATGGGTATGTTAAAAAAAGGCTCTTTGATCTTGTTCATGTTCAAATACT
The DNA here is from genome assembly GCA_032878935.1 of Erythrophleum fordii. Classification (NCBI taxonomy): domain Eukaryota; kingdom Viridiplantae; phylum Streptophyta; class Magnoliopsida; order Fabales; family Fabaceae; genus Erythrophleum; species Erythrophleum fordii. Next base: position 1,799,473 of record JAVQMF010000021.1, read on the forward strand.
TCATCATTGACTTTGAAAAAATGAAATAGCATTTATTGTTTCTTGCCATAATCTTAGTTTTCATTATTTTCATGGTTAAGGGTATGATGGAGCAAGCAATATGCATGATGAATGGAATAGTTTACAAACTTTATTTTTAAGAGATTGTCCTTATGCATATTATATTTATTATCTTGCTCATCATTTGCAATTGGCATTAGTTATTGTAATTAGAGAAGTTAGTCCTATTAATCATTTTTTTCACAATGTTATCATTGATTGTAAATTATATGATAGTTTCTCTCAAGCACCTTAACCAACTAAAAGTTGCTCAATTCACTCATGTTTTAAGTCAAATTGCTAATAATAAGGTTGAAATAGGTAGTAAACACAATCAAATAAGTGCTTTGCAATGAGTTGGAGATACTAGATGGGGTCCGCATTTAAAATCTATTTGAAGTTTATTTGTCAAGTTTATGGCTACTTGTGAAGTTCTTAAGGGGGAAAAAAGCAAAGAAGATAACTATTTTGTTCATGGTGATATTGAAGTTGGTTTGATGCTACAAAGTCATTTGATTTCATCTTTATTTTGCATCTTATGAAAGATATTTTGCTAATTAGTCATGATCTTTATCAAACTTTATAGCATAAGGATCAAGATATTTTAAATGCTATGACTTTAGTATCTACTACTAAAATGTTGATTTTAAAAAAAAAATGAGAGAATATAGTAGGAATATTCTATAAAGGAAGTTACATCTTTTTATGCAAAGCAATGATATTGATGTTCCTAACATACGCGCTCTATATTCCTAGAAAAGGTAGATTGCAGCTAAATGTTGAATATGTTTTAATTGAGCAACATTATCGTTTAACTTGTCTATTTCTATCATAGATACTTAGTTGCAAGAGATGAATAGAAAATTCAATAAGACCACAATGTAGTTATTAACTTTTAGTTCAGCTTTGAATATGAAAGATGACTACAGGTTATTTAATGTCAATCAGATTTGTGACTTGGTAGCAAGATTTTATTCTTGTAATTTTATTAAATAAGAGAAGTTACATCTTAAAATACAAGCACAACATTATGGGCTTGATATTTCTCAATATCATGATTTAAAAAACTTCTCAACAATCTCTTAACTATGCCATGGATTAAAAAAACAAATAAAGAAAATCTAATACATTTGATTGATTGCTTACTTCGCCTTTTATTGACTCTTCCAGTTTCAAATACAACAAGTAAGAGGTCACTTTTAGCTATGAATATTATAAAAATCAAGCTCAAGAATAAAATGAAAGATGATTTTCTTATAAATTGCATGGTTACTTATATTGAAAAAGAGATTGCTAAAAAGTTTGATGTTGATTCAATCATTAGTGCTCAACTTCATTAAATTACAAAAAAGTATATTACATATATACTTTTTATCTTAAAAACTTTATATACATAAACTTGTTAATTTTTCCTTTAAATCTTTGTCTCCCGATTACTCAATCCTAGATTCATCCCTGGATGTGAACGAAGCTCTCCTCATGAAAGTTGGGTGGAGTCTTTTAAAGAGAAGAGACAAATTGTCTCATTTGTTAGAATTAAATATAATTGTAGCTTAGATAGCATCCCAAAGATTGAAAGATGTGTTGTAGCTTCTAAGTTTTATGAAGGTGTGGTCAAAACATGAAGGTAAAGTTAAGGATTGATAGAAAGCTCAACAATGAATATAAGATTTGCTTTTGGACAAATATTTGGATACATGATCTCCTTCCTCTTTACAATTTGTGATGGTGCAATTATCTAAGAAAGATATCTCTTGCATTGTGTCTGAAATCTTGATGCCTTTTGAAGAATAAAGCTGGTAAGTTTTACTCCATTTTGGTTTCATGAGGTAAGTGTATATTTTTAATACATATAGGAGAATCATGTAATTTGAATATATCTCAGGGGGAAAAGAAGGTATACTTTAAATTTTAAATACATTAAGATACTGGAAGTGAGAGTGTGTATTTAAAATAATTTACTAAAAGTTAAATTAAGAAAAAGGTTTAAAATTTTCTAATTATAAATAATAAATAAATAAAACATACTTATGATTTGTTTGTTATCAACTTCTATTATAAAAATATAATAAGTAGATATATTTTACACTCTAATGCTATATGATTGGATTTAAAAAAAAAAATCTCTAAATATTATATTTTTATTAAAAGCTTGATAGCATTTACTTGAAAATTTTTACCTAAATTACCATTAAAAAAAAATTTCTTGTGCATGAAAGGAAAAAAAAAAGTGAAAAATTGAGTTGGGGTGTACACCAGCTTGTCTAGCCTAATGTGCCTAGTGTAGCCTAGCCAAATTGAGCTGAGTCGAGGATTGAGCTAACCTCAGCAGTGAGTAATAAGAAAACAAGACCTAATTGAAAACTTTATTTTTAAGAAATGTTTTGTAATTTTGACAAAAAAAATTTTAAACATATTTTAAAAGTTATAAATAAGTAGAAGGTTAAGTTCTCTTCTAACTCCATCCTGAAGATGATTGTCACATTTAAAAAAAAAGATGAGATGAAAAGTATATATTTTAGAGTTAAAAGCAAAAATCTCAAAATTAAAATAATAAACATATGTTTTTGGAAAAAAAATAAGTGGACAAACTACTTTCAACAATTTGTATGACCTCTGTCTCAAAAATTTATCTAAAATAAAAGAAAAAATTACTCCAAACAAACCATTGAGTTATAACTTTTTAAAGTTTTATACTTTATACTTATATATTTTTTTCAATTTCCTTCTATAAACTCAATTTTTTTAATTTCCATTACATATGAACATATTAAAATAAGTAATTATATGTCCATAATAGTAAAATAATTATAAAAATATAAATATTCAAAATTTTTAAATCTTTTAAAATTATTTTTAAAAAAATAGTTAAACTCAACTATACTCAAACCAAGTGAAACACCTTACCAAGAATAAACCAACCCTGGCTCATACTATCTTCCCCCAAAATGCATAAAATTAGTTGATATTTGGAAAAATTATATTCAATAACTTATATTATATAAAATTTATAATAAAATATTTTAAAAATTAAAATTAGCATTAAAAATTATTATTATCATTAAATTTGAAGGAATTTATTATTGGATGTAAAAAAAATGATAACTTTTTTTATATTTAGTAGTAAATTTTTAAAAATATGATAATAATAATATTTTTTTAAATATAGTTTTAACTTTTAAAATTTTTTATTATAAATTTTATGTGATATAATTTTTAGATGCAATTTTCCTTGGATATTTATCTTTCCCCGCTTTCTCTTTCATTAACTTGCTCGTTGTGCTCTGAAGAGCAGACTGTGTGTTTTCTTCGTGAATCGTCGCCCTGGCGTCATCGATGGAAGAATCAAAAGAGCCTCAGGCTACCCCACAAGTCTCTAATCCACCAAGCAGTGCTCCAACTCTACCTCCTCCCCCTCCTCCTCCTGCCTCTGCTGCTCTCCCTCCCAAAAGCAAGAAGAGACCACTCGAAAGTGATGCCCACTTGCAAAATTCCAGTTTATTCAAGATACGTGCTATTATTAGAGATCTTCGCCCCCATTTTATCGAGGTATATTTCATACTCTTTGTGCAAAACGGGAGAATCCGAGAAAAATTTTGCTTGTCTCGTAGTAGAATTTTGATTTTTTTATTAAATTATCGGGGCTTCTTATGGCCTCTTAATAGTATGAATTTGTTCGTTTCCAGTTCATATTTACATGTTTGGTTTAAATTGGATAATTTAATGAAATACTTGTCCCTGAAGGGCCTGAGAGTGGTTAGACGTATGCCATGTTAGGGCTTTGAACCCTTCTTTTCTAATCTTTGGCTAAATTAGTGTGTGAAATCCTAGTATAATTTGTTTTGATGCCGAACCCGTCTAACTAGTGGATTTGTTGAAAGCTATAGATTTTAATTTAATTTTTCAAGTGATTTATTGGTTGAACGAATTTATAGATGCAGATAAAGCACGGGAAATTCTGAGGTAAAATCGTAGCAGTACAGTTTATTTACTTCTCATCCTATCAAATTTGGTGCTCTATGACCCATAGTAGAGAGTTGATGCCTTTAATTTCACATTGGTTATGCTACTGTTGCTCAGGAGATGCTGAAAATTGGGTAATGGGTGGCGAATATCAAATCCAAATTATAGGAAAATTATTCAATTACCAGGCAAAATTTATATTTGGAGATGCCGTATGTTCTTCAAGCGGGGATAAATTAGCAAAACAAAGATATGCATTTGTACTTACTTGCAGTCGAAAGATGCCCTTCAATTTAACGGATATCTTTATAGGCCTTCTTTCATGGTTCAAATTGCTGCTATGTTGTGCTGTTGAGAGGCTTGAAAATGAGTGTCGTGAAAATAAGACTATTAGATGTGATTGGTTGTGTAGCAATCTGGGGATGGAGGATAAAATGAGTACTCTAGCACCTATTCAGTTGAGGGTAAGATGGAAGAGACCTTTAGAAGTGTTTTGAACATAAATGAGCTATGGATGCAAACACTCATCTGTGAACTTTTGGAACAAATCTTGAGAATGAAAGAAGAGAGGAGAGGAATAACAAAAGAAATGATAGTGATAGAAGTAGGAAAGAAAAATAATATGGTACTAGGGGTGAGTGTATGATTAAAATGACAGTCATAATACAAACACAACAAACAACAACAGATTTTTTCTCACTGGGTGAGGTCGGTCATATGAGTCAAACAACGCCACATATGAATCAAACGACGCCATAAAATTCTGTTATGAATCATATCTTTAGATAAACAATTTAAGTCTAAATTTTTTTTAATAGTTTTGTCTATAGTTTTTTTTGGTCTCTCCCTATCTTTAATTATTAGATTACTTTCCATTTGAGAATTTCAATTAACTTTTTTATTGGGGGAAAAAAAAGAATTGAACTTGGCTTTAATAAAGTTAAACCATGATGCAAATAAATATATGTGATTAAGATCCTTGTATTTGTTGTTATGGTCTCTGTTGCTTGGAGTCTTTACAGTTGCTCCTTAAAACATGTGAATGTCTTATTTTCCATAATTTTTTCCTTACATTTGGAGGGTTAATACCCTAGTAGTCATGTTAATTAGACGTGTCTGACCTGAAAATGCTAGGGTAGGGTTGTTTGAACTCTTGAAGAAATGGAAGTTGTTACTGTGGTTCTTATTTATTTTTTGGGCGAAGACTCAATGTAATAATTTCTTGCTTTCATATTTGCTGAGCTTATTGTCTAATTCTGAAACAATTTTGGTAGTAATCACAAAATAGAAGAATGTTGAGTTAGAACCCTACAGATTTATTATGTGAAGCAACTCAAATCTTCCATGGGGAATCTCGTAACATCTGGAATCCAGTGGGCCTCATTATTAGGTTCTTTAGGCCAAATCTTATATTCCATTTTCTCTCATTTTTAATAAGTTTGTTATATGATTTGAAGACAAACTTAGATCTCAATAATCTCTTCTGACATCCTAGAAAGCATCTGCACTATTTCACCATGACTTCTTGAGTTCTTTCTATTCAAGATATCCTAATTTCACGCTTCTTTATCCTAATCTTCATGAGGTGGTGCATCTTTTTAGCCTGTAATGGCACTCCCTCTCCCCATTTTAGTATCATGGTTATTATCTCTCCCTCCGCATCTTACTGCCACTGCCTATGTTCACATGTTTAAAAGACATGCTTGGTGATTGATTAACTTAAAGCAATGACAGTGTATTATTTTTATTTAGTACCTTATCACCTGCCCATTTATGTGAGCGACTATTTGTTGCACGTACTTCTTTACTTGGGGAGACACCTTATTGTTATGGTCAACTCTTGCAATGTTTATTGTGGCATTATGTTTTGATTATATATTCTACTATGTATGTATGTAAGTGCTTGGTTTCTTGTGTTTGATACCAAGCTAGCCATTAAACACTTCAAAGAGTCATTTCTGAGGTTCATTATCTTTAGAGTTGACGAGAATATGCATCCAATAATTGAGCCATGTCTTTAATAATTCAGGTGGATTGAGTAATTTTGTATACCTTTCTTTTTCTCTTGGTGCATGGAATGGCTTCTTTTGCCCGAAATACCATATAGAATCTGACACTTTCCCCATGTGATCTTGAAGGTACTCCGAACCCCTGACTTTCAAAACTGCAAGGGATCTAATGAAATTCGTGAACGTAAGCTCATCTAGACACAATTTTATCTATTATTACATGGCTGACCAAGTAATTCTATCCCAGTGCATATGGGATAAGTTAGTTATTCTTCTGAACTAGCGGAATAGACTTATGATAGCTAGCTGCTACTAAATTTTGCTTTTATCTTCCTTCTTTGTTTTTGCGTCTCTCGTCCTTTTATTTCCTATATTAGAGAGAGAGGGGCGGTGGATTTTCTTATTTTGGTCGGGCATAAGATCTTTTAGGCTAATCCAGGGTTATAAATTGTGGTATCAATTGGGCTGGTCTGATATAAATTCCAGGTTGAGCTCTTGTTAGTTAAACTTGTTTTGATCTGTTGAGGTTAATGGTTAGCCCCTTTTTGCATGGGATTGAGGTCTTACCTTCACCTTGGCAATCAATTGGACTTCATTCCTGTTTGGGCTGGTCATCTGAATATGAATTTTTATTTAGCCTCGTGGCTGTGTAATGAATCTGCCATCTGATTTATACCCAGAATCTTATCTAATGGTGGGCGCGATTCAGCATAGGCCTTTTGTCAAGTAGCCCAATGATGCTGGTGGGACATTTAGAGACTAACTCCTGCACCTGTTAATTTTTGGGGAATAAAGCCAAATAGGCCCGAAAATATAGAAATCAATTTGTTATTTTAGCCACTATTATATTTCCAGTTGGCTGAAATTGGCCTTTGACTTCAACTTGCGATTGCAGAGCTGAAGGCACTGGTTGGGTTATGCAAACAGAATGTGCAGGACAGCAAGCCTTTATTGGGCGAGAACTTGGAAGGCAAAACACCGTTGCCCGGAAGGCCATCTGAAGTTAAGCTTTCACCACCAGTTGTTGGCCTTGAGAAGCAGCAGGGAGAAGATGGACAGCCACATGGGACATATATTGTTGGAGGATCAGCTTTTGGTTGGAATTTTATCACCTTTTCAGGCAAGCAACCTGTCTATTATGGTGTGACAAAGGAACAATTTCGAGCAAAGTGTCCGGTGCCATGGCTTTCCTCAAACTAACAAGAAATTTTAACTGCTCAATCTATACCTTTCATGTCTGACAACACCAATTCGTTGACTGAGCAGGGATGATAACCGCCTAATTTTAGGGCGGAAGGAGTTTCCACTTACGAATATTATATGTTGTCTTGGCTTACCATTTTATTAAATCAAATTGTATTCAACACGCTTCAACTATGATTCTTGTAGTTTTAATTATGGAAATTAATCTTCAAATTTCAATATGTGGTGAATATGCGATTCTATTTTAATTGTCAAAATCTGAGTACTTAAAATATAATTACACAAAATCATGAATCAACTTATTCGTTTTTCTTGTATCATATGAATGGAATTTATTTGTTACATGTCGGAAATTTAAATTGTCAGGTTAATAATTTTTATTAAATTTATGTGGGATAGTTTTCGTTAAAAGATATGTTGAAATGAATTTTTCTTTTTATTGCAGTCGACTAATATTGTAATGAGTTTAAAATAAATTATTTTGTTTAATTGTAAAGATACCGTCTTTACCCATATTCAGCTAGTGCTGTATCTTTGTAAGCACAAATCTTATTTATGTAAATTTCATATAGAATTGAAATATTTAATATTCTATTTACAGTCACTTATCATTGAATTATAATAAAAATACCAAGCGTTTTCAGTCGCCTTGTTTCGGTTGTAGATCTTGTTTTACATCTAACGTCTATTAGAAGGGAACATAAGCTTTATGCGTCGTTTAAAAAGTCATAAAACTATCCTCATATGACCTTTGACCAACCGTTGAACCAGCAAAAATAATTCACAACTATATCAAGTGAAGGATAAAAATTAAACCTTTCAGAAATTATCTCTGCTAAACATAAATTAAATCTTTGTCTAGAAAACTAAAGAGATTCACTACAGCTCCAGTATACACATTGGGCAAAATACATTGAATTACATTATGAGCTGCTATGCAGACTTGCAGTGTACAGATAAACAATGCAAAAGAAAGCTCAAAACAAGCAAAGTATCCTCGTCAAACATGAGGACCAAATTCATGGTACCACCGACTTAGGACGATTTCCTCTAGAGTTTGATGCAGATGATCTTTGGTTTTTTTTAAAGGTAAGGAAAGCAAGTGTTTGCATACGAGCAAAACCTTGCTCCCAAGAAAAATGTGAGCCAAAGACTGGTTGCAAAAGAAATCATGAATGATAATCTTTTCCTCCCCCCCCCCCCCCCCCCCCCAACACGCACACACACATTGTTTCCCACCTCCCTTGAGGAAAAATACAAGAGGAATAAGAACCTGGTTTCTAGCCTATATATACAGTACCATGGCAAAATTTAATGGCACAGAATGAAAGATAAATTGGAGTTAATGGGTATCAATGAGTTCAATTACTCAATTTTGAGTAAGGTCCTGAAAGATGTTTGTTTCATGATATTAATCATTGAAAGATAATTACTAATTACTATCACATTAGTCCAGACTTTTTGAAAAATACATCAATTCGATCCTACCATCTCCTACTTTGGAGATTAAAGAGGCTCATCATCAAATAGCCCACCGTTCATCCTTTATAAAAGGTGCCTAGAAGAAGTAAACAATCTTGACATCCATGGAATGTGTGACAGTAACATACCTGTGTAGGTATTTGACTAGGCCAATTTTGGAGGAGAGTCCATCCCAAGAACTGCTCAAACTTCTTCAAATCTTCCTGACGATATAGGAGGGAGCTTTCTTACAGAGAGAAAAATAGGAGCCACAAAAGGAAGGAAATAATCCAATCCCTAGTGTATGGTGAGAGGGCTACTTATATTTAACCTGCACCACCAATACAAGCTAAGGAGAAAAACCTACCAATTGCTCGGCAAGGGCACACTTCTCTTTCTTCACATAAATTCAAGCTCATGTACAACGGGAAAAAAAAAAACCTTTCAAAAGAACCACTTCTGCTGAACTCAACCACACAATGAAATAATGGACTTTGGTAAAGAAAGCAGGCCATGAGTTTCGTTACCCTCATCTTAACAGAGTTCTCCATGTGAACCACTCCAATGTAGAATGTTAGTAGCTAACATGAATGGTAAACAACATATCTAGATACTTGGCAAGGAAAAAAGATGACATTTTGAGTTTTGATTTGGGGTTATTAATAGTGGCAACACATAGATGCTTGCCAAAACACCATCATTTTTTGTTAGCAAGCATCTACATGGGTTGCTACTCATTCACATCAGCCATTAACATTATTATCCATTGGAGAAAGTTGGTCCAACTCAATTAATATGAGGTCAACAGAACTCACAACAGGATTAAATTGATGTGTTTTTCAAAAGGTTTGGATTGATTTGATGATAATTATCTTTCAAGCATTAAATTGATGGAAAAGCATCTTTCAAGGAACAAAATAGTGGTTTACTCAGATTTAAAATATCCCTCAATTACAACACTTTGATCAGAGGCCTTGGACTGTAGATTTGTCACTTTTACTCCTTGCTCTAAGTTCTTCAATGGTTTCAGAGGATCCATCTTAACAGATCCATTCCAAACAGGAAAAATTTCTGTCACAAATTTATTAATATATTTCTTCTCAATACCATCCTTGACAAGCTCTTCAAACTCATAGAAATTGCCCCTCACATCCAACAGAACGCTGCACAATCCTTGCTGATTACAATATTCCAAAATCACATCCAGATTTACCTGATCCACAGCCACAGTTTCAATTCCTTGTTGAGCCATTTCAGTAGCCGATGCTGTACTATTATCTGTAAAAATTATATCTTTACCAGTGACTTCATTGATGACAAAAGGAACTTGGTTTGAAGAACTGGGATTTCTTTGTATTATAATACGAATTGGTTGATTAGCTCCAGGTTCCTGGGATGAAGGCATTGACAAGTTTTCACTTAACAAGGAAGAAGAAAGTACCATGGCATCATATTCTTGTAATAACAGCGAGTAGTATCCTCCAGAGTTGATAGCTTTATCTCCAAGTACGTCCATTAAGTGCCCATTAACAGAAAGGGAATATCTGCTTTGCAGGAACATGCTGTGTTAGGAAATGTAACTCCGTTTAAGATATAAAAAAGCAGGCTAATCAGTAAATAGAGGTGTAAAGGGGCCAGGCCAGGGATCAACCCAACCCTAACCCCAGTCCAGTGGGAAGTTGGGCATTAAAAGAAGGCCCAACCCCGGCCTGGTAGTGTTCAGGCCTGTGTGGGCCAGATGACACTCAGGTTTCATGAGCAATGTGCACACAGAGAACATCTCTTAACTAAGAAGTATCGACTAATGGAGGTTGAATTGAATTACCTTAAAGCAAGGAAAGGCCTTCCAGTCAACATACGATGAGTATAGGTCTCAAGGAGGCGCTTGCATAATTCTTCCTCTACACCCACGACAACTTCAATTCCTGCATCTCTCAATCTATCCACCCCTTTGGAGGCCACAATAGGGTTTGGATCCACCGTTCCAACCACAACTTTTTTCACTTTGGCTTTAATTAGCGCTTCAGTACAAGGTGGAGTTCTCCCAAAATGATTACAAGGTTCCAAGCTCACATATGCTGTGGCATTCTCAGCCAAATCACCCGCATCTCTCAGAGCAAACACCTGACAATATCATATCCAAACTTAACAAATTAAGCGACAAACAAAGATTTTCTATCTAAACTCCAGAAAAGAAAAGAATCACAACCAAGGCAAGATCTCCAATGTCATAAACTAGTTTCTTAGATTTCTCACATCATAATTTGAATTCAATAAAGTTTATTTTACCAGCTTAAAATATCAAAATATTTCACTAAAGGGAAGACAATAAAAGTTCACAATATACAAAGATGCAGATAAATTTCATTCTTCTACATAATAAATGAATTAGAAGGAGAAAAAAATAGGAACCTCAGCATGAGGCTGCCCAGCTTTAGGGTGGAACCCTTCACCAACAACTTTCCCATCCTTTACAAGAACACATCCTACCATTGGATTGGGGCTGGTAAACCCAATTGCCTTCCTTGCAAGCTCTACACATCTTATCATGTAAAACCCATCATCATTTTGTCCATTATGGCCGCATCGTACCCTTAAAGAACGAAAACAAATACTCCAACCAGGTTTTCTATTCGCCCACATGAGTGATTTGTAAAATCTGGAAATCAAAACAGGTCTCAAGCCAAGCTTGGAGGGTTTCTGGGTCGAAGGCAAAAATGTAAGACTTTGAGGAGTGACATTGGATAAGAATTTGGGCGCTGGAAGCATGCTATCTTGAAGTGAAAGTCCTAGATTTTGCATATTATGTTGGAGAGAGATGAACTGAAGATTATTAAAGAAGTAAGTTGCTAGAAGAAATCTTTTCTGATGTTCGCTTGCTGTGATGCTCGGATTTACTGCTGTCCTGCTGAACTTTGTGGCTTGGTTTAGGTTTTCAACAGGTCGCACGAGGAAGATGGAATGATATTTGACCTTCGGATTTTGGGAAATTGTAGAATTTTTTTTTTAAATAGTATTATGGGCTTTTAAATTTATTTATGGTTTCAAATTATTTTTTTTAATTTAAAATTTTTTTAAATAATTTCTTAAATTTTAAATTTGGTTCGTAAAAGTTAAAACTGGTTTTCCCTTCAATTCACGTGCTTATGTTAACTTCAAACAGTCCTCGTCACCTTTAGACGTTCTTTTCACATTTCTCTCTCGTCATTAATAAGGTCGGCGCAATAGAAGAGAGAGGCTGGATAAGTCGTCCTTGATCTCTTCTTCCCAGTCCTTTTTTACCTCCATTTCAAGCTCACTTCATATCATCAACTCCTTCTTTGAAACAAGGGCTACCAGAATGTGATTGTTTTGCACTTGAACATAAAAATAATGGCAGATTAGCAAATTCATGTTAACCCCAACCTCCAATTAAGCAAAGCCGCAAGTCTGACACTAAAATTGTAAGCAAAGCATGGCCAAGTCCGCAACATGATATTTTATTAGCAAAGGCGAATATCTGCCTTGGCGTATTTAGTTCTAACATTAAAATTGTTACCTTGGAGCTTAATCCAATAATTTGGTATCAGTTTATCACAGCACAAGTCAGCTCTGTCTAGCTTTGGTGGCCACGTGGACAAGGACAACATGGGAGAGTTGGAATAGAAGCTTATAAATGTGGGGTGTGTTTCCGGGGTTGGGTTTCGTATTTGAAGATGCTCGAGAGAAAGCCGAAGAGGATGACGCAGCGTTTGATTCTATTTTGCTTCATTATGTTTCCTCTTTTTTTTTTTCTAATTTTATGTTTTCCAGTTTTAAATTAAAATAGTATAAATGCTGGTTATTAAAAAAAATTGTCACCTCATTATTAAAAAAAAAAAAAACAAAGACACATGGACTTTATGTCAGCTACGCCATATGAATTTTATTAAAAAAGATTATTGTGAGATGAATTTTAAATGTAAAATATTATTTTAAAACACCTTAATTTAAAGAACTAATTTGAAATCATAAATAAAATTAAAAAGATTATAATACTATTTTAACCTATTTTTTCTCTGTTCCACGTATATTCTTACTTTTGTGTATCACTCTCTTTCTACCTCAACAACATTTTATTAATTTCATTTTATTAATTTCATACTTCAAATGATCCAAATTAATGAATTTACAAGAATCAAGGTCATCTAAAATGTTGAAGTAAGGAGAAAATGAGGGTGTTTTGCCTTTTCCCTCTTTTCTTTTGATTTTTTTTTTAAATTAAACTCTGCCCCATTGCCTTCACTTCAGCACTTCAGAGCTTCCTGATTCGAAATTGGATCCTTTGATTGAAGTAAGGAGTGAATGAGACTGTTTTGCATTTTTTTTAATTTTTTAAATTAAACTCGGTCATCCTTGCCTCACTTTAATATTTCAAAGAATCCTCCACTTCAAAGAATCCTGATTCTTACTATTTTAAATAATCTTAATTTTTAGTTAGATTATTTGATTAGATAATTAAAAATTTATAATTAAAGTTTTAAAGTTGAAGATACTTAAACTAAAGAATCTTATATTTTAAAATTTTTAATTATTAAAAATTTAATTTAGAATCTTTAATTGTAATTTTTGGTGTAATTTAAATTTTTGACTTTAGATCATTTAAAATTATTTTATAATTTAAAATTATTTAATATAAATATTTTTTTATTTAAGATCTTTAATTGTAATTTTTCTTAAATAATAGTTAATCAATTGATTCCTTCTTTCCCTTGTGATTTCTCATGTTTTCCTTTACTTTGTGCCGAAGTCAGAATTGACAAGAAGTTTGGGTCTCTAGGTGCAAAGTGACAAAAATTAATATACCTTATAATCTTTGTAGGAAGCCCGTCATTGTTCTGAAGTCGATGAACAGTTACTGGCTTCAGTTATTGGGCTACGTTCCACATCTTGATTTTTCTTTTTTTAAAGTTTCAAAACATTCTAGTACTCCTTTTTTTTTGCTTCTTGTCCTAACTTCAAAAAGTGACTACTTCATTTCTTAGGTTGTGTTCCACAGCTTTAATTTTTTTATTTTATGCTTCAAAACATTTCAGTACTCCCTTTTCTGCTTCCTGCCCTAACCTTCGTTTTCTCTTCTCTGACCAAGTGAAAATCTCTATCTTCCTTAAAATTACTCTAAAAAATAGCTGCATCTTTTTCCTATTGTTTAACTAATATTTGTTTTTCCATTAATGCCTTGGAAGGTGCCGCCAACCCCAAGTTGCTTTGTTTATCCTTCTCTGTTCTTTGTCCTCTTTTCTTTTTCATTAAGCTAAAAATTTTTATCTCCCTCAAAGATATTCCAATCTCTAAATTACTAATGCCCTAATCCTTTTATGTTTCTGTGTAAAATTATTGATATAGTATTTGTGTTTGGCAAGAGAGGGAGAACAAATTGAATGTAATAACAGGAATGCAATTTTGTATCAAAGCAAGTTGCAAGTTTCTTGAACAACCCACATTTCTCCAAGGTAACTTTATTTGGTTTCTTTTGCAATATAATTCTTTTTATAAAGCTATCCTTTAATATGTTGTGAGAGCCCGGGGTTTGATCCTAAACAATGTAATATCAATTAGTCCATTCTGTAATATCTCTTTTATTTATATTATTTTGATTTATAGAGTTAACTTTTCAGTTGAACAAAACCACCTCTATTCTTAGCTAAATAAGGTCTACCCAATAATAAATTTCAAAAAGTCAAAGAAGAGTCCAAGGACTTTGGCAGTTGAACTAATGGGTCAGGACTGCTTGCAAGATATCACCAATATGGCTTTGAATCTAAATAATGAATTCGATAGTATCAAATTTCACAGTTTTTTTTTTCCTTATTTGTTGTTTCCCCTTTCTCACTTTTTCTTTTTCTTTTTTTTATGGTTTTGACTACTTATATTACTTTTTGTCCTTTACTCATAAGTTCAGAATCAGAACAATCCCAATTTCAAAAGAATATGGTTAGTTTTAGATGTGGACAAGGTAACTTCTCATTTTATCTTTTTTCTTTGACATTTTGTAGTATGTTTATACTTAATTTCAATCATTATTTTATATTATTCTATACCAACAACATCTCATAGACGAAAGGTCAATTGTGATTCACCTTCGTTTGTTGTGCATACACCTGGTGACATGTCTGATCCTCTACAACAACCATGCTTGCAGGATATTACCAATGTGGCTTTGAATCTAAACACTAAATTTGATAGTGTGCACTTCGATGGTACTACATTTACTTATTATTTTGCAATCTGCTATTACTCAATTTCGCGTTTTTAGACTTGTCACATGAGTTATGACTTTGTTGGTAATTCATAAGCAATTCCACATTTAACTATTTCATGCCCAACCCTTACTTCTAGACTACAAGAATGTCATCTACATCATTCGTTGCAAAAGCATCAACCTTCTGCGACATCTACAAAAGAAGAAAGTATACCACCTTCTTATACATCTTGATAATTTGTTTCATAACAACTTTATCTTAGCTTATCAGTTCATTTAAATTCAATGTTTTTTATCATTCTTTTACTTCCCGATTGGCTCTAATTTTTTTTTCCCTTCATTCCTTTCTATTATCTACTCAAGATTACATTGATGAAGGCGATCCTAATTATGCTTGCATTTATTGTGGAGCAACTATGTAGTATAATGAAAGGCTCAAGAACAGAGGCCACTCATCAACCCCTTCTTTCTCTTTGTGTTGCTCACAAGGAAAAATTCAACTCCCTTTAATGCATCATTCGCCAGAGTAGTTCTATAACCTATACTTCAATAGTTCTTTACCAGTGTCTAAAAATTTTCTTAAAAACATTAGAGCTTATAACACTCCTCTATTTTTTACCACTCTAGTTGCACTTTTGCCTTGCTATTTGACCCTCTTGCAAACCAACTACTTTCTCACCTTGTAGATATACTGCACCAAAAAACTCATCGAGGTTTTTTTTTCATTAATCTCTATTCTTTTTTTTCAATAACTTCTTTTTTCTATCATTTAATTTTTTCTTGCTTTGCATCCACTTTCCTATCTTCTTTAAACTCATGTTTTTCTCTTTTGTATCACTATATTTTGCCTCCCCTCATATTAATTCTTTCTTGCATGTATCACTACAATTAAAAATCTTATCAAGACATATTCTTCTTCTTTCCAAATATATATTTTTAGTATTCCCTTTTATTATGTGTGGCATAAAATCATCCTTTCAATATTAAATAAGAAGGGCGCCAACACTCTTTTCCCTCAAAACTTGACCAGTTAATTGGACGTTAATTTATTTTTAAACTTAAAATTATTGACTTCAATTTGCATACCAATAGATCCAGCTTTACAGTTGTCAAGTTAACAAAAGATAATCATATGATCCAACAATTCTCTCTATCACCAAACAAGGTTATCCTTTCCTTACAAACATGCATTTTATCTTTCCTTATTTTCCCATATTTTCTCCACCTACATATATCATTAAACCCAAGATGCTACAACTAATACCTCATCCACGGCTAACCATTGTCTAATTCCAATAAGCTCTAGCACTACACATTTTTTAGTCAATCATCTTTCTTTTATACAAATTTGGTTAATAGATTTAACCAGGGTACTTATAGATTTTTTCTCTATCATTAGGACGCATGTTCCATGATGGGTGAGAATAACACAAATTTATCATCTGCTAATATAATGACACCTTCAAAAAGTTTAGCTGCTGAGATAGATGTTGTTGCATCAAAAGATAGTCCAACACCAGCATTCTCTACACCAAAACCACCAACACACCGAAGGAAACAAAGAGTTAAAAGAGCATCAAATATATCAGATGCCCCAGGACTTTCTGAAATTCCTACTCCAAATTTCTCAGCTACAAAGCCAATCAAATCTATCAAGCAAGAAAAAGATGCCTAATCATACATCTCATGCCTTTAGAATGGAATAGCATTTTCCATTCACATTTTGTCCCTTATAATGGTTATCTTTTGTAACATATCCAACTTTTGGTTTGTATTTTATTCTTATCTTGATGCATCTTTGTTGATGTAACTAATATCAACTTAGCATCGTATATTATATATGATACTTTTTTTTTTCACTTCACCTGCAACTTTCCTTTATTTCTTTACCAATTATTAGTTACTCCATCTCATAACATATATACCATTCATATGATCTTTTAAGCATCTTTCTTTCTATATCCCTTTTGCATTGCTACTATCATAACCTGTTTATTTCATTTCCATCACTAAGTTTTGCTAGCTAATCCAAATTTGGTCCTTATAACTATTCAAACCATTTTTTGGTGCATTTTCTCCCCTTGGACACTTCATACATCAAATTACTATAGTCTATTCTTTAACATTATTGCATGCCTAATTCTATTTTATCTAAGATCTGTCAAAAATAGCTATATTCATCATTATGTCTACCAATAGTAATTTGACGATCGATTATAAAATTATCCCAATGTAAATACTTCATTTAAATTATTATTTCTTTTTTTTTTCTCTTTTTGTTGTTACATCAAAATATAGATTATGTTGTTTTTAGCTTCATACAAAACATATTTGTCCATAGTAAATTATATGCTGATATTTAAAACTAATACTCTTATATGTATATATATTGACTTAACAAAAAAAATTCACAAGCAAATCAATAAATATCCCGTGCAATGCACGGGTCAAATTCTAGTTATAAGAAATAAGAGGGAGGAGTATGCTATTTATGTGCTGCTGTGTGTTGGCCGCTAGAAATAGGAATCTCTATTCCGCGACTTCCGTATTATGGAATATAACAAACATTGAATAAATAAATAAATAAATAGAATAACCCTGTTCAAGATGAACAGACAAATGTTATAGGAAAATTTAATTTAAAGAATGTCATAGGATGAAATTTATTATTAAATAAAAGTATCAAATTAAACTATTAAAAAAATAAAATTAACGGAAGCATGCCTGAATTCATGAGTAAAACAAAGATGTTTTCTCTAATTTAAAATTTTAAATCTTCCAAGTCAAATACACCAATTACTCTAAACACATTTTTTGATAATAAGATCTTAGAGTGCGTTTAATCTTAATATGCTTATGACATGAAGACCTTAACTCTTTTATATTTAATATTTTTAATTAAATTCATCATAAAATTAGAAATAGAGCTTAAAGTTTCTATATGCCATACTTAAAAATGTTTAATAAGTCTAATAACTTAGGTCTAATTAGATTATTTAAATGAACTAACATTTAAGATAATATATAACACATAATTCTAATAATATATGTAGCCAATTAATTAGATAATTATCTAACAAGAGAATTTGAGTTCTAGCAAAATAGAGGTCACGCAAAACAAATAATATTCCATTAGTTACATAAGCTCGAAAGTGGTGGTGTTGTAACTGAGATTAACATTGGGGACTTATTTAAAAAGTACAAAGATATTTTTCACCCAAAAATAAATAAATTAACTAAATTAAAATTAGCCCAAATTATAAGAAGTAATATATAACTACACTTTTGGGCCGATATATATATAAACAAAACTAAATTAATTTGATATGTTGTTTTTTTATAAGATTTTAAAACATCCGTTGATATATTTTTAAAATAAAAACAGGGGTTCATCTAATTTCGTTTATATTGAGAACAACTTTTTTTTTTTTTGCTGAATAATTTATTTGAAGCAACTCATTTAGGATTACTTATTGCTATGACATATATGTGTGTGTGTATATATAATGAAAATGATAATAAAAATAAATTATTTTAACACTACCAATCAGGATGCCTCAGTAGTATGAGTTAGATTAAAACTACTCTAATATGAGAGAGAGAGAGAGAGAGAGAGAGATATATATATATATATATATATATATTTAATGCTCGGTTATGTTACCGCTTGGTTGTGCCAATTAACTTTGTGTGGCAACTAACAACTAAGAACTTGTTTAGTTTTTTGTTTTTAAAATAGTTTTTTGTTTTTAAGAATAAAAAAATAAAAAAACTTGTTTGATAATGTATTTTTAATAAAGTGTTTTGTAAAATAAAAAAATAAAATTTTATTTTCAAAAATAGAAAAATTAAAACATTTTTTTGAAATTTTGTAATTTTTATTCTGCAGAATCACGAAAAAAATTAAAAATAATTACTTTTTAAAATAATGATTCAAACAGATTTTTTAATTTTTTTAAAAAATTTATTTTAAAAAACATTTATTTTAAAAACATTAAAAAAACAATTTTAAACAGGCCCTAAACTTCAATACTATAATTTTTTTTTTCTGGGGGTGACTTTTCACACTTTTTGGGCGCACAACTTAATTAACATATTATATTCGTTATATTTTGTCAGCGATAGAGGTTTAAATCAAAACTGACCGTAGACTTATAAGCAGGAAACATGGTCATTGTATGCTATTCAAATAGATTTAAACCATTCAAATTTTATTTAAATAGTCTAAATTTTAAATTTTTTATTTTTAGTTATCTATTTTTTATTTAACTATATTTTTAAGGAAAAAATGTAAAATAAAAAAATTTTCAATTTCCCTTAAACAAACAGTATATATAATAAAAATTAAAAAATTATCTTCATCTTATATTTTACTTATTTCAAAATAAAAGAGTAAAAAAATAAAAATCTAAATTATACAAAATTAAATCTAAATGATTCAAATCTGCTCCTTTTGAAACAACATGCTACGGATAATCCATTCTTGGGTCAATGCCTATTTGTATGGGTTAAAATTAGGACCATTTAGCAAATAGTTGAGATGTTTGCAGAAACAAAACCCTAAAGGCTGTGTGGTATACAAAATGTTAGACATAAATATAGAAATAGAAAAAATAAATAAATAGAATGAATAAATAATAACCTTCACACCCCGAAAATAAAAATAAATAAATATTATTAAGTAATGATAACAAAAATATAATAAACATTACAAATAAGGTCTAAAAAAGCTTAGCTTTCACCTAGTTTTGATTTGCCAGGGGTCAAGAACCAATTCCTATTCCAATGAAAGGAATTACCTCCCCACAGGAAGGACCAAGCTAACAAAAGGGCAAAGCAAAGGGTTTGACCCATGAATGAAATAGCTTACAAATAATGATCAAGTTTGTAACAGATGAGATGACAAACAATGTTATACATCTGAATTCAGAAACAAAACCCTACGGACTTACAGCATAATAGAAACTCCCTAAATCCATAGGTGGATGCGAATCTTCAGCCAATCGCTCTTCCTTCAAAATCTGAACAACTTACTCTGTTGGTCAATATTGGACTACCTATCTTTCTTCAAACTAACATAGCAAGAAATTCTTAATTACATATAGTGAACCCGTCAATTGTGTAAGAAGCCAATCAAAACTCACTAAAATGAGTATTTCAAATGATAGAATTCACTAACACACGATTTGGTTATTTTCCATTGGCTCCTTGCACAATCAGTTGACATAGAATGTATATAAATTTTTCTAACATCAGACATTCAGTAATTCAGATACATAACTAAAGTATGATACAGAATGTTTATCTAGTCCTTTTCCTTTTGAATGCTGGATGTAAGATTACATTGTATGAATCCAACTGCTCGATTTTACCGATGCAGTCTTTCATCCTCTTCAAAACTACTGGCATCGCAGAGGCATTGTTTGAGATCTTCTCTTTGAGCAACGGTATTTTCTTCGCAGTCTCTGGATCACCCACTGAACTCAAATCGTCTTGTTTGGATGCACCTGCACAACATAAAACTGGTCAACACCTAAACTTCACAATGAAAATATACAAACATATTCGAAAAAAAAAAACTATGGTTACACATTAGCTGCGTCATTCACAAGCTGAAAAGGAGAAGCGTGTGTAAAATAGGCATGAATGTATATACAATTTACACAGGGCTAATATCTAGAAGTTTCACAGATTGAAGTTTAGAAGTAGTTGCTTCTTTTCATACTATTAGTTGTTGTTCTGAATTCTGATATTAAAATATAGATCATAACACCACCATAGTTCATAAACATTGTGACAGACAACCAACTACCAATTCTTCAATACATAGTATACAGATACTCTTCTGCCACTGCATGACAAACATTTCACTATCCAGTTGTGTAAGTGCAACTATGTTGACAATCCCAGTTTCAATTGTCAATCATTTCAAATGATAAAGTCTAATCAATGTAATTATGTATAAAGCAGATTAGATGCAGGAAAAATAACAAAATAAGAGGAAATAGCAAAATTTTTTTCTTCATTTTCCATCAGTAAACACAATGACTTGAGAACCCTTTAAATGCATATGGCAGTTTCTAGAAAACATCCTCATTTCTTTTTTCTCATTATGACAAAAATAAGATTCACTAATTGCTCCTAAACATAGGCCCACCAATCTGTTTCCTACCTTTGCCAGCTTATGACAAAAGGACAGTGTTTGAGCACATCCCAGAGTTCTTACTCTTTCCCCCTGCCTCTACCATTTACTCTAAATGGCCAGCCATTATGCTGTACTCATGATTGTCAAAAACTCAAGATATCAATCTTGATCATAAGACCGTACAATCTTCCAATCCTACTGATAGAAATCAATCCTCTTCCTATATAAGATTGAAATCAACTAGGACCGCAATCCTATTGCAATCCTGATTGTCTGATTCTACAACCTCATGTCCAATCCCATCTTATGATCTTACGATCTTATCCTAGAAACCTACCTCATTTTAGAAAAAAATTCAAATATCACACCAGTACTTACACCGTGCTCAGAAACACACCACACCACCCTCCCCATCATTTTGCTTGCACACCAATGGGCAGTAAGCAATTTGGGACGAGAAGAATTGATTCTGGTTTTCTAGTTTGGGAGGAGAATTTATTATAGTACCAATAACACATAACAATGAGAAGAAGTAGCTTGTTTAATGTATGGATCTTGTCACTTTAGAAACTACTGAGATGTTTTCATGTATGGAATTTTGTGACTTTTGCAAATTATTACTTGTGTTGTTAATGTTTGATAAGATTATGCTTATTTATAAATTTTATATAACTACATATATATTTTAAATTTTTGTGTCATAAGTGATAGGATCTTACGATCCTTGATCCAATGCTACAGTTCCATCTTTTTGGTCCCTTGGCTGATTCTATGCAAGATCTCAATATTGACGACGTTGGGTACTTAATGAGTTATAATTATGGGTCACCTCATGAGGGGTAAAGGAAAAAAAATTTGATTCCTGTGCAACACATGGCTAAAAAGCTCACTGTAAAAATCTAATAAAACATTTTATACTGATCCTTCTAACCACAATAACAGGTCACTACAAGCACGTACGTTTGGACTCTGGGCATACCTTGCTGTTTATAAAGACAAGTGTAACAGACGATACAGAGGCAAAGTTCATGAAGTACCAACCCCTTACCTCAAACATATGGAAATAAAATAATTAAACATACAGTACTAGATTGATTGTACAAACTCAAGTTCAGTTCCTTGGGGATTTCATTTTCCTTTTCCTCTTTGCCACCCTTCATGATCCACACTATAAGTCGATCATTGATGAATAAATTATTTGGCATTGATTTCTTAATATGACATATCATGTAACAAAAGAAAAAACAGAAAAGTTACCAAAACTAGATAGCCGGATCATTAAATCGCTTTAACACAATTTATAAATGATTGTTTACCTGGGGAAGGACATATTTAAAATATCAATTGCTTAGTTGGCTTCTACATGATGTAAATTCAAAGTAGCAACAAGCCATCTATCCGCAATGGCTAAAGAAACTAGCAATTTATCGGTAAATACTACAAATTTTACGATATAGCACGAAAAAAATACCAATTTTGACCCAGAAATTTTTGCAGAGGAAAAAAAAAAAAATCTAAGCTGAGAAAGACCCAAAACCCTAACAATCCACCAAACCCAAAAACAGACGAAATAAAAACTCCGTAAAAGCACCTGCATCTGGAGGTTGGGACGACCCTGAATCTAGTAGCTCAGGAACGAGGGGTCTCTGGGCAGCGAGAATTGAAGCGAGTGTGCTCTTGAGCCGATCCGGTAGAGTTTCTCTGTATTCTAGAATCTTCTGTGCCATTTCCTTCACATCAGACTCCAACGCCTCCAACTCTTCGGTTCCACATTCGGCGCTTGCAGCATCTTCATGGGGACATTTCAAATTTTCTGGGCATTTGTTGGAAGCCATGCTCAAATTTGAAGTGAGCCACAACCTGCAAGAGACTCTGCTTGGGTTGGAGCTATTTGCTGAAGTCGGGTCCTCTTTTTGGATGGTGTCCACGTGGGGTTTTTGGAGCTACTTTGCGGGAGATTATTCGGTATGCACTAACTACATAAAAGCTAACAAGCAGGAGGACTTTTGCCTTGTGTTATTGTTAATTTTGCTATCAATATTTTTTTGTCAATTTTATTCTATAAATTTCGTTAGAATTTTTAATATTATCATGAATACTAATGAAAATTGATAACATGTGCGGATTGATAGTTATTGTAGCAAGTTAGTAGATTATGCATTGTTTATATAGATATAATTAGAGATACACATGATGCTCAGCAGCCTGAAAAAAATATTTGGACAAGTTAAATTAATCATGTTAGTCAATTTAATTTAATTTAATATTATAAAATATTTTAAAATATTTATTTTATTGAAATTTATATAAAAATTATTATTTTTAAAGATAAAATATAATTTTATAAGAATTTATATAAATTTTTTTCAATGATCATTTATAATATTTACCAAAAAATTAAAATTAAAAAAAGACCTCATTAGTTTAAGAAATCAGTTAAGCCCAACCCAAGAATTAAGTCAAATCAATGGACAAGGATAGACACCACATCCTTTTGTTAAGTGGGAAAATAAATAGGAATGAAAATGAATTTAGTGATTTTTGTGAGATTTAACAATTACTTATCACTTACGTACAACTTTTAACAATACTTTTTTATTTGAACAAAAATAAAGATTCAATTTTAAAAATTGAACATAAATTGAGAATACATTAAATTAATATAAGTTTTTAAGATTAAATTATATTTATGCTCTATTTTTTATAATTAAAGACATATATTAAAAAATAAAGTCAAATATAATGATAATAATAAATTTAATACTTAATGAAATTGATTATGTAAATTTAATTAATAAGTTTGCTTCTCAAAAAACTAAAAGAAAATAAATTTTAAATAAAAAATTATATTAGATAAATAATAAACCTCATATTAAAATTTTTCTTTAGGCCATAAAATATGTTAAGTCATCTTCGCTTACGTGATTGTTAATTAATGACATAAATGTATATAGGTATTTTTAACCCCTAAAACACCACTATTTTTGAATCGGATACCCCACAAATGCTTTACAAAGGAACCCTTTTTTATTGGAAAAGATGTTTAAGGATTAAATTAAAATGTTTTATCTTTGGATGACTAAATTAAGAAAAGAGTATTATTTAGAGACTGAATTAAAAAGCTTTATTTTTAGAAGAATAAGTTGAGACAAGAGTAATTTTTTAAAAACTAAATTATTGATATATTCTTAAATTTATTTTACAACCTTCACACTTTTTTTTAATGAAATAAAAATTTTATATTATATTAAAACCATAAGAGCCATTTGATTGGTAGAATGTTACATATATAAAAAAAAAAGACATGTAAAAAATAAGTAAGTGAGATAGAAAATGATACCCATACCTTTATTTTAAAAAATAAAAAAAGACAAATATTGTCAAGTAAGAATTACAAGAACATAATAAAACATTCTAAATAAAATTACGTTGCGGATTACATCATGAATTTTTTGAACCAAATGAATCGTAAATTTGGGATAGAATTTAATTTTAGCAAAATTTAATGACAATTCTAATCATAGTATTTAAAAAAAGTAAGCTGACAATTAAATCACAAAATTTCATATCCACTTAGTTTTAGTCTCAATTCCAATAATGCATCAATTAGTCTCAAAATGCTCAAAATGCTGTAAATAATGATGTTATGTGAAGCCTATAACTTTGAAAGAATCTCAAAGATGAATCTTTTTGTTTAATAGCATAAACCTTTAACTTCTAGATATTAGAGATCCATGTATTAGTGTGATTCATGTATTAGGTATTTAATAAATGTATGAATCTATTTTTCTTGTAAGCTTATAAATGGAGGAGATGTACAAAGCATGAAGCATCAAAGTGAATAAGAATTAATCTCTCCTTTCTCTTCTCAACTTTCTTACTATTATTATACTTTTTATATTTTCATTAGTATAACAATATGTTATCAATACAAGTCTCTAGCAAATCGATGTAATGTTTAAAACTTTGGAGCTTGTTATTCATTATATTAAAGTATAAAAAATTTTTATTCTTACCTTATATTTACCTTATATTATCTATAGATTCAAGACTTATTTGTTAACTTTAATATTTTATGTCATAAGTTTTGATAATGAAAAATATTGATATGTACTTACTTATTCAATCATTAACTTGTAATATTTTATTTTTGATTCATGTTTTATCTCTTATGTATAAGATATATTGGTTTGTAATATATTCAATAGATTTTAAGGCTATGTGTATAATTTAAATTGGATATGTAAATTATAAGAATCTCATGCAGATAATAAGATTATTTATTTATATTACATAATAAGATTATTATATCTTCTACAAGTTTTGGAAAGACTTTAAAAGGCCATTACTTGTTTTATGCAAACATGTATCCGAGTTTAAAGATGAATGAATTGGCCATTTTCAAAAAAGAAACACCTAAGTATGTTGGCATACATAGGTGACTATTAACTTTGTAGAAGTGAGGGAACGTAAGTATGTTGTTATGGAAATATACAAGTTTTTGCTTTAAAAGTTTAATGGCCAACAACCAAGAGAATTAATATTAACTTGGTTTTATAAGCCAACATTTTTAAGGCGTAAAGGCTATTAGTTTGCATTTATAATCCAAGTAATTGTGGCTTAATGGAGATGTGGTGGGCTCATTGTTTAGGTTTTTAAGAGTGTGATAAAATCCTATAAAAAATTTTTCATTAACATGTCAATTATAAGAACATGCCAAAGGATTTCTTGAAGCTTATATGTGATTTAACATGAATTTATGCTGAAAAATGTGTTTGTGAAAATTTTAAATCTACATTAAGAATCGATATGCCCATGTTGAGTTTATATTATTGGTTTTTAATTCATATGTGAAAAAGAAAGTGTGATTATATTTGTGAAGATGTCTCTATATATTATGTGAAATATTTGAGAGCATGCATGCATAAAACAAAAATTGTGAATCATGAATTTTTAGATACATGAATTGATGTCATATATGATATTTTAATTGGTGTCACAAGAATTTTATATTTTAGGTGAAAATATAAAATTGTGAAATTTTTGTGGAAGGCATGAGACCTATCAATAATGGGTACGATGTGTATGAATATTTCCCTTTTTTATTTTTGTTGGACACAAAATCTACAATAAAGACATATGTCTTGTAGATGGTGCTATAACACATATCATACTTAAAATAACACATATTTTTCTCATTTGATGAAAGGTAATAACAAAGTTAATATTGTATCAAATAATACAAAACTAATTAAACGCTTAAGAAGAGCTACTATATTATTATTTAAAGGGAAAAAGTTTATTATTGATAACAAATGTTATAAGAACCAGAAGTTTACTAATTCATACATATTTATTATTTGACATGATTGGTTAGACTATCTTATCAATTATGATGTAAAAAATTATTAAGAATTCACATTAACATCCATTAAAAAATTAAAAGATTCTTCAATTTAAAGATTTCTCATATGTTACTTATTCTTAAGAGAAATTAATTATTAGACTATCAGCAACTATAGTTGAAGTTAAATCCCTCATATTTTTAGAATGTGTCTAAGATAATATATGTAGGTCTATTCATCTACTATATGGATCATTTAAATATTATATAATTTTAATAAATGCATCTATAAGATGGTTACATATGTTTTTATTATCAACTCGCAACTTAGCATTTGCAAAATTGTTTGCTTAAATAATTCAATTAAGAGTACAATTTCAAGCTTATGCAATCAAGACAATTCATCTTAATCATGTTGGTGAATTTACGTCACAGGATTTTAATAACTATTATATGTTTGTTGGAATTAAAATAGAAAAATTTATTGCTCATAATCATACACAAAATGGTTTGATTGAATTATTCATTAAATGCATTTAATTAATAGCTAGAGCCATTCTTATGAGAACACAATTTCTAGTTTTAACATAGAGATATACAATTTTACTTGTGGCAACACTTATATGTACTAGGTCCAGTTTTTCTCTAACAAAAAGATATTAAGTGATGTTATCATCATTAGAAAGACTAAAAGATGTGTTGTACTCTTTTTTTTTTTAAACAATATTTTTCCTAATTGAATTTGCTTGATAAGGATTTTAATGAAGCATCTTACAATTAATATATAAATACTTTGTACTATTTTTTT
Organism: Erythrophleum fordii; assembly: GCA_032878935.1. NCBI lineage: Eukaryota > Viridiplantae > Streptophyta > Magnoliopsida > Fabales > Fabaceae > Erythrophleum > Erythrophleum fordii. The sequence goes on from JAVQMF010000021.1 coordinate 1,826,665, forward strand.
TCACTAGATTTTTATCTTATGGGGCTTTTCCCAATAGGATTTTAATCTGATGATAGATATCCAATAAAAGTGTTGTAAATAATATTGTTAATATAGATAGCCATAGCCTCCAAAAGAATCTCAAAGATCACGTTTAATAGTATAAACCCTATAGCTTCTAAAGGATAAAGATCAATGTAACTAGAATGTTATAAGCCATGTATCTAGATTTATGTGATGCATGTATTATTGTGATTCAAATATTAGGTACTTTATGGAGGCATGAATTTATTCCTCTTGTAAGCTTATAAATAAAGGAGATATACAAAGTATGAAGTATCCAAGTGAATCCGAATTATCTTTTTCTTTTTCTTCTTAGTTTTTTTTTAAATTTTTTTCATATATCTTATATTTTCATTATTTTTACAATAAAAAGCATTTAATTTATTATAAATTAGTCTTTTAGCAAGTTTTATAGTTGCTATCCAATTTTGGCTCATTGTGTTGTTTTCTCAAGAAATAGACTTATTTTGTACAACTTATAACTTTAGAGCACAACAATCATATAAATATATCTTAAAGTTCTTTATTTTGGTTTGTTTTAAAACGGTTGAATGCTTTTAGAGATTCATATACTCTTTTTAAAATGGTGAGTTTCACCTAGAGGTGTTTGTAAGTTGAGTCAAACTAGACTTTACCTTAATTTAATATCTAACTTAATTTTAAATGAGTTTTTAAATTGAAATCCGTTATTTTAACCCAATCCAATTTAGTATTGGATTAGGCAAGCTAGTATTGAATAGCTTAATTTTTTTAAAATTTATTAATAAAACTCTAAAATGACTTAAATTTTTTTTTTATATAAATTCTTATAAAATTATATTTTATCTCTAAAAATTTAAAAATTTGATATAAGCCTTTATAAAATTTTTTTAATTCTTTTTTGAGTTGGACCAAAATAATATGGTTTTTTTTTAGTGCTAGCCTAATTCGTCCCAATTTGGCTAAATAAGATGGGATACATCAAGCCTCTAGACTTGATGAACATCCTTAGTTTCACTTACTTAAACCTAAATGGGTTATATAAACTTAAATTTCTCAAATAATTAAATAATGGCAACGAAACTTGATTGTTAGCCTCAAAACATTTGACAAAATAATTAATTTGCAATGAATTATATATATATATATATATATATTGCCAATGAATTACGTATTTATGGTGACTAACTTGTGCACTCCAAAATATTTAAAACCAAATGCTAGGTATAATTAAAAACGCAAATAAAACACTAGGACTTAACGAAATAAAACAACGCAGAAAAACGAAACACTGTAACAGACAATTAATAGGACAGATGGCATGACCAAACAAAGTGAGAGATGTAGCTATTGACTATTCATGTGGTCATTAAATGTTGCATAAACACTCATTAAACTGTGCATTTTTTATTATCTAAGACGCATAATTTTATGGCAATATAAGCCGTTAATTTCCATTAAATCATATCAGCTGTCCACTAAAAATACTATAATGAAATTACGTGAAAAATATTTTAAAACAAATAATATTTGAAGGATTAAAATGGGATGTGTAATATTTGAAGGACTAAATTAAGATAAAGTATATTTTTGAAATATCATAAAGTTAATTCACTAAAAAAAATTTGACTGTTCATTTTTCCATGGAAGTACCAAAATATATTTTGACTGGGGAGAATGGGAAGAAAAGGAAGCAAAGAAAAATTCTAATTGAACATTTTTCTTAATTTATATTTAAATTTAATATTTTTTCTATTAAATATGTTTGAATTAATAAGAATGAATGAAAAAAAATCGAAATAAATAAATCAAAATTAAAATTCTGCATCTTTTTCCATCCTCTCTATTTTCTTCAATTTAAAGTTACCTTAATAAAACTTTTTTCTCCCTAATAAAACTTGAATTGGGCTAAAAAAAAAGTTAGTTGTAACAATCTTCTTGATTTTGCCCTCAAATCATACTAGTTTGCATTCTTTCATTTCCTCTTTTTTTATATATTTTTAATAAATTTTAAAAAATAGATACAATATATGTAAAATTTAGTGTACACATTTAAATAAAAATAGAAAATTTATTATTTAAATAAATTTAACATTTTTTATATTTTTTTTAAATTAACAAAAAAATTTAAGAGAAAGAAATAGAGATATCCAAGTTCGGCATCACACAGAACTCGTGCACCGCTCTTCACACGCAATTTACGTTTTATCCGCACGCTTCCCGTCCTTCTTCCTTTACTCTCACTCAAAACACGCACCGCACGCCCCGTTCGTGCCAAACTCCAAACACGCTCGTCTCCTCACACACGAGCGAGCGCCTCCCGAGGGACCTCGCATGCTTCGCTCACACGCTCGGTTATCCATCGCCGGCCTGACCTGACCTCACCTGTCACCAGCCGGAGATCCGCCGACGCCACCGTGGTCTCTACTGATTTCGAAATTTCTGGATCCCGGCGCTCCCCCTGAATTGACACCGGACCGCCCTGCCGGTCGCCGGAAAAGTTGGTTTTGTTTTTTCTTTAAGGTTGACGGAATCGGTAGAGTTTGGAGAGGGGAAGACGGATCTGCAGTGGTTATCGTTCAACGTACTATGATTTCGAGCATGGATATAAGGTTGAGCTGAAAATTATGGTAACATGAATTTTTCAGATTTTCTTTAGGTTAAAGTAGTCTTGGACGAGAATTATGCTTGAAAATTGTGCTTTCGGTTGAAGCACATGGAGTAGAAGGCTCCTGTAATTTTTGTCCAGGAGAATACTAGATTTTTCTTTTGAACTATAACTCTAGTTTTTCTTGAATGATGAGAGCGAAATTAAGTCAATAGAGCGCCTGGAAATGTTAAAATAATAAATTAAGTGAATTGAGTGTAGATTCTTGTGTTCTTGATCGCTAGAATGTTGAGGTTTAAGACTTTTTGTTGATAATTTGAGTAAATGATGTTTAGACGGTATTATGTCCACTAATGTTATCATACAACTCGCATGAAGTACTGATTTTGCTTTTGTTTGGCGCAGCCTTTGAATTGTGATCTCACTTGACTTTACTGTTTGAAAATGGAAACCACTTATAGACACTATGGCATTGGCAATTAACAAATCACTAGACTAGTATTTAATTGAATCGAAGGTTCAGACAAGGGATTATGGCAACTGATATACCGAAGCTAATCGGAACAAGTGAAGATGATGAGGAAGAAATGGAAATGGATGTGAAAGAAGAGGATGATGATGATGATGATGAGAATGGAGGTAATCACAGTGCTGCTTCAGTGATGGCAGAGATTGATGGTGGAGTGGGAACTGTTAGTGGTAACAATAGGTTTCAACAGCACCAGCAATTCCAAGAACAAGCAAGCACCCCAGGTGGAGGTACTCGTCGGTGTAGGCCGCAAGAAGAGAAAGAGAGAACAAAGCTAAGAGAGCGGCATCGAAGGGCTATAACTGCTAGGATCTTGGCAGGGCTCCGGAGGCATGGCAACTACAATCTTAGAGTTAGAGCTGACATAAATGATGTCATTGGTGCTCTGGCAAGAGAAGCTGGATGGGTGGTTCTTCCAGATGGCACTACTTTTCCTTCAAAATCTCAGGTACTTATATGTTGAAACTGAAGTAAGATAGTCTCTGGCTGGATTTGGTGTCCTTTTGGTGCACATGGGCTGGTATCCGCATGGATATGTGTTATTTTTGGAAGGGGTGCTGTCGTCTAATCATTTTGCTTTTAGTATGTACTTCAAAATCTTTGACCTTATGCCCATTTGTCTTGATTGTTGTTAAATATTAAGTAAGAATCTTTGGCTTTCTTCCAAGAGTCCCTTGGTTTTTAATTTCAAATGTTTGATAAAATGGTCCTTAACATGGTTTTCATACTGATTAATAATGGATTTTCAATCCATGGTGGTACTTCTTACCCAATTTAAGAAATACATGGTTGTAAAAAATCTTGTCACTGTTGTTTGTATCTGCAAATCTGAGTTCTAACAATTCTCAGAATAATATCCAAATGGGAATCTTTTCTTCTCAACTTTACAGGGTCAGAGACCAGCTGGTGGTACTTCCACAGTGGTGACTTCTTCAGCTTCCCATATGGCTTCACAACAGACTACACCTACTTCCCTCAAGGGAGCTTCTTTGGGCTATAGGAGCTCATCAGAGTATAATGCAAGTCGAATGAAAGGTGTTTTTATGCCAGCTCCATCCCCTTATGATCTAGCCTCAGGTTCCCAGTCTCAATCTTCATCCATGATGGGGAGTGGAGAAGAACAGAGAGACAACCATCCTCTCATTGGCGGTTCATTGGATAGCATTGATGAGAAGCAGGTATTATGATTAAGCCATTTAGTTATTATATGGCTAGTATATTGATTTCTTTTAGAGATAAGTATCTTACAGTTGCTATTAGCTTGAGACTGCATGAACTAGTTGTTATATGATTAATTAATAATCATAGTTATTATATCAGTCCCCTAATTCATCATGATGCATGTTTAGAGACAGAGCATATAAGATAAGAGTGACCTTTAATGAAGGCAAACTGAGAACCTAATATTGTACTTGCCTGAGAATATTTATTGGTGCATCCATTGTTATGGTCTCTTTTTTCTTTCCCTGATTGTCACTTAGATCTGAATATCTTGAAATGATACCTTGAGATGTACTAATATAAAGGGCATATTCATTCATTCATTTTTTTTTTCTGTTGTATAATTCCATTATGGTATCCTAAGCAAGTAATTCTCTCGGCATTGTTTCAATAACTTATTCTCCTTTCTAGATTGTTGACATGCCCCACAGATTACCTGAGCGTGATTTTGCTGGTACCCCATATGTTCCAGTTTATGTGATGCTACCGGTGAGCTATTTTTTTACCCTACTTTGTCTCATTATTTTATTGAAGTAATGTTTCTAGATTTCTTACTGCTGACTACTGAGTATATAAATAATCTAAATATGCTTGTTAGTGAGTGGTTCTACATATTCTAAATATAGTGTTCTGGAAAATTTAATTTATTTAATTCAGAGAAAGAGAAATTTTGATAAATTCTTATGTTCCTTTAGGCTATTGTAGCTAGCTGCTAAATGTTGATGTTAACATACAGCATATTCTTGCTCTGTTGGTAGCAGTTGGGTGTCATTAACATGAAGTGTGAACTTATTGATCCGGATGGTTTATTAAAGCAGCTGAGGGTCTTGAAATCATTACATGTTGATGGTGTTATGGTCGACATCTGGTGGGGAATAGTGGAGGCACATGCTCCACAAGAGTATAATTGGAATGGTTACAAGAAACTCTTTCAGATGTTGCGTGAACTTAAGCTTAAGTTGCAGGTGAGTTTCTTAAGATACTTTAATCACTGTTGGTTAGTCTCTTGCTTATTCAATTTGGTTTTGCTAATCATGAGTTTTGTTGGCACTTGGCCAGGTTGTGATGTCTTTTCATGAATGTGGAGGCAATTTTGGTGATGATGTTTGTATTCCAATACCCCACTGGGTTGCTGAAATTGGTAGAAGCAATCCTGACATTTTTTTCACTGATAGAGAGGGAAGGCACAACCCTGAATGTCTTTCTTGGGGAATAGATAAGGAACGGGTCTTAAGAGGTCGGACTGCTGTAGAGGTATTGATGACATGATAGTAATTATTATTGTTATTGGATACAATTAGTATGAAAACGATATCTATATGGACAAAACTTCACTTGAAGTAATTTATAACCTGGCCATGAAGAGTTCTATTCGTCTGTTGTACTTATTCACCATTTTCTCTAATAGGTTTGTTTGAATCATATTTTAAATGTTCTCTGAGGAGAGGAAGGGGGGCAAAGTTTCCATTTTACGCTGTGCGGATATCAACCTAAAGCATGTAATTTTGCATCTTGTACATTGTTGTAGGTTTATTTTGACTTCATGAGAAGTTTCAGGGTAGAGTTTGATGAGTACTTTGAGGATGGTATAATCTCCATGATTGAAGTTGGACTGGGTCCATGCGGGGAGCTAAGATACCCATCTTGTCCTGTAAAGCATGGTTGGAGATATCCTGGTATTGGTGAATTCCAGGTAATCATTTTCTTCAGAGTATTGTAGTTTTAGTTATCTGAGTCTGCCAATTCTTAAGATTTGGTTTTTCATCATCAAAAGTGCATTCTTTGCTATTCTAGATCATGCATATTATATCAAGATACCCTGACACCAATTCCAATTTATTGATGTTGAGTCTTCTATATCCCATAGAGAATGTGAACTTTTATCAAGCTTGTGTCACATTGATATTTTGAGGTGTTTTAATAAAAGAGAAAAAAATTGATAATTTGAAAAGAAACAATGAATTGGAAATAAGCTGCCTGCACTTTCTTTTTTCATAACCGAGAGGAATAAGTGATTTGTTCCCCCTATGTGAGTGAAATTTTTGGTTAAAATTAATTTTTGTCTCCAACGGTGGAGAAGATCATTTACATTATGAAGAAATGGAAATTACATAAAAAAAATTGAAACTTTAAATGTAGATGTTAGCGTTACTAATATAGAGGGACGGTCTTAAGTCAGTTCTCTACAAAATTTGGCAAAGTTTTTATTTTTATTTTTTTACTTTTATTTTTTTCTGTTTCCATTAACCAGTGTAGATTACAGGTTATGGAGCAGAAATAGCTGAACAATAGACACGTCTTCCTCTGGAAAGCAGCTGTGCATGTTTCCTCAACCTGTCCTTAAATGTGTGATAGCAGTTTCCATTGTCAAGAATGTCTCTCTTCACTTAAAATATTTTTCTTTATGTAATTCTTTCAACTAAGTAAATCGTCATTCCTTCAACATAGACTTGCCATGTGATTCCCTAACCTATTCATCTTCTATTGCAAAAATGTGTTCTTAAGGACTAAATCCAAAATTAATTGTGCTGGATTTGAAGTCCATAAAGATATAAACCACTTTTGCACCTCAAACCTTTGTTTACCAGCTGCAAATTTACCATACCAAATTTCAAATGTAAAGATATGATCTTCTCAAATAGTCAAATGTGCTTTGTTTTATGCCAGTTTGTTTTGAGCTACTTGTCACACCTTTTCTTTTTCTTGCTTGCTTGTTTGACTTATTTCATACGACTGGGGTCCCCATTCAACCTCCATTGATATATAGAGACACCTTTTACCTTATCAGGGTTGGACCTTGGATAATAACAGAAAGATAAAGGAGACAGGATGAATTCTAGTTTTTTTGGGAGTACTGTCTACAGCTTGTGAATCATTATGGCCTTCTTGTGTTCTTCACTTATTGTTGCTGCTATCCTTTTGCCCTTGTATATACCTTAGATCTCTTTCTCTACTTTGCTTATTGCCCTTGTTCTCTGTGGGCAGTGCTATGATCAATATTTGTTAAAAAGTCTTAGGAAGGCCGCAGAAGCAAGGGGGCACCCTACATGGGCTAGAGGACCAGATAATGCTGGTACCTATAATTCTCAGCCACACGAAACAGGTTTCTTTTGTGATGGAGGTGATTATGATGGTTACTATGGCAGGTTCTTTCTTAGCTGGTACACTCAGGTTTTAGTTGATCATGGAAACCGGGTACTTTCTCTGGCAAAATTAGCTTTTGAGGGAACCTGCATTGCTGCAAAGGTAAGTCAAAGAAGAAGAAATTTGTAGCTTGAAGATAATCTTGTAATTTAAACATCAAATAAACCTTTCTTTTCAGCATTACAACCTGAATGATTTTTTCTTACGACCCAGGGATTTGCATAATTGTTGCAGTCTTCATTTTTATGTGCAGTATAAGCCATGTCATCTTAACTAGGAATCTAATTATTACGTTCATACTGCTTTAAGCTTCATTTGTTTAACATAAAATGGAAAATTATTGGAAGTTATTTCTAAAAATTTTTATTCAACGTATATTCTTGGAACACAATTGTCATTGAAAACTGATTGAGATAACAATATTTGTAAACTTTTCATAAAATGTGATTTATTGTTTAGAATGACTTTCTCTTGAGTTTTTGAAAATGATTTGTTATTGTTGTTAACAATTGACTAAAAAATATTTTCTACTGACGGCCAAACCTAAATTATATATTTTCTGCAGCAATGCAAAAAAAATGCATTATCTGCATCAAGCAGTAAAAAAAAAATATTTTCCATGAAATAGACACAACCTTAATGTGTGCCGTATTTGACTGTAGTTATTTATTTGAAGGTGGATCTTTGTGTGTTTGTGAGTGTGTCTACGTTCTATGTATGTAAAAGGTGGGGGTGGTTACTTCTATTTCCCTTTTAACTTTGGTGGAAAAGAAATTTAGGTGTTAGATTTTTTTTTTCATGTCTTTGTTTATTATTCCAGTTGTCAGAAAAATGGAAGATATTTAATTTGTTGTGGCTTGATACAGTCTGTTTGCTATATTTTAATTTCTAAACAGCTATCAGGTATTCACTGGTGGTACAAGACAGCCAGTCACGCTGCTGAATTAACTGCTGGGTTTTATAACCCATGCAATCGTGATGGTTATGCCGCAATTATGGCAATGCTAAAGAAGAATGGATCAAGCTTAAACTTTGCTTGTGCTGACTTGCACACGTTGAACCAGCATGAGGACTTTTCAGGGGCATTTTCAGATCCTGAGGGATTAGTCTGGCAGGTAAGTGTCTAATCCTAGCTAGAGCTTTACTATCTGTTGGTTTCCTATATTATCCATTTCTTTGGGAAGAACTTGTAATAACAATTGGTCTTTTATCTTTTTAATTTCAACAAGTTTGAAGCATGCACAAGAATGTCTTAGAATTAAAGCTGTATACTCTAAAGTGTGCTCCTAATTGTGCATGGCAGGTGTTGAATGCAGCTTGGGATGTTTGCTTACCAGTTTCAAGTGAGAATGCACTTCCTTGCCTATGTAGAGTTGGCTATAATAAGATTTTGGATAATGCCAAACCCATGAATGATCCAGATGGAAAGCATTTTACATCGTTTACTTACCTGAGACTTAGTCCACTTCTTATGGAAAGACAGAACTTCATAGAGTTTGAGCTATTTGTTAAGAGAATGCACGGTAAGGCAGTGAAAAATTAATTTTTATTTTCACCCTCCTATTATTTTCTGGAAACATCTATGAAAAATGAAAGTAATACTCTTCTCTGGCCTTGATTAGATGAATGCTTGCATCATCTGGTAATTAGCAAAATTCTCAAGAACGGGTGTTCTTTAATAGGCATAGCCCTATAACCTCACTATTTCTGTGTTGAACTCTGGATTTCATTCACTGGCTAATCCACATGCATTGCACAAACAACACCCAACTTTTTAAATGATTCATTTTAACTAGTTATAGCATGGGCCTTTTATATGTTTTGGAACATAATTTTAGATTGTGGGCTCCCCTTGGCTACAATTGCTGTTCCATATTTCTCCGTATTTTATCACAGTCAGTGCAATCTCAACACGCAGCGACTGCAATATAAATCATGGTCTATAATTTTTACTTGTAATAACAATATAGAATGTGAAAAGAGTTTTAATATAAGGTAACAGACAGTAGGTGAAGAAGTTGTTGCTTTCTATCATCTGTGGCTCTTTCAAATATGGTAATGTGCTTGGGTTACTGACTCTGTCTTTTCACTGCAGGGGAAGCTGTTCTTGATCTCCAGGTATAGTGGGCTGGAAAGAGAATCTGGTAGGTTTTGAAATATCTATAGCTCACCCTACAAAGCGGTTGGGTTATTCTGTTGCAGATTAGTGGAATAGGATTGTCATTTACTGTATGATACATGCTAGTTGGTAGTTAAGTAATTGAAGAATAGGATAAAGAAAATTTTTTCCCCCTTAAATCCAACAACCCACATTGCAACCAGGATGTAAAATTTGTCCATACATGATGTTAGCGTATTATTGAATGAACTCATTGGGTATTTGTGTTAGCTACAGTGCAAAGATCTATCTGCATCATATAGTAACATTGGCATACAAGACTCTCGTGTGATCAATTGGATGGAGCAGATGGCCATTACAACTTTGTGCTGGCCACCACTTGAGAACCCATCTCAGGTAACAAAGTTTCTTGACACATAATCATGGTTTGTTCCCTTGAATTAAAGCCGTGTACTTCTAGTGAGAAACAACAAATTCTTCATTGTCAAATAAAGTGAACGAAGCTGCACTAAGTACTTTGGTTCTCAAACAAGATAATTGGTTTAGGGTTTTTTCTCAAGTAGGTTTAACATACCACATCATTCTTAGGCTACACTCACAAATTAGTAAGAGCTAATAATAAAAAAATGACAACTTTTATGTGGGAAAATCTTTTCGAACTATGGGCAACCAATGCTGATTGATGAGTTTATGTATATTGAGTTTACCCAAGAATAACTTGTTGGTTCAGATGAAGCCGTGACCAAAATGCTCCAGAAGTTAAAGGCTAATCTGGCTAAAGCACATCTGGAGTCGTAAATGAGATTAGTTTTAGTATGATCAAATTTGTTCATTTAAAATGGAGCAGGAGTCTGGGTTTTAAACAAACCAAAAAATATGATCAAACTCAACTCGTTTAATAAACGAATTGAACTTGAATAGTTCATGAACAATATTATAAAGATATCTTTATGTGCACATATAAAAATTAAAGTAAATAAAAATATATGAATTTTATACTATATATGCGTATATGTACCAGATAATTCTATAAAAATATAATGTTTGAACGATACATAAAATTATACTAAGGCAGTTGCTCCCCAGTCACCAAGGCCGTGATCCAATTGCCTCACATTTTACATCTAGAAAAACACGGTCTCATTCAAAAGTCAAGTATCTTATGCTTCTTCCATCACCAACGAAATCAAATCTAGTGCACAGCGTACAAGTTATGTAGCAGAGAACGTTCAAGAAAATAAAATGGAGTAAGAAAAAAAAACAAAAGGACGCCTTAGCTCTCTTATTTAAGGGTGGCACCGCATCTCCTGTTATGCGAGGAGCACAATAGAGAATGTGAACTCATCATCGACGGTCATCTGAGACGGTAAATTCTTTCTTTCTTTTGTACATTTATGAGGAGCTTATATATGCATCTCATCCAGGCCTGTCATTTAAATCAGATTCAAAAGTCACTATCGCTGGTAAAATATTTCTTTTTTTGTACGTTTATGAGGATCTTATATATGCATCTCATGTTGGCTCTTCATTTAGATCAGATTCAAAAGTCATTATCGACAATGATACAACAAGCACATCTCTCTTTAGCTGTACCCATATAGATTTTTCACTTTCTGATTTATCCCTCAACAAAATCCATATAGATGTATTTTCCGCCTCATTATTAACAACACTATCATCTTCAGCATAAGAAATTTGAGACTCAATTGCTTTCTTCTTGGAACTATCCTGCGAAATCGGCTGAAGGGTTCAAATAAATTTTTTTAGAAACGACTTTCCAATTTTGTTAGAAATAATCCATTTATGTAATTTTTAAAGCTAGATATATTCGAATTATGATGAAAATTGATATCTTACAGTCCCATCTCGCTACAAAATCAAAAGAGGGGGAAAAAAGTAAAGACAAGATTTTGTTTAATTTTTTTAGTTGTTTTTCTTTTTCTTTTTATAGGTTTTCTAATAAAGAAATTTGCAAAATAAAATTTTAAAAAAATTTAACATGTAGTGTTAAGCTATAAAAAATATTTATTTATTATATTTTTGTTAAAAATTTTGACAATAAACACCTAGCAACAAGTTTTGCCCTAAAAAGAAATAGGAACTTGGATCCTGTCAATGTGCTACTCTTCTCATGCATATCTAATTTGTTGAGATTTGATTGAGATGATTTAAATTTAAATTTAAATTTTTTTAATTTCAATAATCAATTTTATATATATATATATATTATTTTAAACAAAGTGAATGTATGATAAAAATAATTTTTTAATTTCTCTTAGACTTCATTATATGTTTTCTTTTTTCAAAGTGAAAAAAAAGATTATTAAAATAAAAAATAAAAAAACGAAAATTTAAACTATTCAAATTATATTTAATCGGTCTAAATCTTTTCTAGGGAGCATCATGCCATTCAAGAAAAAGAAAGACGCGAGATTATGTTTCTGACACCATAGCCCACATGAACCCAATCGACGGAACCTTTATTTAGAGGATAGCTCTTTTGAAAATTCCTTGCGGGACAAAATAATTAAGAACCCTTTGGCTGAATGCAAATTAATCACAAACTATGATATCTATATCTGTATTAAGGAAAAGAGTGAAATTTAGGTGTATAGTTTGCCTAGTAGGCTATGGAGTGATTAAAACATTTATGCAGGACCGTGGCTAGTGGCTAACTGCCAAAATAATGAATTCAACATATTGATCGTACTTATAATAAACAAAAGTAATATAATACCCGTACACAAAGTGAAAAGAGAAATAAGAAAAAAAAAAAGATTTTGTATATAAAAAATAACTTTTGCATCTTTATTATAAAAAAAGTAATAGATATTTGTTAAACTTTTAGTTTCATTTTAATATTTAAACAAATCATTGAATTACGTCGAATGTGTTAATGTAAAATTTTCAGGTCAATAGTAATTGTACAGTAAAATTAACAAATGTTATAACTACGGGGGATTTCTATGAGATAAAAATATATATAATATGAGTGCATTTTCTTTGAGGAAAAAAAATCTATATAATTGAATATAACTTATTAAAAATTACAGCATGATTTTAATTTTCTAATCCCAGAACTTAAGCTAAAATGACATTTGACTGACCCCTTTTTGTATTTGTCTTTGATTTTGTCACTAGGGTTCATATGGCGCAAACTCATACCCACTAGAAGGCCTCTGTTTTGAGTTTGAATTCTTTGCAGTCTTGATTGTATATAATCTAGTCAGAGAGAGAAAAGAGAAAATAGATATAAAGAGAAAAAGTAAGTTTTATACACACTTATATCCTGTTATATTACTCTTTTTTCGACTACATGACTACATGATTGCAAAGGATCCAATTTTCTCTGTTCCACTCCTTTGTTTTGAGTCTGGATCCTTTGTAGTTACAAATTAATTGAATATAGTACAGTCAAAAAGAGAGAGAAAATAGGAAATGGACGTAAAGAGAAGAAGTAGGCCTCATATACATTCTTATCCTTTTGTGTCACTCTTTTGCGGATTGTGTAATTGTATGACTGTAGATGATCTAATTTCCTTTGATTCATTTTGCCCCTCTAAGCATTTAATTCCTATACTTGTGGTCATGCATTGGAAGGGTTTATTCCCTTCTTAAAACATCTAAAAACTAACAAGAGCACACAGCTTTGCAATTGCCCAAAATATATAAAAGCACACAGATTTGCTCGTGGAAAAAAAACTAACAAGAGCACACAGACTTTCTATAAAATGGAGATGATTTAAGTGTCTTGACCATACGGTACCTCTTGTTGGATGCTTTTATACATAGTATATGCTAGTGTACCATGCACATCAAACCAAGGAACAAAAAGAATAGAATATAGTATTCTTCGTTTGCGGTTGGAAACTCCAGTAGTACCAGTTTTTCATCATACAAATACGAATAGCAATTGATCAAGATCCCTCAAAATCCTATCTCATCTAAACCTTATCCTTTTTTATTTTGTTCTCTTTCACTCTTAACGGGAAAAAGTACAATCCCTGAAACTTAAAATATGCACACTTGAAGATCAGCAATGTCCTTCTGTGACTAATTTTATGTACCGTTTTCATAACTTGAAAGAATCTTGATATGTTATGTCTTTGCGCTGATTCCTATACCAAAATATCAAAAATAAATGTCATAGATTTGATAGATATAGGTGTGGGACTGAAAGGGAAATATCAAGTATGTCATTGAGGCCCTGATTGATAATGTTGAAATAATTTATTTTAATCGTCATATTTTTTACCAAAAGAAGAAAGCAACATAAATCTGAGTCATATAGCAATCAGCAGGCATGTAATATCATTGTTGGTGCGATCCACAGGGATGATGAATGAGTCAAATTTCACTTTTGTAATCATTTACAGCTGAACCTTGGCCAACAAAATCTTTGACTGTGAAACCCACTTTCTCAAATCTTCCTTTCTCGTTGTTCTCTCTAAATTTCACGTAGTCCAGGCACACAAATGGCTCATACATTCTCATGTTCCCTTCTCCAACCACTTCATCCGGTGCCAATATGACCTTCTCATCCTCAAAGCACCAAAAGAAAGCTAGAGAAAATCTGTTCGCAGGCTGCATCAGAACTACCCTATGTTCCGAGGACCTTAATTTATCATTGCTCCAAGCTTGAAGCATATCCCCTATGTTCACCACTAGGGTACCCTCAGATGGGGTTATATCCACCCACTTCCCTTCATTTGACCTTACCTGAAGCCCTCCTGTTTCATCTTGATATAGGATAGTAATACAGCTTATTCAGTGTGCATCCTGAGTCCTTCAACTTGATCTTCCACAATTTCTGGAGCAGAGTAATGGTTTATCCTCAAGTATCCATGGCACTTCTTGAATTCATAGTCATAGAATTTATTCTCAAAGCCATCTCCCAAGCTCATCGATATAGACTTCAGAATTTTCTCAGACAAATCTGCCATCTTACATCCATATTCTTGCAGGATCTCACTATAATCAAAGCATGAGAAGACTAAAAGCTCAATCTAAAATGGGCAGAAAGATTAAGGGAAAGAGGCATAGAATAGCACTGAAACTAAAAGCTTAATGGGATAACAATGCGCCTAGGTGAGAGAATCTTATGTATATATAATGTACCAGTTGATTGTACAATAAACAAACAAAAATTATTGAAGTGAATGTTTTAAGTAGTGGGCTTTACTAACAGATCTAATTTAGTGAGTTTCTATTGGCCCTTTGTATCAACTGGCCGTGCACTATGTGGCTCTTGAGGGTATGTTTGAGTTAGGAGAAGGAAAGGGAATGCATCTAAAGAAAAGGGGAGGGAAAGGGATATATAGTTAAATGATAATTTCCCTTTCCCTTATTTGGGAAAAATTTCTCCTCCAATTTTGTTTAAATTGGAGGAATTTAAAAATATAATTTGGGGGGGGGGGGGGGGGGGGGAATTTTGATGGATTTTGGAAGGTTAATTGATAATCCTTTATTTTCATTCCCTCCTCATAAATAACTCCCATACAACAGAAAGTTTTCAATGGAACTTCCTTTTCCGCCCTCCATTACCCAACATCCAAACATACCTAAGTTTATTCCATTGAAAAAGAGCAGAAAGAGAAAGGGAAAGAGGCATATAATAGCAAAATATTATATATATAAAAAAAGACTGCATAAAAATTACCTGAATTTAGAGTTCTGTTTGTTAAAGAGGATATCCGCAGAACTCTTAGCAGAATCATAGAAGTTGGGTCCATTAACTCTGAGGCTCTCAAAGAATGGAGAGGCAATAAAATGAGGGGTGTAAGATTTTACAGAGGAGAAAGGACCAAGCTTGAATTTAGTATCAGAAGGGAAGCTGAAGAGGTGTTTGGACAGTGAATGGAGCTGGCTGTAAAGATCTTTGGAGATTCCATGGTTGATTACGTGGAAAAATCCCCAATCCTTGCAGGCTTCAGATAGAGAGGATAGAGAAGCTCGTCGTAATGGCTGAGAGATGCCAAAAATGGGAAGCTCAACACAAGTTTTAGACTTAGACATAATGTCTCTATTGTCTGAAGAAAGGCTAGGTTTTGGGTCATTTTATATATAGAAGTTTGGTCGGAAGCCTAGAGCTGAAGAAGGGCAAACTTCTGTGTTTGTCAATTGCTTATTCCATCAAAGGTATATAATATAGCATAAAGCAGAAAGCAATAACGAAATTGTTAAATGTGTGTGTGGTATGTGATTCGGATATAACTGAAAGATTGTATGCAGTTAATGATTGTCTAAAACTGAATGATTTGTGGGCGTTAATATCTGCCTATAACCTCGACAATAATCGGATGCTACCTTTTCCAAAAGGCTATATATAAATAAAAGGCCATCAACGAAGGGTTCAATAAAGACACAAATTTCTCAATGATCAAACTTCATGACTAAGAGATTTTTTATTTACATATTTACAAAATTTTATAATTTATATATTACTTTTATACAACTATTTACTTTTTATATTTTTATATTAATACTAATTTTTATAATATATATATAGGGTAAATTGCACTTATCCACCATGATTTTTTTTTTCCTAATTGTAATTTCCTTCTCAATCAATTAAGTTTTGCAATTGACTCCGAATATATTTGTCGCATTGCAACAATTTTCATTGACTAAATTGGTTAACTCTAATTGGCTTAATATTAAGAAGAGAAAATTGCACCTACTTTGATCTTTGCTCTCAATGTCCATTTCTGTCCTTTTCCTGCTTGAATCATGTATTTTATATTCATAAGCAATTTATCTCCTATTAATCCATCTACTTCTTCAATTAACCAACTCATTTATCTATCACAATGCAATTTATCCATTAAAGAGAAGTTCGTAATTGAAGGCAAAGATCATAATGGATAAATGTACTTTTCCACTTGTGATAGGCACGTTTTGGTGTTTTTTAGACAGCGGGAGATATTGCAATATGTGAGAGAAATAAATTAGAAGGTCAATTGTAAAAGATTGATTTGGTAGAAAAGATGGTAAGTAAGTATAATTTGTAGTGATATGTCTATTTGTAATTTACCTGCACATATGTTTTATTTTAAAGTGATTGATTAATTTTATTTAATTATGATTTCATCTAGTTTGACTATTGTTTAAAATAATTGAATTAATTATCAACTCGTATCTTGACAGCTTTTCTAGTTCACACCTCAGTCTAGATTTAAAACACCATTTTAAAGTACAGTTAGCAGCCCATACACAAAAATGGCCATGAACACTTTATTTGGATTCAGGTGGGAAGGGGAGAAATAGTAGAGATAATAAGACATAAATAGCAGACATACGCAAACTAGCTGAAGACGTTATACATGGACACTACTTTCCCAATTCATTTTTCTTTTCCCTGCCGCAATTTTAATAGAGTAAATTACACATTTTTTTTTTAATTTAAAAAAAAAAATATAAACTTCCCTTAAAACAAAAAATTACTTTATATTTTAATCTAATTTAAAATTTTTTAAACTAAAATACCCTCAGCTAACCTAAATATATTTTTAAAATGAAGAGTATCTTAGTCAAAAATTTAAAATTGAATTAAAATGTAAAGTAATTTTTTATTTTAAGAGAGGTTTGTGTATATTTTAAAAATAAAAAAGAGGTTTGTATAATTTTAACAAAACTAAAAAAAGAAAAAAA
The DNA here is from genome assembly GCA_032878935.1 of Erythrophleum fordii. Classification (NCBI taxonomy): domain Eukaryota; kingdom Viridiplantae; phylum Streptophyta; class Magnoliopsida; order Fabales; family Fabaceae; genus Erythrophleum; species Erythrophleum fordii. Next base: position 1,843,957 of record JAVQMF010000021.1, read on the forward strand.
TTTATATAATTTATTCATTTTAATATGTTCACATTCGACAAGGACAGGCTGGTGAGGAAGCATCCCAGCCACGAGGACTTTTTATATTCCCTTTTGCATATGGAACTCACATTTGTCTGTGGAAAGTTTTGACAAAGCCTTCAAATAAATATAAATAAATAAATAAATATATATATATAGAGGCACACACACTTAATCAATATGCATCCTGAGCTTGAGAACAGGTTCAGGTAAAACATAACAAGTTAACAAAGTATAACCATTAACCCTATAGTTTAAGAGAGTTGGTTCAAGTGACATATCCCTGGACTTAAGTGCCAAAGGTACTTGATACACCTGCATTTGATCCTTATTCTATTTCCCATCTCCTAATTCTCAAGGCCTTGAACCCTCTAGGTAACCCAAAAAAAAAAGTACAAACCATATAGACGCTTTTATTAACTCTACATTCGTCTGATTCAAATATGACTACAGATAGTGTGTGTTCACAGAAACAATGTGCACAAGCCTTGGCCCGAAAGACAATTAATTAAAGTTTGGTATTGTCGTTTTAAAATTGCAGATGTTAGTCCTGACACGGTGTGTGTTCAAAATATACCAATATATATGGACGTAGGTTTCAACATTTAATCCAAACCTCATAAGTTGTTCAAGTCAAAACTTTGGAAACAAGTTCCCACTGTTTTTTGGGGTTACGTATGAGTTCCATGACCACAGGAGGTGAGCGGGGAAAGCACAAGAAGTAGAGATTAAACTCAACACAGATCAATCTCATCTCAATCTTAAAAATTGAGAGTAGTGCCATGTGAGCTATTAATGGCAGTTCCCACATTCCCACATTCTTATTTTGGTTGCGTAGAAGGTTCAAGTTATTAAGACATTAACTTCAATTTTAAAAATTAGACTAATTCCATTTAAACTATAGTCGTTCAAGTTTACATGTTCTTATTGAAGCCTAACGAAGGAAGTCCAATAGATCTCTCTGATGTTTGAAATTTCTCTCGCGCCCCAATATTTCCCACATTCTTTACTTAAGGCTTGTAAATAATCCAAACCATGCTTTAGGATCTCAAACTTGGTCAATGCACAAAGGTTTGGTTTAAGCTCAGCTGGGCTTAATCTCAAACACTTGGTGTGCATAAATGCATTATGTAGCAAATCATGTCATTACTCATTCTGCGGTGTGGTGTTAACCTAATAGTGAGAATCAATCATACTATTAAAAGTGGCATTCACAAGAACCCATGGCTGCTAAAACCAGAAAACAATGAGACATAATGATGTTTGAGATATGATACGATCGACCCAAGAAAGAAAGATTGGCCAATATAGAACCACAGTGGAATTTGAACAAACCCATGATTATATTGCAATGGGGATATATAATATTAACAGTATTAATTATCTCAATCATAGAGAAAAGGGTGTGTGTATACTCTGTGTGTGTGTGTGTGTGGCATTCGGATTCTCTGCTTTGCAGGGTGAAGAGTAGGCTGTGCTTTGCAATAAAACGACATTGTTTTGCTTATAAAGAGTTGATTTTAGCCGTTCATTTGAGAGTGTTATCTAATCGGCTATTGAAGCCTCCGCTCAACGAACTTTTCAAGTAAGAGAAATTGAAGAAAAATGCAGTATTTATGCATCTCCTTCTTCAACCAATTGCCTTGTTCTATTGAGCGGGAAATCAAGGTTTTCAATGAGGTTTTCTTTTCCATCTCCATTAATACAGCTTCTCCATTAACGCAGCTTTGAAGCTTCAGTGTCTTCACCTTCACATTTTAAAAGAGTTTTTCAACAATGTTTTCAACAACTTTGTCTCTCAAGGGTTGTTTTGTATTTTAAGAGGTGGGTTCATCATCTTCATTCTTGTTTTAATGCAATATCATAGCATCAGCAAGATGAAGCCACAATTATACATTCAAGAATTCACTTACAAGAGCCACAAATATAATTGTCATAGCTCCTGTACTTAACTTTTAATCCAGCGAACTCAAGCTCTGCAAACACGTAAACTAATAGAAATAACTTTACAACCAAAGGAAACTCAATCAATTCATTTATGTGGAAATCTGTTAGTGACACCCCAATCACCCAAAAATTTGAACAGCAATCGAAGTGAAAGATGGGTGAGATCTACGGTGGATATTTTAGAAGCAAAACAAAACTTTGAATGATACATTGAGGTAGCTGAGGGTTGGGAAACCTGAACATTGCTAAGATAGCTGAGAGTTGAGATTGTTGGTGAGTTGAGAACAGAGAACATTGCATTGAGATGGCTGAGACTTGAGATCGCTGAGATGATTAGAAGAAGGTGATTAAAGCTGCGATTGTGTCAAAACAGGCAAATGAAATTGAGTCATTGCTCATTTGATTGAACGGATAGAAGTATGACAGCAAAATCTCGCCCAACTTCATGCTGGCTAGTGGACAGAAGCAATTTGTGTGAACAGAGTGATGCGTTGAAGGAGAGGGCAGCAATGGATGACTACGATTGCATCAAAATGGATAGAGGAGATTTGTTCACCCAAACGATATCGTTTAATTGCAAAGCACTCTTTGCTCCTCACCCTGCAAAGTAGAGAATCCGAACCCTGTGTGTGTGTGCGCGTGTGTAGAGACATCAATGACAAAGTTTGCTCTTACCTCTGACGCGTTGTTTTTTGATTAGTAAAATCTCGAATCAATCAAATACTTCCAACAAACCGTTTGCTGCAAGAAGTGTTGAATGAATCATTACCGAAGAAGACAGGGAAGTAAGCTCAAATGGTTGGATATACTATGAGAAGGACTATCTTGCATTGCCTTCAGATCCTTCCACGAGGGGAAAAATGCTGATTATGGCTTTGGATTGCTTTCTTGGGCGCGTCTTACCACTACTTTCATTGGTCGCCACGTGGCATTTAATGGTGGACAATTCTGTGAACCGGTATCATTTATTTTCTTTAAATAATTTTTTATTTTTATAATTTTACTTAATTTTTAATTTAATTTTTATAATTTAAAAATTTATAATTAAGATTTTATAATTTTAAAAATTTTTAATTTAGTTCCTCTCATTAAATTGTTATCAATGTATGGTTAAATTTTGATAATATAATTATGATTTAAGTAAAAAAAAAAAGTGAAAAATAGATAATAAAATGAGTTTAACCTACATATATGATAATAGATATTAAGTAATTTGAGTTTGTTAGTTTGAATTAAGTACATTTAAAGTGTCAAAATAATATTTAATTATTAATGATAGTAAAATTTAGCAAATATTGATAAAAGTTTAACAACAATCACAAAATCAAAAATCTTTCAAATTGAAAAGATTTAATTGTAAATTTTTAAATAATAAAAATGAAATTAAAAATTGAGTGTAAATATGGGCCCCCCCAAAAAAATCTTATCATCTTCCCTCATTCTTTTAGCTCTGGGAAAATTTAGTTACAGTGGTCATTTGAGTCCAAGTATAGCTGTTCAGGTCAGCGAGCTTGCAAACGGCGTGTTCATCGGTTGCGCTATTAACCACGCCGTCACTGACGGCACCTCCTTCTGTAATTTCTTTATTGTCTTCGCAGAAGTCTCCAGTGTCACCGCTACAAAATCTAATCTTGAACAACGTCCACAGCGGGATGGTGCAATTCCTGTGCATCATCTACTCCACTGTAAAAGCACAGATTGTTTACAAGTTTTTAACCCCAAAATACTCTTCCCTAGTCCTACTCATAAAATGATCAAATCAAGGTAACTTTTATGAAAAATAAAAAGATAGGGCTTTTATATTTTTATTATCAAATTATTTATATAAAAATATAATAAATATATAATTTTTAAAAATAAATATATATGTTTCATAAATTAATGTCATATTAGATTTTTCAAAAGATTTTTCCACATCGTATTTTTACTAAAAAATTTGATAATAACAATATAAAAAATTACACCAGGTCTATTCCTCCGGATTGGTGGTTACCTAACCATTCAAACAACAAAGGATGAGTTTAAAATCTACTCTTTCCCTCGCTCTTGATCTCTTCTACCTCTCTACTTCCTTGCAATCAAAACCAACACCACAAATATCGCCTTTCTACAATGGTTAGCTTAATAATGACTGTCAGAAATATAAATGGAAGCTTAACCTCTTGTTTAATTTGAGGGGAGGGTCCCCTCCCCTTGTTTGGCATGTGTTTTTGGAGGGGACTCCCCTCCTCTCCTCTTCTCTCCTCTCCTCTCAATTTGGGAGAATTGGGAGGAAAAGTTAAAAAAAAGATCAAAATGTCCTTATCTTGATTATTAATTTTATATTTTATAAAATTTTTATGAGTATGATTGAAGAAATATTTTAACGTATTAATTAACACAGGTATATTGTCATATTGAGGAAAAAATAAATATGTCAATGTTCATAACTCAAATACATTCTAAGTTCATGAAATAAAATATATTAAATTATATATTTTTTGAAATAATTATTTAATTAGTTTTATTTATTTACAAATTTTTTTAAATAATTATAATTATAAAATAATTTTTGACATTTGTTTAATTTGGTGATGAAAATATTAAATTTTTAAAAATAAAAGAATAATTAATTGTATTATCATTACTTTTAAAATATATATAAAACTATATAAATTTTCTCCTCTCCCCTCTTGAACCAAACAATATATCTCTCTTCCCGTTCATTAAAATCCCTTCCCTTCCCTCCCCTTTCCTCCATTAAAATCCCTCCCCTCCCCTCCCCTCTTTTGAACCAAACAAGGCCTAAAGGATGCTGTCTTCCAAGATATGGGAATCTGATGAAGTTCTTTCTTTGTCGTTTATGTTAGTGTTTTACTTGGATAACTGATCTGTTTGTGTTATGCGTTGCTGTTTGTATAGTTCTCTTCCCTACCTTTCATAGATTTGATCCATGGATAAGTTCTTTTAAGTCCCAATTTGGTGAAACTTTGCTAATAAATTTGAATGCAGGTCGGGTGCTACTACGAGGAAGTGACTGGTTTTTGTTTGAGTCCTTTTGGATTCAAGTGAAAGGATTCATACCACTTTACTGGTCTAGATATGTGTGAAATACAATGGATTGATTGTATGATATCTAGAACGTTAAATTAAAAAAATTGATAAATATTACCTGATTTTTCTATTCTTATATGCTTGGATTTGTTTTATGATAGGTTAGATTTTTCTCGTTATGACTCTTTGCTTAATAACAACTTTCAATGGGAAAGGCACGTAGATTAAAATTAGAGAGAGAACTTAATTTTACATTACTTAGTATTTTAATAAGTTTTTTCATTAGAAGTTTCAATAAAATCTAATGGCCTATACCTTTTAATAACTAACTAGACTTAAATTAAAAATGTTATATTGAGTCCAATTATTATATAATCATTTAGCACAATTTAGTTTTATAATATTTCAATGGATTATTAATCAATCTATATTTAAAAAACAAAAAATTATACAATTAATGTGAGCCTACAAATAAAAAATTTCAACATTCTTTTACTTAGGCCCCATTAATTATGTTTTAAAGAAATTCAATTTTTTTTTTGGTAAAATGACTTTTGGGTTGACAAAACAACAAAACCTTATATACACATTTTTAAAAAAATGGTCATAAGATAACATAACAAACATATTCTAGTCCAACATGATGATTAATATGGGATAATTAATGGTGATCATATGCCATTTGTTGATATACTTTCAATCCATGTCATACATATAAGCAATTGTGCTAACATGGATATGGTCAGAAATATCTTTAAGAGCAATTAACAATGTATTATTTTTTATCAATCCTTCATATGATTTCTTAATATCTTTTATACTCAACTGATAAGAGAAGTCATTTAGCTTAAAATAAGCTTGTATATCTCAAATAACTTTATATCAAGAATTCTATATAATGTCAATAGAGACGTATCATAACAACAGCAATAGTAATGTTTAAGATAGACACTATGTCTTAAGATATATATTGTATTCAATATTTGCATAGGTAAAGTATCAACATAATGATGATCAGTAGTAAATTAAATGCAATAGATAGATGCAACAATAAATTACAGTAATTATATGTAACAAAAGTAAGTGATATATATGTAATTATCATATAAACACAAAATGTATATATATATGTAACTCCCACTAACTCGAAAGACTCTAAAATATCCATGCATTTAGTATGTCTTAAACTTTATAGGTCTTAAATCTTTGGCTAGGGAATCTGCTTTTAGTTTGTGAAGTCATAAAATTATTCTAAACTTTCACAATCTAATATATCATAAGGCATACCGATCCTTATAAACGAGATAGAAATGCTCTAATGATAGAAACATTTAGTTAGTAGTGTTACAAACATGTATTATATGACGATAATCTAATGTGATTTTAGAACTTCACAACATTATTTATTTACTACAAACATTTATGAGAGAAATATATATGTAATAGTAGAGTATAATTAATACAACCATATTGAAAATTTCAAATTTTAGCTATAGATAAATTAAACTCAAGGCTTCATCAAATATCACATTCTATGTGAAAACTAATTATGAATGTTAATTTAACAACTTTAACCATCATACACAATTGTTCAAAAACTAATTATTTGTAGCCGTAACAAACAAGATCTTTAGTGAGTTTAATATCCTTAGTAATTTACAAGTACTATAAGGTTTCCTTTATAAATTTTAATAATTCACTCTAAGATTACTTAGGTATATAAACTTGTTGATAATGTGGATAAAATGCTAAAATATACGCTTGCTAGATCACAAATAAGGCTACTAAAACAATGTGACCCATTTTAGACATAATTGAGAACCTTAAACATGTTGAGTGTTATTACCTTATACATTTGAGACAAGCCAAAACATGTTAAGTTCAATTACAATGGATTTTTATATAATTGTTCATATAAAATAAATTGCAATCCCATTCATCTTAGATAACAAATATTCAATAATATTTATTAAACTATATGACTATATTTTAAGATAGTGAAAAATTTTTGTTTTATTATACTTGAAGATTTTAATAAATTTTAAATAAGGTTCAAGAGTACACAAAATTTTAGTAATACCTTGTTTTCCTTAATCTCTCAAGCCTTCAATATGTTTTAATCAATTGTTTTAAGAAGGTCATTAAACAAGATATTCATTTAAAAACTCAACCTGTATAGTTCTCATTATTAGGCTCAAGATGTTTTTGGTGAAAATAAGAAAATTGAGAAATTAACATTGACTTACTCAATGCACATAAACCATTTTTGTATCATTCAATTAATTTGGTCATTAACTAAATTTGAGCCTTTAATTCATAAAATTTACAAAACTTTGATGCGTAATGATTTCCACATACTAGAGATGTAGAAAGAATCTAACATGCCTATAATCATCACAATACATTTATAGAAAGTTCTAAGCTTATAACTAGCGATAAGGAATCTACAATCCTTAGCTCAAAAGAAAATTTTATTTTATGAATGAGTCACTTTGAAGACAAATGTTCATATTAATCTATTAAATAATCTCATACCAAAATGTAACATAAAATATTTGATAGCCATTATTTTTGCAATAGATTCCGCAAGCGTACGGATTACTTTTGTAATATAGTGAATCAAGGTTGTCCTACAAAGAATTGAATTAGACTCAATTAGGCCTAAGGAAATTCACTTTTATTTAAGTTAAGACAAGCAAATACCCGTTTAAGAAATTAAAAGAAAGGAATTTAAACTAATATTGAGTGTTAATATTGTTCTAAAGAGATTAATCACTAAGGAGTATCCTAGGTTTCTATCCCATAATTGCCATGAATTGAGTTGTTCAATTGATTGGTTAATTAACAATCTAAAAGTTAAGAAGATTAAATGAGCCCAAGTGTCTTTTGAACCACTTAGACTTCTATCCTAGTTAGTTGTAGATTTCTCTCACAATTAATTAGGTAAATTGTATTCAATCCTTTTCACTATTTAGGGTTCTTAAGTATACTTCTATACTTAAGAACAAAATTAGAATGACCTAATTCTAAGTTGCTCAATCAAATGATTTCCCTTTCTCAAAAGCTAATCTCGACACCCTAATTCTATAAAAGAGATGACCAAACTCTTAAATGAAGAACAATAAACAGATTAAGCACTCAGATCAATAATCAAACCAAATTAACTTCACAAAATCTCCATTACATGGGAATAGGTTCAAGTAAACTTAGGATCTAGGAAATATAGCCACACATGACTCTACACATTGTAAACAAAACCAGAAATTCGAATAAACAAGGAGTAATTGAAGAAGAGATAGAGAATATAAGAAAACTCAGTGAAATCGCATTGATTTGGCCTCCAATCTTCAACCCAAGCTCCTTACCTTCAAATCCTAGCTCCTTTGGTGCATTTTTCTCCTTAAAAACTCTCCTCCCAAGCTCAGAATGACGAATCCTTAGTTGCCCATCGCGTTTTTAGTTTGCAAATCGAAGTTGTGCATTTTAGTAACTGGTCTCGCTATAGTGAAGGGTATTTCTTGCTATAGCAAAAGCTTATAAGTTCCAGATCCTTGTTGATCTCGCCATAGCCTGTGTCATAGCTAAAAGTTCCCTGAATTTTGCATGAGTCACAATTTTGCTATAGTGAATTAACCTCCTCGCTACAGCGAAATGACATCCTAACTACAACGAACTGCATACTCACTATAGGGAGAAGACTTTGAACAACTTACTTTTGACTTCTAGCTTTCTCTTTTTCCTTATTTCTTTTTAGCAAATTTCTACCTTTCTCCTAAGATTAAAATCAAAATAAAATAAACCTCAAAACTACTAAAAATATTGCAAATGTTATATTTTATTTATTTACTTTGATTGAATAAAAATTTATACAAGGTCAATTAAGAAATAGGCAATTGACTCCCTAATCAATCATAAAATACACCTTACACTTACCAAAATTAGGGATTCATCAATATTATTCACATGGCTAAGTCATAACATGTAGTTATATTCAAGTGACATATAGTTATATCTTACATGTGCAATATACTCTTTTTTTTTTTTTTAAAAAAAATTGGGTAGCTAGTTTTGGCCAAATACTATTTCAAAAAATTTCTTAATAAAATTATCCAAAACAAGATATATAATTGTATAAGTTTTTATGATATGCCAATAAATTAAATTCATTGTGAACTTATGACAAAAGTATCCTAATTTGATTAGTAATTTTCTTTCACTACATAAAAAATTGAGTAATAGAGCTATAACATGTGATCATGAATTAGCAACACTTAAGTTATCAAATTCAATGCGTACATATCTACTTTCAATGAAGGACTTCCTCTATTTATACTTGAATCTCAATAATCCTCACCTCAAGTGTGAATCTATCACTCAAAAATGCTCACCTCAATTGATAAGCCTAAGGAACCTAAAAACATTGGGAGATCTTCCTTCATTAGACTTTATAAAGGAACTAAATTGATGATAATGACACTATAACATGACCTAAAAACTTAATGTATTATATTGAACTTATTCTCATTTAAAAGAGGCTTACATGAAATTAGATTACCACAAGAGAGTGTGTAATCATTTTCAAATTGATGATGAACTTGTTGCTAATTTGAGCATTTTAATACCCTTTTCGAAGTAACAAAAGCCTAATCTAGAAGGGTTTAATGGTTGCTATCAAATCTATAGCATTAATCGATAAAAAAAATGTCTAAAATGGTAGGATCTTTAGATCTAAAAGATGGGTTTTTGAGTTTTTTGAACCCATGCATCTTTGATTTTCTAATTTTTCCAAGCCATTTCAATGCAAAAAAATATATCAAATATCCTTGGAATCATGCAAGGAAGCATTTTTAGATAAAGAATTGAATTAAAATGTAAAGAAAGATCAAATATTTTGAATTTGTAGAAAACTAAAATATTGAAAGCCAAAATTCTCTTCACATAGATCTATATAATAGGCAAATCATATATCAATGGAAAACTTGTAATGAGAGGACTAAAACCTTTAAACTAATTTGCACAAATTATATAAGCAAAAGCATGAAATAAGGACCAAAGATGTGCAATTATACACTAATTTTAGATTCTAAAATAATGTAATTAGGCTTTGATACCACATGTCAAGGATTTACACAATTTTATAGATCTAGATATATATGAAATGTAGCGGAATCATTACATGATACTTAGAGCACTAAAAAAAATTGATAGACATTACCTGACTTTTCCATTCCTATATATGCTCAAGTTTGGTACATGATGGGCTAGATCTTTTTCTTTATGACCCTTTCATAAATAGTAGCTTTTAATGGGATAAACATGCAAATTAGAATTAAAAAGGGGACCAAGCCTTGTTTTAAGTAGTGTCTTTCTGGACCCTTCTATTATAGGTTTAAGTAAAACTTAATGGTCTACCATTACCAAAAAAATAGATTTTTACTACTACAGTTGATAAAATCGCTGCAATATAGTAGTAGTCTCATAGCAACTGCTACATTATTATAGTGGTTTACAAACAAATATTGCAATTTTGTAGTGGTTGCATGCTTTAACGAATCTTTTTGACATGTCTTAGAATCTAACATTTGAAAACTTGAAACCCTAGTGCAGCAAGTTCCAGCTAGCAGTTTGAGGAGGTTTGTCACTATCCATTGTCCATCATTATCAATATGTTATCTTTCATCCTTCTTTTGCACTGTTTTAGCTTCTCTTCTCTATTTTTTTTTCCATTTTCAGCTATTTTGAGGTATTTTCTTCAAGATTTTTTTCCACTTTTTTTGAGATATATTCACCAGTTGTTGGCTAAAATTGGTTGATTTATGTTGAAATCTTAGATTATTTAAATTGTTGTTTTGAAATCTTAGATGTATATAGTTTATGATTCTCTTATATTTTCAGTTTTATGAGTTTTTTTTCTTGGTTAAAAATAAATTATTTTTAATTTTTAATTTTTGGTTATTTTTATACATATATGAAATGTTATTTCCTTAAAGTCCCATTTTATCATTCTTTATCATTAAATAAATCATTAATTAAATTCTTTATTTGCTTATATTATTGTTTGGGTTGTAAAATCTTTTTATTGATAAATAATAGAATTAAATAGCCTTACTAAATAACACAAAAAGGAGTAAACTACTCCAAGCAAAATATCAAGATAGCCTCTTATCTATCATTGTATATAATTTTCATATCATCTTTTAATTAAATAGGTGAGACTTAAGCTATGACCTTTACCATTCCCAACTAAAATTAGGCTTCAATTGACATCAAGATTTGCTAGGTGATGTAATTTTGAACATGAAGAAATGCTTACGTGAGGTGCTTATATCTCTAACAATGAAGTTTTAAAACATTCTCACAAGTAAAAAGCACATGCTGTATCAATTGAGCCCCACTTTGGTTAAAATAAATTATTCTTTATCTTTTTATTCCCTTCCCTTCTTTCCCCTTTTTATTTTATTTTTCATGATTATCTAATCCCAATTTTTTGGTCAAATCTTACGTATGCTATTTGGTTATTTTTATACATCTATTAAAAAAATCCATTGTTATTGTAAAATAATGCTATGAAATATTCTTTGCTTAAAATGTTATTTATTAAGCCAAAATTTTATTTACAACAGAGTGCTATTATTTTTAGTAATAGATAAATTTTGGATTGAGAGACTTAGGAATGCTCCAGAATATGTGGAAGGACTAAATAAATTTTTGGACTTTGCATTTGTTAATAGAAGTGTTAAAGTCAGGATAATTTGTTCATGTCTTAAATCCAAGTTTAACAAATGGAAAATTAGAGATATAGTGTATGGTCATCTAATTGCTAAACCATTTTTAAGAGGATACATTGTTTGGCTTAGACATGGGAAGACAAGCATAGTAGATATCATAGTTGAAATTTTTGCAAAGTCGTATGTGATTCAAGATAGGATTGTTAATGATAACCCTCTATAAGAAATTGTTAATGATGCATTTAGGCATTACCCTAATGATGATAATATGGGCGAAGTTGAAGTAATTCTCTATCATTGGATCAAATGTCTAATGATAGTTTAGATTTCTTTGAGTTAATTAGAGATGGATAATAGAATTTGTATGAAGGGTGTGATAAGTATTAAAAATTATCCTTCTTAATGAAATTGGATCACATTAAGTGCCTATGCAAAAAAAAGTGACAAGGCAATGTCTATGATACTAGAGTTGTTGGCAGATGTCATTGAACATAGAAATACTCCACCTTCTTTCTATAAGGCCAAGAAACTCATTAACAAACTTGAGCCTTACTATATTAAAATTTATGTATGTTTGAATGATTGCATGTTATATTGGAAGGAGGATGTAGATAAGGATGTTTGTAAAAAAAAAAAATGCAATAAATTTATATAGAAACCAAAGGGTTGAGGCATGTCTAGTTGTGATAAAAAGAAAAAGAAACTGCTTGCAAAAGTTCTATGATACTTTCTAATGAAGCTATAATTGCAAATGTTGTTTATGTCTTCTAAGACAGCTAAACAAATGAGATGCCATGTAGGGGAAATGAGTCTTAATGACATGATGAGGCATCTGAGGGACTCTGAGGCATGGAAGAAATTTAGCTTAACAAATCTTCAGTTTACTTTAGATCCTTGGAATGTATGCCTTATACTATCTATGGATGGTTTCAATCCATTTAGCACCTTGAGCACTAGCTATGGAATTTGGGTAGTAATACTTTGCATTACGACCTCCCTCTTTGGATGCATAAGAAATAGAGTTTGTTCCTTCTTTCAATGATTATTTCTAAGAAGTGAGCACTGAGAAATGATATAGATATTTATCTATAACCATTAATATAAAAGTTAAAGGAGTTGTAGGATGTTAGGGTTAAAACTTTTGATCCTATAGCAAGCAACTGTTTAACATGCATGCAACTTTATTATGGACTATTAGTAATTTTTTGATCCTAAAAGTTCCCTGAATTTTGCATGAGTCACAATTTTGCTATAAAAGATTGGCCAGAAATCCAAGGTAATAACTAGCTTAGAAATTTTAAAAAGAGTTGAAAATGTTAATGTTATATTTGGGAAAGATGTGAATTTTGAAGGTTAGGCAAGAAGACCTAAAGTGTTTAATGGTGTCGAGGTAGAAACTCAATAATGGTGAAAGAAGAGTATATTTTTTGAACTCTCACATTGGTTAAGCAATTTGTTATGCTACAATCATGACGTTATGCATATTGACAAAAAAATGTTTGTCACAATGTGCTACTTATTTTGATGAATGAAATTGGCAAATAAAAAAACCATATAAATGCTCAGAGAGACTTACAAGAAATACTGATCAAGTTTGATCTTTGGCCTGATGAAAGTGGTAGATATCTTTTGATGTTGTTCACATTGATAAATGCTTCTGCCCCTCAATGGAATTCATGCCCTTATACCAAAACCTATCTTCCTCTTATATTATTTTCTCTTGCATCCACCTTGTTTGCCTTTCAATCCTTATCACCTGGGTTCACTTGCTCTTCAACTAGACAATTTTAAATGTTTTGGTATTATTAAGAACCATCTAATCATTGCAACTCTGATAGTCGACCTTGATTTTAGAAAATCTCCTCCTAGTTCCTTTCCTAGCAAAAAAAGTCCAAGTATTTCTTTCTAGATAAGTTACTAATTCATGCATTAGTTGAAAGTTTTGATTCAATTTATCTGGAATCTTGGGACGCACTTTCAATGATAAAAGTAGGCACAATGGTGGACATATCTTTCGATGTTCCTTTGATTTAATAATGCTTGACAAGAGTCCTACTTTAGATGTACAAATTGTTCAACTTTTTTGGTGAGAGAGCTATAAGAAAGTCATGTCCAAGAAACCCATCAAGCTCATTGATGTTAAACTAAAGTAATTATTGTCTTTTTCCACTTAGCATTTTCGATCTTATTGATGGGTGGGGATGGTTTTGCTTTGTTATGTTCTAAGTGGTTTTGAAGATGATGTGTTTGATAAAAGTTCATTTGGGTTTTCTTTTTTTCGATTGGGCAGAAGAAAATCTTTAGTTGTTGATGTTGAATTTACTACTTCAAAGTTTGATAGTAGAAATGTCATTCTGTTAATTGTAATATGGCTATTAATGTGGGTGATTTAGCACCATTTATACCAAGCAATACCTCCTCTATGGAAATGACTTTAAGAGCCTATTTGGGTAGGCTTTTGTCTCCTTTAGAAGCATGTTTATAGAAAAAAAATGTATGTAATGACCAATAAATTGAGAATTTGAAATAATAAGCAAATTCATTAAGATTTGAAGTACTCAAGGTGAAGAATTTGTATGGTATTTAGTTAATTGTAACATGGAACTGAGAAGTGAAGGTATATTAACCAATGTTTTCAAGATTGAACTAGTTATTAAACTAATAGAAGTATTGATTCATGATTCACTGGTCTAATTATGGTTAAATTGTAATTGAACTAGTAATAATTATATATATAATATCAATATTAAAAGAAATGCATGATATAATTAATATCTACATTAATAAAAAATTTAATTAATATTAAGGGTTTGATACATATTTCTTAAAATTCCTATCTACAATTGCCCTTATACATAGTCTTCCTAGCCTTCGAGTCACTACCCCCTGTGCTTCCTTCTTCAGTAATATTTATAATGACTTTATCTCTCTCTCTCTCTCTCTCTCTCTCTCTCTCTCTCTCTCTTGTAGGATTTTCTCTCATGTATTAGATTTAATTATATATATATATATATATATATATAAACCCCACTCAACTCCTTTATATCCTTCTCCTTTCAAATCTCATTGGATTATGATCCTTTTGTATCTAGTGCAAGACACCTTTAGTAGCACTATATAACAAGCCAATTAAAAACAAGAATTAGATAAGTCTTTTGGCATTTTTTCCAATTAATCCATGTGTTTTCCAAAACTATGAATCCTCTATATTTGTTTCTCATTGTGTTCCTAGGCTTTTCTCTTAATGGAGAAAGGGCTACCTAAGCTTCTACTACTAAGTAATAAAGGTGTTCTTTCACAACACTTGGCAAATGGCAACATTATGAATGAAGAAGAAAAACAATGATTTAGAAGTCTAAGTCAAGCCATCCTTTTAGGAAGGTGTTAGGTTATGGTACTAGATCTTGCTAATAAGTAGGTCACCATTGCAATCTCAGAAAAGAGAGCACAAAGAGTTAGAGCCACAAAGGGCTAATGCAATGTAAACATGAAACACTAAGTCCCACATAAAATCATTAAAAAAAAGAGTTAAGTATCTCATTATAAATAGAGGCATAATCCATTGCTGAGGCCATATTAAGTTATAATGTTAGTAAAATTAAGAATTTAAATAACTGAGATTAATAATAATAAAAAATTAATTGATTCAAAAAATAATTAAATTAAAGTCTAGGAGAAACAATTAAATAAGTAAAACTAGACTTTAAGCCTGCCATAGTTTTAATGGCTATTACCTTACACCATATACTTAATAGATCGAGGATTAAACCCATCTTATTATTTTATTTTGTTTTTTCTTAAAATTTGGTCCAATTGGTGTTGGTAAGGATGATATTGCAGTTTTGAAAATCTCTTTTAGCTTCACATCTTTTCTAAATTACTCATTAATCCCTTTGATATTTCTCAGCATGTAGACATGTCTTTCTCCCAACCATAAGACACCAACTCCATCTCTTCCTAAACACGTTTTTCTTTGTGTGTGTTTTCTAAAAGCAATTTTAGAAGCTCTCTTTCCAAACGTTGCCTTAGTATCCTCTTTTCCCTTCATTATTTTGTTGTTCGTTCTCCTCTACATTTCTTCTTCAAACATCTAACTCCTTCAATCCACTTGTGGAGCAGTGAGGTTTGGGAGCTCCATGATCCATTTTCATTGAGGTTTTAGTCCAAGAATGAAAAGTTTTAGCACATTCCTAATAGCTTTTCCTCCTCCTTGTCTTAGTTCATTTGTTTCTTCCCCTACTTGTATCAACAACACTAGCATCTAAAGCTGAGCCAAACTTCATTTTTCCTAATTTATTTTAAGTGTTGATCTCCTTTCCACCATTTTGACCTTTAACTTGGGCTTGTGTGGTTACAGTAACTAGGTTTTCCCTAAGCCAAGTCCTTAATTTTAATTTTAAGACCTTTGATAGCTTCTATTTCAAATTATTCTAATATTTCCCTTTTGCTCCATTCATGTAGTAAAAGTAAAAGAATTCCCTTATGCCTAGGTTTTGTGCCTAAAATAAATGATGTGAGTGTTAGGCCTTTAATGGGTCAGCTTGAAATGAGAAATAGGTTGAATTCAACGCTTTCTTACAAGAAAAGCGATGGAGGTAAATAGTGTAGAAGGAAGTAAAGAGCCACTATTAGTAAGCCTAATATGATTAGTTTTAAAGCTAAAGGATTGAGAGTTAGGATTGGGCCTTTTAAACCCATTATTAGCCTTTCTTCTAAACCTAAGTTATAGAATTCTTGAAGCATACAGATTGGAATGAATGATCATATTATGATGTCCCTTCATAAAGAACATGAATCCATGTAGATGGGGAAGTGAGTTGATAAACCTAAGCACCCAAATCGAGATGGAATACTAAAGCAGATGAATATACTGGAAGAAAGTTTACTGGCATCAAGGGTTGATCCTTTTGAGACTTTAGGTGCTACAAAGATTTATCATGATTTCTTGTGATTTCTTTCTAAGTGTCTTTTTTTCATCTCTTACTCTATGAATTTTGTAGCATGGAACAACAGAGGGGTAGGTAGAAAGACCTTCCCACTCTTATTTAAAGAAATGATTGCTTGACATGAGATTGGCTTAGCTATCCTTATGAAACCTTATATCAATGGAATATAAGTTGATCAAGTTCTAAAAAGGATTGCTTTTAATAGAAACTCTTAGGTGGATGTTGCGGGTTTATAGAGAGGAATTTTGATTTCATGGGATACATCTTATTGTCTCCTTTATATTGTTTTTTTTTTTTACTTTTAAGTCATGAATATGCAAGTTACCAACAAGGGAGGTTGACGGGCTCGTCGCGCAACCCTCAAAATAAAACTAGGTTGAACTAAATATGTAGTTAGTGGCACAACCTAGGTCATCTCCCTTGGAAATGGAGTTCAATGTTTAATTAGGTTTTCTAAATGTTAAAGGTCCTAAAAGCTATCTAATTTGGGGGGTTTTTAATTGAATTAAACTAATCTAAAACTAAATAGAAATAAATTTCCTAATTTATACCTAATTGGATGAATTATGGTTGATAATGGGTTTGTGACTAGCTTTGGATTCGTCCCTTGGTATCCATTATCCTTATCCTAATCCAATTGTGATTAATTCTGGCCTATGAGTTTTTAATTGTGTTCATTGGCAAATGATCTTGAATTACCATTCAAGATTCAAGAAACTAGCAATTTGATATTAATTGAGATCTCAACTCCCATTAAATTACTAATTCTTGTGATTAAGATCTTTGAACACTCAAATTGATTGATTAACTAATTAATTAGCCTCGGAATCATCATCCAAATATGTTTAATTAACCAACTAAATAACAAGGAATCCACAAATAGACAATTAGGCACACCAATTCTCACAAGCATTTCATCAAACACCTTGATTGCACACTTGGACAATGGCAAGAAAATGCAAAATTCAGTCTATAAACCAATCAATTAATCAATAAAAAGACTTCCTAATTAGTGTCTAACTAGCCATTAATTGCAAGTAGACAAAATCCTAATCAAATACAACTTAACCAAGCTTGTACAAGAAAAAAAAAGTATAGGAAATTAAGGAAATCTTAGCCAAAATTTTGAGTTCTTCCCATAGATTCAAGCTTTTCCAAGGTCCTTCTTCCTTGCTAGTCACAGATGGAGGCTTAAAGTTTCATTAGAGGATGGATGGAGGTGAGAATTAGCGTGGAGTGGCTTTGGACGAAGGGGCGTGCGAATGGAATGTACAAATGATGGAATGACGATGGAGGTGTGAAATGACGTGTTGGATCAACCTGGATTAGATGGATGATGTGGATTAATGTATACGATGGATTGGATCCCTCCTTTATGTGAATGAATGGACCCTCTTTTCAGCTTTGCCCCAGCCCTTTATTAACTCACGTACTTCTTAATTTGTCACATGCCCGTAGCAATCCACGTTGCTTCTTACGTGTTGCTTCATTCCTTCAACGTGAGATGATTTAATGTTCCATATAACGCTTCTTGTGTATATTATTCTTGGAGTTGAATTCTTCTCACTATTCATGTATCCATGCATGTGTGTATAAGTGTGGGCCCTACTGTGAATGGTTGATGCATTAGAATATAATATAAAAGAATCTATCCCTGCTTCGTGCCATCTTCGAGTCCAGACGTAGCTTCCTCTCTACTTGATCTTCATTTGCTTCTTCTTCTTTGTCTAGCTCTCCAAAACAAAGGTTGCCTCTTTCTCCTTCCATTCAACTCATTTCCTTCTCCTTCACCACGTAGCTTCTTCATGCAGCTACATCAAAACCAAGCTCCAGCTCCAGCATCTTTTAACCAGCAGCTCAACTTGCTTGCTTCGTGTCTCGCGTTGTCTCTTGAACACATTGGCTCCTTCATGCAGCTGCGTTATGGCTTCTTCTTCTTTCCATGTCTTGCCTTCAGCCTATGCGTCTTCGTTCAACTCATTCCTCTTCCTTGTGAGCTTCCTTTCAAGCTCGAAATTCTTCTTGAAATAGTGGTTATCTGCTTCTCTTCTCTGTTCAGCTGCTACCTCTGTGTGCATAGATCTTCTTTTGCTCATTCCTCACTTGAAACTCTCTTTTCTCCAGCCTATATTCTGCTCAAAACACTACACCCGTGGCACTCCCTTGTTGAAGTTGCTTGAGTGTTTATGGAAGTGTGCTGCAATGTGTTTGAGCTTCATTTAATTCTTCCCATGTGAGAGTTTCCTTCTTATACACGTAGCTCTTGTCACTCGCAGCAACCTCTCCCTATCTTCTACTCTTGAATATAAAATTTCTTCTCAAAACCCATTACTTCTATTCAAATGCTATTTAATTCTTCCATTCCAATTCCATTGTCCATAAAAAATATGCAGAAATAATAAGAAGAATATCCACAAAAATTATTTGAGATAAAATTAGGCATTAAAAACCAATAATTTGTAACTTAATTCCTCAAATGTAGAAAATGACTATTTAAAATCAAATTCCATTTAAGTAAATCCATTAAGCCTTATTTATCTATTAAAAACTTAAGCTAAGGAGAGTAAAGTGTATAAAAAATCATGTTTATCAAATTCCCCGATACTTAAACTTTTGCACTCTTGGGCAAAACTCAAAATCCAAGATAAGAGAATAAATTGAAACACCCAGCTAGTAGAATGGCAAATGAAAAATGAAAATAGGACAGGGAAAGTAAAAATCACAAATTGGAGACCAATTACAACTTTTCATCACTTTAACAATCAAAGTTAATTTCACTTGCGTCAAGAAATAAGCTCCATGGCAATTTCATTTGAAAAGAATGAATTGAAATACATAGCCTCTCACATGGTTAGTGTTTACTCTCAACTTTCCAGTGTTTAGGCAATGTGAATCACTCATGTTCCACCTATCAAAATTCACTACTATAGGCTTGTTAAGCTTCTAAGTCTCCACCACCTACGCCAAATGTGATGCACAAATCAATAGGACTTTATTCATGGTTGTAATGGGGTGAAGGAAATGAAATGAATAGATACAAAACAAGGGTAAACAAATAGATACCTTAGAATTTCAAGAGCAATAAATGGAACCTAGGATAGAGAATTTCTAGGCCTTATTTCCCACAAGTATAGGCAACTATAAATTCAATTCAAAAGACTTCTTTGTTTTGATTTCAATTGCTTTTCTCTTTTTTTTTTTCATTTCCTTTCTTTTGTTTTCTTTTTTCTTTTCTATCTCTTCTTTCTTTGCATTTTTTTTTGAACATATTCCTCAACTTTTACTATCAATGGCCTAACTTGATGTAAATGCATACATTCTCTCATCCTAAACAAGTGTAATGCTCCTTGAAATCTCTAAGGCATCTTAAAACAAGGTGGGAAAATATTTTAAATGGCTATAGGCTAACAAGAAAAGAAAATCAAACCCAAAGTGTCTAAACAATGGATAAATGAATGTAGGGTTGGCTTTTTGGCTTTAGCTAAAACAAAACAAAAATGAATGCCTTAATCCTTTTCATGCATGTAAATGCAAATGTAGTCTCAATAAAGAATCATGACAAGTTCTAGAATGAAAACAGTGATAGGTGAATACACACTAGAAATGAACAATTAAGACTCAAATCCTCACCAGCTAATGGTATAAGATAATTCATTGAAATCAAATTTATTGCCACTTCACTTGAATCAAAACACAAGATTCATTGCTTGTCATGTCTAAGCGAATCCAAACTATAAGTATCTCAACTTGTAACTTTCACAGAAAAACTGAAAAAAAATCACACTATTTTTAAAAAATTTTCTAAAAAATTTTCAAAATTTTTTTTTTCCTTTCAAAACAAGGAAAAGATGGAAGATGAAATGACTTTCACCCCCACACTTAAATATTGCATTGTCTTTGATGTTAGCACACAATCTAGTAAACAGATTTTACTATCTATATCTTTTTCACATGCTACTTTCACTGTTTCATCAGTCACATCATTACATGCTAGTGAGGAATCATGTTGATTAGTATATGTGAAGAACTCACTAGTCTCAATAAAAGTGTTAATTTAAGAGCATCTATCACATACAGTAGATCCAGTACACAAATAATCAAGAGAATCATTCAAATCAACTATGTCACATGGTCCAGATGGTATGCTATTCCTAAACTCAGAAGATGAATCATCAACAGACTTATCAACTAATTCCACACCAGGAATAGAATGATCATCACATTCTAATTCACCCCCACACTTATCTACTACCCTAGACTTAATAGATTCATCAATTGGTTCAGACATAAAATCATCACTATGGTCACAGCTAGGTGTAGACATACCAAGTGCATCAATATACAAGGGTTTATGAACATCACAAGAAGTATCAGTTTTGCTCAATGCATTACCACAATTAACCAAATAAGGAGATTTCACAATTATTTCCTCATCAACATCATCATCATACAATTCAGAATCAACAACATTATGTGCATCAAGAATCACAGTGCTATCATGTATACTAGAATCAGTTCTAACAAATTGCAATGTATTAGAAGATGGAAGGATATTACCCAGTGAATAGGACTCTTTCTCCTCTATACATTCCCTTCTAATTTGCTCTTCAATTAATTAGTTAGCACTTGAAGTTAGTTGATTCATTTGAAATCCTGAATCCTTCATGAGGTTATCCATCATTTATTGGTCTTGGAGTTGCAACCATTCAGTTCCTTGTTGGATCATTTGTTGCAATTGTTGGTTTTGAATAATACAGGCTTCCATTAGCTGCATTATCCTCTCTTCCAAATTTGGTTCCCTCTAGGGCTCTTGTTGCATGTATCCCTCATGATAATTGTAAGGATGATATTCTGGCTATTGCATATGGAAGTTATGGTATGATTCATAATGATGGTGGTAGTTGGGGCGAATCTCATATGGATGGTGGTGATAAGGTTCAGGGTAATTGGGGTGAACTTCACAAGAATGATGGTGTGGTTGGTAGCGTGGTTGTTGGACTTGTTGATATTGTTGGCTTTGTTGCTCTTGTCTTTGTTGTTCAAGAAGACCTTGAACCATTGTCTTAAGATCATCCAACTACCTAGAAATCCCATCATTTGCATAAGAATCATAAACACCTTGATTAGAATAATGATATGGATTCATTTAAAGTAAATAAAATGAGAAGTTCAATCACTTTCAGCACAAATAAAATCACTAACAAATTATAACTAAAATTAACTCAAAATTAAGAAAATAAAATCAAATGAAGATAAGAAGTTCTTAACAATAAAAAAATACTCTAAAACAGAGGTTAGTCACAAAATAAACTCACAAAAAATAAAGAAATTAAATCCAGAAAAATTGAAAAATTCCTTAAAAAAATTTAAGAAAATACTAAAAAATTAGAAAAAGTGCCTTAAACGTTGAAATTTGGCCAAAAAATGGTACATTAAATAGCTTAGCGATTATGTTTGCTTAAAACACCCAAAAATATTGGAAAACAAAGTTTGAGAATTTTTTGGGCACCATAAACAAAAAATTCCAGCAAGCGGGACACCTGACGCATAACACCGAAATGATCTAAATCCAAGTTCAAAACAGAATAAAAATTAAACCAAAACAGTACTAAAACAGAGCTAAAACAAAACAAAAACACTTAGAAAACTTTCTCAAACAATTGAGAATCCAATTCCCCAGTAACGGTGCCAAATTTTGACGGGCTCGTCGCGCAACCCTCAAAATAAAATTAGGTTGAACTAAATATGTAGCTAGTGGCACAACCTAGGTCATTTCCCTTGAAAATGGAGTTCAATGTTCAATTAGGTTTTCTAAATGTTAAAGGTCTTAAAAGCTATCTAATTTGGGGGGTTTTTGATTGAATTAAACTAACCTAAAACTAAATTGAAATAAATTTCTTAATTTCTACCTAATTGGATAAATTATGGTTGATAATGGGCTTGTGACTAGCTTTGGATTTATCCCTTGGTATCCACTATTCTTATCCTAATCTAATTATGATTAATTCTAGCCTAAGAGTCTCTAATTATGTTTATTGGTAAATGATCTTGAATTACCATTTAAGATTCAAGAGACTAGCAATTTGATGTTAATTGAGACCTCAACTCCCATTAAATTACTAATTCTTGTAATTAAGATCTTTGAACACTGAAATTGATTGATTAACTGATTAATTAGCCTTTGAATCATCATCCAAAGATGTTTAATTAACCAACTAAACATAAAGGAATCCACAAATAGACAATTAGGCACACCAATTCTCATAAGTATTTCATCAAACACCTTGATTGCACACTTGGATAATAGCAAGAAAATGAAAAATTCAATGTTTAAACCAATCAATTAATCAATAAAAAAACTTCCTAATTAGTGTTTAACTAGTCTCTAATTGTAATTACACAAAATCCTAATTAAATGCAACTTAACCAAGCTTGTACAAGAAAAAGAAAAAGTGTAGGAAATTAAAGAAATCTTAGCCAAAATTATGAGTTCTTCCCATAGATTCAAGCTTCTCCAAGGTCCTTCTTCCTTGCTAGTCACAGATGGAGGCTTAGAGTTTCATTGGAGGATGGATGGGGGTGGGAATTGGTGTGGAGTGGCTCTGGACGAAGGGGCATGCGAATGGAATGTACGATTGATGGAATGATGATGGAGGCATGAAATGACGTGTTAGATCAACCTGGATTGGATGGATGATGTGGATTAATGAATTTGATGGATTGGATCCTCCCTCCACGTGAATGAATGGACCCTCTTTTCAGCTCTGCCTCAGCCCTTTATTAACTCACATACTTCTTAATTTGTCACTTGCCCGTAGCAATCCACGTTGCTTCTTATGTGTTGCTTCATTCTTTCAATATGAGATGATTTAATGTTCCACATAATGCTGCTTTTGTATATTATGCTTGGAGTTGAATTCTTCTCACTATTCACGTGTCTATGCATATGTGTATAGGTGTGGGCCCTGCTATGAATGGTTGATGCATTGGAATATAATATAAAAGAATCTATCCCTGCTTCATGCCATCTTCGAGTCCAGACGTAGCTTCATCTCTACTTGATCTTTATTTGCTTCTTCTTCTTTGTCTAGCTCTCTAAAATAGAGGTTGCCTCCTTCTCCTTCCATTTAGCTCATTTCCTTCTCCTTCACCACGTAGCTTCTTCATGCAGCTACGTCAAAACCAAGCTCCAGTGTCTTTTAACCAGCAGCTTAACTTGCTTGCTTCGTGTCTCGTGTTGTCTCTTGAACACGTTGGCTCCTTCATGCGGCTGCATTGTGGCTTCTTCTTCTTTCCATGTCTTGCCTTCAGCCCATGCATCTTCATTTAGCTCATTCCTCTTCCTTGTGAACTTCTTCTCAAGCTCAAAATTCTTCTTAAAACCGTGGTTATCTACTTCTCTTCTTTGTTTAGCTGCTGCCTCTATATGCATGGATCTTCTTTTGCTCATTACTCACTTGAAACTCTCTTTTCTCCAGCCCATGTTCTACTCAAAACACTACACCCATGGCACTCCTTTGTTGAAGCTGCTTGAGTGTTTATGGAAGTGTGCTGCAACGTTTTTGAGCTTCATTTAATTCTTCCCATGTAAGAGTTTCCTTCTTATACATGTAGCTCTTGTCACTTGCAGCAACCTCTCCTCATCTTCTACTCTTGAATATAAAATTTCTTTTCAAAGCCCATTACTCCTATTCAAATGCTATTTAATTTTTCCCTTCCAATTCCATTGTCTATAAAAAATCTATAGAAATGATAGGAGGAGTATTCACAAAAATTATTTGAAATAAAATTGGGCATTAAAAACCAATAATTTATAACTTAATTCCTCAAATGTAGAAAATGGCTATTTAAAATCAAATTCTATTTAAGTAAATCCATTAATTCTTATTTATCTATTAAAAACTTAAGCTAAGGAGAATAAAGTGTATAAAAAATCATGTTTATCAGAGGCTATAGTTTTTTTTTCATGTTAGCAGTTTATGGGAGCCTAAACTACATCTTAAGGATAGAGCTTTGGCATAACCTTGTTTCTTTTTCCACCTTTGTCAATGGTGGACGTTGGGCGTGCATTGGTGATTTCAATGCCATCATTTTAGTTTAGGATAAGTTAGGGGGTGCGCCACCTAACTTTTGGAGTGTGAAGGACTTTAGGAGTTGCATTCAAGAATATTATGAGAAATGCACCCAGAGGGGGGTGAATAGGTGCTATTGTAGAAATTAATTAACAATTAAAACAAAACTATAAAATCAAAAATGTTGTAGACAGACCAGGATCTTATCGATAGGATCTTTTAAAAACTAATTAAACAGTAAAAGATCAAGAAGTTAAATTAGAACCTTATCAACAAGGTTTCTGTAGAAATGTTAAAATAGAAATAAAGGTGAAGAAAATAGAAGGGAACACCTGATTTATCCTGGTTTCGTCTACAAGACCTATTAGTCTCCTTGCAACTTACTAAAAGATTTTCACTATGTAAGATTAGAGTATACAGATAAGAAGTTAGATTTCTAAGCTCACCTAGAACTCTTACAAACTTTACAACTTACACATAGCTTTTTGATTATCTTTTCTTTTTTCACATAATTGCTATGAGATTCAAGAACTCTTACAGACATTAAGGGATTACAGCTCATAGATTAGACTTTTAATAGTCAAATGAACCAGACACTTGGCAATAAATTATAATGAGAATAAGGAAGACTATAAAGCTAAAATTTCTCCTTTTTGATTTCTTGATGATGTTCCATTCAAACACTACTTCGTCTTATATGCTATTAGAAAAACTAGTTGTTGGATAACTTATTCTGAGATTCAACTATTGAAGGAGTAGATTATTATAGAATTTGTGTAGCCATGAAGTAGCTGGACTTTTAAGAAGTTCTTTAGAATGTTAGGTAGACATGCTTTATAGATTTCTTTCATGTTTTCTACTTCCAACTAACACATCCAGAGAAAATGATAGCTTGCAGAGTATTCTGGTTATCTTGTCTTATTCATTAATGTTCTTGGAAGACTTAAGATAAAAGAGAGTTAACTTTGAAGAGCCAGAAATAAATACATAGCAAATTGAAAAGTAGAGACAGCTTTTAGCTTTTTAACAAGAAGACAAAGTAGTGCAAAGAATTCAAAAAGTTTTTCATGCTTTTTGCAAGTCACATAAAAAGTTATAACAAGAAGAATTACAGAGTAGGCTTTTATCTGACTTGAGCTTTTGGAATCATTAAGCATAAGAGAGGTTGAGAGACCATTAGGCCAACAACCTCTTTCTTTTGATGATGACAAAACCTAAGTGATAAAAGTCCTAATAAGTGTGCAGAACACATATTGACTCCCCCTAAGTATGTGTTCCCCCTTAATAGATGAACTGATTACATAGACTAAAGCACAAAGGAAAAAATAGGAGGAACCTGGTAAAGTTACCTTACAGGATATAAACTTTGTTTCCAATAAATCTATAAATTGTGTTAACATAAGCTATAACCAAATATAAAACTTTGTTCTCCCTTTTTTTGTCAGCAGTAAAGGGAGACAAAAATAAGCAAACAGGAATCAAGAAATATGATCCAGAAATAATCCAGTAATATAGTAGAGACGAAACAGAAAGATAATATTAGAAATTAATCAGAGAAAACATCCAGTAAGGTAATAAGAGAATATATAGAGACATAATATCCAGTAAGATAAACATAAGATAATTAGAAAGTTAACATCCAATATCTAGTAGTTAGCAACAGTAAAAAATAACATGGTTTTTGTTTAAAGAAACCACCATTATAGGCCAATCAAACGATGATGGACCAGGAAGTAAGCTTCATTTGTAAATAGTTTTGAGCACTTTAATAGAGTCCATGAGGGTAATATCAATGTCTTGAAGCCAAAGATTAAGAGTAGCAGCCTTCAAGTTGACACTAGATTTGGCATCCTTTAGCTCTTGATGGATAACTTGGAGTTGTTGACTGATAGGCATGTGTTCTTGTAAGGGACTTCGCATGGTACCAACACTGGTGGTGAGTTTACTAATTTGATCATTCATTTGACCGAGCTGGGCATTGATGTCTTTAAAATAATCAACAAACATGTGATTCAATGAACTTTAGGCTTTAAGCATTTTTTCCAACATTACAAGAGAATCAGGGAAGAAAAGGTGTTTAGAACAGAAAAGGAGGGAGGTTTAATAGCAAGAGATGATGCAACAGAGGCCAGAGCCTTGCCATAGAAATTAGCTACTAGAGGGGACATAGGGTCTTTGCCACAATCACCATGGCTAGAGGAAGATGTAGGAGACTTCTTTTGGTCAAAAGGTGGAGCAGCATCTATCATTCTAACCTACTTTGGCCCTATTAGAGTATATTGCATTAATTTGAAAGTGGTTTTATTGTAGGTGGTATCTACAATGATGGAAGGTTAAGGATTCAGATTAATCTGATGTGCCTTGAAAACTCTGGTGAGCAGCATTCCATAAGGAAGACTTACTGATGGGTTGGTGATGTGAGTGGATTCTTCCATGAATTTTAAGATCCAAGTCCTAAGATCAATAGGGGCCGTGGTTACAAGGCAGTACAGAAGACATACATCCCTTTTATTCAAGGATTCTAAGGATTGTGATCAAGGCAATAGATAGGTGCTAATGATGTGAGCCATGATTCTTTATTTAATGCATAATGCAAGACCATTCCCTCTCTTAAGAGAGAGGAGGTCTAGATGTTCAACTAAATAATCTAAAGTAGCCTCATAGGTGACTAGAAATTCTTTACCCCATGTCTTTTGAAAGAAGTAGGATTCTTTAATGAAAGACATTTCCAAAATCTTACTCAATTTCTTTTTAGTTAACACAATCCTCCTACCTTTGAGAAATGAGACAATGGAAATACCATCGCCCATAACTGACACATTGGCATAAAAAAATCTAATTAGGTCCTCATACACTTCTTCCTATAGTTCAAGTACCTTATGCCATCCCATATCCAAGAAAGGTTGCTTAGTATCACAATAGATGATTTTAAGTTTTTGTAGAGATACTATTCTTCCACAAGCCACAGAGCATTACCTAAAATTAGAATTGTACCTTTCTTTTTCTTTTGGCTATAGAAAATGTTCAATGTTAGTGGAGTTATTTGAGTCAAATGGAAGTTCTTTAATAGACTCACTTGGGTGATTTTCCTCAGACACACCTTTCAATTTCTTTCTTTTTAAAGTAGATAAAGGTTGAATAGAGCATTTTGCTTTATAAGCACTAGAGATTTCTTTCAAGGGAGTGGGTTGTGATTTTAAATATCCTTGTTAGATGTCAGTTTCTTAGAGTTCTGGAAGTCTTTTACTGGTGTACTAGATGAAGAAGGCTGGCGAGAAGGTTGTTTCACTAACTCAGATTTTGAGGGTTTAGAACGAATTGCTCATTATGTTCAGCAATGATAAGTAGACATTGAAGATAACTGTGGTTGTTGTTGAGCACTATTGGAAGGAGATTGACTGGATTTGGAGTCAGAGATAGTACTCTGTGATGGTGTGGATTTATGCACCACTATTTTTGTTCTAGGTAATTTGAGTTGAAAAAGGGACAGATTTGTTGCATTGTTAAGGTTTGGGGAAAATCTTCAGAGGAGTGGGAGAGAAGTTTTGAAGAGAGGTAGATGAAATTTGTTGAGAAATGCCTTTTTTATCATGTCAATTATCAATACAGAGAGAAAGTGGCCAGGCATTTTGTCTAACACGTTATACCCTACGCACTTCTTTTCATAACGGCTTCCAAAGAGAGAGAAATCTAATTTGAAAGCAAAAAGCACACATGATATTCTGATTGGAAGAAGATGGTATAGTAGTTTTGGTGCATAACTTCATGGTCAACCTTCATTTGACTTTTCATGGCCTCAGAGATCTTATCGATAATGTTTTAAAAAATAATAAAGTAGACACACAGAGCATGCAATATATGTATATTAACATGGTTAATCATGCCTGGACCTTTTCTTAGCATAGAAAATCTATTTTCCAATAGAGGTTTTGTAAAGATGTCAGCTAATTACTATTCAGTTTGTATGTACTTTACCTTAATATTTTCTTGTTGTACATGATCTCGGATGAAGTGATGTTTAATTTTAATATGCTTGGTTTAAGAGTGATGTACAGGATTTTTAGTTAGACAGATAACATTGGTATAGTTGTAGAAAATTGGAATTTGCTTGAAGGTGAGGGAAAACTCATTAAGTTGTTATTTCATCCATAGAAGTTGAGTGCAACAACTTCCTACTGTCATATATTCTGCTTTAGCAATTGATAGAGCCAATGAGCTTTGTTTCTTGCTAAACCAGGATACCAAGGTTGTTCCTACAAATTGACAAGTGCCAGTGGTGCTTTTTCTATCAAGTTTATAACTTGCTAAATAAGCATTTGTATATCTTACTAGTTTAAATATATTAGATCTTGGATACCAAAAGCCAAGGTCTTGTGTTCCTACCAGATATTTGAAAATTCTTTTTATAGCAGTATAATGAGATTTCTTAGGATTGGATTGAAAACAAGTATATTTACATACACTGAAGATGATATCTGGTCTACTTGCTTAAGATAAAGTAAAGATTCAATCATATCTCTATACAGCTTTTGATCAATATTCTTACCATTTTTATCTTGATCAAGATTTGTTAATGGATATATTGGAGCACCCATGGATTTTGCATTTTCAAAATTGTACTTTTTGAGCACCTCCTTAGTGTATTTTACTTGATTAATAAAATTTCTTTCTCTTATTTGTTTAATTTGTAGACCAAGAAAGAATTTCATTTTTCTTATTATACTCATTTCAAATTCACCTTGCATAAGCTTAGAAAATTCTTCACAAAGAAGCTTATTATGACTTCCAAATATAATATCATCAATATAAATTTGAATAAGTAAAGAATTATCTTCATGCCTTTTGATGAAGAGAGTGGTGTCAATTTTCCCTTTAGTAAACCTATTTTGTAAGAGAAAATTACTCAATCTTTTATACTAAGCTCTAGGAGCTTGTTTTAACCTATAAAGGGCTTTTGAAAGTTTGTAAATATGATTAGGAAAATTTTATCCTCAAAACTAAGGGGTTGTTTGACATACACTGATACAATACCAGTAGGCATGCCCATTAAAGCACTACAAGTTCAAGAAGCCCTCATCCATCAAGAAACTCAAATCATTCAAAAGGGTATGATTCAGGTCCAAATGGCTCATGAAGAGATGGCCCATGCTCAAGAGGCCCAAATAGTACTAGTATATGTCCAAAAACTTCAAAGAGTTCAAATTAATCTCTATGTTGGACGTCGACCCAAGTTTATAGCCCAAGATCCATATTTGATCAAGATCTCCTTAAAGATGCAAAAGTGGAAGTCCAAGTGGAAGCCCAATGTCTTAAGAAGATCCATGGAGCAACTAAATTCAATATCCAACATGTTGAAGGCCCAATGAACTATACACATACAAGAGGAGTGCTAAGGCCCAATTGGAGTCCAATTGCAAGAGATTAAGAATCATGTGTCAACCATGTGATTTTTAATGAAGCATGAGCATTCCATGTGACAACTTAAAGAAGCTAATTAGTTTTGACTAGGACTCTTTTTGAATTTCGTTTTTTTATTATTTTATTATTTTTTAAACTTGGTCAAAGAGCTTATCTTGGAGATCAAGTTAAGATTAGTATCCTAATCTAATTAGGATATATATTAGGTATCATTTAAAATATTTCTAATGAGGTTTTAGAGTTTTACTTTAATTAGGACTCTAGAAAATTTTGCCTATAAAAGGCTTCCTATTGTACTCTATTTTACACATGAATGAATGAATGAATTTGAGTATTATTCAATACTTTGTGAGGCTTTTGCTTCTTTGTGTTCTCTGAGAGTTCACGTGACTTATCAAAGGATTGGTCTTCCTTTGTGGCGTCTAGAGACTAGGGTTCTAAGAGACAAGTTCTCTTAGGGTCTTTCCTTTGACCAACATTCTTGTTTTCTAGCCGGTCTCGGGCAAAGTGTCATCTTGTTGAAGGTTCCTAGGACAAGGTTCCTAGAGGGTCTCTCATCATTTGGTATCAGAGCTTTGGTCGCTAGTACAAGGTATATTTTTGTGTTTTCCCTTTCATTGTTCTTCATACTTTTTCTCTTTCCATTAATCCTTTTCATCTTCACCTTTTTCTTCTATCTTCTTCTGTCTTCCATTGTTGTGTTCCTCCATCCTCAAAAAAAAAAAAAAAAAAAAAAAAAAAAAAAAGAGTGTGATACTCCAAAAAGAAAAGAGAAGAGAGTGTGATACTCCAAAAAAAAAAAAAAAATTCAAAAAAAAAATTCGAAAAAAAATTCGAAAAAAAAAAGTGAGAAAAAAAAGGGAGTGAAAAGAAAAAAATTCAGATTGCAGAATTCAAAATTGCAAGTTGTGCCAATTCAAAATTAAAAGCAAGATTGGAGTCAATTTCCTAATTGGAATTAATTTCCTAATTGGAGTCAATTTCCTAGTTGGAGTTAGTTTCCTAATTGGAGTCAATTTCCTAGTTGGAGTTAGTTTCCTAATTAGAGTCAATTTCCTAATTGGAGTAAGTTTCTTAATTGGAGTCAATTTCCTAATTGGAGTTTGTTTCCTAATTTAATTGCATTAAGTGGCTACCAAGTTTTCTACTTACCTATTTGCATTCAAGAAAGGATATTGTTTTCTAATTGTTCGAAACTTGAATTGCAAGTAGTTTTCTATTCTTAAGGTTTCTTATTTTCAGATTTTTTTTTCTTCTTTTCATCTCTTTCCTTCCAGACCTTCCCTTACTCCTTCTTTTTCCTTTTTGTTACACACCTATTTTTCTCCTTTGTTTGATTCTTTGTGAATTTACATTTTAGGATTCTAATTTTTTTATTGCCACTAGTCTGATCTTTTCATTTGATTTGCTTGTGACTTGCTTAGAACACTTGTAAGAAGCAAATTATTGAGTGGTAAAAGGCAAGAGTCCAATTAACATTAAAAAAAAAAAGCCAAAAAGAGAGTTAAACACGAGTGAACTTATCATCTTTTGAGTATAAACACGTGAGAAGAGTGCGTGAGGTCCTATTTCTTCTTTCTTTCTTTGACTAACTTTTCAGGTGATAAGATGTCTAATGAGTACAAATTTCTTGAAGAGGCTAACAAAGAGCGATTCAAGCAAACTTGTGCACGGTTAGATGCATTCCAATCCAACTCCAACTCTACAGGACAAGATAAGGAAAAGTCATCTCCTGATTTCTATACTAGATGCCTTATCAAAGAAAAAGTTTGCAGCATGGCTATTGATAATAGTAGCTATGTAAATGTTGCTAGTACCTTACTTGTTGAGAAATTAAACTTGCCTACTATAAAACATCCTAGGCCCTATACCTTGTTGAAGGGTAGTGCTGAGTTTAGGGTTAATAAGCAAGTTTTGATTTCTTTCTCCATTGGTAAATATCATGATAAAGTTTTATGTGATGTAGCTCCTATATCTGATGGACATATTATGCTTGGTAAACCATGGAAACATGTGAGAAAAGCTAAATATGTTAAGCATAAGCACAGACATTGTTATTGCTATTCATTTGTATTGAATGAAAAAAATCATGTATTGGTACCTCTTGATCCTATGGATGCTTATGAGGATCAAATGAGAATAGTACAAGCATACAAAGCAAAAGAAAAAGAGAGAGAATATGAGTTAGAGAGAGAAAAAGAAGAGATTGAAAAAGAAAAGAGTGTGAGTGAAAAGAAAGAGCAAGAGAGTTGTGAGAAAAGTGAGAAAAACAAGAGTATGAGCTTGTTTGATGGAAAAAGAGAGGCTGAGAGCATTTGTAAGGATGTTTGTTTATCTACTAACAATCTTAACCTATCTTTTCCTATTATTAGTTCTAGCTCCTTGCAGGCATATGGAGATTTGTTTTCAAAGAAGCCACCCAATGGACCCTCATCTTCAACTAGCATTGAAAAGAGTTGTGGTTGTCTAGAATTGTTTCCTAAGAAACCACCTAATGGCAAAGATTCGAGGACGAATCTTTTCAAAGAGGGAGGGAATGATACAATACCAGTAGGCATGCCCATTAAAGCACTACAAGTTCAAGAAGCCCTCATCCATCAAGAAACTCAAATCATTCAAAAGGGTATGATTCAGGTCCAAATGGCTCATGAAGAGATGGCCCATGCTCAAGAGGCCCAAATAGTGCTAGTATATGTCCAAAAACTTCAAAGAGTTCAAAATAATCTCTATGTTGGACGTCGACCCAAGTTTATAGCCCAAGATCCATATTTGATCAAGATCTCCTTAAAGATGCAAAAGTGGAAGTCCAAGTGGAAGCCCAATGTCTTAAGAAGATCCATGGAGCAACTAAATTCAATATCCAACATGTTGAAGGCCCAATGAACTATACACATACAAGAGGAGTGTTAAGGCCCAATTGGAGTCCAATTGCAAGAGATTAAGAATCATGTGTCAACCATGTGATTTTTAATGAAGCATGAGCATTCCATGTGACAACTTAAAGAAGCTAATTAGTTTTGACTAGGACTCTTTTTGAATTTCGTTTTTTTATTATTTTATTATTTTTTAAACTTGGTCAAAGAGCTTATCTTGGAGATCAAGTTAAGATTAGTATCCTAATCTAATTAGGATATATATTAGGTATCATTTAAAATATTTCTAATGAGGTTTTAGAGTTTTACTTTAATTAGGACTCTAGAAAATTTTGCCTATAAAAGGCTTCCTATTGTACTCTATTTTACACATGAATGAATGAATGAATGAATTTGAGTATTATTCAATACTTTGTGAGGCTTTTGCTTCTTTGTGTTCTCTGAGAGTTCACGTGACTTATCAAAGGATTGGTCTTCCTTTGTGGCGTCTAGAGACTAGGGTTCTAAGAGACAAGTTCTCTTAGGGTCTTTCCTTTGACCAACATTCTTGTTTTCTAGCCGGTCTCGGGCAAAGTGTCATCTTGTTGAAGGTTCCTAGGACAAGGTTCCTAGAGGGTCTCTCATCATACACTTCCTCATAGATAAATCCATTTAAGAATGCACTTTTGATATCCATTTGATATAATTTGAAATTCATAAAAGAAGTATAGGCTAGTAACATATATATACATTCAAGCCTAACAATTAGGGCATAGGTTTTATCAAAGTCAATTCCTTCTAGTTGAGAGTACCCTTGGGCCACTAGTCTAGCTTTGTTCCTTATGACCTTTTCTTGCTCATCTAATTTATTTCGAAATACCCACCTTGTTCATATTATTATTGCATTCGTAAAAGGTTCCACTAATCTCCATTCCTCATTTCTTCTGAACTAATTTAGTTCTTCTTCCATTGTAGTTATCCAATCCTCAGCTTTCAATGCTTCCTTTATAGTCCTGGGTTCAATTTGTGAAAGGCGAGCCATGTGTTTTGTTTGAATGATGCTCTTGTTCTTAAGCTTTCATTAGGATTTCCAATAATGTATTGCATAGGATATGATAGGGAGTGTCTCCATTCTCTTATAAGTTTCAAATTTGTTCTGAGCAATTTACTATTCATAACTTCTAGTTTATTTGAACTTTCTGCTTCCCTACACATATCTTGTTAATAAGGTGCAAGATCTTGCTAACAAGGTCTTTGATTAGGATTTTCTCTAGCACCTTCATTCCTCTTTTCTTCTCCATTCTTGTCAGTCTTTTCTTTTTGCATTATATTTTGAGATTTATTTAATCAAGCTACACTTTTCTCATCATCTAAATTTAAATTCTTCTTCAAAAAGGGGTTAGTATCATCAAATACTACATGTATAGATTCTTCAACCATTAAGGTTCTTTTGTTGTACACCTTATATGCTTTGCTAGTTTTTAAGTATCCTAAGTAGATGCCTTCATCATTTTTAGCATCAAATTTTCCTAACATGTCTTTACCATTATTATGTATAAAGTATTTATATCCAAATGCATGAAAATAACTTATGTTAGGTTTCTTCCCTTCCACAATTCATATAGAGTGTTCTTGAGAATGGGTCTAATAAGACACCGATTCAAGATATAGCAAGCAGTATTTATGGTCTCAACCTAAAAGTATTTAGGAAGATCATTATCACTTAACATGGTTCTAGCCATATCTTGTAAAGTATGATTTTTTTTAATAACCCCATTTTGTTGTGGAGTTCTTGGAGTAGAGAAATTGTGAGTAAAACCATGTTCATTGCAAAAGTTTTCAAACAATTTATTCTCAAATTTTGCACCATGATTATTTTTAATACTAGAGATTAAATACCCTTACTCTATTTGAACCTTTTTACAAAAGACTTTAAAACTCTTAAAAGCTTCATCTTTGTAAGGTAGGAATAAAACCAAGTGAATCTAGAATAATCATCAATGATATCAAATGTATAGCTTTTGCCTCTAAAGCTTCGAGTTTGTGTGGCACCAAAGAGATCTATGTGCAATAATTGAAGTGACCTTGATGTAGAAATAAATTCCTTAAGCTTGAAGGAAGATTTGGTTTATTTACCCAATTGGCAGGCATTGTATACATGATCTTTTTGAAAATCTAGCCTAGGAAGACCTTTGACAAGGTCAATGATGGATAGTTTGGAAATCCTATGCATACTTTCATGAGTAAGTTTCTTATGCCAAATCCAAGGATCATTGCAAATAGAAGAAAGACAAGTTATATTCTTGGAGATAGCATCTCTAGAAATAAGAATATAAATGTTTTCAAATCTTTGGCCAATAAATAAGGCTTTGTTATCATTGTCAAAAACAATGCAATGCATAGATTTAAATTCAACTTTATGCCGTTTATCACATAATTGGCTAATGCTAAGGAGATTATACTTGAGTCCTACAATAAGGCATACATAATCAATGCAACAGTTTTTGTTCAAGCTTACCTTTCCAAAACCTACAATTTTACCTTTGCCTCTATCTCCAAAGATAATAGAACCACCATCTTTATGAGTAAAAGAAAGGAATTTGGAGCAATAACCTATCATATGTCGTGAATAGCCATCATTTGGGAACTAGTCATTCCTTAAAATTCTTCTTTTAAGGTAAACCTATAAGTAAATTCAATTTTTTTTAGGTACCTAAATTTTCTTGGGTTCTTTGTGGTTAGTGTGGTTTTCTTTTACTGCACAAGTACTTTTGGAAAACCAAACAAGTTTTCTTGTTTTGTTTTTGTATTTATAACAAGCATGACCAATTTTATTATATCGAAGACATATGACAGTAGAGTTTGAGTTGTCTAATTCTTTGACAAAAAAATTCTTGTAGAGTTTAACACCATTCTTTCCATCATAGCCTATACCTGACCTATCAAACATACACTTTTGTTGTCTTAGTAATAATTTTAGATTTTCTTCTCCTCTTATAAAGCTAGCAAGATCCTTTTCTAAGGATTTTACCTGTCTTCTTAATTCTTCTATTTCTTTCATGGCATTTACTAGCTTAATTTCTAAGTTGCTTGAGTTTACTTCTAATATAAAGTTGACTTAAATAAGATTCTCATATTTTGCAAATAATTTTCCAAAATCTATCAAAAGTTAATTAAAATCATTTTGTAAATCAGAAGTTTTTGTTTCAATTGTTACCTCAATTTCTTCAGCAGCTACAAAACACATTTGTAAGCTCTTGCTCTATTTCAGCTTCTTCTTCATCATCATCATCACTCCAAGCTGCCATGGCCTTCCTCCTAACATGCAGCTTAGCTGTTTTCCTCTTTATGAATGGGCACTCTGATATGATATGACCATTTCTGCCACATTCATAACATGTGACAGTGTTTTAGGTTGTTTTATCACGTCTTATAATGTTGTTTAACGAAGCTCCTTTGAGTTTTCTCATATCTTCTTTCTTTTAGCATAATTTTATAATTTGCTTGAGAAGAATGCTATATCTTGTGCATCTAGCTCTCCCTCTTCTTCCATAATTTGTTCTTCCTTTGCTATCACTTGCAAAGCAAAAGCCTTTCATTTTATTTTAATTCATGCCTCTTTAGATGATTTCTTTTGTAACACCTTATATTTCTAGCTTATTCCATCACAATTCCATGCTTTACATCATATATTCCATGAAGGAGCAAGAAGAAGGGGATTAAAATAATGCTTTTCTAACATTGCGTTACGTATAAAAATTTCATTCGGTATCATGTGGACTGTGTGAGTTTATACATTGCATTCTAATATTTAATTACATGAATACAACTCATTTCCATCATCTAAAGTGCTTACATCTTGTGGAAACCAAAGGGAAGCATAAAATACATATATATATATATATATTTGGCCAAATTTTTCTCATTTTTGTCACAAACTTTGAAAAATCATAACTAATTTTAGATAATTCAAAATCATACATTCTTAGCTATTTTGGAAAGATACACATGTTTACTTTATGCTAAAAATATTTTTAGACCATAACATCCAACACAAAATATGTTTAACATTCTAAATGATCTAGAGGTCAGGCTATTCACTGGTGCTATCATATAATTCTGCAGCAAATTTTAAAAATGTTCAATTAATTCCAAAAAAATATAATCTATGCAAATGATACCAATCTAGAAAGTGGTGGATGTTAGATAAAGGAAAAAAATAACTCTAGACTAGTTCAGGCATGCTCAGACCTCAATGTTAGTTGAGGTCAGTTGGAGTGCCTGGTACTAGATAAATTCTTTGAAAATTCATATCTCTCTATTTAAACCTCCAAATGAGGTGCTTCTAGTTGGCACGAGTCA
Source organism: Erythrophleum fordii (assembly GCA_032878935.1). Lineage (NCBI taxonomy): Eukaryota > Viridiplantae > Streptophyta > Magnoliopsida > Fabales > Fabaceae > Erythrophleum > Erythrophleum fordii. The sequence continues at coordinate 1,881,336 of JAVQMF010000021.1, forward strand.
CTGGGAATGTCTAATTTTTTTGTATAAAATTTCATAGCAATTGAACATCATTTGGTCCCTATATGATAGATTTTATTTTTAGACCTGAGTGAATAGTGGCATGACCAAAACCATAATTTTTTGCCAACTTTAAAAATTCATCAAATATTCTATAGATCTCCAAAAATTCTGTTCTTTAGCTTTCCAAAAAAGCTCTCAACCAACTATAATTGCATGCCAAATCTCAGATCAAGAAGAGCTCATTTGGACCAAAAGTGATATAGAGTTCCATTATGATCAATTTTGACTCCATATAGAATACCAAAATATCCAAATAGCTTCCTTGGGGTTTGGCACCTCTTGGGCAAGTCTAAAAGCATAAATAGAACTTGTGTAAGCTGCCTAAATGGTCCCAAATCTGATGCATCTCAATTTATCCATTTCACTTACACTGATACACATTTACATAAAACCATTTAAAAAGCCACATTGCCATAACATACTCAAATCACATTCTTTCATTCACATGACACATCCTCTCATTTCTACATCACATATTATCATAATTACATATATTTATAATATCATAATACATATACAACTATTGATTACATCATTTTCCATTTGTATGGCCTTAAAGTAGCAAAAATTATGCTCTTGAATATCATGCTCTCATTTTTAATATGGTTGGCTTCTATTACGTTGCCCACTTAGTCCACATCGCATATTAGATCATTAGAGAGGAAGGGATGAGATTCAAAGAATCCCAATAGCTCATCTCCCATTCAATCATGTATAAAAGATACAAAACAAGTCTTACAAATGCATGCATGGCATATGGACATGTGTAATCATTCAAGAAGCATTCTTGGCATTTGAAAAATTCATACATAGCATACATAAGCTTGTCAAGTAAGTGAATTGTCCTCATTCATTTACTTGTAGATTTTGGACTTGCCTCACCTATTCTTTAAGAGGGTCTTGGACTCAACTATATTCTTGGGAGTCAACCTCACTCTTGGGAGACTTTTTACTTTGTTTCAACCAATTTTAAGGGTTCTTGGCTCATCCTCACCATGGCTAAGGGTTCTTGGCCTCAGCACATTCAAGCACACCCAAGCACATATCATAAACATCATATGAAATCATATTTTAACATCATGGCACCATGGAATCAAAGTCATGCTAAAACACTTTTTATGGTTTAAAAATACACATACACACATTCAAAGACAACTAAAGCAAACAACCATGCATGAGAGAAGGAGGAGTGAACTACTTTGAATACAATCACACTTTTTCTCTTGAATTAAAGCTCCCTCCTTCGGCTACACACACACAAAAGTGTGGGGATGATTTCTCTTGGCCTAAACACAATTTATAGAAGCCAATTAGGTTCATGGAATTAATTCTAAGACCACACAACTTACTTAGACACTAGCTTGATCTATAAACCTCATTATGGTTCCATAAATGCACCTAATGAAGCAACACCTCTCAAATAAAATCTAGGCTTCATTCTTTCCTTTCAAATATGATTATTGACTCCTTTTAAGTCTCTTGGAGTCATCACACAATCAAAATCAAGAGCCTAACTACATGTTTCTTCTTTAAGTCATATTATGGAACATAAAGCACTAACTCATTATCTAGGCTTTCTAAATCTTTCCCAAGGATTCCTCTCATATTTGTTAATCATATATGGCTCAAAAATAGGCTTAGAAAAATTTAAAACTCTCTCTAGCTACATGAACCTATCTTTGCCGAACCTATGCTAGGTTTTAGGTTCTATGAACTTTGCTTTGTTTTCTCAAGGGAGGAAGCACATGGGAAGAGTTTTAGGGATCTTAGGAACTCATTCAAACACTTATTTAGGAATAGGAATTAAGAGATCAAATTATATTTTTGAAGGAACACTTGAAACTCTAGAAATTGCATCTTGAAATTCTATGGTTTTTTATTAATTCCCTTTGCATATTCTTAATATCTACACCTTTTTTTTTTTTTCTAAGAATCACCCTTGTTTCTGCCTAAAAACCAAGTCCTCCAAGGGTTTCTTAGGTGAGGCAAAATGGAGAAGGAAAGGAACAAAAGATAGCAACCATGGGAGAAGAAATTACCTTGTTTTCTTGCTTTTTTTTAATTGAATCTTGTGTTATTTGAGCTCCTCTCTTCAAATTCGAATTTCCCCTTAATATCTCTCTTAAAATAGATTTGTAAACTTCATTTTAATCAAAGAAAACAAAGGAGAATGGAAGAGAGAAGGTTTGGATGGAAGAAAGCATGAAAAACTACCAAAATTCCTTACCTTCAAGCCTTGATTTCTCTTCTCCTTCTTCTTCCCTTGATGCACCACTCTCCTAGGGTTTCTTCTCTAAATTTTGGCAGAACAATATGAGACTCAAATGATGGAAGAGTGGGGTGCCTCCTATATATCAGTGGAGGAGAATGACTTTTTCAAAAATTTTTATTTTACCTTTCGTTTTTGGCATTTTCGTTTCTAATTTGTTTTAGCTCCTTTTTGAGAATTTTCTTTTCTATTATAAAATATAGTTTCTTAATTTAGTAAAATACCTTTGGAATCACTCAAATCAGAGCTAAAACTTTCCTGAACGAATCCATCAAAGTTAAGATATATCGACATTAGAAAATGTCCACCGGAGGGGATTTAACTGCCTGGAATTCCCATAGTTTTCAGGGCCTCTAAGAACCACAAAAAACTTAAAACTTTCATTTAAAAAGCCTTCCTATGTGAATTCTAAAAATTGCTCAAAATTACAAAAATGTCATTACATTTCGTACGATTTCTGTCAAAATTTGTTTCTTTATTCTAGCTTTATTTTTCTTTTCATCTAAGCCTAGAATTCTTAATTTTAGGAGGTTAGAATGTTATTCAAATTTTTTGGAATTTTAACTAATTCATTTCAGAGGACTTTCTTTGAAAACGCGTCCATTTTCGTCGTTTAACGAAAATCGGATGTTACATCTTTCATAGGCAATAAGATGACCAAGTGATTCATCAAGAGGCATTGAGGCAATGTTTTAACTATCTAGGTTGTCTACCTTCAATTGCCGTATGAGAAAAAGACATCTCAAAACTTTTGAATTTTTCTTTAGATTCGTGTATGTTTTTCTAAGAGCCTTCAAATCTATTACAATCTTAGCAAATTTGTTGAACATTTCTTTAATGTTCTCATTCTCCTTCTTGTGAAATAGCTCATATTTGTAGATAAGCATATTTAGCTTGCTCTCTTTGACTTTTGATGTCCCTTCATGTGTCATTTTGAGTTTCTTCCACATTTCTTGTACTTGTCACAACTAAAAATTTTATCATACTCCTGGATGCTTATATCATAGTATAGAATATTGATTGCTTTGGCATTACTTTCTACCTTCTTGATATCATCCTTTAACTATTCATCTCTAAGCTTATCGATTACTTCTCCTTTTTCATTCTTCTTTGAAAGGAACTTTGGATCATGCTCAATGATTTCCCAAACTCGATAGTCTATTGATTGATGTAGATTTTCATTCTTGCCTTTCAGTGAGTGTAGTAATTTGCATTGAAGTAGGGGTGCTTGATAGTTGAGAAGCCTTTAAGAAAATAGGATCCTTTAAGTGGCTATTGACTTATCTTTTTTGCAAAACATAAAGATTTTTTCTTTAAGTGGTTAAGCACTAAAATTAGTGAGACTTGCTCTGATGCCAAATGAGAAATGCACCTAGAGGGAGTGAATAAGTACTATTGTGGAAATTAATTAACAATTGAAACAAAACTCTAAAACTAAAAACCTTATAGATAGAATAAGATTTTGTCAATAAGATCTTCTAAAAGCTAACTGAACAGTAAGAGATCAAGGAGTTAAATCAGAACCTTATTGACAAGGTTTCTGTACAGATGTTAAAATAGAAGAAAAGAGAGGAGAACACATGATATATCCTATTTGGTCCACGAGACCTATGTTTAGTCCCCTTGTAACTTACCAAGGGATTTTCCCAAGAAGCTAGGTTCCCAAACTTATCTAGAACTTTTACAAACTTTACAACTTACACACAGCTCTATTCTTTTTTTTTTTTTCACATAATTGTTATGAGATTCAAGAACTCTTACAGAAACTAAGTGATTAAAGCTTATAGATTAAACTCTTAATAGTTAGATGAACTAGACACTTGCAACAAATTGTAATGAGAACAAGGAAGACTATAGAGCTAGAATTTCTCCTTTTTGATTTCTTAATGATGTTTTGTTCAAATGCTGCTCCATCTTATATATTATTAAAAAAACTAGCCATTGGAAAACTTCTTCTAAGATTCAACTATTGAAGGACTAAATTATCATAGGATTTGTATACCCATGAAGTGGCTGGACTTTTTAGAAGTTCTTTAGGATGCTAGGTAGACATGCTTCACAGATTTCTTTCATGTTTTTTGCTTCCAATCAACACCTCTAGAGAAAAGGATAGCATGCGAAGTATTCTAGTTATCTTGTCTTATTCATTAATGCTTTTGGAAGACTTAAGACAAAAGAGAGTTGACTTTGAAGAGCTAGAAATAGATACATAGTAAAGTGAAAAACAGAGGTAGCTTTTAGCTTTTCAGCAAGAAGACAAAATATTGCAAAGAGCTTAAAAAGTTTTTCATACTTTCTATTGGTCACATAAAAAGTTACAACAAAAAGAATTATAGAGTGGGCTTTTATTTGACTTGGGTTTTTGGAATCATCAAACATAAGAGAGGTTGAGAGACCATTGGGCCAACATGTTGTCTCATCAATCTTAAGCATTGTGGTATGAGATTTAGTTGGGAGAATGGGAGAATTCATGAACAACTTGAATGGTGTCTTAGTAATATGGCTTGGATTGAGGATAAAGGTAGTGCTTTAGTTATGCATATTAATTTTTTTGCACTGACCATCGATTGGTTATGGTCTAGATGTGCAAAAGGTGTGCAAATGATATGGGGCGCGAGAGGCACCTTAAATTTTTAGTTGCGTGGCTCATTTATAATAGGTTCAATAGGGTAGTTAGTGATGCTCGACAACATAATGATGATTGGTCACTTTAAGTAGTGTTTCGTAGTAGAGATTCTGGAATGGAATTGTAATGTTTTTGGGAATATTTTGAAGTGGAAGAGAAAGCTTCTAAATTACATTAAGGGAATTGATAGAGTTTTAACTCAAAGAAGTTATTCTTTTCTTAGAGACCTTTGAAAAGAGCCTTTTAAAGAGTACGAGTAGACTCTTTTCCAAGAAGAAATTATGTGGTTTTGGAAAGCCTATTATAGGAGGAACTGTATAAATGCTTTATAGGATGATGAATGAAATTTCATTTCTAATGAGGTACCCTGAAGAAAATGCCGATATAATTTTTGAAAAATTTATATAGCGAAGAGAGCACTTTCTAGCTTCTCTTGGCATCAGACTCCACTGTCGTTCATGCCAAAACGCATGTTAGAGTGTATAACAATTTAGATCACGCTCTGGACCTAACCCTTCATTGCCAATCCCCAAAACAGGATCCTGGAAAGCGTGTTTTTCGTAGTGGCAAACACTACAAATTCAGTTTCAGTATAAAAACATTTTCATACAACTCGATTGGACTGTACCTTTGAGTTACGAGGTGCATTTTACTTGTTCGATAATATACGATGCATACAGGGACAGTTCCAAATGCATTACTGAGTGCAATTGGAGTATTATGCAAGATCAACCATGTATGATTGATGTAGACAATATGCCGTCTCGCGGCTCGCCCTTGCCATCCATGGATCATGTAATGAAATGTATGTAATATGATACGTTTGATCCCACTTATAAATAAAGAAATAAATAGTAGTACTATTTTTATATTTTCCCTTTCCAATTCTACTTGATTAATTGAGAGTGATGAGAAATATTTGACTGATCATGAGTTCTTGCTTTGTTAATTTTATTTCAAATATTTGTTAATTTTATTTTATATGTTTTTAAAAAATTTTGATATCTTTTTAATGGCTAAAGACATTAAAGAATTTTAAAGGCCAATCAAGTTCCTCCACAGGAAAGAAAAGAAAAAAAAAAAAATTTGATTGGCCACCTAGCACATTTTTAGCTTAGACTAACCGAAAACCCAAAAATGCCATTATCTTCTTTCCCTTCTTCCATCTTGCTTCTCCGCAGAGAGTTTCAACCGATCACAGCCGTCACAACCACTGCAACAGGTGGTCCCGAAAGACCTTTCGGCCATGGATTCTCCTTCCACGGTGGCGGTGCTTCTCACAAGCAGCCATGTAAATGCCCAAACTGAAATTTATGGTTCCAGAAATGCTCACCAACCAGCCGCGGAGGACAGGTACTAACCATAAAGCAGAGCTTGATTGACTTGGTGAATGAGATAGCTGTGATCTCAGACTACGAATTGTCAAGATGCAATAATGCAATTTGGTGAGAAGATTGATGATATAATTAAGGCAGAGCTCGGTTGACTTGTTTGTTAGATTGTTTTTCCTACTGATCTCGTTATATATATATATATATATTAATCTTTGTATTTATTCCCTAATCCTTTGAAGGCTTAAAGGAAAACGATATTGGTATTTCTGAATTTCTTTAACAATTTTTTCTTTGCCATGTAGGAGCTAGATGGTAACTTCAGTAAATATATTTATAGCCATTAGTCATTAGAACTAGACTTGATCATAAATTGAGTTTATATAAACATGGGTTAAGCTTATAAAAAAATTATTCAAAAGTAGGGCTTAGGCTTGGCCTCATTAAAAATGGGCCGAGTTGGCCCATTGAAAAAAGTAAACTTAATGATTTGATATACATAAATATATAATATTGCGTGATATTGATTTAAAATTTAATTTTTATAAGATATTAATTTAAAGTCCATTTTTTATAAGATTTTGATTTAAAGTCTATTTATTATAAGATATTATGATTTTTTGTATTACATAATATATTATTTTTCATCAATTTGTTTTTTATTTAGATTTTAGTAATTTTCATCACATAATATTATAGTTTTTTTTTTTACTTTTACATTAAATATTACTATTTTAATACTTGAAAGTAAAATGAAGGGTAGGAATTAGGAAACTAAAAGGAAGGATAAAAGAGATATAGATTAATAATATAAAAATTAAAAAAAAGATGAGTTGGGCTTAAAAAAGGCTCAAACTTGACCCATATTTTATTCAGGCTTTCAAGAAATGGGCTTTTTTTTTTTATTGGGACTTATATCCATTTTTTTGAAATTGGGTTTATTGGCCTGGTGGACTTTTTAGCCAACAATCAAGTCTAATTAGATTATATTAAAAATTTTATAAAAAACTACAAGATGAAATTAACCCAAAAAAAACCCTTTAGGCAACATTAAAACTATTTCAATGATGCATGGTGAATTTGTCTTTTCTCATAAATAATATATATATGTATATATATTGGATTAGAAAGGGGCGAAAACCCAGACAAAAACCTTAGAGATTACATGAAAGGTTCAAACCCAATAGGTTAGCTTTAAGGAGCTGGGTATAGCTAGGGGTTGTTATGCACGCGTATCCTTAATGATAATGAATGAGAACATGTAGCAAACTAGTGAGCACAAGTGTTCATCTCTCCATGTGAGTGAGCAAGAATAATCCCCTAGGAGTGATCTAAGAGAATCTTAATCCTTGTAACTAGTGGGAAACATGGATGTCGTCGATTAGACCCCTTCATGGTCAAATTGATAGTAGTCAAAGAATTAGCATGTAACTAGACTTTCTGATATCCATGATCCCAAGCAATCTATAACCCATAATAGATGCCCCAAAGCTTAGTTGCTATCACCATATATAACTTAAGGTTACTCCCAAAACCCTTCACCCAACCACCTATATCATCTTGAACCATCCCTCCACATGAAACTTCACCATCATTAGTTAGTGAGCCATCTACATTGATCTTTACCCAACCCTTTTCAGGTAAACTCCACCCTATATCCTTTCCAAATTATTAAGGCAAGATATCATTCTTGTAACCCTATAATTGAATGTCCTCTATAGTTCTATGGAAGCACTTGTAAAACAGATCATTGTGTTCAACATTTTTGCCTTTGAAAAGCTTAGATCACCATGAACTTCATAGAATCCTATTAGTGTATCCAAAATTATGAGTCATGTCAGTTGGGTAAACATTCTCATGTTTCTTTTCCTAAAAAGTAATATATTAGAGTTGTCTCTTCTTTCTCTCTTATCCACTCTGATGTTTGGGGATCGAGTTGTACTTGTTCTACTTTGGAATTTCAATATTTTGTCATTTTTATTGATGATTATTCTTGATGTACTTGGTTATGTTTAATGAAAAGTTGTTTTGAATTATTATTTATTTTTCAGCAATTTTGTAATGAGATTCATAATCAATTTGGCACTTCTATCAAAACTTTTTGTAGTGATAATGCATGTAAATGTTTCCCTCCTCCTTTTAAAAATTTCATGATTGTATAGGGCATATTTGATCAATCTTCTTGTGCTTATACTTCTTAACAAAATGGAGCAACAGAACATAAAAATCGCCATCTCATTGAAACTTTCTACACTTTATTGCTTCATTACAATGTTCCTTCTTGCTTTAGGGGGATGCTGTTCTCATATCACTCTTGCAAAGTCTATATATGTTCATGCTAATTCATGCATAGTTCCAATACCTACTCCTACTCCAAATCTAGCTCTTGATGATGATTTTCTTGTTGTTATTTGTAAATGTATTTGCTTATCTTGTAATCTCTATCCTGTTTATAAGTTTTTGAGCTACCATTATTTATCATCACCTACTTTGCTTTTGTATTCTCTTTGTCCTCTATTTCCATTCCACAGACTACCTAGAAGGCTTTCTCTCATGCTAGGTAAAGATAGGCTATGCTTGAAGAAATGTAAGTGATGTAGTCAAATGGTATGTAGGAACTTGTACACTTATTGCTTGATAAATCTAGAGTCAGTTGTAGATGGGTTTACACTAATAAAGTTGGCCTTGATGGTAATATTGATTATCTTAAAGCACGCCTTGTAGCTATAAGCTATACCCAGATTTTTGGCTTGGATTATAGTGATACTTTCTCCTTGATGGCTAAGATTGCTTCCATTCGTGTGGTCTTATCTATTGCCATTATTCAACACTTGCCCCTTTATCAACTTGACATTAAGAGTTCCTTTCATCATGTTAATCTTAAGGAGGAAGTCTACATGGAGCAACCACCTGGGTTTGTTTCTTGAGGGGAGTTCGGATTAGTCTGTAAGTTACATTAGTCTATTTACAAGTTCAAATAGTTACATGAGCTTGGTTTGCATGATTTAGTAGTGTCGTCCCATAATGTGGGATGATTAGAAGTGAAACCGATCACTCTTTATTTTACATGACTTGAGCTTCTAACCTTTACATATTTTTGGTTGTCCATGCTAATGATATCATTATCACTAGCAATGATCAAGAAGGGATCTCTCAACTTAAATAACACCTTCTTGATCATTTTAAGACTAAGGATTTGGGAAAATTAAAATACTTTTTAGGCATTGAGGTAGCTCAATCAAATTATGTGATAGTAATCTCTCAGAGAAAGTATACATTAGATATTCTTGAAGAAACTCACATGTTAGATTGTCGTCTAGTTAATATTCTTATGGATCCTCATATTAAACTTATACTAAGAAAAGGGGGAGCCTTTGATAGATCCTGGTAGATATTGGCAATGAGTTGAAAAATTGAATTATCTTACCATTAGTTGATCAAATATCTCCTTTGCTATGAGTGTAGTAAGCCATTTTTTTTTTGTCACTATGCACTAGTCATTACGGTTTAGTAACACACATTCTTAATTATATCAAAAGAGCTCTTGGGAAAGGCTTACTATATAAGAATCATAAACATATCCAAGTGGTTAGATATGCTGATACAGATTGGGTAGGATCTCCTATAGATTGACGATATACTACATTTTATTACATTTTCATTAGGGGAAATCTTGTATCTTGGAAAAGTAAGGAACAAGATGTTGTGACCTGATCTAGTGTCGAAGTAGAATACCATGCCATGGCATCAGCAACGTGTGAACTAGTGTGGATGAAACTATTGCTTCAAGAAGTCCAATTTAGAGATTCAAGCAATATAACATTAATTTTCAATAATCAAGCTACTTTATGTATTGTATCCAATCTTATCTTTTATGAGAGAACTAAACATATTGAAGTTGACTATTATTTTATCAAAGAGAAGATACTATTTAGGACTCTTATAACTAACCATATTAACTCTAATGATTAGTTAGTTGACATTCTCACTAAAGCATTAAAGGGATCACGCATCTCTTACATTTGTATCAAACTTGGTGCATATAATTTATATGCTCCAACTTAAGGGGAGTGTTGAAATGTAAATATTTAACATGTGCTTTATTATATTTTTGGTAGGTTATAAAATTGTAATTAATAGGTTGATATATTATGGTATTTTGTAGGTTTTCTATCATTTTTATGTTCTTATTGTTTTTTTTTTCATGGAGTAGTATTTTTTAAGGTGTAAGAAGTAGCCAAATTTTATGTTGACTTTAATTTATTAACATAGTTGACTTCAAATATTTATTTAATTAAGTGAGTGTATGTTATTATTTTAATGCATTTGAATAATTGTGTTCTCGATTGTTAGTGATGAACCAGAAGACGAACCTTTACTTTTAAGCTTGTTTAACAGATATTGAGAGGTAAAACTCAAGAAAGGTGATCAAATTAATTATTGAAAGGTAATGGGATAAACCATTAATTTAAGATCCAATCAGTGAAGAATTTATGGTTATTTAGTTCATTGTAAAAAGAGGTACCAAAAAGGTGAAAATATATTAATTAAGAAATAAAGACATCCTAGATTAATAAATCACTTGAACTAAATTATATAATGAAAGTCAAATTAACTAAAGTCATATAAATTGATAGGATGTTCTATCTAGTAGTATTAGTTTGGAAGAAAAGGTGGTTGAATTGAACTCTTAATTTGTTTTAAAAAAATTTTATATATGTTGAAATTCCATGTTCCTACTAATTCTTTCAAAATCAAGTTCCTAAAAAGATTAGTGAGTATATTTCAACTCAAACAGTTGAGAGAAATTTGAAATTTGAAGTTGATAATTTTTTAACTAAAGTCACAGAAAGGAATCTTAGTTTCCAAAAGGAGTATTTTTTTTCAACTTCCTAATTTACAAAGATTATGATTTCAGATTGTTTAAAAGCTCAAGATAAAGAAAGAATCATACAATAGAATTTATAGTAGTTCAAATCAAGATCCAATCCTTAATATATATATATATATATATTATTAACTAAACTATATAAGAAAATCAATATTATGATATTATTAATTAGAATACATACAAAAAGTTCTAGAATTTTTTGATTCAACAAACACATCTTTATAAATGCATTTTGTCAAGAAGTAAAATTTCTATAAACAATTCCTAGAGAATTCTCTCTCTCTCTCTCTCTCTTTTCAGCATTTTTCTTTCCTCAACCCTTTTTTTTAGCTACTTGAAAAGTATATAACATCTAAAAATAGATGCTAGCTTAGCTAGCTAGAAAGAAGTAAAAGCATGTACCTTAACTTGATAGCCAAATGGAAAATGGTGCTCTTGCTATTGAAATCTCTCAAGTTTAGAAGCTTGCATGCCCGAATCAAGCTCAAGTTCCTTGAAAGCTTTTAAGATCTCTAAATGGTTAAGTGTAAAAGTGACAAACACAAATGAAAATTAAACTAATTTTCTTATCTAAAAAATATTCAAACACTTTGGTTTGTTTTGCAATGGTCAATTATCTCACAACCTCTATTCTTCTTTTATAATAGCATAGTCATGAATAGGAACCAAGAACACTTGGCCATGAGCTAACATTAACTACTTCACAATTAATGTGGATTTGGCTTTCTCTACTAAAGCTTTGGAAGGAGTCCAACTTAAGGGTGAGTTAGGGTTTGTGAGTGAGAAAGGCCTTTGTGAATTCAAGGTGGCCAACCAAAGCTACTATGTGTAAAGGGTTTCAATGAAAACAGTTCGTAAATTGATTCTATATAAGATTAATGGCTCTTCTTGTACCAATGAGATCAAAGTTGAAATAATTTGTCATCTTTTTGATGATGTGTAGTTCCTATTTTCATGAGTTCCTCTCTTGTAGGAATGGATATTTATAATACTTCTTTATAGTGTACCTACGTTTTTAAATTGTGGGTGTAGTCGTGGTTTTGGTTGCATTGCGGTTACTATAATTGCAAGTGTTGCAGAAGCTACAATGTCAATTGTTATCACTACAACCATGATTTTTTTTAACTTGCACAAAATGTTAAAAAATATATATGTCATGACTCCATTTTTGAGCCATGACTAGTGTATAGGATAAACCAATTTAGTGATTAACCTAACCTACTAAGCCTTAAGGATCTAAACCCAATTACAATACCACAGATTAAGCCATCTCATACATCCCACATGTTTTGAAAATAGGCATCCATATTATATAATTTACTTGGGAATTGCTAGAAATCCAATATCACCTTATCTGAAAGTTAGACATCCTAACCTGCATAATAGTTCAATCTAACACCAGTACCAATAATATTAAGTTAATTTAATAAAATACTTCATTGAGAAACTATAAACAACATACATACATGCTCAAATTGGCCATAATGGGCCCCATAAAAGATACGACACCTATCATCCCCTAAATGCTCTAATACCTAAGGCCACCATATCCTGGAGTTTGACACTGATAGCATAAGACTGAGCACATACTCTGTGTTTGGTAGCACATGAGTTCCTATATCACTTTACTCTCCTGCTGGATGGTCTATAAAATAATAATAATAAGAAGAAAAGTAATAAGCCTACCACTAACTTTGTGAGTGAATAGATAACATAGTGTTTGGAGGGGAGGCAAGCACATATTTAAGATTTTAAAGATCAAGTAGTTAACAAATAATATAAGTAATACGATATTTTGTAGCTAAAATGAAAAGCAATTATTTAATAATGAGAAATTCTTAGATAAAAACCAAATTTTCTAAATGTTAAGAAAATATCATGGAAAGGGGCATTATAGGAAGTAACCAAACCATTAAGTGCCTTTGCACAATTACACCATAACATCGTATCTCTTATCATTACATTGGATATATCACATCTCAATACTTTCACAGTACATATCTATTATCTCAAGTTGTTGCACTAGATATATCACATCATAGTGCTATTACAAAATCACAACTCATTCTAGGTGCACTTAAGACGTTACCTTCACTAACGACTATAGGATTTTGGCTAGATCCTTATCCATTATTTTATTATTTTAAAATAGAAATAGATAATAACATTCAATAAAATAACATTTTAGATAATTAAAAGTAAAACAATGATTCAAGAAAACAATAAAAAGAATTACCAATTAATAGAGCTACCATAAAGCATAGAATACCAAAATAAACATAAAACAATTTACTAAAAATATATGTATACATACATCATTACTTTCACTTTCTTAATTCCTTTCTTTGCACTATACAAGTATATATCTTCCCACATTTCAATTGTCCATTTGCTTGCTAATTTATTTATTATTTCTCCATATAAATATGTATACACACTTATACTTGCATTACAACACCTGATTTGAGGTTTTGAACACACGGAATTTGTTTCTCCTAAAATATTGAGCATATAAATCATAAAAATGAAGTTTGGGATAAGAAAATACAACATGGAATAAAACAACATTGCTATTTATACACTCACTTGTCACAACTAATAGTAGAGGTTTCTACTTTCTATTGCTTAAGGTTGAACTCTAATGGAAGGAGTTTCTTTAGTATCATCTAAAATTATGACTAATATGAATTGAATATTTTAGCTACTTAACTAGCATATACAATTATTAATATGCTCTTTAAGACATAAATGCCTAATTTTTACATGCTTTACTATCTCAAATGCAAATCCTAAGTTTAGGTTTTTTAGTCTAAGCTTCTATAATTTAAATTAAGCTTAAACTTACTTCTTGGGGCTTGGAGAATAAAGTGGAAAGTGCTAATTTGCTACTTGAAGGTTAAAAATCAAGAAGCCTCAAAATTGGAAGCTACTCATGACCAAAACAAAGGAGAAGGACTGCAACAATTATCAAGCTTCAATCAATAATAAAAGAGGATGAAAAAGTGATGAAAGAAGATGAAGGGAAGAGAAGAACTCCATCTCACAAAATGCACAAAACCCACGGCCAAACAATGAATAAAAAAGAAGAGAAAGGTGGAAGTCATCTCACCAAAAAAAAAAAAAGGAATCAATGGTAGTTAGGGACGATGAACAAAGGAATAGCTAGATGTTGAAGGAGACCGAAGCATTTGGAAAAAATAGAGATACTCTGTTTTTTGGAGAGAACTGCTAGGTGCAGCGAGAGAAAAAGAATAGAGAATTTAGAGGAGAGAGGCTTGGGAAGAATGAAGGAAAAAGTGTGGTGGAGATTATTTTAATATATTTTTACCAAATAAGATTGGATGTCTTTTAGTTAAGTATCTAAATTGCTTGGAGAAGTCTTTAAAAAATTTTATAAACTTTATAATTAATTCTAAAAATTATTTAGTCTTTCTTTAATAACTAAAATAATTTATTTTACATTAACAAATATTATTTTTATTTTTATACTTCATTTTTTACTATAAGGGACTTAATTGAAAATTTTAAAATTTTTAAGGTGTCACAATATATATTTTATCTGACGGTGGAATAGAAAATGACTGATAATAATAATAAATTTTTTAATACAAGAGATGGTAGTATAGGACAGTACAACGTTTCTATTTTTTTCTTGACATGAGGATGCAATTGAATATGTGGATGGTATATATGTTGGGGTGTTCTAATTTGAGAATATATAAAATATATCAATTTCAAATATATGAAAATCAGATCAAAATACCTATGTATATATGGTATCACCACAAAGAAGTTATTTGAAATCCCTATATGAGATCATACAAAGTGTGAAAATCTCAATTACCTTCAACAGGACAACATATATTCCACTATTTGAAACGTGATGTCAACACGAAACACGAAACATTCTTAGGAAGTTAACTCGCGTACAGATTCGTATAGGAACATGACAGTTTAGTTAATTCCTTTCAGCAATTAATTAATAACAAAACAGAAAATAATTCATTTAAGAAACTTAAATTAACTCATCCCACAAAGAAATTACAGAATAATATAACAACAATCTTGACAACTGTACTGTTTTTCACTACCCAGAGAGCAAAACTCAATATATAAAGCAAGATTCGCGTCCGTTCCTTGAACGCATAAGTTTCATCAGACGCTTAATTTGCTTGATGCATTTCTTTGACAGCCGAGTCAAAAACCTCATTGTGATGAACACACCAGCGGGCCCAAGCAATCCAACCCAAATCCAAAGCGATACAGCAAACATTTTCTGAGCTGAACCCCAAAACTGTTGTGGGATCACTAAAAGGACGCCATAAACGTAGGCTGATACTAGGAACGTGAGAGTAATACACATGCCTATAGATAATATCCAAATCACAGCTTTATTCTTGAGAGGAACTCCACTTACAAGCAAGAGGGTCACACTGAGACATGCAATAAAAGAAATGGAGTTGCAAATTAGGTAAGGGACAAACCACTGTGGAAATAGAAATGCTGACAATGCTTGGCCTGGACATACAATATGAGCATCTTGCAGCTTTAGGCACGCAAAGGGTCATCTGACTGCGTGTTGTTCGACGAAATGCCTTGTTGAATGATGCCACCAGATGGGTTTATTGCGGCTTGAAAGGCTGCGGTTGAGATTACTGTGGCCACTAGACTCAAATTCCCCCCTCATCTCTTCTAGCCAATTACCCTTGTGCCTTGACCAAGTTCCCATACTTTTTAGAGTTTTTATCCAACCTTTCTTCTTCGGAGGTCTCACAACTGCTTGGTGAAGAGATGGCTGTGACTTACTATGATTTATTCCTCTCTTTTCACTAGTAATGCCATTGTTCATCATGTGTCGTATTTCAAGGCTTCTGAAATCTTCTGGGCTACACACTAAGATATCATGGGCTGTAAAACCCGTATGTTTCTCCAAATTTGCTGCTTCTCTTATTTTAGGAATTGAAAGGAGGTACCTGACAGTCTAGACAGTAAACATATTAATGTATTGATGTTTTCCATGTTTGTGAGCCATGAAGGCATAAGAAACATACTGAAACAGAGAATTGGTTTAATTACTACTGTAAAGTACCTCAACTTTCTTCAACATGATAGCCAAATGGAGAATGTGGTTCTTCCCATCCAAATCTCTGTAGTTTAAAAGCTCATTGGTGTCGTCAACATCCAGTTCCACCAAAGCTTTTAGAGTGTCCAAATGGTTGTATCTTACACACAAGTGGAAAACTGTGCTTCCTTTATCAAGAATCCTTAAGAACTCTGGTTTTGTTCTGATCAAGTCTCTTACTACCCCTATTCTCCCTCTCATAGCTGTGTAGTGGAGGGGAATTCTGCCTTCTTTATCAGGAAACAAACACGGCTGGTCATAAACTCGAAGCAACTCCTTTACAATGTCGATTTGTCCCTCTGCAGACGCCAAGTGGAGGGCTGTGCTTCGAGAAGAGTCCAACTCGAGGGCGAGTTTGGGACTGTGGGTGAGAAGGGCCCTTGTGAATTCAAGATGGCCAAGCAAAGCTGATATGTGTAAAGGAGTTTCAGTGAAGGCAGTCTGTGAAATTTTGAAAAGGATTAATGGGTGTTGTTGTATCAATGAGTTCAAAGTTGATACATTCCCCCTAAATGATGCCTCGTAGAGAACACTTATCATGTTATCTTCTGGGGGAGCAGTTCTCATTTTGATTGAGCTAGCTTCGTCTGTTACCTGAATAGAATGCGTCATTTTATTACCCACTGATTTGGATGAATCTGCAAGTGTTATATAATGTGCAATAATGTATGTTTCAGAGTTCTTTTTTTTTTTTAGTGTTTTAAAAAAATATCACAACCTTCATTCGTGTTTGTCTGCTTGATCTTTGAAGTTTGAAGATCAACTTTGTGGCCACCCATTTTGACTTTGGAGAATGTGCTTGATGAACTCCTTTCCCCCTGAACCTATTCTGCTTTCAAACCAGAGGTAAAATTATGAGTGGAAAGTGTTTTTTTTATTTTTTTAATATTCTGACATAAGGTTGCAAATGAATATCAGGATGCTATCATGGCGGTGTTCTGATACGAGTACATATTATACTTTCAACCAAAATCTTAACTATTAGAAATTAAAATATAAGATAAAATTATGTGTAAATGATTTACTTTTCTGAAGTATGTTAAATTATCTCTAATATCTACTTCTTTTATTTTCAAAGCTATACACAACTTTTCTAATATTTTGATATGTATTATAGAAAATTTTTTTTCTTAATTACTTTTGGTTTTAAAAATTAACTTTTTACAAATATGAATTATAATTGTATTTGTAATATAACAATATCATTAGCTAAGTAGTTGACATTGAGTTTCAACATAAGACAATAATTTTAATACTAATATGACATTAAGGCGTTAAATAATTTTATTTTTAGCAGTAATGTTTACTATATACAAAGTAATTTTACTGACGAATAGTAAATTGAAAAAGAATCAAATAAAATTAAAAAATATTATATGTAATTTAACAAAAGTTAAAAAAAAAAATATAATTTACTTTATAATTGAATCAACAATCATTTTCCAATGAGATTCTTGAGCAGCCATATCTGACTTCATAAGTCATAAAGCAGGTAGTTGGCATCGATATATATATATATATATATATATATATATATGTATATACATATAAGACATTATTATAATGGACGAGTTTACTACATATGATCGCGTAAAGGTTGACTTCATATTTTGGATCAAAGGAGGCTACGTAGATTAGATCGGTTCATTGTGTGCCTCTTCGTCCTTTCCTTCCGCTTTATTGCTTTTTTTTTTTTTTAAATATCAGAAAGATTTTTTTTTTTGGAGTGAAATTTTGAAAGAAAGTTAAGGGGTATTTGGTTCGTAAAAGCATTATTTTCTAAAAATGGTTTTTATTATTTCAAATTTTTATAATTTAACAAATATGTTTTTGATTTGCAAGTTAAAACGTGATCTTGAAAAATGAAACATTGAAAACGTATAAAATATTAAATATTTGAAAAAATAAAAATCATTTAAAAAAACGTTATTGGTATTGCTTTGTATTCCAACTAGAATAGTATCCCATGCAATACACAGGATGTTCTAGCAAGATTATTATATATAATGAAATGATTATTTTTTTTAATATCTTAACAACCAAAGCATTAAAACTAATCATTTCATAGCATGTACATAATGAAATAATTTACTTAATTTTCTTTAAAATCAAATGCTCAAAAATACACTATAACCAAAATTGGTTTACAATATAGCTTCTATATAATGTAACTCATTTTATTTTGTTTTCAATTATACTATTATATAATTCGCAAATAATTATAAATATGTTTCTAATTTATTAATTTCATTGCAATAATTTATATAGCTCTAATGCACTTAATGAAGCTGAGAGACGTCAGGACGCACGAGCGTCCTTAATGAAATAATTGATTTCATATTTTTTTTAGATCAAATAATTAAAAGAAATGATCTGATTATTTATCTTGCTTCAGTAAATAATACTTAATTGTATCGATTATACATATAAATAAGGAAAATAAACATATGTGTATAGATTTAGTTGTATATAATAGAAAGCATTATTTCAAAATTTGATATTCAAAATCACTGCTCCAAAGAGTACTGTTACTTAAATTTTAATATTGCTTCCACACATGCTAAATTATTAATACAAATTTGATCGTGTTAAATAAATTTAAAGAATTTTATCATTAATATTTTTTTGTACTCACAGATACATAATAAAATAATTCATTTTATAATTTTTTTGGTCAAGTAATATAAAAATTCCATGTGATTACTTATTTTGCTTGAGAAGATCATATTTATTTGTATCAATTACATATACGTGATATGACTAATAAAGATGTGCATCTATATCTATATCTAGTAGTATCTAATAGAAACAATAATTTCAGTCTTTGATCTTCAAAAATTTATTTACAAAATTAAATTATTCAAATACACTAGCTTATACTTTCTGTTATATTACGAAGCCTTCTCCTTTCTTGAAGAAAAAAGAAGTAACCATTTTTCGCTTGATACTAAATAAAGAGGTTTGTCTATATAGTTAGTGACCCACGCAATGCACGGGTATATGCAATAAAATGATTGTTTTAATAAATTTTTCATGTCAAATTATATAAAAATTTTAAAGCATTTAATAAATGTAAACGGTAAAAAATTAAAAAAAAGACATCGATAAAGACAAAGAGCAAGTGACTTATATTCAAAACAATTGAAACAGGTACAAAATACATATTTTAATTTCACATCATTGGATATCTCTAAAGTATTATTGAGAGTTCACAGGGTAGTTTACAAACGCGAAATTTCATCCTTTTATTCAGAAGAGGAAGACATTTCAAATCATGATTTAAAATTCTTTTATTACCAAGATATTATGAGGCCCCACCATCCAGTATGCTACAGTAAACTATCTAGCATTCCTTATCAATGAAAAAATAATAATAAAGCAATTAATATTTAAGCACTAAATTTTACTCTAATGAGTACTAAGCCACCAAAAAATAAAAATAAAAAAACAGAAGAAGAAGAAGAGATAGCGGTTAGGAATTACTCTTCCTCTCAATAAACTTTTTCTCCATTTCATCTCAAGCATTATATAACTCAGTTTTTCATAATATGACATACTGCAGTATTAGCAACTGTCAAAGTGGCACTACAGATTAGAAAATCTATAAATAATCATCATCAAAGATGATGGAATTTCCGTTCCTCCTTGCTCTAGCTTCTATGTCAGTCTGCATGACAAAATGAATATATACATGTTAATATTTAATATACCAACGTGATTGAATATGCAGCATGGGTAAGTAGTCACCTTCTAAATTTAGAGCAACGAAATAAATCTTTGACAATCCATTACTTAAAATGTCAAATCTTGATCCTTAGCTTGAATTGTTTTTCTTCTTTTTTGGCATTGTACGGAGTAGTTATGGCACTAAGAGAAGTCAATGTAGAACATGATACAGAGGTATATGAGGCATTTGTAGTATATGCTAACTCGTGTAAAATCTTTTCCCTATCTTCCTCCTTCTGATTAGACTATGAGGTTCTTAAAAGATGTTCACAATTAAATCTACGAGTTTTCTTTTTATCTTCTCTTCCATTTATTTTAGTTTGGCCAGACTGGTCCCAGGGTCGTGCAGAAGGGTTTAAGATAGTACCGATAATCATATGCTTCCCAATTAAAGTGTGGCAACACCGAACAGCAACTGAGAATCAGCTTGACATAAGGTCAAATGACAAGCCTGACAGTAGCAGTAGCAGCTTCATTAGAATCCAAAAATAGGAGTGTTGATTTTCGCAAAACCTTCTCTTGCCAACCAAATAAAAAAGAAACAACCTAACGAAATACTATATGACACAATATGACGAAAGAAGATCTTGGCCCGTATGTAGTGAAATAATTGACTTCATATTTTTCAGATCAAATAATTTTAAAAAAATGAGCTGATTACCTATTTTGCTTGAGTAAATAATATTTAATTCTATGAATTATACACATGAAATAAGACAAATAAAGACACGTGTCTATAATTAGTTGTATATAATAGAAATAATTATTTCTGATTTTGATCTTTAAAATTAGTGCTCCAAATAGTAGTATTACTTGAATTTTAATATTGCTTCCATATATGCATTCTAACTTTTGTTGGTAACCAATACAACAATATTATTAATTCATGTCGAAAGGCTGGTTGAAAATTTTAAAAGTATAAATTGTCTAACATAAGCATATAGTTTTGATAATTATCAGACCTTTTAAACACCGTCATTTCAAAACTTTGACTTATCAAGACCGTCAGTCATTGTACGACTTCTCTAATATTGCTCCATCCACAAACTTCCATAAATTTTATTCATCAACGGTAAATTGAATTTTGACTTTATATGAATCTTTAACCTTAAGATTCAAAGTTAATGATGAGTATAGAGTTTTTATAAATTCATATTATACATTTTAATTGTTCTAATTAAATTTGTTTAAATTTAATTTATTTTAATTAAATATGATTAAATAAAGTTTGTTGAGAAAATCAAATGACACTATTAATCAAAGAATTATAATTGGATCAACTATTATTTTGATGAAATTAATTATTTTAAGAAAAAAAAGAGTTGATGGAGGGACATGACTCAAAGCTTAACATTATTTTTGTGAGAGAGAGAGGGTTTTAAATGCATATAAAATGATAATTAAAAATTTGAGTTTTTAAAATTAATGAAAATATTTATAAATAAAATTAAAAGGATTTTTTTTTTGATTTTTAAAGGCAGCATGGGATTTTCTTTAAAATTTGAATTTATTTAATTTTCATCTGTGTAGGGTGAAAATGTTAGCAACTTGTTGGTCTTTCAATGGAATCTCCTAGAGATTATTATGGAGAATTATGTTCTTTAATTTCTCCTACCACTAGTATAATGGTGAAAACCATTTTAAGAGGATCTAAAGGTTGGAATTCTTATTTTCTAGTTGACATGAGAAGTTGTAGATTAGTAATAAAGGAAACTCTATAGCGCTAGTATAGAGAGCAATGAGTGTCTATAAGCACATCATTAGTGACTAGAGTTTAGATTTTGAAGAGAATGAGAGATGTATTTTAGGAATTGAAGTAAGATGGATATTCAAAAGGAGAAGATGCCTTGAGATAAAGGTAGAGGTAGTAAAAAAGAGATTTTCTTCTCTAGTTTCTTAACATCTACTGGAGTGGTTGCTTTTTAAGCACAAGGAGAAAAGTCTTTCACTACAAAAAAATTGACTGTCGCTGCTAAAAGCTAAAATGTTGCCCATAATAAGTTTTAGTGGCGACATTTTTTCCATCACTCTACTCCAATAACGCTAATACTTTTTAGTCGCGACAAAGTGTCGCCACTAAAAGTTGATACTACAAATATATAGTACCGAATATAGTCGCCACTAAAGCTTATTACAATTTAAGTCAAGCAAATGTCGCCACTAAATGAAAGAGTATTAGTGGCAACAATCACCACTAAATCTATATATTTAGTCGCTACTAAATGTATGTCACCGCTAAATCTAAAGTTTAAGTGGCGATATAAGTTGTCACTATAGGTATACTTTTAGTGACAATAATTTGCTATGGGTAAAAATAATTAGTAACACTACAAAAATAGCTACTATATATATATATATATATATTTAGCAATGACTTATTATTGTGGGTAAAAATTAACGTCATTTGTCACTATAGAAAAACCTTTAGTGACAACATTTGTTGTGGGTGAAAATGAATTAGCAACATAGCTATGGTCGCCACAAAAGAGTTTTAGTGACGATATGTAGTAGTCACTAAAGATGTTATCATCACTAAAGGCAAGCTTCCATTGCAATGCCCTAAAAATCTCAAAAGGAAACAAATTAATAAACAAAATAAATAATAAAATAAAATAGTCTAGGAAACATATTGCTTAATTTGTGAAGTTGGATAAATCCCCTTTACATCATGGAATATCCCTAAATTTGGAATGAGAAATTTACCTTTAAAAAATAAAGTGTTTCACAATAAAAAAAAATCTTTAGGGAATCTGTATTTAGGCCTTGCCAAGTATCTTCTCCCATTTTTTGTTTTGAATTCAATAGTACATTACCAAATTTATCCCTGCTAATGTGATTGTACAACAGTTGTCTCAAATTTTTTTTGGGAGAAAATTAGAAAGAAGGACTTAAACGAACAAAAAATTATAATGAAGGACTTTAAAAATTGATATTATTTTGTAGGACCAAATGAAATATGATGGAAAAAAATGTCCTTGCTCTATTAAATGAGCCATATGAATCACAAGCCATTTACTCTCGCAGTGCACTCTTCTTCTTCTGCCTCTTTCCTTTTGTCATCCTGCCAGTTTTTTCTCTAGTCTCATTTGTAGCTTCTCATAGTCATGGTGTGAGCAAAACAGAACGAGCTAGAGAGACTTAATAATTTGCTAATATTGAAGGCCTTTTTGTAGGATCTAATAAGTAGCAACTATGATATGCTATGTCACTCAAATCCCTATGGTTAATAGTGATGTCTTCTTCTTTTTACGTTTATTAAGGATAATTTGTATTGTATATTGCATTAGGACTGAAGTTACAAAGGCTTTTAGTTGTTCTACTATCATTATTTATGTTTTTAACTATATAAAAGAATGCAATAACTGTTAGCAATATTATTACTTCTTTTTATAAATATTACTACCCACTTTTAGCTTTATTCCCATTGATATTATTTCTTTGGTTTCAAAAATGATAAACAAGCCTAAAGCTTTTTTGTTGGGTAGTTGTGATAATCAGAGGATGAAAAATCAAATGTTAGGTGAAGTGTTTTTCTATTTTCAAATAGCTGGGCAAATTTTAAGAGATTTAAATAAGAAGATCCATCATAAGGTGGTTGAATGGGTGGAAGACTAATAAAGGAAAGAATATCATTATAAGAACTAACAAGAGTAATAAGATCATACATGGATTGTGATGACAATGAAATGCAATTGAAATAGACCTTAAAATTTGATGCCTCTTAGCTATTGGATATGGTGGATGATACTGGTGTGCAACAACTAATCAAATACAATAATCAATGTGTACATATATATGTAATGAATGGAGAACAAATTAGAGCATTGCCATCCTAATTATTAACAATGTAAGAAATTAGTCTTTTATAACTTATCTAGTAAATATCCATTGTATATTATAATTTTATACTTTGGTATCACTCCTTAATCTAACAAAATATTAACTGAATAGAAATGTAGAATGAATTCAAATTCAGTTCATTCATTCCAATGCTGGGTCTCCTTCCAACAGGAACTTGTATTTCATTTATGTGTAATACAAAGTACCCCTGCACCAATACCTATGTTAAATTTTTCCAAATGAACAAATTTGATTGTTAAGTCTAGACAATTTTTTTGAATACTGTTGAATTCTGACAAGCACTATATAAGTATAGCATTGTCCATAAATTTGGATACACTAGGAACAGCTTTCGTAAGATGATTGTCAAGTGCAATGTAGATAGATGCAAGTTGGTAGTGAAAACTTGCACTTAGCACAAGATAACTTGGTAGTATCTCACAAGCAAAGAGCAGACTTAATAGCATTTATAATGGTTGATAGTGTAAGATCAACTATAGATAAAGTGCTAAATCATATTTGCAGTGAGCTGTTCAAAGAATATGGATTAGCACTAAGTTGCCATCAAGCATGGAGGGAAAATGAGAAAGCTTTAGCTAACATCAATGGGCCAGTAAATTGATCGCACATGCTAATCCCTTAGTTGTGCAATCGTTTAATGGAAACAGATTTAGAAACTATTGCAAAGTGGACTTCATCGGCAAACAACCATTTTGAGAGGTTGTTCATTGCATATGAGCTTCATGCTCTTGGTTCATGACCAATACTGTACATTGATGGTTGCCACCTTAGTAGGCCATACCTGGAGACTCTATTAGTTGCATCTGCATATGATGCAAACAATAAGTTGTTTCCACTTGCATATGTAATTGTAGATGTAGAAACATATGATGATTGGGTGCGGTTCCTTTGAAATGTTAAAGACTTAGCCAATTGTATAGAAATACAAGGTTCAACACTAGTGTTCCTATTGCCAAGAGATAGGGCATAACTAGGTTAGGTGTAAAAATCTTAATCCTTCTTGATCTTAATGTTGTAAAAGTAGCTCCCTTGTGGTTTTATTGATGAATTTTGTGAAGGAAGTGGTTAGTGGTTTTTTAAATGTCTAGACGTTAGGCTCTCTTTTGTACATGAGCATATAGAACTTATTTTTTAAAAGTCTAGAAGTTAGGCTTTTTTATACATGGGTAGATATAACATATTTTTTGAAGGTATTGAAGTTAAGCTCTCTTTTGTACATGATAGACATAACCTATTTTTTGAAGGTGAAGAAGTTTGGCTCTCTTTTGTACATAAGCAAACATAGCTCTTTTTTTGGTACATGCATTAGTGACTTGTTCAAATTTTTTATAGTGGTTACAGGTGAAGTAAAGCCCGAATGTTTTAGGTTATTAGCAATTGTATGTATTAGTTACAAAGAAAGAATTCATGTTAGTCATAAAAATGAAGCTTTATATTAAAAGTGATGTGTGTATGTAGTATTTGTTCATGTGTAATCTTTG
The DNA here is from genome assembly GCA_032878935.1 of Erythrophleum fordii. NCBI lineage: Eukaryota > Viridiplantae > Streptophyta > Magnoliopsida > Fabales > Fabaceae > Erythrophleum > Erythrophleum fordii. The sequence goes on from JAVQMF010000021.1 coordinate 1,906,703, forward strand.
CACAAGCAGTGAAAAGAATTTACAGCATTTTCACTATTATTTTGTATACAACTCTTGTTAAAGTTTTTGTGTATATGTATAGCATATTAAGTGAGCTTTTTGTGTATGTAATGTGTACAGGGGAAGTTAGTAGTATTAAAGTTTGCATTCTTTTTCTCACAATTATTAACCTTTCTTAACTAACCTAGGTTAGTACTAATTTTTAAGGCCGTTACTATAAGGTTTAATGATTTTATTACAAATTTCCCTTCATTTACTATGACATTTTTTTTTCTGCAACTTACTCTTCCCTTATATGAGTGGTCACTGACATGATGGACATGTATTTTAACTTTTAAAATTAGGACTTGTTGTTTATCATATGCTGATCGTTTTCACTTTCCCTTACCTTGCACTGGTATGGAGCTTTGAAGTTAATGAAACTAATGTACTAATTCTGTCACATATAGCTGACTTTAAAGTAAAAACTATACCTAGTGATGCACCAGATGGGCACATGACTTTAAATGATTTAAAGTCAAAACCAACATTTAGGCCAAAGTATGGGATTAAGGATGAATGGCATCAGCAAAACATAGTTACTAATGAGGTTCAGGGATATTACTACGCAAGTTTAGGAAATTTATTGCCATGTTTAGGCTCCTTGTAGAGTACATATTTTTAGTGCTATTACTACGAAGTTTAGGGGTGCTACTACTAGATTTAAGCAAATTTTCCACTACTTTTAGGATCTTTCTAGAGTATAGTTACTAGTTGGTTTAGGACTGTTATTATTATATTTAGGAATATTACTATGCGAGTTGAAGAAATTTACTATCATGTTTAGACTCCTTGCAAAGTATTGATTTTTAGGGCCATTATTACAAAGTTTAGGAGTAATATTACTGGATTTAATGACATTTACCACTTATTGATCCATAGTATAGTTATTAGTTGGCTTAGTACTATTACTACAAAGTTTAGACATATTACTATGTGAGTTCAAGACATTTACTATCATACTTAGACTCTACATTCATTACTACGAAGTTTATGAGTGCTATTATTGGATTTAAGGAAATTTGCCATTGCTTTTAGGGATCTTTCAATGTATAGAGTTTTAGAGCCATTATTATGAAGATTAATGGTTTTTGCCACAACATTTAGGATTGTTACTTTTAGACTTCATAAAATTTACTACAATATTTAGGCTTCTTGTAAAGAATAGAGTTTAGGGCCATTACTATAAAGTTTAGGGGTGTTACTACTAGATTTAAAGAAATTTACCAGTACTTTTAGGGACTTTTTAGGTATAGGTACTAATATGGTTTAAGACTATTACTACAATTTTTAAGGATGTTGCTAGTAGACTTTAGGAAATTTACTACCATGTTTAGGCTAATCGAGTTTAAGATTGTAAATCTCAAATTTAGTGACATGACTTACTAGATCTTAAGAAAATAGATTATTATAGTAGAGGAAAAAGAACTTCAAAGAACTTCAATCTTATTAAAATCATAAGCATCAAATATTTACAACTATTCTGTTACAATGCTCACATTAGAATGTTCTTGTCTATAAACATAATATTATAAAATCTAGTGGAGGAAACAATCAATGCATCACATCTTTTGGGTTTGCTTCCCTTGGTTTGTTGCCATTGTAAAGGTCATTACATTACCATAATGCTTGTTCAATGGATGGTTCACTAGATCCCACATGAATTGGACACGAAACTCATCCAACTCTTCCTGAAAACCACAACCATTTACCCATGAGCCACCAAGCATTAGACTGTAACAAATAATGAAAAAGAAGCTCATATCGGAGTATATGTTGGCATGGTGAACCCTTTCTACTTAGGCTTTGATTCCCCAGTCCACGATTGCAAATATTTTATCAAATAAATTCCACAGTTATCATTGAGCAATGAAAGTGATGTAATAAAGTCAGGTTTTATAAATGCAACATAACAAGTAATAACACGTTTGGCTATTGGGGCAACTTAACATATTTCACAATGATAATTAGGTTCGCTACCACAAAGTTTTCAGGTTTCAATGTGATGACCCTAAGTTCTAACATCGGTAATTATAGTTAAATATATGATTAATAAATAATGATCAAGGTTTGGAGTCGTTGCAACTAATCACATTAATAAAATATAGAGAAATTTAAACCTTGATACTACTAGGATCATCAACTAACAACCATAACGGGAACATGCATAAAAGGGTTTGTACCATCATTAAAGGTTTAGGATTCATCCATTAATCGATTTCAACCCACAAAAACATCTCACCAATGTCCCCATGCTATTTCCTAACATTAGCCTTACTGAAATTAGGGTTTCCAAGTCAAGTATAGGAGTTTGGGGACCTGCGCCACGACCTGGAACTTTCCCGCCGCGGCTAAGTTAGGTTCTGGAGCTCAAAAACCAAGTTTTTAAACTTGCGCCGCGGCCTGGAACTCTTGCGCCGCGGCCAAGTTGCTATCAGGAATTTTCCTGTGCGGCGAGTTGGATCTGCGCCGCGGCCAACCTATGTGGCGCCGCAGCGAGTTTTACTACTGTAACCTCCCTAATTAATTTCCTCAACTCGCGCCGCGGCGAGACTTCTTGCGCCGCGGCGAGGTTACGTTCTGTAACCCCCTAGGCGATTATTTTCACTCTGCGCCGCGACGTCCCTCGCCACTGTCACTCTCTAGGCCGCGGCGAAGCCTTCCTGGCCGCGGCGTGACTCCCTTCTGTAGCTGTTTTCCCTATATTTCGCCCCCTACACTCCATTTCTCTTCTTAAGGACACTCTAAGGTCACTTCCCCTCATTTTATATGGCTCTAATGGCATTTATCTACCTTATTTACTTAGCTATGCTTCCATTACCAACTCAAAACTTATATGCTCATTTCTTTCCTCTAATTACCTTCTATCAGCAAGTTTATAAAGTAACAACAACAGATTATACATGAACTACCAACATCTATCCTTAAATACTCAATCAATGGGGCTCCATACATTAGGGGTTCATATCAATATCTCAAGGGTTACATTTCCATTGATAAACAATATTATAGGTCAGCATCATTTACAGCAGATATCATGAATCCATACAATAATTACTAAATTAAGATGAGGTCTAACCCTTCAATACATACATTCTCAATAAATCAAATGTGCAAGCCTACACTTGGCAATACAGATACATGATGATGTTATACAAGACCAAACAAAATTTAGCATCTACCCTATTACACTTAGACCAAGTGTAGCCTCCCCACACTAGGCCTCAACTCATGGATGTTCATCCACTTGCTTGCCCTTATCCTTACCCGAGGAACCTTCACCTGAAATTATAATCCCACAAAACGGGGTGAGATACACATCTCAGTAACCAAGACAATTCCATCATATAATCCAGTTTAATCAACATATATGCATGAATCAAAATCCATATCAGAATCATATCAGTCATTTCAGCAAATGAAACAATTAGGCTATCATGATTACTATCCCATACTAGCAATCATATATTTAACATGTTAAAGGCCATTAACACTAGGAGAGGCCCGTCCACGGCACCTACTCCCCATTGAGCACAACCAGGGCTTAGTGCATCTGGGGTTTGATCATAACCTGGTGCCTGATCGTGGCATATGCACGGGTGGCAGCCGCACCACAGCTCCACCATGGACTCACAAGGTCCAATCATAATACAACAGATAGCCAACCAATTCATTCAACATTTCAAATCATTCATATATAGCAAATATGAAATTAAATTAGATACATGCATGAAATTAATGTAAACCCCAGTTACCTCACTTACAGACAATTGCAACAGCCACCACAGATACAATATCTCCCTATAACCAGAACATCAGATGATTATTACTTTAATTCATCATTAGCAGTTGCAATAAGTACTTAAGAGATTTAAATGCTAACAACTACCTAAAGAGCACTTACCCAGTCACCCCCAATCCTAAATTCGGATTCAAGCATCCTCTATTAAAAATCTCAATAATCCACCCAAAATTCTAAGTAAATTCGTACTAAATTAATACCCATTTGTAAATCAGTTATGGAGGTCTCAAATTAACAAGGAAAGCATCAAAATGGGAGGTTTAAAGTCACCTAATACTAACCCCAACCTCAACCTACGAATTTCCTTAAGAAAATCCCCAAACACCCACATTTCAGATTTTGGGTATGATAAAAATTCTCCAAATGAAAAACTAATCGGACCAAATTAAAGAGAAAGATGAGGGGATTAAGTTGTATAACTATTACCTTGGCCAAATCTTGCTCTAAGTGTGTGAAAATGTAGAATTTTTGCCCTAAACCCTGCCTCCTTCTCCACCTCTGAATTTCACTTTTGAGTTTCAGCAAATGGGATAAGTGGCTGAAGTATTAGGGTTTTAGATGGGTTTAAGTTGGGTCAAAAATGGGTTATGGGTTGCTCCAAGGTCCAAGTTCAAATGGGTTTCAGACTTTAGCTTATTAGGCCAGTTTTCACTTGTTGGGCTACAGAATTATTTTGGGCCAGTTTAACACATTGGGTTGCTGAAGTTTAATGGGTTTTGGGCCAAACTTGAAGGGCTCAAGGGCTTGGGTCTACACAAGGGTAATTGGGCCACTTAATTGAGCCTATACAAGATAAATCTTGGGCCTCTATCTCATTAAATTAGTTTGGGTCTGCCTCTAATTCATTGGGCCTCCATTAGCCTCTTATCATGATTCATTAATTTGGACCTAGGTGAAGTTTCTATCCCAAATAAATTCTTAACTTTTAAGAAATGGTCTCGCTGTCGCGAGGGGTAGCAAAATGTAACCCAGATTAACAATTTATCTCTCTAGAATACCTATTCACTTAACTTGCCCAATCATCCTATATTAATTATTCTTAATTAATCTTAATCCATGATTAACACCTTAATTAATTTCGGGGTGTTACATTCAGCATCTTTAATAGTGTGGTGAACTAATCTTTCTATTATATCACCTATACATAGTATCACATACAATTGAATCATTACAATTAACTTTAGAAAATAAATTATATTGGAATATAACATAATTTTATCGTAATATAGGCTATCATTTGACCTTTGTGGCCCTCTGACTCAATGAGCCAAGGATGTATTAAATGCACATATGAAGGTCTTGAGCAAACCAAAACCAATGATTAAGAAATAGTACAGAGGCAAATACCTGTAAATATTTCCAAATAAGCAACACTTTCCAAGGTGTAGTCTAACACAATACAACAGATGCCCTATAAATATGTTACTGAGGTGTAGTCTATGACGTTATAGGCCACTTTGTTAGGCAAGATGAATGCAATAGTGTAATTTGGCCCCTAGCATATGAGATTTGAATGTATGTTGATTTGGCCAAATGGCTAGAATGTGTGAGAGGTTATTTAGACAGTTTGTCCATCAAATTGTCCACATTGTATTACCTTATAGGTTTTAAAAGTTTTACCATGTTCAGGGACCATGTAGAACCATTATTACCATGTTTTAGGGATGTTACTCTTGGGCTTAAGGACATTTACTACTAGGTTTTAGAGACTGTCTTTTATTATTGACTTTTAGGCGCTTTACTTCCAAGTTTAGGTATGTTACTACTATATTTAATGAAATTTACCACCTTGTTTAGGAACTTCACATAGGATACTTAGAATTTTAGAACTTTTGCTACTAGGTTTAAGGACATTCTAATAGATTTAAGGAATTTTACTATTCACATTTTAGATGCTGTGATTTACTATCAAGTTTTAGGCCCATTACAATGTTGCTATTGAATTATCAGAACTTATCCTAAATTTAAGTTTCAAAGAAATAAAAAATATCTAATACATAATAGCAATCTCCTAAAGCCAGTGGGAGTTTGATATTTATAACTCTAAATCCTGAGTCTTTCCACTATCATTTTTTATTGCCTAAATTCTCTTGACTAACAAAACCTATATATATTTAGAATTTGAAGTGAAAGTATGTATATCCTAACATCTTAGAGGGAATGAAATTATGAACCTTATGAGCTATCGAATGAGAATGAGAGGTTCTACTTATTGTTGCTTCCCATAAATTTGTAGAGCACACCAAGATAAAAGAGAAGAAGAGGTCATGGCGTGAATGAGAGCCCTTGCGAGCAAGGGAGAACCCCTTAAAGGCTAGGACTTGCATGCGGGAGACAAACTATTAAAGGATATGCATTTTAATAATCCATCTAGTGACAAATTGTCTAAAGATTTTCAGTAAATGGTTGTAGGAGAAACCATTAAAGGATAGTTAACGAAGGGTCGAGAAGGAAGAGATCAGTGTCTAAAGGGCAGAGTACTGTTTGGATTTGAATGGCTTGTTTAACAGAGCAATGGCATTTTTGTCCATCACATTTCATTTGGTCTGGCAGAGTAATATCAAATTTTAAAGTCTCTCATTATAATTTTTTTATTAGTCTAGGTCATTTTTTCTAATTTTTCCTTTTTTTTTCCCCTTCTTTCTCATGTGTTGCAAGTGTCCTATAGCTTCTCTCCTCTATCCTTGTCTATATGCTCTATGAGCTTTTTGGTGTAAGCCATAGGTTGCCTGAGGGGTTGTAACCAAAATTCAGCTTCTATTGCTTCATCCTTCACTGGTTATGCTTCTCCAATGTTTGTCTCTTCGATGTGTAGCACCCTCTTTGCCATTTAAGTTTCGTTCAATTGTGAAAGTAGCTTTCAATCTTCAAGCTTGATTGTTCTTCAGGAGCTGGCTACTTGACATCTCTTCAACTTAGCTGAATTAGAGAGGGAGCTATTGGGGAACTTGCGTAATTATTTTAACTTGTGCCTCACATTCCAAGGTCATCGTAGCCTTATTGTTGTTGCACTTTTCTTGTGTTATGTTGACTGTGGGTATCATCTTGTGCTTTTATGGGTTGTAGTAGCTTAAGTTATTGCAAAACTTGAATTCCTACTACTTATGCATCCTGGCTTTTTCTTTCTCTTCTATGAAAATGCTGATCCTCTTTAAGTTATTAGTGTGAGAAGCATGGTCAGATGTGTGCAAGTTGAAGCTTCATTTTAGTGTCCAAACCTTGCTTCCTCAGCCGCAACTTTTTCCTCTTTGCGTTTTTTCTTCACTGGAGAATTTGCTTGTTGGCCTTTTTGCATTCCATACGAATTGGTTTTCTTCATGGCATAGCCATGAAGGTCGTGCTCCAAGCTTAATAAGACCCTGCATATTTTTTCCACTAGTTACTTGTGATCTAGTGCTCGAAGTGGTGGCCATTATTGATGTGAGCTTCTTCCCTTGTTTTTCCTTTAACCTATTCTTCAATTTTGAAAAATTACTATGCTTGTCCTTATTTTTCATAGCTTATTTTTCATTTCTTATAATAGCTTCATCTTGTTGATCTTGGGCCCTTATCTTTATGTAACTCTCCATAAAAGGCAATCTTTCATATATGTACATCTATCTCCTTTTTCTTCCTTGAATTGTGAGTTTCCTTTTTTTTTTTTTCTTGCTTCTTGAGTTTTGCTTCCCCACTTGATAGCCCCAGTTATGTATAGTGCTCTGTTACAGTGAGTTTGGAGTGTAGGTGTCACACCCGAAAATGTAACTGCGTGACGCCTTTAAAAAGAAAAATTTGATTTTCAAAGAAAATGAAAATTGAAATGAAAATAGAAAAAAGAAATAGGTTTCAGGAGTTGTCACTAAAATTTTATTTTTTGAAAAGACAACTTTGAAAAAGCCTTTTTAGTTTGAAAAATAGTCTGCGAACTAGATTCGAATTCAGGAGTCAATTGTGAGTGGGGAAGGTGTTAGGCACCCCACTACACCTATTATTGAGAACTGTTACCCTAAGTTAGTTGTGCAAAATTAATATGGTCTCTATTATATTTTTAATTCTCCCTAACAAATCACGTGCAAAATAAGAAAGAAAGAGATTAAGGGAATTAAATTAAGGGTAAAAAGAAGGAAAATAAGTTAAAGAAATAAAAATAAAAGCAAAATGAAAGAAAAGAAATCACAGAAGTAAAATAGAAAAAATGTTTATTTAGAAAAGCGGACTTGACCTAGGATAAGGACCTAAGGCTACGTACCCTGAAATAGGAATCAAAGTCCACGTAGTTCGACTGAAAATTGTCTTTTGGTTGATATTTTGTTTTTGTTTTTTGTTGTTTTGTTATTTTTGTTTGGCTTTTGTTTGACTTTTAAATTTTGATTTGATTTTTTTTAAAAGAGAAAAAGAGTAAAAATCATTTAAACTTTTGCAAACAAAACGAATTTGAGATTGGTTGATGTGTTTTTATTTGCAAAAGGCAGGATTGATTTTACTCTCCCCTCTTCTTTTCTCCTTTTTCTTTATTTTTTGTTTTTGTTTTTGTTTTTTCTCTTTTTTTTTTTTTTTTTATTCTGTTTTTATCTTTGTTTTTGTTTTGATTTGTCTTTTAACTTTTTTGTTTTTGTTTTATTTTTTTGTTTTGTTTTTATCTCTTTTCTTTTTTTATTCTATTTTTGTTTTGATTTGTCTTTTAATTTTTTGGTTTTTTTTTTGTTTTTCCATTTTTTTTTTAAATTTTTTATGACATTAAAAAGGATTTTTTTAATTTTTATTTGATTCTATCTTGATTTTTAATTTTTTTTTGAATTTTTTTGTTTTGAATTTCATTTTTTCATAGTCCATTTTTTCTTTTTTTTCCTACCATTTTTTTAATGAAATTCTTTTATTAGATTTGATTTTTGTTCTTGATTTTTTATTTCTTTTGTCATTATTTTTTATTTTTGTTTCACTTTTCCCCTTTTTTTTTCGGTTGTTCTTTTTTGTTGTTTTTTTTTTTTTGGGTTTTAATTTTTGATCAATTTTGTGTTATTGATCTTTTTTATTTTGTTGATATGTAATATATATATATTTCAATACTTTGTTTTGTTATTATATTTTTCTTGTTTTCTGTTTGTTTTTTATTTTTATTTTCTAATTTTTGATTTTTTTGTTTTGAAACATCTTTTTTATTTTTTAAATTTTTGTAAAGCATATATTAATTTCTAATTTTATTGAATGAAAGTTGGAGGAAAGCTCTAAAATTTACAAAAAGAATTTAATTAATTTTTGCTTATCATTTTTTTGTTTTTTCATTTTTCTCTTTCTATATCTTTTTTGTTTTTATGAAATATATTTTTATTAAAAGAAACTTTGAGAAAAGTTCATAAGCCTTAAAAAGTTCAATTCTTACTTACTTTTTATGTTTTCCTTTGTTTAGTTTTGTCTTTTTTGGTTCTCTTTTTTTTCTTGAAAATCTTTATTTAAAGAAAACCAATTCGACTTTGACAATTGAAACCCAAAATTTGTTAAAATATAAATTTGAGACCCAAATAGGTATCAAGGAGGCTTTGTTGCCACATATTACCTATAGATTTGTTCCTATATGCCCAAGGGGACAAAAAAATCCCACACAGCTATTCTAAAAAATGAAATGAAATAAAATTACAGTAAAAATATTTACAAGCATGCATTATGTGTGATTTTATGAGCCTTGTGTTTAGATAACATACTTATTCTTATATTTCCAAGTATAAATAAAATGCCAATCTAATAGTAATTACTTCTTCGCAAGCCTTCTCTAATTGTCGAGTTGCCTTCCTCTTTTTGAACAAGAACTTAGAAGTGACTCATAGCCTTGATGTATCCCTTGATGTAAGCATTAGCATGTTCTTTATGTGAATTTCCATACTCGAGCACCACAAATATGCAGTGGCAAGATTCATCACGACAAGGGGAAAAAGAAGGAAACCAAAAAGGGGGGTAAGTCATCTTCACACTTAAAATTAAAAGACAAACAGTATAAATTTAAACTCAGAACAAACACATCAGAATTGGCATTCATTCCTTAAATCCATTAACATCTTTATTTGACCATGTTTATCAATGCAAATCCATCCACAAGCATATCATGAATATATCAATGATCAGGGCTAAGCATCTCAATCAAAACCAAGTGTTTGCTTCCAAACAGGTATATGTGAGTCTAGCAAAGGTTCAATCTATAAAATCATATGTTCATCCTTATAATCAAATAAAACCTAAGCTTGATTTGCATTTACAGTGAATACAGAGACAAAATGAAATGATTAAACTTGTACACCAACCATATTTGGCTAACTCTGTGAACAACAAATCATTTTAAGTAAATCCAGGACTAAGGTCAACGTCTTTTACAACATATTAACATCCTTAAGTGTGATTAGAACTGAAATGACATGGGAAACAACATACTAGTTCAGACATCCAGTCCAACTAGCGTAACCATGAAGCAAGGTATAAGCCGTATGACAACCAAATTAAGCTTCGCACTTCCACCTACATGCAATGGCTTTGCAAATAAAAGCTTCGAAAATACAGAAAGCACCTAAAGCAAAAACCAACATGCTCACAGTCCTAAAACTCTTTTTATTTACAACTAAATACCATCTGGGATTTCAAAAAAAAAAACATGAGGAGGCTTTAAATAGTATCACTCCCAAACCCATGAACTAGGATTAAAAATCCAAGCCATGTTCCCTATCTTAAATTACCAAGAGGAGGTGATATTTCCCAACAATTCAAATAGGATGAAATAACACTAAGCCACACAAAGGTTGGAAATCAAGGTATTAGATTCTTAGACCAGTGTAAGCCACCTAACCCATTTCTTTTATCTTAGCTCTCCGATCAGAGACCATATTTCATATGCTAGCCCACAAGATGATAGGACCCAAAGAAACACCCAGAACTTCAAACCATACAACTCACAATTAAGAGCAAATAAAACAAGAGGGGGAATCAAATTTGTCCTTAGAAAAGAAATCCCATTCTACTAGGAAACTATCTGACCAGATGCAATTTGAATGGAAGCAATCTCAGAATTAAACCATCTATCCTGCGGGTGTTGATCAAATTTTAAAATTCTAAAATATTGCATTCCCTACCAAATAATTTTAACTACCCACGGACATCCAAACCAAATCATGGATACAAAGTAGATGAGATGCAAGGACTATGTACCTTTGTGATGCTCGAGCTAAAGAGAATGACTCCCATATCCCAAAAAATGCTTCCCTAGTCTTTGTTTCTTCTCCTCTTAATCCTCTAGCAACACCCTTTCTTGGTCTCCTTCCCTCCCTTGTTCTTTCCACTCATTCACATATAGATAACAGAAGGTCCCTTCGGTCCCTCGCACTTACTGAATCATTATGTACCTCCTCTCTCTTCTCTTCACTGAATCCTCTCTTCCCTTTCGATGCTTCCTCCTCTCGAACGAGTATCTCCATTTTTTTTCGATTCCTCTCTATCTCTCCCTATTCTCTTCCATTCTCTCTTAGTTTTAGGCCCCTCTCGCTTCCTCTTTTCTTTTTTTTTCCTCCGAAAATCCCAAACCCAAAATGTTCCCCTGTGCCTTTTGCTTCTCTATTCTCCCTAATTCCAAAACCACCTCGGCTTCCTCTCCAAAGCCCCCTTTGTGCTCTCTCCCACCCTCCTTCCGAATCCCTCTCCCCCAAAAAAAAGACCTCTGGCTTCTTTGATTCTCCCCTATTTATAATGAGTCCGAGGGTGAGTTTCACCCTCGATCACGCATCTTGCCATCTGCCCCTCTTACGGGTTATCGTTATGCTTCTCTGCTCCACGAATTTGCAGTACCAGCACTCACCTCCTATATGATTTCATCCCTTCGCATCTGGAAGTGCCTGCGGGAGGGGGTTAGAGTAGAGAGGGGGCACTAGAGCCATCTAGGGTTTCTTTATTTCCTTTGTTTTGTTTCATTTCAGGTATTCAGGCTTCTTATTTGGGTTAGAGAGGCAGAAAGTCCAGGATTTATGGGCTGAACGAAATGGGCCTCTATTTTTTCTTAATTAGTTCTTCCAAAATGGGCCTTCATTTTTGTTCAACCATTTCCTTTACATGGGCTTTGTTCTTTAGGCTTTTTTTCATTTTTGGTCCAATTTTGAGTTGGCTTTAGGTTGGACTCCTTCTTCTTTTTTTTTAATATGGTTTGAGTATGTGGGTTTCAGGATTTGGGCCATTCCTGGGTAGATTGAAGGTCTGGCTTTAGAATTTGGGTCCTGTCTCTTCTTCTTCTTCTTTTTTTTTTTCTTAGATTGCAACAATTTGGGCCCCTTTGCCCTCTTTTTTTTTTTTTTTTTTGGTATTTGGGCTGAAAATTATTATTGTTGTTGTTCTTTTTTTAATGAAAATTTTAAGGATGTTGGGCTTTTCTTTGGACCTCCCTTTTTGTTGGGACTTAATAATCTTTGAAATTTGAAGAAGTTTTTTTTATAGTTTTATTTTTTTGTATTGTTTTCCTTTTTTATTTTTTCTTTCTTTTATTTTCTCTCTTCTTCATTTTTTTTTTGAAAATTTTAATTGATTTTTTTTGAAAATGTGACTTTTGACCCTCTCATGACTTTTGATTTTATTTTGCTTTTTCCCATTCATTTCTTTAAAAAAATAGACCTTTTTATTCTTTCTTGACTTTTCTTTTCTTTTTTTTCTTTTTTTGAATTGAAGGGAAACTATGAGAATATCTATCTCTCTCCTCTCTCTTCTTCTTCCTTTTTAGGATTAAATATCCTTAGTTTTCTTTTTGTGTTTGATTGATTTTTGATTGATTTTTTTTATTGGGATTATTTTTATATTTATATTTTGTCATCACTTTCTACAACTTGCTTGGACAAAATACGGTGTTTACAGTAGGGAACCAGCAACTTGAGTGCCAAAATCCACACTATTCTTTTAGGTAAATGAATTCCTTTCTTTTATCTAACACCACTATCTATGCACTGACTAAATTTTCAACCACACCCTTCCTTAATAAGTATTGGTGTAAGCCTAAGTTGGGCATTTCGTGTGTTGTAGGAAAAGGTGGCAACTGGAAGTTTGGGTGAACTATATCCACAAACCCAATCTTCAATTTCAACCCATAAAGTAAGCTCTCAAGTACACTTGTAGTGTTAACTATCAAGAAATGGGAAAGATTGTGTAGTTAAAAGTGTAAGTTTATAAGTAGGAACAATTGGGTAATTAAGCAATAGGATTAAGTATCATAATTATCTCTATTTTGGTAGTGATTAGAGTAACCTAGGATATGACAAGAGAAAGGGTGGGAAATGACTACCAATTAAAATAAGCTTGTATAGCAAAATTCCTATTAAAAGTGAATGGAGAAGCAATTGACTTAATTTTAAAGTTAAACATTTAATATTCACCATAAGGCCTAAAATGTTGAGAATATGGGGGTTTAGTTTAATTTTTACAAATTTATGTATCATCTAGTGATGTTAATTGTGTTATGGATATTTAAGAAGTTCTAGGGTGAATCCTACATCTAGTGTCTGATTGGAGGATGTTGTAGAAAGTTTTACAACATAGCTCTTGAATAGTGACTAGATAACATCTTGCTATATAAATACTTTCTTGTTTTATATTCTATCATTAAATTTCAACAATCATGATTCTTTGATTATGTCACAATTAAGGTATTTATTATCAAATTTCTTAGAATTATTGATATTCATTTTGATTAAGGAACAAAATTTTTACTATGTTCTATTCTATGAATTATGAGCAGTTGATATGATGTTTACCCATCTTGAATTCTTTTTTTTATTATTTTGAGAAGTTTCATAGTTTTTTAAATCCTTAATTTTTAATTGAATTGATGTTCAATTGAAAAATATTTTAATTATTTTAAAATTTTTTTATTTTAAGTTGATAAGGCATGTATGGAATCAATAGAAGTAATTTTGAATTTTTTTTTTACAAATCTTTATATTTCTTCACTTGTAATAAATGTTTCATGTGAATTGAATTTGTATGGTTCCATATATGATAGTAACATTTTTATAGAGAAATTGGTTATAGAACATTAGTTACTAATGATAGTTTTGTTAACTTTTTGCATGCCATGGTTGGCATCTTGCTAGGAAGGGGTGCAAAAAATGTCAGCCTTGTGTAATAGGCATCATACATGATATTATTTTACACTGAGTTGAGCATTTATAACAAATTTGTTATTAATTCATGTGGGCTATGTGCCTATGATAGACTAATTACTTATTCACGTGCCTATGTACCTCTTATTATTATTTTTTGCCTCATTGGTTCTTGATTACATACCTAGATAAATTTTATTATATAGTTTATGTTTGAACATTTAGAATTAATCCATCATACTGAAAAGCATTATTATAGGTTTCAAATATTTACAAGGCATTTTGAAAGATGCTTCATCTATTGGTTCACTTCCCTGTTTATCCATTTAAATTTTTATTTATTTCTTTGACATGTTATTTACTTGTTGAATATTGGAATTTCAAACATTGAACCTAAGCCATAGTCTTCTTGCATAGTTTAGTAAAGTTTGGCAATAATTTTTGGAACCTATTTAATACATTATATAAGGCCTGATTGTATAAAATAATGTAATATATCATAAGTTCATCATTTATTTAATACACATATATGTCAAAATCTTATTATATATCAAAATAATATATAATAAAAATAGGTGTAATTAGATTTTGATATATACACTCTCCAAATATTGAAAAAAAAAAAAACTCCCTCCCTCCAACAGGAGCTCCATCCTCGACAAGCAGCTCCTCCAGCCCTCCACTGACAGTCGCTCATCCCTCGCTAATCCACCCACCGTCGCATCTCGGTCAATTTACAAACCTTTTGATAGAAAATGTGATATGTTTTTCCTTCGGTGAGAAACTAGTTCATTTTTCAGAAAATTTAACTTAACTGCCAAGTCATAGAGACATGCTTAAGAGTTAAGAGAGGCATTCTACCCATGTGGTGTGAGGGGAAATAACTGTTTGAGTGCTTAATCCATTGAATTGTTATCTTTCTTGAAGAGGAATATTTTACCCTGCACCATACTGCATCTAAGTCTGTATAGTGGTTTTATTTTGGTCCTTCTTTCTAGTCAGTGACGTAATTCATTTAGAAGACGCTGGAATTGGGATATCATAAGCAGAAAGTTTGATTATTTTGATATATTGTATTGTTGTATATGCAGCCTTAAAACCATGTTTATTAGCCCTCAATTCAAGGAGAACTTAAATTATTTTCAGCAGCTTCTAGCGGAAGGTGTCTATAATATCTCCTTGTCGGGGGCAAAACCTGAAGACTGCAAGACTATGAAAAGGCTTGCATTATCCAATCTGTCAAAATCTAAATGGATGGAACACTATAAGAAATATGCCCTATACTAAGACCTTGCAAATACTGTGTGTGTGTGTGATTCAACTATACCCTGATGTAATTATTGGGAATACTTCGTTTAGATGAGGATCAGGTTGAGTAAACTACGTTAATGCATGGCGGATAGAATTATGTCATAGCTCTTTTCAATGTGCTAATCATGATTAGAAAATATAAATTGTAAATGATAACCTATTCCTTTGTATATTGTGAATTTGTGACCACTTTCGTTTGCTTTATGTTATGTGCTCGTGCTACGAATCTTCATGCAGATATGAATCATTATTGTCATTATTATTCTTAGAGGTTTGTCAACTTATAATGTTAGCTGTGATTTGTAATGTTTTTGCTGGCATACAAGTGCAAAATATTACTTATTAGTTTTTAAGTTGTATCAGCAACAGCTATTTCATCGTTTAGTTGTGAGTACAAGGTACTTAAAATGCTGAATATATTTTAGAAAGGAATGATAAACAAGTTAATAATATTGCAATAATTAATGCCCTCGGCAACTAATCATTTGACTTTATATCAATCCTTTACTCTTTTGAACCCTCATCTTGCAAATTTTTGAATTGAAGACAACAATGAGGAGCCCCAAAAGGGTGATGGTGAAGGCTGGCTCTGAGGACAAGGAAGCTGAAGAATATGGTTCTTGTTTCAGTCCAAAAAGCTTATTTACGTTGCCTCCTAATGGTCATTCGCTCATGCTGGATTCTTTCAATTTTGTTGAGGAGAGTTTTGACCACGATCTGCTGCTAGAGGTGCCATCCAACAGTTCTTTTCCCCAGGCAGAACTCCTGCACCCAACTTTAAGCTTCGGCGCTCCAGCCAGCACCAGTGGTAGTTCGGTATACTATACCCATTTCTTGTAAAGGGGTCTTATTTTGGTCATTCTTTCTTCCCTAAGTGTACAAATATTTAGACCACCTTTGTGGAAACTGTCTTAGTTCTCAGTTATTAACTTATGATCTGTAAAAAGTAGATTGAAGTTACTTATGTATAAATATCTTTTATAAATTAACTTACCGAGAAAATGTTATAAATTAATTCAAAATTTTATTTTTATATGTGTACATGTTAATAGGTATCTTGGATAAATTTTAAAAGTATAAATTTATTGTTTTTGTTGCGACCAATTTGAAAAGTTCATTTTTATGTTTCTTTACGCCAACATTTGAAAACAATTTTTGTTTACAAATTAAAATTAAAATTGAATTTATTAAATATTTAATTAAGGGTATTTAAAAAACATTTATTTACAAATTAAAAAAAATAAAATTATTATTTTTCCTAATGCTGAGATATTTTATTGCTTTGAAAATTATTGTAACATAACAAATTTAGATATATATGATACATTTTTAATAAGGCTTATTTTTGTTAAAATGATTAATTTTATCATATCTAATTTTATACAATGTATTGACAAAGATAGTTTAATATTATTTTATATGATACAATATCTTATATAATGTCACACCAAATATTACATTATATTCAAATCCTATCAAACCTAATTTTATATGATGTGCCACACTGGCCCTTAGGTGAGTCTCGCATTGTTCTACATGGGTATTTCATATTTTATGTGTGAATTTTTGTAATATTGTAATAGCTCAACAAATTTCTACTCCAATATAGATTTTATAGCTTAAGAGTGGACTCTTTGACATGTGTTGCTGAATTTATGGTTGTATAAATTTTGGGATTTTTCACTTTCAAGGAATGCTCTAATAAATTTTTTGCAGGCAAAGAGGATGAGTTAATTCAAGTAATTAAAGGTTTTAGAATTAATGAAACAATATTCTTTATGATTGTGAATTCTTGAATTAGCCTTTCTTCTCACTAAATTTTCAGTGGGCTAAGAAAGTAGAATTCTAGATTATTTTCCTCAGCTTATAAATGTAAGATTTATCTTATATTTGGGCCGTCACATCTCCCATTTTGGGTGCGACCTCCATATTATAGGGTATTCAAGTACAAAGGACCAAATCTCAGAATATTAAAATATAATTTACGCTTCTGTAAAACTAAAGAACCAAAAATATACTTAGACGTTTTACTTTCCTTATCGTTTCTCCAAACGGTTTCCAAAAATAAATAACTCTTTGCATACGTTGAAACCTTAACTCAAAATCGAAACTCTTTTAGAAAATAACTCTTCCTCTCTCCTATCTGTTTCTTTCGCCAGCCTTTTTAAGTCACAAATAAATTCACCTCAAACTGAAGCTACAACACAATGTCTCATCCATCTCTCAAAACAATCCTCTTAATTCTATCAGTGCTTCTCTTGGTATCATCAAACTCCAATATTAATGTAGTTCATGGTTGGTTTATTTTCGAAACGCACGTGAAAGTGTACAACTATTTAGAGAACCATCAGGATCTGATCCTTCATTGCAAATCAGCAGACGATGATCTGAATTATCAACTTCTTCATTATGGTGATTACTTCGAATGGAAATTCCATGTGAATATTTTTGCGAGGACACAGTACTATTGTAGCTTCCAATGGGAAGGTGCCTTTAAATGGTTTGATATATACATAGGATACAGGGACGACCGCCTATGCGACACGTGCATTTGGGGAATTTGGCAAGATCGACCATGTATGCTTAATACAACTGATTATTTTGGCTATTGCTTTCAGTGGAATAATTAATTAACATATATGATATCCGAATAATTAGTAATTTTTTGTGTTGTTTCTTAGATTTTTGTCTTTTCAATTCTACTTAATAGAGAGTGCGATATGTGAAATATTAATTTTAGGCCATTTTAAATATGACTTCTTGCTTTGTGTGTCACTTTTCTGAATTTTTTTCCACGAGGGAACTGGAATAAGGGTGAGGATGTGATGACATGAGTAAACAAACAATTTACTCCTAAATTATTAAGTACGGATAGTTTTAATCAATCTCCGAAATTCAGTGAAAAGCGCAAGTATTAATTTGTGTTAATAACAAATATATATATATATATATGCACACACTCACATACATAGAGAGAGAGAGAGAGAGAGAGAGAGAGAGAGAGAGAGAGAGAGAGAGAGCCAAATAATTCAAAAATACTTGTAAGTGTAAAGTACAACAAATATACCATTTTCTAAAATTAAAACTAAGTAGATTTAATAGTTTTATGATTAAATTATTACTTTATTTGAGATATCATTAATCTTGTTTTGAAGATACAAAGACAACAATGTTTTAAGAAAATAGAACAGAGGTAATATGGTTCCTCACCTATGGTTATTTCTTAATTTAGTTTTTTCTATTAAATAAAACTGTTACCAGTAATATTTTTATGTGGTCTATTATAAATGAGATTAATAGTAAATTGATAGAAGACATTATTGATAACCTAGAAAAAATTATGTTACATGTTATCACATTTTTTAATTTTATTTATAATAGATTGATAGAAATACATTATTAATAACGATTTTAGATGTGAGGCACTAATTGAAAAACACACACACACACACACATATATATATATAGAAAATGACTCATATGTAATAGACTAAATTTAGAAGGCAATTATATAATGAATTAAATTGAGAAATATCTTATATACAAAGGATCAAATCAATAAAGAAATTCAATGAATGACTAAATTGAAAAGTGCCCCAACTAGAAATAACCAAAATGGAGTTCTACTCAATTACGCATCTCTCCTCTTTGTTTTAAAAATGTACATGCTCCTTCCTTTAAACAAAAAGATACCCTACCCTTACCTCTCATGGAATAAAAGATAAGCCATAATTATACTTATTTTGGCCAAAATACCACTAAATCTCCTGCTTATATAATATAATAAGTATTATATATATATATTGTCAATTTTTTAAATTTAGCAAATTGTAAAATTATTTGATAAAAATAAATTATTAAAAACAAAGAATATTTTCACAAAGTAATTTTTAAAATCTAACTAATTCATAAATAATAATTTAATTGCAAGAATCACATTTGTCTTAAATATATATTGATATCATTGTAAAGTTAATAAAGTTTTAAAAATTTAAATTTAAGATTCTCAATACAGAATAAATAATATTAAAATAAAATATTTGAAAATATTTTTAATGAGTTATATTTTTAGTAAAAGAAATGAATATTATTTTTGAAAAGAATTTAATGGAGAAGTAGATAGAGACATAATTAATCATGCAATAAATAGTACATCTTTAATTAAAGACTTGAGCTTAATGGTACAACTGGAAATAATAAATGACCAAATCAACAATTCAAGGGCATATGCATAATGACTTTGTTCCAGTAAGTTTCTTCAGAGTTAAAAAGCCTTTAAAGAGTTTAATTACCAATATTTAGGAAGTTGTTTATTGGAATTTGCATTCTTAAAAGTGGTGTTAAGAGACTTGTAGTAATTAATAGCATTTTAATTACAAAAGTTGTAGCTAATAAATGCATTTTATTTTTCTAAAAAAAATGTAATCTAAACAAGTCTTAACTTGTAATATAAAAGCTAAGCCTTAGATCTTATTTTGGTTCTTTAAGAACGCTTTTAAGCTTAATATCATCATGATTAAGCTTTGTGCTTGTTCTCTTCATTTTGCTATATTGCTTGGCTTGTGTTTTGATTTATGTCATGCTTTCTCTGTATCAATTGGAGGTGTGGTGTTATATCCAATTGTGGTGAGCTAAAGACACTAAGGCTTTTTCTCCCTTAATCAATTTTATTCTCCCTACATCACGATATCATATTAGTATAAGAGCTCTAGTTCATCTTGTCTCATTTCCCAACAATAGTGTTCCAACTAAAAAAGTGGTAATAGATAAAGCAGTTTAGGCTAATCTCTCACTGTCTCATTCTAGTGGTGAGGAGAATTCTAATCCTTTTGCCAAAGAAGAATAGAATAACTCTTTAAGTGATGATGATCCAACCAGAGGATAAAGGAAAAGAAATCAGGGGAGAAAGGAGATTAAGGTTAAAGTTGAAATTCAAGAATTTGAGAGAAAAGTTTACTTTTGAAGTTTTCATTGATTGGCTAGAAATCATTGATTGATTATTTGAATACCAAAAAAACTTGCTCAGAATAATTGCTACAAAAAATAAGCGTGATGATAATCTTATGACAGTCGAAACAACTATTGCAATGCCATGGCTTAACAATAATCATATATATATATAGAATTGTTGTATCATAATAACGTCATTACAATGGTTCATGTGAACCGTGGTTATGTTAATATAGCATAGCTATGATTCTAATGAAATATTATTTGTAATATCTGGTCTTCTAAAAATGAGAGAAAATGTGAGAAACGCAACATACGATTTTCCCGAAAACATATGAAATTCACCAGATACAAAAGGAAATCCCCCGAAATGACTTAGTTAAGGTCCCAAAAAAATTTTGAAAGCATTCTAGACTCCTAAAAATGAGAATCCCAGGATCAAATGGAAAGAAAAATAGAGTTAGAATGAAAAAATGAAATGTAACGAAAGGTTAATGAAACGTAAGGGTATTTTTGTTATTTTGAGAAAATTTTGGAATTCTCACAGGAGGGCTTTTTAAATGAAAATTTTGAATTCTTCAGAGTTCTCAGAGGCCCTAAAAATCATGGGAAGCCCTGAGACAGTTAAAACTCATCTGATGGATGTTTTCTAATGTCAGTTAACTCAAACTTTGACTGGTTCATTCGAAAAATTTTTAGCTCTGATTTGAGGGATTCCAAAGAAATTTTATTAAATTGAGGATCTAAATTTCATAATGGAAAAGACGGTTCTAAAAAAGGAGCTAAAATGAGTCAGAAACAAAAATGCCAAGAACAAAGGGTAAAATGGACATTTTGTGAAAAAGTAGCTTCTTGAACTCTCTATAAGAATCATGCTCCACTTTCCTTCACTTTTAGACTAACCTACTCTGCCCAAAAGCTAGAGAAGACTTAAGGGAGGAAGGCGCACAAGAACAAGGCAAAGGAGATGGGAAAAACTCAAGAAAAAGGTAAGAATTTCTTAGAATTTCCTAGCCTTCTTTTTAGAAAAATTCTTCTCCTCCTTCTTCCCTTTTTGCCTATGGTTTCTTAAAGTTGGTTCTATTTTGAGGCTAGACCAAGACGGAAAAATTCGGATTTGAAGAGAGGAGGGTAAGGAAAGTGAGAAACAAGCAAGAAAAGCCAAAGAAACAAGGTAAAATTTTCATCCTATGGTAGCTACTCCTTCCCCCTTCTTCTCCCTATTTTGCCCCATATATATAGTTGCAAGAGGGCTTAAATTTTGGGCAGAACCAGAGGTGAATCCTAGGAATTTAAAGGAGGAGAGTATGAATAAGTAAAGAAATTTAAGTAAAAGCTATGAATTTGCAAGATAAGAAGGCTAGGGTTTTGATTGCACCTTGGACTCTACCATAAATCCTGGCCATATGATATTTACGGGTTCATATAGGCTCTTAAGACACCAAGAGAGCTTCTTACATGCTTCTCCCATCAAAGGAAGCAAAGAAATTCCATTGGTGCCATATGGAAGCATAGCTTCGGTCAAGGAGGGTCTATGCACCTAAGGACTGTTTTAATTCCTTCTAAACTTAGCTTTGCATCATGTATGATGGGAGAGTATGAAAGGAAGCCTTGGAAAATTTTAGAAACCATAGATAGTGAGATGGCCTTATATATTCCATAATATGGCTTAAAAAAGTAACGCCAAACTAAGCTCCTATAATTGATTGTGTGATGACTCCAAGAGACTTAAATTGAGTCAAAAATCATGAATAGATAGACAGAATGGAGCCAAGAAGATATTTTCTTAAAGTTGTTTCATTAAATGCATTATGGAATCATAAAAGAGTCTTATGAGTCACTTAGCTTTTCTAGTAAATATATGGCCTTAGAATTTAATTCAAGAGTATAATTGGCTTCCATATGATGTGTCTAGGCTAAGAGAAATGATCTCCACCTCCTTAGGTGTGTGAGGTCAAGGGAGAGGACTCAAGACTCAAGGAAAAGGTGTGTAAATGCAAACAAGGTAGCTCTCTTCATCTTCTCTCATACATGAATGTGTGCTTACATTATCTTTGAAAGTGTGTATATATGTTTTGAGCTATAAAAAGTATTTTAGCATGATTTTTTATTTCATAGTACCATGATGATGTTTTATGCATTCAAATGATGTTTTGTGTGCTTGCCTTGGTTTGCTTGAGTATAGAGAAGCCAAGAACTCTTAGCAATGGTTTGGATGAGTCAAGAACCTTTAAAGTTAGTTGAGACAAAGTAAAAAGTCTCTCAAGAGTAAGGTTGACTTCTAAGAGTAAGATTGAGTCAAAAACCTCTTAAAGAAAATGGGTGAGACAAGTCCAAAATCCACAAGTGAATGGGTGAGGCTATTCCACTCATTTGGCAAGCCTATGTATGCTATGTATGACTTGTTCATATTCTAAGAATGTTTCTTGAATGCTCACATATGTTTATATGCCCATGCATGCATTTTCAAGGCTTGTATTTTATACTTTATGTGTGATTGAAAGGGAGATGAGCTATTGGGATTCTTTGAATCTCATCCCCTCCTCTCCAATGTCTTAACATGCTAGGTGAATCAATTGAGTAAGGTAATAGAAGCCACCAAGCCAAGGAGAAGGAGATTGACATCAAAATGTATGAATTGGCCTAGTTATGTCTTTCTTGTAGTCATACACATGACATATGATGTAATCCCATGATGAAATTGTTATGTAATCATATGAACATATGTAATTACCCAAGTTTATGATGCATGAATGAAATTTGATGCCAAATGTATGAGATAATATGTTTTGGGTGTTGAATGGCAAGAGCTAGTATGTGTAATCTTGTGTATATCTTGGGGTGGATGAGTAAGTTTGATAAATCTGGATTTATGCACTTTTGAAATAAGTTTAGAGAGTCATTTTGGTGCATTCCCACGTGCTCAAGTGGCCACATAAGCTTGGAGAGCAAAATTGGATACTTTGATGCTAGTTGAAACCATGAAAATGACCAAACCGAAACCCTATAGCACAAACTGACCAAATGGATGAATTTTCCCATGAAATTTGGCAAAGATGTAGGTCTTATTGAGAGATTTTAGGAAAGTAAAATGCAGAAAAATTGGAGCTCTACAAAATTAATTATGAATTTTTAAATTTGGGAATTTTTTGCTGTTTTGGTGCATATACTGTTCATTTGGTCAGTATCATGTTCTGTGTCATCCAATGGTCAAGTGGTGTCCAATGCTTCTAAAATTTTATAAAAATAAACTATAGGTTAAAATATTTCTTAATCCACCAAGATCATCTCATTTGGAGGTCTAAGTAGAGAGTTTTGAATTTTTGAAATTTAATATCAGTACTAGTAAAGCCACTTGACCTCTAGTACTGTTCCATCATACTTTAGTTCCTAAATGAACTTGGCATGATCTGGAGATATTTTTCCATTAAATTTAACATCTGTAGCCTTTTATATTGAGCAAATTTTCATGATTTGGATTTTTGTAAAATTAGTTATGAATTTCCAAAATTTATAACAATAACCTATGATAGTGGCCCAAGTAGCTATGACCTTGGGTGCTTTTCAAATGTCAAACGTCTTCTACTTGATGTCTCATGATATAAAACTATTTTTAGCATAAAGTAGACATCTGTATCTTTCTAAAATGATAACGAATGCATGATTTTTATTTTTCTAAAATTAGTTATTATTTTTCAAAGTTTGTGATGGAAAGCATGCAATTCTAGCCAAGGCTACACTATGGTATTTTATGTGTTTCTTGCACTTGCACGAGTTCTAGGCCACTTTTGGTGATGGAATTGAGTTTTATCTATGTAATTAAATATGATAATGTGATACATGAGCTCACATAGTCCACAAGACACCGAATGAAAATTTCATCCATTACGCAACGCAAAAATATCCATTATTTTAATGTCATTTTCTTGCCTCCTTTGTGAGATGCATGGTTTAAGGCATGAGAATAGCATAAGACAAGTAAGAAATTTATGGTGTTACATTATTAAGCTAAGAAGAGCTTAATGATGATTCTACAAGAACAATTGTTATGCCCATTAATGTTGGGCCAACTTAACATGTAACAAGCCCCTAGGATCTAAACATAAGCCCCCTCCTTACATTTTGTTCTTCTTAGCCCTAGTTGGATTTCTCCCCAATCATCAACAACCTAGGTTCTAGTGATCAAGCCACTATGACAGAGACTAATGGCTAGCTAATCACTTCTATTCATGACTAGACTAATTAGTTCCCTCTCCCTTATTTTCCTTCTCAAATTGAAAACACCCACCTTCCAAATCTAAACACCTATGAGCTTTAACAACCAATAAACAAGCTATTGCCTATGAGCCACTATAACCTACAATCCCCTTTAACATTCTTCTATTATCAATTCTTGAAGAGTCGTAAGTGTTAAAATTTTTGGAGTTTTGTCCCATCTTTTTTGGAGTAAAGAAGCCTCATTATATTGGTTAATATTTGTAACAAAAATGTTATTGATGTATTATTTGATAAACTTTCTTAAAGTGAGTTGTGAACATCGTATTTTGTCCAGATATTTAATTAAAAAAAAAAGAAAGAAAACCAATATAAAAAGAAAGATTAAAACCAAAAATCAAAAGAAAAATCAAAAAAGAAGAAAACCAAAATTGAAAAGAAAGTAAAAAAAAAGAAAGAAAACATAAAAACCAAAATAAAAATAAAAATAATAAAATAAAAATAAAATTTAAGAAATGAAAAAAGAAAAAAAAGAGAAAAATCTCCAACTTAAACAAATAAAAAAAAAGAATTAAAACAGATCAACCTATCTTTTTTAAATCCACCGGGCCCAAAAGAAGAAAGGAATAATCAGCCCATCTCAAACGAAAAATTTCAGCCCAAATTAGCCTAATTCAAGCACCAGCCCAACCCAAATATGAGAGGCAAATAAAATTTTGTGTTGGTTGAAGTCAAAACGCAGAGCTTCTGCGTTTTGACCCCAATCCATTTGTGTGCATCTGGCCATTGCCAGCAGGGAGAACAGAGAGGCATGGGGACACAGAGAAACGCAGAAAAAGGAGGGAAGGCAGGAGGTCAGGGATTGGACGAAGGGCTTGAGGCTGCTATTTCCCCTCAGGTCCCTTTCACCACTAGAAAATCGAGAGAAGATGAAAGGGAAAATAAGGGAATCAAGCAGAAGAGAGGAGCGAGGAGAGACCGAGAAAGTGATGCATCAGGGAGGAGGGCGAAGGAGAAAATCAAGGGAGAGGGCTTTGGAGGTTTGGGGGGATTTCGAATAAGAGAGGCCGAAAATCGAAAGAAAGGGGGAGATTTTCAGAGACAGGAGAACAAGAGAACCGAAATCGGAGGGAACAGAGAGTGAGAGAGATCGAAAAAACTGAGAGAGGGGAGAGAGGGGGAGTGCGAACGAGAAAGCCAGGGAGACGGAGAGAATAGAAAAAAGGAACAAAAGGGAGGAGTTTCGAAATTAGAGAGGGAGGATTTGGATTGGGAGATCGAGGGCGAGGGAAGGGGTGAGAGAAAAAGTATAAGAGGTAGTTCGAAGGGAGAGAAGAGAAGGAAAATGGAGGGAGTGAGAGATTGGGAGTGACAAAAAAAAATCAAAGGGAAGGCGGAGAAGGAAAATAGAGGGAGTGAGAGATTGGGAGTGACCGAAAAAATCGAAAGAGAAGGGGCTAATGATGAGAAATAGAAACAGAGGGACACGCACAGAAGGAGGAGAGGAATTGATCATTCAAATGAAAGGTCATGTGATTTCGATTCTTAATTGGAAGTGAGAGGGTTAAGGATGCTTGTCATAAGAGTAAAGTTCAAGAAAAATTATAGTGAAGGTTTCATTGGAACACAATGGAAGAACATGGCATGATGAGCAAAAAAACGTAAGGCAGCACTAACCTGACCTGGGAAGGGAAGTTGTACAGAGGGATTAGGTGGTGGCGAGGCAAGATGCTCCATAGGCCGAGGCAAGATGCTCTAGAGAAGAAAAGGATCATGTGGCAGCAGATTCAAGGTACAAAAGACTTGGGGAAGGCATAAGGAAGATGAGAGATGAAGGCACACCCAAGAAGACTAACCAGTTTTGTGTTTCAATTCACATATTTCTATATTTTATTTTTATTTTCTTAATCCAGATTTTATCTTGTTTCTTTCTCTCCATATTGAATATGATGTTTAATTAGCACACCATCACACACAACACAAATATTCGAATGTCCATGTTGCTATCTTGTTATTTCTTATTTTAGTTTTCTTTTTCTTTTTCATTTCATTTTAGAATTGTCGTGTGGGATTTTGTATCCCCTCAAACACGCGAGAATAAATCCATGGATCATGTGAGGCAATAGGCCTCCTTAGTATTCATTGGGGTATAAGTTTGCATTTTTATATGTTTTGGGCACTAACAATCAACATCAGATTGGCTTCTTTTAAGGAAAGATTTTCAAAAAGGAAACTAGATAAGAAAGCAAAAAAGAAGAAAACAACAAAAAAGGAATAAAAGAAAAAGGATGACAAACATTTCAATTTTGAAAGTCAATTTTAAATAACTAAGTTTTTTTAAAGTCCTCATTTCAAAAAAGAAAACATTGTAAACAAAAACTAATTTTCTAAAAAAAAAAAGGTAGTTAAAATTTTCTTGTAGACTTGGATTTTTCTTCCACTTTCCATTTGGTAAAGTTGCAAGTTTAAACGTATTTTATAAAAACACTAAAGTTCCACAAAAATAAAAAAATCGTAAAAAGTTAAAATAAAATAATTCAGTAATTAAAGGAATGAAGAAATTCGCCACTAAAATCACAAAAAGGGAAAAGACAAAAAGTTGAAAGTCAAACTCAAAACAACAGAACAAAACAAAAGACAAAAAAAAATAGATAAAACAAAAGACAAAAAAAAAACAAACAAAACAAAAATTAGAAATCCTTTAAATAAATTAAGAGTCTAGAGAAAAAAAAGGGGATAAAAGAAGGGAAATTAAAAATGGGAAAAGCTGAAGAAGTGAAATTAATTCTATCTTTGGTAGATTAAAACACATCAACTAATGCTAATTTTGTTTTATTTAACAAAGGTAAAATAGTTTTTATTTCTTTCTCTTTTCTCCAAAAAAATAAATAAATAAATTAAAGAAAAAAAAAGGAAAACAAAAGCAATGAAACACAAAAATACAAAAATAAAACACCAATTGATAAATACAATTTTGTTCGAACTACGTGGACTTTGATCCCTCTGAAGGGTACGTAGGCCCTAGGTCAAATCCGCCCTTGTAAATAAATTTTCTGTTCAATTTTTACTTTCCTAGTTTCTTTTCTTTTATTTTGTTTTTCTAATTTCGTTCCTTTAATTTCTTTCTTCCTCCTTTGTTTTCAATTTCATTTCCTTATTTCCATTTTTATTTTGCATGTGAGTTGTTAGGGAGAATTAAAATAGACTAAAGGCTATAGTGATTTTGCACGACTAACTTAGGGTAACCGTTCTTAATAATGAGTGTAGTGGGCTGCCTAACACCTTCCTCACTCACAATTGACTCCCGAGTCCATCTTCTAGTTCATAGACCATCTTTCTTATTTTCCAAATAAAAAGGCTTTTCCAAAGTTTTGCCTTTTCAAAAATTAAAATTTTGGTGGCGATTCTACTACTTATTTTAATTTTGATTTCAGTTTTCATTTTCTTTGAAGATTGATTCAAAATATCTTTTCAAATCATTTCTTTGTTTACACGCCACGTGGTCATATTTTCGGGTGTGACATACTTTGTCTATTTGGTAAAGACATGGTAGAACTGATATGGGTGTTTAGTTGAATTTGCTGTTGATGTTGGTCTATGCTAAGGGTTGTACTGGGGTTAATGAGTATGTGTAATAACTGTAGCTCTTGGAACCTATGGGTCCAATCCAAAAGAATAGGTTCAATGTCTAAGATCTTATTTATCAGGTACTCAAATTTTTTAAAGATTAAAATATCTTACCATGTTAAAATAAAAGAGCACTAATAGATTTTGTATGGATATTGGTTTTGCTTGTTGGTGTTAATATTGGTCTTTGTTTGGTTTAGGTATAAAGTTACCAATTTGTTAAAAAAATTGAACAAAATAATATAGCTAATTTTTCTTTGTCTAAAAAAGGATTTAATGATAGTTGAAGCCACAACCAAAACAATGCCAGGCTTAATGATAAAACAAAATTGTCATTAAAATTGGCAAGTTTAAAAGTGATTTGTTTAGACTATCATTAAACTACTTAGGTTTAATAACTATTTTACCAGCAATTGACAAAAATTTTCATGAAACCTTAAGTGACTGTAAAAACCCAAATTTTATTAAAAAAGATGATGAAAATGGAAATGGTGACAAAATAATATATTAAAGACCACTTTTAGATAGGTGTACATTTAAAATTTGAGCTAGGAGCACTTCATTTTATTTTAGTTTTTCTAGATTCCTTGACTACACTTTAAAACAAAAATCAATAGTGAAGCAATTGAATACAAGGCTTGGATTAGGTGGTAGCCAAGGAGACTTTACCCTTTGGTGACTCATGTTCAAGCCTCTGCAGCACATGGTTAAGCATTTTTCTTTTCTTTTTTTTCCTTGCCACTTTTCTACTTTATCAAAAACACCCTCACTTGTGTGTATAGAAGGTTAGGTTTTCTGTTGTTTCCCTTTCTAACCTTCTACTACATGCCTTTATCATTAGACTACTTTCTCAGATAGTAGAGTTAGAGCCAAAAACACCTAACACCATTTTTCCTTTAGCTTTGTTCTTGCAGTAGTAGCATTTCCTTGGTTTTCATTGGTTTATGCATGCCTTTCTACTGTAGAAACCATGCTAGTAGGAGCTTTGTGTAGCTAAAACTATGTAAGATTTATTCTTTTTGGCTTGAGATTTTAGCTTTTATTTTACTGGGATGTATCTTTAAATCTTCTTTAAATTTCTTAGCTTCTTGATGCGTTATTCTGCTTTTTCTTTGACCTTGAACTAGCATTGTATGTTCCTCTTCTTCTGTTATGGTTCTTAGGTAGTAGAGATGAAAAGTGTGTTGTAGTGGCTGTTTTGTGAATGGATGAGGAACCAAGAGAGTGAAGAAGGACATGTAGAAGATTGCAATTATCTCAATTTTTTTCACTTGGCCCTCCAACGTAGGTAATCTATGGTACAACTGTGACACCTTAAACTACTACCACTACCTAGCCTCTCCATAGGCTCGGTTCCATATGATTTCCAAAGAGTCACTACTCTCCCGTGGCATTTACATGCTATGAACCGGGGTTTCATATACTCAGCTTTTACCCCGTGGGTCCTGTGAACCCATCTCAAGCATCCTCAACTCAAACTCCATATAGATGACTCATACATAGCATGAAACAAACCATAGGCCACGGGTATAGAGCCGAAAACTATAAAAATTACATTTTCTCACTTGGGCCCAAAAGTCATATTTGGCTCTAACTTTGGAAAATCATAATTAATTGTAGAAAAATGGGAATGCAGAAAACTTTAGCTTTCTGGAAAACTGTAAGTGTCAACTTGACACTAAAAATCATTCCCAATCACAAACACATCATTTGGACCAAGTTTGACATCGAAAATGGGAGGAAGGTCCAGCTGTCACTGTTTCTGGTGCAGCTTGCTGTCATGATTTTCGGAAATTCATAACTAAATTCACAAAAATCCAATCTGGGCACATTATACCAATTCGGAAAGATACGGATGTCTACTAGAGGAGAAAAATAGGTCCAGATCAGTTCAGTAGCTTCTGCACCCCGAAAACCGATGGAACAGTGATGGGGGTCAGATGAGCTCACTGATACTGATACAGAACTTCAGTCGGTTCAATCTCTCTCTACAGACCTCCGATGTGGGTGATTCTAGTTCCTACAAGTCACTTTCGTTTTCTAGTTTATGTGTATAAAATTTCACCACATTTGGAATCCATTTGGTCTAAAAGTGCCACAGATTTCATTTCTGCCCTATGAAACAGTAACATGACCAAATCAACAATTTTTCCCAAATTCAACAATTCCCCAAATATTCTATAATCCTCCGAATATTACCCACTTTAGCTTCTCAAGAAGCTTTCTACAAACTCTAGAGGCATGCCAAATTTCATGGCAAACGGAGCTCATCCGGTCATACTTTGACGGAGCTCACAAAAATACCAGTTTCGGCACCCCATAGGTCCAAAACGGGTCCAAATAGCTTCTCTCACATTCTCACTCCACATGGACAAGTTCAAAAGCATAAAACTAGTATATCTAACATGTCCATATGCTCCAAATCATCATACATTCAAATCTCACTATGCTATGGCCAAATTTACACAATATCATTCATGCATCAAAGGGGTAAAAACCCACATTTCCATTACTTTGGCTAATAACAGAGTTCATACATCATCCTTTCATATTTCTACATGTGTTACAAACTTTACATCTCAAAAATAGTGGGCACATCTTCATTTGGCACCACTTTACATCATTTATACATCAAAATATCAAAATAAACTAACATTTCCCTATACATGCTCCTAGGCTCCTTGGTGTGTGCTCGGTTCTCCTTGAGCTCCACCTAGCATATTAGTTGGGAGGGGAAAGGGGTGAGATTCGGGGGAATCTCAGTAGCTCAAGCACTCAATCCAGCAAGCAATCAAGGCATATAACAAGTCAAAGCATGTGAATAAGCACTTAGCCATTCTCAATCAACCAACACACAATGTACATGCTATGGAATCACAACAATGCCAAAAATGAGCTCCAGGGACTTTTAGTCTAGCCTCACCCGAGTCTAGGGACTTTTGGATGGCCTCACCCGAGTTTAAGGACTTTTGACTTGGCCTCACTCGTTGGAGACTTTTGGCCTTGTCTCACCTATCTCAAGGGCTTTCGGCTTCACCTCACCCATCTCATGGGACTTTCGGCACTACCTCACCCGAGCAATCTCACATTCCAACATACAAGCATATTGGCATTCAATGCATCAAAGCAATAACATATGGCATATTCCATACAACAAGCATATACATCATACAATGACTATCATATCCAAGAAAGCAACAAGAAAGAGTGAAAGAGAGAGCTACCTTTGGAGCTAAAGCTAACACTAGCTTTTCCTTTCAATGTCTCCTCTCCCTCCTTAGGTCCACAATCACACCTTGTTGGAGGTGTTTCTCTTGAGCCTAGACACACAAAAGCATGCAATTACTCTCTTACCCTATAATCCTTCAAATCAATTCTCCTATATACCATAACCTAGAGTTCTCTCTCTCTAGAATGCCATTAACCCCTTTCTCTCTCTCAAGCTCCCATGGTAGTGGAAAACCACATTTTCAAAGAAAACACAATGATTCATAAGCGTTTTCCACTTTCCCTCTTCTGACCCATACCCAGAAATCGTCCATTCTTGCAAACAAAACCGTAGGAAAAGAGGGCAAAGGGAGGGGATCAGAAATCTGAAGAGAAATGGGAGAAGTGACCTTACCTTTCCCTTAATCTTCCTCCTTCTCTTGATCTCTCACACTCTCCTCGCCTCTTTTCTCTCTTTGGGTCGAAGCTTAGGGCAGATATGAGAGAAGAAATGAGTTTGGGCGTTTAATGAAGTCTAAATCTCGCTATTTACTCTCTTCCGGACCGACTCTCGCTACGGCGAAAACTAACCTTCGCTATAGCGAGCTCGTGTAATCTGGATTCGCTATGGCGAGGTGTAACCTTCGCTACGGCGAGCTCGTGCCAGTTCCCTTCGCTATGGCGAGATTTACCACTCGTTATGGCGAAATCGCGTCAGTTCCAGACTTCACTCTCGCTATGGCGCCGCTACAGCGGGCAACTCCCTGGTTTTTGTATGGGCTGCTGCCAGCACTCGCTATAGCTAGAATCGCCTTCGCTATTGCGAACTAGCTCTCTCGCTGTGGCGAGACCGTTTCTCGCTGTTGCGAGAGGACTTAGCAGAAATTCTGGATTCCGAAAATTTCCAGATTTCACTTCCTTTCTTTTCCCTTTTCTTTTCTTTTTCCCGGTTGTTACATTTCTACCCCTCTTAAAAGAAATTTCGTCCTCGAAATTTAAAAACTTACCTCAAGGGAATAATTCTGGATATTTCTGCCTCATCTCATCTGCCAATTCCCAGGTGGCTTCCTCAGATGTCAGACCTCTCCAAATCACTTTCACCAGAGGAATGCTCTTGCTTCTCAGCTGTTTCAGCTTAGCATCCACAATTCTCTCCGGTTTTACTACATAGGAAAGATCTTCCTGCAATTGCACATGTTCATATTCTATGACATGTGAGGAATCTGGTAAATACTTTTTCAACTGGGAGACATGAAAAACACTGTGTATTTGAGCTAGGTTAGGAGGCAAGGCTATTCGGTAAGCCACGGGTCCAATTTTCTCAAGGATTTCAAACAGACCAATATACCTAGGACTGAGCTTCCTTACCCTCATTGACCGACCTACTCCCGTCATTGGAGATATTCGTATGAACACATGGTCTCCAACCTCAAACTCTAATGGCCTCCTACGCTTATCAGCATAGCTTTTCTGCCTACTCTGGGCCGTGAGTAGCCTCTTTCTAATCAATTTTATCTGTCGGGTGGTTTGGTCCACAATCTCAGGTCCTATCATACTCCTCTCACCTAACTCAACCCAACACACAGGGGATCTGCATTTTCTCCCATACAAAGCCTCATAAGGGGCCATCTGGATACTGGAATGGTAACTGTTGTTATAAGCAAACTCTGCTAACGATAAATACACATCCCAGTTCCCTTTCATTTCTAGCACACATGCCCTCAACATATCTTCTAATGTTTGGATGGTCCTTTCAGTCTGACCATCTGTCTGGGGCTGATATGCAGTACTAAACCGCAATCTCGTCCCTAAGGCATGCTGCAATGACCTCCAAAAGTTTGATGTGAACCTGGGGTCTCTATCCGAAACTATGCTATTGGGTACCCCATGAAGTCGCACTATCTCTCTGATATACAACTGGGCCAATCTATCCAGTGTATAAGTAGCCTTAATAGCTAAAAAGTGTGCAGACTTCGTCAGTCTATCCACAACTACCCAAATAGCATCGTGTCCAGAGGATGTCCTGGGTAACCCCATGACAAAATCCATGGCTATACTATCCCATTTCCACTCAATATCTAGAGGTTGCAACAACCCAGCCGGTTTCTGATGTTCAATCTTTATCCTCTGACACACTAGGCATCTAGCTACATAATCTGTCACATCACTTTTCATCCCTGGCCACCAGAAAATCTTTTTCACATCCTGATACATCTTGGTGGCACCTGGGTGGATAGTATACTTACTCTTATGCGCCTCTTCTAGAATGCTTTCTCTCAACTCATTCTGACTAGGCACACAGATTCTATCCCGATATACTATCATGCCATCCTCAGATAACTTGAAATCTGAGGTCTTACCTTGGGTGATCTCATTCCTGATCCGTTTCAGGAACTCATCCTCTCTTTGGGCATCTAAGATCTGGGTTCTCAAGATATTCTCAATTCGGGTTTCACTCAGATATAATCTACCCGATACCACCTGACACGAGAGGTTCAACTCTCTGAACTTCTCTAGGAGCTCCTGCTCTCTAATCATCATATGGGCTACATGGATGGATTTTCTACTCAGGGCGTCTGCCACCACATTGGCCTTGCCCGGATGGTATTTCAACACATAATCATAATCTTTCAAAAATTCCATCCATCTCCTCTGTCTCATATTGAGTTCTCTCTGATCAAACAGGTATTTCAGACTCTTGTGGTCACTATAAATCTCTATGGTCGCACCATACAGATAGTGTCTCCAAATTTTAAGAGCAAACACTACGGCAGCTAACTCCAGGTCATGTGTGGGGTAATTCTCCTCATGAGGTCTCAACTGCCTTGAGGCATATGCCACTACTCTACCCTGCTGCATCAACACACATCCTAACCCTTTGCCCGAAGCATCACAATAAACCACAAATGATTCACTAGGGTCAGGGATAATCAGCACAGGGGCAGTGGTCAAATAGAGTTTCAACTCCTGGAAACTCTTCTCACATCTCTCATCCCACATAAACGGTGTATCTTTCCTGGTTAGCCTCGTCAGTGGTAAGGCCATTCGAGAAAAGTCCTTTATAAATCGTCTGTAATACCCTGCCAAACCTAGGAAACTCCTGACTTCGGTGATCGTTCTAGGTCTATCCCACTGTAACACAGCCTCAACTTTATGGGGATCCACCGCAACCCCGTCTCGTGAGATCACATGACCTAAGAATCGCACCTCGGTCAGCCAAAACTCACATTTACTCAGTTTGGCATACAACCTTTTTTCTCTCAAGGTGTCTAGGACTAGTCTCAAATGCCTCTCGTGCTCCTCAAAAGATCGGGAGTACACTAAAATATCATCAATAAAGACCACCACAAACTGATCTAGATACGGTCTGAATACCCTGTTCATATAATCCATGAACACAGCAGGCGCATTCGTCAACCCGAATGGCATTACAAGGAACTCATAGTGCCCATATCTCGTCCTGAAAGCCGTCTTAGAGACGTCTTCAGTTCTCACTCTCAACTGGTGGTAACCAGATCTAAGATCTATCTTAGAAAACACAGATGCCCCAGCCAACTGATCTAACAGATCATCAATTCTAGGGAGAGGATATTTATTCTTGATGGTAACTTTATTCAACTCTCGGTAATCTATACACAACTGCAAGCTACCATCTTTCTTTTTCACAAACAACACCGGAGCACCCCAAGGTGAAACACTAGGGCGGATGAACCCTTTCTCTAACAGTTCCTCTACCTGCTCTTTCAACTCAGCAAGCTCGGCGGGAGCCATCCTATAAGGAGCTTTGGACACCGGTCCAGCACCAGGTACTATGTCTATAGGGAACTCTAATTCTCTCTCAGGAGGTAGGCCACTAAAATCAAACTCTCTAGGGAAAACCTCCGGGAATTCCCTGACAACTGGGATCTCCTCTATCCCTTCTTCTACCTCAACCCGAATAGAGAAAAAGACTAGAAACCCTTGACATCCACACTCCAAATATCTCTCAGCCTGGGCAGTAGTCATAAAGGATAACTCTGCTCCTACCCTAGGTATGGTCCCACAAACAGGTAAGGAAACAGTTCGGTGTTCACAATCAAGTATGGCATTATTTGCAGCTAACCAGTTCATACCAATAATCAAGTCAATTTCATGAAAAGGCATACAAACCAAATCAAGAGTGGTATGACAGTGGTTAAATTGGACAGTGACATTCAAGCAAGTATGGGAAGTGACCACGTGGCCTCCAGTGGGTGTAACAACAGACAAGTCAAAGGGCAAGACACTAACAACCAGACCCAATTTCCTCACACAATCATAGGATATAAATGAGTGACTAGCACCCGAATCAAACATAGCAACTACAGGAAAGCCATTCACTAAAAGCGTGCCTCGGATCAAACTGGGAGATGCGCTGGCTTCCTGCTGAGTAAGGGCGAACACTCGGCCCTGGGTCTGTGGTCTAGGAGGAGGCGCTGTCTCCATCTGAGGACAGTGTCTAGCAATGTGCCCCGGCTTCCCACACTTATAACATGTCACCGGAGACTGCTGGAAGGATGACTGACCCCGAGGAGGTGGCACACCTCGCTGCGGCCTTCTACTCCATGGCCCCTTGCCTCTTTTCTTGGTACTAGGGGTCAAACTAGAGCCCTCTTCTGGTTTCGGCTTTTTCAAATCCGGAACCCTCTTTTGACTAGCTGTAGTCGCAGTAGGCATGATGACTTGCAAGTTCGTCTCAATCACCCTACTGACCTCCACAAGAGTATTAAACTTTCTGATCCGCTGTGGAGTGACTCTGTCGCTAATCAGTGGCCTCAAACCAGTCTCAAATTGCTCACATCTCCAGGGTTCATCATCATACCTCTGGAGGTAAGAGGAATACCGAGACAGCTCTATAAACTTGGCCACATACTGGTCCACAGTCATCTCATCAGTCTGCCTCAAACTCATGAACTCCATCTCTTTCTTCTTCCTCACTGAACTTGGGACATACTTCTCATAAAATTCAACCAAGAATGTCTCCCAAGTGATCGGTATGTTCTTGGTCTCCATCAATGGTTTCGCACTCTCCCACCATCTATCAGCCTCTTTTTCTAGCATAAAGGTGGCTAGCTGGGCTTTCTGCTCAGTGGTACAATTCATCACTGAGAAGATTTTCTTAAGCTGCATCACCCAAGCCTCCGCCTTATCCGCATCCAATTCCCCGTCAAACGAGGGTGGATTGTTCTGCCTGAACTGCTTCAATACTTTTTGGATAGGCGTCTGGGTCTGTGGAGCAGCAGGCTCCTGGGGAGGTGTAGGTGGAATGCTGGATGTAGATGGTTGAGGTCCAGGGGCATCCCTTCTGGCTTCTTCTTGCCTAGCCAGGGTGTTTTGCAGATGCATGATCATATCATGCTGCTGCTGGGCAATGTCTCTCTGTTACTCCAGCATCTCTTGGTGCTGACCCATCATGGCCTCATACCGGTCTAGTCTATCCATGATGGCCTGTAGAGGAACCCTAGTCTCAGTAGGAACCTCTGGCTCATCTCTCTGAGCTCTGGGCAGTCTGCCTCTACCTCTGCCTCTACCCCTGCCACGTCTAGTCTCAACCATGTCTGAAAGAAATAGCAATCCTCAGTTCACAATAATATCACAACACTTATGCAAGGATGCTACAAGTTTCATGATCATTCACACCAAATACAGCAATTCACATACTTCAAGAGCCTAAACTTGAGCAAAAGTACCTGAACCATTGCTCTGATACCAAAAATGTGACACCTTAAACTACTACCACTACCTAGCCTCTCCATAGGCTCGGTTCCATATGATTTCCAAAGAGTCACTACTCTCCCGTGGCATTTACATGCTATGAACCGGGGTTTCATATACTCAGCTTTTACCCCGTGGGTCCTGTGAACCCATCTCAAGCATCCTCAACTCAAACTCCATATAGATGACTCATACATAGCATGAAACAAACCATAGGCCACGGGTATAGAGCCGAAAACTATAAAAATTACATTTTCTCACTTGGGCCCAAAAGTCATATTTGGCTCTAATTTTGGAAAATCATAATTAATTGTAGAAAAATGGGAATGCAGAAAACTTTAGCTTTCTGGAAAACTCTAAGTGTCAACTTGACACTAAAAATCATTCCCAATCACAAACACATCATTTGGACCAAGTTTGACATCGAAAATGGGAGGAAGGTCCAGCTGTCACTGTTTCTGGTGCAGCTTGCTGTCATGATTTTCGGAAATTCATAACTAAATCCACAAAAATCCAATCTGAGCACATTATACCAATTCGGAAAGATACGGATGTCTACTAGAGGAGAAAAATAAGTCCAGATCAGTTCAGTAGCTCCTGCACCCTGAAAACCGATGGAACAGTGATGGGGGTCAGATGAGCTCACTGATGCTGATACAGAACTTCAGTCGGTTCAATCTCTCTCTACAGACCTCCGATTTGGGTGATTCCAGTTCCTACAAGTCACTTTCGTTTTCTAGTTTATGTGTATAAAATTTCACCACATTTGGAATCCATTTGGTCTAAAAGTGCCACAGATTTCATTTCTGCCCTATGAAACAGTAACATGACCAAATCAACAATTTTTCCCAAATTCAACAATTCCCCAAATATTCTATAATCCTCCGAATATTACCCACTTTAGCTTCTCAAGAAGCTTTCTACAAACTCTAGAGGCATGCCAAATTTCATGGCAAACGGAGCTCATCCGGTCATACTTTGACGGAGCTCACAAAAATACCAGTTTTGGCACCCCATAGGTCCAAAACGGGTCCAAATAGCCTCTCTCACATTCTCACTCCACATGGACAAGTTCAAAAGCATAAAACTAGTATATCTAACATGTCCATATGCTCCAAATCATCATACATTCAAATCTCACTATGCTATGGCCAAATTTACACAATATCATTCATGCATCAAAGGGGTAAAAACCACATTTCCATTACTTTGGCTAATAACAGAGTTCATACATCATCCTTTCATATTTCTACATGTGTTACAAACTTTACATCTCAAAAATAGTAGGCACATCTTCATTTGGCACCACTTTACATCATTTATACATCAAAATATCAAAATAAACTAACATTTCCCTATACATGCTCCTAGGCTCCTTGGTGTGTGCTCGGTTCTCCTTGAGCTCCACCTAGCATATTAGTTGGGAGGGGAAAGGGGTGAGATTCGGGGGAATCTCAGTAGCTCAAGCACTCAATCCAGCAAGCAATCAAGGCATATAACAAGTCAAAGCATGTGAATAAGCACTTAGCCATTCTCAATCAACCAACACACAGTACATGCTATGGAATCACAACAATGCCAAAAATGAGCTCCAGGGACTTTTGGTCTAGCCTCACCCGAGTCTAGGGACTTTTGGATGGCCTCACCCGAGTTTAAGGACTTTTGACTTGGCCTTACTCGTTGGAGACTTTTGGCCTTGTCTCACCTATCTCAAGGGCTTTCGGCTTCACCTCACCCATCTCATGGGACTTTCGGCACTACCTCACCCGAGCAATCTCACATTCCAACATACAAGCATATTGGCATTCAATGCATCAAAGCAATAACATATGGCATATTCCATACAACAAGCATATACATCATACAATGACTATCATATCCAAGAAAGCAACAAGAAAGAGTGAAAGAGAGAGCTACCTTTGGAGCCAAAGCTAACACTAGCTTTTCCTTTCAATGTCTCCTCTCCCTCCTTAGGTCCACAATCACACCTTGTTGGAGGTGTTTCTCTTGAGCCTAGACACACAAAAGCATGCAATTACTCTCTTACCCTATAATCCTTCAAATCAATTCTCCTATATACCATAACCTAGAGTTCTCTCTCTCTCTAGAATGCCATTAACCCCTTTCTCTCTCTCAAGCTCCCATGGTAGTGGAAAACCACATTTTCAAAGAAAACACAATGATTCATAAGCGTTTTCCACTTTCCCTCTTCTGACCCATACCCAGAAATCGTCCATTCTTGCAAACAAAATCGTAGGAAAAGAGGGCAAAGGGAGGGGATCAGAAATCTGAAGAGAAATGGGAGAAGTGACCTTACCTTTCCCTTAATCTTCCTCCTTCTCTTGATCTCTCACACTCTCCTCGCCTCTTTTCTCTCTTTGGGTCGAAGCTTAGGGCAGATATGAGAGAAGAAATGAGTTTGGGCGTTTAATGAAGTCTAAATCTCGCTATTTACTCTCTTCCGGACCGACTCTCGCTACGGCGAAAACTAACCTTCGCTATAGCGAGCTCGTGTAATCTGGATTCGCTATGGCGAGGTGTAACCTTCGCTACGGCGAGCTCGTGCCAGTTCCCTTCGCTATGGCGAGATTTACCACTCGCTATGGCGAAATCGCGTCAGTTCCAGACTTCACTCTCGCTATGGCGCCGCTACAGCGGGCAACTCCCTGGTTTTTGTATGGGCTGCTGCCAGCACTCGCTATAGCTAGAATCGCCTTCGCTATTGCTAACTAGCTCTCTCGCTGTGGCGAGACCGTTTCTCGCTGTTGCGAGAGGACTTAGCAGAAATTCTGGATTCCGAAAATTTCCAGATTTCACTTCCTTTCTT
Organism: Erythrophleum fordii; assembly: GCA_032878935.1. Taxonomy (NCBI): domain Eukaryota; kingdom Viridiplantae; phylum Streptophyta; class Magnoliopsida; order Fabales; family Fabaceae; genus Erythrophleum; species Erythrophleum fordii. The sequence continues at coordinate 1,946,505 of JAVQMF010000021.1, forward strand.
TTCCCTTTTCTTTTCTTTTTCCCGGTTGTTACAACAACTACCATTATGGATTTAAGTTAGTATTAGAGTCCTTCATCTTCAGAGCCACTTCAAGTAAGCTTGGTTACTGGAAAAATATTCTTATCTTTCTTCAAGTTTCTTTGTTCAGTTTTTTGGTGCATTGCTTCATTTTTATTAATGGCTTTAAATTTTGTTCTGCTTGTCTTCCTTTTTTTTCCTCTTGGCTAACAGAGCAGAGGTATATTAGACTTGCTAACCATTACAAGAATAAAGAAAACCTCCTTACTTCTCATCATCTAAATCTAAATGTTGGAATTAGTAAACTAGAAAACCAATTCTAATAAACTAATGCAATTTTGTATCTTCTCTTTTACTAATGAATTTAATTTTTTCAAGAAACTTGTTCACATCTAACTTGTTTATTTCTTGTGATTTTGGCCAAAATATTAAGAAAACAAAGAAGAAAATAATTAAAAGCCCCCCTTTTCAAATGTAACACCATAATATATTAACTCCATCTAGCCTCCCTCTAGGCTCGATTCCAGATGATTTTCAAAGAACTAATACAACCCGTGGCATTTTCATACTATAAAATAGGGTTTCAAACACTCATCTTTTATCCCATGGGTCCTGTGAATCCATCATTCACATTCTCTACCCAAAATCCATGTATACGACTCATACATATCATAAAACAAGCCATAAACCACGGATATGAAGCCAAAAACCAAGAAAAGGCAATTTCTCACATGGGCCCAAAAGTCAGATTTTTGGCTCTAACTTTGGAAAATCATAACTAATTATAGAAAAATGGGAATCTAGTAAAACCTAGCTTTCTGGAAAGCTCTAAGTTTTAACTTTACACTAAAAATACTTTCCAATCACAATCTTAGCGTTTGGACTATGTTTGACATTGAAAATGAGACAGAGGTCTGGCTATCCCTGTTTCTGGCGCAGCTTACTGTCATAAACTTCAAAAATTCATAACTAAATCGAAAAAACTCCAATTTAGGAAAACTATACCAATTTGGAAAGCTACAGACATTAGCTAGAGGATTAAAATAAGTCCAGATCAGTTCAGTAGCCTTTAGACCTTGAAAACGGATGGAACAGTAACGGAGGTTGGATGGCTTCCCTGATACTGATATAGAACTTCAGATGGTTCGTTCTCTCTCTACAGACCTCCGATTTAGGTGTTTTGAGTTGGTATAGGTCACTGTGATTGTATAGTTTATACCTATAAAATTTCATGACATTTAGACTCCATTTGGTCTATGAATGACATGGATTTCTTTTCGGGCTAATGACACAGCACCATGACCAAACCATCAAATTTTTCCAATTTCAACAATTCACCAAATATTTCCTAGACCTCCAAATATTACCCACTTTATAAGAATATCTCTACAAACTCTATATGCATGCCAAATTTCATATCAAGAAGAGCTCGTTTGGTCATACTTTGATGGAGCTTACAAATTTGGCAATTTTGGCACCCAAAACGGTTCAAAGTAGGTCCAAATGGCCTCCCACATGTTCTCACACCTCATGGACAAGTTTAAAAGTATGAACATAGCATATATGAAATATCCAAGTGGTCCAAATCATCATACATTTCAAACTCACTATACTACAGGCCAAAATACACTATCACATACCATCCACAAAAAGGGTAAAACCCACATTTTCATTACTTTGGCTCTCTACATAGTTTGTACATCATATTTTCATATATTTACACTTGCTACAACATTTACATCTAAAAAATAGTAGGTGCATATTCATTTTGGCACCACTTTACATCAAAAGAACCAAAATAAGCAACATCTAACTAAACATGCTTTTAGGCTCCTTGGTGTGCACTTGATTCTCCTTGAGCTCCACCTAGCATATTAAGATGGGAGGGGGAAGGGGTGAGATTCATGGAATCTCAGTAGCTCATGCACTCATTCAAGGAAGCAATCAAGGCATATAACAAGTCAAAGCATGTAAATAAGTATCTAACCATTCACAATCATACAATACATGTTGTACATGCCATGAAAATCATAACAATGCCAAGAATGAGCTTTAGGGACTTTTGGTTTAGCCTCACCCGATTTTAGAGACTTTTGGATGGCCTCACCCGATTTTAGGGACTTTTGACTTGGCCTCACTCGGTTATGAGACTTTTAGCCTTGTCTCACCCAACCTCAGGAACTTTCAGCTCTATCTCACCCGAGCAATTCTCACAATCCAACACATAAGCATATTGGTACCAATACATCATGGCAATAACATATGGTATGTCTCACACAATGAGTATAAACACAAGCATATACTGACTATTACATCCAAGAATGCAACAAGAAAGAGTAGAGAGCTACCTTTTGGGCCAACACAAGCCTTCCCTTTCAATTTCTCTTCTCCCTTCTTGGTTTCGCAATCACACCTTGATGGAGGTGCTTCATTTGAGCCTAGACACAATCAAGAGCATGGAATTACTCTCATGTAAATAAACCTTCACAAGGCTAGGAGATTAAAGCCCTACTTCTTTCCTTCTTAAACTTTACTAGCCCTTCTCCTAGTTCTTTGCATTTCTCAACTTAACACAAGGGTTTCTTGTTCATTCTAGGTCAGACTTCCTCCCTCTCTCTAGAATTTCACCACCTCTTCTTCACTCTCAAGCTCTACTCAAGGAAAGCAAAGAAATGCAAGAGTGGTTTCCCACTTTCCCTCTTCTGACCCATGCCTAAATCCCAACGAATTTCACAAGCAAAACCATAGAAAGAGAGGATAAAGAGAGAAGAACAAGATGCTAAGAAGAAAGAGAGAAGCTTGCTTACCTTTCCTTTGTTCTTCCTCCCTTCTCTTGGTCTCTCTCACTCTCCATGCCTTTTTTCTCTTCTTGGGTCGAAGCCTAGGTCAGTTAAAGGAGAAAGGATGAATGGGGACGTTTTAAGAAGTCAAATTCTCCCTTTTTACACTTTTCCGAACTAACCCTCGCTATAGCAAAAATTAACCTTCGCTACGGCGAGCACGTATCAGTCCTAAACCCCCGTTTTCGCTATGGCGCGCGCTACGACGAGCAGCTCCCTGGTTTTTGTATGGAATGCCCGCACTCGCTATAGCTAGAAGCATTTTCACTATAGCGAACAGGATCACTGGCTATAGCTAGACCATTTCTCACTATAGCGAACAGGTACATTCGCTATAGCTAGGCTATAGCTAGCAGACTTAAGAAAAATTTCAGGATTTCAAAAATTTTCAGCTTTCTTCTTTCTTTTACTTTCTTTTTTCTGGTTGTTAAATCAAAGATATAAAAAATGGTACTCATATCTACAATGGGCTGTCATAATAATAGCAAAAGAACAATCACTTTAATAGGAGGCATTAAATAGAACTACGATACATGCTAAATGACTTGGGCTCTTGATTAGTAATTATTTTACAAGGAAAACATGTATTTGGTGCTACATAAGGTATCAAAGGAAATGTTTAATTAACAAGCTCCTACATCTAATGAAACTAAGACAATAACTTCATCAACTCATTCAAAACTCCAAAACTTGTGGAAATTTTGAAAAAAAAATCATTAGAAATATCAAGTATATTAAAAGATTCAAACTTATGTTCACATTAAAAAGTGAATTTGTGGGTTTGGTAGTTTATTATACTAATCCTTAAATTTTTAGGAGTTCATTAACTTTGAGAAATTTTAACTCCTCTAAGATATAGGTTTCATAAATGACAATTGATCAAGGTATAGAAATTAGGACGGAAATTTCATAAATGAAATCAATACAGGATGGCAGTGGCTAGAAGGAACAGATAGGATACTTTAGTATTAACAAAATTATGACTTGAATAAATAGTATATTAGTGTGATGAAAGGATATAATTACTTGTCAAGACTAGGCGTTTGGGGAAATTAGATAAATTTCATTATGAGGCAATTTAAGGTTATCTAAATACTAAGACTTTATGAACTGATGTTACAGGGTATTTGAGAGAATTGGCCATAACTAAGGAACTAGCAAAGGATACAATAAGAAATTTTTCTGTGTCATCTTAAGAGGTAAGTAAATAATGCCAACTATATATATATATATATGATGCAAACTCCATTTCAAAAGTTGTGATTAAACATTTCTTATTCAAGAATGTTTATCTTACTAATTGTGTTTTTATTGTTTAATTATCTAAATGTTTATTTAAGTATTTCAAACTTTGAAATGTAAACCAACGTTGAAAATCAGCTCTATTGATTATGGGAATTTTAAATTCTACTTTCGTAATTTTTTTTGTAAACTAAAATATTTAATAATATATGCTGTTTACATGTTTGGACTATAAGTATGTATAATTAAGAATTTTGATTTACTTCGAGCATGTACTTATGAGATAATTCTTGTAGGAGCTATCTATTTCAGGACCCTATATCTAACCCTAGTAGTGGTTAGCCATGATGCATTGTCATATGTACCCTAGCTAGTTAGAGTGTTGCTAGCCCTATGTGGTTGGCCACGATACGTGAATCTATGCTAATTTTTGCAAGTAGATTGCTTAACGTTTGTGTTACATACCCTCACAAATTGTGTACTCTATATTTGATTCATTTGGTACCAATTAGATGCTTCTATTGTAATTGATGAATGATTTATCGGGAGAATTCCTTAATCAGTATATTAAATGTTTCACTTATTGATTTACTAATTTGAATGGAAACTTTAATGTTAAACTCATCTTCATTTCTTATAGTTAGCCTTATTTACTAACTGAGCATTGAACTTATTCTATTTATTTTTAAATTCCTTTTTAAATAGTAGAACTAAACTTGATCCTTCTTTAACGGCTTAGGATCAATCATCCTCCTTTGTTATTGGTGAGCCACGCATCTACTCATACAGGCACATTTTGATGATCACAATAAAATCGCTTTTGTTCCAGTAATGTAATATGTATGTAGCTCCACTGAACTCTAGATAGATCCCCCGCACCTAGTAATTGATGTATTGTAGGTTGTGTTGAAAGTAAAACTCTTTTTTGATGTAATTGTTTTGTTAGGTTGATTGTAAAAATTTCAGGAGGTCCAAATTTTAGAAAAGATTCTGTTAAATTTTCTATAAAAGTCATATGTATTTAATTATATTTAATACAAGTATGGCCTATAGTTGCTTTGATTGATTATATTATCTGGTATTGAATTATAGGGATTTACAATACACTTTGTTTAGGATCCTAGTTTTAGTTAAGCTTACGAAGGAGAAATTGTTTCTCTTTCATGCTAGTTATACTGTTAGTTTTACGGTGTAATAGTGATGGCTAATTTTGTGACTTTTTGGCAATTGCTACAAAAGGCCTTTGGCAATGGTTAAAATGGTCACTAAGGCCTTTAAAAAACCATTGCAAAAGCTTGATTTTTTGGTAGTGAATGCATAAATACTGATGTGGTGTTTTCCACCATGGTGAATAAATTGAAGCTTGATATTGAAGAACATTCTCAACCCTACAAGTTGTAGTGGCTGAACAGAGGTAATGATTTGAAGGTGACTAGGTAGTGTCTTCTTTCTTTCTTTTTGTTGACAAGCATTATAAACATGAAGTATGGTGTGATGTCATTCCCATGGATGCATTTCATTTTCTTTTAGGGAGATAATGACTTTGATAAGAGATCAATCTATGATGCTTTAAAAATGTTTATTCCTTTAGGAAAGATGGCATGAATATAATCTTAGTTCCCATGAAAGTAAAGGCTTTTCTTAAACATAAAAATAGGGAGGGAAGCACTAGTGAGGATAGCCTAAATAAGAGTGAAATACAAGGAAGAAAGGTCTTGAATGAACTTAAGGAAATTTGTTCTTATATATCATTGAAAATGAAGAGAGTGAGAAGAGAACCCATCACCCCTTAATCTAAAATCTTTTGATCCAATTCAATCAAGTCTTTTCAAAAGAAATAGCTCCCTTTAAAAGCATACAACATCATATTGACTTGAGTCCAAGTGACTTGATTTCTAAACAAAGTTGTATGTGGAACAATCTAGAGGACTAGAGAAGATGATTGAAATTTAGAGACAAGTTATAAGCTTATTTTTAAGAGTGTGTGAGAGAAAGCATGACTCTTTGTTCAATTCTAACTCCTTTGGTTCCCAAGAAAGGAAGGAGTATGAGGATGTGCATAGACTATTATACCATAAACAAAACCATTAAGTATATAGATATCCCATTCCAAGATTGGATTATATGCTTGATAAATTACATAGTGCTGTTGTGTTCTCAAAGATTGATTTGCGGGGTGGATATTTCTTGGTAAGAATTAGATAAGGGTAGAATGAAAGACAAACTTTAAAGAAAAGGGAGGACTTTATAAAATGGCTGGTTATGCCATTTAGGCTTTCAAATGCTCATAGCACCTTCATGTGATTAATGAACTATACTCTCAGACTTCTCATTAGCAAATTTGTTGTTTTTTATTTTGATGACATTCTTGTTTTTAACATATCTGAATAGGAGCGTATTAATCATTTCTCTCAGATGTTCTAAGCAATATAAGAAGAAAAGCTTTATGAAATTGAATAAATGTCATTTTTTTTCAAAAAAAGTGTGATCTTAGGCTATGTTGTGACTGGCAAGATTAAGGCCATTGTTAGCTAGACTATTTCATAATCCATAAATGATGTTCAAAACTTTGTGAATTAACATCTTTCTTATAGGAGATTTATTAAGTCTTTTAGCCTACCCCTTGCTCCTATGACTAAATGCTTGAAAAGAGGCTTGTTTGAGTGGAATAAGATAGCACAATCAAGTTCTAAGGAAATAAAATCAATACTAGTAAAAGCTCATATTTTGGCTTTACTAGATTTTGGGAAAGTCTTTGAAGTAGAGCTTGATGCATCAGGGGTAGGCATTGGTCTTGTTCTTATAGAAAAAGGCAGACCACTTGCCTATGTTAGTGAGAAACTTAGAGATTCAAAGAAGAATTATTCCACCTGCATTAAGTAGTTCTATGCATTGATTAGAGCTCTTGATGATTGGAGTCATTATTCATTGCTTAAGAAGTTTATTTTGCATAATGATATAAGGCTTTGGAACACATTCATGGTCAACAAAAGTTGAATAAGAAGCATGCTAAGTGGGAAGAATTTCTAACTACCTTATTCAATTCTTATCAAGCATAAGTTAAGAAAAATGAATACTGTAGCTAATGCCCTGTCTAGTAGACATTATCTTCTTCACATGCTTGATGCAAGATTGATTCAGTTTGAAATCTTAAAAGAATTCTATGCTAATGATCCAAATTTCACTTCTACCTATTGGAAATGTGCTTACGATTTTTTTGAAAAAATTTTCTTACAAGATGGTTTTCTATCTAAGGGAAATAGTTTGCATGTTATAAGGAGATCAAATAGGGAGCTTTTGATTAAAGAAGTTCATGGGCAAAGCTTAGTTGATCATTTTGGAAAAGATAATATGTTAACTACAGGGACATTTTTATTGGCCATGCATGGTCATGGATGTTTAGTGAATTGTAGAAAGGTGCACAGTCTGTCATTTAACAAAAAGTAAGTTACTTCTTTAAGGTCTGTATTCTTTGCTACCAATGACATGTGGTCCTTGGGAAGATATTAGCAAGGATTTTATTGTTGGACCACCTTGCACTTAAAGGAACATGGATGTTATTTTGGTTGTAGTAGATCAACTCTCAAAGATAGCTCATTTTCATTCTTTACAACAAGACTAGTGATGCTTCTTAAGTGGCAATTTAGTACATTAGACAAGTGGTTCGGCTCCATGGTGTGCCAAGGAAAATCATCTTAGATAGGGATGCCAAGTTCTTGAGCTACTTTTTTTAAGACATTGTGGAAGAAGATTGGCACAAAGCTTCTTTATAGAATAACATGTGATCTTCAAATTGATGATCAAATTGAGCTCACAAACAAAACTCTTGGCACCTTGCTTAGGAGTTTGGTAAAGAAAAACTTGAAAGAATAAGATTTGCTACTTGCTCATGCTAAGTTGCTTAAAATCATGTTCCAAACTGCACGATTAGTCATCCTCCATTTGAAGTTGTTTATGGAGCAAATCTACTTACACCCATTGACTTGTACCTTTATAAATTAGCAATCACATGAGTATAGAAACAAAAACAAGGGCAAAATATATTACGATGCTTCATGAACAAATTCACTAGCAAATTATTAAGTAGAATGAAGGTTACAAGAAGTAAGCAAACAAGCATGGCAAACCTATAGTTTTTCAACCCAGAGATTTGGTTTGGGTTCATATAAGAAAATAAAGGTTACCTTCCAAAAGAAATCTAAGCTTATGCCAAGAGTAGATGATCCCTTTAAGATTCTTGAAAGAGTGAATGATAATGCTTATAAGGTGGAATTACCAAGTAACTATGGTGCTTTAACCACCTACAACATGGCTAATTTATCTCCTTATTTTAAGAATGATAGGATGTTCGATTTGAGAGCAAATCATTCTCAATAAGGGGAAGATGATACAAATGCACATACAAACATAAGTAATCATGCAACAAGCATTACTTCTTCAATTAATAACTTGAGTTTAATAGTGCAGCATGTGGAAGTGATAAATGATTGAGTTAATAATTCAAAGGAATTAAACATCATTGATGACTCTTGTTAAATAAGCCTCTTAGGAGTTAAAGAGCACTTTAAAGCGCTTACTAACATTTAGGAAGTTGTTTCTTGTAATTTGAACTCTTGAAAGTGATGTCAAGAAACTTATTGCAATTAGTAGCATTTTAACTTTGAAAATTATTACTATTAAATGCATTTTATTTTCCTATAAGATGTAATCTAAATAGGTCTTAGCTTCCACAGTAAAAGTTGAGCCTCACACCTTATTTTAGATCTTTTGGAATATTTTCAAACTTAATATCAAAGTGTTTAAGATTTGTGATTCATCTCTTCATTTGACTATTTTGCTTATCTTGTGTTTTGCTTTGAGTGGTGCTTGCTTTGTATCAATTGAGGTGTGTTGTTGTATCCATTGGTGGTGGTCTAAATACATATGGTTTTTTCCATAATCATTTTCATGCTCTTTACATCCCTACATTAATATTTTCATCATATTTTGGTCTTAAGAAGCAGGTGCATATTTTAAAATAAAGGAGCTAATTGTATAATTTTGACATATCTTACAAGAGAAGACGAGAGATTAATTTATCTAAATCCTTAATATACTAAACTAAAATTAAAAAATGCACATTTAAAATCATCTTGAAAATAAAAGAAAGGCGATCTTGTTCCTCATCATTGTTTTGAAAACCAGACCGGATCAGCTAGTTCGACTGGTCACACTACAAACCAGTTCGGTTGGCCTTCAGAATTGGAGGGCTTGAGAATCGGTCAAGAACTGGCGAGAACCAGTTGGGTCACTGGTTGAGCTGGTAGTGTCTTATTTAGCAAAATTAGCCATCCTGTGGTTCGAACCTTGGTCCTTTTGGAATTTAAGTGCGCCACTACCTTTGAGTAGAAATGCATCTATAGTTATAATATGCAATATTTAATATATAACCTTTATTATAATTCTATTTTAAAATAGCAAAATGAATAATAATTGATTTAAAATTTGGCCATTAGCATGATGAACATTACATTTTCCATTGAATTGTTATTATTGTCTTGTTTATAATCCAAAATTTTAATATAATAGATGAGAAATAAAATTAAAATTCATATGATTTTTATTAAAATTATGCAAATATATTTAAACAAATTAAAAATTAAATACTATGTTATGTATGATTTATTTTTATGAACAATTAGACATAACATATTTTAAACTTTATTAATATTTATTTGTTATTATTTATTATCTTAAATTTTTAATATATAAAATATATATATATATATATATATATATATATATATATATATATATATATATATATATATATATATATATATATATATATATATATATATATATATATATATGATTATCACTTATTCGACAACAGTTTAATTACGGTTGAATCAATGAATTGTGAACCAATGAGTTTATCAATTTAATAACCGGTCCGTTTTTAAAAATATTGTTCCTCATCTTGATTTAAGGATAATCTGCCATCATGAGATGGTAAAATCCATGTCCTTTACAAGGTAGAGCTACATCATGGGCTTAATTGGGGTCTGATCGATTAATTTAGAACTTATCACATTTTTATATAATATAAAATAACAAAATTCAGCTTGCAACCATGAATTATAGGAAAATTATGTTTAAGGACCAAAAGATAAAGAAAATTATTTTTAAGGACTTTTACTACTAGGTTCAATAATTTGTTGCTAAACTTAATAATAATTATCTTAAAATAAGTGATAACAAATCTTTATAAATAATATTTTTTTATTTTTGGATCATTTATTATAATTCTTCCACGAATTATTGCTACTGTAAAAAATTATGTCAGTGGAATCAATGCGAGCAGTTTTCTGACATTTCAAAGATATGTCGTACTGCTTCAAGTGAACAATATTATTAACTGTAGCAGCAGTTAAGAGTTGAGCCAAATAAATTTTTTTTTAAGAAGAAAACTTTTTTTTCTTTGGGCCAGAATTTTGAAGCAGAAATCTAACTCTTAAATGGTTGAGTATTTGAACGCGTTTATTTTATTTTACTGATGAAAAATAGAACAAAAATCTTGAAAAATGTTATTAATTGTAAAAACATTCAATTTCTTAAAAGTATACTAAATAGAATTATCTCATGAAATGCTGAAAATTGAAATGTCACGAAAAGTTTTGAGGAAATAACATAAATTTAACACCATTATTAAGATCTACAGCATATCATTGAAATACTATAAAAAAATAACTCTGTAATGATAAGAAATTTCAAATATTAATTTTATTATCTTTAGAATTAATATTCTTTTATGTACTTTTTATTCATTTTTAGTTCTCTTCTGTTATTCAATTTTTAAATTTTCACAAGATTACAAAAATTTTGTGGCTCTGGGTTTTAATGATTCTTGGTCTCATATCAAAAGTCAAAACTAACACACAGAATAATTATTATTTTTGAAAAATTATAAATTATGATGTAAGAGAGTAGAAAGTTATTTATGTTTGTCTCTAATTCTTAATTTCGGAAAAAAAAGCCAATTCTTTTCTTATCTCCCGCAATCACACAAATATATCATTTTGCTACTTTAAAGTGATTTTTTCTGTTGAATAAATTTTACAAAAAGAAATAAACGACAGAAGATTTAAAAATTGTAAATTAAGAATAAAATAATAATACATTGTAGTAATTTTTAATTTTTAAAAGCAATATAATTATTATATTTTTTATGTAATAAAATTTTAAACATTATGTTTTTAAGGAAAAACAAAAGAAGGTTTAAAGAAACAGACATATCATAAATGTAACCAGCAGATTCTCTACTATGCAGTCCACCATACTATGCAACCAAAGCTTTGCTTTCAAGCTGTGCTTTTTGGGTGCGCAACATTGTATTATGCACACATTGCACAGCAGAGAACATTGTTTCATAGATGTATACTCAATAATGAGAGATAAAAATAGAAGAAAACAAAGGGTAGATGAGACTCACTAAATGGGTTTTATGTATTCTCTTTTTATACTACTTTTTTCTTAAATGATGATCTTGTGCTCTTGCGAATATATGTTCCCTAATTATAACACAATTAATTCTTAAATATATAAAATAATATTTTATTAAATAATAACTTAATTAATAGTTAATAATTCTTAAAAGGATTAATTTGATTTTTTTGTGTAGTTAATGAGTATAATTATAGTAATAAATCTATTAAAATAGATAAAATATTATTATATATTTAATAATATTTAATAATTAATTATGTCACAAGTGTAAAAAATGTATTACCAAAAACATAAAATAATCACCCATCTTTCTCTCTCAATAAGTGGAAGTGTGGAACCATTCAGAGGATCCTTTTCATTGCCGAAAGTGGTTTCCAACTCATAAGTTACTATTTGTCCACACATTCATTAAAGCCTTAACATCTTTGAAAAAAATTCTCTTAATTTCTCATATTTGTTTCTCCCTCCAGCCTATATATAGTATAATATAACTGAGAGCTTCAAACAGAAACTGATCAAGAACAATGTCTCATCGATTTCTCAAAACCATCCTCTTACTGTCAGTGCTTCTCTTGGCATCAGACTTCAACATGAACGTCGCTCATGGGTTTGGACGCAAAACGCACGTGAGAGTGAACAACGATTTAGAAAACAATCTGGATCTCACCCTTCATTGCAAATCATCAGATGATGATCTTGGAGTGCACCTTCTTCATCATGCCGAGTACGTTGAATGGAGTTTCACTGTGAATTTCTTTGGGACGACAAAATACTACTGTCTTTTTAGGTGGGTAGGCGCGTTGGTTTGATATATACATAGCAGAAAGGGACGACCCCTTATGTGAGGATTGCATTTGGAGGATCAGGCAAGACCAACCATGTAGGCTTAATTCAACTGGGCAGCCTGGTTTTTGCTATAGATGGAATAATTAATTAATTATATTTATATATCATATCTGATTGACCAGATTAATAATTTAGTGTAGGTTCTAACAATTTCCCCTTTTCTAGTATTATCCTTGATTGATAGTTGTTAGCTTTATAAGTTTTAAATCATCATAGACCCAAGACTCTCCAATGTCCAATTTATATTACAAAAGCCCAAAAGGCACATGTCTTTAAGTTTCACCAAACTGCGTATAATGAATTGAGATAACAAATTGCTTTAGAGGACGCGGCCTTGCCAATAACAAGTTGCTTAATACAGTATAACTCAACCAATAACAAATTGCTTTGAGTTTCCTAATCTAACTAAAAGAATCATATCTACTTAATTAAAGTCATAATTAATTTACCTTTCCTGAGATATAAATAAGGTCTTATATAATACTAACATTCTGGTTCCCACACTCTCACCACTGTAATCTTCATATTCCTTAAACAATACAATTCTCTCTTTAAGACATTTTCGAGTGACATGAAAAATATTAATTTGAGGCCTTAGAGTTTCTTGCTTTGTTTTTCACTTTAATTTTTTTTCTCACGAGGTAATTATGGAAAAAAGAGTGAGATGTGATGATGCAAATAAACTGACAGGTTCATTCTTAATTTTTTAGACTCATTTAATTTTAGATTTTTAAGAATTAATAAATATAAGTGACACAAATACTCAAAGAACTAAAATGTTTGTGTACTCATTAATTATAAAAATTAAAAATTAAATAGATTTAATAACTTAAAAAAAATTATTAATTAACCACTTGTTTTGGGTCAAAGGATAAAGGACAACAATATTTTAGAAACGCAGAATAAGGGCTTTGTATTGGCAACTCGGCAGGATGGGACAAAAAATCTTTAAATCTATAAATTGTAGTATGATTCTGGCAGTCATCCTGATAGAGAAAACTCGAGCTCCTATTAGATTTTTTACTTACTTTTGAAATCTTTGTACAATAATGAAATATTATTTATTATAAATTTTGAGAGAACTCAACTACCAACAATTTCTTTGTATCAGAACCCAATGGTCCTGAACTAAATTGGGGTATTTTTGACAAAATTTGAAAAGTTCAGATTCAAACTTTGTTAAATTATTATGTAAAATAAAATTTAAAATTTAGATTGTTTGCCAATTCCTACAAAATTTGCCAGCCGTGAAGGTGGGTGTAACAGCTGCTAGCACATTTTTCTGACAAATCAAGCAAAGTCATACTATTTCTAACGAAGACCATTAACTGTATTAGTGGTTATTTAGAACTCTGGCATATAAAAAGCATAATTTTTCGCAAAGTTTTACTTGTTAAGAGATTTTTCTTTTTTCGAAGAGATAAAATTTACTTATTATCGTCTGAAGTATTTTTTCAGATTATTATTTTAATAATTTAAATATTTAAAAGTTCAAAATAAATATATTAATTGAAAGTTAGAATGCCCTAAAAATCTCTGACATTTTAAGAAAATTTTAAAGTGATAAATATTAATTGTAATACCACTTATTACGAACCGTGGCATATAAAAACAATTTTGTTGCCGGTAATATAAATTTCATTCTCCAAAAAGTTACTTTGAAATGGTAATTAATTCTAAAATATTATTTACATTATTTTAAAAAATAATAATAATTTATGTACTATTTTTTAATTCCTTTTTAGGCCTTTTCCCTCTCGAAATTTCCTTTTTTTAGTATTCTTCTGTTATTCTTAAGTTTAAATATTCACAAAATTAGCAAATACTTATACACACACACACACACACTATTCTCACTTTTAAACCTTTTTCTTTGTTCTAGTATTTTATTTCATTTTTAACTTTTGAAATAGTTACATTAAATTAAAATTTAAAAATATATAAATATTTTCTTATAAAAAATATATTCGTTTACACTTGCTCATTTTAGTCTTGGGTATCTTCATTATAGTACTTCTTGTTAAATATCTTTTCTTAAAAAAAAAATCATGAAATCATTTATGATAAATACATAAGTTTAAAATGATAAATGATTCTAATTCTTTTTTACTTAATTAAGTAGAATAATAAGTGCTTATAACAAAGAAATTGTTTGAACCTAATTAAGACATTTTGTTAATTACTTAAATATTTTACTAATTATCTAATCCTCTTACCTAGGTGTGTTCATGGAAGAGGTTTCATCCTAACTTGGTTTAGCATTGGGCCACTTTTTTTGTTTTAATCTTAGTGCTCAGACTTAGCCTGGTTTGGTTTAGCATCAAGTTAAGCTAGTTGGTTGGGTTGTTTTTTTCTCTTTTTAGTCCAAACTTTTTGGCAAAAATTATAAAATAACTTTTGTATGAAAATAAAATTTTATACAAGTCCTTGTAAAATTGCATTTTCCCTTAAAAAAAATAAAATTTTTATATAAATCCTAATAAAATATTTTTTAAAAAATATATAAGACCAACTTGTGTCAAACCAAATTGGCCAACATATATGGTTGACTAGATGTTTAGCCCAACTTAATTTGCCTAATTTTTTTTTTGACCCAGCCCAAGTTAGTCCAATGTGACCAAGCTAGCCACACTACCAAGAAAAAAAAAAAGTTTTTAACAAGGACTTTTAGTGATGACTAAAAAAAGTGAACTGAAAGTATACTTTTAATGGTAACTTTTTTGAATAGTTGCTAAAAGTCATTACTAAAAGGGTGTCTCTAATTTTGATAGCACTTTTAGTGGCGGCACAATATAAATCGCTACTAAAAGTTTTTCGCAACAACAAAAATGTTGCCACAACATACTTGTTTAGGGCAACATATGATAAATCACTACTAAAAGTCTTTTATGGTGACAAAATTTGTTTCCATACAAAAGTGCTTTTGCAATGCTAACTTAGGTTGTCATAAAAGACCTTTAGTGGTGACTAATAATAACCACTAAAAAAACTTTAGTGGTGACCATGAGTTCATCACAAAAGACTTTTAATGGTGACAATTTTGTTGTCGCAAAAAAATCTTTCATTGCCTACATATTGCTGCCACTAAAACCACTTTTAGATGCTATAAATAGTTGCCACAAAAAGCCAGATCATTTAAATTCTTTTCCCTAAGAACCAAAAAGTGTTGGAGCCAAAAGCAATTATGGAAACGTCTTATTGTCACTGCTAAAAGTGCCCTTAGAGGCAATATCTCTAATCACCATTGAAGGTGGGATTTTACAGAGGCCAAAGTCACCACTAATAGTGGATTTAGTATTAGTGGCGACTTTGGTCACTATAAAAAGCCTATTTAAAAAAATAAACCAATTAAATATTCTATAAACCTATCTATCCCTTTAGTTTCACAAAATCCATTTCTTTGGATCATCAAGAGAACACCTACGACTGTGCTGCCACCATCAACCTCCACCCAATCGTCAAAGCTCTATCCTCCCTCTAAGAAAAAAAAGAGAAGAAAGCAATATGAGTTGCAATTTCAAAAAGGACCCCATCATAGACCCATCTTTTAAGAGATCCTGTCAAAGCTATAAACTTATTGACATTAGAGAGATTTGTTGAAGCTATAGACCTATTTTTGAAGAAGGAAGGAGAAAGCATGAAGAAGAAGCTGTCATTGTAGATGATTAGAAAATAGGTTATAGCATACCCATGAAAATAAAGATAGGTCTAATGGAGAAGACAAGAAGATGACAAACATGTTAAGAGAAAAATAGAATTTCTCTAACTTTTTTTTGTCCCTAAAAAAATAAGGCATTGGATTGTTGCTATTGAGGATTATGGAAAATTTTGCTTTTGCTATGATATTTGGAAGATAGGTTCATTTATATGTCTACTTTGTTGAAAATTTTTTGTGTTGATTTTTAAAAGTCATTTGAATGAGCAATTTTTTTTTTTTTAATTTTTAAGTAGAAATTCAATTTTCCATGTTTTTAATTTTTGTTATTGGATTTCTTTTGTTGCCTTTTATCTATTATTGTTGGTATTTTTGTTAATTCATTGTTATGGTGTTATGCTTAAACTTGGAAGAATAGGCTTGATACATGTTTGGTTTCTTTATTGCCCTATTTCTATTGTTGTTGGTTTTGTGAGTAGCTAGCATGGGATGCATGGTATGCAGTGGCTAGGAATTGCTCAAGTTAAGCATATCAAAACTGGTCTTGATGTGAAGGGCAACAGGATGTAATTTTAGTTAATGTTAGTTGGAACTTTAGGGAAGATAGTTGTAACTCATGGGAAGCTAGGTTGTAATTGTTAGATCTTAACTTATTGGAGAGAAATAGCTAGGTTATGAGTGTGTATTAACCTAGACCTTAAAACTAACTTAATAATTCAAAAATGAAACTAAGAAAAATAGAATTAATCCAAAAATAAAATAAAACTAAGCCAAATGAAAACCCAATATCTTACAATAAAAATCTTATTTATGTAAAAGGGGAAAAACTAGCCTAAGGAAAATAAATATAAATTTTAAGTAGATAGTTTAATATATAGGCATGGACAAAGAGAGTCAGATGGACATGTTGCTGTGACTATTGAACATTGTAATATCCGATTTTTGTTAAACGACGGAAACATGTGCGTTTTCAAAGCAAGTCCCCTAAAATGAATTAGTTAAGGTCCCCAAAAATTTGAGTAACATTCTAGACTCCTAAAAATGAGAATCCCAAGCTCAGACGGAAAGAAAAATGGAGCTAAAATGAAGAAACAAAATTTAACAAAAAACTTACGAAACGTAATGGCATTTTCGTAATTTTGAGCAAATTTTGGAATTCATACAGGAGGGTTTTTTAAATAAAAATTTTGAGTTTTTCAAGGTTCTCAGAGACCCTGAAAATCATGGGAAGCCCTGAGACAGTTAAAACCCTTCCAATGGATATTTTCCAATATCGGTGTACCTGAATTTTGACAGATTCGTTCGAGAAGGTTTTAGCTCTGAGTTGAGTGATTCTAAAGGCATTTTACTAAATTGGGAATCTAAATTTTATAATGAAAAATAAATTTCTAGAAAAAGGAGCTAAAACAAATTAGAAACAAAAATGCCAAAAACGAAGGGCAAAATGAGAATTTTTGAAAAGTCTTTTTTCCTCCACATATATATATAGAGCGCCCCACTTTCCCACTCATTTAGCTTCATATGTTTCTGCCCCAAACCAAAGAAAAAATCCTAAGAGAGTGGCGCACAAGAGGAAGAAGAAAAGGAGGAGAAATCAAAGGCTAAAGGTATGGATTTTTTGTAGTTTTTTGTGCTCTTTCCTCTCCAAACCTCTTCTCCTCCATTCTCCTTTATTTTCTATGATTATATTGAAGTATATGGATCTATTTTAAGGGAGAAATTAAGGAGAAAATTTGGATTTGAAGAGAGGAGGCCAAAGAAGGGAAGATTCAAGTGAGAAAATAAGGAAAAAACAAGGTAATTTCTCCTTCCATGGTTGTTGCCCCTTGCTCCTCTTCTCTCCTTGGTTCGCCCACTCAAGAAGTCATAGGAAGGCTTGGATTTTTGATATAACTAAGGGCAAATCTTAGAAAAAAGAGTGTGGAGAATAAGAATATACAAAGGGAATTAACAAATAACCATGAAATTTCAAGATAGAAATTCTAGGGTTTTATATGCTCCTTATAAAGTCTGATTTGATACCTTAATTTCTATACTTAAATGAAAGTTTAAAAGAGCTTTTAAGATCCCTATAAGTCTCTCCATGTGCTTCCTCCATCAAAAAAACAAAGCAAAGTCCATGAAGGCCAAATTCCTTCATTGTCTCGGCCTAAGAGGGTTTGGATACCTAGGGAGAGTTTTAAATTTTTTCAAGCCCATTTTTTAGTCATATATGATGAAAGAAAATAAGGGGAAGCCTTGGAAAAAATTCAGGAAGCCTAGAGAATGAATTGGTGCCTTATGTTCCATAATATGACCTAAAGAAGTAACATGTAGTTAGGCTCTTTGTTTCAATTGTGTGATAACTCTAAAAGGCTTAAAAGGAGTCAAGAATTATATATGAAAGAAAATAATGGAGCCTAGAATTTATTTGATGGGTGTTGCTTCATTAGGTGCATTCTTGGAACCATAAAAGGACTAATAGACTAAGTTAGTGTTTAAGGAAGATGTGTAACCTTAGAATTAATTCCATGAATCTAATTGGCTTCCATAAATTGTGTTTAGGTGAAGAGAAATTATTCCCACACCTTTGTGTGTGTGAGGCCAGGGAAGGGAGAGCAAATTCAAGAGAAAAAGTGTGTAGTTGCATCCAAGGTAGCTCACTCTTCCTCCTCTCATGCATGAATGTATGCTTGGCTTGTCTTTGAATATGTGTATGTGTGTTTTTAAGCCATGAAAAGTATCCTAGCATGATTTTTGTTCTATGGTACCATGATATTATATTATGTTTTCAAATCATGTTTATGATGCTTGCTTTGGTTTGCTTGAGTGTGGTGAAGCCAAGAACCTTAGCCATGGTGAGGGTGAGCCAAGAACCCTTAGAATTGGTTGAGACAAAGTAAAGAGTCTCCTAAAAGTGAGGTTGACTCCTAAGAGTAAAGTTGAGTCCAAAAACCTCTTAAAGAATGGGTGAGGCAAGTTCAAAATCTACAAGTGAATGGGTGAGGCTAATCCACATACTTGGCAAGCTTTTATATGCTACGTATGACTTGCTCAAATATTAAAAATGTCTCTTAAATGATTACATATGTCAATATGCCCATGCATGCATTTGTAAGACTTGTTTTGCATCTTTTATGTGTGATTGAAAAGGAGATGACTATTGGGATTCTTTGAATCTCATTTCCTCCTCTCCAATATTCTAACATGCTAGGTGGACAAAGTGGACAAAGCAATGGAAGCCCATACCTTGGAAGATAAGATTTTGGCAAGAAAGTGTTTAAATTTTGTTTCTTTAAGGCCATATGAATGGCAAATGTTGTAATCAATGGTTGTATATGTCCCATGATGTTATAAGCATGTATAATTATGTTAATGTATCATGTATAAATGAGAGCTATGGTTATATGTATGGAAATGTGCATTTTGGACATGTGATGACAAACTTGCATTATGGAAATGTATGTATAAATGGAAGTGGAATGGCCAAATTGAGATGCATGAGATTTAGGATCACTTGAGTAGTTCATACAAGTCATGTTTATGCTTTTAAACTTGCCCAAGAAGTGCCAAACACTAAGGGAAGTCATTTGGATACATTTGGTATCTAATATAGAGCAAAATTGACCATATTAGAAACCTATAGCACTTTTTATCCAAATGAGCTCTTCTTAATTTGAGATTTGACATGCATTTAGAGCTTGTTCAGATCTTTTAGAAAGCTAAAGTGCAGAATTTTCAGAGGTCTATGGAATATTTGATGAATTTTCAAAGTTGGAAAAAATTCTAAAATTAGTTCAGTGTACTGTTCACTTTGGTCTGAAAATTGAATTCTATCACTCATGGGGCAAATGATGTCCAATTACCACAAAATTTTACAGAGAGAAACTAGACATTCCTAGCAACTTGTGTCAACTAAAAGCACTACATTTGGATTTCTAGAGGGGGAGATATGAAGTTTTAAATTTTCTATCTAGTATCAGGTGTCCAGACTAACTTAGGTTATTGTTTGATTAGTTTTTGAGGCCTAAACGTGTCTAAAATGATCTGAAGTTATTTTATTCCTTTAGCTAACATATTTATCTTTCTAGATTGGTATCATTTACATAGATTGAATTTTTGTGGAATTAATTGGACATTTTTGAAATTTATAGCAGAAAGTTGTATCAGTAGCCAGTCGGACTTCTGCAACTTTTGGAATGTCGAACATCCTCTATGTGATGTTTCATGACCTAGATATATTTTTATCATTACATAGACATATGTAGCTTTCCATAATGGTAAAGAACACATGATTTTAGTTTTTCTAGAATTATTTCTGATTTTCCAAAATTTGTGACAAAAAAGGGGAAATTTTGGCCGAAGCTACTATCATGAATTTTATATATTCCCTTGCCTTGCACGAGCTCTAGGCCACTTTTGGTGATAAAAATGAGTTGTATTTATGTAATTACATATGAGAATATGATACATGAACTCACATGGTCCACGTGGCATAAAATGAAATTTTTATCCCTTACTCAACGCAAAAATATTCACTTTTTAATGATATTTTTTCTTGCCTCTTCATGGAATTCATGGCATAAGACATGGGAATAGTACACAATAAGCTAGAAATATATGGTGTTACAAACATCACACCATAAAGAATAGGTAGTTTGATACTTAGTACTCATAAAGATCAATAGTACAATTTGGTCATATATAATTGTTAATTCATTATCAAGACTCATTGGGGGCACATATGTCGTTTGATGCTTAGAATGTGATATTTCTAGTTGTCATCTTCTGCTTTAGATGGTTCGTACAATAGCATTCTAAGCATCAGACCTCATATGGGTCCAATGTATCTTGATAATATCATTAAAAATTATATATTGTTTTAATGTTTTGATCTAGATAGGCACTAAGTTTTACATCAAACAGGCCCTCTTTATGTTGCTGTAGTTAATAGTCACAACAACAGGTACATTTAGACTCTCTTTATCCATGCCTATATATGATAATGCCAAATTAGTTACTATTAGTTTGATAATGAGATTATTTAATTTAATGTGAATAACAAAATTTTTTAAAAAATAAAAAAAAACTCTTTAATGTTGACTTCAGTTGCAACTAAAATTTTTATGAATAAAAAAGACTTTTAGTGGTGACTAATGTTGCCATTGAAAGCCTCATTTAGTGGTGATAAAATGTTGCCATTGATGTGGTACTTTAGTGATGTACATCACTACTAAAAGTGTCACATCTAGTATTTTATACTGGGTTAGACTCCTAGAGAGGAGTAAGGAAGTATATTGAGTGATTAGAAACCTAATCAAGATGAAAGATTAAGGCTAAGAATGAGAAAATGGCTTAGAAGAGATAATAGCAAGAGGATTTTGATGTAGTGCGAGAATCACTATTGAACAGTTATGAAAGATATATCTTGTATTTTTATTTGAGTCTAGATTTCTTAATAAGTCACAAAAATATGAGAAAAGGAAAAGAAGACCAACTAAAGAGAGAAAACATAGAGAAGAGTTGAAAAGAAGGAGTTTCAAGGGCGTTTGAATGAGGGGAATGCCAAAAAAGTGGGAAATATAGGGATTTTAATTAAAAGTTAATTAGAGTAAGTTAATGTTATTTCCTACTATATATAAATTAAATAACCTATATAAAATGTCCAGGAAGCATAAAGCAGGTTAAAACAATGATGGCATGAAAAATGAGAAAACCCGTATCACAGTGTTGTTTTGAACTATCTTTATGCAGTTTTGAACCCCTGTAATTCAAGATGAGTGGCCTAAGGGTTTTAAGACCTTTTAAATAAGAATATAGAGCCTAAATTAATAGAAAAATTGAGCTAGAATGCAAAAAATTAAGGTGCAATGAAACCAGTGGAACTTTTATAATTTTTAGGAACTTTTACTTAAAGTAATTTTATATGAATTCCAATCCTTCATCTAGCCCTTTCTTGCACTGACTTTAAGTTGAGTTCCAACAACTTCAAGGTAACAGCATCCAAGTGAGAGAGGAAGAGAGAGAAATAAAGACCAAGGGTTTTAAGGTAGTTTTACTCACTTTTTTGTCTCCTCATAGTTAGCAAAGATGTTCTCCTCTTCAAGCTCTTCATTTTGATGGCTTTAAATTTTGATTTTGAGATGGTTTAGTTGCCACTTGAGGGTAAGAGAGTTCTATTTTCAAGAAATCAATTAGGGAAAATCAAAGAACATTGAAAGAGTTTCAAATAGAGGTATAACTCGATATGTTTCAAGCACGATTTCCATGAGTTCTAAGTCTCATTTATCTTGCTTAGTGTAATATCTGGTTTTTATTAAACGATAAAAATATGTGCGTTTTCAAAGCAAATCCCTCGAAATGAATTAGTTAAGGTTCCAAAAAATTTGAGTAACATTCTAGACTCCTAAAAATGAGAATCCTAGGTTCTAACGGAAAGAAAAATAAAGCTAGAATGAAGAAATAAAATTTGACGAAAAACTTACAAAACATAATGACATTTTCGTAATTTTGACCAAAATTTGGAATTTACATAGAAGAGCTTTTTAAATGAAAATTTTGAATTTTCTGGGGTTCTCAGAGGCCCTTAAAACCATGGGAAGCTCCGGAATAATTAAAACCCCTTCAGTGGATGTTTTCCAATGTCAGTGTACCTAAACTTTGATAGATTCGTTTAGGAAGGTTTTAACTCTAATTTGAGTGATTCTAAAGGTATTTTACTAAATTGGGAATCTAAATTTTATAATGAAAAAGAAAGTTCTCAAAAAGGAGCTAAAACGAATTAAAAACAAAAATGCCAAGAATGAAAGACAAAATGGGAATTTTTGAAAAGTCTTTCTTCCTCCCACCTATATATATAGGGCGCTCCACTTCTCCACTCACTCAGCACATATGTTTCTACCCTAAACAAGAGAAAAACCCTAAGAAGAAAGGCACACAAGAGGGATAGGAAGAAAAGGAGAAATCAAAGGCAAAAGGTATAGATTTTTAGTTATTTTTCATGCTCTTTCTTTAGCAACCCTCTTCTCCTCCATTTCCTTTTCTTTTCTATGATTATATTGAAGTATATGGATCTGTTTTAAAGGAAGAACAAAGGGAAAAATTCATATTTGAAGAGAGGAGGCCAAAGAAAGGAAGATTTATGCAAGAAAACAAGGAAAAACAAGATAATTTTTCCTTTCATGATAGCTGCCCCTTGCTCCTCTTCTCTTCTTGGTTCACCCCACTCAAGAAGCTATGGGAGGGCTTGGATTTTGGGCAAAACCAAGGGTGAATCTTAGGAAGAGGAGTGTGGAGAATAAGAATATGCAAAGGGAATTAACAAATAACCATGGAAATTCAAGATAGCAAATCTAGGGTTTCATGCGTTCCTTGAAAAATATGACTTGATGCCTTAATTCTTATGCTGAAATAAATGTTTAAAAGAGCTTCTAAGATCCCTAGAAGTCTCCCCATATGCATCTTCAATGTAGAAAATAAAGCAAAGTCCATGGATGCTCAAATGCTACCTAGTCTCAGCCTAGAAGGGTTATCACACCTAAGGAGAGTTTTAAATTTTTCTAAGCTCATTTTTGAGTCACATATGATGAATGAAAATGAGGGTAAACCTTGGAAAAAATTTAGGAGGCCTAGAGAATGAATTGGTGTTTTATGTTCCATAATATGACCTAAAAAAGCAACATGTAGTTAGCTTTTTGTTTTAATTGGGTGATGACTCCAAGAGGCTTAAAATGAATCAAGAATCATATATGAAAGGAAAGAATAGAGCCTAGAACTTACTTGATGGGTGTTGCTTCATTAAGTGCATTCTTGGATCCATAAAGGGGTTAATAGACCAAGTTAGTATTTAAGGAAGATGTGTGGCCTTAGAATTAATTCCATGAACCTAATTGACTTTCATAAATTGTGTTTAGGTTAAGAGAAATCAATCAACAAAGGAGCAACAACATGTACCCAATAACCATGCTACCAAGCCAACACGTTGTGAGAAATCAATCCCACACCTTTGTGTGTGTGAGGCTGAGGAAGGGAGAGAAAATCCAAGACAAAAAATGTGTGGTTGCATCCAAGGTAGCTCACTCCTCCTTCTTTCATGCATGAATGTATGCTTGACTTATCTTTGAATGTGTGTATGTGTGTTTTAAACTATGAAAAGTATTCTAACTTGAGCTTTTATTCCATGGTACCATGATGTTACATTATGCTTTTATATGATGTTTATTATGTGTGCTTGGGTTTACTTGAGTGTGGTGAAGCCAATAACCTTTAGTCATGGTGAGGATAAGACAAGAACCCTTAAAATTGGTTGAGACAAAGTAAAGAGTCTCCCAAGAGTGAGATTGACTCCCAAGAGTAAGGTTAATTAAAAAACCTCTTAAAGGAATGGGTGAGGCAAGTCCAAAATCCACAAGTGAGTGGATGAGGCTAATCCACTTACTTGGAAAGCCTATGTATGTTATGTATGACTTGTTTAAATGCCAAGAATGTTTCTTGAATACTTACATATTTTAATATATCCATGCATGCATTTTCAAGACTTGTTTTGCATCTTTTATGTATGATTGAAAGGGAGATGAGCTATTGAGATTCTTTGAATCTCATTCCTTCCTCTCTAATGTTCTAACATACTAGGTGGACTAAGTAGATAAGGTAATGGGAGCCAACAACTTGGAAGTTGAGATTATGACAAGAAAGTGTCTAGATTTTACTTGTTTATGGCCATATGAATGGCAAAGTGGCTTTGTATATAGATATTTTGAGATGTAAGCTCATGTATGAATGTAAAATGATGTATGACTCTTGTATAAATTATATGTGATATGAAATCAATAGAAATGGAAATTTTGGCTTCTTGATGGCTTGGTGCATTAGTGTATTAATGGAAGTAGAAAGGCCAAATTAAGATGCATAAGTGATAACCATGATATTTTATATATTTTAATCCCCTAACTTAGACATTTTAGTTCTAAATATGGTTTTAGGGGTTCAATTAGATATAATTTTGTTTTAGTAACCATTTTCTGCACTTTCAAAATTAAATTGCAAAATGATTGATTTTAATGCATATATTTCTTTAAATTATTTTGTGAATTTTTCTATTGAATTGTTCCTACTCTTTGTGCAGATTTTAATGAGCAAATGATGCTTGATGAGAATTTGGGTTAAAGAAGAGAAGAACCTCCCATATCCAGCACATGACACGTGAATTTCATTTGAGGGAAGTGAAGAACAGAGCAAGCCACTAATTTGTGAAGTAGAGGTAGCCACAACTATCCACATACATCAAGTTCATGATAATGAATGGAAAGTAGAAGCTCAGAGACACACAATGTGATTAAAGAAGCAATGTAAGGGAGCTAAGGAAAAAGAGAGTGTAGCCTCGAGCTTGGGCAGATGTCATGCAAGTTACACGAGCTGGGTTAAAGAAGCATTTGAGCTTGAAGAGAAGGTGAAGCCACGCTTTGGAATGAAAAAGAAAACACAAGCATGCAGAATCACGTTTGGACAGCAGCTGCAGAACGAGGAAGAAGCAAGGTATACAAACAGAAACAAAGCACTAGTCACACACATGCAAAGGCTGAACTCGAGGGCTGGAATGAGCTATTTAAGAGAAGCAACCATGTGGAGAACAAACTTGAGCAGTTGAAACAAGAAAATCTGGGCACAAAGGAAGAATCCACGGGGCGGAACAGAGAAAACATGCGAGCTGCAAACATCGAGAGAAAGAAGCTTCAGGTTCTAATGCTACAAGCTGAAGAAAAGAAAACACGTGGGAGGCAGTGTGTGATTCATTAAGGTGTAGAACATGAATGACCAGACAAGGAAACATGAGCTGGAGGTTCAGTAGCAAACCAGCAGAAACAGAGGAGAAAACACGTGAGAAGCTTAGAAATAGCGTGAGCAGCAGCACTTAGCTGAGAAACGAAAAGCAACAAGCTAGGAGCTTCGTGCTTGGCTGAGGAAGAAACGAGAAAATGAGCTGAAGAACAACGTAGGAAGCCACGAACCATGAGCTGAACGATGAAGAAAAGCTTGTGACGGGCTGGGCAGAACCAACTGAAGCTCGAGTAAAGCTACAGGGAAGTCCATGAACAGAAGCTTTGAACTAGATGTGTGAGACAACATGAAGAAGACTCGTGGCAAGAAAGAACAGCAGGCAACGTGGAAGATGATGTAGATTTGCATGAGAATTAAAAGAAGCTGCAGCACTTACAAGAGCCAACGTGGAACTGCACAAAGAGAATGAGCATGTTGATTGGCATTCAAGCATGCAGAAGCAATGTGGATGCATGAGCTGAATGAGGAATGGGGCCCACAATCACATAAACAAAGATTAAAAGAAAGCTGCGGGCAGAATTGAAAGAAATCCACGTGAGAAGAAGCTTGAAATAAAAGCTGATGTAGCACATGGAATCATTAAAAAGGAATCACGTGGAAATGATGCAAGAGGGAGCACGTGAAAAATAAAATACTCACGTGAAAGTAGAATCACATCATCAACACTCATATTCACTCCATATTCACGGTGTTAGACACTTCATTCACTCACCTTCCTTCATCCATTCATTCCATCCCATCATCACTCTATGCCTTCGTCCAGATTCACCACTCCACTCTCATCCATTCTCTATTTCCATCCACAAAATGAAACTCTAATCCATCTTGAGGCTAGCTAGGAGGAAGCTCTTGGAGAAGCTTGAATCCTTGGAGAAGAAGCAGAATTTTGGCTAAGATTTCTTAATTTCCTACACTTTTTCTTTTTCTTGTACAATCTTGGTTAAGTTGTATTTGATTAAGAATTTATGTAATTAATTAGTGGCTGGTTAGACACTAATTAGGATGTTGATTGACTGATTACTTAATTGATTTAGTGCTAGATTTTCCAATTTCCTACAATTTTTCAAGTGTGCAATCAAGGTGTTTGATGAAACGCTTGTGAGAATTGATTTACCTAATTATCTATTTGTGGAGTCCTCGGTGTTTAGTTGGTTAATTAAACATTTTTGGATGGTAATTCAGAGGCTAATTGATCATTTAATCAATCAATTTAAGTGCTCATAGATCTTAATAACAAGAGTTAATGATTTGGTGTAGGATTGAGGTTTCAATTCAACATTAACTTCTTAATTTCTTGATTCTTGCATGGTAACTCAAGATATAATTGTATTGAACATAATTAGAAACTCTTAGGCTAGAATTAATCACAATTGGATTAGGATAAGGATAGTGGATACCAAGGGATGAATCCTAAGCTAGTCACAAGCCCATTATCATTCACAATTCACAAAATTAGGTAGAAATTAGGAAATTTGTTTCAATTTAGTTTTAGGTTAGTTTAATTCATTCAAAAACCCCTAAACTAGATAGGTTTTAGGATCCTTTAACACTTAGAAAACCTAATTAGGCATTGAATTCTATTTCCAAGGGAGATGACCTAGGTTGTGCCACTAGCTATATATTTAGATCAACCTAGTTTTATTTTGCGGGTTGCACGACAAGCCTGTGAAAAAAGTTTAAAACTACTTGGATAGTTCATACAAGCTATATTCATGCTTTTAAACTTGTCCAAGAGGTGCCAAACATAAAAAAAGGCCATTTGGACACATTTGGTATCTTATATGGAGTAAAATTGACCATATTGATGAATTATACCACTTTTTGTCCAAATGAACTCTTCTTGGTCTAAAATTTAGCATATATTTAGAGCTTGTTGAGGGCTTTTTGGGACGTTAAAGTGAAAAATTTTTGGAGGTCTATGGAATATTTGATGAATTTTCAAAGTTGGAAAATTTTTTGATTTTGCTTTAGTGCACTATTCATTTTAGTTCGAAATGAAACTCTATCACTCATAGGGCAACTGATGTCCAATTGCAACAATATTTTACAGGGAGAAACCGGACTTTCCCAATGACTTGTGCCAGTTGAAAGCACCTCATTTGGATGACTAGAGAGGGAGATATGAAATTTTGAAGTTTCTGTCCAATATCAGGCGTCTAGTCAGACCTATATTACTGTTTGATTACTTTTCGAAGCATGGACGTCCCTAGACTAGCTTGAAGTTATTTTTCCCCTCTAACTAACATCCTTAGCTTTCCAAATTGTATCATTTGCATTGGATATTTTTGGAATTAATTGGACATTTTTTAAGTTCATAGTAAAAATCTATATTAGTACCAGTAACCAGTTGGACCTTTGTACCTTTTTGAATGTCAAATGTCCTCTACTTGATGTTTCATGACCTGAACATATTTTTGGTATAATTTAAACATCTATAGCTTTCTATAATAGGAAAGAATGGATGATTTTGATTGTTTAAAATTAGTTATAATTTTTCAAAGCTTGTGACAAAAAGTATGAAATTTTGGCCGAGGCTACCTTATGGAATTTTGTGTGTCTCTTGCCTTGTGTTAGTTCTAGGCCATTTTTGGTGATGGAATTGAGTTGTATCTATGTAATTAAATATAAAAATATAATATATGAACTCACATGGTCCACAGGACATTAGATGAAAAATTTGTACGCTACACAACACAAAGAAATTGAATACTTTAATGTCATTTTTCCCACTTCCTTGTGTAATTCATGGCATGAAACTTAGAATTAATATGAGGCAAGCCTAGAAATTCATGATGTTACATTTACTGGTATCAGAGCAAAGGTTCAAGCTCTTGATGTGGGTTGTTGGTTGTGGCTTGTATTTGTGAGTTGCCTAGATGTATATGAGCTTATTATGGATAAATTGAGTGTGTTGCTGGTGAAAGTGTTCCCTTTTCATGCTAAAGTTTGTTATGATGTTTCAGAGTTATGGTGAACATTAGGAGAGGTAGGTCCTCTAGAGAGGTTCATGCAAATAATAGATCTAAGACCAGTGATTCTGTAACTGGAGTCTTATAGTTTATTATAGCTCACATGAATCAATAGTAGGCCATGATCATGCAATTACAAGAACAGCTTGCTGAGAGAGACAGCCAGAGCCCTACACCTCCTCCTCCACAGCCACCTCACCACTCAAATTGTCTCGGGCATTTGGGGGCGACTCACCCAGATCTACAGCCACACATACAAATGGTTGCCCCTATTCCACCAGCTCAGATGCCTTCAGCCCAAGAACAGCTCTCTATTAGCTAGGTTATTACTTAGTTCAAGAAATTCGGGTCTCCTACCTTTGATGGTGAGATTAACACAGAGAAAGCAAAGGCCTGGATTATGCAGTTAAAGAAAATCTTCCGAGTGATGAAGTGCACGTCTAAGCAGAAAGCCACTATGGCTATTTTCTAGTTGGGGAGAGAAGTAGATTATTAGGGAAGGGGCACTGAGCTTATCTTGAAGGCGAGGAACCTTCCAATTATGTGGTAGGTATTCTTCTAAGGTTTTTATAAGAGGTACTTCCCCAGCCCAATTAGAGATGAGAATGAGTCAGAATTTATACTCCTGAAATAGACAGAGGGGATGTCCATAGATTAGTATGTGGCCAAATTTGTAAAGCTCTTCAAATACTCTTCTTATTTATAGAGGCATGATGATGAACGATAGAGAGTAGATAGGCTACAGAAAGGTTTGCTTTTAAAGATCAGAGGCAAGGTAGTTTCACAGAGAATCAGGCATTTTTAATACCCTCATTGAAATATGCAGAGTAACGAAGGCAAACCTTAGAATGATGTAGCCTACCTTCAGTACTAGACCACCCCTCCTTGAGCCCAAGAGACCTAGAGAGGGATCACAAGCTACAGTTACTAGTAGGAGAGGCAACAGAAGCTAATGGAGCTGAAAGGGCGAGAGACGGAGAACTCAGTCTAATAAAGGTCGCTCAGCACCTATGATATGTCCATAGTGTGGTAAGAACTATGGAACTAAACCATACTACACGGGGTAGAACGTATGTTTCCAGTGTGGTAGGCTAGGACATATGGCTAGGGATTGCACATAGGCTCCTTAGCAGTTCACACAGCAGAGGGAGATGGCTCCTGCTCCCAAACCTCAAACCCAAGGTAGAGTTTTTGCCTTGTCACAGCAGGAGGCTAGCCAGTCCTTGAGTCTGATTCAAGATACTATTAAAATAAATGATTTTTCTATAACTGCATTATTTGATTCAGGTGCTAGCCATTCTTTCATATCATATGATTGTGCTAGGAGGTTGGTTCTGAGTATGCATATACTACCATATGATTTGCATGTATCTACCCTCATAGGAAAAAGAGCCATTACTTCCCATGCTTGTTTGAATTATGTGATCCAATTTAATTATTGCCTTACCACCCTTGATTTGATTTGTATGCCCCTTATTAATATTGACTTGATCATTAGCATGAATTGGATGTCCGCAAATAATGCCACCCTAGATTGTAGCCACAAATGTATTACTTTACTTGAGTACAGGACTGTGCTTAGTATGAGGACTGAGTTATCTGTTATGACCATCTCTCAGGCTAAAAGGTCTCTAGGGCATGGTTGTTAGGGATACCTAGTTTTCTTTTTAGTTCAGGCTGAGGTAGAAGAGGATATAGATGAGATTCCCATAATGAGAGAGTTCCCAAAGGTATTCCCTAGAGAGATTAGCTAACTACCCCCAGAGAGAGAGGTCGAGTTTCCTATAGATATTGTACTTGGGGCAGGTTCAGTGTCTAAGGCCTCGTATAGGATGGCTCCCACCGAGCTAGCTGAGCTTAAAAAGTAAATAGAAAAGCTTTTAGAGAAGGATTTTATTAGACCTAGTGTCTCGTTGTGAGGAACGCCAGTCTTATTTGTAAAGAAGAAAGACAGGAGCCTTAGGCTATGTATAGACTACAGGGAACCCAATAAAATAACCATAAAAAATAAATACCCCCTCATTCGCATAGATGACCTTCTAGATCAATTAGTAGTCGTCAGTATTCTCTAAGATAGACCTCAAGTTGAGATACCACTAACTTAGAATAAAGGTTGAGGATATTCCTATGACAACATTTAAGACTAGATACAAGCACTATGAGTTTTTAGTTATGCCCTGAATGCACCCACGATGTTCATGGATTACATGAACAGAGTATTCAGGCCATAATTAGATAAATTTGTAGTTGTCTTCATAGATGACAATTTCATCTATTCAAAAAGTAGAGAAGAACATGAACAGCATCTGAGATTAACCTTAGAAACCCTAAAAGAGAGACAATTGTATGCTAAACTTAGTAAATGTGAGTTTTAGCTCATTAAAGTTCAATTCCTAAGCCATGTAATCTCCCAGGCAAGAGTCGTAGTAGATCCCTATAAGGTAGAGGTAGTGTTATAGTGGGAGAGACTTAGGACAGTGACAGAGATAAGAAGCTTACTAGAAAAAAAATGTACCGTTTGTGTGGAATGAGATATGTGAGAAGAGTTTTTAAGAATTGAAGCACAAGTTGACCACGCCCTCAGTTCTTGTATTCCCTGACCTTAGAGAGACTTTTACAATCTATAGTGATGCCTCTAAGAAAGGGTTAGGATGTGTGCTTATGCAGAAAGGCCGAGTGGTAGCTTATTCTTTTAGACAATTAAAACCAAAAAATTATCCCACACACGACATAGAGTTAGCCGCAGTGGTATTTGCTTTAAAAATATAGAGACACTACTTATATAGGGCAGCCATAGAAATTTATAACGATCACAAGAGCTTTAAATATTTATTTGAACAGAAATAGCTAAATATGAGATGTGGAGATAGTTAGAATTCTTAAAAGATTATGATTTCACACTAAAATACCATCCTACTAAGGCTAATGTGGTAGCTGATGCCCTAAGTAGAAAATCTATACACATGTTCTGAATGATGATTCGAGAGCAAGAATTGATTGAGAGATTTAAACATATGAGTCTTTCATGTGAGGTGCATTTGAGAAAGCTATTAATGAGTGAAACCCAAATAGAAAATGACTTGAGAGAGCAAATAAAAGAAGCCCAGCAAATAGATGACCATATAAATAAGATTAGAGCCTAGATAGCCCAGAGTAGTATTCAGGAGTTCAATCTATTTGAGGATGACATAGTAAAGTACAGGGATAGGCTGTATGTGCTTAGAAATATAGAAATTAGAGAGAGAATATTAGATAAGGCACATAAGAGCAAGTACACCATTCATCCAAGCAGTAATAAAATATACCAGGATTTAAAGAAAATGTTCTAGTGGCCTAGAATGAAAATAGACATAGCAGAGTATGTCTCCTGATGTTTAGTATGCTAGAGAGTTAAAATAGAGCACCAGAAACCAACTAGGTTACTCCAGTCCCTAAATATCCCGGAGTAAAAATGGGATAGTATAGCTATGGATTTTGTCATGGGTTTACCCAGGACATCATCGGGGCATGATACAATATGGGTAATAGTGGACAAATTAACAAAGTCAGCACACTTTCTAGCTATGAAAGCTACTTATACCCTAGATAAACTATTCTAGCTGTACATCCAGGAGATAGTTAGATTACATGGCATGCCTAAGAGCATAGTATCAGATAGAGATCCCAGATTCACTTTGAATTTCTAGAGATCATTACAGGATGCTCTAGGTACCAAACTTAGATTCAGCACAACCTATCACTCACAGACAAATGGACAGATAGAGAGAATCATCCAAACCCTGAAGGACATGTTAAGGGCATATGTCTTAGAAATGAAAGGAAATTGGGTTACATACTTGCCTCTAGTGGAGTTCGCCTATAATAATAGCTATCATGCAAGTATACAGATGGCACCGTATAAGGCATTGTATGGGAGGAAGTGTAAGCCTCTGATGTATTAGGTTGAGTTAGGAGAGTGGAGCCTAATAGGGCCAGAGTTAGTGGACCAGACTTTTAGACAGATAAGACCATTAGAAAGAAACTAATGATGGCCCAGAGTAGATAAAAAGATTATGCAGCTAAACATAGACGACTGTTAGAGTTTGAGATTGGAGACCATATCTTCATTAGAGTGTCTTCAGTCACAAGGATAGGTCAGTCCATTAAAAGTAAAAAGCTTAGTCCAAAGTACATAGGTACCTTCCAAATTCTTGATAAAGTAGGACTTGTAGCTTACAGACTAGCCCTTCCCCTAAATTTGAGCTAAGTACACAATGTATTCTATGTTTCACAGCTCAAAATGTACTAACCCGACCCCTCGCATGTCATAGAATATGAGAATATGTAGTTACAGAATGATCTATCATACATAGTATCACCAGATTAGATCATGGACATTAGACTCAAGCGATTACAAAATAAGACGATACCAATGGTGAAAGTAGTTTGGAAGGGGTTATTTCCTGAAGAGGCTACCTAGGAGCTAGAAGAAGATATGAGAAAGAAACATCCAGAGTTCTTCCCATGAGGTATGTTATCTAAATTTTGAGGAAAAAATTTTTTAAAAGAGGGAGAATATAAATGTAACACCATGAATTTCTAGGCTTGCCTCATATTAATTCTAAGTCTCATGCCATGAATTACACAAGGAAGTGGGAAAAATGACATTAAAGTATTACATTTCTTTGCGTTACGTAGCGTACAAATTTTTCATTCGATGTCGTGTGGACCATGTGAGTTCATATATTACATTCTCATATTTAATTACATAGATAAAACTCAATTCCATGACCAAAAGTGGCCAAGAACTAGTACAAGGCAAGAGACACAAAATTCTATAAGGTAGCCTCGGCCAGAATTTCATACTTTTCTGTCACAAGCTTTGAAAATTATAACTAATTCTAAAAAAATTGAAATCATGCATTCTTTACCATTCTAGAAAGCTAAAGATGTCTATATTATGTTAAAATATGTTTAGGTCATGAAACATTAAGTAGAAGACATTTTACATTTAGAAAGATACAAAGGTCTGACTGGTTATTGGTACTAATACATATTTCTACTATGAACTTCAAAAATGTCCAATTACTTTTACAAATATCCAATCTATGCAAATAATACCAATCTGGAGTGCTATCGATGTTAGTTAAAGGGAAAAAATAACTTCATACCAGTCTAGGCACATCCAGGCTTTGAAAACTAATCAAACAATAACATAGGTCTAACTAGATGCCTGATACTTGACAGAAACTTCAAAATTTTATATCTTCCTCTCTAGACATCCAAATGAGGTGCTTCTAATTGGCATAAGTCACTTGCAAAAGTATAATTTCTCCCTATAAAATTTTATGGCAATTAGACATCAGTTGCCCCATGAGTGATAGGGTTTCATTTTGGACCAAAATGAACAGTACATTGAACCAAAACCAGAAAAATTTTTAACTTTGAAAATTCATCAAATGTTCCATAGAACTCCAAAAATTCTATACTTTATCTTCCCAAAAAGTTCTCAACAAGCTCTAAATGCATGCAAAAATTCAGACCAAGAAGAGCTCATTTGGACAAAAAGTGGTATAACTCACCAATATGGTCAATTTTGCTCCATATGAGATACCAAATGTGTCCAAATGGCCTCCTTTGATGTTTGGCACCTCTTGGGCAAGTTTGAAAGCACGAATATAGCTTGTATGAACTGCCCAAGTGGTTTTAAACCTCATGCATCTTAATTTGGCCATTTTACTTCCATTAATACACTAATGCACCAAGCCATCAAGAATCCAAAATTTCCATTTCTATTGATTTCATACCACATATAGTCTATACTAGAGTCATACATCATTTTACATTCATACTTACATCTCAAACTATATATATATATACAAAGCCACTTTGCCATTCATATGGCCATAAACAAGTAAAATCTAGACACTTTCTTGTCATATTCTCAACTTTCAAGTTGTTGGCTCCTATTACCTTGTCCATTTGGTCCACCTAGCATGTTAGAATATTAGAGAGGAGGGAATGAGATTCAAAGAATCCTAATAGCTCATCTCCCTTTCAATCATACATAAAAGATGCAAAACAAGTCTTGAAAATACATGTATGGACATATTAAAATATGTAAGCATTCAAGAAACATTCTTAGCATTTAAACAAGTCATACATAGCATACATAGGCTTGCCAAGTAAGTGGATTAGTCTCACCCATTCACTTATGGATTTTGGACTTGCCACACCCATTTCTTTAAGAGGTTTTTGACTTAACCTTACTCTTGGGAGACTCTTTACTTTGTCTTAACCAATTTTAAGGGTTCTTGGCTCATCCTCACCATGGCTAAGGGTTCTTGGCCTCACCACACTCAAGCAAACTCAAGCACACATAATAAACATCATATAAAAACATAATGTAACATCATGGCACCATGGAATAAAAGCTCAAGCTAGAATACTTTTCATTGTTTAAAACACACATGCACACATTCAAAGACAAGTCAAGCATACATTCATGCATGAGAGAAGGAGGAGTGAGCTGCCTTGGATGCAACCGCACACTTTTTTCCTTGGATTTTCTCCCCCTTCCTCGGCCTCACACACACAAAGGTGTGGGATTGATTTCTCTTGGCCTAAACATAATTTATAGAAGCCAATTAGGTTTATGGAATTAATTCTAAGGCCACACATCTTCCTTACACGCTAACTTAGTCTATTAACCCCTTTATGGTTCTAAGAATGCACCTAATGAAGCAACACCCATCAAGTAAGTTCTAGGCTCCATTCTTTCCTTCCATATATGATTCTTGACTCTTTTTAAGCCTCTTGGAGTAATTACCTAATTAAAACAAAGAACCTAACTACATGTTATTTTTTTAGGTCATATTATAGAACATAAAACACCAATTCATTCTCTAGGCCTTCTAAATTTTTTTCAAGGTTTTCCCTCATTTTTATTCATCATATATGACTCAAAAATGGGCTCAAAAAAATTTAAAACACTCCTAGGTGTGCTAACCCTTTTAGGCCGAGACTATGTAGCATTTAAGCATCCATGGACTTTGCTTTGTTTTCTACATTGAAGATGCATATGGGGAGACTTCTAGAGATCTTAAAAGCTCTTTTAAACATTTATTTAGGCATAAGAATTAACGTATCAAGTCAAATTTTTCAAGGAACACATGAAACCCTAGATTTGCTATCTTGAATTTCCATGGTTATTTGTTAATACCCTTTGCATATTCTTATTCTCCACACTAAGATTCACCTTTGGTTCTACCCAAAATCCAAGCCCTTCCATAGCTTCTTGACTGGGGCAAACCAAGGAGAGAAGCGGAGCAAGGGGTAGCTATCATGGAAGGAAGAATTATCTTGTTTTTCCTTGTTTTCTTGCTTGAATCTTCCTTTCTTTGGCCTCCTATCTTCAAATGAGAATTTTCC
Source organism: Erythrophleum fordii (assembly GCA_032878935.1). NCBI lineage: Eukaryota > Viridiplantae > Streptophyta > Magnoliopsida > Fabales > Fabaceae > Erythrophleum > Erythrophleum fordii. Next base: position 1,982,789 of record JAVQMF010000021.1, read on the forward strand.
CCTTTTTTCTTACCTTAAAAAAGATCCATATATTTTAATATAATCATAGAAAAGAAAGGGAAATGGAGGAGAAGAGGTTTGCTAAAGAAAGAGCATGAAAAATAACAAAAAATCCATACCTTTTGCCTTTGATTTCTCCTTCTCTTCCTCTCCTTCTTGTGCACCTCTCTCCCTAGGGTTTTTCTCTCATTTAGGGCAAAAACATATGTGGCTAAGTGAGTGGAGAAGTGGGGCGCCCTATATATATAGGTAGGAGGAAGAGACTTTTCAAAAATTCTCATTTTGTCCTTTGTTTTTGGCATTTTTATTTCTAATTCATTTTAGCTCCTTTTTTAGAACCATCTTTTTCATTATAAAATTTAGGTTCCCAATTTAGTAAAATTCCTTTGGAACACTCAAATCGGAGCTAAAACCTTCCCGAACGAATCTGTCAAAGTTTGGGTAAACTGATGTTGGAAAATGTCCACCATAGGGATTTTAATTATCTCAGGGCTTCCTATGATTTTTAAGGCCTTTACGAATCCCAGAGAACTCAAAACTTTCATTTGAAAAGCCATTTTGTGTAAATTCTAAAATTTGCTTAAAATTACGAAAATGCCATTATGTTTCTTAAGTTTTTTGTCAAATTTTATTTGTTCATTCTAGCTTCATTTTTCTTTCTATTTAAGCCAAGGATTCTCATTTTTAAGAGTCTAGAATGTTACTCAAATTTTTTAGGATCTTAACTAATTCATTTTGGGGGACTTGCTTTGAAAATGCACTCATTTTCATTGTTTAACGAAAATAAGATATTACACTTAGGGAGAGAAAATTTCTCTCTCTATATTCCCTTGCATGAATTTAATAGTAAGAAGCATGTAGGAGTGAACTAGAGCATGAGAATGGAGAGAATTTGGCAAGAAAAGTAATAAAATTCTAAGATGCACTATAAATGGGTATTCTTAGCTACCCTCCATGCTCATGCCCTAAATGAGCTTGCTTTCCTGGTCTATGGAATTTAGAGTTCCTCTTGAGAATTATAGAGGCTAGGAGAAGCATTGGTTTCAATGATAGAGTCCATTTGTGAAAGGTTAAATTTTCATGTGCACCTAAAACCATAAGTGTACCATATAGCCATAGATGAGTCTAGCTTAGTAATTGAGGCCTCTAATGAGTTAAATGTGAGTGTGATGACCTATATAAGAGGTTAGAATAAGGCCTAGAGCATAGAAAGAGGAAATTTGAAAATAGCTATAGGAGACCGAATATGCTAAGTTGAAAAGTGGTTAAATCAATAGTATTTGACCATATGAATAGTAAAATCCTAAGTTTGGGCTCAAAATAGCAATTTAGAGAGCTTGAGTTGCCTAAAACAATTTTCTTAGGAGAAACCCTAGATGAAGGCCTAAGTGAAGGGGCAAGTGGAAAAGACCAGTTAAGTAATCTTATAAGTAAAGTACCAAGCTCCATTTTGAGCCAAAAAGTGAGTATGTTGAGCCCTGCAATATGGTCAAAGAGGTAAGGAAGAAAGGTCTTAGAAATTAAGTAAGAAAATATCTCTCAAGTTCTTAGAAAATATTTTTCATGGCACAAAAGTGCATGTGGCCAACATATTAAGGCTTTAATTCTAATATGGGTGCTAATATGATCTTTTAGAACAAGTTAAAGTGACCACACCCTTGTGTGTAGGTGAAGCTAAGGAAAGAAAACTAAAAGAGAAAGGACAAGTAAGCTTGTGAGAAGTCAAAATCCTTAGCTTCAAAAGTAGCTTATTCTTCCTTTCTTGCATGCATTTGGTTGTATTTAAGTTATGATGCATTATGTGCATTGGTTGTTTTATGATTGCTTAAGTTTATGTTTGAATTGGCTTTTAGCATGAGTTTTATACATGCATGAATTATGTTTGGCTCCAAGCAAGAGTGGTGAAGAATTGAGCACAGTGATTCTTCCTTATCTTAGAGATGAGTTTAGCTAGTATGTTTTTATGCCATGGCTAAATGAGTACCAAAGTTTTATGCCAATTCCATGTTTAGGTTTTTTTATATGCATATAACCTTACATACTTGCATTTCATTCTTGAATTCTCCATTGTATGCATTGCATTGGCTTGCCTGTAACTATTGATATTCTCCCCAGAATCTTACCCTTTTTTATCTTCCACTAATTGTGTCAGGTGGAGCTAGTAAGGAGAAAGAGCAAGAGAAGAATTAAGAGCTTTAGAAAGTATAGTTAGAATACTTATGATGTACATATCATTTTGATGTATACTATGTTGAACAATGATAGCAAGTTATGATGTATATGGTGATGACATGTAACAACAATTCATTTATAAAGATGAGACCATGCATGTATGTCAACTTGATGTATTTATATATAACAAGAACATGTTTTAAAATGTGGTATGTTTTTGGATTTATATGCATGAGCACAAGTGAGATAGTGTTTTGTAGGAGTTAGACATTTTTCATGTATTGACCCTTATAAAAATGATGTATATATGGATTGAAATTTTTTTCAAGGTAAGGAATTGCACATTGGAGTCTAATTGGACCACTTTCGAACCAAAATTTGGTCCAAATGAGTCATAAAATGCAACTTTACCCTTAGCAGCCTAAATGACCTGATTTGGGGTTAAAATTAGGTAAGCAATTAACCAACTTATAAAGTTTTTTATAAAGCCAAAGTTTGTATTTTTTTTTTTTGAATTCTATAGAATATTTGGCAAAATTCCAAAGTTGCCCCCAAAAAGCTGTCATAGTACAATTACTGTTCATACTAGTATAGCCATGGATATTGTGTTCTTTCAAGGGTCAAATGAATTCATTTCAACTTGAATTTCTTACAGTAGATAGTTCATATTATGAGCTTTTTGTGGAACTTAATCTGTGTGAATTGGATGTGTAGCTCAAGTTATGAAAATTTGAAGTTTACGCTATAATATGTGCTTATGGTTAAAATGTATGACTTGTTCCTTTGATGCCCATGGTGTTCCTATACATGATCAAGGTGATAAGACAACATCTCTATATATGATATATGACTTCAAATGAAAGAGTACCACACTTAGCCATTAAAGATCCATTTACGGAGTTGAGTAACAAGATAATCACTACTAAAAGTATTATTGTGAATGCTTTTGCTTGTATTTGGCTCTTCTAGTATGAAATAAATCAAGTATAGTAAGATGTAATAGAAAGTACCCTTTTAGCAGTGACATTTTGTAAGATCTAAAGTAGTGGGGCTTTTGTTGCCACTAAATGTTATTTTTAGTCACAACTTTTTTGTCACCACTAAAAACCTATTGGTATGGAGTTTGTAATGACAACCTAGAGGCAACACTAAAAAAGTCATTGATAAAAGCAATTTTTTTTTGGGTTAATGCCACTTGTTCACCCTTTCTCTTACAATTAAATCACATTTAATTACTTGAACAACAATTACTTTAAATTTATATATTAATAACTTATCCTATGCAATTTAGAGTTTGCTTCTAAAAATTGAAAATTATTTCTATAGAAGGTTCTTTAATTTTATTTTCCAATTTTTGGGTAGACAAATAGCCTAACTAAAACTACAACCTAACAAAAGAAGTAAAAGAAGAATTAACAAGAAGGGGGAGGTAACATTAGGAAATTCACCCCACATAACAATCCTCTATTAATAAAGAATTCTGTAAAGTTCCTTATCATAAATTTTTTGTAAAGTTGGAAAGAGAAAGAGGGAGAAAGAGAGAAAGGTTATAATGTATGAGAAATTTACAAAAAAATAATTGAACTACATGAAGAGCTAATATTAAGATGAAAGATATCCCAATAGGCACATTGAGCAAGCTTCCTAACATTTCACTTTCCTATAGGAAATGAAGTATCTAATACTAACAATAGGAGAAAAGCTATCAAAGTTGTTCCAAAAGGAAATAGTTCTGCTATTTCCAACTTTGAACTTAATCCATTTTTAAGAAGAAAAAATGCTTTAAAGATTGATCACCATGTGTAAGAAGTAGAATTAGTCCCTATATAGAGAAGAATGTGAGTTTAAGATAAATGCTACTATAAAAATCCTACCTAAATTTTTTGCTTCTTATTCATCAATTGTTAAACAAGTTTTCCCAAAAGGGACACATTTGAAGATTAAGTAGTCTAAATGCCTTACGCTTTTGTCATGACCTAAAACTTGAGCCATGACGCATGTCTAAGTTAAGCCAACCTAAGGCTAGCGTAACCTAGTAAGCCTAAGACATAAAAGCTTATACATACACATCATAAGAAGCCATGAGTATGATAACAACAACAACAATAATATCACACTTTAGCTTCACATATTCTATTTCTCAATCTTTTGAAGGTTGTTTGAAATTCAACAACACCTCCCTAGAAAACTAGACATACTGCATTTGTAGAAATAGTACAATCTAGTAACTAGCGCATAATCAATGTAACTTAAACAACAATATATAATAATGGTCATTACAAGGCCTACAAAATATCACAACTCTCATACTACCAAAAACATTCCCACACTAGTAGCCATGACACTGGAGTTTAACATAAGCATCCATTGATCAAAAGAACCTACCTAAAACTTTTAGGAAGTCTATAAGTCCTAGAGTACTTCAACTAACTACCTACTAATATGAAAAATAAACATAAAGAGTGAAGTGAGTCTACCATTGATTTAGTGAATGCATAAATAACAAAGTACATAGAAGGAGAAACAAGTACATATTAGAGTTTTTCACAATACATTTGGCAAATTGTATTACGTTTGCTATAATAAGTTAATACAATGCATTATGAATTTGACATTCGTTTGGTGTAATCATATTGTATTGTATAAGCTTATCCTTTAAACCCTTTATACATTAAAGGCCCATTTGGTGCATTGTATAGATAAAGCCTGATAAGAGAAGACTTGATATGATTTTTAGATTAAGCAGTGTTTTAGTGTGACATTATATAAGATAATGTATAGTATGAGGTAATACTATCCTATATTTGGTGATGCATTGTATAACAATGGATAAGATAAAATTAACCCTTTTAACAAAAATAACATTTACTTAAAAATATATTATATTTATCTAAATTTATTGTGTTATATTAATTTTAAGAGAAATAAAAGTCCTTCTATCACAATAAATAAAGAAGAAATAAGACCCTGTGTCACATGCTTCTTCACCATTCTCGTACATCATAGCATCTTTCAAAGGAAAAACAAAGTATTTTTTAAGATATTTTTATAAACTAATACATAAGAAAATAAATTAATTTTTAAAATGATTTTGAAAACCAATTTAGTTAGAGTTGCTGCTAAAACGTTAATTATAAAATGAAAAACTTTGAAAACATTTTTTTAAAGAAAAAAGATGAAAAATAATGGTATGCAAACTAAAAATAAGTTTAAGAGTTTTTTGTTTATGAAGAAGGTGTTAGGTATTATGCATCCTACAACACTTGTTCTTAAGAATGGTTACTTTAAATTAATTGTGCAAAATTAATATGATCTTAATTTTATTTTAATTACCTCAAAAAAGAAAAGAAAAAAAGGAAAAAAAGATGGAAAAATAAAATGAAATAAAATATTCACAAAAATAAAAAATAAAATATTTTGCAAAGATAGAGGAAAAAATATGTAAAAAAGAAAAAAAATAAAAGATTTACAAAAATTGAACTTGACTTAGGATTATGACCTAGCACCTACATATTTGATGAAGGGATCAAAGCCTATGTAAAAATGCATATTACTTGGTTAGTGACTTTTTTTTCACAAATAGAGTAGGAAAATAAGAATAATTTAATTTTCACATTATAGGGAAATAGGAAATTTATAGTGGTTGTATAACAGGGGTTGACATGTAATGTCCAGTTTTTGTTAAACAACGGAAACGAGCACATTTTCAAAGCAAGTTCCTCGAAATGAATTAGTTAAGGTCCCAAAAAATTTGAGTAACATTCTAAACTCCAAAAAATGAGAATTTTAGCCTCAGAAGGAAGGAAAAACAGAGCTAGAATGAAGAAACAAATTTTGACAACAATCTTACGAAATGTAATGACATTTTTGTAATTTTGAGCAAATTTTGGAATTCACACAGGAGGGCCTTTTAAATGAAAGTTTTGAGTTCTCCAGGGTTCTCAGAGGCCCTAAAAATCATGGGAAGCCCCAGGACAATTAAATCTTCTCCGGTGGATGTTTTTCAATGTTGGTGTACCCAAACGTTGACAGATCTATTCAAGAAGGTGTTAGCTCTGATTTGAGTGACTCCAAAGGCATTTTACTAAATTGGGAACCTAAATTTTATGATGAAAAAGATAGTTCTAAAAAATGAGCTAAAACAAATTAGAAACAAAAATGCCAAGAATGAAGGGTAAAATAGGGATTTTTGAAAAAATCATTCTCCTCCACCTATAAGTAGGAGGCGTCTCACTCTCCCATTCATTGAGTCTCATATTTTTCTGCCCCAAACCAGAGAAGAAACTCTAGGAGAGTGGCGCACCAAGGGAAGGAGAAGGAGAAGAAAAATCAAGGCTTGAAGGTAAGGAATTTTGGTAGTTTTTTATGCTTTCTTCCATCCAAACCTCTTCTCCTCCATTCTCCTTTGTTTCCTTTGATTATAATAAAGTTAACAAATCTGTTTTAAGGGAAAAATTCAGATTTGAAGAGAGGAGCCCAAAGAAGACAAGATTCAAGTGAGAAAAAGCAAGAAAATCAGGTAATTTCTTCTTTTATAGTTGCTATCCCTTGCTCCTCTTCCTTCACCATTTCACCCCACTTAAGAAACCCTAGGAGGACTTGGTTTTTAGGTAGAACCAAGGGTGATTCTTAGGAAAAAGGGTGTGGAGATGAAGAATATGCAAAGAGAATTAACAAAAAACTAAGAAAATTCAAGATGTAAATTCTAAGGTTTTAAGTGTGCCTTCCAAAATCTAATTTGATCTCTTAATTCCTATACTTAAATAAGCATTTGAATGAGCTCCTAAGATCCCTAAAAGTCTTCCCATGTGCTTCCTCCATCAAGAAAACAAAGAAAAGTCCATAAACCCTAAAATCAAGTATAGTCTCGGCCTAAGGGTGTTGGAGTACCTAAGGATAGTTTTAATTTGTTCCAAGCCCATTTTTAAGTCATATATGATGAATGAATATAAAGGAAAGCCTTGGAAAAAATTTAGAAACCATAGAAAATGGGATGGTGCTTTATGTTCTATAATATGACTTAAAGAAGCAACATGTAGTTAGGCTCTTGGTTTTGATTCTATGATAACTTTAAGAGGCTTAAAAGGAGTCAAGAATCATATTTGAAAGGAAAGAATAGAGCCTAGAATTTATTTGAGGGGTGTTGCTTCATTAGGTGCATTTTTGAAACCATAAAGGAATTTATAGGTTAAGCTAGAGTTTAAGCAAGTTGTGTAACCTTATAATTGATTTCAAGAACTTAATTAGCTTCCATAAATTGTGTTTAGGCCAAGAGAAATCATTCCCACACCATTGTATGTGTGAGGCCGAAGCAAGGAGGGGAAATTCAAGAGAAAAAGTGTGTGGTTGCTTCCAAGGTAGCTCTCTCCACCTTCTCTCATGCATGATTATTTGCTTTACTTGTTTTTAAATGTGTGTATATATGTTTTAAGCCATGAAAAATGTTCTAGCATAAGCTCTTACTCTATGGTACCATGATGATGTATTATGTTTTTTAAATGATATTTATGATGTTTGCTTTGGTTTGCTTGAGTGTGGTGAGGCCAAGAACGCTTAGCCATGGTGAGGATGAGCCAAGAACCCTTAAGATTGGTTGAGACAAAGTAAAGAGTCTCCCAAAAGTGAGGTTGACTTCCAAGAGAAAGGTTAAGTCTAAGAACCTCTTAAAGAATGGATGAGGCAAGTCCAAAATCTACAAGTAAATGGGTGAGGCCAATCCACTTGCTTAGCAAGCCTTTGTATGCTATATATGACTTGTTCAAATGTTGAAATGCTTATTGAATATTTGCACATGTTGATATGTCATGCATGCATTTGTAAGACATGTTTTGCATCTTTTATGTATGATTGAATGGGAGATGAGCTATTGGGATTCTTTGAATCTCATTCCCTCCTCTCCAATGATCTAACATGTTAGGTGGACCCAAAGAGTAAGGAAATGGGAGCTAACCACATAAAAGATGAAGGAATGACATTAAAGTGTGGAGATTTTATCACTTTAAGGCCATATGAATGGCATATGTTGTAATCCATGGTTGTATATGTCTTATGAGGTTATGAACATGTATAAATCTGTTGAAGTATCATGTATAAATGAGAGATTATGGTATGTGAACACTACATGACACAACCCCTACTAAATTAGTGTTTAACTATAGTTGATAACAATCACAGTTAAGCTCACCAAATATAGGCATAAATTAAAAAAAAAAAAAGGAATTCTAAAGCTATTTTGCCATGCCCTAACTATTTTACCCTCCCCATCGAGACCCCATTGGCCCCCTTTCACTTTTCTGTCATCCCCATCGAGGCCCCTTCTTTGTTCTACCATCCTCATTGCCCCTTCACTCTTTTGCCATCCCCACCACCCATTGTTATGCCATTTCATTATGTGTAAGAACATTGCTTTCATGAAGAAGAGGTAAAGAAGAGGCAAAGTAGCAAAACGTTGCCTATAATTCTAGATTTTTGGCTAACCTGTAAGTTCCTATTTATTTATATTATTTATCTCCTCACCATGAAATATTAGAAATGTAGTTAGCTTTAAATGAACTTCTCTACTTGGTTCATGTCATACCTTATATTTCCTCTCATTATATCCTTCCATTCAAGATAATTATGTGCATGTTCATAGGGGATTATTAAGAAAAAGTCACATTTTCATGCACTTTGTCGCGTTACGTCGGGGTTAATTTTTCCCAACTCTCATTATGTGGGCCCCTTGAATTGTCCAAAATCATTCTCTAGTCATTTATCACTGGAACAAATCACTATCAACTCAAACTATCAAGCAATCCACAATTTTCAAGTCAAAAACCCTAAAATTTTCATTTAATCTCGAGGATAGCATATGGTAGATTTCAGAGGAAACTTTGAAAAATCATAACTAAATATAAAAAAATCAAAATCATACAAACTATAACTTTTTGGAAAGCTCTAGAAAATAATTCCCAGCCACAAAAATCTCATCTAAATCATATTTAACATAAAAAAAGGCAGGGAGATTGAGTTATCTAGAAATCTAATACAACTTACTAATATAAATTTGGGAAACTCATAATTAATTCTAAAAAAATCCAATCCCTATAATCTATACCAATTTGGAAAGCTAAAGGTGTTAAATAGAGGAAAAAAATAGTTCCAGTTCAATCCAAGAGCATTCAGGCCTAAAAAATTAATCAAATAATAACATGGGTCTGGAGGTGCACTAGAACAGAATAACAACTTCAAAAATTCATATCTCCCTCTCTAGAAATCTAAATGAGGTGCTTCTAGTTGCCATAGGTCACTAGGAAATTTTAATTTCTCCCTGTAAAATTTCATAATAATTGGACTTTGTTTGGACCATAAGTGATAGAGATTCATTTCTGACTAAATGAACAGTACTAGCAGCAAATTTTGGTTTTTTAGCCAACTTTAAAAATTCACCAAAAATTCCATAGACCTCCAAATATTCTAAACTTTAGCTTCCTAAAACCCTCTCAACAAGATCTAGATGAATGTAAAATTTTAGACCAAGAAGAGCTCATTTGGATAGAAAGTGGTATAGCTCACCAAAATGGCCTATTTGCTCCATATGAAGTATCAAATCTACCCAAATAGTTTCTTTTATTGTTTGGCACCTCTTAAACAAGTTTAAAAGTACAAATATGACTTGTAGAACTACCTAAGTGGTTTTAAACATTATGCATTTCAATTTGGCTATTCCACATCCTTTAATATAGAATTATACCAAGTCATCAAAGTGTCAAATTTCACATTCCCATTTATCTAATGCCATATAAGAGCTATAGGATATTCATACATCATATTACATTTGTTCATGGGTTTACATCTCAAAAATAACATTTACATAACCACTTTAACACTTAGTCACAAGTAGAACTACACAATAGTCAAAGTACGACTTTTCAAGGCTCTTGGCTTGCATTTTTTGCTTCATGGGCACCACCTAGTCATGTTAAGATGGAGGAGGGAAGGGGAGTGAGATTCCTAGAATCTCAATAGCTTACACACCCATTCATACACACATTTATGGCATATACACATCAAAGGCACAAGTATGGAATGTATCACAACCATAAGGCATACAAAGTCACATTTTCATGCCATCAATTCACATCATTTTCAAGAATGAGCTCTAGGGATTTTTGGTTTTGTCTCACCCCATTTCTAAGACTTTTGGATTTGCCTTACTTTTGGCCTCAAGACTTTTGACTTGGCCTCACCCATTTAAGAGATTTTTGTCCTTGTCTCATCTATGCCATGAGACTTTTGGTGTCTCCTAACTAACATTAAGGGACTTTTGGCATCAGCTCACCCTTATGAGCAAGTTCCACAATCAACAACATTCAAGACAACACATTAGTACCAAAAGAATACCAAGATATCAAGTGGCATGTTCTCAAATCACAAAAGCATACACAAGAGAATGAGGTGGAAAGCTACCTTAGATTTTAGACAAGCTTTACTTTGTTTGTTCCTTCTCCTTTTCGGTCTTACAAGTGCACTTAGGTGGGATGGGATTTTCTTGACCTAAACATCATAATTATCGAATAATCATGCACTTGAAGCAAGCTGAGACATTAACTCACTCTTAAACACACACTTGGTTCTATAAGTGACATAATGATTCCATAATCGGCCCCTTGAAGTAACCTTCACAATTTCAAGTTTTAAGCTCCATTCTCTTCCCATTTCTAAGCTTCTTGACCTCATTTAAGGTCCTTGGTGTCATCACACCTTCATTTACACAAGCTAAAAACTAAGTTACTTCACAAGGCACCATTATAAACACTATTGTTCCATATTCCAATCCATGGCTCCTAAATTTTTTCCAATGGTTTCTTCCATCTTCTAACATCATATAAAGTCCCAAACCAAAGCTAGAATAAATCAAAACACTCTCTAGCCCATTGAACCTAGTTAGGCCGAGACAAGCATCATGGAAGGGGTTCTTGGAGTTTCAAAATTTTTCTTGATGGGAGACCACTTGGAGAGGTTTCTAAGAGTCTTAGGAGCTCAAGGGAAGACTGAAATAGTCAAGGAAATACACACAGAAAATCAAATTTCATAAAACCCTAAAGAATATCACACTTTCCTATCTTAGTTTCCTTTGATTTTTCTTGCAATTTCTTGCCATATATCTCTTCTCCATAGTCTAAAACCCTAGTTCCTTGCTTGTTTTTGGGCAGAACTCCCTCCCCTCATATGGTTCTGTATGAGGCCAAAACACACACAACCAAGGAGCAAGGGGAAGAAGCAACAAAGAACAAGAAAATACCTTATATTTCTAGCTTTTTTTTTATGCTCCTTCCTTGGCTTGAGTCCTCTTCTCAATTTTTGAAAATTTCCCCTTGGTTTTGGTCCAAAAATAGAACCATTACTCTCAAATAAACCATAGAAGAGAGCTAAAAGGGAGAGGAACAAGATTGGAAGAAGGAGAAGCATGAAATTCCATGAAATTTCTCACATTTTCCTTGGTTTCTTCTTCCTTTTCTCTCCTCCTCTTATGCACCTAAGAGAGAGCTTATTTTTCTATATTTTGGGCAAAAGAAGGTCGAGCTATATAAGAGGAAAAGAGTCAAGAAGCTTTTAGAATATTTAAGAAACTTACTTTTTTAAAAATTCTAATTTTGTCCTTGCGTAATGGCAATTTTATTTTAGCTTCGTTTTAGCTTCTTTTTGAGAACTGTCTTTTTTATTATAAAATTTTGGTTTCCAATTTAATAAAATACCTTTGAAATCACTCAATTTAGAGCTAAAATTTTCCCGAACAAATCCGTCAAAATTTGGACTCACTATTGTTGGAAAATATACAATAGAAAGGTTTTAACTATGTTAGGGCTTCTCATGGTTTTCAGAGCTTTTGAGAACCCTGAGCTACTCAAAATTTTCATTTAAAAAGCCTTCCTCTATGTTTTTCTAGAATTTACACATATTTATGAAAATGCCATTACATTTCGTCGACTTTCGTCATAATTTGTTTCATCATCCTAGCTCCGTTTTTCTTTCTTTCTGAGCCTAAGATTATTATTCTTAGGAGCCTAGGATACTCCCTAAATATTTTGGGACATTATCTAGTTTATTTCAGGGGACTTGCCTTTATATAGCTCATTTCATCGTTTTATGGTATTTACCATTCATTACAGTTCAAGACCTTATTCTACTTAAGCGAGGACAATGAAATGTGTCCAAGCTCCATACTCTTTCTCCCTTAGATATAGCTCCACAAATCTGTAGATTAGCTTTCTCCATTACAAATTAGAGGGATAGGTTAGTCTAGACAAGAAATAAGAAAGCTACTTATTCTACGGCTAATGGATATAGGATGCTAACTCTGAAGATTGCCTTACATATGGCATTGTAATTTTAAGAATGGAAAAAATTATGGCAATTAAAGCTATCTTATAGGGTTAGTGTCTTTACTTGGAAATTATCGAATAATGCTTTACTTATAATAGATATTTTGCAAATGCATCAAAGATAGATAAACTAAAGTAAAGTAATCTTTATACGTACAAGAGTAAAATGGAATCAAAGATAGTCTTTATGCATCAAAGATAGATAAACCAAAGTAAAGTAATCTTTATGCATCAAAGATAGTCTCCTCTGTAGTTTTTGATACAAGAGTAAGAACTTGTGCAATTAATATATATGGCATCATCAATATATTTTCATTCTTAATATATATATATATAAATAGAATTTGTGCAGTAAATGTATGTGCAACTAGCAAATAAGTTTGGAGATGTTTCTTGAATAGACCATTCGCACAAGGCCAATAAAAATGTTATATGATAAATAATGAACTATTTTGTCCAAAACATATAATTAAGAGTGCAATCCAATTTTGAGTTTAGAAAAACTTGTTTATTTTAAATATTTTAAGTAAATAAATATGGATTTGATAAGTTGAAGATCCAATGAAGATGACCAGAGACTTAAAAATTTGCTACCGATTCCCTCTATCTTCTTATAATCTTTTGAGGATAATTCAAGCTTAAAGAATGATAATGCATTGATTTTTTACCTGTTGTTTTGGCTATGGTAAGTTGTTAGTACTGTTGGTAAAATCAAAAGCTAATTTATTCTCTATCACCTATATTACCTTTATAATAATTTCATGTTCTTGAGCCTATTTGTTGTAGCTAATCATTGAGAAGTATTCTTTTACTTTTTTAGAGAATCAAATCATTTGTTGCTGTGTTGGACAAGTTGAGTAGCAATTTGGACTTTGCTTTTTTTTTTTTTAATCCTAACCATTTATATTTTTTATTTTAATGGAAAAAAATAAGATAAAAATAATTTTTCAATTTTGACTAGATAAAATCTATTTAGTAAAGGTTAAAAGCACCATAAGATACATAGATAAGCCATTATGTGAGATCACTAAGAGTGCATCTTTTCTCAAAGCATCAAGTTGTGGTGGCGGCTCTGGGTGATTTTGGTCAATTGGACAATAAAATGGTGTCTTTTGAAAGGGGAGATGTAAGAAACTTTTGCAATTTCTGCATTTGTTTTTCTTCTTTTGAAAATAAGCCTGTATTAGCTTTGAAGTGAAAGGAAGAGTCACACATATATATATATATATATATATGTACTATTATGTATGTAAACTAAATCAATGGAAAATAATCATATGTATATGTCGGGTAACTTTTTAGTAAATCTCACCCCTGACATGCGCATATGGTCGCTTTCCATTTATTTGGTATGCCAAGAAATTGATAAAGAAGTCTATGGATAAAAATGTTTCTTATGATAAGGATATAAAGGTTTTTTATGACAAATAACACTAGTATAGAGTCATATATGCTATAGAGTCATATATTGGATAATCTTGTTTGCTTCATTTTCTTTTCTTGTAAAATAGGATGTATTATGTGACAAATGAGATATTCTAATATATTAATGTTTCTTAAACTATATTAATAAAAAATGGGAATAAATTACACTCATCTTTCTTGAGCATGATTGAAATTAATTATATAGACTTCTTCACAATTTTTAAAGTATACATTCCTCTCTCTTAAAATAAAAAATTAGACTACACTTTAATATATTTTCATTCGTAATATATATATATATATATTATGTTTAAGATGCTTGTAACATAAATTCGTTTTTATTACTAACATATTAATTAAATATTGTCAATATGAGAATGATAAAAAAATTGCTACTAACTATTTTAGTGCACATAGTTTTTTTAATTTTTAAATGTATATTCAAGAAGGTACCTTTTAACTTATAAATTACATTTTTTTTAATTTTTGTGATTTTCACTCCACGGAATCTAGCCTTATATTAAGGTTTTAAGATAAATCAATCCTCTATTACCCTCCAAAAAAAAGAAAAAGATAGATCAATCTCTTTAAGCAATTGAAGATAGTAAAGTAAAATATACTAAAATTGAATATATTGAATGATTTCTCTTAAAATAATCACATCAATATATATACTATTAAAAATAAATTAAGAAAAAAGAAATTGAATTTTTTAACTAAGAAATATAACCCATTATGAGGATTATGTGATTTTTTCATGTGACATAAGGAGAATAAAGGGAGTGCAAGTGGAAAGAGAGTAATTTATCCAAGTAATTTAAGCCTTAAAATTATATTTATATTATTGGAATTATGATTTAAACTTATACATAGTTTGTTTTCAAAAATGGACAAATCTTGGATTAATAAGCCTTGGAACACCCTTGAATATGTAGAAGGACTCAATAGATTTTTAGACTTTGCATTTGCTAATCGCAGTGTTGAAGGCATAATAATATGCCCATGTCCTAAATGAAAAATTGACAAGTGGCAGATTAGACAAGTTGCTTATGACCACTTGACTATCAAACCATTTCTAAGAGATTACACTATCTAGCTTAGACATAGGGAGACATGTTGATGAATGCTAGTTTTATATATATGAATCCTCCTAATTTTGGCACTTTAATAATTGAGTAAGGTTTAATGGACTTTATTAGGTGGATAATTGAGTTTATTGGCCATTACTTGCACTTAAGAAATTTATTTGCAAATTTTTGAATTTTAATGCACAAATTTCACTGAAATATTTCCTTTGTGAATTCTTCTTTCTTAATATTTTGTTTTGTTTCATTCTACTTCATTTTATTTTATTTTTCTTGTGCAGATTTTAATGGAAAAAGATTTAAAATGAAGATGAATTGATGGCATGTGGAAGGCTCTTTGGGAGGCACAAGTTATCAAACACAAAGCCACGAGTTTGATGGAAGGATGAAGTAAAACAAGAAGTTGCCAAGGGATTTCTGCACTCATGGGACAGAACATACTCCTCCACATAGCAATTATCAGGTCACACAGCCACAAAAATCTACATGCAGCCCACACACTTATATGAAGTAACATGTAGGTTTTGGCTGGGAGATGAAGCAAGTCTATACAATGCCATGAGTCTGATGATGTGGGAGAAATGAAACTCAGGCAGAACGTAGGGTTGGAAGACACAAGAAGCAACATGAGCAAAATGTAGAAAAGTGGAGGAATCATGTGGAAGAATACACACTCGAGTAGAACACTCACACACATAGTAAAAAGAAGCACGTTCAGCTCACAAACACGTTCACATATGTCTCTAGCCACCCAAGAAGAAGCTAAGGGACCTGCTGAAGAAGCTTAGGTTTTACATGGAAATGAGCTCACATCGAAGAGATGAACCTACATTCTGGATTAGAGAATTAGAGAAGAAGTGTGAGCTGGAGACGAACGTGAAAAAGAATGTAAGAATAGCAAGAATAAAGAGAAACAACACGAGAAAGGAACTGCATGAAGCACTCTTGAGTTGAGCAACATGAAGCAAGTGCTGGCAGTAAAAGAACACGTGGAAGAATGTGGGTTCTAGTTGAGAAAGAGGCTACAATTTTGAAGAAATAATGAAGGTAGAAAATGACGAGGGACTTGAGAAAAGTTGGGTTGAAGGAGCTTGGAAGCAACACAAAAAAGGAGAAGCAAGTGTAGAGGAGGAAGAATGAGCTAGAAAAGAAGTTGAAGAGCACATAATTAATAAGAGAAGTCCACATGAGATGAAGCAACAAGTGGAACTAAGACCAGAGCAAGCAGTAGCCACTTACACGTTCAGCTCCACCACATTAATACACATATGCATGACACGTGAACATAAGGAAGCCATGTCATTCATGAGCTCACATCCAGAAGCTTGCATGAGCTGGAAGAATTAAGCTACAGGCAATCAAAAAAGTTTAAGAAGAGCACGTGAGGAGCAAAGAAACAAAGTTAAATGAGCTCACATGGATGGCATGAGATTAAATAAAGGGGGGCTGGGTCAGTAGCTAAAAATGGGCTGATGATAACATAAGAAATGGATGAAAAAAAGAAGCTGTGGGCTGAGAACATGTGACAAATTAATGAAGCATGTGAGAGATTAAAAAAGTAATACATATGGGTAGCATCTCATCCGTTGATTAAAAACTCACCATCCCATCCATTGATTGAAGATGCAGTACCCATCGTGGAATAAAACACACATCCTTCGTCATTTGAAGGGGGGATCCATAATATATTTCATTCAAGGTATTCGATGAAATGCATGAGTGAGATTATGTACCGATTGTCTAATTTGAGGATTCCTTGGAGTTTGGTTAGTCAATTAAACATCCTAGGGTGTTAATTCAGAGGCTAATTAATCAATTAATCATTTAATTCAAATGTTCATAGATTTTAATCACAAGAATTAGTAATTTAATGATAGTTGAGATCTCAATTAATATCAAATTGCTAGGTTCTTGAATCTTGAGTGGTAATTCAAGATCATTTGCCAATGAACATAATTAGGGATTCTTAAACCATAATTAATTACAATTGGATTAGGATAAGGATAGTGGATACCAAGGGATGAATCCAAAGCTAGTCACAAGTCCATCATTTAACCATAATTCATACAATTAGGTAGCAATTAGGAATTTTAATTTGATTTCATTTCAATTAGTTTAAGTCAATCAAAAACTCCCTCTAAATTAGATAGTTTTAGGATCTTTATACACTTAGAAAATCCAATTAAACATTGAATTTCATTTCCAAGGGAGATGACCTAGATTGAGCCACTAATTATAAAATTTAATCTAATCTAGTTTTATTTTGAGGGTTGTGCAACACGACCCGTCACATGTGCATTAGACATTGTAGTTAGATCTCCTTCAAGGTCACATGTGATTCAAGATAGGATTGTTGTTGAAAACCATATACAAGACATGGTTAATGATGCATTTAGGCATCATCCCTATAACGAGAGTACAGACTGTAACAACCGGGAAAAAGGAAAGAAAAGGGAAAAGAAAGGAAATGAAATCTGGAAATTTTCAAAATCCAGAATTTCTGCCAAGTCTTCTCGCAATTCTCGCTACAGTGAGAAAGCTAGTTCGCAACAGCGAAGGCGTTTCTAGCTATAGCGAGTGCTGGCAGCAGCCCATACAAAAACCAGGGAGTTGCCCGTTGTAGCGTGCGCTATAGCGAGAGTGAAGTCTGGAACTGACGCGATTTTGCCATAGCGAATGGTAAATTTCGCCATAGCGAAGGGAACTGACCTGATCTCGCCGTAGCGAAGGTTACACCTCGCCATAGCGAAGCCAGATTACACGAGCTCGCTATAGCGAAGATTAGTTTTTGCCGTAGCGAGGGTCGATCCGGAAGAGAGTAAATAGCGAGAATCAGACTTCATTAAACGCCCAAACTCATTTCTTCTAGAGATATCTGCCCTAAGCTTCGACCCAAAGAGAGCAAAAAGAGGCGTGGAGAGTGTGAAAGATCAAGAGAAGGAGGAAGATTAAGGAAAAGGTAAGGTCACTTCTCCCATTTCTCTTCAGATTTCTGATCCCCTCCCTTTGCCCTCTCTTTCTGCGGTTTTATTTGTGTAAATGGACGGATTTTGGGCATGGGTTAGAAGAGGGAAAGTGGAAAACTCTTTTGAATCCTTGAGTTTTCTTTGAAAATGAGGTTTTCCACTACCATGGGAGCTTGAGAGAGAGAAAGGGGTAATGGCATTCTAGAGAGAGAACCCTAGGTTGTGTGTGATAGAGGGTTGCTCTAAATTAAATTACAAGAGAGTAATGGCATGCTTTTAGTGTGTCTAGGCTCAAGTGAAACACTTACATCAAGGTGTGATTGTGGACCTAAGGAGGGAAAGGAGAAATTGAAAGGAGAAGCTTGTGTTGGCTTTGGCTCCAAAGGTAGCTCTATTTTTCACTCTTTCTTGTTGCATTCTTGGATATGATAGTCATTGTATAATATGTATATGCTGAATGTGTGGAATATGCCATATGCTATTGTTTTGATGCATTGATGTCAATATGCTTGTATAATGAGTTGTGGGAATTGCTCGGGTGCGGTAGTGCCGAAAGTCCCTTGAGATGGGTGCGGGAAAGTCCCTTGAGATAGGTGAGACAATGCCAAAAGTCTCAAACGAGTGAGGCTAAGTCAAAAGTCCTTAAACTCGGGTGAGGCCATCCAAAAGTCCCTTAGACTCGGGTGAGGCTAGACCAAAAGTCCCTGGAGCCCATTTTTGGCATTGTTGTGAATTCCATAGCATGTACATTATGTGTTGGATGTTTAAGAATAGCTAAATGCTTATTCACATGCTTTGACTTGTTATATGCCTTGATTGCTTGCTAGATTGAGAAATGGGCATTAGGTATTAGATTCCCTGAAATCTCAAATTTCCCCTCTCAACTAATATGCTAGGTGGAGCAAAGAAAGAGCACACACCAAGGAGTCTAGGAGCATGCGTAGCTAGTTATGAGTTTATGTTTTGATATTTTGATGTATATATGATGTAAAGTGGTGCCAAACGAAGATGTGCCCATTATTTTTGAGATATAAAGTTTGTAACACGTGTAGAAATATGAAAGGATGATGTATGAACTCTGTTATTAGCCAAAGTAATGGAACTAATTTGGTTTTTAGCCCTTTGATGCATGGATGTAGTAGTGTATTTTTGGCCGTAGCATAGTGAAAACAGAATGTATGATGATTTGGATCATATGGACATGTTAGATATATTAGTCTTATGCTTTTAAACTTATCCATGTGGAGTGAGAGTGTGTGAGAGGCTATCTAGACCCGTTTTGGACCTATGGGGTGCCAAAACTGGTATTTTTGTGAGCTCCGTCAAAGTATGACCGGATGAGCTCCGTTTGCCATGAAATTTGGCATGCCTCTAGAGTTTGTAGAAATTTTCTTGAGAAGCTAAAGTGGGTAATATTCGGAGGATTATAGAATATTTGGGGAATTGTTGAATTTGGGAGAATTTAATGGATTGGTCATGTACTGTTCATCTAAAGTAGAAAATGAAATCTGTGGCACTTTTAGACCAAATGGATTCCAAATGTGGTGAAATTTTACACACATAAACTAGAAAACCAAAGTGACTTGTAGGAACTGGAATCACCCAAATCGGAGGTCTGTAGAGAGAGATTGAACCGACTGAAGTTCTGTATCAGCATCAGTGAGCTTATCTGACCCCCATCACTGTTCCATCGGTTTTCGGGGTGCAGGAGCTACTAAACTGATCTGGACTTATTTTTCTCCTCTAGTAGACATCTGTATCTTTCCGAATTGGTATAATGTGCCCAGATTGGATTTTAGTGGATTTAGTTATGAATTTTCGAAAGTCATGACAGAAAGCTGCACCAGAAACAGTGACAGCTGGACCTTCCTCCCATTTTCGATGTCAAACTTGGTCCAAACGATGTGTTTATGATTGGGAATGATTTTTATTGTAAATTTGACACTTTGAGCTTTCCAGAAAGCTAAAGTTTGCTGCATTCCCAGTTTTCTACAATTTCTTATGATTTTCCAAACTTAGAGCCAAAATATGACTTTTGGGCCCAAGTGAGAAAATGTAAATTTTATGGTTTTTGGCTTTATACCCATGGCTTATGGTTTGTTTTATGCTATGTATGAGTCATATGTATGGAGTTTGAGTTGAGGATGCTTGAGATGGGTTCACAGGACCCACAGGGTGAAAGATGAGTATATGAAACCCCGGTTCATAGCATGTAAATGCCACGGGAGAGTAGTGACTCTTTGGAAATCATATGGAACCGAGCCTATGGAGAGGCTAGGTAGTGGTAGTAGTTTAAGGTGTCATATAGACAAAGTTGAATTAACCTCTCCACCATTGAACCAAATGATACCTAATGAAAATGGAAATTTCTTGGAGTTACTTAGAAATGGTCAATAGAATTTGTACGAAAGGGTGTAATAAGTATTTGAAATTATCCTTCTTGGTAAAATTGTATCACATTAAATATATATGTAGAATAATTGACAACACAATGTCAATAATACTAGAATTGTTGGCAAATGCTTTTGTGCATGCAAAGATTCCTTCTTCTTTCTATAAGGTCAAGAAGATCGTTAATAAAGTTGGACTTGATTATATCAAAATTCATACATGCTCGAATGATTGCATACTATACTAGGAAGAGGATGCAAGGAAGGAGACTTGTAAAACATGCAATACTTCTAGATGGAAACCAAAAGGTAATAGTGATAAAAAGCAAAAGCTTCTAACAAAAATTTTATGATACCTTCCACTGAAGTTGTAATTGTAGAGATAGTTCATGTCTTCTAAATCAGCTTAACAGATGCAATTGCATGTGATGGAAGAGGGTAACGATGGCATATTGAGGCATCTGAGGAACTTTGAGGCATGGAAGAGTTTTGACATAATAAATCCTCCGTTTGCCACAGATCCTCGAAATGTATGCCTTGGTTTGTCTATTGATGGTTCAATCCATATGGCACCTTATGCACTAGAAACAGCATTTGGCCTGTGGTACTTGTGCCTTATAACCTCCCTCCTTAGATTTGTATGAAAAAGAGTTCATTATTTCTTTCAATGATCATTCCAGGAAGAAGAGCACCAGGAAATGATATAGATATTTACCTACAAATTTTAATAAAAGAGTTGAAAGATTTATAAAATGTTAGTGTTGAAACCTTTGATTCTTACAGCAACCAAGTGTTCAATATGCGTGCAGCTTTGTTGTGGACTATAAGTGATTTTTTGGGGCTTGAAACCTTATCTGGATGGAATGCCATATTGGTCTAACTTGTCCTTGTAATTTTGACTCATCTCCTAATTGTCTTCCTTATAGTCAAAAGCGGTGTTTTATGGGTCATTGTCACTTTTTGAACCTTAACATAAATTTAGATTAGCTTGGAGTAGATTTGATGGAAGGGAAGAGAAGAGAAATCCACCGTTGGCAATAAGTGGATCAGATATTTTAAGGCAAGTTGAGAATGTTGACATTGTATTCAGAAAAGCTATAAAAGTTGAAGGTTAAGGAAAAAGATTTCCAAGAGTTGGTGGTGTTGACGTAGAAGCTTAACAATGGCAAAAGAAAAGTATTTTTTTGTTTCAACTTCCATATTGGGTGAACAATTTGTTACATCAAAATCTTGATGTCATGCATATTGAAAAAAATATATGTGACAATGTAATATTTACTTTGCTACATGAACTTGGAAGATCAAAAGACAATATCAATGTATAGAGAGACTTACAAGAAATGGGCATTAGGTATTATCTTTGGGCAAATGAAAGTGGTAAATATCATTTAATTGTTTTTACATTTGCAAGTGCAAATAAAGACATCTTTCTTATGACTTTGAAAAGCATCATTGTACTAGATAGTTATACAAGTAACATCTCTAGGTGTATTGATTTGAGACAACAAAATCTTGGAGAATTGAAAAGTCATGACTCACACATTCTGATGGAGCAACTTTTACCTTTAGCCACATGGAAGATGCTTTGTAAATAAGTGTTTATAGTTCTAACTAATTTGTGTTCATTCTTTTTAGCAGCTTTGTAATAAAGTCTGGAATGTTAATGAACTCAATCAACTTTAAAATAGAATTGTTCTCACATTATGTCACATGGAAATGTTATTCCCACCTTCATTTTTCACAATCATGGTTCATTTAATAGTACACTTAGTTGAAGAAGCTAAACTAAGAGGCCTTGTCTAGTATCGATGGATGTATCCTTTAGAAAGGTAAATATATACAAACTCTATTCTTAATTTTTTTAATTTTCACAATTTGCATCAACAACTTATAATTCTATGCATTTCATTAGGTATTTAGGGACATTGAAGTCTTATGTATGAAATAAGGCTAAACTAGAAGGCTTAATAGCTGAAGGTTACATGGCTTAAAAGGTTATGACTTTTTGCTTTAGGTATTTAGATGGAATTGAGACTGTATTCAACCATCCTAGATGTGTTGATGATTAACCCAATGTTGGGTCATTTGATGCAGACACGTTGTGAAAACTGGTTGGTGGGTTTGATTACTTCACTCTTTCCCCAGTAGAGAAATTACAAGCACATTGGCATGTGCTGACTAACTATAGATAAGTAAACCCATTTCTTCAGTAAGTAATGGCTTAAAAGGTTATGACTTTTTGCTTTAGGTATTTAGATGGAATTGAGACTGTATTCAACCATCCTAGATGTGTTGATGATTAACCCAATGTTGGGTCATTTGATGCAGACACGTTGTGAAAACTGGTTGGTGGGTTTGATTACTTCACTCTTTCCCCAGTAGAGAAATTACAAGCACATTGGCATGTGCTGACTAACTATAGATAAGTAAATCCATTTCTTCAGTAAGTAAATTATATTTATTACATTAAATGTTCTTTAACCACTATAACTATCTAATTACCTTATTTATTTCACATAATGAATTCAAAGACTACATACAAAGATAATTAAGAAGTTGTGCACAATCTTTTTCAGAGATAGATAAAAAGGTCTATAGAGAATTTGTTGAATGGTTTTCTAGCTGTGTGAGTATATGGAGTGGTATAACAAAATTATTCTATCAATAAGTAGTAATATAACATAGTTGTCACTTTTTTTTGTTTCAGATAAGGAATGACAGCAATAGATCCCACTCAAATGATTTGAAATTTCTTGCCTTAGGCCTAATTCATTGTGCCATGCAATATAATGCATAAAATGTTAACAGATTCAAATTTTCTAATTTAGATAGAGACCAAGGGTTGAGCACTCAAAATTATGGAGTTTTTGGCACTTTTAGTACAAGAAGCTATGTAAGTAGTAGTGATGGTCATATGCAGTTTCGCAATGTGCTTTATTATGGAAAATTAGTAGATATCATTAAGTTGAACTATCATGGTCGATTTATGGTTACCTTGTTTAAATGTATTTAGGCTAATACAACTAGTTCTAGAGGAATTACAGTTGATGACCTAGGTTTTACATTTATCAATTTTTCATGGTTGATATACATTAGTGATTATGAGGATGATGAGCCATACATTCAAATTTTGAAGGTTCAAATGGTTTATTATTATGCTATACATCCAAAGCTATGGGGCTTATATGATATGGGTGAATATGATGAGGATGTTTTTTATGCATGTGAGTCATATCAACCTCAAAACTTAGAAATGTTATTTCTAGATGAAGAAGCAAATATACCATTAACAAGGTATTGAGAAATTTAGAATTTAAGTACATTTTTAATTTTACTTTTATATGTGTTATGTTTTATACATATTAAATGATGTATTTTACTTTTTAAGTTTATTTCAATATTATATGTTTTTGGATTCATCCAACATATGGCAATTTTGAGTCCATACAGGAATCCTGAGGATGAAGAGATATCTTAACAAGAAAACTAGACCCAAGCTTATGCATTTTGCTAGTATAGGTGGTCAGGTTATGAATACATCCCTATTACATCCTAAAAGTGATGCATCCCCCAAGTCCTAAACCTTATATTCACTCATAATGAGGAAGCTACACATCTAACATATGGCAATTTTGAGTCCATACAGGAATCCTGAGGATGAAGAGATATCTTAACAAGAAAACTAGACCCAAGCTTATGCATTTTGCTAGTATAGGTGGTCAGGTTATGAATACATCCCTATTACATCCTAAAAGTGATGCATCCCCCAAGTCCTAAACCTTATATTCACTCATAATGAGGAAGCTACACATCAACTAGGTCTACCAAAAGTGGTAGCCCGTGATGAGGATGAAGAAAATGAGGCACCTGTGCAACATAGACAGCCTAAGCATAACAAATATTGGCTTGTTCACATTGTCAATATGTAAAGAAACTTTAATGTATTAAATTAAGTTTCCTAAAATTCTTTTGCTAACTTTTTTTTAATGATGAACATGGCATAAAAAAGGCCAAACAATTAACATTGAATGATGCTTAGGCACTTCCTCATGGTAAACATATAGTATAGCAATGGAATGACGTTGTCTAGCCAATTAGAGATACTGCTGGGTTGTTGGCTAGATTATTGGGAAAACTTAGGAAAGACTTCAAATTATTTCCCATCAGTTATAAAGATTGGAGAAGGGTTCCTTATGATTACAAGGACAATGTCTATAAGAATACTATTCAAATAATATATCTTTTAAAAACTTTTTAATTTTTTATAGGCTTTGCTTATTTGTTTTTACTAACTGTTATCCTTTTTTTTTTCCTTGAAGGTTAAATTTGATGCTTACACCAACAGGTATAAGAATTATATCTTAAAATCAATTGAAACCAAGTGGAGGGACCATAGAGGAAAATTATGGGACCGTATATGTCATCTTGTGTGCACTAGAACCCAGTTACTTGCAAAGTGCCAAGATGGCATTTCCAGAGAACAATGGGCATCTTTTATTGACTATCACCTTGAGCCTACTACTCAGGAAGTAACACTTTATTCTATTCTTAATGTGTTTCAATTGGCGTTGATAAATATGTTTCTGTCAATAATTAGGAGATTCCTTGGAAAAACAAAGAAAATAGAAAGAAGCAAACTATTTCCCACACTTATGGATAAAAAAGTTTCACACAAAAAAAGACAGAAATTGTAAGTTTCAATTTACGGTATTAATATTGTATTTTTCTTACCAATAGATATATTAAAATCTCCTTAAAATTTGTAAGAGCATGAATCTAGGAATAAAATTCATAGAGGAAAATTCTGGACAACCTCACACAAAAGGGTAGATGGGCTTTTGTCTGTAATGAGGCAAGAGAGATAAGTGTATGTGTTGAACTATGACTGATTAATGACCATCATTTTGGTTTCCTTAGTTGAATCATTCTTCACAAATTATCTTGGGTCATCTATGGATATAAGATTGAACTAATTATGTGCTTCCTTCTATACATTTGAATTTGTAATACTATAGATGTAATACTTTAGCTTCTTTAGCCTTTCCATTACTTTGCCAAGGTTTTGCTTATGTAGCTTCATTCATGTTGCAAGAAAAGCAATATATTTGATGTATTATTTTTGTGTTGTGTAAGACTTTAAAATTTTTTCTTTTCCTCCATGGACCCCATGAACTCCCTAATATCATCCTTTGCTCATAATCTATCCATACAAGTCATAAAAATTATAAAATATCACATACATCTCGGATTGGAAACCATAAACCAGAAAAATAAAGAGTTGCTCTTGGGTTTCTGATATAGCTTTCTAGTGTAAACTTTGGAAAATCATAAATAATTCTAGTAAAATTAAAATAAAGAAAATTATACCATTTTAGAAATCTCTAGATGTTAACTAATGAATAAAAATATTTTAATACCAAAAAAAGGCATTTAATGTACAAAAATTGATGGAAAAATACCAGAGGTCAGGAAACATTACAAGTATTGTCATGCAACTTCAAAAATTTAATTCTCCCTCTACAAAGCTCCAAATGGGGTGATCTCAGTGGTTATGGAAATATTATAGTGTCTAGTTTATGTCTATAAAACTTCTTTATCATTGACCTTCATTTGATTTGCTTGTAACATAGAAACATAAACTGACCATATGAATAGTGCTATTGCATATCAGTAGAATTTTTTCAATTTTGAACAATCATAATAAATTCTCTAGAGCTCTAAATTGAGTACTTTTAGCTCTATGAAAATCTATAGATGAGACCTATATTCATGCTAAGTTTCATGAGAAAATTCATCTATTTAGTTAGTTTGGGATTCAGCTCACCATTTGGTCACTTTTAATGTTCAAAATGGTTCATTAAGGTGTTAAATTGCTTTCTAGATCATCCATAGCCTAGCCACTTGGGCACATCCAAAACCACATTCACAGACGAGGGAGATATAACATTTGGTTTAAAACATCATAGAGCTCATTTTCACTATGCTACTTGCTATCATACATATGAAAGCCATACACATAAAGGGGTCTTGAGTGGTATAAACATACATTCTCATTCATATAACTCCAAAGTCATTATACACATCATATTCACATACATTTAAGTGTGCTCAAGTATCTACAACATATATACATCTCATGGTTACATCATTTGACATTAATATGTTTACAAAATGGCTAAAGAACAAAATCAAAGTCTTGGTCTTCAAGGTTGGTGGCCTCCATCCCTTGGCCTACTTGGCTTACCTAGACATAGTTAGATATTGGAGAGGGAAGAGTGAGATTCTAAGAATCCCAATAGCTCTTAACCCTTTGAAACCTACATAATAGACACGTTTTCAAGTTAAATAATGCATGCATAAAGATTAAGCTACTAGTAACCATACATAAAACTATATTCATGTTCAAGAAACTTATACACATCATACATTAGCTCTCAAAGGCATTGGTTTAACCTCACCCCTTTTTTTAGGACTTTTGAACTTGCCTCACCCATTTTCAAGGGACTTTTGACTAAGTTTCACTATTCTTGAGACTTTTGGCCTTGTCTCACCCAATCTTAGGGACTTTTGGCTCATCCTCACCTATGAGACTTTTGGCTTCATTATACCCATTTAAGCTAAAACACATTCATAAAATAAATTTTAAGAACTTCATGGTACAATGGCATGTAGGAAATAGCTAGAAACATTTCTTATGGCATAAGCATACATGCACACATCCAAAGACAAGAAAAAAAACCAAGAATGCATGAAAGAAAGGTTAGTGAGCTACCTTGAATGCAAAAACACAAGCTTTTTCCTTTATTACTTTTTCCTTCTTTTAGTCACACACTTACAAGTGGATAGAACTTGACTCCTTTGGCCTAAACATATCAAATGGGATCATATTACATTCTTGAAACAAGCTCTAGCACCACACATACTCTAGGGAAGCCTACTTGCTCATATGGTTCAATTATGGTTCCATATAAGACCTAAGGAAGCAACCATAGGAATTCATAATTTTGGCTCCATTTTCTCCTTCAATCTATGACTCTTGACTCCATTTAGACTCCTTGGAGTCATCACACAATCATTTTGAGGAGCCTACCTATATGTTGCTTCTTTATGTCACATTATGGAACCTACACCCCCATCTCTCAATCTATGGATTCTAAATTTTTTCCAAGGCTTCCTTTGATGTTCTTCCATTATATCGAGTCCTAATCTAAGTTTAGAAAAATTTAAAACACTCCCTAGGTCCTTCATTTATACTTGTTTGAGACATGCTTAAGGATTTGGATCCAAGGACTTTTCTTTGTAAAGAAGCACTTGGGTGGCTTCCTAGATGCCTTAGGAACTCAATTAAGGTCTCACATAAGCTAAGACATCCTTGAAAGAAATTAGATTTTGTCATATGTCTAAGAATCCTTAGGTTCCCATTTTTGAATTCTAATGGTTTTCTTTAAATCTTGCTTCCCACACTCTAAAACCTAGGTTCCTTACTTGCTTTTGGTAAAAAATTATCTCCTCTTAGAAGCTCTCTACTTGGCTAAACCAACCCCCAAGGAGAGCAACAAGAAGAAAGCAAGAAAGGTATGATGCTTACCTTGTTTCCTTAGCTTCTTCAAGGGCTCTTTCACTTGGTATGGGCTTCTCCTTGAAACCCTAATTTCCCCTCTGAGCCAAACCCAAAATAGCCCTACATCACACATGAAAACCATAGAAAGAAAGAGAAGAGGGAGGAGAACAAGATTCCTAAATGAAGAACCATGAAAACCTTGATTTTTCCTTACCTTTTCCTTGGCTTTTTCCATCTTCTTAAGCCCTCCCTCTTGTGTGTTATTTTTTGCTAGCTTCTCCTCTATTTTGGGCAGTAAATAAGTCAATTAACTAGATGGAAGAAGGGGCACATGTTATATGGAAGGGGAAGAGTCACTTTATGCACATTTCTACTTTGCATTTTAGTCCCTTTTCTTGGTTCATTTCTTTTAGGCTCAATTCAACTCCTTTTCAAAATCTGTCTTTTTCATCATAATATTTAAACTCTCAAACTTATAAATTGGCTTTGGTTTCATTCAAATAAGATTTAAAGCCAATTTGAACTATTCAGTCAAAGTTTTGGTTAACTAACAGCCAAAATTGCTCATCGGAGAAGTTTCAACAGTTATAAGGCTTCTTATGGTTTTTAGGACCTCTGAGAACCCCAAAAACCTCAAAATTTTTTGTTTAAAAAGCTCTCTTGTGAATTTTCCAAAATTGATAGAAATTACAAAAATTGCTCACTTTCTTTCACAAACCTTTCTAGCTCATTTGGCTTGGATTTCTAGGCATCTAAGACCTTGGATCCTCATTTTCCATTATTTAAAATTTTATTCTAATTTTATATGGCCTTGACTCGTTCATTTCAAGGGACTTGCTTTTCAAACTAACTCATTTTGTTATTTTTATTAAAAATTGGATGTTACAATAGGTTTATATGAAAAATATCTTTGTTAAGATATTGAAATTTGTCATATACTTGAAAAAATTTCTATGCATGAGTCTCGTGAAGGGTCTTCTTCCGAGGAGATATCATATTTGGATTCCCTAGCCATGGCTTTAGGAGGTTGAGAGCATTGGAGTTGTGTTCAAGGCTTGGGATTGGGTCCTTGCCCATTCTAAGTGTTTGGATGTCCTACTCATTTTTATAGTGGGATGAACTCATCTACTCCTTCTAATGCTAATCTACAAAATGACGTTGATGCTCTTAGACTATAAATGGCACAGGAACAAGCACAAATGGTAGAGTAACAAGCACAAATGGCAGAGCAATAAAACGAGTAGGATGTAGCACTATGTTTGCTCATGCAAAACTATGTAGGCTAATTGCCTATTGAGTTCACTATATTTTAACATTGAATGGTAATGTTTATAATCTATTCATTGTAATTTAATTTTATTAATTGAACTATATTTAATTCTAATAATATAATTTTCTTTTGTATTTATTAATATTTTGTATTATCATTTAGGTACTAATCATGAAAGTGGTGCTCGACCAAGCGTGGCAAACCATTCTCCAACTTCTACTAATTAGGATTTGTAGATTTAGGACTATTAAGACTTGTTTTTTAAACTTTGTTTTGTAATAAGTTTATTGTAAAAAATTTATTTTTAGTAGTTAATTAAAATGCTCAATATTTAACTTTTATATGTCGATTGTGCCCTATTTGAGTGATGCACTATATGTTATGGCTACACATACGTCGATATATAAGTAGCATAAAAATTTAATTAATAGGGGTTTTTTAAAAATTCAAAAAAATAGTGGCAGTTTAAACTGCTACTAAAAAATTCTTAGCGGTTGTACAACCGTTGTTATATCAATTTTAGTGGTAGTTGGTGCCTCAGTTAAAAAAAAGCATAATTCTTTCATTAACCACACTCGGATTAATAGCAAAAGTTTCAACTACAGCTATTTATTTTTGCAGTGGTTTTAATCGTGGCTAACAGAAAAAAAAACCTACTCCACTATATTGTCACAAACAAAACAAATTTTGTTATCGGTTAGTGCATTTTAATTTGTAAGAATTAAGTTAATCTCTCTTTCTTACTCTCTTCATTTTTATCATCTTTTTTATTTTTTTATATTTTTTTAAAATAATTTTTTTGTAGTTTTAATTGGAAAAACAAATTTAATTGTCTTCTAACAAATGAAAATAAAACAAATAACACAAAAGGGTGGAACCACTTTTTTCTTCTTTTCATTCATTTTGCTGCACAAGTTGATTGTGTGTTGAACCCTTTTATGAACCTCCATCATCCACTAAAATTCATGTCATTTCAAGGTAACAAGAGAGCACACTAGTTAAAACTCAAAACCATGCTATGAACTTCCATCGTCCAATAAAATTCATGTCATTTCAAGGTAACAAGTGAGCACAATAGTTAAAACTCAAAACCATCCTAATTACTGTGCCAGTGGATCAGGAAGCAAAGGGGACGCTTATATAAGGCAAACCCATGAAACTAAAAATCCTTGTGACAATGATAGTGCAACATAGGGCCATTAAAACGCAAATCATTGCCATAATGACAGGATTGATATCCTGACTAAGAATTTCATGCCCAGAAACGCAACCTCATAGAAGACCAAAACATAAATCATATGCCATGCAATGCCACAGAAAAATACAATTGTGAGTAGTATATCAAATACTTCTCAACTCGCTCTGAACTAAAGCAAAGCTTAATTTCCAATGATGGCGAGCTTCCATTTCAAGGCTTAAATTGAATACTAGATGAAGAGTCAGAATTCTCATAATAACCTTTCATTATAATAAAGCACAAAGCTGCAAACATTGATCTAAGATTGCAGAGTCCAGAATAGTAAACAAATTCACAATGGAACCCAAATCTGTCATAGCTAATTCATCATAGCATAGAATAGGAGACCAATACATACCCATTACATACTGGGAGAGAACGCAGCCAGATTTAGGTAAATAGCATGAATAATTCTAGAAAGATAACATCAAAATCAACCACATGAATCAAGCCCATAAATTGAAGCAAGAAAAAACAACTAGTATCAAAATAACCCAAGAAACCATGGACTGTAGGTTTAAACATGGTTTTAAATTGCGGTTGCGGTTGCGTTGCTGTTACTATAGTTGCGGGTATTGCGGGTGCTATAATGCGGGTTGCGGTCACTGCGGCTGTGATTTTTTTTAGAAGTTGCACAAATTATTTTAAAAATATATATAATCATTATAACTCTCATATACATAAATATATCATGCCTAACATCAATATTAATTAAATAAATTCTTATTTTGAACAAGCATATCAATGTTATTAGAGAAAATTAAAAAGAAAAATCAAATAATATAAAAGTATACTTACATACTTATTACAAAGAGAGAATTAGAATCACCACATTGTAGAATGTCGTGGAGGATTATAGTTTCCACTTTCACTTTCATTATCACCTTGTCTTGCTCCCTGTCCAAAAACATAATAAAAAAATCCTCCACCTGTGTTCTCCATTTGCTGATAAGGAAAACCTGGTGCTTGGTGATAATAAGGCTCTTGATAATTTATTAAAGGTTGATAATATGGTGGGGCTTGAATTATTGGATAATGATCATGTGACATACGGGGAGGTTGTTAATAAAATGGAGGATAGTAACTTTGACTACTTTGAGACGAGCCACCAATGCCAAAATCACCAAAACTTTGCAAAAAACTAGAGCAAGAACTATCTTCTAGTATACCACTTTGCTGCCTTCCACCTCTTATAGATTGATGACCACCTCTTTTATTATCATCAGAGCCTCTATCCTGAAAAGATGTCATATCAACAACAAAACCCAAATCACGCATAGTATATGGAATGTCTTGATATGGATCTTATTCCCTATCTTCATCTATGTCATGATCACTTTCTACTGTATTACTACCATCACCACCACTATTATTGCTTGGTGGACTCAAACCACCATCACTGCCATGACTATGACCTTTATGAGAACTTGAATCAACATCAGCCTCTACCTCTTCGTCATCAGTATCCACTCTTGGAAGCCATTTTGAATTTTGAAGTCCATCCAATAATGGGCCTTCTCTCTCCTTAATCCATGGAGACAAGGGATCATCTTCTTAAAATATGTAATCAAGATTAATTGGATTGAAACTATTTTCTATCTCTTCTTGACTACGCCTCTTCTTCTTCCTCAATCTTAGCTTCATATTGTAAAAAGTAAAGACAAGTTTTTGTAATTTTTTATACTTTAGCCTATTTCTTGTCTTTGTATGAATATAGCTAAATGTGCTCCAATTCCTTTCACAATTTGAAGTTGAAGTTGTTTGGCTTAAAATTTTTATTGCAATGCTTTAAAGTTCAAGAGTACACGAACCATATATCATCCACCATTCAGCTATTTAAATAAACAATACACAAATTTAGTCAACTTTAAATTATAAACAAAATTAATCATTTTGATTGAGTTACATATTCTACCATGTATACTTGTAAATAAAAAATTAATTTTATCTTACCGGGATCCATTTGAGACCATGCTCTCTGAGCTTGTGGCGTTCCAAAGTTCTCTATCTTTTCTCAAAAAAGTATTAACTATGTAAAATCATATTAAATTTAATGTAAATATATAATAATATATTCCAAATATTCATTATATAAAAAATAACTAACCTGACTTAGTGCTCTAATTGCAACATCCATATTTCTTTCTAATTTAGAGATTACACTTTTAGTTCCATCAAATGTTTCTTTATAAACTGAATGACCATGCTCAACTCTAAATTGAAACTGAGGATTAAGAAAATAACCTAAAAAAAAAAGAAATAGAATTAATTAGTCAATACAAAAATATTTCTCTTTTTGTGACAACATAATATATATCTAGACTTACCTACAGAATGTAAATCGGTATGTAGGAATTTCCACCTTTTATCTATCATGTCGTTATAAGTTGAATGATAACGACAATTTTGTTGTATAGATAGCTTTGCTCTATCTATAGCTTTATAGATAAAACCCATGGTTGGTTTTTCATCACCGTCAACTAGTCTTAACACCTTAACAATTGGCTCAAATACTTTTAGTATTTCATTAGTTTTGATCCAAAAGTCATTATCTAAAATTTTTTTTCTTGCATCATGTGCTGGATGGATTTTTCCTTGCCAAATTTAGACTTTTTAAACTTTTCAGAGTTGAACATGTTCTTCAAAGCTTGCTTTTGCTTCACAAGAGATTGTAGTTGTAAGAATTATGTAGCAAAGCAAGTAATGGCTAGACGAATAATTTCTCTACCTCCAGTATATTCTTTCATCAAATTTACAGTCCAAATGTGGTTATATATAAAGGATGTTATCATCTTTGCATCCTCTAACACCTTTTGTACATTGCTCTTTTTTCCAATGTCTTCTAAGCATAGATCTAGACAATGAGCTGCACAAGGTGACCAATAGAGATGTGGTCTTTTTTCTATCAATTTCTTTCCAGCTGCCTTTAAAGCTCCCTCATTATTTGTAACCACTTGGACTACATATTCTTCTCCGACTTCTTCTACTACTTGATCAAGTAACTGAAGGTAGTAATCAGTATTTCTGCTAGCAACAGAAGAAACATCAATTGATTTTAGAAAAATAGTTCCTCTGCTACAATAGACAAGAAAATTCATTATGTGCATGTGACTAATGCTATTAGTCTAACCATCACACATTATTGTAACACATCTTTCCTTCCATGCATCTTTCAACCCATTTATCCATTCCCTCATGGATTGATATTCAACTTCCAAATACACATATGAAATCTCATAAGGAGTAGGAAATTTAGCCCCTGTTATACCTATCTCAGCAGCTGCAGTAATTAAATTATGTAACCAAGGAGAATTAGATAAATTCATTGGAAGACGCTCATATATAATAAGTTTTGATACTGTGTCTCCTAGTTTCTTCCTTAATGTTTTCATCAAATCACTAGAAATTTTTAGTTGTTTCATGCTTTTACTCCTTACAAGATCAATATTTGTAGATCTTAAATTAAAGGCAATATCTTTTGATCCTCTTGCCCTTGCATGAGAGCTTCCACCCTCTTCATACACATTTTTCCCTCCTTTAGTTTGTTGTCTAAATTGTTATCTATCTTCCCATTCACGATGTGATCTGATGCTTTCTTGCGTCGCATGCCTCATTTGCATTTCTTCATCAATAAATACTTCTATTTCATCATCTTCATTACCTCTCAACATTGCTTCAAATTCTTCTTTTCTTTTTTTTGAATCATTTCTTTTATCTTTATTATCTAAAAGAAGTTTTATCATACCTCCCGAATTGTAGTCGTAACTCTAGGGCAACCAGCTACTTGTCCTTTAAAATGAGCAATATGTTGCTTCAATTGAGTAATTCCACCCTTTATTACTTTTCCACAGAGTTTGCAAATTATGTTGTTTCGATTTCCTGCTACATGTGACACCTTAATCTCCTACCACTACCTAGCTTCTCCATAGGCTCGGTTCCATATGATTTCCAAAGAGTCACTACTCTCCCGTGGCATTTACATGCTATGAACCGGGGTTTCATATACTCATCTTTTACCCCGTGGGTCCTGTGAACCCATCTCAAGCATCCTCAACTCAAACTCCATATAGATGACTCATACATAGCATAAAACAAACCATAGGCCACGGGTATAGAGCCGAAAACCATAATAATTTCACTATTTCACTTGGGCCCAAAAGTCATATTTTGGCTCTAAGTTTGGAAACTCATAAGAAATTGTAGAAAAATGGGAATGCAGCAAACTTTAGCTTTCTGGAAAGCTCTAAGTGTCAAATTTACACTAAAAATCATTCCTAACCATAAACACATCGTTTGGACCAAGTTTGACATCGAAAATGGGAGGAAGGTCCAGCTGTCACTGTTTTTGGTGCAGCTTTCTGTCATGACTTTCGAAAATTCATAACTAAATCCACAAAAATCCAATCTGGGCACATTATACCAATTCGGAAAGATACGGATGTCTACTAGAGGAAAAAAATAAGTCCAGATCAGTTCAGTAGCTCTTGCACCCTAAAAACTGATGGAACAGTGATGGGGGTCAGGTAAGCTCCCTAATGCTGATACAGAACTTCAGACGGTCCAATCTCTCTCTACAGACCTCCGATTTGGGTGATTCTAGTTCCTACAAGTCACTTTGGTTTTCTAGTTTATGTGTATAAAATTTCACCACATTTGGAATCCATTTGGTCTAAAAGTGCCACAGATTTCATTTTCTTATTTAGATGAACAGTACATGACCAATCCATTAAATTCTCCCAAATTCAACAATTCCCCAAATATTCTATAATCCTCTGAATATTACCCACTTTAGCTTCTCAAGAAGCTTTCTACAAACTCTAGAGGCATGCCAAATTTCATGGCAAACGGAGCTCATCCGGTCATACTTTGACGGAGCTCACAAAAATACCGGTTTTGGTACCCCATAGATCCAAAACGGGTCCAAATAGCCTCTCTCACATTCTCACTCCACATGGATAAGTTTAAAAGCATAAAACTAGTATATCTAACATGTCCATATGATCCGAATCATCATACAATCAAATCTCGCTATGCTACGGCCAAATATACACTATTTCATTCATGCATCAAAAGGGGCAAAACCCTCATTTCCATTCATTTGGCTATAAACATAGTTCATACAATATCCTTTCATACTTCTACACGTGTTACAAACTTTACATCTAAAAAATAGTGGGCACATCTTCATTTGGCACCACTTTACATCATATATACATCAAAATATCAAAACATAAACTCATAACTAGCTACGCATGCTCCTAGGCTCCTTGGTGTGTGCTTGGTTCTCCTTGAGCTCCACCTAGCATATTAGTTGGGAGGGGAAAGGGGTGAGATTCAGGGAATCTCAGTAGCTCAAGCATTCAATCCAGCAAGCAATCAAGGCATATAACAAGTCAAAGCATGTGAATAAGCATTTAGCTATTGTCAATCATCCAACACATAATGTACATGCTATGGAATTCACAACAATGCCAAAAATGGGCTCCAGGGACTTTTGGTCTAGCCTCACTCGAGTCTAGGGACTTTTGGATGGCCTCACCTGAGTTTAAGGACTTTTGACTGGGCCTCACTCGTTTGAGACTTTTGGCCTTGTCTCACCTATCTCAAGGGACTTTCGACTTCACCTCACCCATCTCAAGGGACTTTTGGCACTACCGCACCCGAGCAATTCTCACAACTCATCACACAAGCATATTGACATTCAATGCATCAAAGCAATAGCATATGGCATATTCCACACATTCAGCATATACATATCATACAATAACTATTACAACCAAGAATGCTACAAGAAAGAGTGAAAAAGAGAGCTACCTTTGGAGCCAAAGCCAACACAAGCTTTTCCTTTCAATTTCTCCTTTCCCTCCTTAGGTCCACAATCACACCTTGATGTAAGTGTTTCACTTGAGCCTAGACACACCAAAAGCATGCAATTACTCTCTTGTAATTTAATTTAGAGCAACCCTCTATCACACACAACCTAGGGTTCTCTCTTTAGAATGCCATTACCCCTTTCTCTCTCTCAAGCTCCCATGGTAGTGGAAAACCTCATTTTCAAAGAAACTCAAGGGTTCAAAAGAGTTTTCCACTTTCCCTCTTCTGACCCATGCCCAAAATCCGTCCATTTTCACAAATAAAACCGCAGAAAGAGAGGGCAAAGGGAGGGGATTAGAGTTCTAAGAAGAAATGGGAGAAGTTACCTTACCTTTCCCTTAATCTTCCTCCTTCTCTTGATCTCTCACACTCTCCACGCCTCTTTTCTCTCTTTGGGTCGAAGCTTAGGGTAGATATGAGAGAAGAAATAAGTTTGGGCGTTTAATGAAGTCTAAATCTCGCTATTTACTCTCTTCCGGACCGACCCTCGCTACGGCAAAAATTAACCTTCGCTATAGCGAGCTCGTGTAATCTAGCTTCGCTATGGCGAGGTGTAGCCTTCGCTACGGCGAGATCGCGTCAGTTCCCTTCGCTATGGCGAGATTTACCACTCGCTATGGCGAAATCGCGTTAGTTCCAGACCTCACTCTCGCTATGGCGCACGCTACAGCGGGCAACTCCCTGGTTTTTGTATGGGCTGCTGCCAGCACTCGCTATAGCTAGAATCGCCTTCGCTATTGCGAACTAGCTCTCTCGCTGTAGCGAGACCGTTTCTCGCTATTGCGAGAGGACTTGGCAGAAATTCTGGATTCCGAAAATTTCCAGATTTCACTTCCTTTCTTTTCCCTTTTCTTTCCTTTTTCCCGGTTGTTACACTACAGGTGTTCCAAAATGCCAACCAATATCATCACTAGGAGCACCTTCTAATCTTTCTGTTGGAAATTCGTCTCTTGGTGGCATTGTTTATATTTTATAGTACCTATTGATTAAATGAAGTTGGTCATATAACGTAATATAACAAAACTAAAAGTATAATTGAATAATTAGAAAATTAATCAATTAAACAAATTTAAAATAAACATTCAAAGTTCACTAATAATCATCCCAATTCCACCACCAACATCAACAACTCTTTTTTAATGCTCATATAATGATAGTTATTTATTGGTAAATGATATTTAAGTTTGTAAAAATGTAAATTTGTTACTTTCAATGGTTGGCATTTTTATTTTCTTTTTTTGATACGCTAAACATTTAAAATTTAATGAGTTTATAGGCTAAATGACAAAGGCTCAAAGATGGGATATAATAAAAAGATGCATGGCTTAGTAATCTAAGGAAAAAGATGCAATACTTATGTTTTCTTATAAAAATTATATGTTTATGATATGATCCTTTCTCTATCCTTGCTATTATAGTTTCCAATTAATTTGTTGACAAGAAAATTTGATCATAGGAATAAATACTAAAATTTCCCTTAAAAAAAGTATTGCATCCTCCTTTTCCTTTAAGAAAGATCAAACAAAAGAATAAGATTAATAAGAGTAGCCAAAAATACTAGTTGCAAAGAAAATGGTTTAACAAATAAGTAATAGTACAACTACTAAATATGTTAAATTTAAATTAATTTTACAAATCATGAATATATATATATATATATATATATATATCTCTCATTTTATAAATTCCCATTTCATGTTCAATTTGCTTTTATTACTATCATTACAGTCAATCTATCATTATTTATAATTTTAACAATATTGTAGTTGGATAAAATTAAAACTTTTATCCAGTTAAGGTTTTAAGCTGCTACAACTGTTATGAGTTGTTTTAATACAGATTTACAAAATTTTCAATTATAAAATAAATGTTGGGAAAATTAATTAATATCAATATTTTTATAAACTTAAGATCTAAGGGATTCACATGAAGAGGAAGTCACTATACCTCTTATATAAACATCCAATTAAAAAAAATTATATATGAATAGGTATTATATGCAAAATCTAGTAAACTAAATTCCAATATAAGAGTTATGCTTTACTAGTACCAAATTCTAAAAATGAGAGTTACTAATGGAAAAAATATAATTTCATATATAGAGTAATCATTTATATATGAATGGTCTACTTATACAAATGTATATAAATTGATACAAAATAATCAAAACACCATAAATTTCTCTTATATTTCACGTAATATTTTTTAATTAATTTTATTATATTTGAAAAATTGGTTATCAATTAAAAATGTTATTTATGATTAAATTTATATTTAATGTGTAATACCTACGTGTTTTAAATTTATTTTATTTTATATATAATAAAGATATTATATTATTTATAGTAAAAATAATGGAATGATTAAGAAATGATTAATTAAGCCAAAATATAATTCATAATTTCCAATCATAATGAGCCAATTGTCTGCTTCTTTCTTAAATTGCCTCAATTAATTTAATCAAATAATTAACAAGCTGACACGACACCCCATTTGACGCAGACATGCAATTTCTTTTATTGATATAATGCTATTGGACCGTCACATGAGTTAATGCCTCCTTATCTTGACAAAACATGCAAAACCCCAAAATGAAGTACCAATTATATAGCCATCCAATTTTTCTTTCCAGAGCAAAACAAAAACTAAATACGAGGACAACCAAAAAGGAATCAAAAGGAAAAGCAAGGAAGACTGATCTATCATGAAAGCAACCACACTCAATAATTGCAACAAAATTTGACCAACACCAGAGAGGAACTTAAATTCGTGATATTCAATTTAATTTGCAACTTTTTCATGATTGATCCTTTTAAATATGACATTCCGCTTTAATCGATGCTAGTTAGTGACCGTTGTCCTGAAAGTGCCAAAACAAAAAAGAAAAAATTGTTCCACCCTCAACCAACGAAGCTATCTTTATCTTTTCTTTTCTAATTTTTTTTAGAATAATTCTATCTTTATCTTTAGTAGTTATAGTTAGACAAAGACCATAGAATAATTTGATGCATCAAACAACTTCTAGGTTAATTCCACTTGTCAAACATCTAGGGATTCTGGTAGAACATGTTTGACCCTTGTAGAGTCCCGTAAACACCTACCCAATTATAAAAAAACATTTATCATGAAAAATATTTTACTATTTTTTTAATTGTAGAATCTTTTCAAACTTACAAAAGATATCTCAATATTATCTTTTAAAATAATCTTATCTTAATTAATTAAAAAATTTTAATATATATGGATACATATGAATCCCCATAATATATAATATACATACATATATATATGTGAATCGTTGCAGCTTCTCCCTGATTGAATATATATATTATATTATATATAATATACATATATATATATATAGATATATGATTCCAATGCGCAACTTCTCCCACTAAATATATATTATATTATATTAATATATGAATCCCCATAAGTAATCATGTGTGGCTCTTGATTCAATACTACCCACTTATAAAAACTATTTATCAAGAAAAATATTTTAATATTTTTTTAATTATATAATATATTATTAAACTTATAAAAGATATCTCAATATTATCTTTTAAAATAATCTTATCTTAATTAATTAAAAAATTTTAATATATATAGATACATATGAATCCCCATACTATATATATATATATACATAGATATGTGAATCGCTACAGCTTCTCCTGATCGAATATATATTATATTATATATAATATAATATACATATAGAATATATATATATATTATATATAATATACATATACATATAGATATATATAATATATATATTATATAATATAATATAATATATTATATATATTATATATGACTTATATACATATAGACTCCCATTGTTGGTTAGCAGGGGAAAGCCTGAGTTCGTATATGCTATATATATGTATATTATATAATATATAATATATTATATATTATATTATATATAATATACATATATATATAGATTCAATATATTATATTAATATTCAGAAGTAATCATGCATGGCTCCTTACACTAATATAACTTACCCGCTAAAGAATTGATTTTATGCCTGCCAAATCACTAAACTTCTTTTATAGATTTTCCTTCCCCAAGCTTCCCAAACGGGCCTCGATCTCAGTTCAATGCTATGAAATGGTGCGCAAAGATCAAAAGGTCTGTGCTAAAAATCTAATTCTTTGCATGGATTGATTGACTACTCATCGGGCCAGTTCCAACCTTTCTCCTTTCTGATCGTAGGCGAACTAATGGTGAGGAAGCAGTGGATAAGAGATCAAACCTATGTCTCCCCCTATTCCATATACATTATATTATATTAATAAGATTGAAATATATAATATATATTACATTGAGATTATACGTGGCTTCTCCTCCTCCATTAGTAGATATATATTATATTATATTAAAATGATCTCTTTGTGTATTGTGTAACTCCACGCCTCCTTACTCTGATTCATTTAACGCTTCAAAAAATCGAGGAAAGCCAAAGCAAAAAAAAGCAACGGAGCAGATCAAGAAGAAGAAGATGGCTGCATACCTCTGGGCGCTTCTTTCTTCAGATTCGAGTGTGCGTTGGCTAACTGGCTCTACTTCAAGACTTCAGATTCAATTTTCAAATCGCTATGCTTCAACCTTTAGCTTTAGGTATGCTTTCAGATTTTAGAACTTCAAATTTATCAGATCAAAACTCTTTCTACTGGTTGCTATTGTTGCTCGCTGGCTTTTTTTCTTTTGCTGTTTGGGAAAGCAGATCTAGGGCCTGCTACTTTAGTCAGAGTTTTGAGTTTTTGGCTTTATATAATGCACTGTGACGGAACCGTAATACCGTTTCGTTGCGGCCGCAATACCATTCTGTTGCGACCCATTAGTGTGATATTTAATCTCTCTGTGGTTGTGGACTGATGCGTATGCAGCCCAAGCCACATTTGCAATATTGCAATTTAAAACTATGGGTTTAAATGCTAATGTTTTGCTACGAATCGAGGAAGAATAGAGTGAGATTTAACCTGTAGGCAGTGACAGGGGCTCAAATCTCTTCCCCTCCGTTTAGCTTCTCTTTCGTTCCCTATATATGTTGCTTCTCTTGCAATTTCGTTTCTCTCTGCTCTATCCTTACACTCCAAAATTGGCTGCCATTTTTGCTCTTGCTTTCTGTGCTCTTTATTATATCCCAGTTGGAGTGAAGCCCTAAGGATATCTCAAGCCCCCCATCTAACCATGGATCTCGGGGCCTAAATCTCCTCAAACCTGTAGTTGCTGTCGTCTTTTGCTTCTCGAACGTGCTTGGGTCCAAGGAAGGGAACGATGATAAAGCGCGGGGACCCTGCATTTTACTTATCCTTTTTTTCTTGTCACTTCATTTATTTATTTATTAATCATAAAAGTAGACTTCAAATGATCCCTTCTCCTTTTACTTGGATTGAGCTCTGAAAATAAGATAAGTTATTGATTATTTATTAAATTAATTTTTTAAAATTATTTTATTTAGTCAAAGCAAAAATGAAAAATAAATCAAAAATTAAATTTCCTCCAATAACTTTTTGATATTATTATTATTTAATGACTCAAAAATTAAAAGCTTATTAAAAAATAAGTATGACTCAAATAATTTTGAATTAAATTCAAATTATTAATAATTAAGTACGACTCAAATATAAAAAATAACACAAAAACTAAAATAACTTAAAAATTAAATAAAAACAAAACATAATATGTCTTTTATTGAATTTTTTTTGTATTTTTTTAAAAATATTCAGACAAAGTATGGTTTTTATAATATATATATAGAGAGAGAGAGAGAGAGGAACAATTTTATGAGAAAGGTAAAAAGAAAAAATAATTATGCTTAGATTATAAATTAATGGTAAAGATGAAAGATCAATAGTAAAAAATAAATAAGAACATTTATCACACATTTATGATAATTTTTGTATTAATCTCACCTATTTATGGTGAAACGCTAGTGAAAGTGTACAACCTTTTTATAGCTCAAACTCTGCTCTAATGCAGCGAAATTGGCGGATGATGATATTAAAGAGCACCTTCTCAAATGCAGCGAAACACG
Organism: Erythrophleum fordii; assembly: GCA_032878935.1. Taxonomy (NCBI): domain Eukaryota; kingdom Viridiplantae; phylum Streptophyta; class Magnoliopsida; order Fabales; family Fabaceae; genus Erythrophleum; species Erythrophleum fordii. The sequence continues at coordinate 2,025,189 of JAVQMF010000021.1, forward strand.
AAAGGGGAAAAAAGATCAAAACTCATAAATTTTATTTAATGAAAAATTGCGGTCAAAATTAAACAAAAGCTATTTATATGTTTGTATTAATTAATTTCTAAAAAAAATAAATGATGAAAAATATTTTTAAAAGGGAAAATAGTAAAACAACACTAAAATAAGTAAAAATAAAGGATTTTGGGCTTGAAAATGATCCCAATTGGATTTGATGATGAGCTCAAAGAAAAGAGAAAAAATCATCAAAACTCATAAATTTTATTTAATGAAAAATTGCAGTCAAAATTAAACAAAAAGCTATTTATACGTTTGTCTTAATTAATTTCTAAAAAAATAATAAATGACAAAAAAATTAAAAAAGGGGAAAATAGTAAAACAACACTAAAATAGATGAAAATGAAGGATTTTGAGCTTGAAATGATCCCAATTGGATTGGCGATGAGTGCACAGAATTTTTTGTAAAAATAAAATAAGGCTGAAAATTTTTCCTTAATTTAAAGTTGTAAGTGTTTGAAAATAGAATGCCTATTTATCCGTCACCGGTCGTTCTTTTGTACCTTTTACGCTCATCCCGTTCCATTAATACTTTGCTAGAAATCCTACATCATTCTCCATCTTCATAATCGCTTTGAATGGAGTTTCACTGTGGAAATTTTTCGGAAAACTCAATAATATTGCAGCTTCAAGTGGCAAAGTTTTACTCGCTTGTTTGATATATTCATAGCAAAAAGGGGCGATGATGTAAGCGTCCGATGGCTTTTGGATCTAGAGAAATTAAGCAAGATGGACAATGCATGCTTAATTCAATTACGCTGCCTACGTCTCCTCTCCCCCCCCCCCCCCCCCAAAAAAAAACAAAAAAAAAGCTAATCTGCATAATTACAAATTCTATACGTGGAAATCTTAATGAAATGTCTTTTGGATCTTAATAATTTATAATTATTAGTATTGTTCTTACATTCCCCTTTCCAATTCTGCTTGATTGCAAGTGATCTAACAAAATTGAATTGATCGAGGTATTTCAAAACTTTCTTTCCTTTCTCACTTTCTTATGAAATTTATTATGAGGTAATGATGAGAGGATGTGATGGTCTTTTGTGTTAGAGGATAAAAAGAAAATATTTAAAAAAACAACTATGGTTGACTTCTTTTTACTAGAGCTGTCTTCAAAGTTAAAAGATTTTAATTTGGACCTGTTGGTGAGTATTTTTTATTGGGGATCGGCTATAAGATCAATGTGACGTCTTGCCGCGAAATTGGGCTCTGAAAACCAATCTTTTGGTCTCTATTTTCAAGTTAGCTAAGAAGACAAGACATAACTCTCCTATAAGGAGGGTTCCCTTAGTCCTAAACATAATTAAATTTAGAAAGAAACAACTAGTAATGTTTGAGGATAGAAACTGTGAATATCAAATTGAATTGCATGAATTGTATGAACTTAAAATTAACAATAAAAGAACTTCGTAAGAAACTGAATATAATTTTGACTGGAATTGATTCAAAGCTATAAATAAAGCTACTAAAAGATCGAAAAAAAAAAAAGAAATGGTAAAATAAGTTTCTTGATGGATTTCTATGTGTTTTACATGATAGCCCTTGCTTCCAATTAGCATGCCCTGTTTGCATTTTCTCCACCAAGGCATTACTTGAATCATGGTTGTTGTGGTTGCCCTGTGGCTTGGAAGTGGGAATCATGTCATTTGAATGCTTCTGGAGGTTGCTATCATGCAAGATTTCTGTCTCCTTTTAAATAAGCATTTTGTTACATGCAACATGGGTCTTTAGTTGGTGATGAGGACTTAACTAGTGCTTGGCCTTTGGTTGGCACTTTGTATCTACTATTTTTCCTTATTCTTGATTGAATTTTGCTCAACTATCTTTTGCCACTAGCTATTGGTTATGGCCCTATGACTTTTAGTGCTAGCACATTTGCCCTCCTCGCATCTCGTGATATAATTTGGATGTTTGGCATTTCAGGAGGTGCAATTTTCTATCAAGATTTTAAACGTCTAACCATTATCACTTATCTTGGCATCATTGTTGCAATTTCTGTCCAATTAGACTGGCAATAAAGCCGTTCAAATTTCCTTTCTCTTTAAACCCTTGGCAAGCCTTGTTATTTCTTCTATAACATCCCGAAATTAATTAATACAAATTATTGAAAATAATTCAATAACGATTTTTGGTAAAAAATAATTAAATTTGGAATTTGAAGAAAAAATAATTATTTTAGGATTTAATCAAGAAAAATAAATCTATTTATGGGTTGAAAATTTATTTAGTAGAAATTAATAATTTACCCCTTAGGAAAATTTTAAGAGCCAATTAATCCCTAAATTTTAATTAAACCCAATTGGATTTGCCTAGAATGGATTTCTAGAAAGGCCCAACTCAAATGTAGCAAAGCTTATAACCTAGATGGCCTAAAACCTAGATCCAAGACTTAGCCCATGACCTATTTAATTAAAACATTTGCCCTAGCCTCACACACTCCCTATTTCACAAAGTTATTCACTTAAACAATCAAAGAGAAGAGAAAGGAAGCTAAGGTTGTTGGCACTTTGGAACTTTGATTCAGCAAGAAAGAGACATTTTTGGCTCAAGTGAGTGTCGAGAAAAATGTTTCTCTCCATCTCTTCTTTCATTTGAACTGAATATTTCTTGATTTATTGATGGTTTGTGGAAACCTAGATTCTTAAAGTTGGAGTTTTTGAGTGTTTTTGGGTAGACAAGTGAAGGAGGAATCTAGAGCAAGTATTGGTTAAGTAAAACCCATCCATTTGTGATATTATTTTGCTCCATATTCATCTCCATGGTTGATTTTTGTATGGTATTATGTGTATGTACAAAAATTCAAGAAAGCTAGGTGACCCATTGTGTTGGCATAGATTCTTGAACTCAAATTGGTATTTTAAAACTCTTGGAAGCTTTTGTAAGTTGAAATTAAGTAGTTTGTTAGGTGTTGATTGATTTAAAGTAGGGGTCTTCTTAGAATTGAAAAATATGTGTTGGTTGCTAATGTTGGTATAGGTTTGAATTCATACTTGGTCGCTGTTAGTGGCTAGTTTAGAAGTAGAAAATATCGTTTGAGGTAATTAGCATTTAATCCCATTCATATTTGTTGTAAGACTACGTTTATAGCATGTATACACATGATTGTGGTTCATATAATGTCATGCTTGAGTTTGACCATTGTGTATATTTCATCGTAGACTTCACAGGGGTGTCCTAGTCACTATTATGGACCTTGTAGATGTCTTTTGGTAAAATGGTTAGCATATAGACCTCGCAGGTGTGTTGTGGCTATTTGTGGGATATTGTGAACCTCGCTAGTTTGTCTTGCCCACTTATTTAGTTATTGGCCAATGATTGTGAGAATTGTTGTTAAACTTGTACTTTTAATTTGTTGAATATAGTATGATGATTTGATGATTTTACCATGTACAACTTATACTTCTTTGCCTATATGAATGTGCATGAAAATTGCCTTTAGTTATTGAGATTTTATATCTCACTTTGATTGTGGGCTAACATTTTGTAGGTGAAATTTTAGGCTTTAATAAGCACAAGCAGCTAGAGGCTTGATTAGAGTAAGCTAAGCTTACTTTTTGGATAGCCTATCATTTTGGTTTATGTATTTTGGTGATTTGTCACTAATGATTTATGATATGATATGCCTAATGTAGAACTTTTACCTTTTGATGAGTTGTACACGTGAGGATGATAAATAAGATTTGAGATGATATCAAACTATTTTTTAGAGGGATCTCACATGTAACTATGGTTTATTTTGGACTAACTCTTGAATGATGATGAATTATATGCATATATGACTTTGTCACCCTTAATGGCTTCATGGTTGTTGATTTCTATTTGATTGGTCTTGTAGAATTACCCTAGGATTGGTTTTATTGTTGATTTTAGAAGCTCTGTTATGATGGTTATTGGTTGTGAGTGTAGGAGTAAGGAAGTCATATGGTCAAACTTTGAGTTTATAAGAGTTTTATGGTCCTAAGGATTGAGAATATATTATTTTGGCATTTAAAATTTGTGAGGCTTGGCTAAAGGTCAAATGGTTGTGCATTGGTGATTTCAGGTATGTGAGTCATTGAATTCAATAATGTTTTTGCTGTCATGAGACTCATTTCTAGTTTACCTTGAAAATTTGTCAATTAGAAAGGTTAATAGGTATTTAATAACTTGTTCCCAAGCTTTCTCATCATCAGGAAGTACATTTAAAGCCATCAAAGGTGTCCTATGTTCATTTAATTAAGCTGGAAACTTATGGGTGGTGTGCATTTACTTCAACATGAAATTTTTGCAATTTTGTTGTCTTTTTATTTATTTTTGAGATGTAGAGCATTGAAGAACTATGCCATGGTGCCACATGGGTTTCTTACCTATGGAATCGATGTCTAAGTTGTGATGTCATGGCATGGTGCTATGGCACTCCTCAATCAAAGGCGAAAATGCTACATCATGGCTTTTGGATGTTGTGGCAAGGATCTTATAAAAGCAAACATACCATGACATAAGCCTTTGATGCCATAATGCCAGACAATCAAATTTCCTCTTGACATTTCAACATGAGGCACACTGTGGTGCCAATCATGCTTGGAGATTTTAAGAGTGATTTGGAGGGTTTCAAGGGGGTCTTAATTAGGTTCTTAAATCTAGGGTCTTAGACAAGAGTCTTAAGGTCTTAATGGGATGTATTGGGAATTAATTATGCCTTTAATAGTTTAGGTACTTGATCATTATGTGAAGTGCATTAACTGCAATGTTTTGTTTACAATATAAATTTTAATTGGTTTGTATTTTTAGGATTCTTATGATTATTCCTACAATCAATTAACCAGAGTGATTTAATTAATTTATAAGTTAGACATTAATTAGAACTAGGTGTTATATCTTTCCCACCTTGCTTCCAAATTTTTGAAATGTCTTTCGATTCTCAAAACCAATCCTTATATTTTCTCTAAAATGCTAAATCCTTTGCTTCTTCCTTTCATCAACTACTACAAAGCTCTCATTTGCCTCATCAACCAATGTTAAATGATATCCTCATTGAAGTTAATGATTGCTATATTTTGGGACCTATGTTTCCATTGGCCATAGCAAGTGAAGAGGAACTTCGACATTTCCCAATCCTTAGTTGTTGGTTGTTACTTGCTAATTCTTAGCCATCACCAAAAAATTTCACTTTCTTTTTGCCATTGTTCTTAGCCCTCTTCCATACCTTTGTTCTCTACATGATACAACATATTTCATCCTTTCTTCAATCAAACATAGAGAGAAGTGGATATCAAAGAAATATTGAGATTGGTGCAACTCAACATCCATATGGACATCTACATTCTTTTCACTGAATTTCAACTCATCTATTGTAATATAACCTCACCCAAGCCCACAGACACCTAATGTCACCTAAAAAGTACTTGTCCACAAACAAAGACTTCCATGGCATGAGATCCTCCCAACTCCATTTCAAACTAGCTACTGGCAAGCCACTTTCTCAAGAGAACAACACCAGGAAAAGCAATATTACCAATTATAAGGTAAAGGTGGAACTATAGAGAACCCTCATGCTCGAGGTACATACTCTTACTAACCTTTGTCTTCACCTTGACAAGCCTTCAAACTAAAAGAAGCTGGTAAAAACTATGAACCATTGAAACTGTGAAGCTCTCCTGCATGACAAGATGATACACATGATCATTATATAATAGACAATCAAAGAAAGCAATTGTGTTAGCCATGAATTAAATTCAATCAAAACTACCACAACAAAAGGGTGAAGAAAAAAATGAAGCCCACAATACAGATGATCTTTAAAAGCATATCGCATTGTATCTAATCTTGTGTTAAGTGGAATGTATAAGCCACTTCAAAATAGCAAACAAGATGTAAAGGGTATACCAAATTTGATTTGGAAGAACCCTAAGTCCCTTTTAGTCATCTTAGACTCAATAGAATAAGGCAAAGATGTATTGTAATGTAAAGGATTCACAGCAAGTGCCATCCTTAAAGATACTAAAAAAGTTGGAAGTTGACAAAAAGAACAAATCCTTTCTTTTGGGAGGATGAAGTACTATATTGCTCAAAGGGATATTCCAACTACTACTAGAATATCCCGACAACTAAAACTTTACACTTAAATATAAAACTTCTCTTAAGCCTGCCTAGCCCACAAATTAGCCAGTAGATTTAGGGGCAAGCATTTTGGGAGCCTTATAGGTCAAATATCTTTATAGATCCAAAATGATTTAGTTTATATTGTCAAAGCTTACACAACTAAAAGGACCACACCTAACTGTAAGGAGCTTGACAACAACTAGTATGAATTCCTAACTATAAAAGGAAAATAAGCCCTAAACTACAAGGATTGACTCATTTATCATTTCTAGAAAATGATCACCTTATCTAAAGTTTCATTGTACATTGGGAGTACCTCATTTTTTACTCCAAACTCGAAGAAAAACCCTCATATCTCACACCTTCTAAGCAATACTATCCATTAATCCTCACTGGGCTAAGTTTCCTTATCGCTATTTTGCCTTCTCCTCAATGCCAACATAATTATTATTTCTATTTTGCCTTCTCCTCAATGCCAACATAATTATTATTTCTATTTTGCCTTCTCCTCAATGCCAACATAATTATTATTTAATAAGGTTTTATATGTTTAGCTTTTTTAGGCTAAGAAACAAAAAAAGGTTTAAATACACAGATACTCAATAAATGTATATCCATGCAATTTACTTTTGATTGCCATTTCATTTATTTCTAACTTACAATTTAAATGACTAATTTGTCCACGCATTCATCAATAGCTCCACGCATTCATCAATAGCTTAAAAGGTATAATTATAAACCAAAACACCATTAATTTAGGCAATAACTTTTTCTTTAATTTCCTCCATGAACAACAACCACTACAAAAAATATGGAATTTGCGGCGACAAAAGTCGTCGCTAAAACGTCAAAAGTCGTCGCTAAAACTATTTAGCGATGACAATGTAGTCGTCGCTAAGTCGCCGCAATTACAGCTGTTGCTAAAGAAATTTAGTGGCAAAAAAATTGTTGTCGCTAAAAAAACTTTTTGCGACGACAAAAAATATTTTTAGAGGCAAAAAAAGTCGTCACTAAATATATAGTTTTAGCGGCAACAAATATCTTTTGACATTAAAAACTTTTAGCGACGACTTTTTGCCAATAGTTGTGGTCACTAAATGTATACTTTTAGCGACGACTTTTTTAGTTTAAAAGATTTAGCGACGACTTTTTCGCCGCAAAAACCCTTTTATTTGTTGGGGATCTTTAGCGACGACATGTATCTTGACGCTAAATGTTGTTTTAGCAGCGAAATTAGTAGTCGCCGAAATTCCTTTTAATGAGTATTTAGAGGAATTAGTGGCGAGTATTGTCGTCGCTAAATATATACTTTTAGTGGTGAAATTTTTTGGTGACGATAAATGTCTATTTTTGCTGCTAAATTTTTTTTTTTACCGTCAATATTTTATGTCGCCACTAAATATGTCAAGTCGCTGCTAAATATATGCTTTTATCAATATTTGATATATTATTAGCGACGACTTTAGTCGCCGCTAAAGGGGTTTTTTTTTCAAAGTTTTAATATTTGTTTTAATTATTTTCTTCAAACCTCTTTACTAAAATAGATTTTATAATATTATAAATGGTAAAAAATAAATCTTCTAAATCTCTAATAACATACATCATTTTACAAAATCTAACATTTTAAAATACATAAGCTAAAAAAGAACAATGACTTAATCTAACATTTTAAAATACATAAGCCAAGAAAGAGCTAATAAGTTTGATGTATACATTACTGCAGAAGTCCATCAAACAAGTATGAATAATTTTTTAAACTCACTCATACACTCCACTATTCAAAATAGCATTACAATATTACTAAATAACAAGAAGTTAGTATTGGCAATTGCTTGAATCTTTGTAATTCAAGGGAGAGGCACTAGCATTCAATCTAGACACTTCATTTTGTTTTGTAAATGTCAAGACTTTCTCCATCAAAGCAATTACCTGTGTGACAAATTGAGACCACATTCCAATTTCAGTAAAGCATAATGTTTAAAAGACTATGTATGCCATAAATAAATTAATGTCAAAAGTTTAAAAGAAAAACTTAAGATGTATTATTTGTGTTAGTTGAATAATCAATCATTAAAACTCTTTATTACTCACAAAATTATTGAGCTTCTCCACTTGAAGCATTGTTCATCAGAGGTACATTTCCCTGCTGAAAAGAAACATAACACTAAGTTTTTTAACATTGAAAAGAAAAAGACAAGTGCAAAAGATACCTCTTGGAATGTGGCCATGAAGGTAGTCATTTGGGCACAAATTTCAGCTTGCATCTATGCTTGCATTTGGGCTCGCTCTTCTTGTAGTTTTTGTTTCATTTCTTTACGCATCTCTTCACGCACTTGTTCTATTGCAGAAGAAACTCTAGAATCCACTTCATATTCGCCGATGCTTCTCTTTCTTGAGGGTTTCTTCCCATATCCCTTACCACGTACATATCCCGATCTCTCCCCCAGTATGGTAGCTAATATCTCATCTCCAGTTAGGCGTGCCTCTTCATTTGTTGTTTGTTGTTGAATAACAAGATCATGAATGCGTGACTATAGTGTAGGACATGAGTTAGAAGTGTGAAAAATTATATAAACAATTTGTTTGAAGTAAATGAATTTGAGAACATTACATGGATCTCCTGGGATTGTGGATCAGCCCACACTATCTCCCCCTCTTTTGTTAGACGAGTATGTTGTGCCTCCCATACTCGATCAGCTGTTGCTGGCTCCCCTGTTTCTGGGTCCCTCTACATATTTTTTAGACATTAGTATTCAAAGCTTTTTAGCATGAGAAAAAGTAGTAGTGAATATAGAAACGAATTTGTCCTAAAATACAATAAGGTGCTCACCAAAGACTCTTCAACCTCTGCAAATGAGCGGGTACCACATGTATGTAATGTTACCTGCTTTGACCTATTTATACTATTTCTACTACTTGCAGCCTGCATATAAAGCCAAAGTATTGTTAATGATAATTTTAATTAATAATAGTATAGCTGCAATAAAGTTTGAACTAAAGACCTGAAACTTATTGGACTTAAAGTGCTGAATTAGCCAATCCCAATCTTCAAGGCTAACATCCTTTGGTTTTGCTGCTTGCCTCTCCTCGTCAGTCATGTAGTTCTTATATATTTTTGACAATGAAGACTTCCAATTCTTAAAGAGTCATTGCATCGAGTCCATGCAGTAAGACTTGAATGCCACCTCCTGTTGAGGATCGCGAACTTCAAATTTGTCCTATACATTAAGAATAGAATAGCAAATTCAAATTATAAGTAGTTATAATTGCAAACATAACATAGGTATTTGCACATTAGTTAAAGATATGCATTTAAAATATATAACTTGTTACCTTTACTTTCAACCACATGGTATCCCCATCTTTATTTGCAATATCTTTCCAATCACCATCTCTTAAGGACACAGTAGTCCGCACCACCCAACCAATGTAACTAGATAAGTCTCGAGCCCCATCTCCAATCGGCCGTTCAGTGGTCGTAGACATAGTAATTAAGATCTTATTGCCAAATTTTGTTTTAAGGTCAACTCCTAAACACTTATACTTCCCTCGACCCTTTTTAACAGTGCTGCAAGAAGCTGAACAATATAGAAAAAAGAAAATGATTAGATGATTATACATAAGAAAACAAATATACCTATATATGACACAAGGTGAAAAATTAACCAAACACGTATATTGTTTCCCTTGCTTACCTGCACTACTCTGGTTTCGTGATGGCTGAGTAAGAGGTGAACCATCTTGTTCTTGTTCTTCCTCACCAACTAGCTCTAGTGGCAATGGAGAATATTGAGCTTCTAGTGCATCATGCTCAAGTTGCCCTCTCGTACGTGGTGGAGATGCAACATTACTCGTGTAATTCTGCCTCCCCCGTCCATTTCCACGTCCTAAGCCTCGTCCGCCTCGTCTAGCCCCTCTCACACGCCCAGCACCTGACATTTCCTGGATCATTCCACATTTATTATTATGAAAACAAGGTAGTTGAATCATGTCAATTTGTAAAATTATGAAACTTTTAACCAAGAAATGAATTATAAGAAGGGAAGTTTTAAAAATTTGAAGCAATGATAATAATAATAATAATAATAATAATAATAATAATAATAATAATAATAATATTAGTGACAATCTTATAGAAATTGTCATAATTATCGCTTATTATGAGTTATAACTTATTATGATCTTAGTTATTCTAAGTTTTTTAATTAAAGAATACCTTGTTGTAAGATAACAAATCCTGTTGACAAGGTTTCCAACTTCTCTCTACTGAATTCAGGATCTTGTTGACAAGATCTTCAATTGTGTCAACAATATATTGTCCAGCCACTGAATTTAAAGATTAGATCTTCAATCTTGTTGACAAGATCTTCCACTTTATAAACAAGATCTTTAACCTTATCAAAATAAAAAATACTCAATGAAATATGATGCTATCTACAAATTTAATATTTTAGTCATTTATTATATGTACCATTAAATAACATAGAATCTTAGTTACTTTTACTCAGGATCTGTGGTGTCAGTATCGACTTCATCATCCTCGCCAAGTATGTCTTCTGAATCTCCTTTGTCAGTGGATACATCCTCATCATTGTCATCAATGAATTCATGTCCTGCATTATTTGCACTTGGGGTACACATCTATGTCATCACCTGGACTTTTGGGGCCTGGAATTAAAAGAGTCATCATAAAATATGGGTGCTTCATGCATTGCCATGGTGGCAAATTATATGGAACTAATACAACTGGCCAAATACTATGATTAGTACTCATATTTCCCCAAGGTTGAAACCCGTCACTTGCTAGGCCCAACCGAACATTTCTTGGATCACTACAAAATTCTGGATGTTGCTGGTTAAACGATTTCCATGCAACAGAGTCAGCTGGATGCCACAAAACCCCATCATCAATGCGTTCTTCATTATGCCACCTCATCTCCTTAGCTGTATGGTGAGACATGTATAGCCTTTGTAGCCTAGGCTTTATAGGGAAATATCGTAACACTTTATGAGGAATTTTCTTTCCTTTATGATTGTTTGACCTCCATCGAGGCATATTGCACTTAGGACATGACTGAGCATTGGCGTGCTCTTGCCAATATAAGATGCAGTCGTTCTCACATGCGTCAATCTTGGTGTAATCCATTCCTAACTCTTAAATAACTTTCTTTGCATCATAGTAGGAGTTAGGTATTAATGCCCCCTCTGGAAGAACATCCTTAAATAAACTTAACAATGAATCCATGGATTTGTTGCTCCAATGGTTAAGGCACTTAAGGTGGAGTAGCCTAACTATAAAAGAGAGTTTCGAAACTTTGTCACAACCTGGATAGAGGTCAGCTTGAGCAGCTTGCAACAAGTTAAAGAATTGTTTTGCCTGCCCATTGGGTGGCTCATGGTTCTCTGACTCACGGTTCCCTTCATTTGAATCTGTGTGATCGTATGCATCATGAAGCATCCCAATAATATCATCTTCTTCATCAGTTTCATCAACTATATCATCAGCTACCTCACCACTATTATTTTGATGCAATGAACTATAAGCACCAAGACGAACTTCTCCATGAGAGTCCCACACTTCATAGCTTGGGCTGAAGCCTTTCCTTAATAGATTTGTTCTTACGTCAATGCGACTCTTCCATTCTGTATTCTTACACCCCTTGCATGGGCATCGAATCATATCTGTCACCCTTGGCTTATTAGAGGCCCATTGTAAAAACTCATCAACTCCTCGTCTATATGTTGGATTAGCTCTATTATTGATCTTTATCCAACTTTTATCCATCTCTGTTACTTCCTACATTTTAATCAACATCATTAGAAGTTAAACTGTGGACAAGGCAAATCTTTTTATATGTAAAGAATTATATACTTATGTTTCGATTCAGATCTCCAAATTTTAGATCTGATCTAAAACCAAACTTTGTTCTAATACAAAACATAATGAGGGATTCATTATGTCACACTTTCCTTGATATAATATGTTGCTCATGAAGGGTTGTACATGATATATTTATAATGAAAAGGTTGTGAATATATCACCTATGGAAAGGTTGTGAAACCAAGGCTAAAAAATGATTGCAATGGAAAGGCTAGAATGAATATGAAGAATAAGTCACCCTTTTTCTAGAGGTAGTAATAAGATACTGTTAACAAGGCAAACAATATTGTTGATAGGGTAACAGATCTTGTCGACTAGATAAGACCTTGTCAACAGGATCTCAAATTTAGCAAAGGAAAATTGAAGATCTTGTTGACTAGATAAGACCTTGTCGACAAGATCTCAAATTTAGCGAAGGAAAAATGAAGACCTTGTTGACTAGATAAGACCTTGTCGACAGGATCTCAAATTTAGCAAAGGGAAATTAAAGACCTTATCGATAGGATATTCCCTTGTCAACAGGATTAAGAAGCTTTGAAAAAACTCAAGGTTGGGCAAAATCTTCTCAACAAGGTATGATGGTATGACACACATAGGTATGGAGATAGGACAAAATATAATTTGAACACTAAGTTTATAGTACTTTACAGGACTTAAAAGTCGTAAGCACCATACTTTATCCTCAAACGAAAAAAAATAACAACAATCCTTAGTAGTACTAAGGTAACAAAATTGGACCAAATCTCTAAACCACGTATCAAAACTTAAAGGCATATATCAAAGCTTAGGCACATATCAAAAGTAACACCAGTCCTCAGCAATATCAGAGTTAATTATCAAGCTAACAGAATTGGACCAAATCTTTAAAGGCATATATCAGCGCTTAGGCATATATCAAAATTAACACCAGAGTTCAGTAGTATCACAATAAACTATCAAGGCAACAGAATTAGACCAAATCTCTAAAGCACATATCAGAACTTAAAGGCACATTTCAGAACTTAAAGGCACTAAATTTATAGCACTCACCAAATCTACAGCACTTATAAACACTAAACCTACAGCACATATATCAGAGCATAGGCACCAAATTTACAACACTTAAAAATAACCATTGCACCCACAAAAGACTTAGCCACATATCAGAATTTATGTAGGTACACACACAGGACCAAAGCTTATTTAGACACCAAAATTTCAGCACTTAACAGTCCATTCCACCCACCCATTGCACCCACAAAAGACTTAGCCACATATCAAAATTTATGTAGGTACACACACATGACCAAAGCTTATTTAGACACCAAAATTTCAGCACTTAACAGAACTATTCCACCCACCCATTGCACCCACAAAAGACTTAGCCACATATCAAAATTTATGTAGGTACACACACAGGACCAAAGCTTATTTAGACACTAAAATTTCAGCACTTAATAGAACTATTCCACCCACCCATTACACCCACAAAAGACTTAGCCACATATCAGAATTTATGTAGGTACACACACAGGACCAAAGCTTATTTAGACACTAAAATTTTAGCACTTAACAGAACCATTCCACCCACCCATTCCACCCACCCTTCCTCAAATTAGAATTTCACATCAGACAGAACTTCACATTAGACAGAACTTCACATCAGAATTTAAAATCATTTCATCAGTATCATAGCAAACTATCAAGACAACAACAGAATTGATGACAATGTCATAGCAAAACATCACAATTCCCAGCTTGATAGTTCATTAAAAAGGAAAATAATACCTTTATGCTATGGCAGCTACAATTCAAGGAGCCACAGTTGATATTGTTTGATGAGCTAACACTTGAGAATCTGTGTTGTATGAAATGAAATTAAAATATATCAGAAATAAGAAATTCAATAAGTTGACAAAGGCTAGAAGTAGCCATCAAAGAAGAAGAAACCAATACAAAACAGAAGAAATTCTGGAAAAAAAAAAAAGTAACTTCAATTCAAAATGGGGGCATTATTCAATTCTGCTAGCCACAGCCACAGCCACAACACTCAACACAAAATCAATTGCACAAAGAAAGAGCAGACAATGAACCAGAGAAGAGGCAAACAATAGACTAGAGAAGGAGCAAATAATGGACCACAGCAGAAGCAAATAATGGACTAGAGCAGGAACAAATAATGGACCAAAGAAGTAGCAAATAATGGACCAGAGAAGGAGCAAATAATGGACCAAAGAAGGAGCAAACAATAGACCAGATTACCACGTATATAGCTTCCTTCCTCTTCAGTTTTTGTGTTCTCCTCTTCCACAGTGAACTCAGCTCCTAAGGATACTCTGTTCTTCGTGCGCGAAACGATTTTTGTTGGAATAGCTTCACTCACAACGAAATTGACTAGAAGGATATATTGGAACGAAGATTTGCGATAGCCTTTGCCAGCAGATGCGAAGAAGGTTTGAAAATGGGAAAGGGGGAAAGGAGAACGACAGGGAAAACACAAAGGCGGGGAATGAAAGCTGATGATGACCCTAGGTTTTACTGTTACTGTGTTAATAGAGGTTTATGTGTATTGATAATATATTATTCTAAATATATTGATAATTGATATATAAATGAAAAAAATAGTTTGAGTGATAAAAAATAAAAAATATAGGTTAGGTTTAGAACATAAATTATGAAGAAAATATAATATTGGAGGGTAAAACTTTAAAATGTCATAACTTTGTGTACCGTACTCTGTTTGAGGTGATCTTTTTTTTGATTTTGGGTATTTTTTCGAGATCTACGCGTGGCAAATAGCCGTAGGCGATTCGGTCACTTATTTTTTTCAAAAAAGTTTGTTTAGGCCTTTAATTTTGTGATTCTTATTTTTTACTTAAGTTTATAATTATATAATGTTTTTTATAATTTACTTAAGTTTTATTTTATTTAAGTTTTGAATTTAAGTACTTGATTAATAATAAAGAGGGTAAAAATTAAGAAATATATAATTAAACTCAAAAATTAATTAAGAATTTAGAATTTGTATTCTTTGATAGCCTAATGTATCTTTTTCTATGATTTACCTATTATATTTTTGTTTTAACTAAAACATTTGAAGTTCTTAATCCTAAATATAAGTCATCCTCCAACTTATCTCTCTAGAATTTGTATATGTTGCTGTCTCAATAAGAAATACATGCTAAATCATTACACTAGGGGTCATTACATTAATTGGGGCTCATCTTTATAAAGTATCAAGTTTAAAGTATCAAGAGTGAAATTCTAAATTCACATCTATGGCTACCCGTCACCAAAAAATCCATATAAATCATTATATTGTTGCTGAAATTATAAAGTATCAAGTTTAAAGCCTTGGAACATAAAGAAGAAGAAGACATTAATGGATGAAGAAGAAGATAAAATAGGAATTTAAAAGAGTTATCCAACTAAAATTAATGTTGCAATGATAAGAGATTAAGGCGAAGTTCAATCTTTTATCTATTCTTTTTTTTTTCTCTTTCATTTTTTTCTTTCCTTCTACCTCTTTGTTGTTTACGTTGCTTCAAAAGTTGAAAAGGACCCATTAATAAAATGAATTATAGAAATGAAAATTCAAAATTTAAATATATGGATTCTTCAACATATGAAATGTTAGGCATATTAATTTCATGAATTTCAAAAATTAAAATTTTAACTTCTTAAATATATTAAATCTACTAGGTTTTTTAAACTTAATAAAAATTTTAGTTTTATTTTTTTAATTAATACCCTAATTTATTTTTTTAACTTAAAAATACTCTAATTTATTTTTTGTCCTGTATATTTGCATATATTAATTGATACGTATAAATTACAGAAATATTTCAAGCAAAAATTTTTAATACATAAAAAATTTTGCATCAAAACTTTTAGCGACGACTATTTTAGTCGCCGCTAAAAGTAACTAATTAGTGACGAATACAAAATGTCGTCGCTAAAAGATTTGGCACAAAATATTTTTATTTGACCAAAATTTGGCGCCAAAAATTTTGTGTTTTAGCGACGACTAAAGTTAGTAGTCGCTAAAAGTTTGTTAATAATAGTTTTAATTCGCAAAAATTTGACATTTAGACTTTTAGTGACGATCACATGCGTCGTCGCTAAAAGTTATGTTTTAGTGACGACTAAAGCTAGTGGTTGCTAAAAGTTTTGCCAATAATATTTTTAATACGTAAAAAATTTGACATTTGGACTTTTAGTGACGATAGCGTAGGTCGTCGCTAAATGTTATGTTTTACCGACGACTAAAGTTTCTCGTCGCTAAATGTTATGCTTTAGCAACGATTAAAGTTAGTTGTCGCTAAAAGTTATGCTTTAGTGACAACTAAAAATTATCGTCGCTAAAAGTTATGCTTTAGTGACGACTCAAGCTAGTAGTCGCTAAAAGTTATATTTTGAAATATATTTTTTGTGGCGACTATATCTCTGTCGTCGCAAAAACCTTTTAGCGGCGAGGTTTTTGTTGCTACTAAATAGTTTTAGTGACTATTTTTTGATCTCGCCGCTAAAAATATTTTTAGAGTTAAGAATAGTTTTTTAATGACCACTTTTAGCGACTACTTAATAAAGTCGTTGCTAAAAACGTTTTTTAGCGACCACTTTTTTAAGTCGTCGCTAAAAGTCGTTACTAAAAGTCTATTTTTTTGTAGTGAACAACTTTTCCTTAATTTACCAATAACCATTTCTGTTTCTTCCTCTGGCCTATATATAATGTGACTGAGATTCAGTACGGTCTACAGAAGAGTCACAAGAGCTTCAAAACAATGTCTCTGTTTCTCAAAAGCATCCTCCTCGTACTACCACTGTTTCTGTTGGCATCAGACTTTAATGTCGTTCACAGTGAAATGCGTGTAAAAGTGTACAACTTTTTGGTAGATCAATCTGCGGACCTGACCGTTCATTGCAAATCGAGAGATGATGATCTTGGAGAACACCTTCTCCATCTTTATGAAAAATTTGAATGGACTTTCACTGTGAATATTTTTCGGACAACTCTATACTATTGCAGCTTTATGGGGCATGGTTTTGCTCACACGTTTGATATATTCGTGGCTAAAAGGGACGATGACGTGTGCGATGGCTTGTGCGTTTGGAGAATCAAGCAAGATGGACCATGCATGCTTAATTCAACTATGTCTCAGTATTACAAATGCTATCCGTGGAAATCTTAATGAAATATGTAAAATAGTTCTTTTCTTTCTTTTTTCGCCAATATGAAATATTTGTTTGATCTTAGTAGTTTATAATTATTAGTATTGTTTTTGAATTTTCCCTTTCCAATTCTACTTGATTGAGAGTGAATTGAGAACTATTTAAACGAGTCATTTCAAAGCTGAGTTCTTTCTTTCATCTTACTCTTCTGAATTTTCTTATGAGAGTCCTGAATGGGAGGATGTGATGATCTTGTGTCTTAGAGGATACAAGGACAATTTTTTACTACATTCAAGAATAGGAACTACGGTACACCAAAAATAAAAAATTATAAGTTATTATTAATATTGGAATCATCTCTAAAATCAAAAGATTTGAATGGTAGTAAGAGCACCCAAATTAACCTAATTGAATTGGCTTTGTGAAGAACTATATTTATAGATTTGATATTATACCTTAATCTAAAGATATTAAATTTATGGATCAATCTTACTTATATATTTTTTCAAAGTACAATTCCTTCCATTATTAAACTTTTCACTCACTTGTACCTAACAACAATAGCGCATAATGGAGTGTGACTAACAGAGAAAATAATTACCAAACAAATTAAATACTTTTATTCTCTTTCATTTGTCACTTCTATTTTGTTTTATCAGTTATAGAAATAATTGCTTTAAAAATAAACTGCTTCGAAAAAAAGAATTTTAAAATATGACATGAAATTATCACAACGTTTTCATAGACAAATTTTTGCTTATTGCCAACAACATGACTTTTAAATAAATAATGTTATGAATTTTAGTTGTTGACGTTTGATATTAACAAAATTGGTTCTGTCTCTGTCTCAAGAAAGAAAAAAGGCACTACAAATAGTTCTATTATTATGAGCGGTGACGAAGCTCAAAAATAATTTAAGCAAAAGGAAACACTTTAATATCTTATACATATTTTTAGTGTAAAACATCTCAAGATTCGATAATATTGGGGGACAAAAACTTATAAAACAATTAAGTGAACAAGTGATCATTAAAAATTTGAATAATTTATTGCAGAAATCAAATTCAATTCATGTACAAATATTTACTAAGAAAATTATTAAAAAAATGAATATAAATACTCGAGTGTAAATGTATGCTCATTTCGTAAAGTTGGAATTAATTTTTTTTATCTCGTTATTTAATAAAAAAAGATTTAAAAAGTATGCTTATTTCATGACATTATTATTTTCTATCCAGTGCGCTTCTTTCGGCGGTTTTATCTTTTAAGAATTTCCTTTATATTATTTGTACAATGATCATAAATGCTAATTGAATCGCAATATTTGTTTAAGCATATAATTATTATTGGAGATTTCGTGGCCCTGCTATTCAATCTTCTGAATGGAAAACACGGCATTATAGTTCAAACTAGTCTTTGTTTTTTCGGTGTAGAACTTCTGATATTTCATGTCAGACCCCTAAACTTGAGGGGTGACCACGCAGGATACAAGGATAACCTCAACTACTAAGCTTATGGACATAGAAAATACAACATAATAGAGTAGCACATTATGTTAGGTGTAAGAAGTTAGTAATTGAATTAGTTAAGTCTGTTAGTGCTGTTAATAAAGGACTTATTGTTAAGGGAGGGTTAGTCATATTCCTTAACTATACAACTCTTATATAGTGGTATTATAGAACGAGGAAGGCAGTTATGATGGTTAATACGTTCTTGAAATCCTAATTCTCTCTCTATTCTCTTACACTTCTACTTCTACTCTCTTTTCATCCATCAAGTAGTATCAAAGCCCCCTTTTCTCGGACCTATGGTGGAGGCAACTCTATTCCAAGCTTCTTTGCACGAGCTAGAGGATTGTATGTGTTTGTTGAAGGAGCAGCGAGTGGCAAGTTTAGTTGACTAGAGAATGATGATAGTGGAGCAAAATGTGTTGAGCATTCAAGAATTGATGGAGGGATTATCGGTGCAAATGACAAAAATTATCAAGACAATAGATTTGATGATATGAGACATCTACGGAACCTGTCCAAGGTATTTTTGAATAATGTTACCTAGATTGTGCAAGATTCAAGAACACAATCACACAAACAGAAGATAAAAACCAATCACAAAGAAAAAAAAGGAAGAAAAAGATAGTTGGTTAGAGAGCATAAACCTTAATAGAACCCATCTCCAAAACCTAGCCTTTGGGACACCATAAAGGAGACCAATCCTTTGATAAATCCAAGTTGAATTCACTCCACCACTCAAGGAGCAAGAGGAACCTCACAAGAACAAAACATAAGTCTGAAAAGTTTGCTTCATTCATCTGAACAAAAAGTGGCGTGAATTACATATTAAAAGAAAGGAAAACCTAATCAAATAAAAGACTAAAATGCTCCTAATAAGTGGCACCTAATTGAGGGTGTTTTTGTAACATTCAAATATGGAATTAAACCCTCCTAGTAGGCACATAAAATGAGCTTAAAATAAGTCTAAAATAACCTAATCCTAATCACCTTATTCATTAATCTAGGTGGCAGCCATATAGTCACAAAATTAGGAAATTTTTACAACCTAGAAACACATAAAGGGTGGTGCCATATTTAATTAAAAAGTAGGAAATAAAATAACTAAATACATCAGCCACTACATGCCTAAACCATCACATGAAAGGCACATGTCTTTTAAATGAGTTAATCTCAGCCTTAGATCTGTCTTCTTAGCTTGAATTTGGACCCTTAATAATGCACCATATAATCACACCATCTCTATGCTTCTAACCTTCAAATTTGGCTAGGTGTTAGGGCTCCAACTCTTCTATCTTGTGAATTACTCCATTTAAGGCTTCTTTCATGCATCTAACTCTCAATTATGTCACTGAACCTCTTAAGCCTTGCAACGGATCTATAATCCTCCAAGTTGGTTGCTCACTTTTCCAATCACATTCAAGCTCTTTAGGATCACCATCATGCCTTCCAAGCTTATCTCCATCATTCCTTCCCTCCTAAAAAGGATTCACCCTCAAATCTGCAAGGTCAAAAAGAGAGAGGTAAGCCATATGAAAAGTTGCACTCACATTTCCATAAGAAATTGGTAAATCAATCTTGTAAGCATTATCATTTATCCTCTCTAAGACTTGGAAAGGGCCATCACCTCTCGGGTGCAATTTGGATTTCCTATGGTCAGGAAACCTCTCTTTTCTCAAATAAACCAACACCCAATCTCTAGGTTCAAAGACAACTTTCTTATGACCTTTGTTAGCTTGTTGAGCGTGTACTGTTCATTCTTGTGCTCAATGTTTTCCTTAACCTTGGCATGAAGATCCTGCATAAGCTCAGCTTTCTTTTCACCATCAAAGTTACAAACTCAGATATAAGTAATGAAATAACATCAAGTG
Organism: Erythrophleum fordii; assembly: GCA_032878935.1. Classification (NCBI taxonomy): domain Eukaryota; kingdom Viridiplantae; phylum Streptophyta; class Magnoliopsida; order Fabales; family Fabaceae; genus Erythrophleum; species Erythrophleum fordii. The sequence goes on from JAVQMF010000021.1 coordinate 2,045,732, forward strand.
GAGTCAAAGGATTAAACTCATAAACTATCTCAAAAGGAGAATATCCAGCAGTAGCATGCATAGCATGGTTATAAGCAAATTCAACATGAGGTAAACACTTTTCCCAATTCTTAATATTCTTTTGCAAAATAGTATGTAACAAGGAAGAAAGTGTCCTATTCACTACCTTTGTTTGCCTATTCGTTTGGGGTTGTTTAACTGTAGAAAATACAAATTTAATACCCAATTTAGCACACAGAGTTTTCCAAAAATCACTCAAAAACTTAACATCATGATCACTCACAATAGACCTCGATAAACCATGCAATCTAATAATCTCCCAAAAGAACAAGTTAGAAATATGAACAACATAATGTGTTTTGGAACAAGCAATAAAATGTGCCATTTTAGAAAAGCGACCCACACCAACATAAATGCTATCCTTACCACTAGATGTTCTAGGCAATCCAAGCACAAAGTCTATAAAAATGTCCACCCAAGGATGAGATGGAATAGGCAAAGGTGTAACACCTTAATCTACTACTGCTAGCTAGCCTCTCACTGGGCTCGGTTCCATATGATTTCCCAAGAAACAATACCAATCCGTGGCATTTTCATGCTATGAAACGGGGTTTCATACACCCATTATCTGCCCCATCTATCCTGTGAACCCATCATTCACATTCTCTACTCGCACTCCACTTATACAACTCATGCATAGCATAAAACAAGCCATAAGGCCTGGGTATAGAGCCAAAAACCAGAAAATGCATTTTTCTCACTTGTGCCAAAAAGTCATATTTTGGCTCTAAATTTGGAAAATCATAACTAATTATAGAAAAATGAGAATCTAGTAAAATTTAACTTTCTGGAAAGCTCTAAGTGTTAAATTTACTCTAAAAATAATTCCAAATCATAATCTCAGCCTTTGGACCATGTTTGACATCGAAAATGGGAAGGAGGTCCGACTATCACTGTTTCTGGTCCAGGTTACTGTCATGAATTTTGGAAATTCATAATTAAATCCACAAAAATACAATCTAGGCAAACTATACCAATTTAGAAAGATACGGATGTCTAATAGAGGAGAAAAATAAGTCCAGATCAGTTTAGTAGCCCCCACACCCCGAAAACTGATGGAACAATAACGGAGGTCAGATGGGCTCCCTGATGCTGATACAGAACTTCAGACGGTTCAATCTCTCTCTACACACCTCCGCTTTGGGTGATTCTAGTTGGTACAGGTCACTTTGGTTTTCTAGTTTATGTGTATAAAATCTCATGATAGTTGGCCACCATTTGGTCTATGTATGACATGGATTTCATTTCTGACCTATAGGAACAGTACATGACCAAACCATGGATTTTTCCCAAATTCAACAATTCACCAAATATTCTATAGACCTCCGAATATCACCCACTTTAGCTTCCCAAGAATCTCTCTACAAACTCTAGAGGCACGCCAAATTTCATGGCAAGAGGAGCTCATCCGGTCATACTTTGACGGAGCTCTCAAAAATACTGGTTTTGGCACCTAAAAGGTCCAAAACGGGTCCAAATAGCCTCTCACACATTCTCACTCCACATGGACAAGTTTAAACGCATAACAATAGTCTATATAACATGTCCAAGTGGTCCAATTCAACATACATTCCAATCTCACTATGCTACGGGCCAAATTACACTATCACATTCATTCATCAAAAAGGGCAAAACTCTCATTTCCATTGATTTGGCTATCAACATAGTTTATACATCATCATTTCATACTTTTACACTTGCTACAACATGTACAACTCAAAAATAGAAGGTGCATATTTATTTTGGCACCTCTTTACATCAAAATTACATCAAAATATCCAAAATAAGCTAATATCTAGTTAAGCATGCTTCTAGGCTCCTTGGTGTGTACTCGGTTCTCCTTGAGCTCCACCTAGCATATTAAGTTGGGAGGGGAATGGGTGAGATTCAAGGAATCTCAGTAGCTCATGCACTCAATCAAGTAAGCAATCAAGGCATATAACAAGTCAAAGCATGTGAATAAGCATTTAGCCATTCTCAATCATCCAACACACATTGTACATGCTATGGAAATCACAACAATGTCAAAATGGGCTCCAGGGACTTTTAGTCTAGTCTCACCCAAATTTAGGGACTTTTAGATGGCCTCACCCGAGTTTAAGGACTTTTGACTTGGCCTCACTCGGTTGAGACTTTTGGCCTTGTCTCACCCAATCTCAAGGGACTCTCAGCTTCACCTCACCCATCTCAAGGGACTTTCGGCACTACCTCACCCGAGCAATTCTCACATTTCAACACACAAGCACATTGGCATCAATGCATCAAAGTAATAGCATATGTCATATTTCACACAATAAGCATATATATAAACATACAATGACTATTACATCCAAGAATGCAACAAGAAAGAGTGGGAAGAGAGAGCTACCTTATCAGCCAAGGTCAACACTAGCTTTTCCTTTCAATTCCTCTTCTCCCTTCTTAAGTTCACAATCACACCTTGATGGAGGTGTTTCTCTTGAGCCCAGACACACAAAAGCATGCAATTATTCTCTTAAAATGTAATCTTTCAGATCAAACTCTCCTAACATACCAGAACCTAGAGTTCTCTCTCTCTCCCTAGAATGCCATCAACTCTTTCTCTCTCTCAAGCTCTCATGGTAGTGGAAACAATATTTTCAAAGAAAACACAAATATTTAAAGGTGTTTTCCACTTTCCCTCTTCTGACCCATGCCCAAAATCCAACCATTTTCATAAACAAAATCGTAGAAAGAGAGGGCAAAGAGAGGAGATCCAGATTCTAAGGAGAAATGGGAGAAACTTACTTACCTTTCTCTTGCTCTTCCTCCTTCTCTTGGTCTCTCTCACTCTCCACGCCTTTTTTCTCTCTTTGGGTCGAAGTCTAGGGCAGAAATGAGAGAAGAAATGAGTTTGAGCGTTTAATGAAGTCTAATTCTTGCCTTTTACTCTCTTCCGGATTGACCCTCGCTACGGCGAAAATTAACCTTCGCTATAGCGAGCTCGTGTTATCTGGCTTCGCTATGGCGAGGTGTAACGTTCGCTACGGCGAGCTTGTATCAGTTCCCTTCGCTATGGCGAGATTTACCATTCGCTATGGTGAACTCGTGTCAGTTCCAGACCTTACTCTCGCTATGGCTCACACTACGGTGAGCTACCCCCTGGTTTCTGTATGGACTGCTGCCCGCACTCGCTATAGCTAGAACCTCGTTCGCTATTGTGAGAAGACATTCTCGCGATAGTGAGACCATTTCTCGCTATTGCGAGAAGACTTAGCACTGTTTCTGGACTTTGAAAATTTCCAACTTTCTACTTCCTTTCTTTTCCTTTTCTTTTCTTTTTCCTGGTTGTTACATTTCTACCCCTCTTAAAAGAAATTTCGTCCTCGAAATTTAAAGACTTACCTCAAGGGAATAATTCTGGATATTTTTGCCTCATTTCATCTGCCAATTTCCAGGTTGCTTCCTCAGATATCAGACCTCTCCAGATCACTTTCACCAGAGGAATGTTCTTGCTTCTCAGCTGTTTCAGCTTAGCATCCACAATTCTCTTCGGTCTCACTACATAGGAAAGATCTTCCTGCAATTGCACATGCTCATATTCTATGACATGTGAGGAGTCTGGTAAATACTTTTTCAACTGGGAGACATGAAAAACACTGTGGATTTGGGCTAGGTTAGGAGGTAAGGCTATTCGGTAAGCCACGGGTCTAATTTTCTCAAGGATTTCAAATGGACCAATATACCTAGGACTGAGCTTCCTTACCCTCATTGATCGACCTACGCCCGTCATTGGAGATATTCGAATGAACACATGGTCTCTAACCTCAAACTCTAACGGCCTCCTACGCTTATCAGCATAGCTTTTCTGTCTACTCTGGGCCGTGAGGAGCCTCTTTCTAATCAATTCTATTTGTCGGGTGGTCTGGTCCACAATCTCAGGTCCTATCATACTCCTTTCACCTAGCTTAACCCAACACAGAGGGGATCTGCATTTTCTCCCATACAAAGCCTCATAAGGGGCCATCTGGATACTAGAATGGTAACTGTTATTGTACGCAAACTCTGCTAACTGTAAATACGCATCCCAGTTACCCCTCATCTCTAGCACACATGCCCTCAACATATCTTCCAATGTCTGGATGGTCCTTTCAGTCTGACCATCTGTCTGGAGGTGATATGCAGTACTAAACCGCAATCTGGTCCCTAAGGCATGCTGCAATGACCTCCAAAAGTTCGATGTGAACCTGGGGTCTCTATTCGAAACTATGCTATTGGGTACTCCATGAAGTCGCACTATCTCTCTGATATACAACTGTGCTAGTCTATCCAGTGTATAAGTAGCCTTAATAGCTAAAAAGTGTGCAGACTTCGTCAGTCTATCCACAACTACCTAAATAGCATCGTGTCCAGAGGATGTCCTGGGTAACCCCGTGACAAAGTCCATGGCTATACTATCCCACTTCCACTCAGGGATATGTAACAACCCAGCCAGTTTCTGATGTTCAATCTTTATCCTCTGACACACTAGGCATCTAGCCACATAATCCGTCACATGGCTCTTCATCCCTGGCCACCAAAAAATCTTTTTCAAATCTTGATACATCTTGGTGGCACCTGGGTGGATAGTATACTTACTCTTATGCACCTCTTCTAGAATGCTTTCTCTCAACTCATTCTGACTAGGCACACAAATTCTATCTCGATATACTATCATGCCATCCTCAGACAACTTGAAATCTGAGGTCTTACCTTGGGTAATTTCATTCCTGATCCGTTTCAGGAACTCATCCTCTCTCTGGGCATCTAAGATCTGGGTTCTCAAGATATTCTCAACTCGGGTTTTACTCAGATACAATCTACCCAATACCACCTGACAAGAGAGGTTCAAATCTCTGAACTTCTTTAGGAGCTCCTGCTCCCTAATCATCATATGGGCTACATGGATGGATTTTCTACTCAGGGCATTCGCCACCATATTGGCCTTACCCGGATGATATTTCAACACATAATCATAATCTTTCAAGAATTTCATCCATCTCCTTTGTCTCATATTGAGTTCTTTCTGATCAAACAGGTACTTCAGACTCTTGTGGTTACTATAAATCTCTATGGTCGCACCATACAGATAGTGTCTCTAAATTTTAAGAGCAAACACTACGGCAGCTAACTCCAAGTCATGTGTGGGGTAATTCTCCTCATGAGGCCTCAACTACCTCGAGGCATATGCCACTACTCGACCCTGCTGCATCAACACACATCCTAACCCTTTGCCCAAAGCATCACAATAAACCACAAATGGTTCACTAGGGTCAGGGATAATCAGTACAGGGGTAGTGGTCAAATAGAGTTTCAACTCCTGGAAACTCTTCTCACATCTCTCATCCCACAAAAATGGTATATCTTTCCTAGTTAGCCTCGTCAATGGTAAGGCCATCCGAGAAAAGTCCTGAATAAACCGTCTATAATACCCTGCCAAACCTAGGAAACTCCTAACCTCGGTGATCGTTCTAGGTCTATCCCACTGCAACACAGCCTCAACTTTATGGGGATCTACCGCAACCCCGTCTCGTGAGATCACATGACCTAAGAATCGCACCTCGGTCAGCCAAAACTCACATTTACTAAGTTTGGCATATAACCTTTTCTCTCTCAATGTGTCTAGGACTAGTCTCAAATGCTTCTCGTGCTCCTCAAAAGATCGGGAGTACACTAAAATATCATCAATGAAGACCACCACAAACTGATCTAGATACGGTCTAAATACCCTGTTCATATAATCCATGAACACAGCAGGCGCATTCGTCAATTCGAATGGCATCACAAGGAACTCATAGTGCCCATATCTCGTTCTGAAAGTCGTCTTAGAGACGTCTTCAGTTCTCACTCTCAACTGGTGGTAACCAGATCTAAGATCTATCTTAGAAAACACAGATGCCCCAGCCAACTGATCTAACAGATCATCAATTCTAGGGAGAGGATATTTATTCTTGATGGTAACTTTATTCAGCTCTCTATAATCAATTCACAAATGCAAGCTACCATCCTTCTTTTTCACAAATAACACCGGAGCTCCCCAAGGTGAAACACTAGGGCAGATAAATCCTTTCTCTAACAATTCCTCTATCTGCTCTTTCAACTCAGCAAGCTCGGCGGGAGCCATCCTATAAGGAGCTTTGGACACCGGTCCAGCCCCAGGCACTATATTTATAGGGAACTCTAATTCTCTCTCAGGGGGTAGACCACTAAAATCAAACTCTCTAGGGAAAACCTCCGGGAATTCCCTGACAACTGGGATTTCCTCTATCCCTTCTTCTACCTCAGCCTGAATAGAGAAAAAGAATAGAAACCCTTGACATCCACACTCTAAATATCTCTCAGCCTAGGTAGTAGTTATAAAGGATAACTCAGCTCCTACCCTAGGTATGGTCCCACAAGCAGGTAGGGAAATGATTTGGTGTTCATAATCAAGTATGGCATTATTTGCAGCCAACCAGTTCATACTAATAATCAAATCAATATCATAGAAAGGCATACAAACCAAATCAAGAGTGGTATGATAATGGTTAAATTGGACAGTGACATTCAAGCAAGTATGGGAAGTAACCACGTGGCCTCCAGTGGGTGTAATGATAGACAAGTCAAATGGCAGGACATTAATGACCAGACCCAATTTCCTCACACAATCATAAGATATAAACGAGTGACTAGCACCCGAATCAAACATAGCAACTACAGGAAAGCCATTCACTATCAGCGTACCTCGGATCAAACTGGGAGATGCGCTGGCTTCCTGCTGAGTAAGGGCGAACACTCGGCCCTGGGTCTGTGGTCTAGGAGGAGGCGCTGTCTCCATCTGAGGACAGTGTCTAGCAATGTGCCCCGGCTTCCCACACTTGTAACATGTCACCGGAGACTGTTGGAAGGATGACTGGCCCCGCGGAGGTGCCACACCTCACTGTGGCTTTCTATTCCATGGCCCTTTGCCTCTCCTCTTAATACTAGGGGTCAAACTAGAACCCTCTTCTGGTTTCGGCCTTTTCAAATCCGGAACCCTCTTCTGACTAGCCGTAGTCGCAGTAGGCATAATAACTTGCAAGTTAGTCTCAATCACCCTACTGACCTCCACAAGGGTATTAAACTTCCTGATCCGCTGTGGGGTGACTCTGTCGCTGATCAGGGGCCTCAAACTAGTCTCAAACTGCTCACATCTCCAGGGTTCATCATTATACCTTTGGAGGTAAGAGGAATGCCGAGACAACTTAATAAACTTGGCCACATACTGATCCACGGTTATCTTATCCGTTTGTCTCAAGCCCATGAACTCCATCTCTTTCTTTTTCCTCACCGAACTTGGGACATACTTCTCATAAAACTCGACCAAGAAAGTCTCCCAAGTTATCTGTATATTCTTGGTCTCCATCAGTGGTTTCGCACTATCCCACCATCTATCAGCTTCCTTTTCTAGCATGAAGGTGGCTAGCTGGGCTTTTTGCTCAGTGGTACAATCCATTACCGAGAATATCTTCTTAAGCTGCATCACCCAAGCCTCCGCCTTATCCGCATCCAACTCCCCGTCAAATGAGGGTGGATTATTTTGCCTAAACTGCTTCAATACTTTCTGGATAGGCATCTGGGTCTGAGGAGCAGCAGGCTCTTGGGGAGGTACAAGTGGAATGCTAGATGTAGATGGTTGAGGTACAGGGGCATCCCTTCTGGCTTCTTCTTGCCTAGCCAGGGTGTCTTGCAAATGCATGATCATATCATACTGCTGCTGGGCAATATATCTCTACTGTTCCAGCATCTCCTGATGCTAGCCCATCATGGCCTCATACCGATCAAGTCTCTCCATGATGGCCTGCAAAGGATCCCTAGTCTCAACAGGAACCTCTAGCTTAACTTTCTGAGCCCTGGGCGGTCTGCCTCTACCCCTGCCCCGTCTAGTCTCAACCATGTCTGAAAAGAAGTAGCAATCCTCAGTTCACAACAATATCACTAGCACATATGCATATGGATGCTACCACTTTCATGACCATTCACACCAAACACAAGCAAATCCCATCATTCAAGAGCCTAAAATTGAGCAAAAGTGCCTGAACCATTGCTCTGATACCAAAAATGTAACACCTTAATCTACTACCGCTAGCTAACCTCTCACTGGGCTTGGTTCCATATGATTTCCCAAGAAACAATACCAATCTGTGGCATTTTCATGCTATGAAACGGGGTTTCATACACCCATTATCTGCCCTGTCTATCCTGTGAACCCATCATTCACATTCTCTATTCGAACTCCACTTATACAACTCATGCATAGCATAAAACAAGCCATAAGCCCCGGGTATAGAGCCAAAAACCAGAAAATGCATTTTTCTCACTTGTGCCCAAAAGTCATATTTTGGCTCTAACTTTGGAAAATCCTAACTAATTATAGAAAAATGAGAATCCAGTAAACTTTAGCTTTCTAGAAAGCTCTAAGTGTTAAATTTACTCTAAAAATAATTCCCAATCATAATCTTAGCTTTTGGACTATGTTTGACATCGAAAATGGGAAGGAGGTCCGACTATCACTGTTTCTGGTCCAGGTTACTGTCATGAATTTTGAAAATTCATAATTAAATCCAAAAAACTCCAATCTAGACACACTATACCAATTTGGAAAGCTACGGATGTATACTAGAGGAGAAAAATAAGTCCAGATCAGTTTAGTAGCCCCCATACCCCGAAAACTGATGGAAACGTAATGGAGGTCAGATGGGCTCCTTGATGCTGATACAAAACTTCAGATGGTTCAATCTCTCTCTACAGACCTCCGATTTGGGTGATTCTAGTCGATAAAGGTCACTTTGGTTTTCTTGTTTATGTGTATAAAATTTCATGACAGTTGGACACCATGTGGTCTATGTATGACATGGATTTCATTTCTGACCTATAGGAACAGTACATGACCAAATCATGGATTTTTCCCAAATTCAACAATTCACCAAATATTCTATAGACCTCCGAATATTACCTACTTTAGCTTCCCAAGAAGCTCTCTACAAACTCTAGAGGCACGCCAAATTTCATGGTAAGAGGAGCTCATCCGGTCACACTTTGACGTAACTCTCAAAAATACCAGTTTTGGCACCCAAAAGGTCCAAAACGGGTCTAAATAGCCTCTCACACATTCTCACTCCACATGGACAAGTTTAAAAGCATAAAAATAGTCTATATAACATGTCCAAGTGGTCCAATTCAACATACATTCCAATCTCACTATGCTACGGGCCAAATTACACTATCACATTCATTCATCAAAAGGGGCAAAACCCTCATTTCCATTGATTTGGCTATCAACATAGTTTATACATCATCATTTCATACTTTTACACTTGCTACAACATGTACAACTCAAAAATAGAAGGTGCATATTCATTTTGGAACCTCTTTACATCAAAATTACATCAAAATATCCAAAATAAGCTAATATCTAGCTAAGCATGCTTCTAGGCTCCTTGGTGTGTACTCGGTTCTCCTTGAGCTCCACCTAGCATATTAAGTTGGGAGGGGAAGGGGTGAGATTCAGGGAATCTTAGTATCTCATGCACTCAATCAAGTAAGCAATCAAGACATATAACAAGTCAAAGCATGTGAATAAGCATTTAGCCATTCTCAATCATCTAACACACATTGTACATGCTATGGAAATCACAATAATGTCAAAATGGGCTCCAGGGACTTTTAGTCTAGTCTCACCCAAATTTAGGGACTTTTAGATGGCCTCACCCGAGTTTAAGGACTTTTGACTTGGCCTCACTCGGTTGAGACTTTTGGCCTTGTCTCACCCAATCTCAAGGGACTCTCAGCTTCACCTCACCCATCTCAAGGGACTTTCGGCACTACCTCACCCGAGCAATTCTCACATTTCAACACACAAGCACATTGGCATCAATGCATCAAAGCAATAACATATGACATATTCCACACAATAAGCATATACATAAACATACAATGACTATTACATCCAAGAATGTAACAAGAAAGAGTGGGAAGAGAGAGCTACCTTATCAACCAAGGTCAACACTAGCTTTTCCTTTCAATTCCTCTTCTCCCTTCTTAAGTTCACAATCACACCTTGATGAAGGTGTTTCTCTTGAGCCTAGACACACAAAAGCATGCAATTACTCTCTTAGAATGTAATCTTTCAGATCAAACTCTCCTAACATACCAGAACCTAGAGTTCTCTCTCTCTCTCTAGAATGCCATCAACTCTTTCTCTCTCTCAAGCTCCCATGGTAGTGGAAACAATATTTTCAAAGAAAACACAAAGATTCAAAGGTGTTTTCCACTTTCCCTCTTCTGACCTATGCCCAAAATCCAACCATTTTCACAAACAAAACCGTAGAAAGAGAGGGCAAAGAGAGGAGATCCAGATTCTAAGGAGAAATGGGAGAAACTTGCTTACCTTTCTCTTGCTCTTCCTCCTTCTCTTGGTCTCTCTCACTCTCCATGCCTCTTTTCTCTCTTTGGGTCGAAGTCTAGGGCAGAAATGAGAGAAGAAATGAGTTTGAGCGTTTAATGAAGTCTAATTCTCGCCTTTTACTCTCTTCTGGACTGACCCTCGCTACGGCAAAAATTAACCTTCGTTATAGCGAGCTCGTGTTATCTGGCTTCATTATGGCGAGGTGTAACCTTCGTTACGGCGAGCTCATATCAGTTCCCTTCGCTATGGCGAGATTTACCATTCGCTATGGCGAACTCGCGTCAGTTCCAGACTTCACTCTCGCTATGGCGCATGCTACGGCGAGTTGCCCCCTGGTTTCTGTATGGACTGCTGCTCTCACTTGCTATAGCTAGAACCTCGTTCGCTATTGCGAGAAGACATTCTCGCGACAACGAGACCATTTCTCGCTATTGCGAGAAGACTTAGCATAGTTTTTGGACTTCAAAAATTTCCAGCTTTCTACTTCCTTTCTTTTCCTTTTCTTTTCTTTTTCCCGGTTGTTACAAAAGGTTTATACAAGCCATGTGGATGCAATTTAGATTTAGCATGCTTACACACAATGCATCTATCACACATAACAATCACATCCTTATGCATGCGTAGCCAATAAAAATGCTCTTATAAAGTAGTTAAAGTCTTTTCTACCCCAATGCACCCCATTAAACCACCCCCACGGGACTCTTTCACAAGTAGCTCTTTCACAAAACAAGAAGGCACGCATAACTTATTTTTTCTGAACAAAAGGCCATCAAAATGATAATAGTCGTCCATACCATGCTTCTCACACATTTTCCAAATATTAGCAAAGTCAACATCACATTCATACATGCCTTTTAAAGGTTTAAAACCAATCAACCTAGCCTACATAAATGTAATGAGATTATACCTCTTAGACAATACATCAACAACAATATTCTCTTTTCCATACTTATGTTTCAAAACATATGGAAATGACTCAATAAACTCAAGCCACTCAACATCTCTCCTATTAAGCTCATTTTGGGTCTCAAGATATTTCAGACTTCCATGATCAAAATGCAAAACAAATTTCCTAGACCACAGATAATGTTGCCAATATTCTAAGGTTCTTTGCAATGCATACAATTCTTTATCATATGTAAAATAATTCAAACATGCACTAGATAATTTCTCGCTAAAATATACAATTGGTTTAGCCCTTTGCATCAATACAACACTAATACAAATGCTAGATGCATCATATTCAACTTCAAAAACCTTAGAAAAGTCAGGAAGAATTAGAATAGGGGCATTAGTTCATTTATCTTTTAAAGTTTGGAATGCCCTCTCTCGTGCCTCACCCCACTTAAATGTCAAATTCTTCTTTACTAGCTCATTTAAAGCTGCAGCAATAGTTGAGAAGTCCTACACAAATCTCCGGTAGAAACTTGCAAGCCCATGGAAACTTTTCACTTCATTTGCATTCCTCGACATAGGCCATTCATGAATTGCCCTCACCTTTTCTTCATCCACATGAATGCCTTCAACACCTATAACAAAACCAAGGAAAACAACAGAATCTAAGCAAAATATGCATTTTTCTAAATTTGTAAAGAGCCTATTTTCTCACAAAGTAACAAAAACATCATGCAAATAAGACACATGTTCTTCTAAGCTTCTAGAAAATACAAGAATATCATTAAAATAAACTACAACAAACTTGCCAATGAAGGGGCAAAACATATGATTTTAAAGACTCATAAAAGTACTTGGGGCATTAGTCAAATCAAAGGGCATGACTAACCACTCATGCAAACTAAACTTAGTCTTAAATGCAGTTTTCCACTCATCCCCCTCTTTTATCCTAATCTGATGGTACCCACTCCTACGATCTATCTTGAAAAACACACATGCACCATGCAATTCATCCAACATGTCATTTAAGTGAGGAATGGAATACCTTTACTTAACTGTTATCTTGTTAATGGCGTGACAGTCTATACACATCCTTTTTTTGCCATCCTTTTTAGGCACAAGGATCATAAGAACAACACACGAACTAAGACTTTCTCTCACTAATCCCTTTTTCATAAGCTCCTTAACTTGTTTTTGAATCTCCTTAGTCTCCTCATGATTTGCACGATATACAGGTCAATTAGGAATTACATCTCCTGGGATGAAATCTATTCTATGCTTAATGCCTTTAATAGGAGGCAGACCATGTAACATCTGGTTCTTTGAAAACGAGAGAAAACATGAGAAACATAATGTATGATTTCTCCGTAAACAATCAAAATTATCGGATACAAAAGGAAGTCCCCCGAAATGAGATAGTTAAGGTCCTAAAAAATTTGGAAAGCATTTTAGACTCCTAAAAATAAGAATCTCAGGCTCAGATGGAAAGAAAAATGAAGCTAGAATGAAGAAACAATTTCTTTCGAAAAACTTACGAAACGTAATGGGATTTTTGTAATTTTGAGCAAATTTTGGAATTCACACAGGAGGGCTTTTTAAATGAAATTTTTAAGGCTTTCAGGGTTCTCAGAGGCCCTGAAAACCATGAAAAGCCTTGGGATAGTTAAAACCCCTCCGGTGGACATTTTCCAATTTCGGTGTACCCAAACTTTGACAAATTCGTTTGGGAAGATTTTAGCTCCGATTTGAGTGATTCCGAAGTCATTTTACTAAATTGGGAACCTAAATTTTATAATGGAAAAGAAGATTCTCAAAAAAGAGCTAAAACAAAGGAGAAACGAAAATGCCAAGAATGAAGGGCAAAATGGGAATTTTTGAAAGTGTAACTTCCTCCCCCTATATATAAGTGGCACCCTACTTTTTCCTTCATTTGGAATTAGAATTTTCTACCTAATTTAAGAGGAAAGAGCTAGGGTTTTCAGTGCGTAAGAGAGGAAGAAGAAGAAGGAGAAATCCAAGCTTAAAGGTATGCTTCCATAATTTTTCATGCTTTCTTCCATCCACACCTCCTCTCCTTTCTTCTCCTTTATTTCCTTTGATTAAAATGGAGTTTATAAATCTGATTTAAGGGAGAAATTCGGATTTAAAGAGAGGAGCATAGAGAAAGCAAGATTCAAGCAAGAAAAAGTAATAAAACTAGGTAATTTTTCTTCCTATGGTTGCTACTTTTAGTTTTTCTTCTTCTCCAATTCGACACACCCAAGGAACCCTAGGAGGATCTAATTTTTAAGCCAAATCAAGGATAAACCATTAGATTTCAAGATGCAATTTCTAGGGTTCCAATTGCACCTTGTAAAATTTGACTTTGTATGATAATTCTTAGACCTATATAAGAGTTTAATTGAGCTCCCAAGATCCCTTAGAGGCTCCCCATATGCTTCTCCTCTTGAGAAAACAAAGAAAGCTCCAAGAAGGCCAAAATTGCTCCTTGTCTCGGCCTAAGGGGGTTCTCTTAGCTAAAGAGAGTTTTAAATTTTTCCAAGCCTATTTTTGAGTCATATATGACGAATGAAAATAAAGGGAGGTCTTGGAAAAAAATTTAGAACCCATAGAAAGTGAGTTAGTGCTTTAAGTTCCATATTATGATCTAAAAGAAGCAATATGTAGTTAGGGTCTTTGTTTTAATTGTGTGATGACTCCAAGAGGCTTAAAAGGAGTCAAGAATTATATTTGAAAGGAAAGAATGGAGCTTAGAATTTATTTGAGGAGTGTTGCTTCATTAGGTGCAATTATTAAACTATAATGAGGTTTATAGATCAAGCTAGTATCTAAGCAAGTTGTGTGGCCTTAAAATTAATTCTATGAACCTAATTGGCTCCATAAATTATGTTTAGGCCAAGAGAAATCATTCCCAAACTTTTGTGTATGTGACCAAAAGAGGAAGCTTGGATTCAAGAGAAAAAGTGTGTGATCGTATACAAGATAGCTCTCTCCACCTTCTCTCATGCATGGATATATGCTTAGCTTGTCTTGAATGTATGTATGTGTATTTTTAAACCGTGAAAAGTATTTTAGCATGACTTTAATTCCATAATGCCATGATGTTACAACATGCTCTTATATGATGTTTTTTATGTGTGCTTGGGTTTGCTTGAGTGTGGTGAGGCCAAGAACCCTTAGCCATGGTGAGGATGAGCCAAGAACCCTTGAAATTGGTTGAGACAAAGCAAGATGGGCTCTTAAAAGTATGGTTGAGTCCAAGAATCTCTTAAAGAATGGGTGAGGCAAATCTAATATCCACAAGAAATTGGATGAGGTTAATCCACTTGCTTGGCAAGCCTTTGTATGCTATGTATGACATTCTCAAATGATGAAAATGCTTCTTGAATGTTTGAACATGTCAACATTGTAACACCATAACTTCTAGTTCATCTTATCATATATATAATGCCTCACATCATTATATTCATGAAGGTATAAGGAAAAAAGGGAAAAATAATGAATTTTTTTGCATTGTGTCATATTTAAAAATTCTCTTTAGTGTCACATGGATTGTGTGAGCTCATGCTATACATAATCATATTTAATTACATTAATAAAACTCATTTTTATCACAAAATCATACCCATAACTCATGGAAACTGAAATGGAGCTCAAAATAAGCAAGTATATTTTTGACCAGATTTACTCTATTTTCTAACCAAATTTTGGAAAATCATAACTAAATATAAAAAAATTAAAATCATGCAATCTTGGTCATTATGTAAAGCTACAAATGTATACTTCATACTAAAGATATTTCTAGATCATAACATCCATCACAAAAGATGTTTAACATCCAAACTGGTCCAGAGGTTAGATTGCATTCTAGAACTATCACAGAATTCTGTAAAAAAATGTGAAAATGTCTAATTAATTTCACAAAAATCTAAACCATGCAAATGATACCAATATAGAAATCTATGGATGTTAACTAGAGAGAAAAAATATCTCCAGACCAGTTCATCAAGCCCAAACCTCATAATTTAATGGAATAGTACTTTAGGTCGGGCAAAATTACTAACACTGGACAGAATGTTCAAAAATTCATATCCCCCTCTCTAGACCTCTAAATGAGGTGCTTCTAGTTGTCATGAGTCACTGTGAATGTCTAGTTTGTCTATATAAAATTTCATGATAATTGGACATCATTTGAGCATCGTGTGACCGAATTCATTTTCGGACCAAATAAATAGTGCAGCAGACCAAAGCCATAAAATTTGCCAACTTTGAAAAATCATCAAATATTCTGTAGACCTCTAAAAATTATGATCTTTAGCTTCTCAAAAAGCTCTTAGTTAGACCTGCATGCCAAATCTTAAATTAAGACTATTTCAATTGGCTAAACAGTGACATAGAGATCCATCATGGTCAAATTTAGCTCCATATAGGGTACCAAAATTGCCAAATGGCTTTCCCTTGGTTTTGGCACCTTTTGGGCAAGTCTAAAAGCATATTTAAGACTTATGTAAGCTGCCCAAATGGTCCCAAACCTCATGCGTCTCAATTTGGCCTCTTCATCCACACTTATGCATATTTACATCAGACTTCCAAATTGCATACTTTGGTATTACATACCCAAATTCCATTCTAGAGTTCCTACATCATATCCATACATTTATTCATTACATAATAATATATTTACACATGTCTTAAGGGTCATAGACCATTTACAATATCATATACATAATGAAACACCATTATGGTTCCAAAAAGATAAAAGCTAGGCATATGGTTGTCAATCTTCCTTTTTCAATGTTGTTGGCTCCCATTACCATAGCCACTTGGTCCACCTAGCATATTAGATCATTGGAGAGGAGGGAATGAGATTCAAAGAATCTCAATAACTCATCTCCCTTTCAGTCATACATAATATATGTAAAGCAATCCTTAAAAATGTATGCATGGACATAATACAAATCATGGGCATTCAAGAAGCAAGCTTAGCATGTAAACAAGTCATGCAAATCATTCAAGAGTTCACCAAGTGTTTGGATTGGCCTCACACTTCTCCTCATGGATTTTGGACTTGCTTCACTCATTCTTTAAAAACTGTAGGCTCAATGATACTCTTGGGAGCCCACTTTACTTTTGGAAGATTCTTTGCTATGTCTCAACCAAGCTCAAGGGTTCTTGGCTCATCCTCACTATGGTGAAGAGTTTTTGGCCTCTCTACACTCAAGCAAACTCAACAAACATCATACATTCATTTGAAAGCATAACATAAAATCATGAAATCATAGAATATAAAATCATGCTAGTATACTTTTCATAACTTGAAAATAGGCATACACACATTCTAAGACAAGCTAATCACACATCCATGCATGAAAGAAGGTAGAGAGAGTTACCTTGCACACAATTACACACTTTTTCCTTTGGATTCAAGCCTTCTGTTTCAGCCACACATCCAAAAATTGGTGAAGATGGTTTCTCTTGGCCTAGACATAATTTATGGGAGCCAATTAGGTTTATGAAACATATTCTAAGGCTACATAACTTGTTTAAACACTAGATTGCTCTATAGGTTCCATTATGGTCCATAATTACACCTAATGAAGCAACACCCCTTAATTAATTTCTAGGCCTCATTCTTTCCTTTCAAATATGATTCTTGACTCCTTTTAAGCCTCTTGGAGTCATCACACTATTAAAACAAAGGGCCTAACATCATGTTGCTTCTTTAGGTCATAATATGGAACCTAAGGTA
The DNA here is from genome assembly GCA_032878935.1 of Erythrophleum fordii. Lineage (NCBI taxonomy): Eukaryota > Viridiplantae > Streptophyta > Magnoliopsida > Fabales > Fabaceae > Erythrophleum > Erythrophleum fordii. The sequence goes on from JAVQMF010000021.1 coordinate 2,062,858, forward strand.
CCAAATCAATTTCTATGAGTTTTAAATTTTTTCTAAGGCCTCTCTTCATTTTCATTCATCAAATATGACTCAAGAATAGCCTTAGAAAAATTTAAAACTCTCCCTCACTACTAGAACCCTCTTTGTCTGAGACATAGGCATCATTTGGGCTACATGGAGTTTTCTTTGTTTTCTTGAAGGAGGAAGCTTGTGGGGAGCATCTTAGGGGTCTTAAGAACTCATTTAAACTCTTAATTAGACTTAGGAAGCATCACACAATTTCAGAATTTGGAAGGTGCCATCAAATACCTAAGATTCACCCTTGGTTTGGTTGAAAATTTAACTCCCTAGGGTAGACCATATATAGGTTGAAAAATGCACAAAGGAAGGGAGGAGGAAGACCAAGTGGAAGGATTGCATGATACCTTGTTTTCCTTGCTTTTCCTTGCTTGTTCTTTGCTTTCCTTGGCCTTCTTACTTGATTTTCAAAATTTTTCCTCTGTTCTTCCTTCAAAACAGCCCCTAAAACTTTAGAAAAATCATGGAGAAGAAGAAAGGAAAATAGGAGAAGAGATTGGCTAAGATAAAGCATGAAAAACAATCAAATTTAAAGGAAAATAGGAGAAGAGATTGGCTAAGATAAAGCATGAAAAACAATCAAATTTTCATACCTAAAAGCTTGAATTTCTCCTCCTTCTTCTCTTCCCTTGGTGTGCCACTCTCCTAGGGTTTTGCTTCTGATTTGGGGCTGAAAAATCTGATGCTAAATGAGGGAGAGTGTGAGACACCACCTATATATAGCTAGGGCAAAAGGACTTTTTCAAAAATTCTAATTTTGCCCTTTGTACTTTACATTTTTGTTTCTCCTTCGTTTTAGCTCCTTTTTTAGAATCATTTTTTCCATTATAAAATTTAGGTTCCCAATTAAGAAAAATGCCTTTGGAATCACTCAAATCGAAGCTAAAACTTCTCGAATGAATCCGTCAAAGTTTGAGCACACCGACATTAGAAAACATCCATCAGAAGGGATTTAACTATCCCGGGGCTTCCCATGATTTTCAGAGCCTTTGAGAACCCTAGAGAACTCAAAAATTTCATTTAAAAAGCCCTCCTGTGTGAATTTCAAAAATTGCTCGAAATTACAAAAATGCCATTACGTTTCATAAGATTTTCGTTAAAATTTGTTTCTTCATTCTAGCTCTATTTTTCCTTTTGTCTGAGGCTAGAATTCTCATTTTTAGGAGGCTAGAATATTACTCAAATTTTTTGGGACCTTAACTAATTTATTTTAGGGGACTTGCTTTGAAAACGTGTCCTTTTCCGTCGTTTAACGAAAACTAGACATTACAAACATGACCATACATGCATTTATGAGACTTGTTTGCATCCATTATGTATGATTGAATGGGAGATGAGCTATTGTGATTCTTTGAATCTCATCCCCTCTTCTCTAATGATCTAACATACTAGGTGGGTCAAGTGGACAAGGTAATGAAAGTCAACCATCTTGAAGAAGAGAGTTTGACAATATAATGCATGGTTTTTGTAAATTGAGTATATATGATATAGAAATGAAAGAATGTGTTATGTGAATGATAGAATGTAAATTGAGTATATATGGGTAATGTAGTTCCTTGAATTAGTTTATGGAATTATGCATGTGTGTGTATGAAATGACCAAAATGAGATGCATAGAGTTTGGAACCATTTGGTCAGCTTATATAGGTCTTAATTATGCTTTTGGACTTGCCTAAGAGGTGCCAAACCCCAAGGAAAGCCATTTGGACATTTTGGTATCCCATATGGAGCCAAAATTAACCATAATGGAATCCTATGTCACTTTTTATCCAAATAAACTCTTTTTGATTTGAGATTTGGCTATTGAGAGCTTTTTGGTAAGCTAAAGAACATAATTTTCAGAGGTCTAAAAAATATTTGATGAATTTTTAAAGTTAGCAAATTTTCTGATTTTGGTCAAGTTACTGTTCACTCAGGTCCAAAAATGAAATCTGTTACACAGGGTCCAAATGATGTCCAATTTTCACAAAATTTTATACACAGAAACTAGATATTCCTAGTGACTTGTGACAATTAGAAACACCTCATTTGGATGTCTAGAGAGGGAGATATGAATTTTTAAAAATTTTGTCTAGTATTAGGAACTCCACTTGACCTCAGTTACTATTTGATTGGATTTCAAGGTCTGAGCGTACCCAAACTGGTCTAGAGTTTTTTTTTTCCTCTAGCTAACATCCACAGATTTCCATATTGGTATCATTTACATGGATTGGATATTTTTGGAATTAATTGTACATTTTTGAAATTTACTGCAAAATTCTATGACAGCACTAGTGGACAGCCTGACCTCTGGACTATTTTGAATGTCAAACATCCTCTGTGATGGATGTTATGGTTTGGACATATTTTTAGTATGAAGTATACATTTGTAGCTTTCTAGAATGGCCAAGAATGCATAATGTTGAATTTTCTAAAATTAGTTATGATTTTCCAAAGTTATGGCAGAAAAGTGAAAAATCTGGCTGAAAATATGTATGTATATTTCATGCTTCCCTTTGAGTTTCTTGAGATGTAGACCACTTTTGATGATGCAAATGAGTTGCATTTATGTAATTAAATATTAGAATATGATGTATGAGCTCACACAGTCCACGTGACACCGAATGATATTTTGATACACGACGCAATGCAAAGAAATGCATTATTTTAATTCATTTTCTTACTCTTTCATGGAATTTATGAATGTAAAGCATGGAAATATTATGAAATGAACTAGAAATATATGGTGTTATAGACCATATGGTATCTCTTTTAGAAACAAATCTTTTAATTCTTACAACAAGCTCAAAACACTAAAAGGAAAAGATTTATCAAATTCGTCAATGGTTAGATAAACATCCTTATACAACAATATAAAAGAAGTCTCACAAAATAGAGCTTTCTTAATCTCTCATAACAAAGTTATTTTCTTTTCATCACTCTCTTTTCTTTTCTTTTACTCTCATTTTCTTTTCTCTTTTTCTCATGCTCTTTCTTTTCTTTTTCCCTTTGCTTGCACTCTCAAGTAATTCTCATTTGATCTTCATATGTCTGTAAGGGTTTAAAAGGGATAAGCATAATGGCTTTGTCAGTAAACACAAAAGAATACCTATTAGCATAACCATCATACTTAACTTTTTTTTTTCAAACTACCATGGTCTACCTAACAAATGGCTAGCATACATAGATGCAGTGTCACAAACAACCTCATCAAAAAAGTTACCTATGGAAAATGTTACCACAACCTATCTAGTAACTTTAACATCCCTGCTATCATTAAGCCATAACAAATTATAAGTTGTGGGATGTACTTTAGTAGGCAAACCAAGCTTCTCAACTAAGAAGGTACTAGCAACATTTTTACAACTACCATTGTCATAGTCTTTTTGGTTAGACATTGTAAGGAAATATGACCAAAACCTTGATATTTAAAACATTCAATCTTAGAAGAATTAAAAGAAGAAGATTTAGGATCAAATTGACCTTTAAAAGTTGGTGCCTGTATCTTTAACTTGTTCTCCTCTGTAGGCTTGGTCTCACCTTTTGGCTTGAAGGGTGTCTTGTACTTTTTGTTGGATCCACTAGAAAATGACTTGTATTCTTTGTTGGGACCACCAAAGGACTTCAATTTTTGCTTCGCCTTCAAGTGCTTTTCTACCTTGATATCTTTGTGCAAAAGCTCTTTCATGTCAAGGTAACTTTGAATGTCCACAATAACAGCAATTTCAGAATTAAGACCCTTAATGAATCTTGCCATAGTTACTTCGAGGTCGTCCTCCACATTTGCCTTTATCATGGCAATCGCCATCTCCTGGTAATAATCTTCCACACTTATGGAACCTTGCTTCAACTTCTAAAGCCTTTTATGCACCTCCCTATAATAATGATTAGGGACAAACCACTTTCTCATAATGGCCTTCATCTCTTGCCAAGTTCTCACAGGATTCTCACTATTTTACCTTCTAGTAATTCCAAGCTAATTCCACTAAATATTGGTATAGTCTATGAACTCCAAGGTGACTATCTCAACTTTACTCTCTTTAGAATAAGAATGACAATCAAATACATGCTCTATATGCCTTTTCCACTCCAAATAAGCATTTGGATCATTTCTTCCTTGGAATGTGGGAATTTTCATTTTAATTTTCCTTAGAGGATCTTTCTTTTGTTATTGATTTTTGTTTTATTTAACTCTCCTCAGTGGCACTTTAGTTTCTTCAAATTCATATTCTACTTCATCCTCACCCTCATCATACTTAATCACAATTTTCTTCCTTTGTCTTGTCTTAGAATGAGAGGGAGAGGCCTCCATTACATCTAATCTCATGCTCAAATTCTTGAGTTGATCACTCACAGCATCCACAAAACATGTAAGGTCAGGGATATTAACTTTGTCACCACCAGACATGATTAAGTTTCCTGAAATGTTAGTGATAACAATAAAATAGAAAATGGACCTCACCACTCAGCTCTCGTGTTTACACTCAATAAGAATGTGATTCACTTGTGTTTACTCACAACAAGTTGGCTTTTTCAATAATGAAACACTCTTGTCTTTTACTGCTCAAATCTTGCTACTTATAAGAGTGCTAAATCAAATTACCCAACTTAAACAAAGGTCTAGTACAATAAAGATTAGCAATCCAAAAGACTAATTCCAAAATTCAAGACTCCCTTGTAATTAAATAACAAAAGACCAACCACACAACTAGAATTTTAGGAGTTAAGTACCTAAAGGAATGAAAATCTGAAGCAAAGAACAAAAAGTAAAGCAAATAACTAGCAAACAAATAAAGTGGTGTGAATAGTAACTAAGAGAGAGAGAGAGACAGAGGAGGATAGTTGAAGCATAATGAAGAAGGAGGAAAGCAAGAAAGGAAGGAAATAATTTGCAAAAGGAAGGAACGAAGGTGAGAGGGGAAAGAAGTAATATGAATACAAACCAAAAAGGAAAGAAAATAATCTGAATTGACTCTTAAATTTAAAAAAACAAAAAAAAAAACAAAAGGAAAGACTTCTAACTTGCAAACAAAGTATATATATATATAGGAAGAAATTATGTCTTCTAATCTAAGTTTGGAAAGGATTTACCTTTCTTAAATGCCAATAGGAGACAAAATATTGATTAGGTGCTACTCAATTGAATCACAAGCCAAATAGGAAACAAATTAGAATATGCAAAACTTTCCAATTTCTTTTCTTTTCTTGATTTCAGTTCCTTTTTTTCATTTTTTGTTTTTGTTTTTGTTTTTTTTAGATGTGGACAAAAACTCACGCAATACACTATAAGAATGATGAGTAGTAAGAGACTAAAAGAAACATAAACACAAGAAAAGAAAACAGTAACACAAAAGTGGTGAGTTAGAAGGGTTGATGGGAAAGAGGACTAGACACATGAACAAAGAAACATAAAGGAGATAAGAAAATATGGAACACATGAAATAGAACCTTGAGTTATAACACCTTGGCTTTGATATCAAATGATACAAGATGCCAACAGAACCCATCTAAGGTATCTCCTTTTCTAAAAACATTACCTAGATTGTGTAAGATTCAAGAGCACAATCACACAAACAAAAGGCAAAAATTAGTCACAAAGAATAAGAAGAACACACATAAACAAAGAAAAAAAAAAGGAAGAAAAAGATAGTTAGTCAGAGAGTGTAGATCCCAAGAGAACCCGTCTTTAGAGCCTAGCCTTCAGGATGCCACAAAGGAGACCAATCCTTTGATAAGTCCAAGTTGAATTCACTCCAGCACTCAAGGAGTAAGAGGAACCTCACAAGAATAGAATATAAGTCTAAAAAAATTCTCTTCATTCATCTGAGCAAAAAGTGGTGTGAATTACATATTAAAAGAAAAGAAAGCCTAATCAAATAAAAAGATTAAAATGCTCCTAATAAGTGGCACCTAATTGAGGGTAGTTTTGTAACATTCAAATCTAGAAATAAACCCTCCTAGTAGGCGTATAGCATAAGCTTAAAATAGGTCTAAAAATAACCTAATCCTAATCACCTTATTCATTAATCTAGGTGGTAGCCACATAGTCACAAAATTAGAAAAGTTTTACAACTTGGAAACACGTAAAGGGTGGTGCCATATTTAATTAAAAAGTAGGAAATAAAATAACTAAATAAATTAACCACAACACACCTAAACCATCACATGAGAGGCACATGTCCTTTAAATGAATTAATCTCAGCCTTAAATCTATCTTCTTAGCTTGAATCTAGACCTTAATAATGCACCACATAATCACACCATCTCCATGCTTATGATCTTCAAATTTGGCTAGGTGTAAGGGCTCCAACTCTTCTATCTTGTGAATCACTCCATTCAAGGCTTCTTTCACGCATCTAGCTTTCGATTGTGTCACTGGACCTCCTAAGCCTTGTAATGGATCCTTAATCCTCCAAGATGGTTGCTCACTTTGCCAATCATGTTCAAGCTCCTTAGGATCAGCATCATACTCTCCAAGCTTATCTCCATCATTTGATGGAACAATTTGAGGTGGAAAAAAACAAAGTAAGCCTAAGCTGACAACAATGAGAGAAATAGGATTTTTAGCTACCCACTAGACTTATGAACATGGAATTTCCAAAGTTCCATCAAGATGATGCTCTTTGATGGCTATCGAAGTATAAGATGTACTTTTTCGTTAAATGAAATGCTAGCTAACATAAAGGTCACCATTACAAGTTTACATCTCAATGAGGAGAGTTTTTGCTAGCACCAATCATTTGAAAGGATTCAAGAAGGACATTGTATTCCTTAGAAAGTGTATTCAAAAGCAATTAAGAAGAGATTTGGACTGGTATATGAGAATCCAATGGATGAGCTAATGCAATTGAGGCAATGAGTAGCACCAGTGATTACCAAGATGCCTTTGATGATTTAACTTGCAAGTTGAAGCTACCAAAAGCTTATTTGATAAGTTTCTAAATTATTAGGATCAAGAAGGAAATATTAGGTGGGGTCAAGTTGTTTTAGCCCAAAAAATTATTAGAAACTATAAGGATTGTTAAGCTATAAGATTTAAATTGCCATTCATTAACCAGATATGAAGGAGGCAACGTTGTAGCAAAAACAAGGCTTTGGGAAGTCAATTTTATGGGAGTCAAGAGAAGTTGATAGCTGTAAAGAACACAAAGGGTGCTATAAGAAGAAAAATAAGGGGGATAATAAAGGAGGTTTTAGGTTGAATAAGGTGTTTACACCTAAAGAAATTAAAGAACATAGAGCTAATAATTTATGTTATTTTTGCCATAAGATGTATGTTCAGGGCCATGACTATTGATAACCTCCTAATTTATGATTCAAAAGGATTATATTTAACACTAAATTAGGGAGATTAAATACTTTTCTCCTGATTAATATGGTTAAAAGTGTACTCAATCAAACAAAACAAAGAAAGTATTGTAATTATAATATTTTTATCAGTTTAAGCCTCATTTTATGTGTGATTTCAATTTCAGGGAAAAGTAGCAAAATATAGAAAGAGTTGAATATAAGAGAAGGAAGCTGAAAATGGCCAAGGCAGATTTAACAAGTCCTCTCGCAACAGCGAAACCGTAGTTCGCTATAGCGATATGGCATTTTCGCCGTAGCGAAGGGGAGGCTTCGCAATAGCGAAGTCGTGTTGCATAGAAATTCCAGAAAGCAACTCGTTATGGCGTGAAGGTAGCGAGCGCAGCGGAGACCTGAGCACTTAAGGGACCTCGCTATAGCGAGAGTCGTTCCTCGCCATAGCGAGAGCGGACTTGAAACACACAGTTTTAATTTTCAAGCTTAAAAAGAAGGAAGAGGAGCTAGGGTTTGGGAATTTCTGCGGCAGAGAAGAAGTCTAGACGTCTAGGGAAGCGATTTTGGGTGATCTTTGAAGCTATCCACGCTTGGAAGGGTGAAGGAAGAGGAAGAATCAAAGGGGAAACATCACTTTCTGCATCTTTATCATTCCTTTGTTTGCTTTCTTTGCTTCTTTTCATCTTCTCCATGTATTGGATTGGGATTTACTGTAGATTTAGCTATGTGTAGCTAAATTCCTTTTACCTAAAGCACTATGAACCTGATGTGAACTAGATCATTAATTATCTTGTTGATTGTGATAATTGGAGTCTTGTGTATCTTTCTCTTGCTTATTGCTTTCTTTGAGATTGGCCACCTCTTGGAATTGAATTGGGTAATTGGAATTGACCTTGAAAAGGGGATTTTGATTGGACCTAAGAGTTGGATAAATTAAGTTTAGAATTATCTAATTTGTAATTGGGATAGAAATATACCTAACTACCTTAATTGGTTTGTAGAGGGTTATAGTTCTTAATGCACTCGAACCTAAATCTAAGGACACTTGAATTTTAGGGGAAAGTAGGGCTATAATTACATCGACGGACGGTTATAGCTTTTGAATCCCTTAACCCACAAGGTGAAAATTAATTGCAATTAAACAAGAAATTAAGTTTAGTAAGCATCAAGGGATTAGTGACTCTAGGTAATTTTAAAACCTTGGATTTTACTAAACTTTTCTTTACCAACTAAGTTTTATTTCAATTCGCTTTATTTTAAAATTAGTTCTAAAATCAAAATCTCATAATTGGTTGTTTAACGTGGATAAAAGTAGGTTGTGCACTGCCTAATTGCATTCCAGTCATTCCTCGTGGGAACGATACTTTTACTTATTACTGAACTACTTGATCCGACCTGTGCACTTACTGACATGCATAAAAGTTTTCTTGTGGTCAAGTTTTCTGGCGCCGTTGCCAGGGAATGGCTTAAATGTTCAAGTTAGAAGTGTGTAATCTTTAGTAGTCCTCGATTAAGCATTAGTTAGTTAATTAGGTAGAATTTCTTTTCATTTTGTTATTTGCTTTGACTTTTTGTTTTAAATAATACAGTTGGTTGAATTTTCCTCTACAGGTACCACAGTACATGCCGAAGCAAACCTCTACAACGAAGAAGCGCACAACGAAGAAAATTAGTGATCTTGTGGTAAACTTGAATTTTGAAGAAAGTCCTTCTAAAACTCCAAATTCAGTGAGTGAAGAAATGGCTCAGGAAGGGAATCAAAATCAATCCATAAAAGACTTTGTGGGTCGTACTATGAAGGGCACTCTATCTAACATAGTAGTGCCAGACTTTCAAGCTGCTAACTTTGAGTTGAAGCCAGTGATGATCTCCATGTTGCAGCTCAATGGACAATTCACTTGGGAGAGGTCTGATGAAGATCCCAACCGTCATATTCTGTCATTCTTGGGGGTGTGCGATTCATTCAAGCAGAATGGGGTACCAAGAGATGTGTTGAGACTTCGACTATTCCCTCTCTCTCTACAAGGAAAGGCTAAGGAGTGGTTATTGACTCTGCCTGAGGGTTCAATAGATACTTGGGATAAGCTAGAAGCAAGGTTCAGAGCTCGCTTTATTCCAAATAATAAAATAGCAGATGCACGTCGTGAGCTCATCAACTTCAAGCAGGCTTCAGATGAGCATTTATATGCTGCATGGCAGAGGTACAAGCATTTACTTCGCCAATGCCCAAGCCATGGGATGGATGACTGTGCTATTGTATAGAACTTCTGCACGCGTCTAACTTCACAAACCGATACAATGTTAGATGCTATTTTAAATGGGCGTTGGGATGAAATGCCTGTGGATGATGTTATTCAGGCATTGGACACATTATCTGAGAGTTATGTGCAAAGAGGAGGTGATAGAAGGGTAAGTGCTAATGTTGCCAATACTCAAGAAGACCCTTCTATTCCACTTGCCACTATTCTTTCCGCTTTGAATAAGAGATTCGATATGTTAGAATCTCAAGTGCAGCGAAATCAACAAGTGAATGTCTGTTTTACTCAGGTGGCCCCAATTACTTGTGAAAACTGTGGGGATTTACATTCAGTGGATTATTGTCCTTTGGCACCTTCAGAACCAGTTAATTATGTGGGGAACTTTCCAAAGAATCAGAATCCATACTCCAATAATTACAATCCTGGGTGGCGAAATCATCCAAACTTCTCTTGGAAGCATGGACCAGCATTGAATCAACCAGCATCTTCCTCAAGCATTAAGCCTACTCAACCACCAGGTTTCACTCAACCGGTAAAGCAAAATGCACCTATTCAAGAACCTAAGACGAACTTGGAAGATACCTTGGCAAAGTTCATTAGCATTCAAAGTAAGCAAAATGAGGAGCAAGCTCAAGTGAATGCTAGAGTTGACACCTCCTTGAGAAATCTAAAACTGCAGATGGGTCAATTAGCCTCAGCAATGAATTCATTAAGACAAGGGGGATTGCCAAGTGACACGGTGCCTAATCCTAGAAGAGAAGGCAAGGAAGAATGTAAGGCCATAACTCTTCAAAGTGGAAAAGGGTTACCAGATATTCAAGCACCAAGGGTGGTTAGCCACACACCTTCATCAAAGGCTATTGTAGAGAAAGATAAAGGTGAAATTGCCATAGAGGAGACAAGTAATGATAAAAGAATAGAAGAAGAACGTGTGGATGAATCAGTTGAAAAGAAGAGAAAAGTGAGCAGTGAAGAAGTTAAAAAATAGACAGATGTTGATAAGGGTGAGAAACAAGGAGAGAAACTACAAATATTACCAAAGATAATACCTCCACTACCATTTTCTCAAAGACTTCAAAAGAAGGTGGAAGATAAGCAGTATCAAAAATTTCTAGAAATATTTAAGCAACTCCATATAAATATCCCATTCTCAGAAGCATTGGAGTACATGCCTAAGTATGTCAAGTTTTTGAAAGAGATGCTGAGCAAGAAGTGGAGATTTGGTGAATTTGAAACTGTAGCACTTACTGAAGAGTGCAGCAAAACAATCAACCCACGGATTCCAATGAAGTGCAAAGATCCGGGTAGCTTCTCTGTGCCTTGTAAAATAAGCACTCACTTTCAAGGCAAGGCTTTGTGTGATCTTGGAGCCAGTGTAAATCTTATGCCGTTATCTATCTTTGAGAAGTTGCAACTCGGTGAGGCAAGACCTACCACAGTAACATTGCAATTAGCGGATCGAAGCTTAGCATATCCACGGGGTATAATTGAAGATGTTTTAGTAAAGGTTGGTGAGTTCATATATCTAGCTGATTTCATTGTTGTAGACTGTGAAGAAGATAAAGATAATCCGTTAATTATTGGTCGTCCATTCTTAGCCACAGCTAGAATTCTCATTGATGTAGAAAAAGGGCAAATAGTGATGAGATTGGGGGATGAGCAGGTGGTGTTTAACATGGACAAAGCACTGAAATATCCTAGAGATGCTGAAAATTGCTTCAGAGTTTCAGTGATTGATGAATTAGCTCAAGAACAATTTAATTCAATAATAATCCATGACCCTATTGAAGCATTATTAATGGGAGTGAAGCATGAGAACGCTGAAACTAGTCATGAGGTAACCCAAGTGCTGAATTTTTCAACTACTCGAGTTAAACATCATTGGCAAGTGGAATCTTTAGATTTGGCTTCCCGCTCAGCACCATCTCTTAAGCCTTCAATTGAGCAACCTCCGATTTTAGAGTTAAAACCTCTCCCTATGCATTTGAAATATGCATATTTAGGGGATTCAGAGACACTACCTGTCATCATCTCTACATCATTGAACTCTCATCAAGAACAGAGACTGATTGAAGTACTAAAGAGTCATAAAAAGGCTCTGGGATGGACACTTGTAGATATCAAAGGGATAAGCCCTTCCATTGTGATGCATAAAATTCTACTGGAGGAAGATCATAAGCCATCTATAGAGAATCAGAGGAGGCTGAACCCGATGATGAAAGAAGTTGTCAAGAAGGAAATCATCAAGTGGCTGGATGCAGGAATCATCTATCCAATTTCAGATAGTGCGTGGGTTAGTCTAGTACAGTGCGTCCCTAAGAAAGGAGGGATGACAGTTGTAACAAATGAAAAGAAAGAATTGATTTCTACAAGAACTATCACTGGTTGGAGAGTGTGCATGGACTATCAGAAATTAAACACAGCCACTAGAAAAGATCACTTTCCTCTTCCCTTCATTGACCAAATGCTTGATAGGCTAGCAGGGAAGGAATATTTTTATTTTCTGGATAGTTATTCAGGATACAATCAAATTTCTATAGCACCTGAAGACTAAGAGAAAATAACCTTCACCTGTCCCTATGGCACTTTTGCCTTCAGGAGAATGCCTTTCGGGTTGTGTAACACACCAGCAACCTTTCAAAGATGCATGACATCAATCTTCTCTGATTTCATCGAAGATATCATGGAAATTTTTATGGATGACTTCTCTGTCTTTGGTGATTCATTTGAAGTTTGTTTGGGAAACCTCTCTAAGGTGCTTAAAAGGTGTGAGGAGACTGACCTAGTTTTGAACTGGGAAAAATGCCACTTCATGGTGAAGGAAGGAATAGTACTAGGACACAAGGTGTCTAAGGAGGGTTTGGAGGTAGATCGAGCCAAGACATCATTGATTAAGAAGTTGCCACCTCCTAATAGTGTCAAGGGAGTCCGATGTTTTCTTGGGCATGTGGGATTCTATAGAAGATTCATCAAAGATTTCTCAAAAATTTCAAAGCCCTTGACTAAGCTGTTAGAAAAGGATGCCAAGTTCCTTTTTGATGATGACTGTTTGAAAAGTTTTAAAGAGTTGAAACAGAAGATAATAACTGCACCTATAATAGTTTCTTCGGACTGGTATTGCCTTTTGAGGTCATGTGCGATGCAAGTGACTATGCAGTAGGAGCTGTTCTAGGACAAAGGCAAGACCGACTTTTTCATCCTATCTATTATGCCAGCAGGACATTAGTGGATGCTCAGGTAAATTACTCTACCACTGAGAAAGAAATGTTAGCTATTGTTTTTGCTTTTGAGAAGTTTAGAGTTTATCTGTTAGGAGCCAAAGTGGTAGTGCACACTGATCATGCTGCCATTAAATATTTGTTGAGAAAGAAAGAGTCCAAACATAGATTGATTAGGTGGGTTTTATTACTTCAAGAATTTGACTTGCATATAGTTGATAGGAAAGGAAGTGAAAACCTAGTAGCTGATCATCTTTCTAGGTTAGATTCCGAGCATGTTAGTGATAATAAGCTTGTGAATGATGTTTTCCCTGATGAATGCATAATGGCTGCTAATTTGCTACATGTACCTTGGTATGCTGATATAGCAAACTATATTGTCTGTGAAGTTTTACCTCCTGATTTAAACTATTATCAAAAGAAGAAATTCTTGAATGAGGTTAAGTTTTACATTTGGGATGAGCCTTATCTGTTCAAAAGATGTGTGGATGGAATTCTTAGGAAGTGTGTTCCTGAGAGTGAACAACATGACATTTTGCTTGCATGCCATGCATCACCATTTTGAGGACATTTTAGTGGCCAGAAAATTGCTTTTAAAATATTGCAATCTGGTTTTTATTGGCCTACATTGTTTAAAGATTCTCATTTGTTTGCTTCTCACTGTGATGCTTGTCAAAGATCCGGTAATATTTCTAAAAGGCATGAACTCCCTCAAACCGGTATCTTTGAAGTTGAATTGTTTGATTTGTGGGGAATTGATTTCATGGGTCCCTTTGTTTTGTCTAGAGGCCAACAATACATTTTAGTGGCAGTTGAATATGTTAGTAAATGGGTTGAGGCGGTAGCTTGCCAACATAATGATGCTCAAACAGTGGTGCGATTTATAAAGAAAAATATTTTTTCTCGCTTTGGCACCCCTAGAGCTATCATTAGTGATGGTGGAACTCATTTTAATAATCGTTTGTTTAAAGCTTTGCTGAAAAAATATGGAGTTCACCACAAAATGGCTTTAGCTTACCACTCTCAGACCAATGGCCTTTGTGAAGTTTCTAATAGGGAGATCAAAAGAATTTTGGAAAAAACAGTGAGTGTTAATAGGAAGGATTGGTCTGATAAGCTAGATGAAGCTTTATGGGCATATAGAACAGCTTACAAAACACCAATTGGTATGTCTCCATATCAATTGGTTTTTGGTAAAGCTTGTCATTTACCTTTGGAACTTAAGTACAAAGCTTTTTGGGCCATAAAGAAGTTAAATCTAGATTATAAAGATGCTAATGAAAAGAGGCTGCTGAACCTTAATGAACTTCATGAATTCAGGCTACAAGCTTATGAAAATTCTAGGCTATATAAGGAAAAGACAAAGATCTGGCATGATAGGAAGATTTTAAAAAGGGACTTGATACCTGGTGATTTAGTACTATTGTATAACTCTCGTTTGAGGTTGTTTCCAGGAAAGCTTAAATCCAGGTGGTCTGGTCCTTTTAAGGTGGTGTCTACCACTACCTTTGGTGCCATTGAAATTCAAGATGAGAAAAGTGGAGAAACTTTTAAAGTCAATGGCCAACGCTTGAAGCATTACCTTGGTGGACCGGTGGACAGGATGAAGGCAAATGTGCAACTCCAAGACTGCTCATAAAAACGTCATGATAGTCTGGCTGAAGACTTTAAACTTAGCGCTCCTTGGGAGGCAACCCAAGTTTTCTTCGTGTTTTTATGTTTGAATTTAAAGTTCTTCTCATTTTGGGTTTGATATTTTTTTTATGTGTTTTACAGGTTCAAATGTGGATATTAAGGAGCTAGGGATTGGCAAGAAAGAGCAACATTAGACATATTTACAGGGAGTCTCTAACCATGCTTTGAATTATACTTTATTATTGTATCCGGTTGCATTTGAGGGAGTATTTTAGTGAGCATTTAGGTGGGGAAATATATATAAAAAAAAAAAGAAATTTATTATTCGCTATAGCGAGGAATCCCTCTCGTTATGGCGAGGATGCTTGTCCCACTCCTGGTACACACACCAGAGTATCTCGCTATGGCCAAGGCTGTGGCAAGACACAGTCTGCAACATCAAGTGTTCTCGCTATAGCGAGAAAATTACCTCGCCATAGCGAGCTCTCTATGTTACATTTTGGTACAAAGTCTAGAGAGGTCTTCGCTGTAGCCTGGCTATGGCGAGTGAAATGTTGCATAAATTCTTACGAAGTTTTCTCGCCATTGCGAGGTAACTTGTTCGCTACAGCGAAAGCAGCATTTCCATGGCTGAGTACTAAATCCAGAGAGATTCTCACTATAGCTTAGCTATAGCGAGATTTGTCAGCCACTAGTAATTATCCAAGTCTTCTCGCTATGGCGAGAAGAAATTTTCGCTATTGCGAGGACAGCAGCTTTGCTTTTGGTAATTACCCCAGAGAAGCCCTCGCTATTGCTTGGCAGTGGCGAGTCTCTCTATATAAAATAACCTACAGTTTTTTTTTTCTCCATTCCTTCATTTCGTTCTCGCTACTGTGACGAAGCCCCTCAACTTCTTCCATTCTCTCTTTTGTTGCATTTCGCGCATCTTAAGCTCGCATTCCCCTCACCCCTCGCATCTGTTGCATCAGGTAACTCGATTGACTCTTTTATTCCATTGAATCGCTGGTTATTTTGCTAAATCTGGTCATTTTAGGGTTCAATATGTTTTGCTTAGATTTGAGTATTTAGGGGTTATTTGGTTAACTTTTCTGGATGGGTTTTATTGGTTGACTATTTCTGTGCAAAAGAATGGCTTAAATTTGGTTTTTCCTTCGTGAAATCTGGCTGTGCAAAAATATGCTCGAACTCGCTATAGCGAGTTCGAGATTTTTTCCAGAACTGGGTTTTTTCTGAACCATTTTGTGTGGGTTGTTTCTTTATTCCTTGCCCCCTAGTCCCTTGGATGCCTTTAATTGTGTCTTCCCTTAGTATAAACATGCTGCTTTCATTTGATTTCCTGATTTAATTATATCCTTTGAAGGCTGCCGCTGATTTCTATCTTTCCTTCTTGTTTGAATTCAGGGTTATGGCTCCTAAGAAACAAACCAAAACTGCTGAAGCCTCATCCTCGAAACAAAAGAAGAAGTCATATGACAAGGACCGGTTTGCGTCATCTAGAGCAGAATTTCACTTTGAGCGACTGTTCTCGAATAGGGGGGTTGTCGAGGATCGTTATTATGCACCTCATGCGTTGGACCTCACCTTCTCGGATTTTGAATGGCATGGGTTGCAGGGATTTACTAAGAAGCCGGTGCATCGGATCCCTTTAATGATGATAACAATAAAATAGAAAATGGACCTCAAGAGCTGTATGCAAATTTTGAGGATACTGAGGAAGAGGAGGATGAATACTACTGCCGTTCGGCTTGGGTGCGCATTAACGAGAAAGTTTTCAAAGACTTTTATGAGCTACTTGATGTTCAGGAATGTGCATTCCAAACGTACATAGAGAACCCTCAGTCCATTCCTTGGGAAGAAGTGGAGACAATGATTGCTGAAGAAGGAAGAGCTCGGTTGGTTAATAAGGTTTACCCGGTAAATCAACTCAGCAAGCCCGTTACAATTCATCACAAGCAACATCCTGACAAGTTCTCACGGATCAGACATGACCCAAGAACGAGCTACTCTGACGTGGTGTTTTATGACTAGGCAACGGGTAAACATTCCTCACCTCATATACTTGAACTTCAAGCAAGTGGCGAGGTCCGACCGGGTTAGCCTGGCATACCCTCATATGCTCACCGAATTACTTACTATGGGGGGTAACCGCGTCTCTAAAAATGACGCGCAGTTCAAGCCAAAGGGGCTATTCAAATATGATAGCATGAAAGATGCACCAGGGCAGCCCCGTAGACACCGAGCACCCGCTCAGGCCCAGACTGAGGCATCTCCACCTCCTCCCTCACAGCAGCACTTTAGTATCCAGAGCCGATAGGACATGGTACTCCATATCGCACAGAATTTGAGAGTTGGGCACGAGAGTCCATTGATAGGCTGGAAGGGCATGTGCTATCAATGAAAGATCAGTTGCAGATGCTCATGGACTACCTGATGCCTGCACCTCCACCACCACCTCTTGAGGCTTCTCAGACCCCGGTTATCATTCTCCCTCAGGAGCTTGCACCTCAAGATCAACCGGGGCCGTCTGATTCTTAGGACCTTTCTATCCCGCTGCCAATTTTTTTTGTTTTGCTTTTCCTCATTTTATATTTTGGATAACTGTATATGGATAACTGTATCTAATTATGCTCTACACTCCTAAATTGGCTATGCTATTAACTATCTTCTTAATGCTAACGCCAACTTACTGTCTCCTGTATATATTTTGTCCATTTTTGTCTCTCAGATGAAGGAGTTGTTCACATACATCCCCTTGCTCTGTTATCTCTTCTTATCAGGGGAGTCTCGTATCTCCCTACCCTTTTTTTTTTCCCTTCCCTTCACCCCCATCTGCTTCTATTTTACTATCTACTTCTTAATTTCACAGTTTATACATTGCGGACAATGTAACTTTTAAGTGTGGGGGAGTTAGGGTAAACATAAATAAATTTAGGATAAGTGGATATAAATCGACAATAACATCCTCTTATTAATAATATTCAAGTGCCCATATTCCTTATATGTTAAATCAGATTCATCCCTTCTCACTCTAGATAAATATTAATTAAGGAATGTAGAGGTTAAGCGAACTTGAAATGGATAAAGTAGTAATGTAGTTGTAGTATGAACCCACAATAGGAACACTTTCCAACAAGATGATTTTTGAAGTAATTCAAGCTTTTCTTATAATAAGCTTCCAGTTGTTTTAGATCTCCCCAATTTACCTGTTCCTGATGGATACCTGATTGTTAGTTGAGAGGGATATCTACAAAAAAAAAAAATCAAAGGATTCTCTACTCCAATGGTTGAAATCACTTAGTAACTGGGGGTTTGCACCAAAAAGTGTGAACTTTCGCGTCAAACAGTGATAAAACTAAGAGTATGCTAATAGCCCTCTAAGGATTTCTTTAATCTGAGTAACCGGGTGGCTTTATAACCAATGTTGTCATTCGCGTCAAAAGGATTAAGTAATTTGACGAGGAGAGAAAAAAAAAAAAAGAAGTGCTGAAAATAATTCTGCATTGAATAATAGAGACCCCTCTCAATGAGCTTTGATGATTGAAGTCAGTACAGATGATTGGGTTAGGTTTTGAAATTGCTAGGAAGACTTATTTAGGATTTCTTGATTATTTCTTAACATCTCTTGTTGAACACACATACACTTTAGAAATAAGGGTGTTACTATGAGTACATTATTTTCAATTTCAATTTGAGTTTTGTTGAGCTTCTATTTCTGAAATTGGATTCATTATAAGTGTGAGGGGATTTGAAATTCTGATTGCTTGGGCGTGATCCTTTCTAAGATTTGCTTGAGGACAAGTAAAGATTTAAGTGTGGGGGAATTTGATAACCTCCTAATTTAAGATTCAAAAGGATTATATTTAACACTAAATTAGGGAGATAAAATACTTTTCTCCTGATTAATATAGTTAAAAGTGTACTCAATCAAACAAAACAAAGAAAGTATTGTAATTATAATATTTTTATCAGTTTAAGCCTCATTTTATGTGTGATTTCAATTTCAGGGAAAAGTAGCAAAATGTAGAAAGAGTTGAATATAAGAGAAGGAAGCTGAAAATGGCCAAGGCAGATTTAACAAGTCCTCTCACAACAGCGAAACCGCAGTTCACTATAGCGATATGGCATTTTTGCCGTAGCGAAGGGGAGGCTTCGCAATAGCGAAGTCGTGTTGCATAGAAATTCCAGAAAGCAACTCGCTATGGCGTGAAGGTAGCGAGCGCAGCGGAGACCTGAGCACTTAAGAGACCTCGCTATAGCGAGAGTCATTCCTCGCCATAGCGAGAGCGGACCTGAAATGCATAGTTTTAATTTTCAAGCTTAAAAAGAAGGAGGAGGAGCTAGGGTTTGGGAATTTCTGCGGCAGAGAAGAAGTCTGGACGTCTAAGGAAGCGATTTTGGGTGATCTTTGAAGCTATCCACGCTTGGAAGGGTGAAGGAAGAGGAAGAATCAAAGGGGAAACATCACTTTCTGCATCTCTATCATTCCTTTGTTTGCTTTCTTTGTTTCTTTTCATCTTCTCCATGTATTGGATTGGGATTTACTGTAGATTTAGCTATGTGTAGCTAAATTCCTTTTACCTAGAGCACTATGAACCTGATGTGAACTAGATCATTAATTATCTTGTTGATTGTGATAATTGGAGTCTTGTGTATCTTTCTCTTGCTTATTGCTTTCTTTGAGATTGGCCACCTCTTGGAATTGAATTGGGTAATTGGAATTGACCTTGAAAAGGGGATTTTGATTGGACCTAAGAGTTGGATAAATTAAGTTTAGAATTATCTAATTTGTAATTGGGATAGAAATATACCTAACTACCTTAATTGGTTTGTAGAGGGTTATAGTTCTTAATGCACTCGAACCTAAATCTAAGGACACTTGAATTTTAGGGGAAAGTAGGGCTATAATTATATCGACGGACGGTTATAGCTTTTGAATCCCTTAACCCACAAGGTAAAAATTAATTGTAATTAAACAAGAAATTAAGTTTAGTAAGCATCAAGGGATTAGTGACTCTAGGTAATTTTAAAACCTTGGATTTTACCAACTTTTCTTTACCAACTAAGTTTTATTTCAATTCGCTTTATTTTAAAATTAGTTCTAAAATCAAAAATCTCATAATTGGTTGTTTAACGTGGATAAAAGTAGGTTGTGCACTGCCTAATTGCATTCCAGTCATTCCTCGTGGGAACGATACTTTTACTTATCACTGAACTACTTGATCCGACCCGTGCACTTACGAACACGCATAAAAATTTTCTTGTGGTCACCTTAAAGGAAGAAGATGTAGTTGCATTTAATGGAAATTAAGAAGAATCAATGTTCAATAGAAGAAAAAGTTATAGAAAACGATGAACTAAACGAAGATCCTATAAATGCTCTAAAGATTTCACTAGATGCTATTGAAGGAATGGATGGCAATACCATTATAAGGGTGTAAGGACATGTAGGAATAAGGATGTTACATATTTTAATTGATAATGGCTAGACTTACACACAGTGAATAAGTTAGGAATTTTAGTGGAAGACATGAAGAATTTTGAAATGATAGTAGTCAAAGGTGGGAAATTTCCAATTCAAGGAGTTTGCAAGGAATTTAAGTGAAAAATATAAGGAGAGGAATTTACTACAAATCCATTTTGTCATTTCTCTAAACAGATGAACATGTTCTTAGGATACAATGGTTGAAATCAATAGGATGTGTGCAATGGGACTTCACTTAACTCACTGTGCTATTTTGTTATAAAGGGAAGTTAGTGGAATTGGTGGTAAACAATTCCAACCAATGGAAATTGGTTACACATAAACAATTACAAGAGATAAATGAAGAAGAAGCTTAGTTCTTGTTTATTTAGATAGTGCAAAGATTAGAGGAAAGGATTAAATGTATAGCTATTTAGATGAAAGAAGAAAAAGAGATACTAAATGCTATCTAACAACTATTAGGTAAGTACCAAGTTGTGTTTAAGACCCCTACTTTTTTACCACCTTTTATATAAGGCTATAACCATAGCATCATTCTCCAAGATGGAATAAATCCCATTCATATTGGTCCTTATAAATATATAGTAGACCAAAAAGATGCAATTGAGAAGATGGTGGATGAATTATAACAAACAGGTGTTATTTAGGATAGCTCCTTACCTTTTGTAGCACCTATAGTCCTTGTAAAGAAAAAATATAGGACATGGAAGATGTGTATTAACCACATGGAATTAAATAAAAGAACAATTAAAGACAAGTTTACAAATCTTGTGGTGGAGGAATTGTTAGATGAATCACAAAAGGCACAATTGTCCATTAAGTTGGACCTTAGAGTTGGGTATCAGTGTATGAAAATGGATCCAAATGATGACCAAAAGACAACCTTCAAAAACTATTTAGGCCATTATGAGTTTGTTGTGATGCCATTCAGCCTTACCAATGCATTAGCTACTTTTTAGATAACCATGAATAGTATCTTTAATGAATATTTGAGGAAATTTGTTCTTGCTTTCTTTTTAATGACATTTTGATTTATAGCCTTAACCTAGACAACCATGTAAAACATTTATGATTAATGCTAGAAGTATTGAAGAAATGTCAATATTTTGTCAAATTAAGTAAGTGTTCTTTTGCCTCAAGACAAGTGGAATATTTAAGCCACATAATAAGTCTTTAAGGTGTTGCTACAAACCCACAGAAGATGCAAGTAGTCTAATAATGGCCTACACTAACTGCAATGAAGCAACTCATATCATTTTGTGGTTTGGCAAGTTACTATCATAGAGTTATTAAGAAACTACACCATTAGAAACAAAAGGCTTAACTTTATCTAAAATAAGACTTATTGGAATAGTCCTTGATAATGCCATTAAGTCAATCATTATGGGGAAATAGCAAGGCTATTGAGTAAGCTAGTCAAGCAAAATAGTTTTGTATGGATCGAAGAGGTTAGTAGAGTCTTTTAGCCTATAAAGAAGGCTTTAACATTAGCTCCATTACTTGCTTGACTTGATTTCTATAAGACATTTATAGTAGAAATAGATGTATGAAGCCATGATATAGGAGTTGTCCTCATGCAATAGAATGAGCCTTTAGCTTTTTATAGAAAAGATTTATCCCTAAAGCATGCAACACTTTTAGTATATGAGAAAGGGCCTTTAGCATGGTACATGAAGTGGAGCAATGGCACCAATATCTAAATGGAAGGCATTTTATTGTAAGAATAGATTAGCAAAGTTTGAAGTACTTGTTGGATCAAAATTTTAAAATGTTCATTCTAACTTTTTTGGCTTACTAAATTGGTGGGCTATGACTATGAGATTCACTGCAAAAAGAGTAATGAGAATAAAGTAGCAGATGCTCTTTTAAGAGTCCAAAGGGCTAAATTATTAAAAATGATTGTATCTATGGTTTTTGCTTATTTATGGCAAAAAATTAAAGATTCATGGCAAGAAGATGACAATTTTAAGGCTATCATTAATCATTTAGCTCAGAATGGCTACAATCAAACTAAGTATACTTAAGATGTTCAATTATTAAGAAGGAAGGCAAAGTGATGATTGGGGATGACACTTATCTTAAGCAAAGATTACTTACTTGGATGCATTCTTCTCTATAAGGAAGGCATTCAGGAGTAAGAGCAACCTTTTAAGTATTGAAACCTTTATTTTGGGGGAACAATATGGAAGTTGATATTAAGCTTTTCATAAAGAATTATGACACTTGTGCTAGATGTAAAAGTGAAGCTATTGCTAATCTTAGGTTACTTCTACTATTACCTATCTCTTAAGGTATTTGGAAGAGTATATCTATGATTTTCATTAAAGGGTTGCCTAGATCTGGTGGAAAGGTGACTAGCCTTAGTCGTGTCAGCTATTAATTTACTAGGTCCAAATTAATTTTGTAGTTAGGGTCGACCTAGGTCATGACTTCCAAGGAGCAAGTTATCGGCTTTCTTAGGTTCAAATTTTTTTTAAGTGATTAAAGATGCAAAAGAATGGACCTAAACTAAAATGCAAGATAATAAACTCTAAATGCAACTAAATTAGTTGAAATGCACATTAAACACTACCACGCTTATGCATGCCACACACTAACTATATGAAATGCAATTCTAATATGATGAATGCAAATGCAAATTAAGGGGGGTTTTGTTGCAAGGAAATTAAATTAGAAATTAAATGAATTAAACTAAGTAAAATTAACTAAGTTAACTACTAATTGTTAAATTGGGAACTTCTTTTTCAATTCAATTATGTTAGGGGGAAACTAAGGGTTGGTCAAGGAAACTTGGCTTTCCTAACTCAATTTCAATTAATTAGATTTAAAGGAAGTGAATTAAAGTAGACTGATGGATTTAATTGAAAAGTAAAGACTTAGGGAACCCTAAGTACAAGTAAGTGTAATTCAATCTATCAAAAGAACTCTATTATATATTGATTTACAAATACTTGTTAATGGAAATCATCCCATTAATCCAAACACAAATTAGATTCCTTTAAATCTAGAATTAAGACTAAAATAACCCAATTGAATAATGAAGTTAATTGATAACCCAATATTAAATTTAGGTAAAAGACATCAACTTAAATTAAATTGAACTCAAATGTCATTCCAAAATCAAAATTCCAACAACACTACAATCTAAATTCATCATCCGAAACATCAAAATTTCAACTCATTATCCAATACAATCCAAGACAATTGATAATTCCAACCTAAAACTAAATTGAACATATGAAAAACTACTTAGAAATTTTTAAAACTAAGAACTCTAAGTTTCTTGAATTGAAATAGGAAAATAAAAAAATTGCTCTCATAAGTCTTCAATCTTCATTCCATGAACTCAAACTTCTTCTCCTTGCTTCTCCTTAATCACCTCCCTCCCTGCTTAAGCTACCATGAATTTCATCCTTCCTCCAAGCATTAAGCAAGCTTCGGCCATGGTGGAATATGAGAAGAAGGGTGGCATGAATGTGAATGGATGATGATGGAGATGACATGGGTAGGTGTGGATGATGGAAGAGAAACCTAGAACCCTAAGTTTTAATGGAGTATAGAGTGTATGTGTGTAGCCATGAGAGAGATGGAGAAGGGAGAGAAGAAGATGTTCTTAATGTCAAGAGAAGAGAAGAAGAGAGGAGAAAAGAAGCTTTGATCTAATGGCTAGAAGAGTGGGTAAAGAGTTTTAGAGAAATCCTAGCCATCAAGTTTCAAATACACCAATTGGATAAAAGATAAAAAGAAAAAGAACAATTCCCTTAATTTTTCCATAAAGTGGTTTGCTTATTATACCCTTAGTGATCTTCAAGAATGTCTTCCAAAGTCTTAGCCATTAGATGACTCTTAGAGCCCAAGATTTAATCTTTACCATAAGATTTTATTAATTGTACTTCTATGGCCTAAAGAGTTAAAGTGCACCCATTAGTATAGGTTATGTTCAAAATATATTCATGCAGCATGCAACATAACCTAAGCCCAAAAATAAAATAAAATCTAAGAATGCCTAAAAAGAGGCCATGTGGCTCTATGTAAGGAGAATAAAAATAAAAATAAAAATTGCAAAATGAAATGTAATAAGAATTAACAAGAACTTGCCCCTAGGAGGATAATTTTATTTAAATTTAAAATTCCTCCAAATAACAATTACAATTTCTAAATCAAATTTTCCAAAACTAAATTCCAAAATTTGGGAAGCAAATCAAATAGTAGAGAATATTAATTCTCAACCAAAAATTGAAAACCCTATAATATTAACACTTTTGCCCTAAAATTTTCAATATTTATACTTTTTTTCCAAAAATGTCCAATAATTCAATTAATGTATAAAAGACCTAAATTAGCTCAAAATTATAGATAAATATGGGATAAAATATATAAAAATTAGGACTTATCAAAAGAATACAATTATAGTCATTATCGACAAAATGAGCAATATGCTAACTTTATTGCTCTTCCACACTCCTACACAACAATTAAAATGGCTCAATAGTTTCTAAACCACATTTATAAGCCATACAAATATGCAACTAAAGTGGTCAGTGATAGAGAGCTTATCATCATTAGTAATTTTTGGAAGAATTTTTTAGGTAATTGCAAATTCAATAGGATTTAACCTTATCTTACCATCCTTAATTTGATGGTCAAGATGAAGTGTTAAATTAGTGTTTGGAGACATTTTTAAGATGTATGACATAGGAGAAGTCTAGGGAATGGCATAAGTGGTTATCATGAGTTGAATGGTGGTATAACACCATTTTTCATATAGCAATTCAAATCATTCCTTATGAGATCATTTATGGTCAAAGCTCTTATTCATATCCTTTATTTGTCTAAGGATTTGATAGTATAAATTATGGATCATTCCTTCACAACAAGGGAAAAAATAATGGCTATATTCAACTATCAACTACATAGGGCCATAAATAGGATGAAGCAACAAACAGATAAAAGGAGGATAAATAGGCGGCTTCAAGAAGAAGAGCGAGTTTTCTTAAAACTCCAACCTTTTTGGCAAGTTGTAATAGGCTTTAGGAGTTCACAAAAGCTTGTCCTATAATATTTTGGTCCATATAAAATCCTATAGAAGATTAGGGCAATTGCCTACAAGCTAAACTAACTTAAAGACTTTAAAATTCATCATACATTTCATGTTTCATTATTGAAACCTTGTCTTAACCTAACTATGTCTCAAAAGCATCCCCTAATAGATTGGCTAATTCAACTTGATCATATTTTGCCTAAAATGATTCTGCATAGAAAGGTAGCATAGAAGAAAGGAAGACCAATGACTGAAGTATTAGCCACAAACACAATTTAAGCACAGATACACAGATATTCCACCTAAAAACAAACCAATTACACCACTCAAGAGCCAAATACTAAGCAAAAGTGCTTGAACCTTATCTCTAATACCAATAAATGTAATACCATATTATTTCTAGCATTGATCCAAGTAGGATTATACAATTCATCAAAGAAAATACATTAAAATAATGAATTAAAATATGTTGCGTAATGGATAAAATTTTCATTTCATGTCTTTGGGACCCCATAAACTTACCAACAACATTCTCTAATTATTTTTTATTCATACAAATCATAACATTCTCAAAACTTAGCACAAACCATGGATCAAGAGTAAAAAATCCCAAAATAATCACATTTTGCCTTGGGTTCTAGGATAGTAGAATTTGAGGCAACTTTGAAAAACCATAACTAATTCTAGAAAAATGTAAATCAAGCAAAACATAGCTTGTTCAAAATATCTAGATGTTAAAATTACATTAAAAATAATTCACAATCACAAAAATCCCATCTAGACCACACTTGGCATCAAGAAATGCAGGAAGGTCAAGCTGTCTAGAAATATGATTCAATTTTCTTATGTAAACTTTGGAAATTCATAATTAATTTCAAAAAAATCCAATCCACTCAATCTATACGAATTTAAAAATTTATAGATGTTATATATAGGAAAAAAATAGTTCTAGACTAATCCAAGAGCATTCAGACCCATAATTTAATCAAACAATAACATAGGTCTGGAGGTGTGCCTAGAATAGAACAGCAACTTCAAAAATTAATATCTCCCTCTCTAGACATCCAAATGAAGTGCTTTCAATTGAAACAAGTCACTAGAAGGTCTAGTTTTTCCTTGTAAAATTTTATTTCAATTGGACCTCGTTTGCCCCATGAATGACATAGATCCATTTTTGGACCATTTGTATAGTACACTAACCAAAACTAGAAAAATTTCCCAACTTCAAAAATTCACCAAATATTTCACAGATCTCCAAATATTACCCACTTTAGCTTCCTAAAAAGCTCTCAAAAAGCTCTAGAAACATGCCAAGTTTTAGATCAAGGAGAGCTCATTTGGAGGAAAAGTGATATAGCCTCACAATATGGTCAATTTTGCCTCTTTTAAGGTGCCAACTTTGTCCAAATGGCTTCCTTAATGGTTTGGCACCTCTTGGGCAAGTTTAAAAGCATGAATATAACTTGTAGGAACTGCTCAAGTAGTCCCAAAGCTCATGCATCTTAATTTGGCTATCCTACACTCAAGAATGCATGTATCCAAGTATGCACACAAGGGTTCAAATTTCACATTTTCATTGTCTTGGCACCATACAATGTTCATACATCATTCGTACATAATATTACATTTGTTCAATGGTTTACAATGCAAAAATATCATGGTCATATCCACTTTGGTATCTAGGTACAAGAAAAACTACATAATTGTCAAAGTGTAGTTTCTCAAGACCCTTGGCTTGCATTCCTTGCTTCTTGAACACCACCTAGGCATTTTAAGATGATGGAGGGAAGGTAAGTGAGATTTCTAGAATCTCAATACCTCACATACCCATTCACACACACATTCAAGGCATACATACATCAAGTGTACAAATAAACAAGCTACTCAGATCATAAATGCTCATTTACTAAATGTTCATGCCACACTTTCACAATCATGTCATCAAGAAGCTCTAGGGACTTTTGGTTTTGTCTCACCCCATTTCTAGGACTTTTGGATATGCCTCACTCTTAGCCTAGGGATTTTTAACTTGGCCTCACCCATTCAAGAGACTTTTGGCCTAGTCTCATCTATGCCTTGAGACTTTTGGCATTTCCTCACCCACATTAAGGGTCTTTTAGCATCACCTCATCCTTATGAGCAATTTCCACACCAAAGCCATTCAAGAAGACACATTGGTACCAATGCAATATCAAGACATCAAGTGGTATGTTCTCAAGTCACAAGAGCACACATAAGCACACAATGATATACATATGCACACAAGAATACAAGATAATGAGGTGGAGAGCTACCTTTAACTTAATGCAAGATTTACTTAGTTTGTTCCTTCCTTTTCTCAGTTACACAAGAGCACCAAGGTGGAGTAGGGTTCTCTTAACCTAAACATCATAATTTACAAAAAGAAGCCAAGACATTAAACTCACTCTTAAATACATACTTGGTTCTATAAGTGGCATAATGGTTCCATAAATGGCCTATTGAAGCAACCTTCACAATTCATGTTTTAGGCTCTCATTTCTAGGCTTCTTGGCCTCATTCAAAGTCCTTGGAGCTCTCACACAATCATTTACACAAGTTTAGAATCAAGTTGCTTCATAAAGTACCATTATGGACACCATTGTCCCATCTTCCAATCCATGGCTCCTAAATTTTTTCCAATGGTTTCTCCCATCTTCTAACATCATATAAAGTCTCAAAACAAGGTTAGAATAAATTAAAACACTCCCTAACCTAATGAACCTAGCTTGGCCGAACCTATGGACAAGAATGGGGTTCATGGGATTCTTGATTTTTCCTTAATGGAAGAGCCACTTGGGGAGGTTTCTAAAAGTCTTAGGAGTTCAAAGGAATACTCAAATGGTCAAGGAAACACTCACACAAAATCAGATTTTATAATTCTCTCAAAAACACCACACTTTCTTATCTTAATTTCCATTAGTTTTTCTTGGAATTTCTTGCCATATTCCTCTTCTCCATGGTTTAAAACCCTATTTTTTTCTTGTTTTTAGACATAAAATCCTCCCCTCCCTTGGTTCTATTCTTGGCCAAAATACACACATCTATGGAGCAAGGAGAAGAAGCAACAACAACAAGTAATTTCCTTAGTTTCAAGTGTGCTTTCAAGGCTTCTTTTTCTTGGTTTGCCTCTTCTCAAAATTTTTGAACTGCCCCTCTAAGTTTTGGACCAAAAACAGAACCAATCATCTCAAGAAAACCATAGAAGGAAAGCATGGAAGGAGAGGAGCAAGATTGGAAGAGAAAGGAGCATGAAATTCCATGAATTTGCCTACTTGTTTCTTGGTTTTCTTCCTCCTTCTCTCCCTCTCTTGGTGTGCCTCAAGAAGCTGTCCCTTTTTTGTATTTTGGGCAAAAGAAAGTTGTGACACCTTAATCTACTACCACTATCTAGCCTCTCACGGGGCTCGGTTCTATATGATTTCCAAAGAATCAACACCAATCCGTGGCATTTTCATGCTATGAACCGGGGTTTCATACACTCATCTTTTATCCTGTGGGTCCTGTGAACCCATCATTTGCATTCTCAACTCAAACTCCACTTATACAACTCATACATAGCATAAAACAAACCATAAGCCACGGGTATGGAGCCAAAAACCAGAAAATGCACTTTTCTCACTTGTGCCCAAAAATCCTATTTTGGCTCCAACTTTGGAAAATCATAACTAATTGTAGAAAACTGGGAATGCAGCAAATGTTAGCTTTCTAGAAAGCTTAAAGTGTTGTCTTTACACTAAAAATCATTCCCAACCAAAATCTTAGCATTTGGACCATGTTTGACATCGAAAATGGGAGGGAGGTTCAGCTGTCACTGTTTCTGGTGCAGCTTTCTGTCATGACATTCGAAAATTCATAACTAAATCCACAAAAATCCAATCTGGGCACATTATACCAATTTGAAAAGTTACGGATGTCTAATAGAGGAGAAAAATAAGTCTAGATCAGTTCAGTAGCCCCTACACCCCGAAAACCGATGGAACAGTGACGGGGGTCAGGTAGGCTCACTAATGCTAATACAAAACTTTAGTCAGTTCAATCTCTCTCTATAGACCTCCGATTTAGGTGATTCTAGTTCCTATAAGTCACTGTGGTGGTCTAGTTTATGTGTAAAAAATTTCAATACATTTGGAATCCATTTGGTCTATGAATGCCACAGATTTCATTTATGATTTTTATGAACAGTACATGACCAATCCATTCCAATTTCCCAAATTCAACAATTCCCCAAATATTCTCTCGACCTCCGAATATTACCCACTTTAGCTTCTCAAGAAGCTTTCTACAAACTCTAGAGGCATGCCAAATTTCATGGCAAGAGGAGCTCATTCGGTCATACTTTGACGGAACTCTCAAAACTACTGGTTTTGGCACCCCAAAGGTCCAAATGGCCTCTCACACACTCTAGCCGCTCATTGACAAGTTTAAAAGCTTAAAACTAGGATATATAATAAGTCCATATGGTCCAAATCATCATACATTCAAATCTCGCTATGCTACGGCCAAATATACACTACTTCATGCATTCAACAAAAGGGGCTAAACCCTCATTTCCATTCATTTGGCTATAAACATAGTTCATACAATATCCTTTCATATATTTACACATGTTACAACCTTTACATCTCAAAAATAGTGGGCACATATTCATTTGGCACCACTTTACATCAAAATACATCAAAATATTCCAAAAGAAAGTAATCTCTAACTATGCATGCTCCTAGGCTCCTTGGTGTGTACTCGGTTCTCCTTGAGCTCCACTTAGCATATTTAGTTGGGAGGGAAGGGGTGAGATTCAGGGAATCTCAGTAGCTCATACACTCAATCCAGCAAGCAATCAAGGCATATAACAAGTCAAAGCATGTGAATAAGCATTTAGCCATTCTCAATCATCCAACACATAATGTACATGCTATGGAAATCACAACAATGCCAAAAATGGGCTCCAGGAACTTTTGGTCTAGCCTCACCCGAGTTTAGGGACTTTTGGATGGCCTCACCCGAGTTTAAGGACTTTTGACTCGGCCTCACTCGTTTGAGACTTTTGGCCTTGTCTCACCTATCTCAAGGGACTTTCGGCTTCACCTCACCCATCTCAAGGGACTTTCGGCGCTACCGCACCTGAGCAATTCTCACAATTCATTACACAGGCATATTGGCATCAATGCATCAAAGCAATATCATATGGCATATTCCACACATCAAGCATATACATAAACATACAATGACTCTTACAACCAAGAATGCAACAAGAAAGAGTGGGAAAAGAGAGCTACCTTTGGAGCCAAAGCCAACACTAGCTTTTCCTTTCAAGTCCTCTTCTCCCTTCTTAATTTCACACTCACACCTTGATGGAGGTGCTTCACTTGAGCCTAGACACAATTAAAGAGCATGGAATTACTCTCTTAACATAGAATCATCAGATCAATTCTCCTACATACCAGAACCTAGAGTTCTCTCTCTCTCTCTAGAATGCCATCAACTCTTTCTCTCTCTCAAGCTCCCATGGTAGTGGAAAATAATATTTTCAAAGAAAACACAAAGATTCAAAGGTGTTTTCCACTTTCCCTCTTCTGACCCATGCCCAAAATTCATCTATTTTTACAAACAAAACTGCAAAAAGAGAGGGCAAAGAGATGGGATCAGAAATCTAAAGAGAAATGGGGGAAATTTCCTTACCTTTCCCTTGCTCTTCCTCCTTCTCTTGATCTCTCTCACTCTCCACGCCTCTTTTCTCTCTTTGGGTCGAAGTCTAGGGTAGATATGAGAGAAGAAATGAGTTTGGGCGTTTAATGAAGTCTAATTCTCGCTATTTACTCTCTTTCGGACTGACCCTCGCTACAGCGAAAACTAACCTTCGCTATAGCGAGCTCATGTAATCTGGCTTCGCTATGGCGAGGTGTAACCTTCGCTACGGCGAGACCGTATCAGTTCCCTTCACTATGGCGAGATATACCATTCGCTATGGCGAACTCGTGTCAGTTCCAGACCTCGCTCTCGCTATGGCGCATGCTATGGTGAGCTGCCCCCTGGTTTCTGTATGGACTGCTGTCCGCACTCGCTATAGCCAGAATCCCTTTCCCTATTGCGAACAAGCACTCTCGCTGTAGCGAGACCATTTCTCGCTATTGCGAGAGGACTTGGCAGAAATTCTGGATTCCGAAAATTTCTAGCTTTCACTTCCTTTCTTTTTCCCTTTTCTTTTCTTTTTCTCGGTTGTTACAAAAGTCAGCCAAAAGAATAAAAAGAAATAGCGTGAAAGAGGTGGAAGCTTCAAGAAACTCATTTTTCCAAAAATTCCAATTCCGTCCTTCCAAAATGGCAATTTTGTTTCGGCTTCATTTTAGCTCCTTTTTTAGAACTATCCTTTCCATTATAAGATTTAGGTTCCCAATTTAATAAAATGCTTCTGGAATCACTCAAATTGGAGCTAAAACCTTCCTAAACGAATCCGTCAAAGTTCAGGCTCACCACCGTTAAAAAAAGTACACCAGAGGGGTTTTACCAATCTGGGGACTTCCAATGGATTTCAGGGCCTATGAGAACCCTGGGCAACTCAAAATTTTTATTTAAAAATCCCTCCTATATGTTTTTCCAAAAGATACACTTATTTACGAAAATGTCATTACGTTTCGTCAATTTTTGTCACAATTTGTTTCACTGTTCTAGCTCTTTGTATCTTTCCTTCTGAGCCAAAAATTATCATTTTAAGAAGCCTAGGACTCTACCAAAATTTTCCTAGACATTTTCTAGCTCATTCCAATAGACTTGCCTTTATATGGTTCATTTCGTCGCTTTACAAAAATTATGTTTGTTACAGTGACTGTTATCACCACTAAAAGTATGAAAAAATCTTGTTAAAAAATTTCATAGTGATATCATTAGTGGCAACAAAGATGAGTCACCATTAAAAAGGACATTTAGTGGCGACACATGTCACCACTAAAGCTTAAAATATTTTGGCAAGGAACTAAAATTTTGAAGAAAAAGTCATTAGTGGCAATAACGAGTTGTCGCCACTAAAACAAACTTTTAGTAGTGATGACTATCACCATTAAAAGATTAAAATTTTTTTGCCAAGAATTAAAATTTTAGAAAAAACCATTAGTGGTCACAACTAAAAGGGACATTTAATGGCGACAATTATCACCATTAAAAGCTTGAAGATATTTTTTGCCAGGAAGTAAAATTATGGAGTAGAGACCATTAGTGGCAACAATGAGTTGTTGCCACTAAAAGTCCACTTTTAGTGCCAACTAAGAAGCATCACCACTAAAAGCATGGAAAATTTTCCTTAGACAAAAATTTTGTAGTAAAAACTGCTAAGGGCAACCAAGAGCTATCGCCATTAAAAGAACCATTAGTGACAACAATAAGGGATGGCCACTAAAAGCATGAAAATTTTTGCTAAAGCTAAAAATTCAGGAGTGATGACCATTAATGGCAACTAACAGATATATATATATGTGTATGTATGTATTTATATTCTTTATAATTATAACTATACTTTTAGCTTGGTTAAATCTTTTTCAATTCATAAATTATTTTTCCTAATTTATTATTTCTAAGCCCTTTACTTTTTTTATTTTGTATTTTTCATGATAAAGAAATCTTAATATAATTTGATAATATCATAAGTTCAATATTAAATATTTTTAAATTTTAATCATGGGTGATTTACATATTTCAAATAAAAAATCACTTCTTAAACATTTTAAAAAGCATGTGATTAGTAATTAAATATTTAAAATTTATTAATATTTATTTGTTATATTAAAGTTATTGTATATGGAATTAAAAATAAAAATTTAATTATTGTTGATTCAATTACAGTTATTATGATGAGACCAATGAACTCTGAACTAGTGTTTATACTAATTGAATAATCAGTTTGGTTTTAAAAACAATACATATTTAAAAGTCATTTATTTATAATTTAATTTCGTATGATAAAGTCTCTTTAAAATATATATATATATATATATATATCATTTTTTAAAGAATTTTATAAAAAATAACCTAATTTAATCTTAAATTTCATCTTTTCTCTCATCTCTCCAATACCTATTATTCTCTATAATATAGAAGATTATCTCTCTCTTTCTATGAGATAATCAAAATAGATAATTATTAATATTTTAATAAATATTATCCAAATATATTAAAATAATTAATAATTACCTCATAAAAATTTATATTAATTTAATTTAAATAATCTTAAGAAATGTATTTGTTATATAAATTTTTTATTTATATAACATTTATTGAAAGTTTTTTTAATTATTATTTATTTAGTTTTTAGAGTTATTTAATCATTAATCAAACATAAAAAATAACCAAGATAGATAATTTTATTAAAGATAAATACTAATTCAAAATAAATATTAAAATCAGTGAAAAGACATATTTTTGAAAAAGATGCTTGTAATAACACTTGTTTGTGAAATGGAAAACCTTTTTCCCCTTAAATTGGCCAAATGGAATAATTCAAAATTTTATTCATAAAAAGTTGCTAAAATGCTAACAAGGAAAGATTTATCCATAGGTTTTTAAAATATTGCATATTTAAAATTTATTCATTTATGTTTTAATATCATTTGATAAAGTCTTTTTAGAAATATATATATATATATATATCACTTTTTAAAAAGAATTTTATGAAAGAATATCTAATTTAATCCTCAATTTGATCTTTTCCCTCACCTCTTCAATCTCTATTCTTCTTTATAATAAAGAAGATCATTCATCTCCTCTTATGAGATAATCAAAGTAGATAATTTTTAACATTTTAATAAATATTGTCCAAATCTATCAAAATTTTTAATTATCATATAGAAATTTAAATTAACTTAATTTAAATAATCCCAAGGAATGTATTTGTTTTATAAGCTATTTTTTATTTACATAACATTAATTAAAAGTTTCCTTCTAATTATTTTTGTCTAATTTTTGGAGTTATTAGATCATTAACCAAACATAAAAAATAAACAAGATAGATAATTTTACTCAAGATAAATCCTAATTCAAAATAAAGACTAAAATGAGTGGAAAGACATATTTTTGAAAAAGAAATTTATAATAACATTTATTTGTGAAATGGAAAACCCTTTTCAGCCAAAATTGCCAAAATGGAATAATTTAAAAATTTTATTCATCAAAATTTACTACAATGCTCACAAGGAAAGTATTTGTACATAACTTTAATTAATTGTTCAAAATTAAAATAAAAATAAATCAAAGAATATGTAATGAATAGTAAATTTCATAAAACGACGAAATGAGCTGTATAAGGTTCCTGAAATGAACTAGATAATGTCACAAAATATTTGGGTAGTGTCCTAGGCTCCTAAAAATAATGATTCTAGGGTCAAACAAAAAGAAAAACAAAGTTAGGGCGGTGAAATAGAATTATGATGAAAAATAACGAAACATAGTGGCATTTTCATAAATACGTGCAATTTTTGGAAAAACTCATAGAAAGGCTTTTTAAATGGAAACTTTAAGTTGCTAAGGGTTCTCAGAGGCCCTGAAAATTATGGGAAGTCCCGAGACAGTTAAAACCCCTCCGGTGTATGTTTCTCCAATGATGGTGAACCTAAACTTTGACAAATTCGTTCGGGAAGGTTTTAACTCCAAATTGAGTGATTTCAAAGGCATTTTATTAAAATGGGAATCTAAATTTTATAATAGAAAAGACGGCTCTCAAAAAGGAGTTAAAGTAAAGCTAAAATGAAAATGCCACAACAAAAGGGCAAAATTGGAATTTTTGTAAATGGATTATTCTTAAACCTTCCACACACTTTATGCCCTTTCTCCTCCCTTCTTTAGGTTGACCTCCCTCTGCCCAAAAATAGAAAAGGAAAGCTCTCTCTTAGTTGCACAAGAGAAGGAGAGAAAGGAGGAAGAAAAGCAAAGAAAGGTAGATAAATTCATGGAATGTTATGCTTCTTCTTCTTCCAACTTTGTTCCTCTCCTTCCAAGCTTTCTTTCTATAGTTTTGTTGAGCTTTTTGGTTCTATTTTGAGTCCAGATTTAAGAGGAGTAGTTTGAATTTCTTGGGGAGAAGCAAACCAAAAGGAAAGGCTCTTGAAAACAAGCTTGAATCCAAGGTAATTCTTGTTCTTTGTTGCTTCTTCTCCTTGCTCTCCCTTTGTGTATATTTTAGCCAAGAACAACAACAAGGGAAGGAAGGATTTTTTGTCCAAAAACAAGAAAGGAACTAGGGTTTTGGACCATGGGGAAGTGGAATATGCCAAGAAATTACAAGGAAAACTAATGGAAATTGATTTAGAAAAGTATAGAGCTCTTTAGGGTTTTGTAAAAATTGATTTAGTACATGTATTCTCTAGGCTATGTAAGTGTTCCAATGAGATTCTAAGGCCTCTAGGAAGCCTCCCAAATGGCTCTCCCTTCATGAAAAAATCAAGAAGCTTATGAACTCCCATTCCTCCCATTATCTCAGCCTAAGCTAGTTAATGAGGTTAGAAAGTGTTTTAATTTGTTCTAGTCTTGGTTTGGGATTTCATATGATGGTAGAAGGTTGGACGAGGCCTTGGGAAAAATTTAGGAGTCATAGTTTGGGAGATGAGACAATAGTGTCCATAGTGGAGCCTTGTGAAGCAACACATGTTTAGGCTCTTGTAAGTGAGTAGACGATGGCTTCAAGGACCTTGAATGAGGTCAAGAGGCCTAGAAATGAAAAAAGAATGGAGCCTAGAATTTGAATTACAAGGGTTGCTTCAATAGGCCACTTATGGAACTATTATGTGACCTATGGAACTAATTGTGTTCTTAAGAGTATGTATAGTGTCTTGGCTTATTTCAAGACTATAATTGTGTGTTATTCATGATGTTTAGGCCAAGATAATCCTAACCCACCTCATTGTGCTTGTGGAACCGAAAAGGGGAAGGAGAAAAACCAAGAAAAGTTTAGATAAGTTCAAGGTAGCTCTCTACCTCATTCTCTTTGCATTCTTGGTTGTATATATGTCATTGTGTGCATATATATGCTTTTGTGATTTGAGAACATGACACTTGGTGTTTTGAGATTGCATTGGTACCAATGTATTGTCTTGAATGTGATTGATTATGGAAAATGGCTCATGAGGGTAAGGTGATACCAAAAGTCCCTTTAATGAAGGTGAGGAGATGCCAAAAGTCTTATGGCATAGGTGAGACAAAGCCAAAAGTCCCTTGGATGGGTGAGGCTAAGTCAAAATTCCCTAGGCCAAGAGTAAGACAACTCCAAAAGTCCTAAAAATAGGGTGAGGCAAAACCAAAAGTCCCTAGAGCATGTTCTTGAACTTGGTGTGAATTGGTGGCATGGAAATTGTGACCTTGTATACTTTATGGTTATCTTACTTTCCATACTTGTGCTTTGATGTGTATATGCCATGAATGTGTGTGTGAATGAGTGTGTAAGCTATTGAGATTCTAGGAATCTCACTCCCCTCGCCTCCTTTATCTTAATATGTGTAGGTGGTGTTCAAGAACCAAGAGATGCAAGCCAAGGGACATAAGAGACCATCCTTTGATCATTATGTAGCTTTCTTTGTATCTAAATGTCAAAGTGAACATGTACATGTAATTTTTGGTTTGTGAACACTTGAGCAAATGTAATATTATGTATGATTGATGTATGAACCATAGTTGTTACTAAATTAATGCAACTATACAATTTGACTATGTAATGGGTTGGAATTATTAGTGTATTCTTAGATGTGGAATGACCAAAATGAGATGTATGAAGTTTAGGACCATTTGGGCAGCTCATATAAGTTGTATTTATACTTTCAAACTTGCCCAAGAGGTGCCAAAATATAAAGGAAGCCATTTGGACCAAGTTGATGCATTATGAGAACCAAACTTGACCACTTTGGTGAGCTGTGGCACTTTCGGTCCAAATGAGCTCTTCTTAGTTTGAAATTTAGATGCATATAGGTCTTGTTGAGAACTTTTTGGAAAACTAAAGTGCGTAATATTTGAAAATCTATAGAATTTTTGGTGAATTGTTGATGTTGGTTGAAATTTCTGAAACGGCCAGGGTTACTGTTCATTTGGTCCAAAATGGATTTCTATTATTCATAGATCAAATGATGTCCAATCGCTATGAAATTTTACAAGTAGAAACAAGACCTTATAGTGACTTGTGCCAATTAGAAGCACCTCAATTGGATGTCTAGAGAGGGAGATGTGAATTTTTGAAGTTTCTGTTCTGTTCCAGATGCCCAGTCAGACCTCTATCATTGTTCCATTAATTTTTTAGGTCTGAATGCTCTTGGATAGATTTGGAACTATTTTTTTCATCTAGTTAACATTTGTAGATTTTCAAATTGGTATAGTTTTCATGAATTGAATTTTTGTGGAATTAATTGTGAATTTTCAAAGTTTATATTAGTAAGTTGTATCAATAATTCTGGGGGTCTGACCTTTGTGCATTTTCTACTGTCAAACATAGCCTAGATGAGATTTTTATGGCTTGTGTAAATTTAACATCTAGAGCTTTCTAGAAAGCTATGGTTTGCTTGATTTTGAGTTTTCTAGATTTAGTTATGATTTTCAAAATTGCCCCAGAAATCTACCCCCATGGAATCCAAGGTGAATGAGTTAAATTCGAGGTTTTTACTTCTAGACCCAAGAATTGTGCGATGTTTTAAGACATTTATGACTTGTATAGATGGAAAATAAATAGGGAATGTGATTGGTAAGTTCACAAGGTCCCCGAGACGTGAGATGAATTTTTAAACCTCGATGTAACACAATTAAATTCATTATTTCAATGTATTTCATTGAATTTCTCTTGATAACATGTGAAATCCCCCTTGAATGAATAAGATAATATTAGAAATAATATGGAATGACAGAATACATAAAATTAATTTTTCAAGATTAAAATAAAGTTTAAAAATCACATGAAAACACAAAAAAATAATATAAATGGAATAAATAATAATAGTAACTATAATAATAAGAAAAAAAAAGGAAATTTGAATTTTTTTGTGATTTATTTTTAATGACTTTTTTATATGGCAAGCCCAATATAGAGGCACAGCTTAGGAATTGTTAAGTCCTAAAATAATTGAATGGATACAAATATTTGAGTTTTCAAAGTTTTAAAAGTCTTCATCCTCCCAAAAAAAAAAAAAAAAAAGAAACAAAGGTTTGTCTACTTATTTGCTTCCTCCATCAAATTTGAAACTCCATTACTCATTTATTCATTTATACTCATACTTCCCTCTTCTCTCTTCATTCAATCCTTAAATCTACATTCTCTTCTTCAATTCATCTTTGTGTCAATTGAAACCAATACTAAAATTTTGTCTACTTATAAAAAAATAAATAAATAAATAAAATCCATCAAAAGATATAAGATTTTAAAATTTTTTAGTTAAGTTTTAAAAAAATATATTATTATTTTAATTTTTTATTAATAAGTTAAAATTTTGAATTTTATAATTCATGTATCTAAGATTTGAAATTTAAGACTCCAAAAACTACTAAGATAATCTTTTAATTTATTATCAAATTAGCCATCATTAATTTAAACTAATATGTTTAAAATAATTATAGATTAAGATAATTAATTATAACATATTTTATTAGTAGATATAAATAAATTAGATTTTTCAATTTTAAATGCTAAATTATTTTATTAAAAAATTAGATTTTTTAAAATTTGCACCCTAACTGCCTTTTCCCCTTGACACCTATAGCAGACAAAATAGAGAGTGCAATGAACACTTGTAGGACCTCCATGGTTGGAGTTTAAAGCTTTGATTTAAAAGGGAAAAAACAAGTTTTAGCTAAGGTGTGTTTAAAAAAAAAAAAAGATTTACTCTCATCCCCTTACATTTTGATCCACTTAATGGCTAATTTGGTGGTTGTTTCATTGCTTGCAAGATTTGGAAACTTAGGTTTTTGGTGCTGAAAATTAGGAAAAAGGAAGAAGAAGAAGGGAAAAGGTTGGTAAGTCAAATCCCTTCTTTCATCTCAGCAAGTAGTTCTGATATTGATTCATGATCACCACTTTCAGAAAATACATTTTGCACCGTTTCGCAAAGTTCTTCATTAGGAGAAATGCCATTAGATAAGATCATAGAGAAGAAATTTGCCCTACTAACAATAGTTCTTTCACACAATATATTGGTAACAGCACCATAGTCACTGACTGAAATGGTTGAAAAGCAATTTCAACCATTTTAGTGAAGAATAGTACTACCTTGCATACATTTAAACTACTCTTTATATAACTATAAAGCACTTTAGACATTTCCTAGTTTGCAAAGCCCATGAATCAGGATATAATATGTTATAAAATTTAGTTTCAAGCCCGAAGGTTCCAATAGAACAATCTTAATAACCCCTAAATGTAAGTTAATTTATATAACATTTATATAAACAAGTTAAAGCAAAAGAGAAAAGAAAAGTTCAAAATTTGCTTCCCATTCTAAGGCAGAAACAATAAGGGTTAGGTCCGATACTGCTTATTAATAAGCATTTATTGCTGAATGCTTGCATTTTTATAAATTCTTATGCTTATGATGTGTAAAGTGAAAGTTCTTAAGAAGTCAGCTTTGCCATAACTTGTTAATTAGCTGTGTTAGTTTGAGTTTCTTTTTTGGGCCAAATATCAGTTGAGAGTTAAGTTAAATAATTTGTTATCTTTTACCTTTCAGAATTTGAAAATGAGCCTTTACTTTAAATAGTAAAAATTTTCTTCATTTAAGGTTTGTGTCATTTTTGTATCATTCATTTAACAAATATTTACTAAGGCAATTATACCATATGCATCCAAATTGTTTCAATCCATAAAGAGATTTGTTCAATTTAATTGAATAATTTTCTCAAGAATCTGATTTGTATGCTTTAGGCAAATTAAAACCTTCATGAAGTTTAATATAAATATCATTATCTAGTGAGCTATACAAATAGATTATAACAACATGCATTAGATGCAAATCGAGTCCTTCATGTACTACCAAACTAATTAAATACCAAAAAGTAGTTGCATCTACCATAAATGAGTATGTCTCTTCATAATCAATGCCAAGTCTTTACAAAAACCCGTGAGCAACAAGTTGTGCCTTATATCTTACAATTTCACCATTCTCATTTCGTTTTTGCACAAAAAACCACTTGTATCCAATTGGCTTTACACCTTCTGATGTATGAACTACTAGTTTGAAAACTTTTCTCATTGCAGGTAAGTTTAATTCTAACTCAATTGCATTTTTCCATTTTGACCAATTATCTCTTTGTTTACATTCCTTAATAGACTTTGGTTCATGATCCTTATTATCATTTTATTATATCACATGTTGCATTATATGCAAAAACATTATTAATGTTGACTTCATTTTGATTCTATCGTATTCCACTCATAACATAATTTATTGAAATCTCTTTATTTTCACTAATTTTACATATTTAAGTTTCTTCTGGAATTCAAATAGTAATTTTGTTTAGGGACTCTTCTGGAGTCACCACATTTACATCCTCGATTTGGCCATCTTGGTTCTTAGCTCCTTTTCTTTTTTTGAGGATTTTTATCTTTGGAACCAATGAGTCTACTGTAACATTTGGTCTCTCCATCAACGTGAGAAATGTAATGTCTGGTTTCTCTATAAACGTACGAAACTCACTAGATATAAAAAGGAAGTTCCCTAAATAGAGAGTTTTATGACAAATAAAATTAGGATAAAATTTTAAATAATAAAAAATAAGGATTTGAGGCTTAAGATACCCGAAAACCAAAGTCAGAAGAGTTAAGAAAATTTGCCAAAATAAGTTGGGGCATTTTTGTAATTTTTGGAAAATTTGGAAAACTCATAAGAGGGTTTTTTAAATGAAAAATTTGAGTTTTTTGGAATTCTCAGAGGCCCTAAAAATTATGGGAATCCCTAAAACAGCTGAAACCCCTCTGGTAAGTGATTTTGGCTATTGATTGACTGAATGGCCTTTTTGATGTGTAAAAGTAGTATATGTCTATGTTTATGCTAAGTGAGATGTGGAATGGTATCAGAGTAGGTGGTGAATCTTAGGAGTGGTAAGCCTCTAGAGTTTCTAGAGCAGAGCTAAGTGATCCTACAGCTAGAGCTATATGTGTTATGGTAGCTCGCCAGGATCAGTAGCAAGCTGTGTGTATGAGCAGCAAGAGATTATTATGTAGCTACTAGAGAGGCTTGCTCAGAGAAATTGTGAGAGGCCTAATTCTCCCTGATTACTACACTCACACTGTTTTGAGATGTTTTACCTAATGTAGAGAAAGGCAATGAAGCAGAGCAGTAAAAAGTGAAACTGCTATGTACAGGAACTAGTTTGAAGGGGAAATAAAAAAGAGCTACTTCCCTAACCATGACACCTAAATGTCTAGATGAATTAGAGAGCCTAGAAAATTATTCTCTCAAGCTAGAGACTATAGTCTATAGGCAAAACTCCATAGAGCCCTAACAACCTAGATATACCAATTGGTAACACATGCATAAGTAAGAGGCAGAACCCTCTAGACTTGGTGAGGCTTAGATTATGTAGCTAGAGAGGAAGTACCTGGTGATGATGGAGTGTATTGTCATATAGAAGGCCTTTTTGGTCATATTTAGGTTAACATGAGAAATGAACTGTTATAGGATCAACCCAGGTATAGAGAGTTAAGACCCATGGATTGAATAAGATAAATGGTAAAGATATGACCTCTTAGTAGACATAGAGAATAAACAAGTAATAAAGGGGTTGTGGACCTAGTGTATAAGATTGAGAAAGAGATTTATGTAGCTTATGATTTAGCCTAAGGATATCTAAGAATGAGTAGCAACTAGAGTTAGAATATTAAGCACAAGAGTAGTAAGGTTATAGAGACCTGCCTACCCAGCGTTGACTCTAACTTAGGATACTACCCTATGTGATATTAATGGCAGGCTAATGCTAGGAGTTCCAAACACATAGAACATGTCATAAGTATGTATGTAGAGAATGATATGGGTATACAAGAAAATTATGCCCTAGAAATGGTGGTCAAAATTCAACATGATGGGCTCGATGTTAGAAATTACGAGAAGAGAAAAGGAAAATTAAGAGAATCTAATAACCATCTACGACAAGCCTATGTAAGCTAGTTGGATCTGTAGTAAGTGGCAACCCTAATGAGATAAGTACCTAGGGCTGAGTCATAAGTTAAGGCCTAAGAAAAGTAAGAAGCAATAGTTTATATATAAGATAAAATTAACAGATAAAAGAACCATAATCTAAAGAGAAGGTAGTTCAAGGAGATAATTAAATAAAGGTTCTCCCTGGGCTAATAAGAGGAAAATGAGATGTGATGAGATGGGGGACCACCTAGTAATAGTTGGCAAAATCCCTAGAGGATAGACCCTTAATAAGTAAGTGTAGAGATCGAGGTAAGTGAGGAAAAGTTGAAAAGCTAGCACATAGAAAGAAATATCCTCACTTCAACAATGACTAAATGAAAGTTAATGCGATGAGCATAGTAAAAGTAAACAGGTAAGGGTCTAACAATTAACCCAATGAGCTTCCCTAATACGAGACTGATGTAACATGAAAGCACACGAGTAATAAGAGTACTGAGTGGAACATAAGTTACTAGTAATGTAAATCTAGGACATTAAGGATTTATGGCCTGAATTGAGTTAGTAAAACCCTAAAATTAGTAAACTACGCTTTTAAAGATGAGAGTAAAAAGGTTGAGTAGAAAGAAGACCTTACTCTCTAATCAAAATGTAGAGACGAGTTAAGTGGCTAGTGTTTCAGTGCTCCCAAGGAAGCTAGAGAGAGTCACAAGTCACCTAAGAAGGTGAGTTCCAGTATTATACAAAAAAGAAATGTAAGCTTAAGAATATTACTAAAGATAAGTTATAAGGTTCATATGAAATAAAATTCTTTATATAGTAACAGTCTAATTAAAAATAGAACTAGAGAATAATAAGAATTAGACCTCCCCGTTTTTGCAAAAAGTGAGCAAGTAGAGGTGAACCCAGGAAGAATAAAAATGCTCTTGAGCATAGAGAAGCAAAACAATAGCAATGGAATAAACAAGTGATAGATGACCTTAGAATATGGGATGACGATAAAATCGAGGACATAATACTTAAGAATAGACGTAGAAATGACATGGATAAGTGCTTGAGTAAGCACTATTGTCCTTGGTATAGATATCCATAAAGCATGATATGATGTCCTAAATAGAGATAATTGGGCAACATAAATGACTTCAAGATAGAATAGTAAATGATGTGAGAAATTAGGGAAAGAGTTCCCTATTCCCCAAGTGTCATATGAGATAAAGAGAAGGTAAGGGATTCCAGTGATGTTAGAACCGTAAGAAATGTATGCAAAGAGGAATCCCCAGTAAAGAATAATGATGAATAGGGAATGTGCTACTAGTATGAGCATGTTAAAAGTTAGATAACATGAGTTTAGTATGCACAGTGTGAGTCCCTTATGATTTAACTAAATGATATGGAAAGGGACTAGTATATGGTCTCTATCCTACGAGGGATGTTAGGCACACTTGATGCATGAGAGGCCCAGGTGCTAAAAGCACTTAAAAGCAGAACATAGGCATAGTCAGAAATGGTAGGATATGAGAGAGATGATAGAATGAAAGTATGCAATATGTGTGCCTAGTTGTATGTTAATTAGAGAAAGTAAGCAAGCCATCAAAAGTAAAGAAAGAAAGAAAGCCTGAGTGAATAGGCTTGAAGTGGGAACCTGAGGATCCTGCAGGGAATAGGAAGTGAAAGTTAGAATGCTCCAAAGTATCCTTATGAGGGATCATAGAGAAACAAATGACATAGAATCCACTTCACAAGAAGAGCATAGCAGATATCTGAGTTAGCCTGAGAGATTATAGGCCATGGTTATTAAACTTAGTGAGTATATGTGTTATTAGTAGATGCAGTGATCTTAGGCTTTGTATCTCCCAGAGATAGATCATAGTAGATTCT
Source organism: Erythrophleum fordii (assembly GCA_032878935.1). NCBI lineage: Eukaryota > Viridiplantae > Streptophyta > Magnoliopsida > Fabales > Fabaceae > Erythrophleum > Erythrophleum fordii. Next base: position 2,106,810 of record JAVQMF010000021.1, read on the forward strand.
AAAGGGTTGCAGTAGACCTTATGAAGGGCTCTGAGAGGTCACAATAGACCTGGTGATTGTACTAGATCTCACAGAGTTACAGAGAACCTACTGTTATAGCACAACAATTTTCTAGTGAGCATGTGTGTTATTAGTAGATGCAATGATCTTAGGCTCTGTATCTCCCAGAGATGAATCGTAGTTGATCCTAAAAAGTTGTAGTAAACCTTATTAGAGGCTCTGAGAGGCTACAGTGAACCTAGTGATCGTAGTAGTTCTCATAAAGTTACAAAGAGCCTACTATTATAGCACAGCAATTCTCTGGGTAGATAATAGCTTCAGATATTTTACAAATCAGTTAGTCTCAGAGACTAGTATAGTTTCATATAGTTTCCCTCTCAAAGACTAGAGACCTCCTAAGTCTGGTAGACTATTGCCCCAAAGACATCAAGGTTATACTCAAACAGTTAGACCCCTGACTAGACCTCTTTAGTCGATGAGCAGAGCATATGGGATGAGGGAAGAAGGAAAATAGCTTTCTAGAGTTATAGTTAAATGAAACACTACCATGTCGATAACAAACCTGACCGAGAGATAAAGAGAGATCCTTATATGCCAAAGTTATGCATTTAGAAAAGGGTCAGGTGCAACTCTTTGTGATGGGGTAAGTGGTAGGGCACGTCTCCAATAGTAGAGACTATGAGAAAAGTTAGCATCCCACAAGATTTAGTATTAGTCAGTGGTAGTTGCTCTTCCATGCTAATATGAAAAGTTAAAAAGTCATGTTAGTCAGTCATTAAGATGAAAAATTGCATGATACTCACTCTTAAGTGAGTAAAAGGAATAAAGAAGAGTTCAGGCCTAAAGAGACAAGTATAATAGTGAGTAATGAAACTGGGATAGTTAAGAATAGAAACTCCTTAAAAGAGTTATGATCCCAGTAAGTGGTTAGAGTATAAGGCCTATGATGGAAAGAACTATGAATCGTGACTATAGGATGAGCTAGTGAGAAAAAGAGTAAAGTTAAATAGTAAACTGAACACTTAAGTAAGGAAGTTAAGTAAGCAAATAGAAGTCTCTAATAGCTGCTAATGCATAAAAAAAGATAATGAGACTTCATAGAATGCCATTAAGAGATGATAAAGGACATTTAATAGTCCCTCCGGTCCTTTTTATAAGGAAATTTGAAGAGATTTTTTTTTGTCCCAAAATATAAGAAACATGGTATATTTTTTTACTTCATTAAATAATAAATTCCTTTTTTACCCTTCATTTAGTATTACACCTAATACACTTAACAATGCATAACGTTTTCCCATGCAAAATGAAGATTAAATTAAAGAAAGACAGAAAACAGTAATCATCTACATTGGTGTCTTGTGTGTGTAAAATAGCAAAACGAGTGTCACTTCCTCTGACCATAGCACTAGCGAGGATGAAGGATTCAATTGGTGGAGTGTGTACAGATGTTGGTTATGACTCTGATATGGTTGTAGCGAACTCCTTGGAGAATGATTCTATGGAAGATGACGGTGAGCAGGTAAATAGTCACAGTGAATGGAAAATAGAGCAGGTTAAGAAAGACACCATGAACTGAAAGTTTAACCTTAATAAGCTGCAGGAAGATGATTTTGGGTTGGATGACGATAATATGGAGAATCTAGTTGTTGCGAGCTCAATGCAAAGTGATGGGGTTTCGAAAGACAATGATGAAATGAACAAATTCAAAAAAGTGACATTTGCTGCTGAGGATATGGTTAATGAGAAGATAGAGGATAGGGTGAATGGTAAGAAACTTTTTGATCTTAACAAATACCTAGAGGAAGGATTTGACATCGACATTGAAAGTGAAGAGATGAACAAGACAGTCTTGACTTTATTGAAGATATACATTCTTAGTTTGTTTAGTATGTTTTAAGTTATGATGAAGATTTCTTTTTTGGTTTGAAGTCATTTTTTAGGAGTGTTTTGGGATAAGAATTATTTTGGAATATTAGTGTGTTTAATATTGGTTTTTGTAAGTTGTTTTCAATGAGCTTAATTATCTGTGATATTGAAGAATGATTATGTTTAAGAATGATTCTAGAATTTTAGTTTTTTTTTTAATCTGGATAATTAGTCTGTTCAATCTTTAATGTTATAAAAACCTTTAATGCATAACCCATTTGGTGAATCTCAATTTTCTCTTTTTTAAATTCCCATAAGGCTAAGTTTCTTCTTTGCCATTTTCTCTAACTTTATGTGAAGGTTCTTTATGTAGTTCACTGCATCTTAATCTGATAAAGCAAGTGTGTAATTGGAAAAATTTGTTGGCTATCATTTTAAATATAGTGAAACTGTATTTTGAAATAAATAATACACTTAGTCTTGTTATGTTTCTGAGAAAAACATGATACAAGAGCAATAAAACTATAGCCATAGTGCAAAATGGGAGATTGACTATAAATAAAGCAAAACTGTATTTTCCATTAGATACTCCACTTAGTCCCCCTTTGAAAAGGCTAGCAATATACTATAAATACACAGTGATTGGAGGAAATATGAAACTCTTAGTGATCGTTTTTGGATCAGGATCCTTTTATAACCTTGCATAACATAAAAAAAGATTAATGGAGTCAAGAAGTAAAGTGCTTAATATGGACATGATGTTCACAAAACTTAAGTAACAAGACAAAAAGAGAGAATGCCATACCTCATGTGGGACTGTGGTTTATCTTAAGATAATTTTTTTATTAATTATTTTAGATTATTTGACTCAATATGCATTCTTTGGTAGTGATATGGAGTAGAACAAAAAAATTAACTTAACCTCATGCTTAGGGGAATTACCTCCTATTATAACCTTGCAAAGGACAAAAGAGAAAAAAAAATTCACATTAGTCCAACTAAGAGATAAGTAAAAAACAAAATTGTCAATGCAGAAAAAAAAATATGTACCTTCTTTTATGATTGAGAAGCATAAAAAACCTCTAAATAGTTGGATACCTCTTCAATAAGTGTACGATCAAACCTTAGTTGTATTGGTAAACCACCTTAAGCATACACCACATCTTTTTTCATGTGCGGGATTTTATACTTATTTGATCCTTTCAGCTTTGTTATCTCAGTCATGCACGATTGAAGAGTGAGAAAGATTTTATTTGATTCTTTGGTCAAAAAAGAATCAAACGATCTCTGCACCACCTCAATAAGTTCATCAACAGTATGTGTCACTTCCTTTTGTTGTAGAGACTGAATGGCGTTAAAAAAACCTAAATCCAAGATATTTAAATCAGGAGAATTTGGAGGTTGACATTTGAGATGGATGTCAAACCCATCCTCACTGGCTGCTCGAATGAAATCTTCATCACGTTCATCCACATGATATCATGCATTGTCTTGTTGTATAAAAATAGTCTTCCTTGCATCTTTAGGTGGCCAAATATTCTTTATAGTTGGTAAAACTTTCTCAATTAAGAACATTTTACTAACTTCTCTTATCATAGAAGTAATTGGTTTACATTCCATTGTCCCTGCAACTCTGTTTACACTTGACCTTCATGCTAGTTGTTTAGTAACAAAAGGGAAAACACCGATCTTTCCTGAAAAAGTTCCATTTCCTTCATCGTTGAACCTTGGTCTAGCCACTGCAACAAGAAACATAAGCTTCCTGATAAAATTTTTGCTCTTACAAGTACAATGTGGGTCATCCTCCTTTGCATGCATGTAATAGTTGTTTGACTTTCTCGTAAAGTAAAACCACTTCTCATCTATGTGAACAATGTTATACATGGATTGAAACTTTGGATCATGAGGAAGGCTACTATCATCAACCATAGACATGCAAAAGCATAAACAATCGATCATGTTTTCCTCCTTCAAATGCAGCTTAATAGCATTGGAATAGCGTCTTATAACTCCAGCCATGCACAGTCTTATCAATGATGTCTTGCTAATCTTTAAAGCACCAGCTAATGATCGAAGGGTTGTTCGTTTAGACAATGGAATTTCACGAATGGTTTGACTATCTACTTGAACCCTCTTCCTTCCATAATTCCTTGTTCTACCATGACATGCATCACCTATTGTCTTTGTTTAATTCCAAATGTGGTATATGACACTTTTATGCACAGAATATAAAGAAGCCACCCTCTTCATTATGTCGGGTTTCAATTTACCATCATTGCTTGAGTTCTTCAACAAAATACTTAGAGCCCTTCTTTGCTCATTAGATAGAAAGACACGTTTCCTCCCTCTTTGTTCTTCTCCACTAGAGTCTGCACATATGTCCATAATTTAACATATGTTTTTTTTAGAATTTAAAAATAGGCATTAAGTCTTGGTTTAATTTAAGGTATGTTACTTTTAGAGAATTAAAAGATTGCATAATTTACAATAAGTTCATTTTAGAATTTAAAATAAGTTACCTTCAATAAATTTAAGAAGGCATAATTTCATATAGCTTAATTCTAGAAAATTTAGAAAAGGCATAAGTTAAAATAAATTATTTTTCGGACAACTTTAAAAAAGGCATAATTTCGAACATGTTAATTTTACAAAATTTAAAGAAGCCATGATTTCAAAAAATTTTAAAAAGGCATAATTTGAGATATGTTTATCTAAGAAAATTAAAAAAATGGCATAATTTAAACTAATTTAATCTCAAGAAATTAAAAGAAGGCATAATTACAAATATGTTAATTTTAGAAAATTAAATAAAAGCATAATTTCAAATAAGTCAATTTCACAAAATTATAAAAAAGGCATCATTTGAAATATGTTAATTTCAAAAAATCTAAAGAAAGCATAAGTTAGAGTATGTTAAATTCATCACATACCATTCATGACGGGGACAATATCACTGTTGGACACGTATGAATTATAATCTACCACCAAATCTTCATTAACTGGCTCATACCATCTCCTACAGGGTAACAATAAAAAAAATTCAATAAACTAACCCATCACCGTCTCTTACAGGGTAAAAAAAAAAAAATTTAACAAGTCCTTTGTACCAAACATTAATGCTTCTAATTCTTCCTTAAATAATTCTCCATCTCCATCACTCTTGTTGCTATTTGTTAAGAAAAAAATAAAGCAATATGATACATAAAGATAGAAGTTATGAAGGAAAAAAAAAGAGTAATGAGTTTAATAAAATGATTGATAAAAACAGAGAAATGAGTTGAATAAAAAACATGCCTGGTTTGGCTCATAGCCAAGTTACCTTTGTCTTGGGCAATGCCTTCAAGCTGTAAGGGTTGTGTGTGGTTTAAATTGATGACAAGTCCATCATCCCATAATTGACGCACACTTTGTTCTCCTTCATCTTCGAATGCTGGGGACGGTAGTTGGTTTAAGTTAAACAGAGACTTATTTACTGAAGGTAATATTGAAGACATATTCGCCAATGGTGCTTTATCACTATCGTAAAAAATTTTAAGTGGGGTGTTGAGGTCAATCATGTCGGGTGAGTTTCTTGTTTACCACTTCCATTACTTAAGAAATGGAAGACAGTAGTAACATTTAAATAATGAAAGACCCGCCTATCTCTTGCCCAAAAATTTGGTGGGAAATTCGAATAAGAAATGGAAGACAATAAGCTTTTTACAAATTTAAAAACAATTGTAGATGCTTTTACAAATCAAGACTTTAACACAAACTTAATTTTAGAGTGTTATTGTTTCATCAAAGTTGCTTATTGGGTCACAAAATACACAGCCAATCAATAATCCCACATTTTGTTACTTGGAATTAAGAGTTGTGTTTTTCTAAGCATTAAGTATAATTTTTTTTGTCAAACAATAAAGATGGGTAAAATAGGAAAGAATTACCAAATTTGAACCTAATCAATGAGTTAAACTAATATTAACTATTTTTCTTAATACTAGTGAAATAGTTTTTTGACTCTAATAAAAAGGACCGGAGGGAGTACTAAGTAAGTTATCTCCCAAGGCATATGCAAGTAAGTCTACTAAGCAAGAAAGTCAACCTCTTTAAATAGGTTAAGACTGAATAGAGGTGAAATAGTAAGCTCTCCCATTACGTAGACCAGAGATATTCAAGTATATTTTAGTATCAGAAGTTACTTTCCCTTATAACAAGAGTGAGTCATATGCTCTATAGCAATGACACAAAGAAAGAGAATCAGATCCAGTGAACTAGTAATGTTACTTCCCTTGTAGAGAGAAATTATAAAGAGCCTAGTCTATAAAAGAAGTAAATAGAGCCAGGAAGAAGGGAAAGAAAGAGCCGATTAATAAGAATATGAAAAGATAAGATAAGGTTACACACCTTTATTTTGAGGACAAAATTTATTTAAGGGGAGAGAAATATAACATCCAGTCCCTCCATAAAACGTGAGAAATATAATGTCTAGTTTCTTCGTAAACGTACAAAACTCACCAGATAAAAAGTTTTATGGCCAAATAAAATTAGGTAAAATTTTAAATAATAAAAAATAAGTATTTAAGGCTTAAGATGCTCAAAAAACAAAGCTAGAAAGAGCTAAGAAAATTTGCCAAAATAAGTTGGGGCATGATCGTAATTTTTGGCAAATTTGGAAAACTCATAGGAGGGCTTTTCAATTGAAAATTTTGAGCTTTTCAAGGCTCTCAGAGGCCTTGGAAACCATAGAAACCTCCATAACAGCTAAAACCCCCTCTGGTAAGTGATTTTAGCCATTGGTTGATTGAAACTTTAATTGAACGATTCGAAATGGTTTCAAATGGAATTTGGGTGAAACCAAAGCCATTATATAAGTTAGAGGACCCAAATTTTATGACAGAAAAGATGGATTGCAGAAAGGAGTTAAAAAGAGACTAAATGGAGAAACCATGGTTTAAAGACTACAATGATTTACCTTTTTCTCTTAAAACACGTTCCCGCCACTTCTCTTTCCTTCTCCAAGACCTAACGCAGCTTCATATTAGTCTGAAATGGTGTCCAAAGAGGGAGGAGAGAGAAAAAGAAAGAAGGCAAAAAAAAAGTATGGAAATTCTTGGTTTTTCATACTCCTTCCTTCACCAAACTTGTTCCTCTCTTCCTCCTCTTCATTTCTATAGTTTTAGTGTTTGATTTGGAGCTAGTTTGTGAGTGGTCTAGAGGTTCCTCTCCTCCTCCTTTTCATTTCTATGGTTTTAGTGTTTGATTTAGGACTAGTTTATGACTAGTCCAAATGATAGAATTTAGAATTTGAAGAAGGAGCTTAAAGCAATTGAAAGAGCCCTTGAAGAAGCTAAGGAAACAAGGTAATTCTTCTAGCTTTCATTGCAATTCCTTGTTGCTTTTCTTGAGAGGTGGTTTGGCCAAACATAGGCCCAGCCAAGGGCGAATAAATTTTGACCTAACCAAGGAGGAAACATGGGTTATGGAGTGTGAGGAGTCAGAATATGCAAAGAAATCCAACTAAGATGCATTAAAATTTAAGTTGGCACACCTTGGGGTTGTGACACAAATGATAAAATCTAATTTTTTCTAAAGATATTATGGCTTATGTAAGACATGGTATGAGTCCCTTAGACCTCTAGGAAGCTTTACATGAACCATTCCCTCAAAGAAGATGAAGTCAAGTCTATAGGCTCCAAAATGTAAGCATGTCTCGACCTAGGCTATACCAAGTACCTAGGGAGTGTTTTAAATTGTTCCAAGGCTAGAATGGGAGTAGACATGATGGAAGAACATTAAAGGAAGCCTTGAAAAAAATTTAGAAGCCATGGAATGTGAGATGTGTATGTAGGTTCCATAATGAGACATGATACAATATCAGTAGGCATGTCTATTAGAGCACTACAAATTCGAGAAGCCCTCATCCATCAAGACCAAATCATTCAAAAGCCTATGATTCAGGTCCAAATGGCTCATGAAAGGATGGCCCATGTTCAAGAGGCCCAAATTGTGATTGTATATGTCCAAAAACTTCAAAGAGCTCAAGATAATTTCTATTTTGGACGTCGGCCCAAATTTAGAGGCCAAGATCCATATTTGATCAATTTAGAACATGCTAGACGTCACTCAATTCATAAAGATACTGATCTTGAAGTTGAATTGAACTTTAGACATGAGATCTCCTTAAAGATGCAAAAGTGGAAGTCCAAATGGAAGCCCAATGTCCTAAGAAGGTCCATGGAGCAACTAAAGTCAATATCCAACATGTTGAAGGCCCAATAATAAGAGCTAAGGCCAAAGCAATGAAAGAAGCCTTCAATTGTTTAATTTATAAGCTTCATAACTTAGAGCCCATTCATTTAAGTCAAGAGAAGGCCAAGAAGATGTAAAAGGTGTGATCATGCTAACCATTCTACAAGAGGAGTGCCAAGGCCCAATTGGAGTCCAATTGCAAGAGATTAAGAATCATGTGACAACCATGTAATTTTTAATGAAGCATGAGCATCCCATGTGACAACTTAAAGAAGTTGATTAGTTTTGACTAGGATTCTTTTTGAAATTTCATTTTTTATTATTTTATTATTTTTTGAACTTGGTCAAAGAGTTTATCTTGGAGATCAAGTTAAAATTAGTATCCTAATCTAATTCCTTAATATTAGGCATCATTTAAAATATTTCTAATAAGCTTTTAGAGTTTTACTTTAATTAAGACTCTAGAAATTTTGCCTATAAAAGGCTTCCTATTGTACTCTATTTTGGCACATGAATGAATTTGAGTATTATTCAATTATCTGTGAGGTTTTTACTTCTTTGTGCTCTCTGGGAGTTCACGTGACTTATCAAAGGATTGGTCTTCCTTTGTGGCATCTTGAGGCTAAGGTTCTAAGAGACAAGTTCTCTTAGGGTCTTTCCTTTGACCAACATTCTTGTTTTCTAGCCGGTCTTGGATAAAGTGTCATCTTGTTGAAGGTTCCTAGGACAAGGTTCCTAGAGGGTCTCTCATCAATTTTTTGGACATTATCTTAAGCTCTTTGAAGTTTTTGGACATATACAATCACAGTTTGGCCCTCTTGAACATGGGCCATCCTTTCATGAGCCATTTGGACCTGAATCATAGGCTTTTGAATGATTTGGTCTTGATGGATGAGGGCTTCTCAAATTTGTAGTGCTCCAATAGACATGCCTTCTGATATTGTATCATTCCCTCCCTCTTTGAAAAGATTCGTCCTCGAATCTTTACCATTAGGTGGTTTCTTGGGAAACAAATCTAGGCAATCACAACTCTTTTCAATGCTAGTTGAAGATGAGGGTCCATTAGGTGGCTTCTTTGAAAACAAATCTCTACATACCTGCAAGGAGCTAGAACTAACAATAGGCAAAAATGGGTTAAGATTGTTAGTAGATAAACAAATATCCTTACACACACTCTCAACCTCTCTTTTTTCATCAAACAAGCTCACACTCATGTTTTTCTCACTTTTCTCACAACTCTCTTGCTCTTTCTTTTCACTCACACTCGTTTCTTTTTCAATCTCTTCTTTTTCTCTCTCTAACTCATGTTCTCTCTCTTTTTCTTTTGCTCTCTCCTTTTCTTTGATTTTGTATGCTTGTACTATTCTCATTTGATCCTCATAAGCATCCATAGGATCAAGAGGTACCAATACATGATTTTTTTCATTGAATACAAATCAATAGCAATAGCAATATTTGTGCTTATGCTTAACATATTTAGCTTTTCTCACATGTTTCCATGGTTTACCAAGCATAATATGTCCATCAGACATAGGAGCTACATCACATAACATTTTATCATAATATTTATCAATGGAGAAAGAAATCAAAACTTGCTTATTAACTTTAAATTCAGCACTACCCTTCAACAAGGTATAGGGCCTAGGATGCTTTATAGTAGGCAAGTTTAATTTCTCAACAAGTAAGGTATTAGCAACATTTATGTAGCTACTATTATCAATAGCCATGCTGCAGACTTTCTCTTTTATAAAGCATTTAGTATGGAAATTAGGGGATGCCTTTTCCTTATCTTGTCCTGTAGAGTTGATATTGGATTGGAATGCATCCAACCTTGTACAAGATTGCTTGAATCGCTCTTTGTTAGCCTCTTCAAGGAATTTGTACTCATTGGACATCTTATCACCTGAAAAGTTAGTCAAAGAAAGATAGAAGGAATAGGACCTCACGCACTCTTCTCACATGTTTACACTCAAAAGATGATAAGTTCACTCGTGTTTAACTCTCTTTTTGGATTTTTCTTTAATATTAACGCTCTTGCCTTTTACCATTCAATAATTTGCTTCTTACAAGTGTTCTAAGTAAGTCACAAGCAAATCAAATGAAAAGATCAGACTAGTGGCAATCAAAAATACTAGAATCCTAAAATATAAATTCCCAAAGAATCAAACAAAGGAGAAAAAGAGGTGTGTAACAAAAAGGAAAAAAAAAAGAGGAAGGGAAGGTCTGGAAGGAAAGAGAAGGAAAGAAAAAAATCTGAAAATAAGAAATCTTAAGAATAGAAAACTACTTGCAATTCAAGTTTAGAATAATTAGGAAACAATATCCTCTCTTGAATGCAAATAGGAAAGTAGATAACTTGGTAGCTACTTAATGCGATTAAATTAGGAAACAAACTCCAATTAGAAAATTAACTCCAATTAGGAAATTGACTCCAATTAAGAAACTAACTCCAATTAGGAAATTGACTCTAATTAGGAAACTAACTCTAATTAGGAAATTGACTCCAATTAGGAAACAAACTCCAATTAGGAAATTAACTCTAAACTTGCTTTCAATTTTGAATTCTACAATCTGAATTTTTTTTTCACTCTTTTTTTTCACTCTTTTTTTTTTACCCTTTTTTTTTCGAATTTTTTTTGAATTTTTTTTTTTTAGGATGGAGGAACACAACAATGGAAGACAGAAAAAGATAGAAGAAAAAGATGAAGATGAAAAAGGTTAATGGAAGGAGAGAAAGTATGAAGAATAATGAAAGGGAAAACACAAAGATATACCTTGTACTAGCGACCAAAGCTCTGATACCAAATGATGAGAGACCCTCTAGGAACCTTGTCCTAGGAACCTTCAACAAGATGACACTTTGCCCGAGACTGGCTAGAAAACAAGAATGTTGGTCAAAGGAAAGACCCTAAGAGAACTTGTCTCTTAGAACCCTAGCCTCAAGACGCCACAAAGGAAGACCAATCCTTTGATAAGTCACATGAACTCCCAGAGAGCACAAAGAAGCAAAAACCTCACAGATAATTGAATAATACTCAAATTCATTCATGTACCAAAATAGAGTACAATAGGAAGCCTTTTATAGGCAAAATGGGGGTTTCATACATTTTCATATCAATATCTCAAGGGTCAATTCTAGAGTCCTAATTAAAGTAAAACTCTAAAAGCTGATTAGAAATATTTTAAATGATGCCTAATATTAAGGAATTAGATTAGGATACTAATTTTAACTTGATCTCTAAGATAAACTCTTTGACCAAGTTCAAAAAATAATAAAATAATAAAAAATGAAATTTCAAAAAGAATCCTAGTCAAAACTAATCAACTTTTTTAAGTTGTCACATGGGATGCTTATGCTTCATTAAAAATCACATGGTTGTCACATGATTCTTAATCTCTTGCAATTGGACTCCAATTGGGCCTTGGCACTCCTCTTGTAGAATGGTTAGCATGATCACACCTTTTACATCTTCTTGGACCTTCTCTTGACTTAAATGAATGGGCTCTAAGTTATGAAGCTTATAAATTAAACAATTGAAGGCTTCTTTTATTGCTTTGGCCTTAGCTCTTATTATTGGGCCTTCAACATGTTAGATATTGACTCTAGTTGCTCCATGGACCTTCTTAGGACATTGGGCTTCCATTTGGACTTCCACTTTTGCATCTTTAAGGAGATCTCATGTCTAAAGTTCAATTCAACTTCAAGATCAGTATCTTTATGAATTGAGTGACGTCTAGCATGTTCTAAATTGATCAAATATGGATCTTGGCCTCTAAATTTAGGCCGACGTCCAAAATAGAAATTATCTTGAGCTCTTTGAAGTTTTTGGACATATACAATCACAATTTGGGCCTCTTGAACATGGACCATCCTTTCATGAGCCATTTGGACCTGAATCATAGGCTTTTGAATGATTTGGTCTTGATGGATGAGGGCTTCTCGAATTTGTAGTGCTCCAATAGACATGCCTACTGATATTGTATCAAGACATTAAGAAGCAACTTATAGCTAGGCTCCTTAAAATGAATATATGATGTTCCAAGGAGTTTAAAGGGACTCAAGAGACCTAGAATGAATGGGAAATGGGAGCCAAGATCATGAATTCTCATAGTTGCTTCATAAGTTCTTGTATGGAAGCATAATAGAGCCACAGAACAAAGTAGCTTCACATAGAGTGTGTGTGATACCAAAGCTTTTTTTCATGAGTGATTTATGTCTCTTTTGATGTGTCTAGGCCAAGAAAACTAAGGACCACCTAATTACAAGGCTTGGCCAAGAAGAGGGAGAAGAATCCTAAGAGAAAAGTGGGTGCATTTACTTCAAGGTAGCTCTTTAACCTTTCCCTCATGCACTTTTTGATGTTTTCTTTTCTTTGGATGTGTGTATATATGTTTATACCATGAGAAATGTTTCTAGCTATTTCCTACATGCTATGGTACCATGATATTCTTCAAATATGTTTTATGAATGTGTTTTGGCTTGAAGTGGTATGGTAATGCCAAAAGTCCCTTCGCAAGAGTAGGAATGAGCCAAAAGTCTCTAGGATTGGATGAGACAAAACCAAAAGTCTTAAAAAGAGTGAGGCTTAGTCAAAAGTCCCTTGGAAATGGGTAAGGCAAATCTAAAAGTTCTAAAGAAAATGGGTGAGGCTAAACCAATGCCCTTGAGAGCCTATGTATATTATGTATGATTTTCTTGAACATGAAAAATGTTATGTATATGTTCCCTAGTAGCTTGAAAGCCATGCATGTGTTCTTTGACTTGTAAATGCATCTATTATGTATGTTTGAAAGGGTTAAGAGCTATTGACATTCTTTGAATCTCACTCTTTCCTTCCACATGTCTAATTATGTCTAGGTGAGCTAAATGGATCAAAGAGCAGAGGACAAAGACCTTAAAGCATGACACTTTGACAAAAGAGAAAGAAAATAAGCATTTTGATGTCAAAAGTTGTAATCACATGATATATGAATGATGTAATTGATTGAACACATGTAAATTTATGTATTTATGATGAATAAATGAGTTTTGGAACCATATGTGCATGTATAAGAAAGTTTGACATTTAAATGCCTTAGGATACTTGTATGTAAGCTTAAGTTAGGAAGTGGTTTTGAGATGCATGAGGATTTAAACCACTTAGGTAGCTTTTATATGCTGATTTTAACCATTCTCACATGCCCAATTGCTTGTGGTTAGAGTAGGATAGCATATGGCCTTATTTTGACCCTCTATGACATTTAAAAGTGTCACTTTTGCACCTTATACTCTAAACTAACCAAATGGATGAATTTTCACATGAAATTCAGCATGAATATAGGTTTCATCTAAAGCTTCTTCTTTTTTTAGCTAACAACCACATTATTTAGAGCTCTAAAGAATAAATTATGAATTTCCAAATTTGGGAAAATTTTCAGATTTGGTATGTGTACTGTTTATATAGTCAATTTCTTCTCCTATATCATCCGAGAGCCAAATGATATCTAATGCTCATGACATTTTACAAGCATAAATGAGGAATGATAAGATTTTTGTAGCACTTGAGAGCACCTCATTTAGATTTATATGAAGGGAGACATGAATTTTTGAAGTTGATGGTCAGTACTAGTAATACAGACAGACCTTTGGTATTTTTCTATCGATTTTGGTGAGCTAGATGTCATTTCCTTGATCTAGAACTATTTTTATCAAAATTAGACATCTACATCTTTCTAGAATGGTATGGCTTGTAGAATTTTGATTTTTCTAGAATTAGTTATAAATTTTTGAAGTTTATATGAGAAACCTATGACAGCAAACCTAGGTAGCTAGATGTTTTGTGCTATTCTATTGTCATTTGTCATTCAGTTGGTGTTTTTATGGTCTAGAACAATTTTTAACCTATGGTTGACATTTAGGACTTTCTAGAAAGCTATCATTTTCTTAATTTCAATTTGTATAAAATTAATTATGATTTTTCAAAATTGATATCAGAAATCTGTCTTCTGTAACTTGAGAGAAATTCTAGTTTTTGGTGAAGCATGGTTCCAAATCCAAAATGTATGAGATGAAATGTGATGTTGTAAACTTGTATGGATATGTTATGGATATGAAATGATGTTGGTAAGTCTACAAGGCCTTAAAAGCCAAGAATGATGTTTATGACCCTCCATTTACACAAGTAACTTGGATAAAAGTGTATATGTCTTGCAAATGGTGCTTGATCCTTAATGTGAGCCTCTAAATATATTAATTTTGATCTGCTTAGGGCCTTTTGAGTATGTTATGGGCAGAATGGAATTGAGGTAAGTTTGAATGTCTCATGTGGGCTAAAATGATCAAATTCGAAGTCCATGTGCTTGCTTTTTAGGTACCAAAGTATACAAATCCCATATAAATGAAGATGTAAGAGTTTGAATGTTATGTATGGGGTGTATGAACTTAAGGCATTACATCTACCATGTTTTATATGTGCATTAGACTCATTTGTAATAATAGATTGTCTAATAAGGACATTAACATTAATTGGAGTATTAGCAGTTAGTTCACTCTTTTATATGTGATTTGGTCACTCTTTTTTTTTTGGTCAGTGAATGTGTTTGGCAATTTATTGGCTAAACCTTACAAATGAAATATATTTTGAACTTCTAGTTCACATTGTTTTGTATGAGAATCAAGATGAGATAATAATAATTTATTCCAACTAATTTTCTTTTCCAACTGCTTATTTTCTCTCCCTAATATTGGAAAAGTTGATTCATCAAAATGACAATCAGCAAATCTAACAGTAAATAAATTCCCTGTTAATAGTTTAAGATATTTTATTATAGATGGAGATTCATATCTAACATATATTCCCAACCTTCATTAAGGATCCATCTTAGTACATTGTGGCAGAGTAATTAGAATATATACTGCACATCTAAAAATCCTTAAATGGGAAATATCAGGTTCCTAACAAAAGACCAATTGTAAAAGGAAGGACTTATGATAACTTCTTGGTCTGATGCAAATTAGTACTGTAACATGCAAAATTACACATCCCAAGTAGAAATTGGATGTTTTGATTTCATAAGTAATAGTGTTGCATTAATTTTAAATGCTTGATGAATGATTTTGCATGACCATTTTGTGTATGAACATGTGCTATAAGATGTTCAACATCAATTCTAGTAGGTAACAATAATCATTGAAAGATTGATAAGTAAATTCACCAACATTGTCAAGTCGTATTTTCTTAATTAGATAATCAGGAAAATGTGTTCACAGTCGAATTAATTAAGCAAGTAATTTTGCAAATGCTAGATTGCAAGATGATAACAAAGACACATGTGACCATCTGGTTGATGCATCAATTAAAAAAATAAAATATCTAAACGGTTCATATGGTAGGTGAATTGATCCACAAACATCACCTTGTATACATTGCAAAAATGTAAAGAATTCTCTCTCAATTTTTGCTAGTGATGATTGAATAATCAACTTTCCATGAGAACAAGTAGCACATGAAAAGTTTTTAGATTGAAAAATCTATTGACTCTTCAATGGATATCCATATGAATTTTCAATTATTTTTCACATTATATTTGATTCGAGATGGCCCAATTAATCATGCTAAACAAAAAACATATCATAATCAATAAACTTCTAGTTTACAATAGCATGTGTTTTAATTGTACTAATATATGTGTGGTACAAACCAAAGGAAGGTGCAAGTAATTTTTCAAGTACGCATTTGTTACTTGAGATTATACCAATGATATAAAGATATTCAATATTTCCTTCGTTTGTTGTCTCGATATGATATCTATTTCAATAGATATCCTTAAAACTCAATAAGTTTCTATAAGACTTAATAAACTATAATACACTATCAATGTGTAATTTTATTCCTCTAAGCAACAAAACATTGGCTCTTCCAAAGCCTTTAGTTAAATTTGTAATACCAAATATAATACTAACATTCACTTCTTGCATTACTACATAAGAAAAACATTTTTTATCCTTAAGAATTGTATAAGTCATTGCACTATCAGTAAGACATATATCTTTATTATTGACATTGTTGCTAATTAAAAAAACACCTATACTTCAAAACAAAAATATCAATAATCAACATGAGAAAATACTACTTTAAAATGTAAGAATATATTTGAAAATATAATAATATTATAAGTAAATTCTTTATTGCTTTAGAAAACACATTGAAAGTAAAATATAAGAAATTTATTTTTCGACATTTCCATCACCGATTAGATGATTAATTTTTCCATTAGGATCAACAAAAAAATTAGCAACATCCAAGTAAATAACATCAATATAGCTATAATCAGAGTCACCCTCTTCACATGCAAAATTTGTCTCTATATTTCTCCTTTTAGGCAATTCTCAGTAAAGGTCAATGAAATGCTTTGGTGTAGAACAAGTACGAGACCAATGACCTTTGCCACCACAATGATAATATATGTTCTCAATATATTTGTCATTTTGCGCACTTTTTTCCTTGTCATTCTTTTCTTCATATTTCCACTTTTCGTGGGAAGCTGAGTTCTTAGTATAAGAACCATGACCACATCCATGGCTACCACCACATCCCTGGCCATGAGTTTTGTAACATCCAGTTTTTCGTAAAAACTACAAAATAAGCTAGTTATAAAAGTAAGCCTCTTGAAATGAATGATTGGAAGCCAAATAAAATTAGGATAAAATTTTCAATATTGGAAAATGAGGAATTGAAATTTGAGTTGCCTAGAAACCTGAGCCAAATGAGCTAGAAAAGGTTGTGAAAGAAAGTTAAGGCATTTTCGTAATTTCTGGCAATTTTGAAAAACTCACAGGAGGGCTTTTTGTAATACCTTATATTTCTATTATCATATTCTTCCATTCAGGGCACTTGGTGCACATTTATAAGGCAAAAGTAAGGAAAAGTATGAAAATAATACACTTTTATAGCGTTACATCGGGGTAAAATTTTTCAATTCGCGTTATGTGGGCCTCGTGGATCATCCAACATCATTCTCTACTCATTTATCCCTTGTACAAGTCACAAACAATCTAAAACATTAAGCAATCCATGGATTTCAAGCTTAGAACCACATATTTTTCTTCATTCACCTTGGACAGCATATGGCAGATTTTAAGGGCAAATTTGAAAATTCATAATTAATTGTAGAAAAATTGAAATCTACCATGCTATAACTTATTGGAAAGCTCTAAGTCTTAAATTTACACTAAAAATAACTTCAAATTATGAGCATAGCATTTGGACCACGTTTGACATTAGAAAGGCACAAATATCTGAATGGCTACTGGTACTAATATAGATTTCTGATATAAATTTAAAAAATGTCCAATTAATTCCAAAAAAATCCAATCCATGCAAATGATACTAATCTGAAAAGTTAC
Source organism: Erythrophleum fordii (assembly GCA_032878935.1). Classification (NCBI taxonomy): domain Eukaryota; kingdom Viridiplantae; phylum Streptophyta; class Magnoliopsida; order Fabales; family Fabaceae; genus Erythrophleum; species Erythrophleum fordii. The sequence continues at coordinate 2,124,292 of JAVQMF010000021.1, forward strand.
AGAGCTAGAAAGGAAAAATAACTTTATACCAATCCTAGAACGTTCAGACCTTGAAAATTAATCAAATAGTAACTTGGGTCTGATTGGTCGCCTAGTACTAGATAGCAACTTTAAAAATTAATATCTCCCTCTTTAGATATCCAAATGAGGTGTTTCAAATTGGCACAAGTCACTGTGAAGGTTTACTTTCTTCGTGTAAAATTTCGTGGCAATTGGGCATTATTTTTTCCATGAGTGACTGAGTTTCATTTTTAGATCAAAATGAATAGTGCACTGAACCAAAACCAAAAAAATTCCCAACTTTGAAAATTCACCAAATATTCCATAGATCTCTGATAAGCATGATTTTTATACACTTTAATCCTCTTAATTTTGGCATTTTGATGATAGAATATGGTTTTAAGGGTTTAATTAGATTCAATTTGAATTCATTAGCCACTTATGCACTTTGTGAATTAATTGGCAAAATTATTGAGTTTTAATGCATAAATTTCTTTAAATGATTTTGTGAATTTTCCTATTGAATTGTTCTTATTATTTGTGCAGAATTTTTTATGGGCAAATAGCTTGAGTGTGGGAAATTGAATGGAAGGTGAAGATTGAGCTTCAAGTGTTCTTTTTGTGGAGCTAAAAATTTGAGAATGTGAAGCAAAACAAAGGAAGAAAGTTGGCAAAAGAAAAATGAACACGTGAGCACAACAACTACAGAAGGAGGCTCAAGTTCTAGTTTGTGAAGAGAAGAGCTATATGCAGAACAGAGAAGAGAGCTCGAGCTACTGGAATAAAAACGCAAGAAGAAAACCACGTAGAAGCAACATGAAAAGAAGATGCAGCAGCTGTAACATAAAGCTCGAGTTTTATGTGCTGTGAACAGAAGCTGGAAGAAGTGCCACAGGTGGAGAGTTTTGAGCTTGAATGAAGGTTAGTTTGGAGAAGATGTAGCATGCAGCGAGTTGAGTTTCCACAGGTACAGAGCTTGGGCAGCTGTCATGCAAGTTATAAGAGTTGGGTTGAAGGAGCTTGGAAGCAAATGAAGAAGAAGCATGCAGAATTTCGAGCAGAAGTGGACTGCACTTAAGAAAAGAAAAGCATGCAGCATGAGTTCTACATACCACGAGCATGAGATGAAGCTGTGCCAGCAGAAACAGAGAGAAGAACCACGCAAAGACGAAGCATCGAGAGAAGGAAGCTATGGGTCTGATGCAAAAGGAATGAAGCAACGCAGAGCAAGAATTATCTACGGGGCAGAACCAAAGCAACACGAAGAAGCTCACATGCAGAGAGAGGAATGTGAAACCAACGTGGAAAATGAAGGAAGAAGCAATACGAAGCATGGCTGGACAGAGGAAGCAACATGAGATTTACAAGGAATATTATAATCATGCAAAATAAAGTGGGTCCCACATTATATCACATGCAAGCTTCAGACAATTGAAATGGGAAGGGGGAGCACGTGTTTCTCACAAGGGAATTAAGAAAATTCCTTCGAGCAATTGAGCTAAGCAAGCACGTGGAATCATTAAAAATTCACGTGAGAAGACATCATCCATTCGCAATTCCAGACGGAACCATCCATGCCTCATTCATCCATTCATCACATCCATTCACAATTCACTCCGTCATTTCCATCAGCTCGATCCCATTGTCCATCATTCATTCCATACTTCATCCAATCCATTCATTATTCACGACGAATTCATCCATTACACACAGCCTGTATCACGTCATTCATTAATCATCCATTCACGCTTTCATTCCACTTCACCCTTCCTTCATCCATTCCAGAGACACACCACTCCATCCTTCCATTCAAATGAAGATCTAATCCTCCAACTATGACTAGCAAGGAAGAAAGACCTTGGAGAAGCTTGAATCTATGGAATTACACTCAAAATTTTGGTTAAGGATTTTTTAATTTTCCTACACCTTTTCTCTTTCTTGTATTTGCTTGGTTAAGTAGTATTGGATTGAGAATTTGTGTAATTGATTAGTAGCTGGTTAGGTACTAATTAGGAAAGAAATTGTTTTTTTAATTGATTAATTTCAGTTCTGAATTATTTATTTTCCTCTAATCTCCCATATATGCCACGAAGGTGTTCGATGAAATGTATGAGTGAGATTATGTGTTTGATTGTTTGATTTGAGGATTCCTTAGTGTTTAGTTGGTTAATTAAACATTTTTGGATGATGATTCAGAGGCTAATTAATCAGTTAATCAATCAATTTGAGTGTTCAAGGATCTTAATGACAAGAATTAACAATTTAATGCGGGATTAAGGTCTCAATTCAACATTAGATTATTAATCTCTTGATTCTTGCATAGTAACTCAAGATACATTTGTATTGAACACAATTAGGAACTCTTAGGCCAGAATTAATCACAATCGGATTAGGATAAGGATAGTGGATACCAAGGGATGAATCCAAAGCTAGTCACAAGCCCATATTCAGCCACAATTCATATAATAAGGTAGCAATTAGGAATTTTAATTCAATTAGATTTTAATTAGTTTAATTAGATCAAACCCTCCCCCCCAAATTAGGTAGTTATAGGATCTTTGAACATTTAGAAAGCCCAATTGAACATTAAACTCTATTTCCAAGGGAGATGACCTAGGTTGCACCATTAGCTACATATTTAATCCAACCTAGTTTTATTTTAAGGGTTATGCGATGAGCCCATCAATCTCTAAAAATCTGAACTTTATCTTCTCAAAAATCTCTCAACAAGCTCTAGATTCATGCCAAATTTCATACCAAGAAAAGCTCATTTGGACAAAAGTGATATAGCTCACCAAAATGCCCAATTTTGCCTCTTATAAGGTATCATTTTGCTCTAAATGGCCTTCCTTTGAGTTTAGTATCCCTTGGGCAAGTTTAAAAGTATGAATATGACATGTATGAACTACCTAAGTGGTCCCAAATCTCATGCATCTTAATTTAGCCATTCCACATCCAATAATACATATGTAACCTTATCCACACAAGAGACAAATTCTATGATTTGTATTGATTTAATGTCTTACATGGGTTACATAATATTCATAGCTCATATTACATTTGTCCATGGGCTCACATCTTAAAAATAACATTTACATAACCACTTTGACCATTAGGTACAAAAGAAACTTCATAATGAACAAAGTATGGCTTTTTAATACTCTTGACTTGCATTCCTTGCTTCTTGGACATCACCTAGGCATTTCATGATCATGGAGGGAGGGGGAGTGAGATTCCTTGAATCTTAATAGCTCACACTCCCATTCATACATACATTCAAGGTATATACATATCTAAACATATGTATGGAAGGTTTGGCAATCATAAAGTATACAAAGTCACAATTTCCATGCCACTTATTCACATTCAAGCCAAGATTATCCTGTAGGGACTTTTGGTTTTGCCTTACCCCATTTTTAGAGCTTTTGGATTTGCCTCACTCTTGCCCTAGAGACTTTTGACTTGGCCTCACCCTTCCAAGAGACTTTTGGCCTTGTCTCACCCATGCCATGAGACTTTTGGCATTTCCTCACCTCCATTAAGGGACTTTTGGCATCACCTTACCCTTATAAGCCATTTCCATAACCAAAGCCATTCAAGGAAACACATTGGTAACAATGTCATGTCAAGGCATCAAGTGGCATGTTCTCAAGTCTCAAGAGCATATACAAACACACAAAGACATACACATGCACACAAGAATGCAAGGAGAATAAGGTGGAGAACTACCTTGGATTTATGCAAGCTTGTCTTGATCTTTTCCTTCCCTCTTTTCGGCCTGACAAGTGCATCTAGGTAGGTGGATGTTCTCTTAGCCTAGAAACCATAAACAACACATAATTATACACTTGAAGCAAGCCAAGACACTAGACTTACTCTTGAACACACACTTGATTCCATAAGTAGCATAATGGTTTCATAAATGGCTTATTGAAACAACTCTCATATTTCCAGTTCTAGGCTCTATTTTCTTGTTATTTATAAACTTCTTAAACTCATTTAAGGTCCTTGGAGGCCTCACACATTCACTCGCACAATTGGAAAAATAAGTTAATTCATAAGGCACCATTATGGACACCATTGTTTCATCTTCCAATCCATGGCTCCTAAATTTGTCCCAATGGTTTTTCCTATCTTTTGACATTATATAAAGTCCTAAACCAAGGCTAGAACAAATTAAAACATGCCCTAGCCCTTTGAACCTAGCTTGCCTGAAACTAGTACCATAAATGGGGTTCTTGGACTTCTTGATTTTTTCTTGATGGGAAAGCCACGTGGGGAGGTTTCTAAGGGCCTTAGGAGCTTAATGAAACATTCAAATAGGCAAGGAATTACACACACAAAATCATATTTTACAAAACCCTAAAGAAGCCTACACTTTGCTATCTTGTTTTCCATAGGTTTTTCTTGGAATTTCTTGCCATATTCCTCTTCCTCACGGTCTAGTTCCCCTTGTTTTTGAACAAAAAATCCTCCCCCTATATGGCTCTTGTTTAGGCCAAACAAGCATCATCTATGGAGCAAGGAGAAGAAGCAACAACAACAGACAATTACCTTAGTTTCAAGTGTGCTTTCAAGGCTTCTTCTTCTTGATTTACCTCTCCTCAAAATTTTTGAACTACCCTTCTAAGTTCTGGACCAAAAATAAAACCAAACATCTAAAGAAAAATTATAGAAAGAAAGCATATAAGGAGGGAAGCAAGGTTAAAGGAAGAAAGAGCATGAAAATCTACAAATTTCCTTACTTTTTCCTTGATTTTTCTCCTCCTTTTCTTCCCTTTCTTGTGTGCCTAAGAGAGCAAGTCATTTTCTGTATTTTAGGCAAAGGAAAGTCATGCTATATGAAGGGGAGAAGAAAGGAGAATGTGTGGAAGCTTCAAGAAACACACTTCCAAAATTCTAATTTCGTCCTTCTATAATAATGGCAATTTTGTTTCGGCTTCGTTTTAGCTCCTTTTTGAAAATCATCTTTTCCATTATAAAATTTAGGTTCCCAATTTAATAAAATACCTTTGGAATCACTCAATTTATAGTAAAACCTTATCGAATAAATCTATCAAAGTTCAGGCTCATTACTATTAGAAAACATACACCGGAGGGGCTTTACTAGTCCCGAGGCTTCCCATGGTTTTTGGGACCTTTAGAACCTTGGGCAAGTCAAATTTCCCATTTAAAAAGCCCTCCTATGTGTTTTTTCAAAATTTGTACTTATTTACAAAAATGCCATTACGTTTCGTTAATTTCTGTCACAAATTGTCTCACCGTCCTAGCTCCATTTTTCTTTCCATCTAAGCCTCAAATTATCATTTTTAGGAGCTTAGGACTCTACCTAAATTTGTTAGGATATTATCTAGCTCATCTCAGATGACTTGCTTTTATACAGCTCATTTCGTCATTTTACAAAAATTACGTTCGTTACACTTTTTAAACAAAAAAGTTGAGATTTCCAAGGTTCTTAGAGGTGTTGAAAACCATGGAAACTCCTAGAATAGTTAAAACTCCTCTGGTGAGTGATTTGGGTCGTTGGTTAACCAAACGATTCAGAATGGTTTTAAATCTAATTTGAGTGAAACCAAAGCCAATTTATGAGTCTGAGAGCCTAAATATTATATTGGAAAAGACAAATTTCGAAAGGAGTTGAATTGAGCCAAAATGAAAGGAACTAAGAAAAGGGACTAAAATGCAAAGTTAAAAAGTGCATAATGTGACTCTTTAGCTTCTTAAAGCACGTTACTTTTTAGCTCCCTCTTCACTAACATTTTGGTAACCTGAAAATAGAATTTTAAGAGGTCTTAGGAGATGCATAACCAAGGAGGAGAAAGGGGGAAGAGAACTTATGGAAAAGGTGAGGATTTTTGCTCTTTTCTTTACTTCTTCTCATATTCACTCTCTTCTCCACCTTCCTTTCTCTTCTTCCTTTGTTTTAGAAGCTAACATGGTGCTGTTTTATGGTCAGCCCAAGTAAAAGAAGGAAGCTTTGGAAGAAGAATCTTGTAGCAAGTGGAAGTGCCTTAGAAAAGCAAGCAAACAAGGTAAGCTTCTTGAGTTTTAATGGTTTTTTTTCTTGGATGCTTTTCTTTAGTATAATTTTGGTCAAACCTAACTTCCATCAAGGGAGATGAATTATGACCTTAGCAAAAAAGAAACAAGTGTTTAGGAGTGAGATGTAAGATTGGTCCATTAAAATCAAAAAGAGAACTAAGAAAACCAAGTTTGTGAATCTAGGGGTTTTAAGACAAAGAGTAAAATCTAATCTTTCCTAGGGACAATTAGGCTTATGTAAGATAAAGAGTAAAATCCCTCTTTTGTATCTGTATGATTATGGAATATGAGTCACCCTTTGCACTACCTAATGACAACACCTGACAAATGTGTTCAATTTGCATGTAAAAGTAACTTGAATTATTGTTTTTGCATAAAACTGATTATCACAATCTAAGAAATAATTCTAGGGTAATGTCTTGTGTCTACTTGATGTTAAGGGAGATTATTCTAAATTTTATACTAGAATTTCTTGGGTGGATTGCAAAACAATGATAGAGTATACTTTACTAGATCGTTAACTTGATACATATTATAGGTTCTTGATGTTTGCCTTTCGTAGAAATAGTTAGAGGAGAGTTTTTAAACCAAAAGTTTTATAACAAGAGGTATATCCCTTGAACTTAAGATCTGGAAGGTTACAAAATTTTTGGAATCAATTAGATTAGGAAATTAATGTACTAATTCCACTTAATTACTGGGCAAGATAAATTTGAGTGGGTTTCATAATAAATCGTGTTAAATAGGTAAATGAAGGAATTAATGGACAAAAGTTTATGGGAAGATAGCTAAGATATATAAACTTAGGTGTAGAATGTTTCAAAATTTTTAGAGTTTATTTACTAAGGCAACGAAGTCAAAAACAGAAAGGATAGTGTACAACAAGCTCAACTAATGTAGTGGTCTAAACAGCAGTGGTTTAGGGGTTATCCTTGGAAGTTTTTTAAAAAAACTATTTCAGTGGCTTATAATCAACATAATAAGGAGTCATTCTATCAATTTTTATGATTTTTAGATGACATTTGATGAAGGAAGGAAATTTCGCAAAAATAGGTTCAAAAATGTAGTTTAATTGTAAATTTGATAGCTTTTGTTTCTCCATATTGGACTAAGAATTTGTATGTTAATAAGAATAATAAAGTTGTGGACCTATATTTCCTTGTAAAGGGGAGAGCAAACCTTTAGGTATGACAATTTGGTATCAGAGCAATGATTCAGGAAACTCATGTTTGATTAGGACTCCTTGTTATGGTTTTCTGCATGTTAAACATTTAGGTTGTATACATATTCCCTTTAAGGATTACTGACTGAATAACTTACTTTATTTTGTTGTTGTCTTATGAATAAATTAATGTATGTCCCAGGTTATTATGGCTTCAAGGAGAACTTAAACTGAGATCTTTGAAGAATTAATAGTAACTATACAGTCTATGTTAGATAAATTAGAAAAGTAAGCAGTTAAGCAAGCCACCACTGCTAAGGCACTTGAGCAAGTATAGGGTGTAACATCCGATTTTCTAAAAATGAAAGAAAACGTGAGAAACATAACATACAGTTTCTCCGTCATCAAATGAAATTCACCGGATACAAAAAGGAAGTCCCCTGAAATGAATTAATTATGGTCTTAAAAAATTTGGAAAGCATTCTAGACTCCTAAAAATGAGAATCGCAGGCTCAGACGGAAAGAAAAATGGAGCTAGAATGAAGAAACAATTTCTTACGAAAAACTTACGAAACATAATGGTATTTTTGTAATTTTGAGCAAATTTTGGAATTCACATAGGAATGCTTTTTAAATGAAAGTTTTGAGTTTCCCAGGGTTCTTAGAGGCCCTGAAAACTATAAGAAGGCCCGAGACAGCTAAAGCCCCTCTGGTGGATGTTTTCCAATGTTGGTGTGCTCAAACTTTGATAAGTTAGTTCGAGAAGGTTTTAGCTCTGATTTGAGTGATTCCAAAGGAATATTACTAAATTGGGAACCTAAATTTCATAATGGAAAAGACGGTTCTAAAAAAGGAGCTAAAACGAAGGAGAAACGAAAATGCCAAGAACGAAGGGCAAAATGAGAATTTTTGAAAAGTGTAACTTCCTACCACCTATATATATGATGCACCCTTCTTCTCCCTTCATGTTGCACAACCAAATTCTGCCCAAAACCAGATGAAAACCTTAGGGAGAATGGTGCATAAGAGGGAGGCAAAGAGGAGGAGAAATCAAAGGCTTAAGGTATGGAAATTTAGTAGTTTTTCATATTTTTTCTCTTCCAAACCTCTTCTCCTTCATTTCTTATGATTATAACGAAGTATATGGATCTGTTTTAAAGGATAAATTGAGGGAAAAATTCAGATTTGAAGAGAAGAGCTCAAAGAACACAAGATTCAAGCGAGAAAAAGCAAGAAAACAAGGTAAATCTTGCATCCCATGGTAGCTACTCCTCCCCGCTTCTTCTCCATATTTCACCCCATGTGTGTAGATGCTAGAGGGCTAGAATTTTGAGGGGAACCAAGGGTGAATTCCACGAATTTAAGGGAGGAGAGTAAGAATATGCAAAGAAATTGAAGAAAAGGCCATGGAATTTCAAGGTGCAAAACCTAGGGTTTTAAGTGCACCTTATAAAATCTGATTTTGTATGATGATTCCTAGGCCTAAATAAGAGTTTAAATGAGTTTCCAAGATCCCTAAGATTCTCCCCACATGCTTCCTCCTTCAAGAAAACTAAGCAAAATCTATGGAGACCAACAAGCCTCATGGTCTCGGCCTAAGGAGGTTAGAATAGCTAGGGAGAGTTTTAAATTTTTTTAAGCCCATTCTTGAGTAATATATGATGAATGAAACTGAGGGGAGGCCTTGAGAAAAATTTAGAACTCATAGAAAGTGAGTTGGTGCTTTAGGTTCCATATTATGACCTAAAAAAGCAACATGTAGTTAGACTCTTTGTTTTAATTGTGTGATGACTCCAATAGTCTTAAAAGGAGTTAAGAATCATATTTGAAAGGAAAGAATGGAGCCTAGAATTTATTTGAAGGGTGTTGCTTCCTTTGGTGCAATTATGGAACCATGATGAGGTTTATAGAGCAAGTTAGTGTCTAAGTGAGTTGTGTGGCCTTAGAATTAATTCCATGAACCTAATTAGCTTTCATAAATTGTGTTTAGACCAAGAGAAATCATCCCCAAACTTTTGTGTGTGTGTGGCCAAAAGAGGTAGCCTTGATTCAAGAAGAAAAGTGCGTGATTATGTACAAGGTAGCTCTCTCCACCTTCTCTCATGCATAGATATGTGCTTAGCTTGTCTTGAATGTATGTATGTGTATTTTTGAGCCATAAAAAGTGTTCTAGCATGACTTTAATTCCATGGTGCCATGATTTTACAATATGCTCTTATATGATGTTTTTTATATGTGCTTGGGTTTGCTTGAGTGTGGTGAGGCCAAGAACCCTTAGCCATGGTGAGGATGAGCCAAGAACCCTTGAGATTAGTTGAGACAAAGCAAAAAGTCTCCCAAAAGTAAGATGGGCTCCCAAGAGTATGGTTGAGTCTAAAAATCTCTTAAAAAATGGGTGAGGCAAATCCAATATTCACAAGAAATTGGGTAAGGCCAATCCACTTGCTTGACAAGCCTTTGTATGCTATGTATGACTTTCTCAAAGGATGAAAATGTTTCTTGAATGCTTGCACATGTCCACATGACCATTCATGCATTTATGAGATTTGTTTGCATCCATTATGTATGATTGAATGGGAGATGAGCTATTGGGATTCTTTGAATCTCATCCCCTCCTTTCTAATGTTCTAACATGCTAGGTGGACTAAGAGAGCTAGGTAATGGAAGTCAACCCTTTGGGAGAAGAGAGCAGGACATTAAAGTGCATGGATTTGGCTACTTTAAAGCCATGTGAATGGCAAATTTTGTTATCCATGGTTGTATATGTTCTATAAGGTTATGAATATGTATAAATATGTTAATGTATCTGATAAGCATGATTTTTATGCACTTTAATCTTCTTAACTTTGGCATTTTGATGATGGAATATGGTCTTAAGGGTTTAATTAGATTCAATTTGAATTCATTAGCCACTTTTGCACTCTAGGAATTAAAATTGCAAAATTCTTGAATTTTAATGCATAAATCATTTTAAATGAATTTTGTGAATTTTCTATTCCATCTCTTTCATTCTTTTATGCAGACTTTTGTTGGATAATTTGAGCTTTGAAGGAAAACCACAAACCAAAAGGGTTGTAGCCACATAAAGAAGAAGCAAGGAAGAAAGAAGCAAAGTCACGTGAGAAGCTTGAGCTTGGGTTTACGTTAAAGAGAAGGAAAGAAAGGTTCGAGTTGGGTTCTGCATGAGGAGAAACCATGGGTCCTGCTACAGAATACACAAAGCAGGGGAAAGGAAACATGGAAGGAGAAGCTTAAGAGGACGAACAGCTCACACACTCATGCAGAAGTTAACGTGGAAGCACTCTCGGGCTGCTTTGCAAGGCTGGAACTCGAGAACAGCCACGTGAAGAAGCTGCAGAATGATGCATGAAGCAGAGAGAAAGGACGCTCAGTAGCCAACAACGAGAGAAGCCACGAGTTGAAGTTTGTATAGCAGCACAAAACGAGAAAGAAGAAAGAGCCATGTGGAGATTGGTACATGGAAGCAGCGTGGGAACTCAAGAGGAAAGGAAACATGAAAAGGAGAAGCTTTGCAAACACGAAGAGAAAGAAGGTAGCCACGGGTTCTGATACTTTGCAAAGAAAAAGAAGCTTGCATGGAGAATAGTTGAAGGCTGGACAGCAACACGAACTGTACTGGCAGCAACAAGAAGACGTGGAAGAACTATACACGAACAGAGAAACACGAGGAAGAAGCTTCGGGTTCTAACACTATGAGCTGAACAGAGAAGAAAGCAACAAGTTGAAGTCTGGACAGCAACGTGAAACCAACGTGGAGAAACAAACCAGCAGAACTATAAAGCACGAAGCTTGGGCAGAATGAAAGAAGCAATAACGTGGATTATTATATTAACAATGGGGCCCACCTTACATGCACATGCAAGCTTCAGCCGATTAAAATTAGATAAGAGAGCACATGAGAATAAATGAAGCACGAGGAGAGGCTACCATTCACGTCATTCATTCACCACGCATGCATTCATTATTCGTCCAGCAAAACGACGCCAGCAACCCATTCAAACACGCCTCATTAATCCTTATTCCTTCGGTCATTGGCCTTTTAAAACCCTCACCTCCGTCTTTATTGATCCACGCATCATCAACCATCCTTCGCCTCCATTCACACCTTCACGCCTCCATTCACCACACTCTCATCCATCTCTCCATCTCCATTCCACGCCAACATGAAGTTCTGATCCATCTTGAGGCAAGCTAGGAGGAAGCTCTTGGGCTGAAGCTTGAATCTTTGGAAAGAAGCAGAATTCTGGCTAAGATTTCTTATTTTTCCTACACTTTTTCTTATTCTATACAATCTCGGTTGAGTTGTATTTGATTTGGAATTTGTGTAATTAATTAGTGGCTGGTTAGACACTGATTAGGGAACCTTTTTTTTTTGTTGATTAATTGGTTGGATTTGAATCTGATTTTTCATTATTCTCTCTAATCTCCTATGTATGCCACGAAGGTGTTCGATGAAATACATGAGTGAGGTTATGTGTTTAAATGTCTATTTGAGAATTCCTTGGTGTTTAGTTGGTTAATTAAACATTTTTGGATGATGAATCAGAAGATAATTAATTAGTTAATCAATCAAGTTGGATGTTCATTGATCTTAAGGACAAGAGTTAACGGTTTAATGCGGGATTGAGGTCTCAATTCAACATTAGATTATTAATCTCTTGAATCTTGAATGGTTATTCAAGATCATTTGCTAATGAACATAATTAAGAATTCTTAGGCCATAATTAATCACAATTGGAATAGGATAAGGATAGTGGATACCAAGAGACGATTCCTAAGCTAGTCACAAGCCCATCATTCACCCACAATTTATCTAATTAGGTAGACATTAGGAAATTTATTTCAATTCAGTTTAGGATAGTTTAATTAAATCAAAAACCCCCAAATCAAGTAGCCTTTAGGATTTTTAACATTTAGGAAACTTAATTGAACATTGAATTCCAATTCCAAGGGAGATGACCTAGGTTGTGCCACTAGCTATATATTTAGATCAACCTAGTTTTATTTTGAGGGTTGCACGACAAGCCCGTCAGTATCATATATGAATGAGAAATTATAGTATGTGAATACTAGATTGTAAAATGAGTATGAAATAGCCATTTTTGCTTCTTGAAAGTTTGATGCACTGGTGTATTTGTGGAAGTGGCATGGCCAAATTGAGATGCATAAAGTTTGGGACCACTTGGGGAGTTCAAACAAGTTATATTTATGTTTTTAGACTTGCCCAAGAGGTGTCAAACCCTAAAGAAAACTATTTGGACATTTTGGTATCCCATATGGAGCCAAAATTGACTATAATGGAATCCTATGTCACTTTTTGCCCAAATGAGCTCTTCTTGATCTAAGATTTGGCATGCAATTAGAGTTTGTTGAGAGATTTTTGGGAAGCTAAAGAACATAATTTTTTGAGGTCTAGAGAATATTTGATGAATTTTAAAAGTTGAAAAGTTTTCTAGTTTTGGTCATGTCACTGTTCATACTGGTCCGAAAATGAAATCTGTCACACAGGACTCAAATGATGTCCAATTATCACAAAATTTTATACAAAGCAACTAGACATTCACAATGACCTGTGCTAACTAGAACACCTCATTTAGAGGTCTAGAGAAGGAGATACAAATTTTTAAAGATTCTGTCTAGTATCAGGAACTTCAGTCGACCTCTGTTACTGTTTGATTAGATTTCGAGGTCTGGAGTTATTTTTCCCCTCTAGCTAACATCCATAGATTTTTATATTGATATCATTTGCATAGATTATATTTTTTTTAGAATTAATTAGATATTTTTGAAGTTTGCTACATAATTCTGTGACAGTACCAATAGACAACCTGACCTTTGGACCATTTCGAATGTCAAACGTCCTTTGAGTTGGATGTTATGGTCTGGACATATTTTTATTATGAAGTAGACATATATATCTTTCTATAATGGCCAATAATGAATGACTTTAATTTTTTTAGAATTAGTTATGATTTTCCAAAGTGGATGACAGAAAAGCCAAAAATCTGGCTGAAAATATGTATGTATATTTTGAGCTTCCCTTCGAGTTTCTTAAGAGGTAAGCCACATTTGATAATTTAAATGAGTTTTATTCATGTAATTAAATATGGGAATGTGTTGTAGAAGCTCACACGGCCCACATGACAAAGAATGGAATTTCTATGTATGACGTAATGCTAAATAATGTATTATTTTAATAGATTTTCTTACTTCCTTCATGGAATCTATGTTGTGAAGCATGAGAATGTTATAAAATGAGCTATAAATATATGGTGTTACACAAAAGCTTTGAGGAAGAAAGATGAGGGCAGAAACATAGAGAAAGATCCTATTGAAGCAGATGAACCCATAGAAAATCGTGAGATACCTCGGGAAAGGGAGCTTAGAATCAATCCTATCCTACCCTTTTTATCCCACTTTTAGAAGGCACATCCCTCAATATTCCAAGTTAAGTATGATCCTACTAAGGCAAAAAGGTGGATTATGTAGTTAGAAAAAATATTCAAGGTTATGGATTGTACATTAGAACAGAAAGCCTTGATGGCAGCTCATATGCTTGAGGGAGTGGTTGAGCTTTGGTGGAAAAGTGTAGAGAGAACTTTGATTGCTAGAGGAACCCCACTTAACTGAGAAACCTTTTAGAGAATATTTTATGAGAAGTATTTTCTCCTCTCTATAAGGAGTAGGAAGGAAGTAGAGTTTATGAAGTTAGTATAGAGGGATATGACAATGGATCATTATGTTGCTAAACATGTAGAGTTGTCTAGATTTTCCTCGTATCTGAGAGATCACGATGATGAGGCCTGGAGTGCTTCTAAATTAGAATAGGGACTTCGGCCAAAAATCAGAGATAAAGTGATCACCCATAGACAAAGAAATTTTGAGGAGTTGGTGGAAATCTGTAGGTTGGTAGAAGAAAGTATCCAAGATGCAAAGGTAGAAAGGAAGAGAGTATAGTCAAAAAAGAGAGAGAGGGAAAATAACACTTTCAAGAGAGGAAATGAGGGAAAAGTCTAAAGTAAGAAGCCTAGAAAGAGCAGAGAACAATTCAAAGGGAAATAGCAAGGCCAGGGTTTTATAGTCAAAATATGCAACAAATGTGGCAAGAATCATGGAAACAATCCCTACAAAGCCAATAAGAACATTTGTTTTAGATGTGGCCAGCTAGGACACTTTTCTCAAAATTGTAAAGTTCAGAAGGAGTCAGTCCCAAAAGCCAAGCCACAGGCACAAAGGTGAGTATTTGGTCTAACTCACCAAGAGGTCGCCTAGTTGCCTAGTTTGATCCGAGGTACAATTTCAATTGATAATTGTATTGTAAATTCATTGTTTAACTATAGAGCAACCCACTCATTCATTTCTTATAATTGTTCTAAGAGTCTGGATTTGAGAATAAACATGTTACCATTTGATTTGTCTATAACTACTCCCATAAGTAGATATGCTGCTACTTCCCATGTTTGTTTAAACTATGTGATTCACTTTGATAGACAATCCACTGCTCTTAATTTAGAATGTATTCTCATAACTAGTATTGACCTTATTATTAGCATGGATTGGTTATCTGCAAACAATGTTATCCTTAATTGTTCTCATAAATTGGTGTCATTGCCTATTTGTATTCTTGATTCCAGACCTTCCATTGAGTTTCTTGTATTATCCACTACCCAAGCTAAGAGTTACCTTAGAAAAAGTTATCAGGAGTTTTTAGTCTTCTTTTCTCTATAGATTAAGGTTAAAGAGGAAATAAAAGATATACCAGTGGTTAGAGATTTCCCTAAGGTATTCCCTACAAAGATTAGTAATCTTTCTCCTAATAGAGAATTATAATTTTCCATTGATTTAGTGCCTAGAACTTGTCCCATATCTAGAGCGCCCTATAGGATGGCCTCAGTTGAGTTAGCCGAACTGAAAAAGCAACTAGACAAACTATTAAAAAAGGGCTTTATTAGACCCAGTGTGTCTTCGTGGGGTGCGTTAGTCTTGTTTGTTAAAAAGAAAGACGAGAGTATGAGATTGTGTATAGATTATAGGTAGTTGAACAAAGTAACTATAAAGAATAAATATCCACTACCTAAGATAGATGATCTCTTAGATCAGCTAGCAGGAGCCTCCATTTTCTCCAAGATAGATTTGAGGTTAGGATACCACCAATTAAGAATCAAAGCTAAGGACATTTTAAAGACTACTTTCAGAACTAGGTTTGTGCACTACGAGTTTCTTGTTATGCCTTTTGGTTTAACTAACGCCTTAGCTATCTTTATGGATTATATGAACAGAATTTTCAAGCCTTATCTGGATCAATTTGTGGTTATTTTCATAGATGACATTCTCATTTATTCTAAGAGTGTAGAGGAGCATGAAAAACACCTTAGAATTGTCCTTTAAATTTTGAAAGAAAAATAATTGTTTACTAAACTCAATAAGTGCGAGTTTTGGTTAAAAGAAGTATAATTCTTAGGACACGTAATTTCTGAAAAAATGGGTAGTGGTAGATCCTAGCAAAATAGAGGCATTAGTGAATTAGGAAAGGCTTAAAACTATTATAGAGGTTACAAGCTTCCTAAGACTAGTTGGGTACTATAAGAGGTTCATTAAGGGATTTTTTCAGTTAGTTACACCTTTAACCAGATTAACCTAGAAAGATCAACCATTCATTTGGAATGATAAATGTGAAGAGAGATTTCAGGAATTGAAAACTAGATTAAATTCCACTTCTATCTTAGTGATACCAGATCCCCAAAAACCCTTTGTAGTTTATAATGATGCTTCCAAGAAAGGGTTAGGATGTGTCATAATGCAACAAGGTAGGGTAGTTGCCTATACTTCTAGAAAATTAAGACCTTATGAGGAGAACTACCCCGCTCATGACCTGGAGTTAGTAGCCATCGTGTTTGCTCTAAAAATTTGGAGACATTACTTATATGGGGTATCATTTAAGGTTTATAATGATCATAAGAATTTGAAGTACCTTTTTGACTAAAAAGAATTGACCATGAGATAGAGAAGATGGATAGAATTTCTTAGAGATTATGATTTTACTCTTAAGTATCATTCAGGCAAAGCAAATGTAGTTGCAGATGCCCTAAGTAGAAAGTCCATACACATGTCATTAATGATGCTTAGGGAATAGAAATTGATAGAGGATTTTAGAGACTTAAGCCTTTCCATCTCCCTAAACCTGGTAGCCTCTTAGTGAGTGAGCTGAGAATTCAAAGTGATCTGCAAGATCAAATTAAGGATGCTCAGGCTTCTGATGAGTTTTTAGGAAAGATTAGAAAGCAAATAACATAGGGGAAGTCTAAAGAATTTTGGGAATCTGAGAATGGATTGATTAGTATAAGGGTAGATTGTGTGTGCCTTAAAAGAGAGAATTGATGGACACTATCCTGGTAAAAGCCCACAGAAGCAAATACACCTTACACCCAGGAACCACTAAGATGTATCAAAATAAAAAATTGACCAATATGTGTCTAGGTGTTTAGTTTGTCAAAGGTTGAAGGTAGAGCATCAAAAACCTGTAAGAATGTTACAACCTTTAGAAATCCTTAAATGGAAATGGGACAACATTTCTATGGATTTTGTTATGGGTTTACCTAGGACTTCTTTAGGATATGACTCTATTTGGGTAATTGTGGATACACTAATCAAATTTGCTCACTTTCTACCATTTAAGTCTACCTACACTACAAATAAACTAGCTCAGCTTTTATATGGATGAGATTCTGAGACTTCACGGAGTGCCTGTCAGTATTATTTCAGATAGAGACCTTAAGTTTGTATCTAAATTTTGGATGTCTCTTCATCAAGCTTTAGGCAACCCAATTGAGGTTTAGTACGGCCTATCATCCTTAAACAGATGGACAAATGAAAAAAACCATTCAAACTCTCAAGGATATGCTTAGGTCTTATGTCTTAGAATTTAAAGGAAATTGGGATGTATACCTACCTTTAGCAAAATTTTCATACAATAACAGTTATCATTTCAATATCCAAACGACTCCATTTGAAGCCTTTTATGGAAGGAACTGTAGATCCCCTTTTTGTTGGGTGGAACTGGGTGAAAAGGGGCTTTTAGGGTCAGATATAGTGGACTAGACATTCAGAACATAGAAATTATTAAGAAAAGCCCAAAGTAGGTAGAAAAGTTTTGCAAACCAAAGAAGGTGGCCCTTAGAGTTTGAAACTGGTGACCACGTATTTCTTAGAGTAACTCCAGTCATAGCCGTGGGTCAATTCTTGAAGTCCAAGAAACTCAGCCCCTATTACATGGGTCCTTTCCAAATTTTGTATGGGATAGGACTAGTTGCCTATTGTAACATCCAAGGTTTCAGAATTTTTCTAAATCTTCCCGCTATAGCTAAGATCCCTATTCGCTATAGGGAAGGCACCAGTTTGCTACAACAAGGATGCTAGTTCGTTATGGCAAGTTCTTGTCTCATACAAAATCTAAAGAATTACTTGTAATAGTGCCAGCTATAATGAGAATAGTTGGGACCTGGAACTGATAAGTTCTCACCGTAGCGAGAGGTGCTTCCCGCTATAGTGAGACTTGTTCTAGAAAAAGTGTGAAAATTTAGAATTTTTCTTTTTAAAAAGTCCATATTCTTCTCCTTTTCTCTGATCGACTTTGAGTTGGCTAAGAGTAGAAAAATCTCTGCCTAAGAGAGAGAGAGAGAGAGAGAGAGAGATAATGGAATTCAAAGAGGAGAAAGAAGCAAGGAAAAAGGTGAGAAAAACTAAGGATTTCATGGAATTGTCTTTACATATCTTGTTTTCCTCTCCTTGTTCTTCCTTTCCATTGGTTGATGGATCAATTGGGTTTGTTTTAGCCTTAGTTCAGAGGAGAAAGTTTAGATTTCAAGAAGGAAGGCTAAGGTAAGGGAAGAAGCTCTTGGAGGAAGTTTGGATTCAAGGTAGTTCCACTCCTTTCTTGCTTTTCTCTTCTTGCTTCCTTTATATGTGTGTTTTGGCTAAGAGGAGAGCTTGTAGGGGGAGGAAGTTCTGACTTAGAACAAGAAAGAAACCATTAATTTAGAGTGTGGGAACCTAGAAAATGCAAAGTAAGTGGAAGAAAAACCATTAAACTTTAAGATAGGAAAGATGGGGATTCTTGAGCATCTTGTAAAATTTGTTTTAATTTAAGAATTCTCTATCCTATGTGAGTGATTGTTTGAGTTCCCAAGACCTCTAAAAAGCTTTCCAAGTACCCTTTCCATCAAGGAAAAAATTGGAAACTCCATGGACTCTAAATGCTCTTCATGGCTTAACCTAGAGCACTTGAGAGGGATAGAGAGTGTTTTAATTAGTTTTAAGCTTGGTTTGGGGTCATATGTGAGAGAAGAAGATGAGAGAAACCTTTGGGAAAAACTTATAATCCATAGATTGAGAGTTGGATTAATAGGTTCCATAATGTAGCCTTGAGAAGCAATTGTATCTAGACTCTTGGGAATGAGTTTGTGATGACTTCAAGGAGTCTAAATGGAACCAAGAGGCCTAGATATGAGAAGGAAATAAAAGTAAGATATTGAATTATGGTAATTGCTTCATTAGGCCATTAATGAAGCTATTATGTAACCAATAGACCAATTATACTTCTTAAGTGTGTGTTTCATGCTTTGGCTTGCTCTAAGAGTATAATTGAATCCTTTTTGTTTTTTCTAGGTGTAACACCATATATTCTATCTCATCTCATACCTTTACATAACTTAATATCATGAAGGATGTAAGTTTCTCATAAAAAGGCAAGGAAAATAATGAATATTTTTGTGTTGCATCGTATTTAAAAATTCCATTCAGTGTCACGTGGACCGTATGAGCTCATGCTATGTATTTTCATATTTAATTACATCATTACAACTCATTTACATCCCAAAAATATGCCTACAACCTATGGAAACTGAAATGGAACATGAAAAATGGGAACTCATTCTCAGCCAGAATTGGCCTCTTTTTTGGGAAAATTTTGGAAAATCATAACTAAATCTAGAAAAATTGAAATAATGAAATCTTGGTCATTCTAGAAAACTTAGGATGACTATTTCACACTAAAAATATGTCTAGATCATAAAATGCATCATAGAGAACTTTTGACATCCAAAAAGCTACTGAGGTTGTTGGCTACTTGGGTTGCTATTCAGATTACTGATATGGATTTCTAAAATTCATAACTAATTACATAAAAATAGAAATCACACAAATTTTTTCATTATGAAAATATAAAAATGTCAAATTGATATAAAAAATAATTTTTGAATGAAACAGATACGTTGCTATGGAACAGTGACTGAACTCTTGAGGCGCCACTGCTATTGACAGCCAACTTCAAAAATACATAACTAATTGCTCAAACCTCCAAATGAGGTGATCTCGGTGGCCACCGAAAGATTATGACCTCTAGTTTATCTTGATAAAATTTCACAGGAATTGGACACCATTTGACTATCAAGTAACATAAAACACAAATCTGCCAATGTGAATAGTGTATATACTAGAATCAATAGAAAATCCCAAAAATTATATTCTTTAGCTTCTAAAAAATCTCTCAATGAGATCTACTTGCAACCAAATTTCAAATCAAGACTAACTCATTTGGCCAAAAAGTGACATAGGGCTCCATTATGGTCAAATTTGGCCCCATATAAGGTACCAAACTTGCCAAATGGCCTTCCCTTAGTATTGGCACTTTTTGGGCAAGCCTAAAAGCATATTTAAGACTTGTATAAGCTGCCCAAAGGGTCTCAAACATCATGCATTTCATTTTGGTCGTTCAACCTACACTTATGCATATTTGCATCATACGTCCACATTGCACATTTAGATATTACAAACTCAAATTGTATTCTAAAGCTCATACATCATATTCATAGTGATAAAAAGTACATAATAGGATGTTTATACATGTCTCAAGGTTCATAATATATTTACAATATCATATACATCATGAACTATCATTATGGTTCCAAAATGGGCAAAACCAAGTATAAGCTTGTCAATCTTTCCTCTTCAAGGTTGTTGTCTGTCATTGGCATATCCACTTGGTCTACCTAGCATGTTAGATCATTGGAGAGGAGGGGATGAGATTTAAAGAATCCCAATAGCTCATCTCCCATTCAATCATATATAATATGTGCAAGCAAGCTTTTCAAATGCATGTATGGAGGAAATAGAAGTCATGGACATTTTAAAAGTGAACTTGACATATGAATCAATCATACAAGACATTCAAGAGCTCACCAAGTGTTTGGATTGGCCTCACACTTCTCCTCATGGATTTTGGACTTGCCTCACCCATTCTTTAAGAGCTTTTGACTCAATTATACTCTTGGGAGCCCACTTTGATTTTGTGAGACTTTTTACTTTTTCTCACCCAAGCTCAAGGGTTCTTGGCTCATCCTCACAAAAGGAAAGAGTTCTCGGCCTCTCTACACTCAAGCAAACTCAAATAAATATCATGTGCTCATTTGAAAATATAACATGGCATCAAGAATCATGATATGTAAAGGCATGCTAACATACTTTTCATAGCTTGAAAATACACATACACATATTTGAAAACAAGTTAAACACACATCCATGCATGAGAGAAGGTAGAGAGAGCTACCTTGTGTATATTCACACACTTTTTCCTTAACTTTCAAGCCTCCTCTTTCAGCCACACACCCACAAATTGGTGGAGATGGTTTCTCTTGGCCTAGATACAATTTATGGGAGCCAATGAGGTTCATGGAACACATTCTAAGGTTACACAATTTGCTTAAACCCTAGATTACTCTATAACCTCCATTATGGTCCATATTGGCACTTAATGAAGTAACACCCCTCAAATGATTTCTAGGCCTCATTCTTTCCTTTCAAATATGATTCTTGACTCCTTTTAAGCCTTTTGGAGTCATTACATCATTAAAACAAAAGGCCTAGCATCACGTTGCTTCTTTAGGTCATAATATGGAACCTAAGACACCAAATCACTTTCCATGAGTTCTAAATTTTTTCTAAGGCCTCTTTCACTTTCATTCATCAAATATGACTCAAGAATGACCTTAGAAAAATTTAAAACTCTCCCTAGCACCATGGAACATGCTTGGTCGAGACATAGCATGGTTTTGGGCTCCATGGAGTTTTCTTTGTTTTCTTCAAGGGAGAAGCTTGTGGGGAGCATCTTTGGTGTCTCAAAAACTCATTTATACTCTAACTTAGACCTAGGAAGCATCACATAAATTCAGAATTTGAAAGGTGCATTAGAAACCCTAAGTTTTGCATCTTGAATCCTAATGCCTATTTCATGGTTTCCTTTGTATATTCTTATTCCTCTCCATCAAATACCTAAGAATCATGCTTGGTTGGGCTTGAAAATCAGATCTTCTTAGGGTTCTTAGGCTAGGTCAAAATGGAGAAGAATGGTAATGGAAGGTATCAACCATAGAATGCATTTTTACCTTGTTTCCTTGCCTAATTTGGCTTGAATCTTGATTTCTCCAACTCCTTTCTTCAAATCTGAACTTTCCCTTAAATATCTCCCTTGAATCAGATTTATAAACCTCATTTTAATCCAAGGAAATGAAGAAGAAGGGAGGAAAGGAGGTGTGGATGAAGAAAAGCAAGGAAAATCACCATGGAAACATACCTTACACTTGGATTTCTTCCTCCTCCTTCTTCCTCTCTTGGGCACCTCTTCCTTAGGGTTTTGCTTTTGGTTTGGGGCTAGAAAATCTGAAGTAAAATGAGGGCAAGTGTGAGGCACCGCCTATATATAGGTAGGAAAAAGTGACTTTTTCAAAAATTCTAATTTTGCCCTTCATACTTTGCATTTTCGTTTCTCCTTCTTTTTAGCTCCTTTTTGAGAACCATCTTTTCCATTATAAAATTTAGGTTTCCAATTAAGAAAAATGGCTTTGGAATCACTCAAATCGGAGTAAAAACCTTTCTGAACGGATCTGTCAAAGTTTGGGCACATTGATGTTGGAAAACATCCACCGGAGGGGATTTAACTTTCTTGGGGCTTCCCATAATTTTTAGGGCCTCTGAGAACCCTAAAGAACTCAAAAATTTGATTTAAAAAGCCCTCCTATGTGAATTCCAAAAATTATCCGAAATTATGAAATACCATTACATTTCGTAAGGTTTTCATCAAAATTTATTTCTTCATTCTAGCTTCATTTTCCTTTCGTGTAAGGCTAAAATTCTCATTTTTAGGAGACTAGAATGTTACTTAAATTTTTTGCAACCTTAACTAATTCATCTTGGGGGACTTTCTTTGAAAACACGTCTGTTTCTGTCGTTTAACGAAAACTGGACATTACACTAGGCCAAAGAAATCAAGCTCCATCTATTTATGGGTGTGAGATCGAGAAAGGAAAAGAGAAATCAAAAGGGAAGAATTGTGTTTAATTGCCAAGGTAGCCCTTAACTCATTCTTGTTTGCATTCTTAGATGTATGATGGTCATTGTATGCTTGTATGTACATTTGTATTATAAGACATGCCATTTGATGTTGCCTTGTTACATTGGTACCAATATGTTTATGTTTTAAGTTGTGAAAATTGCTCTTAAAGGTGAAGTGGTGCCAAAAATCCCTAGGAATAGGTGAGACAAAGCTAAAAGTCTCATAAATAAGTGACACCAAGTTAAAAGTCCTTAGCTAAGGGTAAAGCTAATCCAAAAGTCCCAAAAATAGGGTAAGGATAGACCAAGAGTCCTTAGACCTTCTTCTTGTCCTTGATATGATTTTCATAGCATGTAAATTATGTGTTGAATGATTCTTGATGATATTGGATGTCTACTTGCATGTTTTGACATGTTTTTATGCCTTGATTGCTTCTTTGAATGAGTGTATAAGTTATTGAGATTCTTTGAATCTCACCCCCTTCCCTCTTCCATCTCACCATGTCTAGGTGGTGTTCAAGAGGCTAAAGATAGAAGCCAAGGAGCTTGAAGGACTATCTCTTGCCAATTGTATAGTTTTGTATAATTTTTTATGCAAAGAGATATCAAATTTTATATGTACATGTCATTTTTTAGATATAAACATGTGAATAAATATAAAAGTATGTAAATATAGTGTATAAACTAAAGTGGTGATAAAATCAATGAGAATTTAAGTTTTGGGTACTTGGTGGCTTGTATGTTGTAGTGTATTATTGCATGTAGCATAGTAAGTTTGAGTGGTATGAGATTTTGGACCACTTGAGAAGCTTGTATAAGTTGTGTTTATGCTTTAAAACTTGCCCAAAAGGTGGTAGAATAATTAAGAAGCCATTTGGACTAACTTTGGCCCATATATAATGGTAAATTTGCCATATTCGTGAGTCATGTCAGTATCTGAGCAAATGAGCTCCTCTTGACCTGAAATTTGGCATGCATATAGGTTTCATCTAGATCTTTTTGGAAAGCTCAAGTGTATATTATTTAGAGTTCTAGAGAAATTTTGGTGAATTTCCAAAATTGGAAAATTTTTGATAGAATTGGCATTGTTATTGTACAAATGGTCAAATCTTTTTCCACTATCATTCATAAGTCAAATGATATCCAATTGCCATGAAATTTTATAGAGATAAACTATACATGATAAGCTTTCTGTAGCACTTAAGAGAACCTCATTTGGAGTTATAAAGAGGGAGAAACGAAAATTTGAATTTCCAGATCAGTGTCAAGGGTGCAACATAACCTCTATTACTGTTCCATAAGTTTTTGTGCCCTAATTTATTTTTTCTTGGTCTAGACTTATTTTTCCCTCTATTTAACATCTGTAGCTTTCCAAATTGGTATACTTTTCTTGAATTGGATTTTTGTGAAATTAGTTATGAATTTTTGAAATTTATATCAGTAAACTATATCATAAACACT
The DNA here is from genome assembly GCA_032878935.1 of Erythrophleum fordii. Lineage (NCBI taxonomy): Eukaryota > Viridiplantae > Streptophyta > Magnoliopsida > Fabales > Fabaceae > Erythrophleum > Erythrophleum fordii. The sequence continues at coordinate 2,148,362 of JAVQMF010000021.1, forward strand.
GGGCAATCTGATCTTTTAAGCTTTTCTATTGTCAAACATATTCCAAATGATGTTATTAGAGCTTAAAATTATTTTTAGTACAAATTTAACATCTAGATATTTCTAGAAAGCTATCATTTGCTTGATTCTCATTTTTTTAGAATTAATTATAATTTTTCAAAGTTGGGATCAAAAACTTGAATTCTGGACCCGCGAGCAAAATGTAATTTTTCTAGTTTTTGGTTTCAAATCCATGGTTCATAGATTGTTTTATACTATGTATGAATGGAGTTTGAGTAGAGAATATGATTGATGGGTTCACAGGACCCACAAGACGAAGTATGAATGTTTAAACCCCGACGTAATATAATAAAATGCCATAGTTTTACTTCTTTTATTTGAAATTATATGGAATCAAGCTTAAGTGAAGGATAATTGAGGCTAATACATTATGATATTACACCTATAGACTTACCCTTCCTTCAAACCTATCCCAGATTCATAATGTCTTTCATGTCTTAGTTAAAAAAGTATCAGCCAGACCTTTCGCTCATCGAGCATGAAATTATGCATTTGCAACATACTTTATCCTATGTTGTAGAACCAAAAGAAATAACAGACAGGTGGATCAAACAATTAAAAAACAAGAGTATCTCACTAGTCAAAGTGGTTTGGAAAGGGCTATCCTCGGATGAAGCAACTTAGGAAACTAAAGAAGACATGAGAAAGCATTATCTAACATTATTTTCATAAGGTACGTAAATTTTTTAGGACAAAAATTTTTAAGGGGGGAGGCATTGTCACATTCTAAATTTTCTGTAACCACTAACGTAACCAAAGTAATGAAAGAAGAATAGCAAGGCACAACCTTAAGTAAGTATTAGAAAACTACTCCATCTCAAATAAGTAGCATAAAAGTATATAACCAAAGACCAAGACAAGCTTGTAAAGATTTTATTATAGTGTGTCCTTACCTCCACCTATATAAAAGTATGGGTAGGTATATTCGGTCAAGTAGCACCCCCATTAGCCATGTGTAGTATGAGATAAAACTTAGATGACTCTTGGAAGGAGTCTTGGAATTATTTAACACATGCATGGCCAAATAAGGGGAAGTAGGAATAAGCAATTAAACATGAGAGAATGAGGACAAAACAAAGCCACCTTGACATTCCACTCACTCACAATGTTTAGTAGTTATTCAATCAAGACACTTCCATCCATGTAGCCGTGGGTAATTGATAAGAATTTGCATGCAAGTAAATAGTTTAAACAATAAAAAATGAAGACACACAAATTAGAACAGTGATGTGGGGCCCATAGAGGGAAGAAGAAGATTTAATGAACAAAACAAGGACACCTCATGCTTCACTATGCAAAAATGTATCTAGGCATGTATATGGATAACATTCGGTTGATTTAAAGTGTAAGTGCTACCGTGTGATAACTAAGAAGTAGGTTGGATGTTATGTTTAATTTTAAATAAGGAAAGGAAGGAATTTAGCTAGACAACCGAATAAAAGCATAATGTTAGGAAAAATTAAATAAACAATCATTGCCACCTCATGCTTTTACCATCCAAACTATATGCATGTAGATATAGATAGCATTTGGTCATGAACTTATCTTACATTCAATCGTGGGGAAATAATGGGAAGTTGCATGTAATCTAATGGTTTGCATAATCTAAAGAAGGGACGCCTAGCATACATAGGTGGAAAAGCAAGTGAAGGAGAATTAAGATAATTAAATCACAAACCACCCTTGACACCTCATGCTTACACTGTCTAAATATATGTATGCATATTTAAATGGCATTCAAGTAATGGAAATTGAGTGCCTAGCTGTGGGAATTAAACACTACCTTCATATAGTACTTAGTTGGGAATAAGATACATGCATGTTGCCACCTAGCCATGCACCAAGAAAGGAATGAGAAGAAGAGATACTAAATTTGCCTTAATGCCAACCATGACTTGTTATTAAGCATGAGGTGGCATTGCCATGACTCTCCTTCACTTGCACTCCACTTAGGCTGAGAATAGAATGGAGAGAAAGAGGAAAAAGGCTCAGGTAACTTAGGGAGCTACAAGTCAAGAGGAAACTGTGAAGGTAGAAGAAGTTTGCTAGGAGACTTGTTAGAAGGTAAGCATAGGTAAAACATCCACATTTCTTAACTACTTCCATTTAACCAATTAAATTGATTAATTAGGATGCTTTGTTATTGTTGGGAGCCACAAAATTTTAGAGCAAAGATTAGTGGGAGAAATCTAAGAAGAAACCATAGGAACATGAACGTGAATGCTTAAACTTCTTCTTTAACACCAAATAGGCCAAGAATGGGAGTGGAGTAAGAAGAAAATTTTGTATAGCTAGTGAGCCATGGGAATAGCACTTTAAGAATGTCATAATTTGAATAAAGAGGACAATGCAAAAGAGCGAAACTTAGAAGAGATAATTAGAGACAAAGAAAACCATGTAATTGGTTATGATACAAAACACATACATATATTTTGCCAACAATTGAGATGGATATACTGATGCTAGGAAGGTTAGTGATTAGGGACTCAATTACAATATAAATGAGGATTAGGGACTGAACTTCAAAGCCTTGGACTATGCATAATTAATTTATATAGTACCTAATTAATGAAAAGGAAAGGAAATGGGAAAGGAAATGAAAATGTCATTGTTTATAATTAAGAATTTCAATCTTCATCTAACGAAAGAGGGTTAGGAATTTTGTATGAGGAATTAGTAGCTTAATTGAAATGAAATTATTAACCATGATTTGTTCTTAATTAAGGCAATGTGTGATTGAAATTTTAGGGGAACAATCGCAACAACAAGGGCTAAAGAATAACTTGACAGAACAACAATAACAAAATAGGTAGTTAACATTGTATTCTTTCTATTTACATACATAATTGCACTAAATGATTCTTAAATTCCCTATGCTGTGTGTGGTTGCATATATGCCCACTAAAGTGACTCTCATGAATATTAGACCATTATTATTGGCCAATGATCGAAGCCCATTAGCCTATCAAACGAATGTATGTTGCTATATGGGATTTACGTGCTCCTACACCAAATTGTACATTGAATATACCTTGGTTGATATTCAATGTTATTTATTTGTGTAAACTTGGAATACATTATTATCTATTGGAATTTTATCTCATTACGAAACTAACTATTTTCCAGGTATTAGCCATGCCACCGGTAAGATTAAACAAACAAAGAATAAATGAGCAGATTAGTAGATTACGCAACAATTGTAATTAGTTTTGTAAATTCTTTTATCAGTGTTAAATATTAAAGTGTGTTTGTAGTTTGAGAATCCCTCTTTTGTATCTGTATGAATATGGAATATGAATCACCCTTCATATTACCTAATGACGATTCCTGACAAACGTGTTCAATTTGCATGTAAAAGTAACTTGAATTACTGTTTTTGCATGAAATTGATTATCACAATCTAGGGAATAATTCTAGGAAAATGTCTTGTGCCTACTTGATGTTAAGGGAGATTATTCTAAATTTTATACAAGAATTTCCTAGGTGGATTGCAAAACAGTGACAGAGTATACTTTACTAGACCGTTAACTTGATACATATTATAGGTTCTTGATGTTTGCCTTTTGTAGAAATAGTTAGAGGAGAGTTTTCAAACCAAAATTTTTCTAATAGGAGGTATATCCCTTGAACTTAAGATCTAGAAGGTTATAGGATATTTGGAATCAATTAGATTAGGAAATTAATGTATTAATTCCACTTAATTGCCGGGCAAGACAGATTTGAGTAGGTTTCATAATAAATCTTGTTAAATAGGTAAACGAAGGAATTAATGCAAGAAATTTTATAGGGAGATAGATAAGACATATAGACTTAAGTTTAGAAAGTTTTAGAATTTTTAAAGTTTGTTTACTAAGACAACAAAGTCAGAAATAGAAGCAATAATGTACAACCCAACTGATCTAGTGGTCTAAACAACAGTGCTTCAGGGGTTATCCTTGGGAATTTAAAAAAAAAAATATTTCAGTGGCTTAAAATCAATATAACAAAGTGTCATTTTACTAATTTTTATGATTTTTAGATGACATTTGATGGAGGAAGGAAATTTCACAAAAATAGGTTCAAAAATGTAGTTCAATTGTAAATTCGAAAGCTTTTGTTTCTCCATATTGGACTAAGCATTTGTATGTTAATGAGAATAATAAAGTTGTGGACCTATGTTTCCTTGTAAAGGGGAGAGCAAACCTCTCGGTATGACAATATTGATGTCAAATGTTGTAACCATATGATGTATATGTTCTGTTGATACTTGAGCACATTTAACTATATGTAAATATGATGCATGTACCTATTTTGGAACCATATGACTGAATATGTATACTTTTGCCACCAAGGAGCCCTTATGTGATATGATATGCTTGTGTATGATAGCAAGCGACATAGTGAGAATTAGCTCCATGAGGTTTGGGACCATTTGGCATGCTTCCCTAGGCTGTGTTTGTGCTATAGAATGTGCACAAGTGGCTATGGAATGAGAAAGGAGCCATTTGGTGCCTTAAGAACCATTTTGAACCTTAAAAAGTGACCAAATTGTAAGTTGAACCCTAAACTGACTAAATGGATGAATTTTTTCATGAAATTTGGCATGAATATAGGTCTCATCTAGAGCTTTTCACAAAGTCAAAGAACACTTAATTTGAGACTCTAGAGAATTTATTATAATTTTTTAAAGTTAGAAAAATTCTGCTGAAATGGTAGTAGTACTGTTCATATGGTCAGTTTATGTTTCTATGTCACACAAGGGACAAATAAAGTCCAATGCTCATAAAATTTTACAATCATAAATATCATATGCTTTCCATAACCATCAAGATCACCTTATTTGGAGCTCTATAAAGGGAGAACCAAATTTTTTAAGTTACATGATAGTACCAATAATGAAGCCTAACCTTGGGTATTGTTCCATTATTTTCCAAGGGCTAAATGCCATTGTATTCATCTGGAACTATTTTTACACTTTATTTAACATCCACAGCTTTCCAAAAAGCTATCATATGCATGATTTTTATTTTTTTAGAATTAGTTATGAATTTTCAAAATTTATATTAGAAATTTAGAAAGTGAACCCAATAACAAACCATTGATTTTTGTGGAATGTGGTCTAAAATTTGAGGCTCTTGGGATGTTTTGTGACGTGCATGACTTGTATGGATAGAAAATGATACTGATGAGTTCATATGGTCCATAAAGTATAAAATGGAGAAACAAGGCCTTACATAACGCAATTAAATACCATTAAATATATTATTTTTCTTGAACATGCATGAAGCTAAGCATGATTGATGAAATATGAAGGCTAAGGGTTAAGGTATTACAAGTTTTTCCATAAGCAAAATGGTCATGTTTTGCTATATTCGCTTTAAGAAATGGAGTAGAGCTAGTCAAATGGGACTCATGATTTTTCATCAAAAGTTCATTATTTAGTTCAATGACAAGGAGACAAGAAATTAACTCAGAATATTTCTTGAAACCTTTTTCTCAATATTGCTGGTATAAGAGCAAATTGGATGCATAGAAAGTAGAGAATGTTTTTTCTAACATATCTTCATCAGTGACTTTTTTTTTTCCACACAATTTCAATTGAGAACTTATTCTAAACATAGTAGAGTTATACTCACTTACAATTTTAAACTCTTGTAATCTTAAATACATCCACTCATAGCATGCTTTTAGAATAATGCCAATTTCTAGTAATCATATCTTTCTTTTAAATTATTCGAGAGGATAAGTGGGTATTTTACTGTAAGATACTCAATTTTTAATCCTTTATAGGGATGGTGATGAAGAAATATCATAGCTTTAGCCTTATTTTGATTAAATGCTTGATTTCCTTTTTTGATAGTGTCTCCAAGACCATTTGCATCTAAATGAATCTTAACATCTAACACCTAAGATAAGTAATTCTTCCCCATAATCTCACGAGCCACACATTCAATTTTGCAAGATTCGACACTTTACTACTATTGTATAAATATAAAACAAGTTAGATGACATCCAATATTGTATAAATCAAGTGATAACATTAGTATAAAGATAGTTGCATTTATGGTTTATATACTTAGTTTATAAAATATAGTTTAAAATACACAGGATATGAACAAATCATTAGCAAATCAGAAGTACATAGTTTTTATCCTATGCATGAAGAATAGATGTCATAGGAAGGGGTAGAAAGCTAAACCATCAATCAAATTTTAATAAAAGGAACCTGATTATGTAAATAATCACAATCTTTGAATCCAACGTTACAAAGGTAAGATAGATGCACAAAAAGTAGAAATTGATGTCAAAGTATAAGCATAAGAATAAGGCTCACATAACCAAGAAAATCATAAAGATGAACCAATTCAGTTTTTTTTTTAAACTATAAGAATCTCAAATTATTCAAATAGAACAAAAAGAAAGGGAATCATAAACCCAACAATTCTCAAAGAAAAATAAAGGCTTGAGAAGGCAATCATACTTTCAAAATGAGATAGCAAAAACTTGAGAAAGCAAACATAGGAAAGCAATTGTGCTGATAATATATTATGAAATAACTCAAAAGAGATAGATAAAAGGGAACTAAGAGAAGATAGAGAATAAAGGAAGTGCTATTCAATTTTTATTCATATATCTCAATACAAATAAAGTGCATATTTATATGCATAAGTTTGTAATTACAAGTAATACAAAGGTTACATCTTAAATATGAAATAATGAACCATAAAGAATGCACAAATTCCATTGCATAAAGGTGGGAGATAAATCTCTAAAGGCTTAGAATTACAACTCTTGAAAAAAATATGAAGAGATGGACAATCACATAAGTGTATTCATAACAATATAATAAATATTTTTTTAGAATTTTCCAAATTATTTCTGTCATACAATATCTTATTATCATTTAATGACATCTTTTAAATTCATTTAACAAAATCAAGTTGTCAAAACTTTATATAACACATTATTTAATGAATTTGTATGTGGTGCTTCTCTAAAATGCAATGAATTTAATTAAATTTTTTTTTTAAGATTTACAAAGCACTGTCATTAAGATAAACTGGAATTCCCATATTTAGCACGATGATTAATAAATTAAAGTAAATTAATTTAAAAATATTGGAAATATATTAATAGATTTATGATGATCAATATCATCATGAATTAATAAAATCGATTCAAATAATATCATGTCTATTAATATCATCATTATAGTGAGCATACAGTGCTTGTTTCCAATGACAATTAATTGCGTTACGTTAGGTTTCTTCCATCAAGAGTACACTCGACTAAGAACAATGGAATAATACTGAATGTTAAACTTTGAAATATATATGTATATATATAATTTTTCAAAGAATTTTAAGAAATCATCTAATAAATTTTTTTCGATAAAGACAATATAATACATCTTTTGTAACGATAAAAATAGAGTATAATAAATTTTAGATGAGTTTAACTAAATTTTCAAACTCTTAAATATTTTAAAAGCATGGAATGAAATTAGAAATAAGAGATAAAGAAAGAAATAATTTTGGCATTTAATAAATTAAATGAGGTGTGAGGAATATTTAAAATTTTCTTATAGGGGATTTGAATTAAAACCTTGGGATAACTATAATGGCAAAATGTGAGACTGGGAAATTGGTGACTCGTGTTCAGGACCCATTGCTTCAATTTTTTTATTTTCCTGATTCCTCTCACCTTCTTCGAAATTACCAGACCGCCACTCAACAAAATCTGATCTGACAATAGCCAAACCCTCCCTTTTCTTTTTCTCCAGAATTCTCAAGGCTTTCACAATTCTTCCCTGTCTCGTTCTAAACCCCATAACATACCCTGAAGGCTTCCCCTGTTCCTGATTCCTTCGGTCTGCTTCTTGTCTCTCCCTCTCGTCTTTATCTCTCAAATTATCTTTCGAAGGTTCTTCAAACTACAGCTTCTGTGCGTAGACTGAAGTGAGAAGAGAACAAACCAGGCTCTTCGATCCAATGTCATTCCCGGTCACCGTGGGTTCCTAATAGCTTAACAACGTCTTGCATCTTCCAATTCCCTATTATTGCTATTGCTTTGACCGATTTTAGTAGCTCTACCGTTCAGGCACGTCTTTGTGCCTTCATTCGCAATCCCTCAAGGTTGAGCTATGATCCCTTTTGCATCATTTTTATTTCTATCTTTTTGTCACCACTGATATTTTAGGTGTAAATTATTTTACTTTACTCTATTGTGCTAATGGAAATTTTGTAGATGTAGGTCAGATTAAAATGGTTGAAGTTGCAAAATTTTCAATGTTGTTTCCAATGTTGGGCAGCTTAAGCATTCAGGCCTGGGAGGAAGTTTTATGGGAAAAATGAAACATAAAGCTCTATTAGGATTTAACCATTAGCATGTAAATTATTATTATTATTATTATTTCGAAGGGTCTAAATGCTAGTATATAGTTATATGTTAGTGCTTAAGGTGGACACACCAAGTGTCTGGTAACGTATGAAATATATATATATATATATATATATATGTCTATGAACATTTCCTTGAACTTTTATCTCATCAATCTGGTGATTCAAATACTATGATTGGCTCAAGTTAGTATTAATATTTGGCTAAGTGACTATTCAAGAATAAAAGGTTTTCATCATTTTAATAACTTCACTCTTAATTCTGTAGTAAAAAGTTATTGACCACTTATTTTTTGGAGAAAAAAAAGAAAAGAAAACTGACAAATGGTTACAGAAGCTTGCTAGCCAAATAGGTTTTTAAAATTCTGGTACGCATCAGCATGTCATTTGCTATTACTATTATCAACTTATTGAAATTTCTTATTCCACAAGTTAGTATTTTTGTTAAGCGTTGGTCCCGAGCAGGAGTAATATTAGCATGTGACCATAGTGGACTTGATTAATTGGTTTTAGTTTGTTTAAAGAGATAGAGGAAAGAAGTATTAATGACCTTTAGTTTAACATAAATCTTCATGGAGTCATTGGAATTCTATTTTCTGTTTAGATGACTGCTGCAGGTTTAATGCTCTTATACCAAAGCTAAACTAGTACGTGTGGAATTAGGGAAGTATGATATTGATACAAATAAAAGGGGAAAAAATATAGGTGACAATAAGGAAGTTATATCTTTAGCCTACCATAACATTTTTTGTTTCTAAGTTGTCTACTCTTGGCATGTCAGGGGAATTGCGAGAACATGATCTTGTTCGAGGTTAGTTGGACAAGGTAATAGGAAAATCTACTAGAAACATGGTTAATTGGTGAGTAAATGACATCCCATTGCATACAATTCTATTGCATATTTTTCTGTTTTACATCTTTATATCAAGTAAACTATCATGTTTCTTGATCTCATGAAATTGTGACAATAAGGAAGTTGTATCTTTAGCCTACCATAACATTTTTTGTTTCTAAGTGTGACAATAAGGAAGTTGTATCTTTAGCCTACCATAACATTTTTTGTTTCTAAGTTGTCTACCCTTGGCATGTTAGGGGAATTGTGAGAAGATGATCTTGTTCGAGGTTAGTTGGATAAGGTAATAGGAAATTCTACTAGAAACATGGTTAAATGGTGAGTAAATGGCATCCCATTGCATACAATTCTATTGCATATTTTTCTGTTTTACATCTTTATATCAAGTAAACTATCATGTTTCTTGATCTCATGAAATTGTGACAATAAGGAAGTTGTATCTTTAGCCTACCATAACATTTTTTGTTTCTAAGTTGTCTACCCTTGGCATGTTAGGGGAATTGTGAGAAGATGATCTTGTTTGAGGTTATTTGGATAAGGTAATAGGAAATTCTACTAGAAACATGGTTAAATGGTGAGTAAATGACATCCCATTGCCTACAATTCTATTGCATATTTTTCTGTTTTACATCTTTATATCAAGTAAACTATCATGTTTCTTGATCTCATAAAATTGTGGATAATTACGTTCAACTACAAAAAAACAATTGTTAATCCTGTATGGAATCAATGAAAATGATTTCAGAAACACATATAGATTTGATGTTGATCACTTGAGAAGTTTTTGTTTTTTGTTTTTTTTCATGTATGTATGGAAGGACTAGGTATAAAACACAGGTTGTTAACAACAGTTTTGTCAGCCTTGAACATGCCTTGGCTGAATCCCAACTAGATGGAGGTACAGGAAATACCAGTCCTGTATATCAACCAACACATATGAAATGGGAGGATGTATTTTATGTGAGCTTTGGACTCACAATAGACTTACTTTAATGAGCTTTGGACCTACGACAAACTTGGTTACTTACTCACATGGGTTATGTGCCTATGATGGCTATTCTATTCTAAGGAAAATCTTTTCAACAAAAAGGTTTTTAAACAAATTGGTTTTGGAAACTCTTAAATGCATATTTTAAAAATTTAAAAGGTTTCCAAAAAATTTTTTTTATTATTTATTTTGACTTTAAACTAAATGACTTTCATGAGTCCTCATAATATGATTGCTTTTACAAAATAAATTAATAAATATTGTGAAGCATGGTTTCAAGTTTTAAAGGCCCTTGCAAGATGTTTCATAAGCCATCTTACCTATTTGCCTATTTATTTATCTATATGCATTTATTTCTTATTTGTTAAAAATATAGGATGTTATTTACTTGTTTAACATTTGGAATTCCAAATAATAAAGTTGAGCTTGGATCTTCTTCAACAATGTAAGGAGGGTCAACATCCTTTACTTTTGTAAGCCTTACATTGATCTACACAAGTGATATAAGTTGTGACTGATTTTTGTATAAACTAGTTTGTATTCTAGTTATCACTTCACAAAATCCACACACAAGATTCCCCACCCTAGTGTAGTTATATAGATTATGGATTTGAAAACAAAGCTCTTCTGGTTGTATTGCTGATACATAATTGTTGTAAAAAAAAAAAAAAATTGAGATGCCTTATTTTCAGTGGATATTTTACTACAAATTCTTCAACAGTCGACTTGTAGAAAAAATGGATTGTTTAATATGAAATATGATGGTTTTTTATTTGGGCACAACATTTCTTTTCAGATGAAGTATGGTATTAGAAAAAGCTAAAAAGTGCTCTAAGTTATTAAGTTAGGCTTGTGGATTTGAGACTATCTTGTTTTTCATCCTAGTCACATCTTTAGTTTTGGGGCGTGACATCTTTATGTTTAATAAAAAACTGAAATATGAGAACACAAGTCTTCATTTTCTATTCGGCGATTGAAGAAAGTGAATGGATAGCTATAAATGGCCTCTTCTATCTGTAGTAAATGATGCAATGAACAATAACTGATGAGATGATATATATTATAAGAAGAGACAACTGAATTTATATGACAAGGTCATTTACAAATATTAATGAGGAGGTAAAACGTTTGCAACATTAAAAACGAGTAATTAAGAGGTTAAGCTGTCATATTTAATAAAAATGACTGTATTTGAAATAGTGGGAATATTTTGTAAGATTTATGTCGCCATCAAATTAAATTAATTATCTCTCCATGTTTTCTGATTCAAACAGAACACTAAAAGAAAAAAAAAATCTATAATCAAATTTTTTTGCTTCCAATACTTTTATAATATCTTACTTTTTTTGTTATTTTTTTAATATATATGGGGAAGTTGAGCTTGAACAAAAATTAACATGTCATTGAAATAAAACATTGAATGGAGCTAGAGCGAGCATCATGCAAGAAGACCAGCAAAGCTAGCCGTAAAGGCTTGAGCACATTTGTACCAGGAGCATGAATTTTCAAGCACGTTCCTTGCTTCAAACCATTGTTGATTCTTGATGTTATAAACAAACAGACAATAATCTGATTGATGATCATGATCATTTGAACCAACCATCAAGAAGGATGCAAAAATGACATAGTCATCTAAGATATACAAGGGATCCTAAGATGAAGGAATTCCAATTAAACTTGTAATGTGTTGCCAGCAAGCAGTCTCCATACCAAATAGATTGCAGCACCATATATCATCTCATAATTCATATCACAAAAAATAATTGCTAGATTCCCCCTATAGTTAATCAATGTATGACAACCTTTTATAAAATGATCTAGAATTTTGATCTCTATAAAATTTCCTAATGAGAGATGATGAATAATAAGATAGTCAGCAACATGGGAATCTTCCCTCGTACCAATAGCAACCCATACAAGGTTTCTATTTCAATGGCATAGTAATCTTCTCTCATATCAATAGCCAATAAATTCATTTCTCCTTGGGCAACACAAGGAGTGCATGAATTGCTTGCACCAACAACAATTGAATTTGTGTAATTTTAAATGCATATAAAATGATAATTAAAAGATATTTTAAGTTTTCAAAATTAATAAAAATATTTATAAATAAAATTAAATGGGTATTTTTTTTGTTAGATAAATCATAGGATTTTCTTTTAATCTTCAAATTTTGATTGATGATTTAAGAGAGAGAGAGAGAGAGAGAGAGAGAGAGAGAGGAAATAAAAAAGAATTTTAAAGAGTGAGAGGGTCTAAATAGTTAATACAGATATATTGAAATATTAATGAGAGAGAATTTCAAATAAAACCAAAAACAATACCAAAGGTTATAATTTATAAAGCTGAGGTAATGTAAGAACTAACGAATTTATAAAATAGTGACAATAATTATAATACCAACACAATAAAGCTAGTTCATATAGATGAAGTCCAAGCACCATGTAATCTTGCACGTTTCAAATTTCTCAAAATGAAGTCCCCCACCAAGAATGGGTTAGTTTTTCTATTAACATTAGAAAATCCCAATCACTTCGTCGAACGTTTCTTCTTCTATCATTGATTGATTCATTACAAGAAAAAATAGAAATTAACCATTGAATTTTCTATCACTAAATGTGGATAATTCCGTCGCTAATTAATTAGCGACGGAATTAGTGACAGATTATTTCCATCTCTAATATATTAGTAACAGAATTGAAAATGAATATTTCGTCACTAAGAAGAATTCCGTAGCTGATTGTGGGTATAATGTATTCTGAATTTGTGATAGATTAGTAACGGATTAGAGATGGAATATTCCATCATTAATTAGTGATGAATCAACGACGAAATTTTCCATCAGTAATCAGTGACGAAATGTTCCATCAGTAATTAGCAATAAATTTTTTCATATATAATTAGTAGTAGATCAACGACAAAATTTTCCATCGATAATCAGTGACAAATAATCAGTGACAAATTAGTGATGAATTAGCAATGACAAATTTCGTCGCTAATTTAATTTTTTTCATTATATGTTTTTTTAAATATAAACTTAATATTACTTTATTACCTATCCAATAAAATACAATAAAAGAAAGCTAATTGAAAATAATGCTAATAATAAAATTAAGGTTAAAATGTTTCTCCCTATCCAATAAAGTAAAATAACACAATAATATTCAATAAAAAGTAACAAATAGATTAAAATGATCCTCAGTTAAATATCTTAAAAACAAATCATAACAATCCTCAACTTAAAACACAACTTATGAAGAGAAATAAAATCATATTTATAGAGGAGGATAATCATAGGAGATGCAGAGGCTTTTTAGTAAAGCCTTGTACATGATGCCATTCAAAATCACTGAAAGTGAGATCCAATGGATGAGGTTCATAATATCTATCTTCAATGTCACCTCCATTCGAAAAGTTATGCTTAAAGCAAAATTCAGCCTTGGCAAATGCAAATCGATCCTTATCATAACTCTTTTTCTTTTGTGTTGGAGAAGGATGCTTAAGCTATCTTAGCTTGCTTCTTAGGTGCCATGGAGTCTCCATAAAGAGTAAAAAGAAATACAAGATGGTAAAGAGATAAGTTTAACAACAGAAGGCACAAACAATAAAAACAAGTATCCTCTTTCAAATAATTTGATCCTTGAAAAATTTTGCAACAAGCAGCCCAATCATTAAGAGTTTAAATCAAAGTAAACAAAAGCAAAGGCACACTAATATAGTTTCTGAAGTATAAAGAACTTTAGGGATAACCTATGTCAAAATTAGTGAATCAGGGCTAAACAAGAGTAAACACACTTATTTGAAGAAGGAGTGAAATAAAACTAATTAAATAGTGTATGGAACAAAAATATAAATTTTTGTAATATGTGTTCATACTTGCTATAGTGAGTTCATCCTCGCAATAGTAAGGAAGAATAGAGAACTGTAGAATCGAATTTCTAAGTCGACAACACCTAAACAATTGAAAACACATGCACAAAAAGATACGAACAACACATCCATAACCATTATTACAATCATAGCAACCTACATTTATCAAATCAAAACCACACAACTTTAACCCTAAGTTCTCAAAGCCCCGCAATCTTAAGCAGAAAAATAAAGAAAAGAACAAAGAATTAGCTTACCTATCAAAGAAACAAGAATTCATGGAAGGAGAAGTAGAGAAGATTAGAAAACTCAGTGATAATATGTTAATTGAGCTTCCAATCTTCACTCCAAGCTTCTTGCCTTCAAATCTGAGCTCTTTTGTGCATTTTTCTCTTTAGAAGGTCTCCCCCAGGCACTGATTCTAGAAACCCTAGCCGCCCCTCAAGTTTTAAACCCAAAAATTAAAGCTGTACGTTTTAGTAAAAGAGTCTCGCTATAACGAGGACCACCTCTCGCTATCGCAAGAGCTTATCAATTCTAGACTCTAAGTTTTCTTATTACAGCCCTTGCTATTGCTAGAAGTTTCCTGGATTATGTATGAGCCACAAACTCACTATAGCAAATTGGCATCCTCGATAGAGCAAGAGCTTATCAATTCCAGACTATAAGTTTTCTCACTACAACCCCCACTATTGCTAGAAGTTTCCTAGATTTTGTATGAGTCACAAACTCGCTATAGCAAATTGGCATCCTCACTATAGTGAATTGGCATTCTAGCTATAGCGAAGAGGCATCCTCGCTACAATGAGAAGATTTGGACAGCTTGCTCTTGATTTTTTAGCCTCTTCTTTTTCTTTATTCCCTCCTAGCCCTATAATTTTGTATAATTGCACAATAATCTAGAATATATATAATTAGGCTTATATTTTTAATAGTAGGAGCACTTAACTAGCCTCTAATATAATATCACAATTTTTTTTTTTAGAATGCATTACATATGTTCCTTAAGCATTAGTTAGATGTTATCAAAATAATTTATAACTCATTTTTAGCAACATTCAAAAAATATTTGTGGGGTTTTTATTGTAAATTTGACAAAAAATATAGGAGATAAATTTGTAATTACATGGCTTGATTATTCAAAAATGGCATGATAATTATTTTAAAATTTTAATTAATTAATTAATTATAATTACTTTTTGTTTTAATTTACTCTCTTAACTTTCAATTTATACTTTATTTATCTTTTATCTTAAAATAATTTTTTAGTTAACTTTTAAATATCTTAAGATAATCTTAATATAATCTCTTAACATTTTTTTATTGTTAAATAATAATATTTGATGAATGTAATATAAAAATTAATAAATATAACATAAATTAAAAATCAAGCAATTAAATTTTAAATAAATAAATAAACAAACTAAGTCAATTAGATAAATTAAGAACTTAAAATATATTTAAATAATATATATGTATAGAAGTGTGAAAACTCAAAAATTCACTTCAAATTTTTAAACCAAAAATGATTGAAACCTCAAAATTTTGATTCCATATAGAACTTGTTACTTAAATAATTGATGGTTGAAGAGACCAAAGCAAAATTTGGAGGATGAAGGTTCTCATTGGAGTTTGAATCAGCTAAGATTAAGGAGGTCAGGTCAGGGTGTGCAGAGTATGGTGGTAGTGATAAAATAGTACAACTTCTGCTTTACCTAAATTTGAAAACTTTCTTCATCCAATGTTCTTTGGGTTTTAGAACTCGTGAAGATTTTGGTATCTTTGTCAAATTACATCAATAGTCAAGAGGTGTGAAGATACGCTTCTTGTTCGCAGCCTTCTATATTTAAGTTTCTTATCATATATATATAGTGCACGCATTACCAAACACTGACACTACAAAACATTATACTAGTAAAAAATCCATAGACAAGTTTGTTTCATATTCTAACCTAAACCAACCTCTAAAAGCTTAAAATAATCGAAGTGGTCAAGAATGGAGTTATCAACCTACATGGTCTAATTTTTAACATTTCATTAGTGCATTGATATTCAGATATTACAACCTTAAAATATATTTACAAAATTAGAAAAAAATGAAATTTTACTTTGTCAATTTCTTGAGATAATATAGCGAGAAATTTTTGTATAAATTCTCTAATTTGATTTAAACATGAATAATTTGTCTTTGGTCCAAAATAAACATGAATTGTTTGTCTTCAAGAGAACATATATATACATATATATATTTGTAAAACAAAGTGAAAACTTTACCAAAGTGAAAAATGATTATTACAATCATAGTCTAATGATTTTAATAGTTTAGTTAAAAGCATGTTTGAGATTGTTGTGAAATTTTGTTTAATTTAAAATTATTATTTTAATGAAATTTCATAAAGCACAATTTAAAAAGCTCTTTTGTTTAACCAAATCATTTGATAAGTTTTTTTTTTATGTGTTTTGTATATTTTTTAAAAACATAAATTGTACTTAAAAGGGCATGTATTCAAAACCATAAGTAAAAATATTAAAAATAATTATGAATTTAATAATTTTGAGTGAATGTTATTTTTTTAAAAGAAAAATAATCTTTTGCTTCTAATTTACTTGAAAGAAAATATTCTAATTTTTAGATCAATCCTACAATAGAAAAATCGATTCTAATATTGCTTTATTTTTTTTAAACCTTAATCAAGTACTATAAAATTTTAAAATAATTACTTTTATGACTATTATTCCTCATAACACTTAAAACCTATATACCAAATTTTGGTTCAATAAGAGTTAGTCATCCTTGAAACTAGTATTGTGTAGAATTATCTCAAAACCCCGAAATTGCAAACACTAGAATTAGCCACAGAAACAAAGTGAGAAAGCTAAATTGACATTGAAAACAATAAAATTCCTAATCTAACTTATTATAATTAATTAGCTATCCAATAATGGTACCAAAATTTTACTTACGGCTATCAAACTAGTCAACATTAGTAAAAATAACTAGCTTGTAATAGTATACCCATTAAGTCATCTCCTATGGAACTTTTAATCAAATCAATCAGTTTAAGATTTCATATAAATAGAATTTATTCAAAAACCGAAAAGAGGGGTTGTATACGAAATTAAATGACTTATTAATAATGAAAATTTAATTACATTCATTTGAGAGTGGGCAGACCCCCTCTCCTCCCATAAATTCGTAAATGAGATACATATTAGATTTTGCCTTCCACTCTTTTTTTTATTTTGCATCTGTTGGTATTTAGTCTTTTCTTCTTTTGAGAGAATTTGAGAGATTTGAAATTTAAATGAGTGAAAGTTTTAATTTCAGAGAAGGGAAAACATTAACATAATCACTTAGAAAAGTGTAAAAAGAAACAGAAAGATAAGAGAAAGAAGGTATGAATTTTACAAAGAGTTAACAGCATGACAAAGAGAGGAAATCAATTAAGAGAGGGAAGAGATGATTGGCAAGTGCATAATTGAAGCACAATAAACGAATAGTCATTTTTAATATATATAAAATCTTGAGAAAGAGATATATTGTCATTTTTTTAATATTATTTATCTTTTTTATTTTTTAGTTAAATATTTTTTTGACTTTTATTTATTTATTTATTACTTTTTATATTTTTAGTAAAACATTCTTTATATACATTTATTTAAATTTGTGAAATTTTTTTCTATTTCTAATTAATTAAATATATTCTATATTTATTTTAATATATGATTTAAAATAAATAAATTGTAAATTTTTAAATTTTGAATCAAAACAAAAAGCCCTTATTAACCATAGAATAATTAAGCATATTAGTATTTATCGCATTTTTTATTTATTAAATTATTAATTTATAATTTAAATTATATTATATAAATTATTAAATTATTATATGTTTCTATAAAATTACTAATATTTAAATCATTTTCAACAGATATATATATATATATATTTAAATCAATATATCATATAAATTATTAAAAAATTCAAATTAAGATTTGTGACAGAATTAGCAACTAATTAATGATGAAAAATTTTGTGATGGAAATTTCGTCGCTAATTCCATCACCAAATTATCAATGGAATTTACTATCACAAAATTTTGTCATAATACAGGGATTGGCTATCTTACTCCTTAGTGATAGAAAATTCCATCGCTGAACTTTGTTGCTAACTTATTTGTGATGGATTAGTGATGAAAATTTTTGCGACAAAAAATTTCCATTGCAAATTTTTGCGATAGAATTTGTGACAAATTTGTCATGGACTTGTGACAAAAATAAATTCTATCGCTAAATTCCGTCGCAAATTAGCTATGTTTTTGCAGTGATATTGGCTGCGACTTGAAAAGCAAACCAACTTTAACTAATTGATATTACAATTACAGAAATTACAAAATAATAGGACGTTGAAATGTGACATTCTTGTAGAAAGGTGGTTTGAAATAAGAAGTCATCATATAGGAAGATTTTCATCATGAATTAATTTTAGCAATAAAGTTTTATAAATATTTGAATTTTAGAAACAGGCTACTTATGGAATTCTTATCCCTCCTATGCAGACTGTAGAATATGATATTAAGATCAGTATCGTAACTGAAACTTTAAAAAACAAATACCATAGCCTGAAGAAATACGGCAGCGGCACTCTTACCTTAAATTCTGCATCTGGCCAAGCTTTATGAAGATCAAAAATAAACTGGGCGATAAAAAATGCACCCAAATTTAATTGAAAGGTAATCAATAAATCATACATCAAATAAAAGTTATAGAAAAAAAACGAAAAATCAATTAAGTATATGCCCAAGATGATAAATCTTAATTGATATTGAGTGCAAATCATCAATCTCAATCAATGCATCCTATATGTCACAAATATAGTTTTACATCTCATATTTATGATGTGAAGTAATTTCATGTGATGTGTAAATAATTTATTATTCCACTTATTTATGTTAATATAAGTTTAAAGACTTCAAATGCAATAAAAAAAATACACCATAGACCAAATAAAGGCAGTGTATTAAAAGTTGGATAATTCCCAAAACTTCTCATCAAATGCTAATTGGTTTTTTCAATATATATATATATATATATATAAAATAAGAGCAGGGTAATAAAAGTTGGAGAATTCTAAAAATTTCTCAATAAATGTTAGCTGACTTTTTCCAAAAATAAAACAAAATAAATTAAAGCATTCAATGTTTGGTATTTGATAACTAAAATTAGTTAATAAGTATTTTTTAAAAAAATATTAAAATCAAATTCAAGATACCATGTACTTGTATGCTCCATATCTAGCTCATTTGAATTGCACACCAGCACTAGCTCTCATTATCATCAACTGTATTTGCATGCTCCACCAGCTCATCTGGCATCTTAATGTAACACTCGTTTCAGTAGTATCCATATCTTTTGCATCTAAAACATTGGATATTAGATATATTGCTTGCCCCAATGTGACCTCCTCAAACTTTGGAAGGATTACTGTCATTTAATTTATCTTTGCTAGTGGAATTAAAACATCCACCTCTTCCTCATCCTTGTCCTCGTCCTCAGCCACCATGACCTTTACCACCTTGGTAGCCTTGATTATTTTGGTGAACTACCTTGGTTTACAAAGCTTGTTCAGGACTCAAGCTGATAACTTTGTGGTTCATTTGTTGCTCATGTAGACACAATAAACCCATTAACCTTTCTACTGACACGGTTGATGTATCTTGCATCCTTCAATTATTGCAATAACATAATCAAATTTTGCAGTCAAAGATCATAGGATCACCACTCTAGTATCTAAAATTTCTTCACCGTTAGCTCATAACTAGTTGACAATAGATTGGACTCAATCAAAGCAAACTAAAATTGATTATGAGTCATTCATTTGTAAAGACTTAAAATCTCTTTGTAGTGTTTGTAGCCACACTCATCTAACATGATCATCACCTTTGTAGGATTTTTACAAAATATCCCATGCCTTCTTTGTTGTGTTTACACATGATATTTTTCTAAATATTTGATCTTCAATTGCTTGAAAAATTGCAAATAGTGCTTTTTAATCCTTTTTTTGGGTCTCCACCAATGCATCAAACTATTTTTGATTTTTTACTTCAACATAGCAAATCTCCACCAAATTCCATGAATCATGTGATTTAAAGAAAATCTTCAACTGGATACTCCAGTTGTCAAAGTTTTTGCCATTGAATTTTGGAAGGTATAGTTGGAGTGAATTCGATACCATTATAGAACCTATCTCTGATACCAGATGTAGGAATCAAGATATTTACTAATAATATTGGAACAAAAAAAAAACTAAGGATTTGATGGAGAAGAATGAAAAATGAGAAAACTTTTCTTTCTAATTAGTAATCGCACTAAATACAAATACACTAAAAATATTTCCTCTCTTTCTCACACACTATCACCTCATCTAAAAGCCCAAGTTTTCAGTTGGGCTATTCAAGTTGCACCACTTGGTCATTTCTTGCAAAAAAACTATTACTCCAATTTGGTGCTTGACTTGCACCTCTTTAACATTTAATATTCTTCAGCATTAAAGTTTTTATATTATTTCAAAATCCAATTTAAATATATTTTCAACATGTTTTACAATCTTTAGCTTCATCATTTCTAATATTTACAAATACATTATGGTCAACCAACATAGTTAATACTAGAACAAAAATCACAAAGTTATTGTTTTATTTGTCCAAAATGATAATTAGCACTTACTAATGGCATCGATATCACCCTTTTCCCATAAATCTCCACTCATGCAATATACTTGGCTACACAAACATATAGCAATAGTCAAACTTTGAAAGAGACTGTTAGGGGCATGCATGAAATTAATCAAAAAACTTAAACCTTCTACACCATGTAATTTAATGCCAAACTAAACAAAATAAAATAAAATGACAATGATGAAAGCAAATCAGAGACTAAATCCTTTGGGTCATCTATTTTTCCCCCTTTGGGTCATCCAATTTCAACAAGCTAGTGTATCTTCCGCTAAAAAAGTAAACATGAGTAAGAGGAAGAGAAAATATAAATATATTAAAACCAAACATGGCGAGCATTAGATGACCTAAAATTTTCATATTTCAGAAAAATAACAGACTTGTCTCTTTGGTAGAAATAATCAACTTTCCAAAAGTTAATCAATTCGAGTTTACCTGTATTCATTAAGACCATGAATGATTATCAAAATACAATTGAAAGAATAGTAGAAGAAAAAATTCAAACAAATGTTAAAGAAAGCAGCAGATGTGTTAAAGAATTATGAAGAAAATGAAAGTAATATATATGAAGAAAATGAAAATAACAATGGCAACAACTATTTAAAAGTTTACCACATATCTAGTAATAGGACTTGTTAGATGGATCTATCACTAGGTATATTCTATTATTACAGCATCTACTCATATATGCAGGATAGGGGCTCAATAATAATAGGAGACTAAATCACTACATCTTGCCAATTATACTATGCTACAATGAAAGCTTCATGTTCAATTAACCATAATTATACAACATGAAAGGCAGCTAAATTGATTGGCTCTTGCAAGATTGGCTAGTGCATGCTAAATTGGTGGAAGCAAATGAGTGGCACCAAAGCACACCAAATAGTCAAAGATCTTAAGCAATAAATGAAGATTAACTTGCGCACGCTCTATGACTCATATAGGTGCTAAACAATTTGTAGGCAACATGAATGAAACAATAATACATTAAGAATCCTTAAAGATATGATGAACAAAAAAGACTCCAAAATAAGGCAAAACACCTCAATGTCCCCCATCACATCTATTAAAACCCTATACTGACTTAGGTCTTGCACACTCGAATGGGGAGATCAATAAACTTTTTTTCATATATCACAGTGAGCATACATATTAGCTAAATAATGAGAATAAAATAAAGCGAACATAGATACAATAACATGCAAATTGTTACTATATTTCATATTTGAAGCACAAAAGTGGAAGTAAAAGATACTCATCTATGTGAGGATTGGTGTCAATGGTCTTTCTAACACAAGCATGGGGAATCGATCCCACGTCCATAGTTTTAGCAAAGTCAAACATTCACCTATGCCACACTCCTACTAGTATGATGCATTATAGAGCAATTGGTAAAGGTAAGTCAATATTGCTAATCCCCAACTGCACCTACTAGATTCTTTGAAGTCTTAGAGCAACGGGAGGTGCATCAAATAAACATTGTAGCTAGACCTATCTAAAATTAGACATCTCCCAATCAATCTAAGAATGTACACACCCATGAAATGCCACTAGTTGTGCATTGACTTGCTTGTCACGTTATATGAAATATTAGTCCATCTAATAATAAGTTGCTTTATTTTTGCTACATATGGGCAAGGACTTGATGCTTTTGAAAATATTGCTCATGCACTTCGTCAAGTCCATAACGACATTGGATTTATTAACATCGAGTACCTATATAATAAATGCTTGGCATTGTTAATATTTTTCTTCTCTATTTCTAAGATTTTAAAATTTTAAAATTAATCATTACGGAATAATTTTTATTTTTATTTTTATTTTTATTTCCACCCAAATTTTTTAATATCTTTATTTTTTTTGTTTCTAATATTTTGCAAATTTTAAATTATTCATTACAAAATACTTTTATTTTTATTTTCACAGAATTTTTATTTACTCTTATTTTTAGTTTCTAAGATTTCACAAATTTCATATCAATCATTACAAATATTTTTATTCTTTTCACAAAGAATTTTTACTTATTTTTATTTTTGGTTTCTAGGATTTACAAATTTTAAATGAATCATTGCAAAATGATTTTATTTTTTTCACACATAATTTTTATTTATTTTTATTTTTGGTTTCTAAAATTTACAAATTTTAAATTAATCATTACAAAATGCTTTTTTTTTTTTAATTTTCCCCAATATTTTTTCTTTATTTTACTTTTTGTTTTTATGATTTACAAATTTTAAAATAATTATTACAACATACATGTATTCACCAAGAATTTTTCTTTATTTTTTTCTAATATTTTACACATTTTAAATTAATCATTGGAAAATGCTTTTATTTTTATTTTGATTGAGAATTTTTCTATATCTTTATTTTCTCTTTTTGCATACTACTTTTGCCAGTGCCACAATTTGGATCACTCAAGACCTTTGGATCATTATTATAATTACATTTTGATCCATTCACATTTAGTACTACATATGGCAATGTCTCCTTTAAACATGAAAAGTCGTTGCAACCAGAGTTTTCAATACCATATTAACCAATTCCTTCAATTTAATTCTTATTCTTAGATTTCAATTCTCCAACAGGTGGCAATGTTAGCAAGTCATTGTAGGATCAAGAACAACAAAAAGAGTGGGGGCAACCACAATTACAACATACAAGGAAGAGGTCTTGTTATAGTACTAGAAGTCATTACAAATGTTTTTTTAACTTTTTTAATGTTAATGTAATATTATAAAATATAATATAATATAATTTCTTCCATTTATTTTTACATGTCACTTTATATTTTATATATATAATATAAATTTAATTGAATTTATATGATATAATTTAATTTAATTTAATTTAATTTTATATAGAGAAATACCATGAAAAATGTATTTAATTAAATATATGGGAAATTAAATATTTAATTTGATTTATATTAAATTTAATTTAAATTTAGGTTAGATTTAATATAAATTAAATTA
This sequence comes from Erythrophleum fordii, assembly GCA_032878935.1. Lineage (NCBI taxonomy): Eukaryota > Viridiplantae > Streptophyta > Magnoliopsida > Fabales > Fabaceae > Erythrophleum > Erythrophleum fordii. The sequence goes on from JAVQMF010000021.1 coordinate 2,172,220, forward strand.
ATTCAATATAGATTAAATTTAACTTAAATTTAATTTACTTTATATGATATACTCTATATTTAATTAAATTTCATTTATATGGATAAAATACATTTTACAAAAAGCATTTATTGTGCATTCAATACATTTACTGTGCATTCAATAAAAAAAAGCCACAAAAATTATTGGACATTTATGGATGAAAAGCACAAAGTCTCGCCCGCAACATTTTTGCACGAAAAGCAACAAATTATTGCCTGCAACAAAGTCTCTACCAGTATATATTTAACACAACTCGACGAGACTTGGTGCTTATATCAGCCTCAGCAGGCTGACATCTGGCGGGTAAGTGTTGAACTCAGATTCTGTGAATTCGACTTCTAAATGAAAAGGTAACTGAATTCGAGTTCAGTAAAATATTGTATATAGATACAATATTTTTTGTGTTATTGCGTTTTAATCAATAAATTTTTTTTTTCGTTGCATATTAATAAAAAACGCACTTCTTTCTCTCGACCCATTGAGAGGATCCTTTTCATTGTCTTTAATGGTCTCCAACTCATAATATAAATAACTATTTGTCCACACATTCATTAAAACCTTAACATTTTTGAAAAAATGGCTCTTAATTTCTCATAATTGTTTCTCCCTCCAGCCTATATATAATATAATATGACTGAGAGATATGTTCACTTGAAACAGAAACAGATCGAGAACAATGTCTCATCTATTTCTCAAAACCATCCTCTTAGTATTATCAGTGCTTCTCTTGGCATCAGACAACATTAATGTTGTTCATGGTGTAGTCTTTGGACGCAAAACGCACGTGAGAGTGAACAACGATTTAGAAAATAATCTGGATCTCACCCTTCATTGCAAATCAGCAGATGATGATCTTGGAGTGCACCTTCTTCATCATGCTGAGTACGTTGAATGGAGTTTCATTACGAATTTCTTTCGATCGACACAATACTATTGTCTTTTTAAGTGGGTAGGGGCGTCTCACTGGTTTGATATATACATAGCAGAAAGGGACATCCCCTTATGTGACGATTGCACTTGGAGGATTAGGCAAGACAACCCATGTAGGCTTGAATTTAATTCAACTGGGCAGTATGCCTTTTGCTATCCATGGAATAAATAATTAATTATATTTATATATCATATCTGATTAATCAGATTAATAATTGTTAGTCAACTTTCTCACATTTCTTTCTTTTCCAGTCTTCTACTTGATTGAGAGTTGTTATGTGTGCTTTATAACGTTTAAATCCTCGTAATCCGAAGGCTCTCTGATGTTCAATTCTTATTACTAAAGTTTAAGAGTCATGTATCTGTCCAATTCATATTACTAAACTATAAAAGTCATGTGTCTTTAAGTCCCGCTAGACTATATACAGTGCATTGAAATAGTAAATCACTTTGGACAATGCGATTTTACTAATAGCAAATTATTCTGTATAGTATGGCTCCGCCAATAACAAATTACTTTGAGTAGCGTAATTTAACTAAAAGGATCATATCAACTTAGTTGAAATCATAATTAATTTGCCTTTTCTTGAATATAAATAGTGTCCTTAATAGTATCAAAGAGGGGCGGGGGGGGGGGGGGGGGGGGGGGGGGGGGAATTCTATACAACTTACGATTCTCAAAGCTTATACAATGCTAACATTCTAGTCTTGGCAATCTCACCATTGTAATTTTCGTATCCCTTGAACAACACAATTCCCTCTTTTCCTAAGCCTTTTTTTCTTTTTCGGTGGCTATTGTCTTCCCACCCTGACCAAGTGGTATGAAAAATATTAATTTGAGGTGTTTTAAAGTGAATTCTTGCCTTGTTTTTCACTTTTTTTTTTTGGGGTCACGGGATAAGTATGAAAAAAGAGTGAGATGTGATGATGCAAGTAAACTAACAATTTGATTCTTAACTTGTTAGACTTATTAATTTTATGTTTTTGAAAATTAATCAATATAAGTGACATTCAGATACTCAAAGAACTAAAATGTTTGTGTACTCATTAATTATCAAAAATTAAAACTAAATGGACTTAATAATTTAAAACAAATAATTTATTAATCGCTCGTTTTGTTTTAAAGGATATAAAGACAACAATATTTTAGAAACGAAGAATTAGGGATTTTTATTGCATTCGGTTGGATGGAACAAAGAATCTTCAAATGTATAAATTATAATTATATTTTTCGTGGTCATCCTAATAGAGAAAACTGGAGCGCCTATCATAATTTTTTAATTAATTTTGAAATTTTTGTACACTAAATATTTTTTATTATAGATTTTGAGACAATTCAACTACCAAAAAAATGCGATCGGATCCTCTTCATTAAGGGGAATTACAGTATCTAGTGTATTAAAAATGATCTACATGGTCCAAGTAATCGCACCATCCACAATTTGACCCATCATTTAAAACACAGGCGTTTTGACCAGAAACGCTCATTCTCCCCATCTCCACTTGTCTCCAGATCCCTTGAGCTTGTCGTCCTCATTTTCATCCAGTAAAGAAGAAGAAATATGCAAAACCTCGGAGAAGCCGCAGATTAAACCATGGTTCTATGGTTGCGGTTGCGATTACGTTGCAATTGCAATTGCGAGAGTTGCGGATAATATAAGAAGGATTGCGGGCATTACGGCCAAAAAATGTAGATGCGGCCGGCGCCGCAACAGCAATATTGTGGCCGCATCACATGATGCGGACTGCAATTTAAAACCATGGATTAAACCCTCAAAGAAGAAGACACAGAACTCAATTGCTTAATCCCTTTCTCCCTTTATCTCTTCCCATTCAAGATTTTGCCCCAACACACGCAAGAGAGGGAAGAGCTGGCATAAAAGAAATACGCTGAACATCGGACGCCCACCATTTAGAAATACGCAAGAGAGGGAAGAGTTGGCAGTTTCTTAGAATGCTGTTATACATCTACAATCTTAACAGGAATAAAAAGTAAGGGTGGAGGTACTATGAAATGCATTATGAGAACTACTGCAAGTATATTTCGAAATGTAGAGGACCTACATTGAATTCCCCTAAAACAATATCTACAAATTTCATCTTGGTATAGAAACTCAAGTTAAAGGTCAAGCTTTCAAACAACACACAGGGAACTAGAAGTCCCATAAGGCAACCCAGAAGAAATGGCAAATCCAATTCTAATGTAAGCTTTTCAGCCCGTTTCCTTGTGGGTTCAGATCAGACTAAGGACAATGCTTGGATTGAGAACGGAGGAAAAGGAAAGGGTAGAGAAATTTTAATCTAGACATTTTCTTTGATTTAAATTTGGATAAACATATTATTTTTATTCATTCTCTTTGATCCAATCATATTAGAGTGTTTAGAAGTTAAAATTTCTCTTTCTTTCCCATTTCTTACATTCTCTTCAATCCAAACATACATTGAGTATGCTTTCCGCTGATTTTTTTAGTTTCCTATTAGAGTGTTGGAGTTGTTGCAAGGACAAATGATCATTCTGATGAATTTGATTGTCAATGTTCTTCATCTGCTAGCCTAAGATAAGTACTTCTGCATTGGGTAGCTCAGAGAACTGGATGATATTGTCAATTGCAAGACACAAGCCTACTCCTAGATCCAATGTAGATAGTTTATCACTGTCTCTCCATTTTATTTGTTCCTAAGTTATTTTACTAGCACATCTATACTAGCAAAAATCTGAATTTTTTTTTTCCCATTGTGAATGGCATGCAGCAGTTGTTATTAGGAATAAAATGATAGTGGTTAGCGGTGAAATCTGGTAATGGACTGTTAGATGATGTGCAGGTTAGAGGGCATTTATTGTTTTATGAGTGGGAGATTGTTGCTTTGAAGATCAGCAGCCGTTAATATCAACTAATTATGTGGTCTTTGCCTTCTTGATTTCTCTAGCAAAATATGATATGGTTACTCTTGATCAAGGTTCCAAATTGCGGTCCGCATTTGCAATATTCATCAGCCCGCAATTACGGAGGGATTAGATATCACAAGAATAGGCCGCATCGTAACAGTATTGCGGCCGCAACGGAACGATATTACGGATCTGTTGCGGCGCGTCATATAAAAGCAAAAAGCACTACTTAGCATTAGTAGATTAAAAACAAAGCTGTCGGCCGGCCCTAGGTTTCTTCCTTCCCCAAAGAACAAAATAGAAAAGCCAACAACAGCAAAGAACAAAAGCAACCAACAGATTTGAAGTCTTGAAATCTGAAACGGTGAAATCATACCTACAGGCTGAACCACAGCGGTTTGAAACTTGAATCTAAACTCTGAAGCCTCGCAGTGGACTGGAGCTCTCTTCTTACTCGAATCTAAAGACCCAAAATACGTTTCTTGATTCTTCACTTGTTGCTCAGTTTTTGTGATTGGCATTTTCAATTTCAGAGTTTGCCTCATATCCGAAACGCTGAGAGTGATGAGAGGAGATGAGGAAGCCACGTTGCCATACATTTGTTTTAATATAATATATATCTATGTATATTCTATGATCAGGAAATGGGGAAGCCAGGAAGCCACGTTGCATTTATTTGTTTTAATATAATATATTCTATTATGATGAGGAGGAGGCCAAGAGTCACGCTACCATATACTTATTTTAATATATATATATATATATATATATACAGAAATCGGGCCTGTTGTATCATGAGTCACGTTGCATATATTTGTTTTAATAGAATATATATATATGAGGAGGAAGCCAGCTGCTATGCATTCCTTTTAATGTAATATATATATATATATATATTTTATGATTTGGAATATAAATGGATTAAGAGAAAGTCATGTGTGTTTATTTTTTTTAATTAAATTTTTTTTCTTTTACATTTATATTATTAATGTTACTATCTCCAATTATATATATATATATATATATATATAATTTAAGATGAATTAAAAAATAATTTTTTTTTTTTACAAATAAGATAGTATTATAAAAAAATTACATTAACACTACTTTTAAAGCACTAGTGGTATGCTGAATTTTTTTTTTTGGTTATCTTCACACTTATATTTATTTTTTTGTAATAAGTATGTATAAACATATTTTTATATTATCTGATTTTTTTTTTTAATTTTTTCAAGTAACATTGATATTCTTGTTCAAAATAAGAATTTATTTAATCAATATTAATGTTAGGCATAATATATTTTATGTATATGAAATATATAATGATTATACATATTTTTAAAATAATTTATGCAACTTCAAAAAATATCACAGCCGCAGGGACTGCAACCCGCATTATAACAACCGCAATGCCCACAACTGCAATAACCGCAACGCAACCGCAACCGCATTCGCAACCGCAATTTAAAACCATGCTCTTGATTTTTCTTGGTTTTTTTAAGACTTTGTCCAAACTATTTTTTTAAAAGATTTTCAAAGTACAATGTTATCAGAATTTAGTGTATTTAGTATTTTAATTTTAAAACATGTACCAAAAAAGCTTGTATTTAGTTAATGTGGGAGAATTTATCTGTACTATAAGAGCATGATGTTTCACATATTAGCTTGGCCTTATATTTTCAAAATGTTGCTTGTAAATCTAAACTGGTTGGTGAAAGATTTAATGTAATAGAATATCTGGATTTCAAGCTCTCCAAAATGGGTATAATAAAATTAATAAAATCAGGGAAAAGCCATACTTACCTATAAAGATGGAAATTCCATGGCAGAAGAAGATGGAAAGGTGATGAAGATGAAGATGGCTATAATTGAACCTGTGAAAAACACTAAAAAAGGTGGACTCTGGCGCCAATATTCCCAGAACAAGATTTTGGTATTACACGGGGACCCAATTCCCGTCAAAACAGTGTGCAGCTTCTTACTTGCGTTTTTCATCCTTTTTAAATGATGTGGTAGCATAAGAGCGGGCCGATTACATGGATGGTGTGGATTGCTTTTACTGCATCAAATGCAGTAATCTCGTTAATGTAGAGGATCTACTTCCCAAAAATTCTTTCTAAAAGAACCCAATAGCTCATGAACTAAATTGGGTATTTTTCTCAAAATTTGAAAGGTCCAAATTCAAACCTTGTTAAATTATTATGTAAATTAAAATTTGAAATTGAGATTGCTTGCCCATTTCTACAAAAATTGCCATCCGTGAAGTTGGGTGGAACCGTTGCTATTACAGTTTTCTGAAAACAAAAAACATTAACTGTATTAGTGATTATTTAAAACTCTGACATATAAAAGTATAAGCTTTTTGCAAAGTTTTACTTGTTAAGAGATTTTTTCCGAACAGATAAAATTTAATTATTTATTATTTTCTGAAGTATCTTCAGATTATTATTTTAATAATTTCACTATTTAAAAAATTAAAATATATTAATTAAAAGTTAAAACGCTGTAAAAATATCTGACATTTTAAGAAAATTTTAAAATGATAAACATTAATTATAATGCCACTTATTAAGAACCGCAGCATATAAAAAAATTATTTTTGCCCACTAATGGTAAATTTAATGCTCCAAAAATTTACTCTGAAATGGTAATTAAATCTAAAATATCAATTACGTTATTTTTAAAAATAATAAGCATTTATGTACGTTTTTAAATTCTTTTCGATAAATTAATATTTTGATTTTTTCTAATTTTATTTAATATTTCAAATCAATCCCTTAAATTTGAAATATTTTTAACTGATTTTTTAATTTTTTAATTTATTTTATAAAAAAACCTTTTTAATAAAATCTGCTAAAAAAACCGTTCAATTAGTATTTTGATCCCTTTACTTTATTTAATATTTTAAATCAATTGTTTGAATTAAATGTTCTTTAAAATAATCCATTAAATTTTAAATTTATCTCAAAAAAAAATCTTTGTAATGAAATCCATTAAAAATAGCCAACGTCTGTTAATTCATTTCATTGCCTGCTCTTTGTGCTTCCTCTCATGGCTTCAAATCGATGTGTTTTGGAGAGAAGCAAGAGGAGAGGCTCATTTTGCGACAGACTCTGATCCTGAAAGTTAAGTTGGTGAAGGAATAAGGGAGTAAGAGGAAGGAGGAGGAGAAGCCAGGTCGAGGACACGGTGAGGTGGGGAGGTGTGGTTTTGAGCATCTTTGATGCGTTTAGGGAGGTCAGCGACGGTGGGGAAGGGGTGGGTTCTGGTTGACCTTTGATACGGGAGTTGGACGAGAGCTTTCTATAGATTGGTTGAAGAAGGGGAATCTGTCATTGACTGCAGCCATGGGCACTGTAGACGGCAGCGTTTTGGGTGGCGGAGATGGGTGAGACGTTGGTGAGGGAGGGGTCTCGTAAGAATAGTCAGAGTTTGGTGATTATATGGAGAAGGGAATGGAAATGCAGGAATTAACGATAAAAATATAGAGAGAGAGAGAGAGAGAGAGAGAGAGAGAGAGAGAGAGAGAGAGAGAGAGAGTGTGTGTAAAAACTTGAATGTGTATATATATTCATTAGTTAATAGAAATAGCTGAGGGTGTGGCTTGGGTCTGGTGGCAATCAATTGGAGTTTTATCTATATGTGCTGTGTCAGAGTCCAGTTGCACGCCTACACCCAATTTTTCCTCTCTTCTATCGTTTTTCTGTTATTCCGTGTATGCCCCCCCATTTGCCTGACCAGTGTTGCCTGATGCACAATTCGGTAGAATACGGGGTATGAATATGGGTACAAGATATGCTAATTTATATAATTTGCGGTACAAAAAATATATATTTAATTGGTATAAAGAAAAGTTAATAAATATAATTACATAAAAAATAAATAATTTAAAACAAATTATATATTCATACTTATAAATTTATAGTTCAAATTTTAATTAAATAATTTTAAAAATACAAAAATATGAAATTTATATATTTTAAATCAATTATTATATTATATATTAATTTTTCTTTTATATATTATATATCAAATAATATATTTTAATGCCATTGATTACTATAACAATTCCTATACTCCTCATCTTTCTCGATCCAATCCTTAGGGAGTAGCATGCTAACAGATCTCACTAATCTGCAAGACAGAAACCCTTCTAGATTAGAAATGGCATTTAGCAACAACCAAAGCTATCACATTTAAGAGATGTTTTATCAATTTGTTTCCCTTTTGCCAACGCAAGACGGCAAGATGAAATCAAGATCGAACCCCTCTGTCTGTCTTCCTTTTTCATCGAACTGAAGCATTTAGGGCCCTCAAATGGTTCGCAAACGAACCCTGTTTTGGTGTGGACAAATGGATATGGAGTTTGTGTGGGACGTTGCAGACGCATACAGGACGTGAGACGTGAGTTATGCGACAGTTCATGGTAACAATCTACAATTGCATGACAGAACCCACGTTGCACATCTGAACATGGCTTGCAACTTCTCCATTATGGTCCGAAAATTAAGGGCTTCGTGAGGTGATTTCCCACGTCTTAGAACGTGTTAATTTCTTCGGCAAAAGGATGGAGTTGCCGTTGAAAGAGTTTGCCTATAAATACAGGGTCCCTGAGCTCGGTTTTACACGGCTACACACCATCATTCAGTAGAACAAGAGCTTAGAAGCATCCCTGGACTTTCATAAGACAGAATTCTCATCGGAGAAAACAGACGATTGGAGCAATGGCGGGAGGTAATATTTCGATCCATTTCCATTGTATTGGATATTATAAATGTGTTTCTATATATCCATGAAGTCTTTCAATTGGTATCAGAGCCTATATATACCTTTGTCTTGCTGTGTTTTTGAACTCAAAAACGTTAAATTTTTGGTGAATTTGGGTTAATTTATGGAGCCATTTTTTTTATCATTTTGATATTAAAAATGGAATCTACACGAAATTCTGATGAAAATGGACTCCTGGATCATCCAAAACGGAGCTCGGAAACTTAAAAAACGACCGGGTTTTCATTTGGGTCTGAAACTGGTCACAACCGGGTCGGGCCGACCCGGTTGACCCGGTTGGAGGTTAGGGACGACCTAAACGACAAGTCATTTTGAGCCTTCAATAAACGACATGTCGTTTTGTCGTTTGCGTCGCGATTATACGTGGGTGCAAACGACATGTCGTTTTGGGTGTTTTGAATAAAATGACTCCTTTGGTACATAGAGGATTCGAATCCCTGACCCTGGGTATAAAATCACGAGTCTTAACCACTGAAGCCATGCGTTGTTGTTGACTTTTGTATGTAACATTTAATATATATATATACATTTTCTATTTTGTGGTATTTTCATTAATTTCCCTTTTATGATTTATATATATATATGTTTATATATATTATCTTCTGATATTAAATATATATATATATATAAATATTTTTTTTTGAACAAAATATTTTATTGGCCAATATTTAATTAAAAATTAAAAGTAATTTATTTTGTTGGCCATTTATTTTGTTTAAAATTATAAAGTACATTTTAATTTTGTCCAGGTTTTGGCAAAAATATTATGGACAAAATTAAATTAATTTTTGGACAATATTTAGTTATTTATTTGTCAAAATAACTGTAAAATTAATTTTATGCCTTTAAAATGTGCCTAAATCTTGAAAATCTAATTAATTTTAGGCAATTTTGGCATATTTAATAATTAATTTATGGTGTCATTTAATTTATGCCTAAAATTTATTTTAATAATTACTTTTTATTTTTAGGCAATATTTATGGCACATTTAGATTAATTTGAAGAGAGAATATTAATTAAATCAATTAGTCATATTTTGTTGATTAATTAATTAATTATTGAAATTCTCATTGTGTATACTTGTTTATGCATTATGTTAAATTATATTCAAGCATGTAATTTCATTTAGATGTCAAGTGAATTGTGTCTTTTTAATTTAATTAAAATTTAGCCACAGCACCTTTAATTATTTTAAAATTATAAATTAAGTGTTATAATCACATAAAGTAAAATGATATCAAATTGTAATTAATTATATTTAATATGATAATTATTATCCTACAGGAATATTATCATATTTCATATGATTAATTAGAATAGAATAGTAAGTTTTTCTTTTCTTGATTTACCCGCAGGAATTAAGAAAAGAATATAATTTACTAGTTTTATCATTAGTATATGAGTCTAATTAAATAAAATTTAACCCACAGGTAATTTTATTTGTTACTAGGCTCATAATTTGAATTGATATGCATTGCATTGGCATGACATATCATTTAAGAATATTTATTTGTCTCAAATTATTAACAAAGCATGTAAATTGTGCAGATGTTCAACCTTTAAATATTTCTGATTTTCAAGTTCTTGAATTAACTGGAGATAACTATAATGTTTGGAAGGAGAAAATACTTCTCCAATTAGGGTGGATGGACATTGATGATGCAATCAGAAAAAATGAACCTCCTAAAGCCATGAATATTAGTAGTACATCAGAAGTAAATGTTTATGAACGTTGGAAGCGATCCAATCGCCTAAGTATGATGTATGTTAAGACTAAAATATCAGCTAGTATTCGTGGGTCTATTGGAGAGCATCAAAACCTTCGAAGTTTGCTTAAGGCTATTGATGAATAATTCGAATCTTCAGATAAGGCCTTAGCAAGCACCTTAATGACAAAGTTATCATCCATGAAACTTACTGGCATAAGAGGTGTACGAGAACACATCATGAAAATGAGGGATATAGCAGCTCAATTGAAAACACTTGAGGTTGAGATGTCAGATTCTTTTCTTGTGCACTACATCCTGAATTCTCTGCCACAACAATATAGGCCTTTCAAAATATCCTACAACACTCATAAAGAGAAGTGGTCAATCAATGAACTTCTAACCATGTGTGTACAAGAAGAAGGAAGGCTCATAGCAGAGATGGGTGAAAGTGTACATACAGTGACACAAGGAATGAAGAAAAGAAAGGTCAAGACAAAAGGGAAGGGCAAGGTTCCCATCCCTGAGGACATTAAGAAAGAGTCTAAGTGTTTCTTTTGTTATGAATCTAATATGGTAGACGCTAGTAGTAACATATGGTGGATTGATTCTGGCTCAACAATTCACATCTCTAATACCTTGCACGGCTTTCTAAGCCAAAGGAAGCCGGTGGGCAGTGAACAATACATCTATTCAGGAAATAAGATGGGCTCAACTGTTGAAGCTATAGGAACATGCAGATTAGTCCTTAATTCTAGTTTTATTTTGAATTTGGAGAAGACATTTTATGTACCAAGTTTCTCTAGAAACTTGATTTCAGTTTCCAAACTTGTACCATTGGGATATTGTTTTGAATTTTCAAGTAATGAATTTAAATTATTTTATAAATCTAATTTTATTGGCAATGGTACACTTTATGATGATCTATTCCAAATTTAATTACGAAATAATAACCTTTATGACTCAATGCATGTTTCTAACAGTATAGGTATTAAGAGAAATGTTACTAATGAGGATTCCTCTATGTTATGGCACCGTAGGCTTAGTCATATCTCAATAAAGAGAGTGAAAAGATTAGTAAAAGATGGAGTACTCAATACTCTTGACTTTACTGATTTCAACACTTGTGTAGACTGCATTAAGGGAAAGCAGACTAACAAAATTAAGAGAAGTGCTAAAAGGAGTTCTAGCATATTAGAAATCATACATACGGATATTTGTAGTCCAGATTTGGACTCTAGTAGTCAGAAATACTTTATCACCTTTATTGATGATTACTCAAGATACTTATATCTCTATCTGCTCAATAATAAAAATGAAGCACTGGATGCCTTTAAGATATTTAAGGCAGAAGTAGAGAAACAATGTGGTAAACAAATTAAAATAGTGAGATCTGATAGAGGTGGTGAGTATTATGGTAGATACACTGAAGATGGAAAAGCACCAGGTCCATTTGCTAGGTTTCTTCAAGAGCATGGGATTGTTGCCCAATACACCATGCCTGGGTCACCTGACCAAAATGGTGTAGCTGAAAGGAGAAACCGAACATTGTTGGATATGGTGAGGAGCATGTTGATTAGCTCCAAACTTCCTAAATTCTTGTGGACTGAAGCCCTTAAAACAGTAGTGTCTATTCTTAATCGAGTTCCTACCAAGGCTATTGAAAAGACGCCATTTGAGTTATTCAAGGGTTGGAAACCAAGTTTAAGACATATGCGCGTTTGGGGATGCCCATCTAAGGTTAGGGTTTACAATCCACAAGAAAAGAAGTTGGACCCTAGGACTATAAGTGGCTACTTTATTGGGTATGCTGAAAAGTCTAAGGGTTATAGATTTTATTATTCATCTCATAGTACTAGGATTGTGGAATCAAGGAATGCAAAATTTCTTGAAAATGACTTGATCAGTGGGAGTGATCAAAGTCAAAACTTAAGTTCTGAAAATGATAAGTCTAATATTCAAATTCCTACATCAAGTGATAGATTGATTGTAATTCATGCCCCTCAAGTCCAAACAGGCAATGAACAACCAATCATTCAGGATCCACAACCTATTGACATTGACCAAGTTGATCCAGTTAATGAACAGCCTTTAAGGACTGTTGAACAAATAGTTGAACAACATACTCCCCAAGAGAATGTTGAGTCAATATTAAGAAGATCAACTAGGATGAGGAAGTAAGCAATTCCTAGTGATTATACTGTGTATCTACAAGAATTTGATTACAATATAGGAGCTAAGAATGACTCTGAAACATTTTCACAAGCCATCAGTTGCAAAGAATCAAAACTGTGGCACAATGCCATGAAGGAAAAGATGGATTCTATGGCATCTAATGGGGTCTGGGATCTCGTTGAGTTACCTAATGGCTCTAAGGCTATTGGATGCAAATGGGTCTATAAAACGAAAAGAGACTCATTAGGCAACATCGAGAGATATAAAGCACGACTCGTGGCCAAGGGATTCACTCAAAGGGAAGGAATTGATTACATGGAGACATTTTCTCCTGTATTTAAGAAAGATTCCCTCCGCAAAATAATGGTATTAGTTGCTCATTTTGACTTAAAGTTGCATCAAATGGATGTGAAGACAGCATTCCTCAATGGGGAACTAGATAAGGAAGTATATATGAAACAACCTGAAGGATTCCCCTCTAGTGCCGGTGAACATTTGGTGCGCAAGTTAAAGAAATTCATATATGGATTGAAACAAGCCTCCCGCTAGTGGTACTTAAAATTTCATGATGTTATTTCCTCATATGGATTTGTGGAAAATGTCATGGACCAATGTATATATCAGAAGGTCAGTGGGAGTAAAATCTATTTCCTTGTATTGTATGTGGATGGCATATTGCTTGCAACCAATGATAAGGGGTTGTTATATGAGGTGAAACAATTTCTCTCTAAGAATTTTGATATTAAGGATATGGGTGAGGCATCTTATGTCATTGGCATTAAGATCCATCGAGATAGAACTCAATGTATTTTGGGTCTATCATAAGAAACTTATATCAATAAGGTCCTAGAGAGATTTCGGATGAAAGATTGTTCACCAAGTGTAGCACCTATTGTGAAGGTTGACAAGTTCAATTTGAACCAGTGCCCAAAGAATGATTTAGAAAAGGAACAGATGCATAACATTCCATATGCTTCTGCTATTGGAAGCCTTATGTATGCTCAGGTTTGCACAAGACCTGACATTGCATTTGTAGTTAGAATGTTAGGTAGATATCAGAGTAATCCAAGTATAGATCATTGGAGAGCTGCAAAGAAAGTAATAAGGTATCTTAAAGGTACCAAGAACTACATGTTGATGTATAGACGGACTGAAAACCTTGAGGTAGTTGGCTACTCAGATTCGGATTTCGCTGGATGTGTTGATTCACGAAAATCAACATCAGGCTACATTTTCATGTTAGCCAGCGGAGCTGTATCTTGGAGAAGCGTGAAGCAGACTTTGACTGCTACTTCTACTATAGAGGCAGAGTTTGTTTCTTGTTTTGAGGCAACTTCACATGGTGTTTGGCTTAAAGGCTTTATATCTGGGCTTAGAATTGTTGACACTATCCCTAGGCCATTGAAGATATATTGTGACAACTCAGCTGCTGTCTTTTTGGCTAAGAACAACAAAAGTGGAAGTCGAAGTAAACATATCGACATTAAATACTTAGCCATTCGTGAACGTGTCAAGGAAAATAAAATTATTATTGAACACATTAGCACTTAGTTGATGATTGCTGATCCTTTAACAAAAGGCATGCCACCAGTAATGTTTAGGGATCATGTATCTAGAATGGGACTTAGTTCCACTTTGTGTTATTGATGTATATACTATATATATATATATATCATTTGTAATAAAGCCTTTATTCATTTTAAGTTATTTTCTCATTTATGCGTATACATTAAGTTTGAGAATAACAACATTAAGAGGACCTAGAATAAGCATATGACTTATTCATAAAGTTAAGAAAATAAAATGTATTGTGATACATGGAAGGTATTACTCACTTATAAAGGAACTACCGCTATGATTCATGCATTTTGTTAAATATTTGAATCTTAAGGAGCCATCATGTATAATGATTTTCGAACCAAGTGGGAGAATGTGGGACGTTGCAGACGCATACAAGACGTGAGACGTGAGTTATGCGACAGTTCATGGCAGCAATCTACAATTGCATGACAGAACCCACGTTGCACATCTGAACGTGGCTTGCAACTTCTCCATTATGGTCCGAAAATTAAGGGCTTCGTGAGGTGATTTCCCACGTCTCAGAACGTGTCAATTTCTTCGGCAAAATGATGGAGTTGTCGTTGAAAGAGTTTGCCTATAAATATAGGGTCCCTGAGCTCGGTTTTACACGGCTACACACCATCATTCAGTAGAACAAGAGCTTAGAAGCATCCCTGGACTTTCATACAACAGAATTCTCATTGGAGAAAATAGAGGATTGGAGCAATGGCGGGAGGTAACATTTCGATCCATTTCTATTGTATTGGATATTATAAATGTGTTTCTATATATCTATGAAGTCTTTCAGTTTGTAGGCATAATGAATGAATTAGGCAACACTGTGCCTGACTTTTGGGTTTTAGGTCATTTTACATCTCTATTCTCAGTGGCATGTTGTTCTCACCTACCTCTGTCTTTTCGGTTAGAGGAAGCAACAGAAAGCATGCTAGAACCATCTACATCTCCTCTTCCATGTTCACCACAACATTGCTCCTTTCTTGTTTCAGTTTTCTACACACCTCTCCCCTATTGCAAGCTGAGTTCGGTTGCTCCATTTTGGTAGCATACTTTTGTGCAAGTCTGTCTCTCAAGCCTGAAATTTGAACTGGTATGTATTGCTCTCTCTTCAGTTCTGTTCTAGTAGCAGCACCTTCCTCTGGCTCTCAGTTGTTAATGTACATCTTTTTCTTCTAAAAAAGGGGAAAAAAAAAACCATGCTGATAGGGAGTGTTATGTAGACCAAAAACTTCAAGTAAGATTCATGTTTTCTAGTTTAAAATTTTAGTTTCTATTTTGCTAGAACATTTCTTCAACTCTTCCTCAAGTCTCATTGCTTCATGATGCATTATTTCATTCTTCCCTGATCCTAAACTAGTCCTATATTTTTCCCTTCCTCTATCACGGTTTTTTGCCAACAAGGATGAGTAATGTGATATAGGGGCTGCACTTGAATTGTGTTTTGAGAGGAAGGAGAGTCGAGAGAGTGAAGAAGGGGTGTGCAAAAGACTACAATTAGTTTCATTTTTCTTCACTTGATTTTTCCTCTCCATAGCCATTTCAAGTAAGTTTGATTACTGGAAAATATTTCTATCTTTCATCAAGTTGCCTTGTCCATTTTGTTTATGTAGTGAATTACTTCATTTTTATAGGTGACTCTAAATTATATTGGCACACCATTCTTTTTCTCTTATTTCTTAACTAGCTGAGCAAAGCTATATTGAGGTAGCTAACCATTTTAATATTAAGTAAAACCTCTTTGCTTTCCTTCATCTGAATGTAAAATGTTGGAATCAGTGAGCTTGAGAACTAATTTGAATAAACCAATACAATTTTGTGCCTTTCCTTACTAATGAATTTAATTTTCTTTCTTAAATCTTGTTTATATGAGACTTGTTTATTTCTTGGGGCTTTAGTCAAGATATTAAGAAAACAAAGAACAAGCATCTTAATAAAAGGCATAAAATATAACTGTAATACATGCTAGGTGACTTAGGCTTTTGATTAGTAATTATTTTAAAGGGGAGATTGATCTTAGTTATTCTAACAATAAGCATTGATGTTGGAAGACCATCAATTATATTGGTGTCAAGACTATGTACTGATCTATTTGAATTTAATCTTTAATTAATTAGTTACATATGATATTAGATTATGCAAAATGAGATAAACATTTTAGGAGAAATAAACTAACTTTAGTATAAGATCACTTGAGACCATTCTAACGTTACAGATTCGTGAATCGATATTATAGGGTGTCCAGGAGAATTAGATATGCCTAAGAAATTAGTAAAGGTCATGATAGGAAGTTTCCCTATACCATCTTAAGAGGTGAGTAAATAATGTTGGCTATATGTTTTATTCTAAAGTTGGTGGTTGAACACTCCTTAATTAATGTGTTGACCTTATTGATTATGTTTTTTATTATTTACACCTCTAAATCTTTATCAACCATTTTTAGACCTTAGCAACATCACCTCTATTAACTATGAAAGTCCTGAATTTTATTTCCTGATTTCTCTACAAATAGGAATATTTACTGATGTACGCTGTTCTACATTAAACCATAAGTATACATAAGTAAGAATTTAATTAACTCCAAGCATATATTTATAAGATGATTTCTTGTGGGAGCTATCTATTTCAAAACCTTACGTTAACCCCAATAGTGGTTAGCCACTATGCACAATGATATGTACCCAGCTAGTAAGGGTGTTATTAGCCCCATGTAGTTGGTCATCATATGTAGATCTGTTTTGATTTTTACAAGCGAGTTGTTGAGTGTCTGTGTTGCTTACCCTTGCGAGCTGTGTACTTTGCATCTAATTTATTGGTACTGATTAAATGCTCTTGCTGTGTAACAACTAGAAAAAGAAAAGAAAAAGAAAGAAGAAAGCTGCAAATTTTCAAAATCCTGAAATTTTTCTAAGTCTGCTAGCTATAGCGAGAAATAGCCTAGCTATAGCGAATGTACCTGTTCACTATAGCGAGAAATGGTCTAGCTATAGCGAGTGTACCTGTTCAATACAGCGAAAATGCTTCTAGCTATAGCGAGTGCGGGCATTCCATACAAAAACTAGGGAGTTGCTCGCCGTAGCGCGCCATAACGAAAATGGGGATCTGGGACTGATACGTGCTCGCCGTAGCGAAGATTAATTTTCGCTATAGCGAGGGTTAGTCCGGAAACGTAAAAAGGGAGAATTTGACTTCTTAAAACGTCCCAATTCATTCTTTCTCTTCTAACTGACCTAGCCTTCGACCAAAAGAGAGGAAAGGGGCGTGGAGAGAGAGAGACCAAGAGAAGGAAGGAAAAACAAAGGAAAGGTAAGCAAGTTTCTCTCTTTTCTTCTTAGAATCTTGTTCTTTTCTCTTTGCCCTCTCTTTCTATGGTTTTGCTTGTGAAATTAGTTGGGTTTTAGGCATGGGTCAAAAGAGGGAAAGTGGAAAACCACTCTTGAACTTCTTTGTTTTCCTTGAATATGTTGCTTTTACTACCATATGAGCTTGAGAGAGAGGAAGAGTTGGTGACATTCTAGAGAGAGAGAGAGAACCCCTAGGTTCTTATATGTTAGAAAGGTTTACTCTGAAGAACTCCTAAGAGTTGTTAAGTTATGAGAGAGCAATTCTATGCTTTTGTTGTGTCTAGGCTCAAGAGAAGCACCTCCATCAAAGTGTGAGTGTGAAACCAAGAAGGGAGAAGAGGAATTGAAAGGAAAAGCTTGTGTTGGCTCATAAGGCAGCTCTCTACTCTTTCTTATTGCATTCTTAGATGTAATAGTCATTGTATGCTTATGTTTATACTCATTGTGTGAGACATGCCATATGTTATTGCCATGATGCATTGGTACCAATATGCTTATGTGTTAGATTGTGAGAATTTCTCGGGTGAGGTAGTGCCAAAAGTCCCTTGAGATGAGTGAGGTAGAGCCGAAAGTCTCTGAGGTTGGGTAAGACAAGGCCAAAAGTCTCATAACCGAGTGAGGCCAAGTCAAAAGTCCCTAAAATCGGGTGAGGCCATCTAAAAGTCCCTAAAATCGGGTGAGGCTAAACCAAAAGTCCCTAGAGCTCATTCTTGGCATGGTTAGGGTTTTCATGGCATGAAAATTTTGTATTGTATGATTGTGAATGGTTAGATGCCTATTTACATGCTTTGACTTATTTATATGCCTTGATTGCTTCCTTGAATGAGTGCATGAGCTACTGAAATTCCATGAATCTCACCCCTTCCCCCTCCCATCTTAACATGTTAGGTGGAGCTCAAGAAGAATCAAGTGCATACCAAGGAGCCTAGAAGCATGTTTAGCTAGATGTTAGCTTATTTTGGTTCTTTTGATGTAAAGTGATGCCAAAATGAATATGCACCTACTATTTTTGAGATTCAAATGTTGTAGCAAGTATAAATGTATAGAAATATGATGTACAAACTATGTAGAGAGCCAAAGTAATGAAAATGTGGGATTTGCCCTTTTTGTGGATTGTATGTGATAGTGTATTTTGGCTTGTAGCATAGTGAGTTTAAAATATATGATAATTTGGACCACTTGGACATGTTATATATACTATGTTTATTATTTAAAACTTGTCCATGAGGTGTAAAAACATGTGGGAGGCCACTTGGGCCCACTTTGAACCTTTTTGGGTGCCAAAACCACCAAATTTGTGAACTCTGTCAAAGTATGACCAAATGAGCTCTTCTTGATATGAAATTTGGCATGCCTTTAGAGTTTGTAGAGAGCTTCTTGAGAAGATAAATTGGGTAATATTTGGATGTCTAGGGAATATTTTGTGAATTATTGAAGATAGGAAATTTTGATGGTTGGTTATGGTACTGTGTAACTAGTCCGAAAATAAATTCATGTCATTCATGGACCAAATGGAGTCCAATTGTCATGAAATTTTATATGCCTAAACTATACAACCAAAGTGACCTATAACAACTAGAATCACCTAAATTAGAGGTCTGTAGAGAGATAACAAACCTTCTGAAGTTCTGTATCAGCATCAGGGAAGCCATCCGACCTTCGTTACTGTTCCATCAATTTTCGAGGTCTAAGGGCTACTGAACTGATCTAGACTTATTTTTCTCCTATATATAACATCTGTATATTTTCAAATTGGTATAGTTTGTCTATATTGGATTTTTTTGGATTTAGTTATGAATTTTCGAAGTTCATGACAGTAAGCTGCACCAGAAACAGGGACAGCCAGACCTCTATCTCAATTTTGATGTCAAACATGATCCAAACGCTGATATTGTGGTTGGGAATTATTTTTAGTGTAACTTTAACACTTAGAGATTTCCAAAAAGCTATGATTTTATTAATTCCCATTTTTTTATAATTAGTTATGATTTTTCAAAGTTAGAGCCAAAAATTTGACTTTTGGGCCCATGTGAGAAATTGCATTTTTCTTGGTTTTGGCTGCATATCCGTGGTTCATGGGTTGTTTTATTTATGTATGAGTTGTATAAATGGATTTTGAGTAAAGAATATAAATGACAGGTTCACGGGACCCACAGGGCAAAATATGAGTGTTTGAAACCCCGTTTTATAGCATGAAAATGCCACAGTTTGTACTTGTTCTTTAGAAATCATATGGAGTTGAGCCCAGAGGGAGAGTAATGGCAGATAAGGCATTATGGTGTTACATGCTGAATTGATGAATGATTTTGGCATAAGGTTTAATAATCACTATCTTAAATTTTAATTGAGGTATTGTCATTTTAGAAAGAACTTTAATGTAAAATGTTTTTTTTTATACTTTATGTTTTATAGTTAGCATTGTCTACTCATTGAAAAATTGACTCACCCCTTTCATTTCCAACATTTTTAGATAGTAAAATCATTTCTGACCCATTTCCTACGGTCTAGGACCATAGCACATCTTTGTTTAGGTGAGCCTTGAATGAATCTAGCGAGGGCATGTTTTGATTGTAGTCATGTAAATGATTTTTACTGTAGTAAGTGTATTGCTCCATTGTACCACAGATAGGGGCCCCTACCCCTAGATATTGATGTATATTGATCTGGGCTGGTATTAGGATTTCTTTTTAATATATCTGTGTTGGTTGACTTATTGAAGAAATTTTGGGAGGTCCAAATTTCAAGGAAGACTCTGCTGAAATTTCTACAAAAGTCTATATAAAGTATTAATTGTACTTGTTCTGATTAATCCTAATATTAGGAATTGAATATCATGTATTTCCAATTAATTTTTAGTTTGGACTTTAGTTTATTAGGCTTACAGAGGGTAGGGTGTTCACCTTCCGTGTTGGTCGCACTCCTATTTTCAAGATGTGACAAATTATCATGACAACCTAAGTCTTACTGTGGCCTTATGGGGCAACTATTCTTTGGTTAGATCTCAATTAATATTATTATAAACCTGAGCATAATTATAATTGAGATGTCACTAAAAACCTTATAGGGCATCCTAACAAATTCTTTCGAGTCTACTATCCTGTTGATTGTGATAATGATTCATCTTAAGGCTTCAATTCTAAGAATGATCTAAATGTTTGTTAATTTGTTGTAGAGTGGAAATGCCTCCCAAAATTCATTCAATTAATAGATTAGCAGCTATATATGAGGCTTTCACAAGTGCAACAGCTCAACAAGCTAGCCCACCTATTAAAGGCTCAGGCTCAGGCTGAGGTAGGAGTCGTGGGACTATTGAACCACCTAGGCAAGCTCTACCTGAGGATAGAGTAGAGCCTCTATAGCTCCTAAAGGAAGTTGCAACACTAGTTCAAATTCCTATATATCCACTTATGTGGTACTTCATTGTACGATATATATAAGAACTCTATGATATATATAGGATCAATCTATATAGATATCATCATCTACATCCAGAAAGCCAGCAAGCGTAGGTTTTTTCCATTTTTTTCTTTCTATCTAAAGAATGTGTCTTTCTCCTAAGACTGAGAGTGGTAAAAAAAATAGGAAAAAAATAATCAAATTGCACTATCTCTTTAATAGGTGAATGCTTTCTTTTGTCCTGAAGTTGTCAAAATTATTCATAATAAGATATTGGCTACAATTGAGCTTGTTTCTCAAGAAGAGATGGGAAATATGCTCAATATCATTTGATTGAATAGTTAACCCAGCTCCTTGTTGTTTAAAGAAACCCTCCACTTCAATTGGTATTTTTTCACGAAAAGCAAACATGAGATAATAAATCCAGTCTTTCACTAAGATTTCGAATAGCTGTCCCGAATTCAAGTTGATTATGTTTCGCCTCTTCCTCGGAGAAAGACGATCAAACAATTCCCAATCATGGTCCTTGCGGATCGGATCATCACAGAATTATTTGAATTTGGATGTAAAAGGTCTATAGATGGAATTAACAATTTGGATAATATATCCAAATTGAGTCCTTCTTGATTGAAAGAAATTCCTATGACCCCAATGAACAAAGTAAATAGTATTGATACAAGCATAGAAAATAACATAGTATTTTCCGATTCATGAGGATAGGAAAAAGTAGTGTTGTTAGTTTCAAAATAGGTAATATCAATAAAAGGCCATGTTATGTTTTTTATATTTCTATCAATTGGAATTGTAACCGAATCTGTTTGGTGTTTGTGAGAACCCCTTGAATCACTACATTACTTGATTTAAAGGGTTCTCGACGGTTTATGCGAAGTTTTCTTATACTTTCTTATACTTATATTATATATGCTTAATATGCTTATTATGTTTGTATTTGTCAGGCCCTTTACTCACTTTAATTCAATTAGATGTAAATGAACCATAACTATGTAGTCCTATTCCTAATAGATTGATCCCAAAATAACATATCCAAATTATAAGAAAGCCCATAAAGGCCACTATTGAAGAATTTACACCTTCCAATCTTTTATTTTTTCTAGTATGTAAATAAATCGCGAATATGGTCCAAGTAATAAGCTCCAGGATGTTTCAATTTATGCTCCTATCTATTATCTGGATATACCAAGAAAGATGTACGGTCTAATGAGGCTACTACGAAATATTTACTCATGGGTGGGGCAAGCTCTTCTATTCTGGTTCATGGTTTCTCTTGGCTATATGGTTCATCCGGGGGAGAGATCGAGCTTCAAGAAATAGTGAATGGTCTTATCAATACACAAATGTATAACTCCCCAGGAATTTCAATTGCGCTTATATTCATCACTGCAGGAATTGGGTTCAAGCTTTCTCACTTTATATGATTATCAAGCAAATAAAATGTTTTTATTAGAATAATTATTAAAATAATATATATTATACATTTTTAATATATAATAACAATAATAACACAAATAAAAAAATAAGTTCTTTTTGAATCTACATCTTCAAAGTGACTTGATTTAGAGATGAATCATTAAAAAAAAGAAGAATCACATTTTACCCAATATTATATACTCTTAAATAGAAGGTTTCTTAAAAAAGGGTAGTAGTATTAGGAGCTACTTTAGCTCTTGCTCAAAAGGATATTAAGAGAAGTTTGGCATATTCTACAATGTCTTAATTGGGTTATATGATGTTAGCTAAAAATCAATGGATCCTTAGGTTGTGAGAGAGGAAAGAAAGGCTCTAGTGACTCTTTCTCAGTTTCTAAAATTAAAGGCTCCTTCTTATTCTGGAATAAACAGTCAGGAGGATCCCCAGTAATTCATTGATAGCATTAAGAAGATATGCAGGGCTTTAAGTTGCCTAATTGTGAAATCAGCCGAGTTTGCTAGGTTTTAGTTATAAGATGCAACCTACATATGGTTTTAGACTATGTTAGGGGAGAGGCCACTCAGCTCACCCTCAATGTTGTGGGAGGAATTTAAGAAATTTTTATGGATCGTTTGATGCCACAAAGTGTCTGAGATGCCAAGGCCAGAGAGTTTGAGGGATTGAAATTGACACTAGGCATGAGTGTCTCTAATTACAACATCCCTTTCACATAGTTGTCTCGGTATGCCTTACGCTTAGTTCCTACTGAGAGGGACAGGATCAAGCAGTTTTTGAATAGGTTGCCTTAAACATTATACAAGGTGGTTACCGCATAGATGAACCTATTTCCTTCTTATTCAATTACTATAGATTATGCACATATGATAGAG
Organism: Erythrophleum fordii; assembly: GCA_032878935.1. Lineage (NCBI taxonomy): Eukaryota > Viridiplantae > Streptophyta > Magnoliopsida > Fabales > Fabaceae > Erythrophleum > Erythrophleum fordii. The sequence goes on from JAVQMF010000021.1 coordinate 2,195,361, forward strand.
ATAAAGGATAGGGAAGAGGATACTTTTTAAAGGAAGAGGAAGCGTCATAGTGAAGGGAGGGATGCAAGTAGTTCATTTGTAGCTGGATTTTCTCATGAGCCTAGGCCTTAAGGTCATCAGAGACTTATTCAGACTTTTACATGATCTCTTACTTCATTTTCTGCTAGCATCGATAGGTACAGAGCATCTTTCAGGTGTGACACCTTAATCTCCTTTCACTACCTAGCCTCTCCATAGGCTCGGTTCCATATGATTTCCAAAGAGTCACTACTCTCCCGTGGCATTTACATGCTATGAACCGGGGTTTCATATACTCATCTTTTACCCCGTGGGTCCTGTGAACCCATTTCAAGCATCCTCAACTCAAACTCCATATAGATGACTCATACATAGCATAAAACAAATCATAGGCCACGGGTATAGAGCCGAGAACTATAAAAATTACATTTTCTCACTTGGGCCCAAAAGTCATATTTTGGCTCTAAGTTTGGAAAATCATAAGAAATTGTAGAAAAATGAGAATGCAGCAAACCTTAGCTTTCTGGAAAGCTCTAAGTGTCAACTTTACACTAAAAATCATTCCCAATCACAATCTTCGGGTTTGGACCAAGTTTGACATCGAAAATGGGAGGAAGGTCCAGCTGTCACTGTTTCTGGTGCAGCTTGCTGTCATGATTTTCGAAAATTCATAACTAAATCCACAAAAATCCAATCTGGGCACATTATACCAATTCGGAAAGATACGGATGTCTACTAGAGGAGAAAAATAAGTCCAGATCAGTTCAGTAGCTTCTACACCCCGAAAACCGATGGAACAGTGATGAGGGTCAGATAAGCTCACTGATGCTGATACAGAACTTCAATCGGTTCAATCTCCCTCTACAGACCTCTGATTTGGGTGATTCCAGTTCCTACAAGTCACTTTCATTTTCTAGTTTATGTGTATAAAATTTCACCACATTTGGAATCCATTTGGTCTAAAAGTGCCACAGATTTCATTTTCTGATTTAGATGAATAGTACATGACCAATCCCTTAAATTCTCCCAAATTCAACAATTCCCCAAATATTCTATAATCCTCCGAATATTACCCACTTTAGCTTCTCTAGAAGCTTTCTACAAACTCTAGAGGCATGCCAAATTTCATGGCAAACGGAGCTCTTCCGGTCATATTTTGACGGAGCTCACAAAAATACCGGTTTTGGCACCCCAAAGGTCCAAAACGGGTCCAAATAGCCTCTCTCACATTCTCACTCCACATGGACAAGTTCAAAAGCGTAAAACTAGTATATCTAACATGTCCATATGCTCCAAATTATCATACATTCAAATCTCACTATGCTATGGCCAAATTTACACAATATCATTCATGCATCAAAAGGGGTGAAAACCCACATTTCCATTACTTTGGCTAATAACAGAGTTCATACATCATCCTTTCATATTTCTACATGTGTTACAAATTTTACATCTCAAAAATAGTGGGCACATCTTCATTTGGCACCACTTTACATCATATATACATCACAATATCAAAAAAAAGTAATATCTCTAACTATGCATGCTCCTAGGCTCCTTGGTGGGTGCTCGGTTCTCCTTGAGCTCCACCTAGCATATTAGTTGGGAGGGGAAAGGGGCGAGATTCGGAGAATCTCAGTAGCTCAAGCACTCAATCCGGCAAGCAATCAAGGCATATAACAAGTCAAAGCATGTGAATAAGCATTTAGCTATTCTCAATCATCCAACACATCATGTACATGCTATGGAATTCACAACAATGCCAAACTTAAGCTCTAGGGACTTTTGGTCTAGCCTCACCCGAGTTTAGGGACTTTTGGATGGCCTCACCCGAGTTTAAGGACTTTTGACTCGGCCTCACTCGTTTGAGACTTTTGGCCTTGTCTCACCTATCTCAAGGGACTTTCGGCTTCACCTCACCCACTCATGGGACTTTCGGCACTACCTCACCTGAGCAATCTCACATTTCAACATACAAGCATATTGACATTCAATGCATCAAAGCAATAACATATGGCATATTCCACACATTCAGCATATACATATCATACAATGACTATTACAACCAAGAATGCTACAAGAAAGAGTGAAAGAGAGAGCTACCTTTGGAGCCAAAGCCAACACAAGCTTTTCCTTTCAATGTCTCCTCTCCCTCCTTAGGTTCACAAACACACCTTGATAGAGGTGTTTCACTTGAGCCTAAACACACCAAAAGCATGCAATTACTCTCTTATAATTTTAATTTAGAGTAACCCTTCTATCTCATACAACCTAGGGTTCTCTCTCTAGAATGCCATTACCCCTTTCTCTCTCTCAAGCTCTCATGGTAGTGGAAAACCTCATTTTCAAAGAGAACTCAAGGATTCAAAAGAGTTTTTTACTTTCCCTCTTCTGACCCATACCCAAAATCCGTCCATTTACACAAATAAAACCGCAGGAAAAGAGGGCAAAGGGAGAGGATCAAAAATCTGAAGAGAAATGGGAGAAGTTACCTTACCTTTCCCTTAATCTTCCTCCTCCTCTTGATCTCTCACACTCTCCTCGCCTCTTTTCTCTCTTTGGGTCGAAGCTTAGGGCAGATATGAGAGAAGAAATGAGTTTGGGCGTTTAATGAAGTCTGATTCTCGCTATTTACTCTCTTCCGGACCGACTCTCGCTACGGCGAAAACTAACCTTCGCTATAGCGAGCTCGTGTAATCTGGCTTCACTATGGCGAGGTGTAACCTTCGCTACGGCGAGCTCGTGCCAGTTCCCTTCGCTATGGCGAAATTTACCATTCGCTATGGCGAAATCGCGTCAGTTCCAGACCTCACTCTCGCTATGGCGCCGCTACAGCGGGCAACTCCCTGGTTTTTGTATGGGCTGCTGCCAGCACTCGCTATAGCTAGAATCGCCTTCGCTATGGCGAACTAGCTCTCTCGCTGTAGCGAGACCGTTTCTCGCTATTGCGAGAGGACTTGGCAGATTCTGGATTCCGAAAATTTCCAGATTTCATGTCCTTTCTTTTCCCTTTTCTTTTCTTTTTCCCGGTTGTTACATCAGGAATACTAGCATAGTGCCTACCTCAGTTTCTACGCAATCTTGCCAGTTTAGGGGTCCTTGTTCTACTTGTGGGAATAGGCATTCTAGCTCTTGTCACAAGGAGATGGAAGCATGTTTTGATTGTAAGTAAATTAGGCATTTGGTGAAAGATTGCCTTCAGCATTACCTTGAGTCTAGTCAGGGATAAGTTCGACCTACTAGGCAAATCTCAGTAGGGGGTCAATTTATTGGTACAGTTATAGTTTAGAGCAATAGAGGGAGCAGTAATAGGGTAGATGCAAGCAAAGGGGTCATATGATTGCAAGCCATAGTCAGGCTTGGGTTTTTGCATTGAATAAACAGGATGTATAGGCATCTAATACCATGGTAATAGGTACACTTATAGTTTGTTTGCATGACGCATATTTATTATTTGATCCTAGCTCTACACACTCCTACATATCTCCATATTTTGCAAAGAAGATTAGTAAAGACTCTGAAAAATTAGATTGCTCGCTAAAAGTTGCTACCAAGTAGGGGAATCTGTAGTAGTTGATTAAGTGTGTAAGGCTTGTGTGATTATGATGGCATATAAGGAGATATTATGTCACACCATCACATATGATATGCTATAACTTACTATATCAGAAAAACTTGTATTTATTGTCGGAAAACCTTGTAGACAAAGTCTTGGATTTCATATTGTTGAATACAAGATCTTGTTGACAAGATCCTTAACCTTGTCGACAAGATATTATCTTAGCTCTTATATTGATAAGGTCTAATGCTAACTCATCCTTAACAACTTATTAACCAACTCATGCATATTAACTATAGAGTTTTAAGCAAAATTCACATCTATTCGTAAGTTTTCAATACCTAAATCAAGCCTTTTTCGTGTCATTTTGAGCTATAAGGATCCAAAATTTATTATTTCTTTCCCTTGATTCATTTTCATCATAGACAAGTTTATTCATACTCATTTTAACATTTTTAGCTCATGGAACCCCATAAAAGGATCAAAAACCCAAAATGGACATAATGGCAAAAAATCTACACTAATTTTGAAAATTCATAACTTAAGTTATACAAGTCCAAATCATGTAAACTTGATGTCTATAGAAAGCTTAGGATATCAGCTACATGCTATAAAAATTTTAGATGAAATTGAATTTTTTACCTTATGAAATATAATGGAATAATAACTTGGTTCAGAAAGGAAGACATATGATAGACCCAAACTTTAAAATCTATATCTTGAGTTCCACAATTCCATTTTTAGTGATCTTAGTGGCCATGGAAAGATTGAGATGAGACCTATATACTAGAAAAACTTTAAGAGCATCTAAACTCATTTGGCCCATAAAAAACCTTGCATATCAATGCCTACTATAGTACTTAGACATAATTAAACCCTTAATTTCAAAAATTCATAACTTCCTCTATACAACCCTTTTTTGTGCAAACTTAATGGCCTTAGAAAACTTATAATGCCAAATATCTACAAAATTTTATGATCATTGGAGTTCATTTGACCCTTCAAATCCACTAAAAACTAGAATTGCCAGATAAATAGTATCAGGGACTATTCTACATAAATTCTAGAACTTTGGAAATTCATAAAATATTCTATGGACCTCCAAGAATTATGATTTCTAGTATGTTAAAAAGCTCTCTTAAAGATCTATATACATGTAAAATTTTAAAACTCTAACTAGGTAATTTGGGCCACTTTTGATATAGGAGTTGTTTAGGGTTTTTTTATGTCTAACCTTGATATCCTTTTGGGTCATTTGGCATCCAAATGGAATTCTTCCACTTGGAGCAAGTTTTAATTATCCTAAATAACATTTCTAACTATTTCATATTATGTCAAAAAGACTTAATCAAAATTTGATCCTTTTGACACCTAAGCATGCACATACATACTATATTTGAACATAGGCAAAATTACATATTGTTGGGCATGTTCTACCATAAAGAGCTATATACTCATATTCTCCTACTCATACATAAGTTCTCATCCAAAAACATGATATTATACATTATGTGGCATCAAAGTTATCCATTACACATCAAATACATTATCCATGCCATTCTTGATACATAAATTACATTTTAGCATATATAGTGCTTCTAACACGTAATTCCCAATATCTAATCTTTTCATCTTCCTTGCTTTGGCTTGATAACCCTAAAATGGTTAGTAGGAGTATGAGGGTGAGATTTAGGGAGAATCTTAAAAGCATAAACTCATCTAATTCAATACACATAAGAATGCCATGAGTGAATACAATGTATGTGGTGCAAGAATGTTATGCACATGCATCATGTAAATCATACGTATCGTATGACATGAAAACTCATTCATTTCTAGCCATGGCAACATCATAAAACTCGGTAGACTCTACCAATCTCAACCTAGGGCTAAGGAAGAGTTATTGCACTTAATTCCATGCCTTAGGGAGTTAGAAGCCATTATATAAACTTTTCATAAATATAAGGTGCTCATAAAGCTTATACGAAAACATAGTGGATCATATTTTATAAAAATATCAAGCAATTACACACACAAGTATATCAACTCATTCAAGCACTCAATTGCATGTAAGAAGTGGAGAGAAAGCTACCTTAAGACTTACAGAGGTTTAAGATGCCACTAACCCGCTTGTTCTTGCTTTTTCCTTACATGCATCTCGGGTTCACATACACAAAATTATAGAGTTGCTTTAGCTTGGCCTAAACATATTCATTCAAAAGCAAGGAAACCTATTAAAGCTCATTCTAATTCATTTCCTTGCTACATAAGCCTATGGATATTTAACATGCAAATTTTAAGCTACTTTAAGTGCCTTAAGAGAGAACTCTCATAATTCAACCTCTAGGCCTTAATAGCACTCTTGATATGAGCCATAAGACTTTAATGGAACTTATTAGAGCCATCACATGCAAGCTAAAACATGGCTAACACTAAGTTGCTTCATTAGGTCCTTTATGAGCCTTAAATTTTCACTTTTCAAAATAAGGCTCCTAAATTCATTCCAATGGTTCCATTAGTATTAATTGCTCATATTTTGACCATTTAATACCTTAGAACTCATGAAAGCACTCCTTAGGTACTTCATCTAGCTTTAGGCCGAGACAAGCATTCCTTTGGCTTCCATTGAGCTTTTTCCATTTTCTTAGGTAATTTGAGGCATATAAGATATCCTTAACTCTTTTCTAATTCAAACATGGCCTTAGAGAAGTCAAATTACCTTCCTATGTCCTTATATCTTTCATAGCTCAATTGGAAACCCTATGTGACATAACATGCTCTCTATGGCTTTCTATAGTGTTTTCTTTGCATAATCTAACTCTCCTCCCTTATAAACTCTTGTTTCTATCAAATTTTTATGGAATTCAAGCTTTCTACTTTGCCTCTCTCTTTACCCCAAAACATAAGGAGGATGAAAGTCCAAGGAACATCAAGTTTTCTAACTTATGGCATATTTTGTTTGGAAGCTTGTTCAATGGTGATTCTTAAGCCATAATTGGTTGCTTCAAACTTTCACTTTTCCTCAAGAGGTTAGCCATTAAACTCCTCCTTTGAAGAATCTAACACCATCAAAAGAAAGAGAATAAAGAGAGGAGAAAGTTTTGCAAATAGCTTATTACAAAATTTTATATATTTTCATACCTTTTTGCCTTCCCTTTTCTTCTCTCTCTTCCCTCTCTCTGGGATGCCATTTATGGTCTAATATAGAGCGGAATAGGTCAGTTATGGGAGGAAGAAATGGCTAATGCAAAATAAGGAAGGGAATGTATTTATAACAATTTCCAGAATACCAATTACGTCCTTCCACTTTTGTTCCTCTATTTGAGCTCATTTTACATCCTTTTTTAGAACTGTCTTTTCCAAATGAAAATTTAGGTTTTATAGTTTATTAAAGACATTTTCTTTCAATTTTATGGAGTTCAAAACCATCTTGAATCATCCAGTAAAAAATTTTAGTCAATCCTTTGCCAAAATCGCACATTGGAAGAGTTTTAACTATTTTGATGATTTCCATAGTTTTTAGAGCCTTTGAAAATCCTAGTCAGCTCAATTTTATCATTTAAAAATCTTTCCTTTAAATTTTCAAAAAATTACTTGAAATTGCAATTTTTGTCATTGTGTGACATTTCTTACCCTCTAGCCACTTCGGCTCTAATTTTGAGCCACCTCTAGATCCTTCCCTTATTATTAGATATTGTATTATTATTCTAGCTCTATCTTATCTTATTTCATTTCATTTTAGCAATCTCATTTTATAATCTAATCGATTTTAGTCTAGTTCTAGAAAAATCAGATATTATACATTAGTTGATTTAATAATACTTGCGATAGCAGATTTCAATATGATACTCAAAATGGATTGGTTAGCCACTTGCCATGTAGTTATGGATTGCCATCTTAAGTTAGTGAGATGTGATTTCTAGGTGAATCTCCCCTCATTATTCAAGGTGATTGAAGTGAGGCACCAAATAACTTAATATCTACCATAGATGCTTGAAGGCTCTTAAGGAAGAGTTGCCAAGGATATTTGGTAATTGTTCAAGATATGGAAGTGCAAGTTCCAACATTGGAACAAGTCCCAGTGGTGAGAGAATTTTCTGATGCTTTTCTTGAAAAATTACTAGGGTTACCTCTGGAGAAGGAAATTGAATTTTGTATCGATGTGCAATCAATTACTCAACCTATATCCATTCTTCTTTATAGGATAGCACCTATGGAACTTAAAGAGTTAAAGAACTAATTGCAGGATTTGTTGGATAAGGTTTTTATTTGCCCTAACACATCCCCTTGGGGTGTTCTTGTACTTTTTGTTAAAAAGAAGGATAGTTCTCTCCATTTATGTGTCGATTACAAGCAGTTGAACAAAGTGACCGTGAAGAATAAATATCCCTTGCCTTATATAGATGATCTATTTGATTAGTTACAAGGGGCTTAATGTTTCTCAAAGATTGACTTGGGATCAAGTTACCATTAGTTAAGGATAAGAGCTAAAGATATCCTTAAAACTACTTTTAGAACTTGGTATAGCCATTATGAATTTTTGGTGATGTCGTTTGAGTTAACTAATACCCCAACTACATTTATGGACCTGATGAATTAGGTTTTCAAATCTTCCCTAAATCGTTTTGTCATTGCCTTCATTGATGACATTCTAGTTTATTCTAAGGGTTGCAAAAAGCATGATCAACATTTGAAAATGGCATTGCAAGTGTTAAAGGAACACCAGTTGTATACTAAATTTTCTAAATGTCAATTTGACTAGAAGAAGTAGCTTTCTTGGGTCATGTGATCTCAAGAGATAGGGTATAAGTAGATCCAAGTAAAGTGGAAGCAGTTAAAAAATAGCCAAGACCCATTACTATTACAGAGGTTCATAGTTTCTTGGTTTTAGTGGGCTATTATCATTAGTTTGTTGAGGATTTTTTGAAGTTAGCTGCACCATTGACAAGATTAACACAAAAAGAATGTGAAGTTTTAGTGGTTTGAGGCTTGTAAAGAGAGTTTTCAAAAACTAAAAGGTTACCTAACTTTTGCACCAATTCTGACATTAACCTCTAGAACTGGGGGCTATGTCATATACTGTGACACTTCTAAAGTGGGCTTGGGGTGCGTATTGATACAGCATGGTCATGTCTTGTCTTCACTTATGCCTCCAGGAAACTTAAGAAACATAAGCAGAATTACCTAACTCATAATTTAAAGATGGATGATATAATCCTTGCTCTTAAAATTTGGAGCACTATCTTTATAGTGAAACTTATGAGATTTATCTAAATCATAAAAGCCTTAAACATATCTTCCAGTAATAGGATTTGAATTTAAAACAAAAGGCAATAGATGGAACTACTTAAAGATTATAATTGCACTATCTTGTATCATTTGGGTAAGGCTAATATGATAGCAGATGCTTTAAGCATAAAGTTCATAGGAAGTTTGAGTCATATTGCTAAAGCAAGAAGGCCATTACTTACAGACTTTCATAAAATGGAAAGTCCATGAGTCCAATTTGAGATTAAAGAACCAGGGGTACTTCTAGCCCATGTACAACTTCGTTCTACTCCATTTGAATGAGTGAAAGTGAAACAAGTTGAAGATACAGAGTTATGCAAGTGGTGGGATAATGTCAAGAATGGAAAAGAAAGTGAATTTACCTTAGACTTAGATGGAGTTTTGTGATGTGGTGCTCAGTTATATGTACCAAATATGGGAGATTTGATGAGAGAACTTATGGAGGAAGCTCATTGTTATTTATATACTATCCATTCAGGTTTTACAAAAATGTATCAAGATTTGAGGCAATTGTACTGGTGGGAAGGTATGAAAAAAGATATAGCAGATTTTTTCTCTCATTGCTTAATGTGTCAGCAAGTGAAGGCAGAACATCAGAAACCTACAAGGTTGCACCAATGGTTGGAGATACCAAAATGGAAATGGGAAAGAATCACTATGGATTTTATAACAGGAATGCCTTGCACAGTGAAAGGTTATGACTCCATTTGGGTGATTGTTGACAAACTCACTAAATTAGCACATTTTCTTCTTGTAAAGACAACCTACAGTGTTGCCAGATATGCACAACTCTACTTAAATGAGATAGTGAAGCTTTATAGTGTTCCCATATCTATTATCTTTGATTGGGGACTATAATTTACTTTTAGATCACGCTTTAATGGGCGATTTGCATCATCTCTCATATAGTGCCTCAAAGGGCGCCATTTGAATGCTAGCGTGGTAACTATTATTAAAAGCAAATTCCATGAATGGTAAATAATTATCCCAACTACCACCAAAATCCAAAACACATTAACTCAACATATCTTCTATCATTTGTATGGTCTTCTCTTATTGCCCATTACTTTGAAAATGAAAGGCAATGCTAACATCTAATCAGGTACCCATGTCTTCCTGAAAGGCTCATCAATGCCAAGAATAAGCTCTAGGGACTTTTAGTCTAGCCTCACCTTATTTTTTGGGACTTTTGGATTGGCCTCATCCTTGATCTAAGGACTTTTTACTAGGCCTCACTCATCTATGAGACTTTTGGCCTTGTCTCACCCATTCCTAAATACTTTTGGCTCCACTTTACCCATCACAAGGGACTTTTAGCACCACCTCACCCTTTAAGAACAATTTTCGCAACCTAAAATATAAGAATATTAGTATCAATGCATCAAGGAAATATCAAATAGCATATCTCATAAAACAAGTGCACACACAAACATACCATGCCCATCATACATCCAAGAATGCAATAAGAAAGAGTGAAGAGCTACCTTGCAAGTCAACATAAGTCTTCCCTTTTGATTTCTCTTTTCTCTTCTCGATCTCACAACCATAAATAGATGGAGCTTAAGTTTCTTAGCCTAGACATAACACATAGCATGTAATTACTCTCTTAGAGCAAGCCAAAGCATTATACTTATACTTAAGAAGCATACTTAGTCTATTGGTTCTATAATAGGTCTAATGAAGTTTCTAAATTTTCCTTGAAGGGAAAGGTACTTAGGGAAGCTCCCTAGGGGTCTTAGAAACTCAAACAAACACTCACATATATTAGAAGATGTATGAATCAAATCAGTTTTCACATTACATTCAAGAGCTCTACATATCCCTGACTTGAAATTCATTGATTTCTCTTGTGATTTCTTGGTATATTTCAACTCCCATGGTCTAAGTCAATGGTTTTGTGCTTGCTCTAAGTCAAAAACTTTCCCCTCTCATGGTTCTATTCTTGGCCAAAACACTTAAGAAGAAGTAAAGGAAGAAGATGCAATAAAATAGAAAGAACTTATCTTGAATCAAGCTCTTTCCAAGAGGTTCTTCCTTTGCTTAAATCTTCTCCTTAAATCCTTACACTTCCCCTTCTAAATTAAGCCCAAAATAGAACCACATAAGCACCCAAAACTATGGAAAGAGAAAGCAAAGAGAAAGAAACTAATTTTCTAAAAGAAGAAACCATAAATTCTTACAATTTTCTCACATTTTTTCTTGATGTTCTCCCTTTTTTCTTGGCTTCCCTTGGTCTCTCTCTAGCCCTCTTGGATAAGCAAAAACCAAGAAGCTTTGTTTCTCTATTTTTAGATGAAGCATATGTTAGTTAGAGGGAGAGAGAAAAGTTTAGACCCTTTAAGAAGTAAAATTTCACTTTTTCATGTTTTTTTCAGATCAATTCTCGCTATAGTAAAAAATATCCTTCGCTACGATGATCAATTATTAGTCCCAGGTCCCCTGTTCTTGCTACGATGTGCGTTATTGCGAGAAACCCCCTAGGTTTTTATATAGGACACCTGAACTCGATATAGCGAACTGGTACATTCGCTGTAGCTAGCTGGAAACTCACTATAGTGAACAGGTACATTCGCTATAGCAAACAGGGTCTTGGCTATAGCCAGCAGACTTAGAAAATTTTTAAAAATCTTGGATGTTACATTCACTACAACCTTGCACCCTTCTTGTTTTAGTTTTGTACATGCTTCTTCGCTACCATAAACTAAGTTTGGTTGCTCCATTTTGGTGGCATATTTTCATGCAAGTCTATCTCCTAGGCCTGAATTTTTGACTGGTGCATATTGATCTCTCTTTGGTTCTATTTTGGTAACAACACCTTCTTCTGGCTCTCAGTTGTTAATGTGCAGCTTTTTTCAATTTAAAAAAAAAAATCATGCAAGTGGGGAGTGTTATGTAGACCAAAAAGTTCAATAAGATTCAAGTTTTCTAGTTTAAAACTTTAGTTTCTATTTTGCTGGAACATATCTTCAACTCTTCCTCAAATTTCATTACTTCTTGATGCATTATTTCATTCTCTCTTGGTCTTAAGCTAGTCCTATATTTTCCCCCTCCTTTATTATGGTTTTTGGTCAGCAAGGATGAGCAATGTGATGTAGGGGTTGCACTTGAATTTCATTTTGAATGGAAGGAGAATCAAGAGAGTGAAGAAGGGGCATGCAAAAGACTACAATTAGTTTCATTTTTCTTCACTTAATTTTTCATCTCCATAGCCATTTCAAGTAAGTTTGATTACTGGAAAAATATTTCTATCTTTCATCAAGTTGCCTTGTCCATTTTTTTAGGGTGAATTACTTCATTTTTATGGGTGGCTCTAAATTCTATTAGCACACCATTATTTTTCTCTTATTTCCTAACCAACCAAGTAGAGCTACATTGAGTTAGCTAACCATTTTAATAATAAGCAAAATCTCTTTGTTTTCTTTCATATGAATCTAAGTTGGAATTAGTGAACTTGAGAACTAATTTGAATTAACCAACACAATTTTGTGCCTTTTCCTTACTAATGAATTTAATTTTCTTTTTCTTAAATCTTGTTTATATCAAACTTGTTTATTTCTTGGGACTTTGGTCAAGATGTTAAAAAACAAAAAACAAGCATGTTAATAGAAGGCATCAAATAGAACTGTGATACATGCTAGGTGACTTGGACTTCCGATTAGTAATTATTTTAAAGGGGAGATTAACCTTAGTTATTCCAACAATAATCATTGATGTTGGAAGACCATTGATTATATTGGTGTCAAAACTATGTACTGATCTATTTAAATTTAATCTTTAATTAATTGGTTACATATGATATTAGATTGTTTGGGTGCAAAAGATAAAAAATTTTAAGAGAAGTAAATTAACTTTAGTATAAGGTCACTTGAGACCATTCTAACATTAAAGATTCATGAATTGGTATTATAGGTTGTCTAGGAAAATTAGTTATGTCTAAAGAATTAGTAAAGGTCAAGATAGGAAGTTTCCCGATACCATCTTAAAAGGTCAGTAAACAATGCCAACTATAAGTTTTATTCTAAGGTTGGTGGTTGAACACTCCTTAATTAATGTGTTGACCTTATTGATTATGTTTCTAATTATTAACACCTCTAAATCTTTATCAAGCATTTTTAGACCTTGGGAACATCGCCTCGGTTGACTATGAAAGTCCTGAATTTTATTTCCTAATTTCATTGCAAATGGGAATATTTATTGATGTACATTGTTCTATGTCAGATTGTAAGTATACATAAGAATTTAATTAATTTCGAGCATATATTTATGAGATAATTTATTGTGAGAGCTATCTATTTCGAAACCTTGCAACTAACCATAGTAGTAGTTAGCCATAGTGCACTGTGATATGTACCCAGCTAGGAAAGGAATTGCTAGCCTCATGTAGTTAGCCACCATACGTGGATCCATTTTGATTTTTACGAGTGAGTTACTCAGTGTTTGTGTTACTTATCCTCGTGAGCTATGTGCTTTACATTAGATTTGTTGGTACTAATTAGATGCTCTTACTGAATTGATAAAAGATTTTGGCATAAGGTTTAATAATCATTGTCTTAAATTTTAAGTGAGGAATTACTATTTTAGAAAGAACTTTAATATAATTTTTTTTTTATGTTTTATGTTTTGTAGTTAACATTGTCTACTCATTGAGCAATTGACTCACCCCTTTCATTTCCAACATTTTCAGATAGGAGAATTGACCTTGACCCATCTCTTGTGACCTAGGATTGTAGCACATCTTTGTTTTGGTGAGCCTCACATGAATCTAGAGAAGGTATATTTTGATTGTAGCCATGTAATTGATTTTCACTATAATAAGTGTATTGCTCTATGGTACCACAAATAGGGTCCCTTACCCATAGATATTGATGTATATTCATCTAGGCTAATATTATGATTTCTTTTTTATATATTTGTGCTGGTTGACCTATTGTAGAAATTTCAGAGGTCTAAATTTCAAGGGTGACTCTATTGAAATTTCTATAGAATTCTATGTAACTAATGATGTAACATCATATTACTAAGCTCATGTTACCTCATTTCTAAGTTCTCTTCCTTGGATTATACAAGTTTGCCAAGGAATATCATTAAAAGTATTAATTAAATTGCATTACATCACGAATAAAATTTTCATTCAATGTTTCAGGGGCCATATAGACTCATGCATCTCATTCTCATATTTAAATACACAAATACAACATATAACCATCCTAAGAAGTGGCTTAGAACTCGTATAAGGGGATGGAATACATGAAATGAAATGGTGCAGCCTCGACTAGAAATTCCAACATACTAACATAAGTTTTGAAAAATCATAACTAATTCTAAAAAAATTAAAATCATACATACTTCACCATTCTAAAAAGCTACAGATGTTTAATTTATGACAAAAATAAATAAAGGCACAACAGAGGCTACTAGCCACCAAAAAATGATGAAACAGTGACAGAGGTTTATTGTCATTAGTGGTACTATCCTCTAACTTCAAAAATTCATCTCTCTGTTCAGAGTTCCAATTGGGATTATCTTAATGGACATGGAAAGCTCATTATGTCTAGTTTATACTTGTAAAATTTAATGAGTATCGGACACTATTTGACCTTTGAATGACACAGCCCAAGTTTCTAATCATATGAGCAGTGTTTGCATTAGTTCAGCAGAAAAATGCCAACTTTGAAAAGTCATAATTAATTTCATAGAGCTCTAAATAATCTGGTATTTAACTTTTCAAAAAGCTCTAGATTAGATCTATTTGCATGCCTAATTTTATGGCCAAATTTGTTTATTTGGTTAAATCTTGACATTGAGTTGCATTTTAGTCACTTTTATGGCTTCTAATGGTGTCAAAGTGTCCATAATTGCTCCTAAGACTCTTGTGGCCACTTGAGCATGTGGGAATGCACCAAAATAGTTTTCTAAACTTTTCTCAAAGGTGCATAATCCCATATTTCTCAAACTCACTCATCCACCCCATGATATACATAAGAATGCATATGTCTAATTTTTCCATTCCATACTTAAATCATGCTATATCATGCATATGGTATTAATTCTCATTCATACATCATACATATAAGTAATTACACATGCTCAAATGATTATACAATATTTTCATCATAGTATTACACCATATGCCATTTGTATGGCTACAAAAGGAATAAAACTAGGCAATTCTAGATACTTTGATGTCAATCACTTATCTTCCAACTTGGTGGTTTCCATTACCTTATTCATTTGCTCCACCTAGCATGTTAAGACATTGGAAAGAAAGGAATGAGATTCAAAGAATTCCAATAGCTCATCTCCCTTTCAATCACATATAAAAAATGCAATACAAGTCTTGAAAATGCATGCATGAGCATGATGACATGTATAATCATTCAAAAAGCATTCTTAGCATTTAAACAAGTCATACGAAGCATATATAGGCTTGCCAAATAAGTGGATTAACCTTACCTATTCTCTTATAGATTTTGGACTTACCTCACCCATTTTTTCTAAAAGATTTTGACTCAACTTCACTCTTGGGAGACTCTTTACTTTGTCTCAACTATTTTTAAGGGTTCTTGGCTTATTCTCACCATGGCTAGGAGTTCTTGGTTTCACCACACTTAAGCAAACCCAAGTAAAATGCTAAGAGTTCTTGGCATCATTTGAGAACATATTACAACATCATGGTACCATGGAACATAGGCATATGCTAGAACACTTTTCATGGCTTAAAACACACATACACACATTCAAAGACAAGGTAAGCACACATTCATGCATAAGAAAAAGTGGAGAGAGCTACCTTTGTCACATTTGCACACTTTCTTCCTTGAATTTATTTCCTTTCCCACAGCCACACACTCATAAAAAGGTGAGATGTGTTTCCTTTGGCCTAAACATATAATATGGAAGCCGATTATACTTTTGAACTAAATTCTAAAGTTACACATTCACTAGAAAAGCTAGGTGGTTCATATAGCTCTTTTTTGGTTCCATAATGCATTTAATGAAGCAATCCTATGGAAACATGATCTTTGCTCTATTCTCTTTATTCATATATGATTCTTGACTCCTTTTAGGCCTCTTGGAGTCATCACACAATCAAATCAAGGAGCTTAGTTAGGTGTTGCTTCTTTAAGCCATAATATGGAACCTATGATACCATCTCACTTTCTATGGCTTCTAAAATTTTTCCAAGGCTTCCTATCATCCTCTTCCATCATATGTGACTCAAAAATAAGCTTGGAACAAATTAAAACTACCTCTAGGTGCTCCAACTTCTCTAGGCCATGGCTATGGAGCATGTGAGCACTAAATAAGTTTGCTTTGCTTTCTTGATGGAAGATTCATATGAGGAGCCTTCTAGGGATCTCAAAAACTCATCCAAACACTTATTTAAGCCTAGGAATTATTGTATCAAATCAGATTTTTGGTGGAACACTTGAAATCCTAACTTTGCTATTTTGAAATCTAATGGCTATTTGATTGTTTCCTTCACATATTCTTGTTCTTCTCCCTTATTTTCCTAAGATTCACCCTTGGTTTAGCTAGAAATCCAACTCCTCTTGGCTGGTCTCATAAAGGGAGAAATAGAAAGAAGAAGAGCAAGGAAGATTAAGTTAGAAAATGGCAAAATACCTTAATTTTCTTGGCTTTTCTTGCTTGTTTCTCACCTTACTTGGCCTCCTCTCCTCAAACACAAAATTTTTCTCTCTGTTCTGCCCCCAAAATAGCACGAAATACTTCAAGGAAACCATAGAAAGAAATGGGAGAAGGAGGAGAAACATTTTGCTAAAGAAAGAGCTTGAAATTCCATGAAATTTCTTACCTTTTTCTTACTTTTTCTCCTCCTTTCTTCTCCTCCTTGGTGTGCCAAAGAGAGCTATTCTTTCTCTGGTTTTTGGGCAGACTAAGTCATGCAACTAATAAGGAGAAGAAACATGAAACTTAAAAAGGGTTCAAGAAACTTCCACTTTCTTAAAAATTTCAATTTTGTCCTTCATTCTTAGAATTTTCGTTTCTAATCTTTTTAGCTCTATTTTAGAATTGTCTTTTCCATCATAAAATTTAGGTCCTTAATCTTATAAAATACTCTTGGAATCACTCAATTTAGAGCTAAACCTTCTTGAACAAATCAGCAAAGTATGGGCTACCGCCGTTAAAAAAGGTTTACCAGAGGGGCTTTAACTATCCCAGAACTTTTTATGATTTTTAGGGCCTCTAAGAACCTCAAAGAACTCAAAATTTTTATTTACAAATCCCTCCTATGAGTATTTTAAAAATTGCCTAAAATTACAAAAATACCATTTTATTTCGTCAACATTTCATTAAAATTTGTTTCTTCATTCTAGCTCTATTTTTCTTTTCACTTGAACCTTGGATTCTCATTTTTAGGGGTTTAGAATTCTACTTAATTTTTTTAGGATCTCAACTAATTCATTTCAAGGGACTTTGAAAATGTATCCGTTTCTATCGTTTGACAAAAACCAGACATTACATATGACAGTTAATATAAGTATTAATTGCACTTGTTCTGATTAGTCCTAGTATTAGAAATTAGAACATCATGTATTTCCAATAAATTTTTGGTTTAGATTCTAGTTTATTAGGCTTACAAAGGGTAAGGTGTTCACCTTTCATGTTTGTCACACTCCTATTATCAAGATGTGACATAGAGAGAGACAGAGAGAGACAGAGAGAGAGAGAGAGAGACAGAGAGAGAAAAAGAAGGAGAGAGGAAAGAGTTTAGTTTAGAGAATGGTGATGTTTGGTAATTCAAGTATCTAAACCTAACTATGGGGAAGGTCTAATAAATAGATGGTAGTTTTTTTTGCTAAAATATTGCTCTAGTCGCTAAACTTTATAAGTTTCATTTTGGTCCTTAATTTTTGTTTTGTTCTAATGTTATCCTTCAATTACTCAAATGTAATGATGTTAGTCCCTCTGGCTAACTATGTTATTTTTACTAACAAAAATTGTTGAATTAGCTTCCAATTAAGACTAAAAATGTATACTGACTCTTAAAAGATGTGACAAGAATTTTTTTAAGAAATTTATTTTTCACTTCAGGCACCAAAATAAATAAATAAATAGAAAGAACACAACGTAAAATCCCTGCTGGCCCTAATGTACTCCATGTTATAGAATCACTAAGGATTGAAACATAGCAGAATCACTAATACACTCTACAATTGCAAGTAGTTGACAACAAGCAAATAAATTAGTGGAAACAATTTTTTAGTAACTTTTATTCAAATGAATAATTCTTTTTAGAAATATTAAACTTTTGATTCTTTGTGGAAGGAATAAGATTAACAAAGGAGAAAAAAAAACAATAAACAAAGAACAAAGAACAAAAGACAATGGTTGTCTATTATGAGTCTCAGATATTGAAATTATTAAAGATCAAGTTCCTCAATACTTCAATTAAAGCAATGATTATGATAACCCTTCCATTAGACCCAAGAATTTTTAATTGCATTGCATATATGTACATACAAAAACTGAAAAAATGAATTATCCCTTTTGTGATGAAGCCCCTTGGTGGCACTTATTAATGGCTTTAATTAATGTGTTCCATATTGTGTATAGATGTGTGGAGCCTAGCAATGGTTACACTAGTAAGAGCTATTAAATGTGGGTGTGCTTTGGCCTCTGCAATATTCCTAGAATCACTAAAACGCTAATCCAATCCTTTTTCTGGGTTTTTCTCTCCTTCCTACTTCTCAAATGGGTTGTAAACCTAAAAAACTAAAGCCCACTTTTTCTAACCATTTGATCCTCCTTTTAGTATATTTGGTTTCATGCAGATTGGTCTATGCCTTTGTCTCTGCATATCTCACAACCATAGGGACCTCTGTAGTTTCAATTGGAGTTAGAAGTTAATCTGTCACAACTTCAAAATCTTTTCTTTTAAGTGGAGAGTAATTTCGTAAAAAAAAATCTTGTCACATCTTTTAAAAGTTCAAGTATATATTCTTAGTCTTAGTTGAAGGTGATTCAACATTTGCACTAGTGAAATTAACATTGTTAGTAAGAAAGATTAACATGACTATGTTTGAGTAATTTGAGGGACAACATTAAAACAAAACAAAAATTAAGGATCAAAATGAAACTCATTGTAAAATTGAAGAAAGGAATAAACCAATACTTTAGCTAAATGGTTATGGTTGCTCAACTTAAAAATAATAAAAAAATATAAGAAATGTAACAAGACCAAGAAAGAAATTTAAAGGGAGAAAAAACAATATTGTTAAAATCGGGCCGGTTATCAAACTGATGAAAGCTGGTTCACGGTTCACTAGTTTGAACATAGTTGAACTGTGATCAAACTAGTAATAATAAAATATATATATTAACATTTTAGTATAATAAATAATAAACAAATGTTAATAAAATTTGAAAAATTTTATTACTAGTTATATATAAATAAATCAAATATAGTATAATATTTAAATTAATTGATTTTAAAATTTTAAAATTTGAGCCAAAAATAATTTATCTATTAATAAATATAATCATCAAATATTAATTTGTTGAAACAAGTATTAAAATTAAAATATTATAAAAATTAACTATTCAATATATTAATTTTTTATTATCACTTTTCAAAAAAAATTGTATAACAAATTTTAATTAAATCTTAAATGTTTGAGCATAGTATAAAAATGATAGTTGATAAACACTTAAATTCAATATCATAAATTTTAAAAAATATTATAATTATAATTATATAATATTATAAACAATTTTATTATAAAAAGCAAGTGATGTAATGATTAATTAAGATGATCATTTTTATGAAAAAATGCAAACAACCCACTAGTCTATTTATATACAAATTTACTCCCATGTAATGAAGTCCATTGCAGGTCAAATGGCATATAGGTCTCTTAAAGACAAAAGGCATGTGGTTTGAGCTTGGCAGCAGAAGTGGGAAGATATTTAAGGAGGAAAAATGCAACCATGTCTATTTATATAAAAGCTTACATATATATATATATATATTGATGGAGCATTATAGATCAAATGGCGTTTATGGTTTTGGAGCATGGTGTGCACAAGTTCGAGTCTTACTGGCAGCAAAGCTTGGAAGATATTCATGGGAGACCGATTCAATTCAGTTCATTGGCACCAGTTCTAGTCCAAAACTAGCAGGTCAAACTCAGTTCTTAATCAAAGTTGACTGGTTCTTAAGAGGAATGGTTTTAACTCTTGTCTGGACAGGACTAAGGTCCAATTCCCAGTCCAACTGGTTGAATCAACTGATTTAGTCTAGTTGTGATTACTATGAGAAAAGGTGAACAATTCTCATTTAAGTAGGTTATCATATGCTTAGTGTATAGTCTCTATTTATAAGCTTTCAACTACAAAAATCAACCTGAAAGTTATAATAACATAAATAAGAAAACTAACTTATATAATTGTAAAATATAACTTTTCTAAGAGTTATACAATATATGCCATCAAAAGCAATTTTAGAAAGTTATTATTTGGGGGTTATAGAAATCCATGTAATCATATCATTTACAACACTCCCATTAGATGTCTATCAACAAATAATGTATCCTCCTTTTAGTTGAATTATACACATTGTATTATCTTCACATAATATTGTTGAAATCCTTTCCTTTAAAGGTAAGCAACACATCTTTTAGATATGTTAGGTAATTAACCTTAGCAAAACATATCATTGACTTGCCTCATGCAGTGCAATTATTTTTGCATAATTTGATAAAGTAGTAGCTTGCTAAAGTTTGTTTTGTAGAGTACAATGATATAGTTGTATCCCTGCAGGTAAAAAATAACTTGTTTGAGATTGAGCTTTATATGGATTGGATAAGTATCCGACATTTGCATGCCTAATTAATTGTGATTTATATTCAATTAAATAAAATAATCTCATATCAATGATTCCTCAGAGATCACAATAAATACTTAGTTTCATTCCAATGTCTTTTCATCGGAGAAGCATTTAGTCTTACTAACAAACTAAAAGCAAATGCAATATCAAATCAAGTACCATTAGCAACATACATTAATGCTCATATATACTAAGATATGGTATTTCAAGACCAAGAAATTCTTCACCATTCTCTTGAGGACAAAAAAGGTCATCATTCACATCTAGTGATCTTACAATTTAGTCCATATAAAATCACTTCAAGATTAATATATTGATGGATCAAGAAGAATTCCATTTGTTAAGTACTCAATTTACAAGTCAAGACAAAATTTTGTTTTTCCAAGATTTGTTATCTCAAATTCTTTCCTTAAATAATCAATTGTTTTTTGAAACTTTTTAAGGGTTTTAATAATACTTAAATTATCAACATATTTAGCAATTATGACAAACTCTAATTTAGATCTTTTATAAAAACACTTAGGCAAATTAGATCAGTTTTTATAACTTTCCTTCAACAAATATTCATTAAGACAATTATACTACATATACATAGACTATTTTAATCCATATAAGGGTTTATATAAATGTATTAAATAATTTTTCCAAGAATTATTTACATGCTTTTGGCATTTTAAATTTTTTAGGGACTTTCATGTAAATTTCACTATATAGTGAGCCTTATAAATAGTTTATAACAATATGCATTAGCTACATATCAAGTTTTTAATGTACTATCAAACTAATAAGATATTTAAAAGTAATTGCATCCACTACAAGAGAATATATCTCTTCCTAATTAATGCCAAGCCTTTGCAAAAACCTTCGTATGACAAGTCATGCTTTGTATTTGAAGACTTTTCTTTTCTTATTTCATTTTCATTCAAATACCCATTTCGACTATACTAGCTTTACACTTTAGGTGTTTAGACTATAAGTCCAGAAACTTCATGTTTTGAAAGTGAATTTAATTTTGCTTAAATTACATCTTTTCATTTTGACCAATTAACTTTTTGTCTACATGCTTCAATAGATAGATTCAAAATCCTAATTTTTGTTAATTATTTCAATAGTAACATTGTATGAAAACATATTATCAACAATTATAGCTTTTTGGTTCCATTTTTTTCTTATAGTGACATAACTTATCGAGATCTCTTCATTATTTTCATGTATATGAATATGTTATAGGGTTCTATGATTAGTTATGTTTTGGATCTCTTTTGTAACATCTGGTTATCTGAAAAAGAGAGAAAACGTGATAAACGTAATATACAGTTTCTCTGTAAATGAAAGAAATTCACCAGATACAAAAGTAAGTACTCCAAAATGACTTAGTTAAGATTTCAAAAAATTTGGAAAGCATTCTAGACTCCTAAAAATGAGAATCCTGGCTTAGACAGAAAGAAAAACGGAGCTAGAATGAAGAAATGAAATGTAACAAAAGATTGACGAAACGTAAGGGCCTTTTTGTCATTTTGTAAAAAATTGTGAATTTTCATAGGATGGCTTTTTAAATGAAATTTGAGTTCTTTAGGGTTCTCAGGGGCCCTAAACACTGAACTTTGACAGATCCATTTGAAAAGATTTTAGCTCCAATTTGAGTTATTTCAAAGGCATTTTATTAAATTAAGGACCTAAATTTCATAATGGAAAATATGATTCTAAAAAAGGAGCTAAAGGAGTTAGAAAAGAAAATGCCAAGAACGAAAGGCAAAATGGAAATTTTTGAAAAGTCCTTCTTAAACCTCCTTATATATACATGAGGCGCCCCATCTTTCCCTTCATTTAGCCACACTTGTTTCTACCTTAAACCAGAAAAAAAACCTTAAGGGATGAGGCGCACCAAGAGGAGGATGAAGGAAGGAGAAAAACAAGGTAGAAAGGTATGGATTTTCTGAGTTTTTCATGTTTCCTCTTTAGCAAACCTTTTCTCCTCTATTTTCCTTTCTGTCCTATGATTTTATTGAAGTTTATGGATTTGTTTTAAGGATAGAATAAAGGGAAAAATTTGGATTTGAAGAGATAAGGCCAAGAAAATTAAGAAATAAGCAAGAAAGGCCATGAAAACATGGTAAAATCTTCATCTTATAATAGTTACTCCTTCCCCCTTCTTCTCCCTATTTTGCCCCATATATGTAGGTCCAAGAGGGCCAAAATTTTGAGGAGAATCAAAGATGAATTCTATGAATTTAAAGGAAAAGATTAAGAATATGCAAAGAAATCTAAGTAAAAGCCATGAATTTGCAAGATAGGAAAGTTAGGGTTTTGATTGCACCTTGAACTCTACCATGAACCCTAGCTATATTTTATGATGTTTAAGAGTTTATATAGGCTCTTAAGACACTAAGAGGGCTTCCTACATGATTCTCCCATCAAAGGAAGCAAAGAACTCCAAGGATGCCAAGGAGAGCATATGCTTCAGCCAAGAGTAGAAATGGAACCTAGGTGTAGTTTTAAATTGTTCCAAACTTAATTTTACATCATGTATGATGGGAAAGTATGAAAGGAAGCATTGGAAAAATTTTAGAAGCCATAGAAAGTGAGATGACCTTATATGTTCCATATTTTGGCTTAAAGAAGCAACACCTAACTAGGGTCCTTGAATTGATTGTATGATGACTCCAAGAAGTTTCAATGGAGTCAAGAATCATAAACAGATGGAGAAAATGGAGCTAAAATGATATTTTTCTAAGGTTACTTCATTAAGTGCATTATGGAACCATAAAAGAGCCTTATGAGTCACCTAGTTTTTCTAGTGAATGTATGGCCTTAGAGTTTGACTCAAGAGTGTAATTTGCTTCCATATGATGTGTCTAAGCCAAAAGAAATAATCTCCACCTTCTTGGGTGTGTGAGGTCAAGGGAGAGGACTCAAGGATTTAGGAAAAAGTGTGTAAATGCAAGCAATGTAGCACTATTCACCTTCTTTCATGCATGAATGTGTGCTTACATTGTCTTTGAATGTGTGTATATATGTTTTGAGCTATAAAAAGTATTTTAGTATGAGCTTTTATTCTATAGTACCATAATAATGTTTTATGCATACAAATGATATTTTATATGCTTACCTTGGTTTACTTGAATGTGAAGAAGCCAAGAACCCTAGAACTTGGTTGAGACAAAATAAAGAGTCTCCCAAGAGTGAGGTTGACTCTCAAGAGTGAAAACCTCTTAAAGAAAATGGGTAAGGTAAGTCCAAAATCCACAAGTGAATGGGTGAGGTTAATCCACTCACTTGACAAGCCTATGTATGCTATACATGATGTGTTCAAATGCTAAGGATGTTTCTTGAATGCTTACATATGTTAATATGCCCATGCATGCATTTTCAAGGCTCATATTGCATACTTTATGTGTAATTGAATGGAAGATGAGCTATTGGGATTCTTTGAATCTCATCCCCTTCTCTCCAATGTCTTAACATGCTAGGTGGAGCAATTGAGCAAGGTAATGGAGGCCACCAAGTTTAGAAGAAGGAGATTGGCATCAAAATGCATGAAAAAGCTTAGTTTTATCTCCTTTACAGCCATACACATGGCATAGGATGTAATCCCTTGATGAAATTGTTATGTAATCATATGAACATGTGTAAATACCCAAATGTATAATGTATGAATGAAATTTGATGCCAAATGTATGAGATAGCATGATTTAGATATTGGATGACCAAAGCTAGTATGTGTAATTTTGTGTATATCATGGGATGGATGAGTGAGTTTGAGAAATCTGGGTTTATGCACCTTTGAAACAAGCTTAGAGAGTCATTTTAGTGTATTTCTATGTGCTTAAGTGGTCATGGTTACCTTAGAACTTGAAATGGACAACTTGGACCTCTAATATGACACCAAATGAGTCATTTTGCAACCTAATATCAAGATCTGGCCACTAAACAAATTTGCTCATGAATTTTGGCACACATGTAGATCTTATCTAGAACTTTTTGGGAAGCTAAATACTAGATTATTTGGAGCTCTATGGAATTAATTATGAATTTCCAAAGCTGTCATTTTTCTGCTGAACTGACATAGGTACTATTCATATGGTCAGAAACTTAGCCTATTTCATTCATGGGCCAAATGATATACAATGCTCATGAAATTTTACAAGCATAAACTAAACATGATAAGATTTCCATGGCCACTAAAATCATTGCAAATGGACCTCTGCCCAGGGAGATATGAATTTTTGAAATTGGAGATCAGTATTAGGGATGACAGCTGACCTCTAGTACTGTTCCATCCATTTATGGTGCCTAGCAGCCTTTTTGTGGTCTAGATTTATTTTTAGCATAAAATAGACATTTTTAGCTTTCCAAAATGGTATAGTGTACATTTTTTAATTTTTCTAGAATTAGTTATGATTTTTCAAATTTTAGGCACAGAATTTAGAAAACTGATCCGAGGTTGCACTAGTATGTTTTATGTATTTGCTCCTTTTACTCGAGGTATGGACCATTTCTTAAAGTTTTTATAAGTTGCAATTATGTATTTAAATGTGAGAATGAGATGGATGAATCCATATGAGCCACGAGATGTCGAGAGAAAATTTTTACTATGGTAAAATATATCTTGATTCATGATTTCCTATGCCATTATATTGCTTCCCATAGAATTAGCATAAGATGAGGCATGAGATTTGCATGAGTTGGGTGTTAAAGTTATGGTGTAACATATTTAAAGTACCCACCTCCTCAATATGTTTATCTTGGTTATTTACTCCTTTCTTTTTTTGAGGATTTTGTTAATCTTCAGAACTACTTAGTTTATTGCACTTCAAGCACAGTTTACTTTCAATTACACTATTAGACTATCCTATTGGAACATCAATTTGGATTGGAGCATATTAAGTTGGTGTATGAGATTGGTAACTCTCTTTAGGTCAATAAATGTATATGGCACATGATTTGCAATATTTGTAAGTGATTTATTTTTTGAACTTCCAGTTTACATTGCTTTATGTGAGGATCTAGACAAGATCATGACAATGCATTTCGTGTTCCTGCTATTTATTATTTCCCCCTAATATTTGAAAAGCTATTTTTTTCAAAAGAAAAATTGGCAAATGATGATGTAATTTATACATAACATATATTCTTAACCTTCTTTTAGGGCCTATCTTTGTACATTGTGGTGAAGTAATTGAAATGTAACACCTACCACTCTATATAGTCTAAATATAATAAATAAAGTTTAATATTTGTCATAACCAATATGTTCAATAATTTCTAAACATTAAAGGAAAAGCTAATTCACATAATAATGAGAGACTACAAGCCCATATAAGATGGAAAGAAAATGCTAAAATGATGAAAACTATAAAATAATGAGAAAAGGGATAAGTGAAATTGAAATATTAGGAAAAATAAGGAATTTAAATATAATGAGATTTAATATGAGATGCTTATATCCCTCATCACAATATGATATAATAAGATTAGTAGATTAAAGACATAAGGTTATAATCATTAAATCCCTAACAGTGTATGTTTTAGGCTTCCCAATATTGATATTTTTTATCAAACTTTTTCAAACTATTTTAAATCCCAAAAATTGCAAAGCAAGTATTTTTAATAAACTAGAAAGCCTAAATTTTAATATGTAATAGACAGCTTTTGAATAGGATTTAAAATGAGTTCAAACTGAAGGGTTAAAAATCAAGGACATAAATGGAATTTTAAAAAATTTAAAATATCTTCCCTTTCTTTATTATATAACATGCCAGCTACATTTCCTCCATTAGAACTAGCTTAAATTAGCCTAGACCAATAACAAGAAAGATGTGAAACAGAGGAGGAAAGAGAAGGAAGAAGAAGCAAGATAGGTAAAAAAATCATGCATATTTTCATCTCATGTTAGTTGGCAACTTTCTCCTCCTGCTTAAGACCTTTCTAATGATGGTTTTGGCTTCTTGAAAGAAGGACTTTGGCGGCTAATCACTTAAGAAAAAGAGCAAATTTGGAACAACTAATTGTAATATAAAAATCTCCATCCAATAAGCTTACAAACAAGGTATGACATGAACTAAGAATTTGTTATTCTCTTAATCATCTTTTCCTCCTTCAATTTGGCTATAGAGAGAGGTAGAAGAGAAAGCTTATGTTTGATGAAAAACTTGATAGGAATAAGGGTTTAGAAGTTGGGAGATTAAGTTTATACAAAAGAAACAACCTAGGAAATTATAGAGAGCCATTTAGGGCCTTCTAAGGTTCCAAATGAATTGTGGAATATGGAAAATTCTAGGAAAGTGTTTTGAATTATCTAAGACCAAACTTGAACTTAAAAAAGGTCAAGGATATTCCATATCCTTCAAATTCTCCATGGAAGTGATAAAAACTCCATTAAGCTATCAAAGGAGCATGTCTTGGCCTTACATAGGATAAAGTACCTAGGTAGTGTTTTCATGAGTTCCAAGCTCTTAAGAGGTCTAAATATGAATAATGAACATTAATGGAACCATTGAAATGAATTTAGGATCCCTATTTCGAAAAGAAAAATTTTTCTGGCTCAAAAGGACCTAATGAAGCAACTTGACTTTTAGTTTGTTTAAACTTGCATGTGATGGTCCTAATATGTTCCATTAGAGTCATATGGCTTGCATCATGTGAGATTTTGAAACCTAAAAAGTGAATTATGAAAGTTGCTACTTAAGGAACTTAAAATAATTCAAAGTTGCATTTCAAGTTCTAAAAGACTTATATGATAGTAATATGAGTTAGAATATATCTTGATAAGTTACTTTGTATTGTAAATTGATGCATATAAGCCAAGCTCATCCAAGTACATCATTTTGTAGATGTTAAACCAAGAAAAAACAAGGAAAAGGGGAGGAGTAAGGAAGTTAATAGTAGCTTGAGGCTCTTAGCTTCATAAGGTAGCTATCTCTTTATATCTTATATTCATTTGAGTGTATAAATGAGTTAAGATGCTTATATGTTTGGTTGTTCGATGATTGCATGAGTTACGCTTTGAATTGGCTTTTAGCATAATTTTTATACATGTATGATGTTATATTTGGCTTCTAACTTTCTATGGCAAAGAATTAAGTGCAGAAGTTCTTCCCTAACCTAGAGTTAAGCCAAGTTTAGCCTAACTAGTATATTTCCATGCCATGATTAAATGAGAATTAAAGTTTCATGCCAATTGTCATGTTTAAATTACTTGATGCATATAGCCTACATGCTTGCATTTTCTCATGTGCATTAATTGTATGCATTGATGTGGAATAGGATATGCTATGAAGATTCTCCCAAGAATCTCATCCCTTTTGCCTCCCACTAACCATGACAAGTACTTTTAGTAAAGAGAAAGAACTGGAGAAGATTTAGAGTGTTAGGATAGCTAGTAAGGAGCCTTGATGTGTATATGGTTGTGATGTATATTTTGAGACAAATTAGTAGTAAACCATGTTATATCTCATGATGGATTGTAATGTATAAATGTGAGACAATGTACAAATGCTACTTAGATGCAAAATCTTGTAATTAGAACATGTTTTGTTATTTGAATGACATATGGTAGTTTGATGGATATTATGGAACCAAGGGGTAGTAAACATGATCTATTCTATGATGGAAATAGCACTTTATGTACAAAATTGTGATCATGAATATATGCCAATTAGGTGTCATTATAAGTGAATGGAACATAATTTGTCATGTTATACGCTAATAGTCCCATGTGGCTAGTTGCAAGTGAGATGGTGAATTTTTTATGCTAGCCATATTTCTTGCAATAACCTCTATGGAAATGAAATATGAATGAATTAAAATTTGCTCAAGAGAAGAGTTTGCATATGAGGGTCCAAATGAATTACTTTAGAACCGAAAATTGGTCCAAATCAGCTATAAAATGCATCTTTACCCTTGATAGCCCAAATGATCTAGTTTAGGGTTGCAATTTAGAGGACACATAACAAACATATAAAGCTTTCCAATAAGTGAAAGATGAAATTTTTCTAAATTCTATAGAATATTTAATGATTTTTTGAATCTAGTCCAAAAATGCTAAATTATGTAGTTATTATTCAATCTGTATAGCCCCTAGTTTGTGCATCTTTTCAAGGTTCAAATGGATTCATTTTCAGTTGAAGTTTTATAATATAAAGTTCAAATCATAAGATTTCTATAGATACCTAATTTACATAAATCGAAATTATAGCCAAAATTATGAATTTTTTAAATTTAGACCATATTACAACCAAATAGGTAAAAGATAGCTATATAGCTCTCTTATACAAATGGGGTTTATCTTATGATTAAATGGATCAAAGCAAATCTGTATAAGGAGGTTATGAGTGAGAAAGGCAAGAAATTCTAATTTTGACCCTTAAAGGCTCATTTGCCATATGAAAAGGTAATAAATTGCTGCCAAAAGTTTTGCTATGAATGTATTATATTTTCTTAGAGAGGAAATGATATGAGTTTAACTATAAAAGTATGTTATGACAATATTAAGTTAAAAGGGCACAAAAGGTAAGAATAAAGTAAGACATAAAAAAATATATAAGGAATTTGAAGCCTTCAAAGTTAAAGTTAACTCTATCTCACTTAGCATTCCAACACTTAAGAGTCAACACAACCCAAGTACATCACTATAATACCCTAGCTCTCTAGCTTTTACTCTATATCCCATAAGCTTCTTGTTACATAATTCCAAGAAAATAGCATATTTAATGGCTTAAAATTGCATAGCGAAAAGCCCTATTACTTCATTTTATACTTCATGGACCATGTGAGCTCATCAACATTGTTTTCCATCCATAATATATCCATACAAATTAGAACCATCCTCATTCATCTCATAAGACACAGATTTTGGAACCCACTCCACAATATCATATTTTTAGCCTCAGGTTGTTGTTCTAGGTTTCTGATATAAACTTTGGAAATTCATAACTAATTTTAAAAAAATTGAAATCATGCATATGATAGCTTTCTGGAAATATCTAAACATTAAGTATTAACTAAAAATAGTTTTAGACTAAGAAAACCTAGACCACAAAAAATAATAAAATAATACTAGAGGTCATTACTGCATCTTAATACCAACTATAAACTTCAAAAATTCGATTCTCTCTAAAGAGCTCTAAATGAGGTGCTCTTGATGGCTATGGAAAAATTATGAGGTCTAGTTTATATCTATAAAATTTTATAAGTATTGGACTTCATTTGACCTATGTGTGACATAGGGAAGCAAACTGACCAAATAAATAGTAACCATACTAATTCTGCATAATTTGGTCAATTTTGAAAAATCATAATAAATTCTATAGAGCTCAAAATTGAAGCTCTAAATGAGACCTACTTGCTAGCCAAATTTCATATAAAAACTCATTCATTTGGTTAGACTTTGGTTCAGCTCAAGATTTGGTCAAATTTGAAGTCCATAATGGGTTCCATATATACCAAATGCTCTTCTCATCATTTCATAACCACTTGAGCATATCCAAAAGTATAAACATAACCTAGGGAAGTATGCCAAATAGTTCAAATCAGCATGGAGCTCAATCTCACCATACCACATGCATTCATACATATGAACATAATGGTGCTAAGATGTCAATCTCCAACATATGCATTCATTTAGCTTCAAGATTGATATACGCATCATAAATACATACATTTAAACTTATTCAAGTGGTTACATCTCATATACATCATGTCTTTACAAACTTTGATATCAAATTATATTCAAAGCTATGCTATTGTCAAAGTGTTGCACAACATGCTTCTTGACTCCCATTTTTGCTTCCTTGAGCTTTACTTAAACATGGTTAGATGGAAAATAGGGAAGAGTGAGATTTAAAAAATCCCAATAGCTCTTTACCCTCTCAAACATACATAATGGATGCATATACATGTCAAATAATGCATGCATGGCATTTTAGCTATTAGTGAACATACATAAAGCATTTTCCTTGTCATAAAAACTCATACAAAGCAAGCATAGGCTTTTGAGGGTATTGGTCTAGCCTTACCCATCTTTCCTGGGACTTTTGGATTTATCTCACCCATTTTCAATGGACTTTTGACTTAGCCTCACTCTCCTTAAGACTTTTGGCTTTGTCTTACCTATTCCTAGGGACTTTCGACTCATCATCACCCATACTAAGAAACTTTTGCATCACTAAACCCATTCAAGCTATTTTGCATGCATAAACATATTTTAAGAAATATAATAATGCCATAACATGTAAACAATGGCTAAGAGTATTTCTCATAGTTCAAACATACATACAAGCACTCAAAGACAAATAAACATCTAAACAATGCATGAAAGAAAGGTTATAGAACTACCTTGAAGTAAAATCACAACACTTCTCTCTTGAATTCTTCTTCCTTTTTTTGGCCAAGCTCATATAATTAAGTGGTACTTGATTCTCTTAGCCTAAACACATCAAGTGAGACATGAATCGCCCATAGGCATAAGCTTAAGCCTTATACAACTCTATGGAAGCTTACTTTGTTCTAAGACTCAATTATGGTTCCATATAAGACCTAAGGAAGCAACTATAGGAATTTATGATCTTGGCTCCATTTTCTCTCTCAATCTAAGTCTTTTGACTCCATTTTGACTCCTTGGAGTCATCATAATTTTATTTTAAGGAGCCTAGGTATAAGTTGCTTCTTTATATCTCATTATGGAGCCTACACCTTTATTTCACAATCTATAGTTTCTAAATTTATTCCAAGGCTTCCTTTGATGTTCAGCTATTAGATTTAGTCCCTTTCTAGCATTAGAACAATTTAAAACATTCCCTAGGTGCATGGTTCTATTTTGGTCGAGTCTATGTAAGCTAGAAACACTCATGGAGTTTGCTTGCTTCTGTTTAGGGAATTATCACTTGGGAGACTTCCTAGGTATCTTAAGAGCTCATATATATTCCTATACAATCTAAATTATCATTAGAAATTATCCTACATATCATGGTGAAACAAAATCCCTAACTTTGCTAACTTACTTTCTAATACTTTTCCTTGGATTTTCTTTGCATATTCTATTCTTGTTTCTCATACTTTAAAACCTATGTTTCTTCCTTGGTTGGGCTAGAATTCATCTCTTCTTGGATAGGCTTTAGGCTAGCCAAACATGCACATGGAAGAGGAGACAAAGAGAAGCAACAAAAGTCCTAGTTTCTTACCTTGTTCCAAGCCTTTTCAAGAGCACCTTCCATTGCTTCAAGCTTATCCTTGAGATTCTAAGCACCTTCCATTGCTTTAGGCTTTTCCTTGAGATTTTGAGTTCTCTCCTCTGAACTAGCCATAAATCAATCCTACATAAGTCATCTAAACCATAAGAAGAAAGAAGAGAAGAAGGATAACAAGTTTGGTGAAGGAAGGTGCATGAAAAACCAAGAATTTCCTTACCTTTTTGGCTAGTCTTTCCTCCCTTCTTGGCTCCTCTCTTATGCATCCTCCATAGCTAGTCTCACTTCTATTTTTAGGCAAAACATAAGTCAGTTATATGGAGAGGATAAGGAAGACGTGATATATAAGGGAGGCTTCTTAGACATTCCTTTTTAAAAATTCCATTTATTACTTCTTTTCTTGGCTTTTTTGGTTTTTAAGCTCATTTTAACTCCTTTTTGAGAAAAATTTTTTTCATCATAAAATTTAGGTTCTCTAACTTATAAAATGCCTTTGGAATCACTCAAAATGAATCTAAAATCTTCTCGAACAAAGAGTTCAAAGTTCAGGTCAATCATCATTCTAAAATGTAAATCGAAGGGGTTTAAACTGTTCTAAGGATTCTTATAGTTTTTAGGGCCTCTAAGAATCCTAGGAAACTCATCTTTCTCATTTAAAAATCCATCTTTTAAGTTTTCTAAAAAGTGCCCAAAATTACAAAAATGCTACTATATTTTTGTTAAATTTTGTCCAGTTATTCTAGCTCCATTTTCAGGACATCTCTAGCCTTGGATCCTCATTATTTATAGTCTAGATTATTGCTCTAATTTTATTTGACCTCAAATCATTCTATTTGAAGAATTTTCTTTTATATCTGGTGAGTTTCATACATTTACAAAGAAACCAGATGTTACAATCACACTCCTAGTAAATGAACATCATGGACTAGTAATAAGAAACTATTATCCTATCTTCAAATATAATATCACTTCTACAAAATAACCTAATTAATGCCATTCATACAAACCCAAAGACTATCAAGAATTCCCATCTCTTATTTATTCAAAACTGCAAATATAAATGTCATTTATTCCATGTAACAATCATAATTGGCTATAGGGTTCCTCAAAAAAGACAAAATAGCATGCAATACCTAACATAAGGCCTATACTTGCAGTCCCATATCACTTAAGCAAAATAACCAAAAGGAAAACCTAAGTAGTTTTACATCGATAATTCTAAAAAATATCCTAAAATAACCTTAAAAAAGTAGCTTGGCAATTATGGTTTAGCTCTCAGCTAACTTATCATTCCCTCTACTTAATCTTTCACCTTAAAAATGTGTCCCAAAATAGGGTGAAATCATATAATCCTAGAAACCAATGGTAAAAGTCTAATCACATGAAAATGGAAATCAATATTATATCATACATATGAAATTCATTTTAACATATTATCCATGAATTCTATGAATGATCAAATTTAAAACATATATACGTTGTTAGCCAACAACTTAAGAATGATGAGCTTTGCAAGGCCCATAAAGGAGCATAGCAAGGTCCCCTTGACATTTTCCCAACTTTTAGAGCATATCTAGATCCATGAAAGTATAATAATCCAATAGCTAACTTATTTATGCATTTAATTTACCAAAGTATCATGATGTAACAATCATCAACAAAATTTCATAAATACACGTAAAGAGAATTAAAACCTTGATCACCTTTTCCAGTTGTTAACCATTTACTATCAAGCTACTATCACTTTCCATACATGCACCCTAAGCCTAACAATCATATGATCAAAAATATATCTATAAAACACCTAATCCCAATAAATAAAATCCTAAGAATTAAGGAATTTACCTCATTTAAACTTCCTAGAGTCTCAATTCCTCACTTTAGCCCAAAACACAAGCTCCAACTAATTGGGCTCTCCTAATTTCGTACATAAGAAGGAACCCAGCAAGAACTTAAGCTAAGAGATGGAATTTAAGGGGGAAATAGCTATAGATGAAAGAAATGGACATAATAAAACTTTAGGCTAACTTCTTTTTCTCCTTTTCTACTAAAAAACTTTTAAGATTTTCAAATCTATCTACTTATGACTATGCAAATGGCAACCATATTAGACATTGTTTAGGTGAACTTGAAGAGGAAAAGGAGTAGAAAAGGTTTCTTTTCACTTGCTTGAGCCAGATGTTACGTCCTCCCCCTTAATCCAAGCTTTGAACAGTGTAGCACCACTTTTCATCTCCTTTGTACATCTTCTACTATAAACATGAGAAAAAGGGAGAAGAGGGAGTTTAATCATGCTTTGCCATAAAGAAGGATTTGTGAGGCTAGGTTAGGTGTGTCTTAAAGTTATTTAGATGTTTTAGTGAGTTGGATTCTAGGTTCAATGGGTTATAGGTCTTAGCTTATTTCATTAGATCTAGGCTTTATGAGTTGGGCTCTTTAGTCCAATTAAAAGGAAAAGGCTATTATAGAATAAAAACTTATTTTTGATTTAATTTATTTTATTTCTCAAAAGTAATTGGACCTTAATGTATTTTTCTTAAGTAATGCCACTCAACCGCTGATCAAAAAAGCCCAAGTCCATAATTAATTTATTTTTCCTTCATGACCTAAAGTAAATATTTGTAGGTTTTAATAATTTTTATTTTCCCTCATTAAGCCCTTAATTAATTATTTTCCTTTAAAATCTCTAAATAAATTCCCTATGTCTTTAAAAATTTTAGTTAATTAAACTAGAAATCCTAAATTTTATTTATTATCCATATTAATTATTTTTAGGATGTTACGTGAAACATATATCGTTTATTCAAAGATTCTAAGATGGGAATTATTTTTGGCTAGGTCCTTCAATTGACTCTCATTAGCTAATCCTAGCTTATAACCATAGATGGTAGCCTTTTAATTTATTATGCTAACACATTTGCCCTATCGCACCTCTTGATATGGTTTAGTCATTAAATAAAATATTAGGAGGTGCAACATATCTTTAGTATTTTAAAATACCAATAATCATCCCTTATTTTCCGATTACCTTTGCAAATTTTGTCCAATCAATCATATTAAACATCTAGCCATTCTAGTTATTTGCTCTTTAAATTCTTATAGGAGTTTATTGTTTTCTTCACTTTCTTGCTTGTCTACCTTGAACTTTAGTGAAATGTCATACTACTTTTTTTGTTGCCAAAATCAAACCTTATATTCTCCTTAGAACACCAGTTCTTCCACTCCCTCTTTTTATCTATCTACTATGATAAATGATATGCCTATTAAAGTTGGTGATGGTTACATTTTAGGGCATGTGGTATCATTAGCCAAGGTGGTTTTTTAAAGGCTTTAACACTTCCCTATTCCTACTAGTTATTAGATAGAGATCCTTAATCATTGTCAAGCTATTCTAATCACTCTTTGCCACCACCATTCATAGCTAGCTTCCTTTCTTTAGTTGGACATGGAAGTAAATAAGCACTGTAGAAATGTTGTAATTATTAATGCTCTATACTCCAAAAGATGTTAGCCCCTTTTTTACTGCATTTCCCTTCTAGTCCTCTATAAGCAATACCTTTTTATTTCCTTCTAGTATGGCTACCCTAACTTTGTTTGATGTTGTTGCCTTAACTAGACTTCTTCCTATTAGGATAGAATCAGTATCTTTACTACTTAAAGATTGTCTTATAGTTGACTTCCACCGAAGAATAACCCTTTACAATTTCTTTAGCCAATGGTCAACATGTGAATCTCATATGCATGTTCTTAGGTATCTTTATCAAGGGCTCCATATTCTTCAAAGCAAGTTGTCTCAGGGCCTATCTTTAGATGCAATTCCTACTCCATTTTGGTTCTTACAGTGGTGGCTTTATGCAATCCTTCCTCAATTTGGTTTCAACTAACTTTTAGTCAATTACAATTCCATGAACCTTTCTTGCTATAAGGAAATTTATTATCAACTTCCTCTAAACATCATTTCAAATGGTGCTATCTTCATTTCACTTCTATTAACTATGAATTCACAAGTTTGATAATTCTTGCCCCTTTTTGCCAGAACTTATGGTCCACCATGGTTTCATATTTAGGCAAGCTACTAAACTACTTATAATTTAGTGCTCAAAATATCACTCTTTTCTCATAATAGCAAGCCTCAATTTGAACTTCATAGTCCTCATTACCATGCTCAATAGTTGGGCTTATGCAAGGTATCTTTACATTTCCTTCTTATTCATATATTCAAGATCTTTATCATCATTACTTTCCTTCATCTAAGGAAGAAGTTCATAAATTGATGAGAGCCTTAGCTCCTATTACTCTTAATTTGATCCTTCTTTTTTTAGTTTACTTTATGAATGGTATCTGCCTTCAACTCTTAGTTAATGGGAATGGCTGATTAGTTCTTTAATGTAATCTTTCTAATATCGCTAATGCTTTTTTCCCTAATATTAGCTCACCAACTACTTTTCCTAAACATTCTACCTCTTTATCTAAATCTCAACCACCAATTAAACCATAATCTCAAAGAAGTTTGTCAGGTATCCTATTAACTTTAGCCTAAATTTATGTTATAACTTTATTGTTTTCCTTTCTCTTTACATAGCATTTGCGTACCTAGGTACTCTGTTTCCTACAAACTTGACCAAGGATGAGTGACGAGCTTGTCGCGCAACCCTCAAAATAAAACTAGGTTGAACTAAATATGCAATATAGGGCACAACCTAGGTCATCTCCCTTGGAAATGGAATTCAATGCCTAATTGAGTTTTCTAAATGTTAAAGGATCCTAGAACTACTTAGTTTGGGGGGATTTTTGATTGAATTAAACTAACTAGAATTAAAATTTCTAAAC
Organism: Erythrophleum fordii; assembly: GCA_032878935.1. NCBI lineage: Eukaryota > Viridiplantae > Streptophyta > Magnoliopsida > Fabales > Fabaceae > Erythrophleum > Erythrophleum fordii. Next base: position 2,232,094 of record JAVQMF010000021.1, read on the forward strand.
ATTATCTAATTGGATGAATTGTGGATGATAATGGTCTTGTGACTAGCTAAAGATTTGTCCCTTGGTATCCACTATCCTTATCCTAATCCAATTGTGATTAATTCTGGCCTAAGAGTTCCTAATTATGTTCATTAGCAAATGATTTTGAATAACCATTCAAGATTTAAGAGACTAGCAATTTAATGTTAATTGAGACCTCAACTCCCATTAAATTACTAATTCTTGTGATTAAGATCTTTGGACACTTGAATTGATTGATTACTTGATTAATTAGCCTCTGATTCATCATCCAAAAATGTTTAATTAACCAACTAAATACCAAGGAATCCACAAATAGACAATTAGGCACATCAATTCTCACAAGCATTTTATCAAACACCTTGATTGCATACTTGAAAAATTGTAGGAAATTAGGAAAATTCAGTACTAATTCAATCACATAATCAGTCAATCAAAATCCTAATTAGTGTCTAACCAGCCACTAATCAATCACACAAATTCTTAATCCAATATTTCTTAATCAAGAAAATACAAGAAAAAGAAAAAATGTTGAAAAAATAAGAAAATCTTATCCAGAATTTTGCATTCTTCTCCAAGGATTCAATCTTCAGCCCAAGAGCTTCCTCCTAGCTAACCTCAAGGTGGATTAGAGCTTCATATTACGGTGGTTAGAGGTGGAGAATGGAATGGAGATGGTTCTGGACGCTGGATGGATCTGTGAATGGAGGTGTGAAGGTGAATGGAAAAAGACGAAATGGGCGAATGACGGAATGGAGTGTGACAAAAAGCGTGGATATGAATGACGTCGTGAATGTGGAATGTGGTCCTGGACGACGACATGAAAAATGGAATGGAATGATGTGATGAATGTGTGAATCTGGATGATGTGGCATTATTCACGTGCTGCCCCTTGCCTCATTCTCATGTGGTTTGCCATAATTTTCACGTGCTCTCCTCATTCCAATTGTCTGAAGCTCTTTCTTCGTGCTCATCACATGTTAACCTGGTGCAAATACCCAAAGCATTTTTTCCAGCTTTGTTTATGTGAGTGTGGGTCCCACTTTACTTTATATTATAGTTTATTCCATATGCATGCTTTTCCACGTAACTTTTGTAGCTTCTTCGTGGCTTTGCATTTCGAGTCTAATTCTTCTCTTCTCAAGCTCGAAATTCTTCTCCTCTGTTTTGCAGCTGCTGGATGGAGAAAAATGGACGAAGGGATCATGTATGCATGTGACAGCCTCCTTTGTGCAGCTCAACGTCTTCATGCATCTACGTTGTGGCTTCGCTGTAGCTCCCTTTGATGCTGCCTCCCATATGTTCTGCATGCTTCTAACATGTTCAGCTACTAGTCTCGACCTCTCTTCGTTTCTCCTGGCCTCAGTCCCCCAGTCACATTCTTTTCACACCTTGCTCACGAGGTTCTGCATGTGTGTGTATTCTTCCTTGTTGGTTTCACGTTACTTCCTCTGTCCAGCCATGCTTCGTGTTTTCTCAAGTTCCAGCCAGTTACTTCTTGTTTCAGCTGCTCGAGTTTGTTCTCCATGGGGTTGTTTCTCTTTAAATAGTTCATTCCAGCACTCGAGCAAGCTTCTTCTCTATACAGACCAAAAACTCGAGCCAGCTTCTTAATTCATTCTAATGTAATTCCTCTCCTCTGTTTCTTGTTTGTGCCATCCCTTTTGTTCTGCTTCTAGCTCCAAGTTTCTCACGTAAACTTCATCATATTTCTCCTCTCAAGCTTCTCCACGGTGGCTGTCCTATTTTGCTTTCTTACTCATTCGTGTTACTTCCTCAAAGCTTCTTTCATCTTCACCATCCCACATTGCTTCCTTCATTTTCTTCAACTCCGTGGCAAGTTGCATCTTGTTTCATCCACCAAAGCTTCTTTTCCTCTATTTCTGCATGTGGTTAGCTATTCTTTCATTCAAATTTACATTGCCCATTGAAAATCTGCACAAAAAGAATGGAAAGTATTAAGTAGAAATATCTAAAAATTATTTAAGAAAAATTTAAGCATTAAGAATCAAGAATTTGCAAATTAATTCCTCAAGTATAAAAATGGCAAATAAAAATCAAATTCCACTTAATTAAATTCCTAAAGCCATAATTAGACACTAAAATGCTTAAGTTAGGGGATTAAAATATATAAAATATCATACTTATCAATGAGGTTTTTTAAGATCTCCTTCTTGTCCATTTAACCAATCAAGGCAAAGTTCCTATACCTATTAACCCACCTCTAGGCTTTAAGGTATATGCGTTTACTTGTTATTCCTTTTGATAGCAAACCAAAACTAATAGTTCTTCATTCTAGGATATATAAACTCTACCAAGGAAAGTGCCTTGGATTTCTAAACCTACTTTGTAAACCACTTCTATCAATATTCCCATTATGCCATCTTCTTTTATTACCTAGGTGATTTCTAACCTTTATATCCTCCTTGCTAAGAGTCTTCTATGGGTTGAAATGCTTTTATTATTTTGTACTTTCTTCTATTAGCTGTTATCTCTTGCTAACATCCATCTTATTCTAGGATATATAAACTCTACCAGGGAAAGTGCCTTGGATTTCTAAACCTACTTTGTAAACTACTTCTATCAATATTCCCATTATGCCATCTTCTTTTGTTACCTAGGTGATTTCTAACCTTTATACCTTCCTTGCTAAGACTCTTCCATTGGTTGAAATGCTTTTGTTATTTGGTACTCTCTTCCATTAGTTATTATATCTTGCTAACATCCATCTCATTCCTTCTGAATGGAAATCTATTATGGAGATGGCTCGATAAGATTTCATTGTAGTGCCCACTAAATTGACTAAGAATATCAAGTGCGTAGAGATTGCCAAATGGATTTAACAACGGTTACCATAAACTACCACTAAACCTAGCGATTTGATAATGGTTGTTAGGAGCCATCATCAAACCCTTGTTACAACTGGTTTGACAATCATTTTAGTAACCACCATTAAAACCTTTAATAGCAATTGCTAAAATAGTTTTTTTTTTTTTGTAGTCTTGTATGATAGTATATTTAAAATTCATTTAGATAACAATGCATTCTATAATCTAGCAATTAAGTGTGATAATGCCAGTATTAAAATTTATGTTATGGATTAGAAATTTTCATGTTGTGGCACCATAGATTAAAACATATCTCCATTGATTGAATCAAAATGTTAGTAAAGGATGGGATTCTTAAGGATTTTGATTTTTCTAATTTTGATTTGATTTATGTGTGAACTACATAAATGATAAAGGACCAATAACACAAATAAGGGTGCCAAGAGGAGTACTAACCTATCAGAAACTATTTGCACTAATATTCATTATCCTAATATGAGATTTATTGGTCATAAAAAATTTCACCAGCTCTATAAATAACTATTCACAATATATGTATCGCTATCTATTAAATAATAAGATTGAAGCATTAGATGCTTTCCAAATTTATAAAGTAAGAGTAGAGAAACAATGTGGAAAACAAATTCAAATCATGAGGTAGATAGAGGCGATATATTGAATATTGACAAATTATGGGTCCATTTGCAAAGTTTCTTTGAGAGTGAGGCATTATGGCTCAACATACCATGCCTAACTCACTTTATCAAAATGTTATAGCTAAAATAAATACCAAACAGCCATGGATAGGGTGAGTATGATATAAGTAGCTCCAAGTTTTCCCAAAGACCCACTTTGAAGATTGATTAGTCCAAATGCCCTACCCTCTCCAAGCTTTAAGGGCAATCATTATGCTTTAGTAGACTAGATGAAAGCCCCTTAACCTCAACCCTAATCATTATTGATAAAGTTTCTGTCACTATTATCACAAATCTTTTAAGGAAGCCCTAAAATTTGCATATGTAAATAAAATTGTTCGAATATTTATTATGGATTAGTACTAATTAATTATTAAATTATTCAACATATCATATTTGAAAAATATTAAATATTTACATTTAAGTTCTAACACTACCTAAATGGATTGGAAAATATGATTAAATAGCCTGAAATGAGTTGAACTTTCTATAAGCCCACTAAGAACATGGTCTTAATCCTTGATTCAATCTAAAACTAGTTATCCTATTTATATCAGTTAAGGTTTGATAATCAAGTCAATCCTTTCTTGTGTATTAAGGATGTTAAAGGTTGCAACTATTGGATACAAGTGAATGGAAAGTCTCACATCAAAAGGAACTAGACTAAGGCCATATAAGTAGATTGACCCATAAACCTAATGCCTCAAGATTTTGGATTAACATGTGGTATTAAGCCCATAGGTATAATTCATCAATGGTTTGACAAGAGACGAATATACAAACAATGGCCTAAGTGAATGGAGTGGTAAGGCATGACAAAGTCCAATAAAAGAAAATCTCTTCGATGTCTCAAGCTCCTCTGACCCTCCAATGACAAAAGCCCATTTGATCAGGCCTATGACTATAGTTTCTCTTCAAACCCAATGACAAAGCCCAACTGAAGAAAATCTCCATGGTGTCTCAAGTTTCTTGGGTCCTAATTATCATCCAACAACAACATCTCCATCTCTCTCTCTCTCTCTCTCTCTCTCTCTCTCTCTCTCTCTCTCTCTCTCTCTCTCTACTTTTCTTCTCTCCAAGGTTCCAAAGAATTATCAATAGATTTAAGTTGCTTTTTAGGTATGATCTAATCATTTATCTTGTTATCTCTTGATTTTCCTTTCTATCAAGAATAGCATTAAAAATAGCCTTCCTAAGAGTAATTCTTTCAATTATGCTTAGAACTTTTTCTTTCTAATTTATTAATGATAAATTTGAAGTTACTACTCTTACTCTACCTTGATACTGAGGAATGCCAAATACTTACTCGATTCATTAGTAAAGGTTACACCAAAAGTAAGATGAATTTGATTTGTTAAGCTATTGGGTACCCCTTTCGAACAAATAGCCCTAGACTTGACAAGAAGAGCAAAAAACTTGTTTAAAGTACTACTAGTATAGTCACTACTCTCCCCTAATCTTTTAAAGCCTTAGAGAAGAGAATAACATCGTCTACAAAAGGCATATGTGAGATAGTGTGACCATCCCTTTAAATTTTCAAATGGCACCACTACAAACCACAATTTTCTTATGAATTAAAAAAGACATTTTTCCATATACACAAGACAAAAATATAGGGAGAGAAAGGATTCCCTTTATGTAATCTTCCACAAGGAGAGAAAGGAGTAAGCTTACAACCGTACCAAAGCACAATTAAAGATTAAGAAATACTAATCATCATGGTTTTAAATTACAGTTGTGGTTATTATTGCGATTACGTTACGATTGTGGTTACGGGCATTGCAGATAGTATAAGAAAGATTGCAGGCGTTATGATTGATTGATGCGGATAAGGCCCACGCTCCAACAGCAACATTACAGTCACATCAGATGATGCAGACCACAATTTAAAACCATGCTAATCATGATCAAATGAGTAAGCCAAACAAGGAGAAAAAAAAATCCCTCAAAAGTATTATTGAGAAAACCCAAATCAACACGATGGTAGACTTTTTCCAAATAATCTTCTAAGCCTAAGAGCTCCCACTCCGACTCTTATTACGGTGGATGTGATGAATTAGTTCTTGAACTACCATAATATTATCACAAGAATTTTTTCCACCAATGAAGCTGCTTTATAACGAGCTAATAATGCCATCTAAGAGAAGGTGAATCCTATTCACGATAACTATAGACAAAATCTTGTAAACAATGTTACACAAATTAATAGGTCTAATTGCGTAACTTTAGTAAGATTATCCTCTTTAGGAGTAAAAATAATAACCTGCCATCCAATCATGGTAAAATCATCCCCAGAAAAAATTCGAGATGATTTTCTTTCTCATATTGATTTTAGAAGGCATGGTAAAATCCACGTCCTTTACAAGGTGGAGCTACGTCATGGACTTCATTGGGGTCCGATCGATTAATTTAAAACTTCTTATATTTTTATGTAATATAAAATTTGAAATTCAGCCTGTAATCACAATTTATTGCTTAGGCAAAAAATTACCTCATTGGAACCACTGCGAGCAGTTTCCTGACATTTCTAAGAAAAGTCGTACTGCATCAAGTGAACAATATTATGAACTGTAGCAGCACCATAAAAAATTTCTTTTGAAGAATTTTTTTTTTATGGACCTTTTTGAAGAATTCTAACTCTTAAATGGTTAAGTATTTCAACGCGTTTTAAGATTTTATTTTTTATTTAAAAAATTAGAACAAAAATCTTGAAATATATTTAATTAGTTATAAAAATATTCAATTTCTTAACAGGTATACTTCTTTATAAAATTATCTCTTATAAAATGCTTAAAATTTGACATTTCAAGAAAAGTTTCAAGTAAATACCTTAATTGTAACACCACGTATTAAGATCTATAAAATAAAAACTATTGAAATTAACTCTAAAACAATAACAAGTTTAAAATACTAATCACATTACTTTAAAAATTAATATTCATTGATGTACTTTTCATTCTTTTTTGGGGTTTTTCTGTTACCCAATTTTAAATTTTGACAAAATTTAAAAATATTTTATTGATACTATATTATGTCTTTGGGTTTTAATGATTCTTGGTGTCACAAGCCTCAGCTAAAATACAAATAATTAATTTTTAAAAAAAATAAATATAAATCGTGATTTAAGAGAGTAGAAAGTTATTTATTTTTATCTCTAATTCTATTTTTCAGATTAAAAAAAAAAGCCAATTCATTTCTTATCTCCCACAATCAAACAAATATATCATTTTGTTACTTTAAGAGGATTTTTCCTGTTCATTAAATTTTACAACAAATAAAAATATATTATCGATACTATGTTATGCCTTTGGGGTTTTAATGATTCTTAGTCTCACAAGGCTCAACTAACATAAAAATAATTAATTTTTTAAAAAATAAATATAACTTGTGATTTAAGAGAGTAAAGTTATTTATTTTTGCCTCTAATTCTAATTTTTAGATTGGAAGAAAAAAAAAGCCAATTCATTTCTTATCTCCCACAATCAAACAAATATATCATTTTGTTACTTTAAAGGGATTGAAGATTCAAAAATGGTAAATTAAGAGTAAAATAATAATATTTTATAATAATACTTTATTTTTAAAGAATATAAATATTAATGTACATAAAATATTTTGTTTTCATTTGATAAAAATTTAAATATATTGGTTTATTTTGGTTTTAAGCCAAAAGTGAACAGGTCAATTTTCTAAAGAAAGAGAATTATTTATTTATTTATTTATTACATAGTTTAGTTTAATTTGATTCATGCCTACAATAAACTTTTCTATTTGAGCATATATTTTCAAAAGTTTTTAAGTCTATATATCCTTTTTTGTCTACATTTGTTAGGCCAAAAACAATATAAAATAGTCTTAAGATGTTCAAAACTATAATTTTATACTAAATACTCTAAAAATTCCTAGTTAAGAATTTAACATACTTACATTATCTTTGGTGCTAATGAAAAAAAAAATTACATGGACTTTGGTTAGGCTTGGTTAAAACGAATCAAACAATTGAGAACTAATAATTGAACCAACATGATTGGTTAATGATATATTGAAAATCAACCAAACCAATTTATCTCAATTTTATTCAATTTCTTATCAATTTAACTTGATTTGAATTAATTTAATTGGTTTGATTTAATTTTGAATACCATTAAATATATGTACATCTCAATATTTACTTGTAATTGCCCTAAGTGGTTTCCAACTCATAATATAAATAACTATATTTGTTCACTCATTCATTAACCTTAACAGGAATAACGTTGTAATTGACACAACGCTGTTTGTGTTTGATAAGACAAAACAAGAAGCACCGCACGCATGATACAAAGGAGTGATGAGGTTATGGATTTGGTTTTGTTAATCATATAATAGTCAAATTAATCTTATTAAAATTTATTAATTATTAAATATTTTAAATAATTTAACATCGAAATACGAACAAAATATTATTCTGTATTACAGAGAGAGATATCATAGTGGGGGTTCTATTCTTCTAGCCAAAGTAAAGAGTGATTTTCCTTTTCTTTTTTTTTTTGGGGAGGGAGGTTTATCTGCTGCTGTTGTTTTAGCCCAAAAAAAAAAAAGAGCAAGACTCAATCATCATGTGATTCATTCATGCGTGGGGCAAAGCCATATTTTGAACTGTTGTTGGGGAAAAGTATTAGTCCCATTTTGCGTCTTGGTATCACATGCATGCACACGAAGTTGATGATCTAAATTAGAGTCATATCTGGGCACTGAACATTGCACATTGCCCTAAGTGGTTTCCAGCTCTTCCTTAATTTCTCATGTTTGTTTCAACCTCCAACCTATAAATTATATAACTGAGAGATATGTTCACTTGAAATAGAAACAGATCAAGAACAAAAACAATGTCTTATCCATTTCTCAAAACCATCCTCTTAATACTATCTCTATCACTGCTTCTCTTGGCATCAGACTCCAATATTAATGTCATTCATGCGTTTGGACATAAAACGTACATTAAAGTGAACAACTATTTAGATAACAATTTGGATCTAACCTTTCATTGCAAATTAGCAGATGATGATCTTGGAGAGCACCTTCTTCATCATTCTGAGTACTTTAAATGGAGTTTCACTGTGAATCTCTTTCGGACGACACAATACTATTGTCTCTTTAAGTGGATAGGTGCATCTCACTGGTTTGATATATATATATAGCAAAAAGGGACGACGTCTTATGTGAGGATTGCATTTGGTGAATTAGGCAAGACCAGCCTTGTATGCAAAATTGGACTGGGCAATATGACTTTTGCTATACATGGAATAATTAACTAATTATCTTTATATATCTTATATAATTATCTAAGTAATAATTGATAGAATTAATTCTTTATTTATACTAATCAAACTCAAATTATACGTAAATCATGATACCACTTGAAAGGAAAAATTAAAAGAGAATCTTTTTTTTTATCCATAAAAGAAAAATCATAATTAAGAGACTTTAATTTGTAATTTTCACAATCAAATAATATTAAATCTCATGTGAATGTATTAAATGGTAATACCAGAAAGAATACAATGAAGAATAGTTACCTTGATCCATAGTGAAAGTAAAATTAGAGTTATAAACTTCTAAACATAAATACTTTGCCTTATGATTCCTCTAACATGGAGCAAAGAAATTATAATGATTGTTGTATCTAACTTGGAGACCATAATCCTAATATATCCTTAAGTTAAACACTTTAAATTTTGAACCCATTAATCATAATTGAGGTGTTATCAAGCTTCTATACATAAAAAGTTCATACCTTAAATAATGATACTTTTAGGAGTCCATGTAATTAAATACCGCATTAGAACACATAATTGGACTTCTTTAACAAGTTAGTTAACCCATGTACAATTATATTAATATGTGAAACCATCTAATAGAAAATTACTAATAATTTCCTACTCGATTCTCATATGTTTTCAAGAATTGTACACAGCTAGAACCTTAGTGCACACAAAATTTTGCTATCTTAGCTTTGAAAAATCCAAAAATAGTCTTCTCCATCAATTATATGAGTATTGGATCAAAGTAGCTTTTGCAACAAATATTCATAACTAAATCCATCAATAGTCACAATACCAACAAAATTAATGAATCAAGTAAGGATGTGTAGCATGGAAATTACATTTAATGTCTTCTCAATCATGCCTATTTCAAAATGGCCCTACTTTGTAACTCAAATAGTCCAAAACACTTTCTAATGCTTCATGTAAAACCACATTAGAAAGTTGTTATGCAAAATCTGCTGGTGTACAGGTCATATAAGTAATATAGAGATGAGTAAAGTGTTATTCTCACAAAATAGGTTGATCAAGTACTAATTTAATAAATAACTCCTATTATCTAGAAAACTCACTAAATTGAATTAAATAAAATACTAGTTAAGAAAAAAATTACAAACCACAAAATTAAAGAACTGAACTAATTAATTATGAAAAATTCTAGAATTTGAATTTCAATATTTATTTTATCTTAATAATATCTATCCTAATTAACGACTGATTCCCTAATACAATAAATTTCCTTTCAATATAGAATATGTGTATCTATACTAAACCTATGTGTACTTTCATGATCATAAAATCTAACAGAAAGTCCTTAAATTCTATAAATCTTAATGTATGCCTACATGTAACAGTTTCACAGGCATGCAGGTCATAATCTTGTGAGATAGATTTTTATCTCTAAAGAATTTGAACATAAGTTTATTATCCAGGTGATTTCCTATAGCAATTCACTTTTAGTTCATCTCACTATAGATCTAGTTTCCAAAAGAATTATAAACTGAATAATAGATTAATAAGAAAAAAGTTAACACAAGTATTCCAAAGTCAAACACAATCCATAAATATCTTCATCTAAATCCTAGATCTAAGGAGTTTAATTACTCATAATCATAACTAAAATCTTAAGACTAATCCTAAGGAAATTCATAAAGAAAAATAAAAATAAATAAATAAAACAAAATTGATGGCAACAACTTTAAGAAAGATCTTTTAAGTCTCCCATGATGTTGGCAACTTTCGAAGCCTTTGCTTAAGTTAAAACTTGACTTTTTGTAATTTTCAAATCCCTTTATATAGACATTAGATTAAGGCTTAATTTATTCCTTCCAAAATTTCCCCTGAACCTAAAATTCTAATTCCTAATCATGTTTGAACTTGTATACACAACTAGGCTATGCAAAATATGCCCAACTGCACCGAGTGGTCATGCATAATATGCCCAAATGCATGGGGTGGCTGTGCACAATGCAATATTGATAATCGTTTCTCTCTAAAAGTTGTTTTCATCTCATGTAATTCATTCCTGTCAAGACACACAACAAAAGCATAAATTCACCTGATTTATCCTTAAAAATTCCATTTTAAAACCAATCAACATGAATAACTTATATAATATCATACTCTTCTAGCTTTCCTACTCCATTACATGAGCTTAAATTCATACATCTTGCAAGAAATTCCATAAATTTTAATGTATTAATTTGTGTTACGTAAGGCTCTGTTTACTCATTTCATGCTTCATATGCCATATGAACTCATCATTATCATCTTCCATCCATAACACATCCATACAAATCAAACACAGCACAAAATATCCCAAGAGTCTCAAGTTTGGCATCATACATCAAAAAATTCAAGGTTTGCTCTCGGGTTACTGTCACAGCTTTCTAGTGTGAAGTTTGAAAATTTATAACTAATTCTAGAAAAATTAAAATTAAGCAAACCATACAATTCTAGAAAGTTCTGGATGTTAACTACTGATAAAAATAGTTCCAAACCAACATAGAAGTATTTAACCTATGAAAATTGATAGAACAGTACCAAAGGTTAGGCTGCATTACTAGTATTGTCATGCAATTTCAAAATTTTGGTTCTCCTTCTACAAAGCTCCAAATGAGGTGATCTTGGTGGCTATGGAAATGTTATAATATCTAATTTATGCCTATGAAATTTTATGAGCATTGACCATATGAACAGTGCTGTTACCATTTCAATAAAATCTTTTCAACTTTGAAAAATCATAATAAATTCTCTAAAGCTCCAAATTGGGTTCTCTTTCGCTCTATGAAAAGTTCTAGATGAGACCTATATTCATCCCAAATTTTATAGGAAAATTCGTCCATTTGGTCAGTTTGGAGTTTAGCTCAAGTTTTGGTCACTTTTGAAGTCCAAAATGGTTCATTAAGGTGTCAAATTGCTTTTTTAACCATTCATAGCCACTTGGGTACGTTTAAAATGACATTCATAGCCTAGGGAGGCATGAAAATTGGTTCAAAATATTATAGAGCTTATTCTCACTATGCTACTTGCAATTATACACATGGAAGTCATAACACATAAAGGCCCTTTGGTGGCAAAATCATACATACTCATTCATGTGATTCCAAAATCATTACATACACGATTTTGGGTGATTCTAGTTGGGGTCTATGTATGACATAGATTTCATTTCTGACCTATAGGAACAGTACATGACCAAACCATGGATTTTCCCAAATTCAACAATATATTTACATACATTTAAGTGTGCTCAAGTATCTACATCATATATACATCTCATAGTTACACCCTTTGACATCCATATGTCCATAAAACGGCTAAATAACAAAATCTTTTTTTCAAAATCTTAGTCTTCAAGGTTGTTGGCCTCTATTTCTTGAACCACGTGGCTCACCTAGACATAGTTAGACATTGGAAAGGGAAGAGTGAGATTCCAAGAATCCCAATCACTCTTAACCCTTTCTAACATATATAATAGATACATTTTCAAATCAAAGAATGTATGCATGAAGATCAGACTACTAGTAACCATACATAAGACAATTCCCATGTTTAAAAAACTCATACAAATCATACATTGGCTCTCAAGGGCATTGGTTTAGCCTCACCCTTTTCCTTAAGACTTTTGGACTTGCCTTACCCATTTTCAAGGAACTTTTGACTAAGCCTCACTCTTCTTGAGACTTTTAACATTGTCTCATCCAATCCTAAGAACTTTTAGCTCATCTTCACGTTTGCTAAGAGACTTTTGGCTTCACCAAACCCATTCAAGCCACAATGCATCCATAAAACACATTTCAAGAACATCATGGTACCATAGCATGTAGGTAATAGCTAAAACCATTTCTCATGGCATAAACATACATACACACATTCAAAGACAAGAAAACATCCAAAAATGCATGAGAAAAAGGTTAGAGAGCTACCTTGAAGCAAAAATTACAAGCTTTTCTCTTGCTTATTCTTCCCCTCTCTCGGCCACACACATGCATGGATGTAAAGCTTGATTCCTTTGGCCTAGACACATCAAATGGGACCTAATTATATTATTGAAGTAAGCTCTAGCATCACACATACTCTAAGGAAACTTACTTTCTCATATAGCTCAATTATGGTTCCATATAAGACCTGAGGAAACAACTATAGGAATTCATTATCTTAGCTCCATTTCCTCCTTCAATTTATAAGTTGCTTCTTTATGTCTCATTATGGAACCTACACCTCCATCTCATATTCCAGGCTTTCTAAATTTTTTTCAAGGCATCCTTTAATGTCCTTCCATCATATCTAGTCTCATTCTAGGCTTAGAAAAATTTAAAACACTCCCTAGGTGCTTTATCTATGTTTGGCCAAGACATGCTTCTAATTTAGAGCCCATGGACTTCACTTTGTTTTCTTAAAGAGGATGACACTTGAGAGGCTTCCTAGATGTCTTAGGAATGCATTCCCACTTTTAAACATGTTGAATTACTATTAGAAAGCTTCATCTTTGCCTAGGTGCAACTGAATCCCTAACTTTGCTATCTTGAAACCTAATGCCTCTTCTTTGAATTTAATTGCATAATCTCATTTCCTACACTCTAAAACCTAAGTTTCTTGCTTGGTTATGGTAAAAAATTATTCCCTGATGCATGCTCTTAAAGTGGCCAAACATATTCAAGAAGAAACAAGGAAGAGAAAGCGAGAAAAGTAATGATGTTTACCTTGATTCCTTAGCCTCTTCAAGAGCTCTTCCCCTTACTATAGGCTTTTCTTTGAAATTATACTCTCCTCCCTCTGAACTAGACCTAAAACAACCCCACATCATTCATGGAAACCATAGAAAAAAAGAGGAGAAGGAGGAGAACAAAGTTTCTAAAGGAAGAACCATGAAAAACATTAATTTTCCTTACCTTTTTCCTTGATTTTTCTTCCCTCTAAAGCCTCCTTCTTATGCATGCTTCTTGGCAAAACTCTCCTCTATTTAGATAGATGCAAGGTCAACTAAGGTGAAGGAGAAAGTGGGATGCCACTCTATAAGAAGAATGTTCTTAAAATTCTTTAAAAAAATCCCTTTCATGTCCCCATTGTTTGGTTATTTCATTTTAGGTTCTTGAGAACCAGCTTTTCCATCATCAAAATTTATATCCTCTAACTTATAAAATGGTTTTAGAACCATTAAAATTGGATTTAAAACCTTCCCGAATAAAAAGGTCAAAGTTCAAGTCAATCTATGTTCAAAAATATACATCGAAGGGGGTTTTATCTATTCCAATGGTTCTTATGGCTTTTAGAGCCTTTAAGAAACCCAAAAAACTCAATTTTTTCATTTAAAAATCCTTCCTTTGAGTTTTTTAAAAGGTGCTTATATTTACGAAAATGCCATTATGTTTTTGGCAATTTTATTAAGCTACTTTGGCTCTAGTTTTTAGGCATCTTAGACCTTGGATTCTTATTTTTCATTATTTAAAATTTTATTTAAAATTTTATTTGGTCTCAACTCATTTGTTTTAGGGACTTACTTTTCAAATTGACTCAATTCATTATTTTTACGCAAACTGGATGTTACAACTTACACCTATCAAAATTTTCCAAACTTGACTATCTGCTATTCCTCAAGTGAAGGAAAAAATAACTTTAGTGAAAATAACTCAAGTCATTAATAAATATATGATATCTAAACTTTCTTGCCATAAAACTATCAAAAATCTTTTAAATTATCCTAATTAACCATCAAACTTTCAACCTAATTGTCAAAATTGCAATACAATCCCTATATGTATTGAAGAAGCAAAGGATGTAACAATTATAATTTATTTTATTATATAACTTTAAATTTCAGCATAATCACTTCCCAATTTTCCTTTCTCCTAATATGATAGGTATATTAGCAATATAGAGGCCCTTCCTCAAGTCTTGTCACTAGGAGCTTACTTACTTTTACTTTTTTTTCTCTATTATCCTAAGTAACAAATTCAAAGTGCTATATATATTCATAATTCAAGCCTCTTCAAGTTTTAAATATTTTTATTTTTTTTATTTTATTTTATTATTCTATAGTTGTATAGCTCGAAATAGCGAAGTAAAACTTCACCATACTTTAACTACTTAAAACTTGATTTTGGACTATGTAAGAAAAGGTAAAGTGGTCAATGAAATGCTTCATTCACTGTATGTAATGTTCGATTTTCTTTAAAACATCATAATGAGGTAGATATAAAAGGAAGTCCCTTAAAATGAATGATTTGAGGAAAAACAAAATTAGGATGATAACCTAAAAAATAGAAAATGAGGATACAAGACTTAAAATATCCAAAAACTAAAGCTAGAATAGTTAAATAAAATTAATGAAAACATAATAGTATTTTTGTAAATTTAAGCACTTTTAAGAAAACTTAAAGGAGGAATTTTTAAATAGAAAATTTGAATTTCTCGAGAGTTCTTAGAGGCCTTGAAAGCCATAGGAACCCCTAGAATGGTTCAAACCTCTCCGATTTATATTTTTGAATGTCAGTTAACCCAAACTTTAACTGATTCATTCAGGAAAGTTTTAAATTCAATTTAGATGAAACTAAAGGCATTTTATAAGTTAGAGAACCTAAATTTTATGATGAAAAATATAGTTCTTGAAAAGAAGTTGAAATAAACCTAAATAGCAACAGCAAAGAAAAAAAGGACATAAAGGGAATTTTAAAAAATGTTATAATTCATCTCTTCCTCTTAAAACACGTCCCACCCTTGCTCCTTCTCATAACCTACTTATTTTCTATCTCAAACTAGAGGAGAGTTTTGCCCAGGGAGATGCATAAGAAGGGAGCAAAGGAGGAAGGAAAAGCCTAGAAAAAAGATAAGAAAATTATGGATTTTCATGCTCCTTTATTCATTAATCTTGTTCTCCTCCTTCTCTTTTCCTTTCCTATGGATTTGATGACTTAATTAGGACTCATTTATGGCTAGTTCAGAGGGAGAAAATCAAAATTTGAAGGAGAAACTAGAAGTAAGGGAAAGAGGTCTTGAAAAGCTTTGAAATTAAGGTAAACTTCCATGGCTTTCTTGCTTTTCTTGGTTGCTTCTTCCATGCCTAAGTTCGGCCAGCACTAGGCCAAGTAAGAGGGGATGATTTCTGTTCTAAGCAAGGAAGAAACATAGGTTTTAGAGTATGAGAAGAAAGATTATGCCATTAACTTCAAAAGAAAAGCATTAGAATGTAAGTTGTGAAACCTAAGGATTTAGTTGCACCTTAACCAATATGAAGCTTCCTAGTGATAATTTAAGTTACCTAAGAATGTGTATGGGTTCTCAAGACATCTAAGAAGCCTTACATATGCCAACTCCTTAAAGAAAAATTTGCAAAACTCCATGGCTGTTCAAGTTTGCACATGTCTTGGCCAAAGTAAGATGATGCACCTAGGGAGAGTTTTAATTTCTTCTAAGGCTAGAAAGGGACTAAATATGACTAGTAAACATCAAAGGAAGCATTAGAATAAATTTAGAAAGCATGGTTTGTGAGATGGAGGTATAGGCTCTATTTTAAAACATAAAGAAGCAACTTGTACCTAGGCTCCTTGAAATAAATTTGTGATGACTCCAAGGAGTCTAAATGGAGTCAAGAGACTTAGATAGAAGAAGAAATTAGAGCCAAGATCATGAATTCCAATAGTTACTTCATTATATCTTCTATGGAACCATAATTATGTCTTAGAACAAAATAGCCTTATATAGAGTTTGTGAAAAGCTAAAACTTCTTCCAATGATTGAAATATGTCTCATTTGATGTGTCTAGGCCAAAAGAATCAAGTGCCACCTAGTTGGATGTGCTTAGCCAAAAAGAGGAAGAAGAATTAAAGAGAAAAGTTTGTGTTCTTGTTTCAAGGTAGCTCTCTAACCTTTCTCACATACATTACTTGGATGTGTACTTGTCTTTGAGTACTTGTGTGTATGTTTGAAATATGAGAAATTTTTCTAGTAATTGATTACATGTTATGGTACTATTATATTTCTTGAAATATGTTTATGACTGCAAAGTGACTTGAATGGGTATAGTTATGCCAAAAGCCCTTTAGCATGGGTAAGGATGAGCCAAAAGCCCCTAGCAATAGGTGAGACTAAGCCAAAAGTCTCAAGAAGAGTGAGGCTTAGTCAAGTCCCTTAAAAGTAGGTGAGGCAAATCCAAAAGTCTCAAAGAAATTAGATGAAACTAGACAAATGCCCTTGAGAGCCTATGCTTGACATGTATGAATGCATATGCAAAGGAAAATGCTTTATGTGTGTTTACTAATAGCTTAAATGTTATACATACATTCTTTGACATGAATTTGTATCCATTATGTATGTTTGAAAGGGTAAAGAGCTATTGAAATTTTTTGAATCTCACTCTTCGCCACATATGTCTAACTATGTCTAGGTGAGCTAAGTGGATCAAGAAATGGAGGCCAATCATCTTAGGAAGTAAGACTTTGGCAAAGGGATAGATAATTAGGCATTTTGATAGCATTTTAATGTCAACCTTTGTAATCACATGATATATATATATGTATGATGTAAACCTTTGAACATGTTCAAATATATGTAAATATGATGTATGTATCCATTTTGGAACCAAATGAATGAATACATAAGTTTTTACCACCCATATGCTATTATGTCTATGTGCATAAATACAAGCGACAAGGTGAGAATGAGTTCCATAATGATTTAAACCATTTGGCATGCTCTTATATGCTATAATCATGCTTTTGGATGAGCCTAGGTGGTTATGGAATGTTAAGAAAGTCATTCGGTGCCTTATGAACCTTTTATGGACTTTAAAATTGACCATTTTTTGAGCTAAACCAAAGTCTAATCAAATGGATGAGTTTTTGCATTAAATTTGGCCATAAAATAAGGCCCATCTAGAAAATTTCATAGAGACAAAGATCACTCAATTTAAAGCTTTAGAAAATTTATTATAATTTTTTAAAATTGGCTAAATTATGCAAAATTCACAAAGTTACTATTTATATGGTCTGTTTATATTTTTGTGTCACTCATGGGTCAAATGAAGTCCAATACTTATGAAATTTTACATGTATAAACTAGATATCATAAGATTTCTATAGCCACTAAGATCACCTTATTTGAAGCTCTGTAAAGGGAGAAACAATTTTTTTAAATTCCAAGCCCTGTAGCTGTTTAAGAACAAACTTGATGTATTGTTTTATTATTTTTCATGGGCTAAATGCTATTGTCTTAGTTTGAAACTATTTTTAGTCATTAGTAACATCTAGAGCTTTCTAGAAAGCTATCATATGAATGATTTTGATTTTTCTAGAATTAGTTGTGAATTTTTAAATTTTATATCAAAAATTTGAGACAGCAAACTTGAGAGACAAAATCTGTATTGTATTGTGTGGTCCAAAATCTATGATTTATGAGATGAAATGTGATGTTTCTGATATGGTTGGATATGTTATGAATGAAAAATGATATTGATGAGCTCACATGATCCCTAAAGCATAAAATGAATTAATTAAGCTTTCTGTTACGCAAATTTTCACTATTATATGTGCCATTCTCACAAAAATATGTAATAATAAGCCTATGAAATATAGAGTAAAGGGTAAGGAGCTAAGGTATTATACCGTATATTTATTTATCTATTTCTTTCATCACTTTGCAAAATATTTATTAATTTCATTTATGCAGCTCATATCAAGATTAACCACAATTTTAACAATTTAGTTAAGAGTCAAAAAGTTTAAAAAAAAAAAAGTAATTTTAAAAACTAACTCCATGATAAATAATTCCAGATAATCAATAAAATCATGCTAAGTAAAGAAATTAAATGCAAATTTAATTGACTCGGACTTGTTCATAAGAAAATTAAGTTTTGTTTTTATCCTTCCCAAAACTTAAAAATTTGTAATATTTGCAATGCAAACAAAAGACAAGAGAAACACAAAAGGCCATAATACTCCCCTTTTGTACTACAATCAAGCAATTGCCATGGAAGGATCATTACTACTTATCTGACTAAGTATTTATTCATGGAGATAAGATTAACTATCTAGTAGTAGAGGTGGAGAAGGAGATCTCCCCAAACGTAGGAATGCATCCATCCTCACCTCAAAGGAGTCAAAGCACTGGATAAAGTGGTCAATGCGCTGGTCATATTGGTTAAAGCATTGATCAATCTAATCAAACGTGTCCATCAACTCTAGTTGAGTGAAGATCTCCTTGAACATAAATGTATGGGAAGTAAGGGTTAGAGTCAGCTTTAATGACATTGTAGGCATGTCTAGAAAAGAAGGCTAATATATTTCCTAATATTGCTTAGCTGCATCACAATGAACTGGGATCTAATTCCCAACATTATCAAGTAGGAATAGCAGTCCATTCTGCCACCTACAAAATTTCATGGTAGTTAGCATATCTAAATCCACCTGCTCATTACCATCAATGCAAGTGAATCAAAAACCATAAAAGTCAATGACATGTAGACATTATGTAAGAATTATTTTCAATGCATCCTTTACTCATGTTGCATCGTAAAGGATACTTAGATAAAAATAAAAAATAAAAAAGGCTCCCTCTCTGTATTGGGGCCTATATAGCACGTCATGTGTGGCTTGTTGCACAATGAAGAAACTTGGCACATGAGAATTATTAAACCAAGGCATGTTAACAGCTTAATAATGATGCCGAATGAATTATCAATTAAGCATATAGTATCAACATTAAACAAAAACTAAGATTAAGCAATTCCTATCTCACAAAACATAAGTAGCATCATAATTCCTAACATAGTGAGTACCCATTTCAAATAGAAAGAATCTAAGGGACTTAAATCAGAGTAGAGAAATACATCTCAAGGTTAAAACCTCACTAATATTCCGAGAAAGGTGTAAGACATAAAAATCAAGTAACTAGATGTAGGACACAAAATCAAGTACCATAGCAAAGTAGCACCTTTAAAATATAGCAACCCAAGCACTACTTTGATCAATTAGTTATTCAGCAAGCAACCTTAGTAACATTTTACAACCCAACAAGTTAGTTGGCAAGAATTGGAGTCAAAATTGGCAAAGTAGTAGCATAGTCCCAAAAGGCAGATTTGAAAACTAATGCAAGGCTAAGGAAAAAGAGTAGTCTTAAGTTTGGTAATGGAGGTGTTTAAGGATCTATGCATTTTCTACAATCAAGCAATGTAGTCTTACCAAAAGGCATAAATAGCACAATGAGGTAGCTCAAATAAATATAGCAACTTTATGCTTTCAGTTATCAGGATACACCAAAAGAATAAAATAAAATAAAGAAAACAAATAAATGGATAGATAGCTAAGAGGGAGGCCTACCTTAAAATAAACACTAAAAAAGCCAGATCCCTAAATGACTTATAGACAATTAAAAAAGATAACCCAATGCCCTCATGCAAAACCCAACTAAGGAAAAATGGTGAGAGGCTTTATTCAACTACTATGTGAACAGTGAATATGTAAGGAAAATGTGGATTTTGGTGATAAGAATAGGGGGTGATATCAAAAGTGAGAAAGAGAAGATAGAGGTGAGCGAAGATGGCAAAGGAGGGTCAAAGAACAAAGGCAAAGTTGGTTGGATAGTTCGTTGGCTAAAACTATAACACCCGGTTTACAAAAAAAATGCCAGAAATGTGCAATTTTTAAAGGAAGTCCCCTAAAGCAAGGGAAAAACAGCCAAAAAAAATTAGATTGATAATCTAGACCCCTAAAAATGACGATTTGAAGCTTGAGTTGCCTAAAAATTCAAGCCAAAAGAGTTAAGAAAATTTGCGAAAATAAGTTAAGGCATTTTTATAATTTTTGAAAATTTTGAAAAACTCACATAGAGGATTTTCAAACTAAAAATTTGAGCTTTTTGGGTTCCTTAAAGGCCTTGAAAATTATGAGAACCTCTAAAACAGTTGAAACCCCTCCAGTGAGTAATTTCGGCCATTTCGACCATCAGTTGACTAAAAATTTGACCGAATAGTTTGGAATGGTTTTTAATACATTTTGGGTGAAACCAAATGCAATTTATAAGTTAAACTACTTAGATTTTATGATGGAAAAGACAAATTTTGAAAAGGAGTTAAAATGAGGCTAAATGGAAAAACCATGGTTTAATGGCTAAAATAAAAAGTGAAAAAGTGTGTATAACTTTACTTTTTGTCTTGTAAATCATGTCCAACCACTTTGATACAATATCAGTAGGCATGCCTATTAGAGCACAACAAGTTCATGAAACCCTCATCCATCAAGAACTTCAAAGGGCTCAAGTGGCCCAAATTGTGCACTATGTCTAAAAATTTCAAAAAGTTCAAGATAATATCTATGTTGGACGTCGGCCCAAGTTTAGAGCCCAAGATCCATATTTGATCAATTCAAAACATGTTGAATTAGACTTTGGACATGAGATTTCCTTAAAGATGCAAAAGTAGAAGTCCAAGTGGAAGCCCAATGTCCTAAGAAGAGCCATGGAGCAACTAAAGTCAATATCCAACATGTTGAAGGCCCAATGTAGTTATACACATACAAGAGGAATGCTACGATCCAATTGGAGTCAAATTGCAAGATATTAAAAATCTTGTGCAAATGATGCGAGACCCTCTAAGAACCTTATCCTAGGAACCTTCAACAAGATGACACTTTGCTCAGGACCAACTAGAAAACAAGAATATTGGTCAAAGGAAAGACCCTAAGAGAACCTGTCTCTTAGAACCATAGCCTCAAGACGCCACAAAGGAAGACCAATTATTTAATAAATCACGTGAACTCTCAAAGAGCACAAAGAAACAAAAGCCTCACAGAAAATTGAATAATACTCAAATTCATTCATTCATGATCTTTCAAATAGAGTACAATAGGGAGCCTTTTATAAGAAAAGTTTCTAAAAGTCTAAAATCCTAATAAAAGTAAAACTCTAAAATCTAATTAGAAATATTTTAAATAGTACCTAAAATCAAGAAACTAGATTAGGATACTAATTTTAACTTAATCTCCAAGATAAGCTCTTTGACCAAATTTAAAAAAATAATAAAATAATAAAAAAAGAAATTCAAAAAAAAACCTAATTAAAACTAATCAACTCCTTTAAGTAGTCACATGGGATGCTCATACTTCATTAAAAATCACATGGTTGACACATGATTCTTAATATCTTGCAATTGGACTCTAATTAGGCCTTGGAATTCCTCTTGTATGTGTATAATTATATTGGGCCTTCAACATGTTGGATATTGACTTTAGTTGCTCCATGGGCCTTCTTAAGACATTGGGCTTCCACTTGGACTTCCACTTTTGAATCTTTAAGGAAATCTCATGTCCAAAGTCCAATCAGCATGTTTTAAATTGTTCAAATATGAATCTTAGACTCTAAACTTGGGCCGATGTCCAACATAGATATTATCTTGAACTTTTTGAAATTTTTGGACATAGTGCATAATTTGGGCCACTTGAGCTCTTTAAAGTTCTTGATAGATGAGGGTTTCTTGAACTTGTTGTGCTCCAATGGGCATGCCTACTGATATTGTATCACACTTGCTCTAGCTCTTTCCACCAATGCTTGCTAGTCTGGATAGAACTAAAAGAGAGCTCCAAAGACGCATAAAAGGAGAGGGAAAGAAGAATAAGAGTAACCAAGAAAAGGGTAAAAATCCAAGACTATCTCATGCTTCTTCCTTCCCTAGCCATGTCCTTCCCTTTCTCCTCTCTTTTCCCATGATTTTCCCTAACTAATTGAGGCTAAAACATGACTGATTCAGTAGGAAGAGGAAAGGAATTGAAAGGAAGCATAAAAGCCTAGAAAGTACTCTTAAAGAAGCTTAAAACTAAGGTAAGATACATGGCTTTCTTTTGCTTCTTCTTGGTCGTTTTCTTCATGGGAATTTCATCCAGAATTTGACCCATTGAGGAGAGAACTAATTTCAGTCTTAGGAAGGTAGGAGAGAGGGTTTTAGAGTAAGAGAAGTAGGATTATGCAATTGGAAAAGAAAGTATCAAAATGCAAGTTGTTTTGCCTATAGATTTTAAGTTGCAAATGGAAATTTGAAACTTCCTAAGGGTCATATAGCCTATCTAAGAGTATATAAGAGTTCTTAAGACATTAAGGAAGCTTCACAAGTGGCTAATTGCACAAGAAAATAAACAAAACTCCATGTGCTCCCAAGAAGCATTAATTGCAGCCAAGAGAGGGAAGATGTACTTAGGGAGATTTCTTCTTGATTCTAATGATATAAGTGGTCTAGAAATGAATTATAGACACTAAAGGAGCTATTGGTTTTAATTTAGAAACCATATTTTGAAAGATGAAAAATTTAGATTCCTTTATCCCTAAATAAGCAACTTAAGATTAGGCTCCCTAGATTGAGTTGGAGATAACTCCAATGAGTTTAATCAAAGTCAAATGACTTAGAATGAATAAGAAATTGGAGCCAAGAGCTTAGATTATGAGAGCTGTTTCATTATGCCTTATATAGACCATGATTGAGCCATAACTGGCAATAGCCTTGAATAGAGTTTATGAGATGTTAGAATTGGTTCCAATGATGCTTTTGTGTCTTGTTGGATGTATCTAGGCCATGTAAAGCAAATTCTCCTTCAAGGTATGTGAGGCTGAGAAGAGAGGAAGAAAAAAGTAAGGAAAAAAGTATGTGATCTTGGCATAAGGTAGCTCTCTAACCTTTCTTACATACATCTCTTAGGTGTTAATTGTCTTAGAATGTTTGTGTATATGTTTGAACCATGTTATATGTTTATAGCCATTGATGGAATGGCTTGGTACCATGATGTTTTTTTTGAATTTGTTTTAAGTGTGTGATGGCTTGAATGGGTTAGTTAGGCCAAAAGTCCCTCGAGATGGGTGAGAAAAAGTTAAAAGTCCCTAAGAGTGGCTGAGACAAGGTCAAAAATCTCAAGAAAGAGTAAGGCTAAGTCAAAAGTCTCTAGAAATGGGTGAGGCAAATCCAAAAGTTCTAAGAATTTGAGTGAGGCGAAACTAACAACCTTTAGAGCCTATGTTTGAATTATATGAACTGGTATGACATGAAAAAATGGCTATATATGTTTTCTAAAAAGTTTTATGGCATAATTACATTTTTTGACTTGAAAATGCACCATAAATGTATGTTTAAAAGAGTAAAAGAGTTATTGGGATTCTTTGAATCTCACTCTTTCCCTCCACATGTCTAATCTTGTCTAGGTGAAGCTCATGGAGCAAAGAGAGAAAGCTATGGAGTGTAAGACATGGCAATTTGACAATAGCTTTGGAATATGTGAAATTACATGTCAAAGTATGTAATTATTTGATGTACATAAATGTAAAAGTTAATACATGTGTAAATATGTAAAGGTTGTATGTATCATATTTGAGCTTAAATGAATGAGTATGTGAATTTTTGCCACCCTTAAGCTTAGTTGTGCATGTGTATAAGTGGATGTGAGAGAGTGAATTTATGATGCATGATGATTTAGAACATTTGGATAGCCTTTATATGTTGTTTGTATGCTTGTAGATGTGCCCAATTGGTTAAGGAATGAATAGAAGAGCATTTGGTAGCATTTTGACCCTATTTGGTACCTAAGAGTGCCATTTTTTTCAGCTAAACCCTAAACTAACAAAATGGATGATTTTGAGCATGAAATTTGGCATGAATATAGGTCTCATCTAGAACTTTTTTTTTTAAGCTAAGAACCACTATTTTTGAAGCCCTAGAGAGTGAATATTCAAAGTTGGAAAAATTCTACAAAAATGGTCACAACACTATTCATGTGGTCAGTTTACTTCTCTATATCATTTACAAGTCAAATGAAGTCCAATGCCTATGAAATGTTACAAGCATAAACTAGACATCATAATCTTTCTATAGCCATTAATAGCACCTCATTTAGAGCTCTGTAGAAGGAGAACCAAAATTTTAAAATTTATGGTCAATACCAGGATGTAGCAAAGACCTCTGATATTGTTCTATTGTTATTCATGGTCAAATGGTGTTTTCTTGGTCTAGAACTATTTTTAGTCATTAGTTAACATCTAGAGATTCCTAAAAAACTATCATATGCATTATTTCAATTTTTCTATAATTAGTTATGAATTTTCAAAATTCATATCAGAAATTTAGAACAAGGAACCAAAGAGCAAAATCTGGTTTTTCTGATATATCATTCCAAACCTAAGATATATAAGATAAAATGGGATTTTTCTGACTTGCATGAATATGTTATGGATGGAAAATGATATTGATGAGTTCATAGGATTTCTAAAACCATGAATCATGTATATGGCTTTCCAATTATGTAATTATCCATGCATAAGAATACATGCTTTCTTACAAATATGTTCCAATATGTATGAGACATGTTGAGATAGCCTATGTGACCATTGTGTAAGAGCTAAGAGGTTATGATGTTATAGAAACAAGAGAAATTAAGGGGTGTCAGTATGAAGAGAGAAAGGTAATGAGTAAGGGAAGGAGGATGAGGGAGTGAGGAGGAGAGAGAGAGAGTCTGATAGAGGGAGGTGCAAAGTTGTCGACGATGGTGAAGGAAGGTTGGAGAAGGAAAGCAACGTTGGTGAGGTTTAAGATAGGGTCAAAGAAGGGTAATAAGGGTGGTTCAGGTATGGTTAGGGGGTTAAGTGGGAAGTAGATCCTCCCTAATGCATGGCATGCAGTGCATGGTGAATTATGTGGATCTAGCCATTCCTTGCATCTCGAGGCTAAAAACGTGACATACATCTAGGAATTAGTGAAATAGTAAAAAGAATAAGTCCTCTCGTTTTGTTTGGGCTCTTTAACCTTCTAGTTTTCTTCCACCTACTTGCAAAATGCTTATATGACTATGGCTACCATAAATGTAGCTTCTTATTGGGAGCTTTAGATTTAAGCGTTCGGCCATGAGAGCTTCAAGTTTAGGCAATGGGAGCTTCAACTTCTTCCTTAGATGCAGCTTCTTCCTTAAAATTCTACCATGGAAGCTTCAAACATTCAGCCATGGCTACATCACAACATCCTCAGAGTTTAAACTTCGGCATCCTTAAGGAATTGATTTTGGCATCTTCAAAATTAGCCTAGGAGGATCCTTTAGAGTTGATTTATTTGTTTATTTTTATATTGGTGATTTATTTGGATTCATTTGTGTTGATTTCTTTGTTGATTGCTACTGTTCTTTTATGTTGATTGTTGATTGGAATTTATTTGCTGAATTAGGATTCATTTGTTAATTGTTATTCTAATTGGGATTCATTCATTGAATTTTGATTAAGATTCAATTGTTAATCGGATTGTTTCTTATAATGTGCTTTTGCATGGTTATAAGTTATTCAAGTTTATTCTTTTGCATATGCATTTGACATGCTACTGATCTAAGTGCTTAATTTTCTAATCAAATTTTAAAGACTAATATAGTGCTAAATATAAACACAAAATTGATGCTAGTGGCAATTAACAATACAAGATTATTGTTATTATATGTAAAAGAAAGTATATAATTACTTCAATATATTTATCTATTGTCAAAGGAATGTTCTGTTTGGAAAACTTATTGCTTTCTTTAATTGTTTTATGCTTGTACTCAAGTGACAAAGCTTTATAGTATAGTAATTTTGTAACTCCGATGGTAATATCTTTTCACATGAAGTTACTTGGATCATAATCACTAAAACATATATCTTTTTGGATGTAGGATTATATCTTTACTAGCCATGTAGTTACCTGGATCATGATGTGGTTGAGTTTACACAACATGCTCTCAATGATTTCCAAATGGTTTATGGAGTTCTACAAGTTAAGATGAGAAAAGAGTGATAGAAGCAAGCTTGTCAAAATCATGGAACAAATTGAAATTAGTTTGAATAGTGAAAATTAAGCAGGACTTTTATGCCAAACAAATTAGAATTATGGCTAATACATACAATCAAAACTTTCCATTATAAGTTGAATGATGCAATGTATATGATGCTATGTATAATATGTAGAAGATATTAAATTCATGTTCAATTATAAACAATACATTGTGTTGGAATTTCCAAAAGCTTGCCTATTCTAAATTCATGTTACAAAAGTCTTGATAGAATACATTGCATGTTACAAGCTTGTCTATTCTAAATTTAAATTGAAAAATATATTACATTGAAATTTCATTTCCTGCTTCCTTTATATTTCAAGTGTAATATGACTGCTACTTCAGCTATCAACCATGTTTAGGGCCAAAAGAACTTCCTTCTTTGTCATTGTCCTCAAATATAAATCTTGCCTAAAGGAAGAATTAACTTCACAGACATTAATCATAACACTAACTTAAAACAATAACTAAACAAAGGGATTAGAATAAAATTCAGAGCACAAAAATGGTAAACACCAAACAAATTTTATATTCAAATCATAATTCCCAGAGCTATGTGAATAGTGTTTTGTGTTATCGAAACTTTTTAGTCCACTAGTAGCCATTGAACTATAAAGAGGTAAAAATAGAATAATACAAGATACAACTATTAGGTCAAATAAGGACACAACTATGAAAATAATGAAAAAAAAAAATTGTTTGCATAATTGGATGACTGCCATTAGTTTATATTTATGTGGGATAGCAAAACATTCATGTTTTTTGCTTATGAACATGAACTAAGCTATAACTAACACAAGGGAAGTTGAGCTTTCTAAAAATGAAAGGAACCTTTGCTCTTTTAAATTTTAATTTTAAATGGAAATGAGCTTTCTAAATTTTTAGCCAACATAATCTTCAAGTGTATTACTTATATAACCGAGCCAAAAGCAAATAAATCCCTACATATGACAGGATATTATTTCTTTTCACCAAATCTAATTAAATTTTTGCATTAATTGTCATACACAAAATAAATGTTAATCTTCAATTAAGTAACAAAAACAATTAATAGAATAAACACCCAAACATGCATATTAAATGGAGATCCATGATCTGATTCAGTAAACAAATCTGACTAAGAATTAAGAACAACATAAGGGCTAGGAGTACCCATATCAAAAAATTAGAAGTTAAAAAAATCAATTATTGAACCAAGATCCTCGTGTCTCTCGCCTTCCTCCACTATCTTCTCGCTAGAGACTAAGGCCTCTTTGGAAAAATTTCTGCCAGACCTCAGCCTCTTGAATGACGAAGGACCATTACCATAATAGCCATCATCGAGCTCACGGTCCATGCACTTGGTCTTTGTGGAGGAGCTACCGTTAGGTTTCACAATGAGTAAGGATCAAGGAACCAAGCTTTAAAGAATAAAAATGAGAGAGAAAACTCATGATAGAGGGTGAAGAATATGAAGTTTTGGAGGAAACTAGGAAAAAAGTGAGAATGAAAGATACATCACACTTTCAGCTACAAGATGCAACATTTCATGCTTTTGGCCATGAGATGCAACGAATGGCCATGATCAGTACAATTCACACAACAATTGACACGCACGCAATAGAGAAGATCTGCATTCGGTTGAGTGGGGTTTAAAAGGAAGTGGGGCAGAAAAATGGGTAGGGGAAGAATTTAAAAAAAACTATTTATTTATTGTTGTAATTATTTATTTATTTATTTTTAAACAGTTATTTTATATATTTATTTTAAACATCTTATTTAAATTATTTTTATTATTTTATTTATTTTTATTATTTTTGTATTTTTTATCTTTTATTGTTACTTTATTTTATTATTATTATTAAGCTTGGGCACATGGCCATGTGACTCTTAGCCTGCCTAGGTAAACAACTTCTACAACTACCCAAAATTCCAAATAACTCATCTCAAGAATCAAAGAAAATATTTACAAATAAAAAACTTATCTTATACTGGTCATCTGCCACCGATGCACAAATTTCTACCTATTAGACTGCTAGTAAGCAATAGTACCAAACACAAAGAGGAATCTAGAAATCAACTAAATAAAAACAAAATAAAGAAATACAAAACAAAAACTCAAGTGCAAGGATAGAAAATCAAAAATAAGAAAAAAAATTAAAATTAAAATTAAAAAAAACTTCAAAGTAAGAAGAATAATTTTTAAATTAGTATTAATTACATTTTTCATGACAACAGAATGATAAGTTGCTTTGATCAAGAATGACTTAACTAAAAGAATCATATTAACTTGGTCAAAGTATTTATGATTAGCTTTGCTCTCCTAAGGAATAAATAGGGCCTCCCTATCACATCAAAGGGAACAATCTACACA
Source organism: Erythrophleum fordii (assembly GCA_032878935.1). Classification (NCBI taxonomy): domain Eukaryota; kingdom Viridiplantae; phylum Streptophyta; class Magnoliopsida; order Fabales; family Fabaceae; genus Erythrophleum; species Erythrophleum fordii. Next base: position 2,261,104 of record JAVQMF010000021.1, read on the forward strand.
ACCTATAATTCTTATAGCTTATACGATACTTACATTCTAGCCTTGACATTCTGACTGTCACACCATAGCAAGATATCATTCAAAATATATCACAAGTGGCATTTATGTACTATTTTAACTAATTTACCACTTTCAGTAGCGGAAATAACTGACTTGTAATGGCAAAATAATTCATTAATAGCCAAATGGACCATATGAACTTATCAAATGTAATAACCATTCTCAACACATTTATTCAACCATGAATAACATATTTGGAATCTCAAAATTGAATGACAACCCATATTCCACAAAACCATATCACCACACTTAGCCATGGTGCCCATTAGTTTCCTTTAGCCCAAGTGGGTTCAAATTTTAGTTAAATAGGCCATATGCGATTACCAACACTTTCTTCCATCTATAATATACTCAACCATAGCAAAACATCACAATTTATCATACAATTTTTGGGTTGGAAGCCATTTTCCTTAAAATAGATTTGCTTGCCTCAGGTTCAGGGACTGTTTACTGATATGAAGTTTAAAAATTCATAACTAATTTTTAAAAAATCAAAATCAAGCAAACCAAACCATTCTGGAAAGCTATGGATGTCTAATATTGACTAAAAATAACTTCAAATCAAGAAAATGACATGTAAGCCACGAAAAATAATGAAACAGTGCTAGAGGTCGAGCTACATTACTGTCACTTGCCTCTAACTTCAAAAAGGCATATCTCCCTCAATATATATCCAAATGAGGTTCTCTCAGTGGCTATGGAAAGCTCATGATGTCTATTTTATGCTTGTAAAATTTCATGAATATGAGATTCCATTGGCACATAAATAGTGCAGGGGAAAAAATTGACCATATGAATAATGCACATACCAAATCTATATAATTTTTTCAACTTTGAAAAATCATAATAAATTTTCTAAAGCTCTAAATTGGGTGCTTTTGGACTCTGTGAAAAACTCTATATGAGATTTATATTCATGCCAAGACTAGTCCATTTGGTCATATTTTGGTTTAGCTTAATAATATAGTACTTTTGGTACCATAAAGGGCTCAAAATGATTCCATTTGGCTTCTTAACCATTCCACAACACTTTGAATACATTTGAAAGCATAACCATAACATATATAAGCTTTTCAATTGATCCAACACATCATACATCTCAAACTCACCATCCCACATACATAAATCTACATTCAAGAATAGGCTACCAAGTGATTAAATCACATTTTCTCATTCATTTGGCTTCAACTTTGGTTAATACACTATATTTACATACTTTTATATTTGCTCAAGGGTTTACATCTAAAAAATAATTCATACATACAAACTTTGACATTTAATTACATCAAAAGCTACACTAATGTCAATTAAAGTATGGCCAATCATACTCGTTGGCTCTTATTTTTGTCTCTTTGAACTCCACCTAGATATGATTAGATAGAAAATGTCACACCATAGCAAGATATCATCCAAAATATATCACAAGTGGCATTTAAGTACCATTATAATCAATTTATCACTTTTAGCAGCAGAAATAACTGACATGTTAAACAAAAATAATTCATTAATAGGAAAATAAGCCATATGAGCTTATCAAATGTAATAACCATTCTCAACACAGTTGTTCAACCACAACTAACATATTTGGAAGCTCAAAATTGAATTACAAGCCATATTCCACAAGATCATATCACCACATGCACTTAGCCATGGATGCCATTAGTTTCCCTTAGCCCAAATGGGTTCAATTTTTTGGTTAAATGGGCCATATGGGATTACCAACACTTTCTTCCATCCATAATATACTCAACCATAGTAAATCATCACAATTTATCACACAATTTTCAAGTTGGAAGCCATTTTCCTTAAACCAAAATTCTTTGGCCTTGGGTTCTAGGGACAATTTAATGATATAAAGTTTGAAAAATTATAACTAATTCTAGAAAACGCAAAATTAAGCAAACTATATCATTCTAAAAAATTGTTGGTGTCTAATTTTGATAAAAATATTTCCAGATCAAGAAAATGGCATCTAATCCATAAAAATCAATGGAACAATACTAAAGGTAGAGCTACATCACTATCACTAACCTTTAACTTCAAAAATTCATATCTCTCTCAATATAAATCCAAATAAGATGCTCTCAATGGCTATGGAAAGCTTATGATGTCTAATTTATACTTGTAAAATTTCATGAGTACTGAATTCCATTTGGCCCATGAATAATAGAGGGGAAAGAACTAACTATATGAACAATGTACGTACTAAATTTGCATAATTTTTCAACTTTGAAAAATCATAATAAATTATCTAAAACTTCAAATTGGATGCTCTTTAGATTTGTGAAAAGCTCTAGATGAGACCTATATTCATGCCAAACTAGTCATTTGGTCAGATTTTAGTTTGGCTCAAGACTATGACACTTTTGGTACCATAAAAGAGTTAAATTAGTTCCAATTAATCTCCTAACCATTCTACCACCAATTGAGCACGTTTATAAGCATAAACACATCATGTATAAGCTTTCCAAGTGGTCCAAAATATCATACATCTCAAACTCACTCTTCTACATGCATACATACACATTCAAGAAAGGGCTCCCAAATGCCAAAATCCCATCTTCTCATTCATTTGGTTTCAACTTTGGTTTATACACTATATTTATATGTTTTTACATTTGCTCAAGGATTTACATCTCAAAAATAACTCATATATACAAACTTTGACATTATATTACATTAAAAGCTAAATTATTGTCAATGTATAGCCAATCATGCTCCATGACTCCCATTTTTATATCTTTGAACTCCACCTAGACATGGTTAGATGGAAGAGAGTAAGATTCAAAGAATTCCAATAATTCAATCACCCTTTCAAGTAAGCAAATAAGGCATGTAATCATGTCAAAGAATACAAGTATGCACTAAACAATTCCAAGAATTATTCAAATCATAATTTTCACATCACGTAAACATGTTAAAGCTAAGAAACAAGCTCTAGAGATTTTTGGCCTAACCTTATCCTATGATTTGGGTCTTTTAAATTAGCTTCACCTATTTTCTAGGGACTTATGACTTAGCCTTACTAATTTTTAAAACTTTTGGCCTTGTTTCACTCATATTTAGGGATTTTTGACTTCACCTTACCCAATCCAAGAGACTTTTGGCACCACCTTACCCATAAGAGCAAATTTCACAATCAAAACATAGTTCAAGAAGTATATTGGTACCAATGTAACAAACTAATATCAAATGGCATGTCTCATGATTCAAACACACATACAAGCATTCAATGATAATTATACAACCAAAAAATGCACACAAGAAAATATGAAAAGCTACCTTGGTGCAAGAAGACAATTTTCTTCTTTACTTTCTTCACTTTCTTGGCTTGGCCTCACACCTACACTTAGGAGGGACTTGATTTGGCCTAAACATATCAAACAAGACACAATTCAATCATTAGAACCATCTTTAACCTCACATAACTATTACACAAACTTACTTTCTCCTATGACACTAATATGGTTCCATACAAGGCATAATAAAGCAACTCATATAATTCAAGATCTTGGCTCCAATTTCTCACTCAATATAAGTCATATGACTCCATTCAAACTCATTGGAGTCATCTCCAACTCAATTCAAGGAGCCTAATACCAAGTTGCTTCTTTATGCATAATGGAACCTAAAATTTTCAACTTTCAAAATATGGTTTCTAAATTCAAACTAATGATTTATTTTGTGTCTATAATTTATATCTAGACCATTCTTAACGTTAGAATCAAGAAAAAAATCTCCCTAAGTGTGTTCTTCCCTTCATGGCTAAAACACACACATACACTTGCACCTATGAAGCTTCCTTCATTTTCCTAGGGAAATAGCCATCCATGGAGCTTCCTAGATATTTTGAGAACTCATTCATACTCTTAGACATCCTAAATTACCATTAGAAAGCTTCCTACTTGCCAAAGGGCAACCAAAACCCTAAGAGCCATAAATTATTTTTTATTGATTCCTTTTGATTTCTATTTAGTTTCCCATATATCAAAGCCTCACTTCCTACCAAGTATTAATTAAAATATGACCTCTAACACATGTCCTTAAATCTGTGTGCCTAATCAAACTGAATTGAGAGAAAGAATTTTAGAAGAGGCACACAGAAGTAAGTATACTATCTACCCAGGTACTACCAAGACGTATTAGGATCTGAAAAAAAAAATTCGATGGCCATGAATGAAAAATGACATAGTTAATTATATGGCTAGATGCTTAGTGTGTCAAAGGATAAAGATAGAATACCAAAGACCAGCTAGATTGCTACAACCCCTAGATATCCCTAAGTGGAAGAGGGATAGTATAGCCATAGATTTTATCATAGGGTTACCCAAGACATCCTTTAGATTGACAAAGTCTGCACACTTTTTGGCTATCAGGGCTACTCACACACTAGATAAATTAGTCCAGTTGTATATTACAAAAATAATGTGACTTTATGGAGTACCTAGTAACATAGTATCGGATAGAGACTCCAGATTCATATCAAACTTCTAGAGGTCATTACAACAGGCTTTAGGGATTAGGTTGCAATTCAGTACTACATATCACCTTCAGATAGATAGTCAAATTGAAAGAGCCATCTAAACCTTGGAAGACATGTTAAGGGTGTGTGTGCTAGAGATGAGGGGTAATTGGGATGTGTATTTACCATTAGTAGAGTTTGCATCTACTAACGGCTACCATTCTAGTATCTAGATGGCCCTTTATAAGGCTTTGTATGAAAGGAAGTGTAGATCCCCTCTGTGTTGGGTTGAGTTAAGTGAGAGGAGCCTAATAGGACCTAAGATTGTAAACCAAGCCACCAGGCAGATAGAATTGTTTAGAAAGGAACTCCTCATGACCCAAAGTAGATAGAAAAGTTACGCGAATAAGAGAAGAAGGCCATTAGAGTTTGAGATTGGAGACCATGTATTTATCTAGGTGTCTCTAGTGACTGGGATAGGTTAGTCTATTAAAGTGCGAAAGTTCAGTCCTAAGTATATTGGTCCATTTGAGATCCTTGAGAAAATTGGATCCATGTCCTACCGTATTGCCTTACCTCCAAACCTAGTCCAAGTCCATAATGTTTTCCACGTCTCTAAATTGAAAAGGTACTTATCAGACCCCTCACATGTCATAAAATATGAGCATGTTCAATTGCAAGAAAACATTTCTTAGGTAGTGACACCGAAGAGAATTGTGGATGCAAAGTTTAAACAGCTAAGAAGTAAGAACATTTCTCTGATGAAAGTGGTCTAAAAGGGTCTAAGATCTGAGGAAGCAACCTTGGAACTAAAAAAGGATATGAGGAAGTGGCACCCTCAGCTCTTTAGCTAAGGTATGTATCTTAAAATTTTGAGGGCAAAATTTATTTTTAGGGGGGTAAGATGTAATACCAAGTTACTTAAAAAAACGTCTGAAACTAATAGAATTTCTAAAGGAGGTCCCTTGAATAGAAAAAATTATGGCCAAATGAATTTTGGCTAATAATCTAGACCCTTAAAAATGAGGATTTAAGGCTTGAGTTGCTCGAAAAACAAAGCCATGAGAGCTAAGAAAACTTTATAAAAGAATGTGAGGCAATTTCGTAATTTCTAAACAATTTGGAAAACTCACAGGATGACTTTTTAAATGAAAAGTTTGAGCTTTTTGGAGTTCTCAAAGACCCTAAAAATCATGGAAACCCTGAAAACAGTTAAAACTCCTCTGGTGATCAAAATTTTAAATGAACAGTTCAGAATAGTTTTAAACCCAATTTAGGTGAAACCAAAGCCATTTTATCAGTTAAAGGACTTAAATTTTATGATGATAAAAATAGTTCTAAAAAAAAGTTGAAATGAGCCCAAACAGACAGAACCAAGAAGAGAGACTAAATTGCAAATTTTAAAAGTTACTTAAATGGACCCCTAGGTTTATAAAAACATCCCACCTCTGGTCAAATCTCCTCTCCAACTTTCCCACATGTTAAAACAGAATTAAAGAGGGTTGAGAGTGGCGCACAAGAGGAAGAGTTAAGGGAAGAAGAAGAAGCTTGTAAAAGTGTAAGAAATTCTTAGATTTTCATGTCTCTTCCTTCCTTTTGTCTTCTTCTCCTTCTCCTCTCTTTTTCTATGGCTATGACACTTTGATTGGTCATGTGTGGTGGCTGGTCCAATAGAGAGAAGGGAGATATTGAAAGGGGGCTTTGAAGCATAAGAAAGAGCCTTTGGAAAAGCTTGTAACAAAGTGAGAGTTCTAGGTTTTCATGCTTCTTCTTGGCTTCTTCCCTTTTCTTTCCAAACCATTTGGTCAACTAACAGCAAAAATCACTCACTGAAGGAGTTTTAATTATTCTCAGGATTTCTATTATTTTTAGGGCCTTTGAGAACTCCAGAAAGCTCAAAATTTTTATTTAAAAAGTCTTTCTGTGAGTTTTTTCAAATTGTCCAAAAATTACAAAATTACCCCATATTCTTTCATAAAGTTTTCCTAGCTCTCTTGGTTCTATTTTTCAAGCAACTCAAGCCTCAAATCCTCAATTTTAAAGGTTTAGATTTTTAGTCAAATTTCATTTGGCCTCAATTCTTTCTATTTAAGAGACTTCTTTTAGAAATTTCCTTAGTTTTAGACATTTTTTGAGTAACCAAGTATTACAAAAAATAGGGGAGAATGAGATGCAAAAAATCCCAATAGCTTAATCACCCATTTAAGTAAGCAAATAAGGCATGTAATCAAGTCAAAGATTACAAGTATGCACCAAACACTTCCAAGACTCATTCAAATCATAATGTTCACATCACATAAACATGTCAAAGCTAAGAAATAAGCTCTAGGGACTTTTGATCTAATCTTACCCTATGATTTGGGACTTTTGGATTAGTCTCACCTACCTTTTAGGGACTTTTGATTTAACTTTACTCATTCTTAAAACTTTTGGCTTATCTCATCCATGTTTAGGGACTTTTAGTTTTATCTCACCCAATCTAAGAGATTTTTGGCACCATCTTACCTATAAGAGCAATTTCACAATCAAAACATAATTCAAGAAGCATATTAGTACCAATGCAAAAAACCAATATCAAATGACATATCTCATGATTCAAACACATATACAAGCATTCAATAACAATTACACAACCAAGAAATGCATACAACAGAGTATGGAGAGCTACCTGGTTCATGAAGACAAAATTCTCCCTTGCTTTCTCACTTCCTTGGTTTGACCTCACACCCATATTTAAAAGGGACTTGATTCCCTTGTCCTATACACATCAAATTAAACACAATTCAATCACTGGAACCCTCTCTAAGCTCACATAACCATTACACAAACTCACTTTCTCATATGACACTAATATGGCTCCATACAAGGTATAATAAAGCAACTCATATAATTCAAGATCTTGGCTCTAATTTCTCACTCAATCTAAGTTATATAACTCCATTCAAACCCATTAGAGTTATCTCTAACTCAAATCAAGGAACCTAACACCAAGTTGCTTCTTTATGCATAATGAAACCTAAAATATCTAACTTTTAAAATATGATTTTTAAATTAAAACTAATAATTCTTTTAGTGTCTATAATTTATATCTAAACCATTTCTAACCTTGGAATCAAAGAAAAATCTCCCTAGATGCATTTTCCACTTCATGGCCGAAACACACACACACACTTACACCCATAGAGCTTCCTTTATCTTCCTAGGAAAATAACCTTCCATGGAGGTTCCTAGATGTCTTGAGAACTCATTCATACTCTTAGACATCATAAATTACCATTAGAAAGCTTCTTAATTGTCAAGGAGCAACCAAAAACCTAAGAGCCATAAGTTGTTTTATATTGATTCCTAATTGTTCCACTTGGTTTCCCATACCTCAAAGCCTTACTTCCTACCAAGTATCAATCAAAATAAGACCTCTAACCTATGTCCTTAAATCTGGCCAAAATAGTGAAGGTGGGAAGAAGCCAAGAAGAAGCATGAAACCATGATTTCTCACCTTGTTTACAAGCTTTTCCAAAGTCTCTTTGCTATGCTTCTAAGAGCTCTTACAATTTCTCTCCTCTCCTCACTGAACTAGCCACCAAACATGTCCATATTAATCAACAAAACCATAGAATAAGAGACGAGAAGGAGGAGGAGAGGCTTAGTGAAGGAGAAGACAAGAGAAACTAAGAAAATCTTACACTTTTTGCCTTGAATCTCCTTCCCTTGGTTCCCTCCTTGTGTGCGCCACTCTCAACCCTCTTGGATTTCGTTTAGACCAAATGCAAATCAATGGTGATGTAACACCATATTTATCTAACTTGCCTTATGCCATTTCTAAGTCTTATTTCATGCCTTTTACAATGAAGCAAGAAATATAGCATTATAACCATGAATATACTTGCATTATGTAACGAATAAAAAAAAAAATTTGAAGTCCCATGGGCCATATGGACTCTTCCATCTTATTCTCATATTTAAATACACAAATATAACTCATAACAAGCTTAAAAATTTGCCCATACCTCAAGCAAAAGGAGCAGATACACAAAACACAAGAGTGCATCTCGAATTGGTTTCTAGATTCTGTGCCTCAACTTTGAAATATCATAACTAATTCTATAAAAATTAAAATTAGGAAAACTATATCATTATGGAAAGTTACAGATGTCTAATTTATGATAAAAATAAATTCATACCATGACGAGGGATTCTAGCTATATTACGACGAGGGCTTCTAGCTACTAGAAACTGATGGAATAGTACCAGAGGTCAGCTATCATCCCTGGTACTAATCACTAACTTCAAAAATTCATATCTCCCTACTCAGAGGTCCAATTGGGGTGATCTCAGTGGCCATGGAAAACTTATAATGTCTAGTTTATGCATGTAAAATTTTATGAGCATTGGACATCATTTGGCCCACGAATGATATAGCCCAAATTTCTAACTATATAAACAGTACATGTATCAGTTCAGTAGAAAAATGGCAACTTTGGAAATTCATATTTAATTACACAAAGCTCCAAATAATATATTCTTTAACTTCTCAAAAAGCTCTAGATAAGATCTATATATGTACCAAATTTCATAGACAAATTCGTTCATTAAGTCAGATCTTGACATTGGGTTACAAAATGGCTTATTTTGTGCCATATGAGGGGTACAAATAGTCTATTTCAAGTTCTAAGGTAACCATGACCACTTGAACCATGACCACTTGAATACATGGGAATGCACCAAAATGAATCTCTAAACTTGTCTCAAAGGTGCGTAAACCCAGATTTCTCAAACTTACTCTCTTATTGATGAATGCTAGTTTTATACACATGAATCCTCCTAATTTTGGGTTTTTAATGATTAAATTTGGCTTTGTAATTAGATGAGATTTTATTTTGATAGCTATTTCTGCACTCAAGGAATTTTATTTACAAAATTTTGAATTTTAATGCATAAATTTCATTGAAATATTTCCTTTGTGAATTCTTCCTTCTTCATATTTTGTTTTGTTTAATTTTGCTTCATTTTATTTTATTTCCTTGTGCAGATTTTTATGGAAAAAGAATTTAAAATGAAGATGAATTAATGGTAGCTGGCTCCTCTTGTGGAAGCAATGTATACATCAAAGGGAGGCATTCTTGGTGGAAGTCCAAATCAGAATTTCATGTAAGCAGCTAAAGCATACAAGAAACACGTAAAAATGGAGCAACCATGTAGAAGCAATGTGAAAAGAAGAAGTTGAGCTCACATGGAAGAAACACGTGGGTATGGAACTGAATAACGTGGAAACAATATAAAGGCAGCTACGTGGAAGGATATGCTTCTAGTTGAGAAGGAAGAAAATGCTGAGCTAGAAGAATGAGCTGGGGAGAAGTCTAGGCCACAAACACACACACATGCAGAGGCAAAACTTGGAGCTAGCCTAAGAAAAGAAACCACGTGGAATGTGAGCAAAACAGAGGAGAAGGAAGGCCTAGCGTGATAGCTTGAACAGAAGAAGAGCAACATGTGTTCAAGAGGCAAGAAGAAGCCCCAAACACGTGAAAAGAACGCAAAGAAAGGCTGGAATGAGTTACAAAGAAGAAGCTATGAACTAGGCACTCTATGAAGGAAGTAGCCTCTGTTTTGGAGAGAAAAAAAAAATGTGACAGCCTTGCATGGAGAAAAGAAAGTGAGAAGCTCGAGTTTAGGCACTGTGAATAGAAGCTTTGAGCTGGAAAAGCTTACACGAGAACCAGATTATTACGAGAAGAAGCACAAGATGCTTGTGAGAAGAAGAAGTGACGTGATGAGAAGATTTTAAAGGAGCTGCATGAAGAGAACACACTCGAGCAGAATAGCCACTTCTTCTCCTTCAGCAACACACACATCCATGGGTTCATCAAGAAAGCGAGCTGATTGCGCAGAATGAAAGGAAGAATTAACGTGGAATGAAGGGCTGGAACGAGCTGAAAAATGAAGAAAGAAAGCCATGGTTTTGGTGAGACGAAGAAGCAAACACGTGCAAGGAAGCTAAGGGTTAATGAGCAGAAACAAACACACATGTAGAACAAAGAAGAGAGTGAGTGAAGAAAGAGGCTTGGGTTTCACATTGAAAGGAGGAGTATGGGCTAGAGAGAGATATGCAGAAAGATGGAGAAACAAACATGCAAAAGTTAACGTGGATAGCTATGGGTTAGAGAAGGAAGAATGAGTTGGGAAATATGACGTAGGAAGTGCATGAATTTGAATATTATATTTAGCTTGAAGTGGGGTCCACATTCATATAATAAAAGAGAAAGAAGCCGCGTGAGGGAGAGTGTGGGAGAGAGGCTGAAGTTGGGCAAAACACATCATTCATCGGGCTCCATTCATTTGTATCTATTCATCCAAAGGCTATGGGGTGAAGAGTGACTTGCAAGCACGTGGAATCATTAAAATGAGCACGTGAAAGGAGGCGGGAAGCAGAGGAGGATTGATGTTATATCCAGGCCATTCATTTGCAATTAGTCACGTCATACACACTCCATTCCACACGCCCCCTTCGTCCATTCCATTCACGCCTTCTTCGTCCATTCCTTTGTCCAGCATCCACACCCCTCCATCCTTCGGCCATTCCACGCCATTTTCCTCTATCTCCACTGTAAAATGAAGCTCTAATCTCCATTTGAGGCTAGCTAGGAGGAAGATCCTTGATGGAAACTTGAATCCTTTAGAGAAGAATGCAGAATTTTTGGCTAAGACTTTCTTAATTTCCTATACTTTTTCTTTTTCTTGTACAATCTTATTTAAGTTGTATTTGATTAGGAATTTATGTAATTGTAATTAATGGTTAGTTAGATACTTATTAGGAAGCTTTTTTGTTGATTAATTGATTAGATTGGAATCTAATTTTTCATTATTCTCTAATTTTCCATGTGTGCCACGAAGGTGTTCGATGAAATGCATGAGTGAGATTATGTGCTTGATTGCTTGATTTGAGAATTCCTTGGTATTTAGTTGGTTAATTAAATATCTTTGGATAATGAATCAGAGGCTAATTAATCAGTTAATTACTCAAATTGGATTTTCATTGATCTTAAAGACAAGAGTTAACGATTTAATGCGGGATTGAAGTTTCAATGTAACATTACTTTGTTAGGTTCTTGATTCTTGCGTGGTAACTTAAGATAACTTGTAATGAACATAATTAGGGACTCTTAGGCCAGAATTAATCACAATTGCATTAGGATAAGAATAGTAGATACCAAGGGACGATTCCAAAGCTAGTCATAAGACCATCCTCCACCCACAATTCATATAATTAGGTAGCAATTAGGAATTTTGATTCAATTTAGTTTTAGATTAGTTTAATTCAATCAAAAACTCTCAAATTAGATAGTTTTTAAGATCTTTAATATTTAGAAAACCCAATTGAACATTGAACTCTATTTCCAAGGGAGATGACCTAAGTTGTGCCACTAGCTACATATTTAGTTTAACCTAGTTTTATTTTGAGGATTGCGCGACGAGCCTCTCACTTACCCCTTGCCATACACAAGATTGCACATGTTAGCTCTTACCATTCAATACCCAAATCATGATACCTCATACATTTAGTATCAAATCTCATTCATACATCATACATTTAGGTAATTACATATGTCCATATGATTATATAACAATTTCATCATGGGATTACATCATATGCCATGTGTATGGCTACAAAGGAAATAAAACTAGGCATTTTCATACACTTTGATATCCATCTCCTTCTTCTAGGCTTGGTGGCTTCCATTACATTGCTCAATTATTTCACCTAGCATGTTAAGACATTAAAGATAAAGGGATGAGATTCAAAGAATCCCAGTAACTCATCTCCCTTTCAATCATATATAAAGTATGCAATACAAGCCTTGAAAATGCATGCATGAGCATCATGGAGTGTGCAATCATTCAAGAAGCTTTCTTAGCATTTGAACAAGTCATACATAGCATACATAGACTTGCCAAGTGAGTGAATTAGCCTTATCCATTCACTTATAGATTTTGGACTTACCTCACTCATTTCCTCTAAGAAGTTTTGACTCAACCTTATTCTTAGGAGACTCTTTATTTTGTCTTTACCAATTTTAAGGGTTCTTGGCTCATCCTCACCATGGCTAAAGGATTCTTGGCTTCTCCACACTCAAGCAAACCAAGGCAAGCATATAAAAAATCATTTGAATGTATAAAACATTATCATGGTACCATGGCATATAAAATCATACTAAAATACTTTTTGTAACTTAAAATACACATACACACATCTAAAGACAATGTAAGCACACATTCATACATGAGAGAAAGTGGAGAGAGCTACCTTTGCCATACAAGCACACTTTTTCCTTAAACCTTGAGTCTTTTCCTTCGACCTTACACACACAAGGAGATAGAAATCATTTCTCTTGGCGTAGACATATCATATGAAAGCCAATTATATTCTTGAATCAAATTCTAAGGTCATACATTCACTAGAAAGGGCAGGTGGTTCATATGACTCTTTTATGGTTCTATAATGCACTTAATAAAGTAACCTTAAGAAAATATAATCTTAGCCCCATTCTCTCTATTCATTTATGATTATTAACTCCATTTAAATCTTTTGGAGTCATCACACAATCAAATTAAGGAGTCTAGTTAGGTGTTGCTTATTTAAGTCATATGCCATCTCACTTTCTATGGCTTCTAAAATTTTTTCAAGACTTTCTCTCATCCTCTTCCATCATATATAACTCAAAAATAAGCTTAAAACAAATTAAAACTATCCCTTGGTGCTCTAAACTCTCTAGGCTGTGACAATGGACTAAGGAGACACCAAGTGAGTTTGCTTTGTTTTTTTAATGGAAAATGCATATGAGGAGCCTTCTAGGGATATTAAGAGCTCATCCAAATACTCATTTAAGCATAAAAACAATTATATCAAATCATATTTTCAAGGAAGCACTTAAATCCCTAAGTGGTGCATCTTGTTCTTTAATGTTTTTTACTTGATTCTAATTTTATATTCTTAATCCTTGCACTCTAAAACCCTTATTTTCTCTTTGGTTTGGACAGAAATCATCCCCTAGGGATTGGGCTTCATGGTAGTCGAACCATACAAGAGAGGGGGGAGGAAGAAGCTACCATAAAAGTGAGATTTTACCTTCTTTCCTTGATTCTTCTAGCTTGTTTTTCACCTTTCTTGGCTCCCTCACCTCAAACACAAAATTCCTCTCTTTGTTCTGCCCCCAAGATAGCACCAAGACTTTATTAAAACCATGAAAAGGAAGCTTGAAAGGAGAGGAACAAGTTTGGAAGAAGAAGAAGGAGTATAAAAATTCATAGAATTCCTTACCTTTTTGTTACTTTTGCTCCTCCTTTCTTCTCTTCCTTGGTGCACCTAAGAGAGCTGGTATTTTTCTTTTTTATGGGCAAAATCAGTCATGCAAATAAAAGGGGAGAAGAAACAAGAAACTTAAAGAGTGTTCAAGAAGCTTCCATTTTCCCAAAATTTCAATTTTACCCTTCGTTCTTAGTATTTTCGTTTATAACTCGGTTTAGCTCCTTTTTTTAGAACCGTCTTTTCCATTATGAAATTTAGATTCCTAATTTAATAAAATGCATTTGGAATCACTCAAATCGAAACTAAAACCTTCTCGAACGAATCAGTCAAAATTTAGACTAACTAATATTGGAAAACGTCCACCAAAGGGGTTTTAACCGTCCCGGGGCTTCCCATGATTTTCAAGACCTCTGAGAACTTTAGAAAACTCAAAATTTTCATTTAGAAAGCCCTCCCGTGTGAATTCCAAAATTTGCTCAAAATGACGAAAATGCCTTTACGTTTCGTCAACTTTTCATTCAAATTTGTTTCTTCATTCTAGTTCTATTTATCTTTCCATATGAGTCTAGGATTCTCATTTTTAGGAATTTAGAATGCTACATAAATTTTTTGAAACCTTAACTAAGTCATTTCGGGGGATTTTATTTTGTATCTGGTAAATTTCGTACATTTACGGAGAAACCATATGTTACGTTTCTTACATTTTCTCTCATTTTTAAAGAACCAAATATTACAAGTGAGGGCTAGAATAGATTGGGACATGATTTATAAGCCTAAGGGTCCATTTAAACAACTTTTAAATTTTGTAATTTTATCTCTCTTTTTAATTTTGTCTAATTGGGCTCATTTCAACTTCTTTTCAAGAACTGTCTTTTTCATCATAAAATTTAGGTTCTTTAACTTATAAAATGGCTTTGGTTTTATCCAAGTTAGATTTAAAACCATTTTGAACTGTTCAGTCAAAGTTTTGATCAACCAACAGCCAAAATCGCTCACCGGAAGGGTTTTAACTGTTCTAAGGTTTTTCATAGTTTTTAAGGCTTTTAAGAACCTCGAAAAGCTTAAATATTTTATTTAAAAAGCCCTCTTGTGAGTTTTTCAAATTTTTTAGAAATTACAAAATTATCCCATATTCTTTCCTAAAGTTTTCCTAACTTTTCTAGCTCAATTTTTTGAGCAACTCAAATCTCAAATCTTCATTTTTAAGTATCTAGATTATTAGGTAAATTTCATTTAGCTTCAATTCTTTCTATTTAGGAGACCTCCTTTAGAAATTTCTTTAGTTTTAGACGTTTTTTGAGTAATCAAGTATTGCACTGACTATTGTCATTCCTTATTCTCGACAAGAGTGACGTGACAAATATTAATTTAAGAAGTTTTAAAGTTAATCATTCTTGCTTTGCTTTCTACTTTAATTTAATGGATTCTCATTTAATTTTAGATCTATAAAAATTAAAAAATAAACATATTGATCTCTAAAAATAATAAATTTATTGTACATCAATCATTTTTATTAAGTGACTTAGATACTCAAAGAACTAAAATGTTTTTGTACTCATAAATTATGAAAAATTAAAATTAAATAAACTTGACAATTTAAAACTTAAATTATTAATCAATTACTCATTTTGTGTTAAAGGATAAATGGACAATAATACTTCATAAACAAAGAATAAGAACTTGGCAACCCGACAAGATAAGATAAAAGATCTTTACGTATAAATTATAGTATGATTCTCGTACTCATCCTGAATTTAAAAGGATAATCCACACCATGCCTCAACAAAGTAGAGCTAAATAGCTAAGGGATAATAAAGAAAATTTGAGCTCTTAACACCTTTATCCCTTAGATATTTTACTATATTTAAAAACTTTTGTATAAGAATAAAATGTTAATTAGAGATTTTAAGACAATTCAACCATTAAAAACTAAAGTTCTTTTTGTAATAAAACCCAATAGCTCATGAACAAAATTGGGGTCGGTTTTATTTTTGTCAAATTTTGAAAGGTCCAAATTCAAACCTTGTTAAATTATCAGGTAAAATAAATTTGAAATTCAAATTGCTTGCCAATTCCTACAAAAATTACCTTTTGTGTAGATGAGTGTAACTACTACTAGAATATTTTTTTAACAAATGAAGAAAATTCATACTGTTTCAAATCAAGAACATTAATTGTATTAGCGGTTGTTTGGAACTCTAACATACAAAAGTATAATATAAAGTTTTACTTGTTAAGAGATTTTTTTTTAAGAGATAAAATTTATTTATTATCACTTAAAGTTATTGGTGATTTTTCTCAAAAAGAATCAGCTAAGTAGTTGATATGACTAAATTATGAAATTGATCCCAAAAAAATCAACTTTCAATTTTTGTTTCATGAGTCAAAATAAGAGACTGGAACACACTTAAGAAAATAGTTTTCTTAAGTCCTAAATGTAATTAAACTTAAGATGAAGGCATTAGTGATACACAAAATTGAAGATGCAAAGTTTGTAGATGTAAATGGCTATTGTATTTAATTGCAATGAAATGTATAGACTTTGAAATTGACAACCAAAAAAAACTTTATAAGAAATTGAATATAAATTTGGAAATTGGGTTGAAAGTAGTAAAGAAAGTAATAAATAAAATTTCTAAATAATTGAAAAATAAAGGAAGTTGTAAAATAAGTTTTTTAGGAAGTTTTTTTTATGTTTTGTATGATACTCACTACTCGCAATATATAGTCTCCTCTATTAAGCATATCCTCCATTTTAGGTCATATCTTTGTGTATTATATTCGTGCTTGTTTGTTGGCCTAATGGTGGAGCTTGTGGAGTTCAACTACTTTTAAAGGCTTCTATTTTGTAAGATCCATGCCATTCTATTTTTTCAATGTTCTGTTGTGTAAGGCATAAGCCTTCAATTGATGATGGGGCCTTAGCTAGCTCATGTCATTAGGTAGTGTATTTCATTTAACTCATGCCATTGGCTAGTATATCTCGACAATATCCTTCAACTAAATCTCATCGACCAATTTTAGCTTCAGCCATAGATAGCAACCTTATGATTTTGTTTATACTAACAAGTTTGCCCTTCTCACGTCTCTTGTTATGGTTTAGCCATTAGAAAGAATATCCATTTTAGACGTGAAATATCCTTAGTATTTCAAAATACCAACAGTTATGGGTGAACATAGGCAGGGTCAAGCCTAGCCGAGTTTATGCTTGGTTTAGTGCCCTACCCACTTTTATATACCAAGCCCAAATTTTAGATTCAATGTTCAACCCTGTCCAAGTATGGCCTAATCACATACCATACCCGGCTAGTCAAGTTTGACTGGGCTTCTTGTTTTATAACTGTAAAACACTTAGAAATTTTAAATACTCATATCTTTGTAATTACTTAACTATTTTAAGCATATGACCGCTCATTTTGGTACATATCTACGAGATCTATACAATGAAAATGAAAAAAAAGAAAGAGGTCTAAAAGAGGAAATAGGAAGAAAACATAGGCATAAAGCATAAAATTTCATAAAGTTATAACTTGAAGCCTGGTAGTTTGTTTGGGGCAATTTTCTTTTATTTTGAATAATTTTCTAAGACAAAAGTGATGTAAATGCCAAAGGTAGTTTGCCTACTTATTTTCCTAAAAAACACTTGTTTATTATCTCAATTTTCATATTTTTGTTTTTAATTCTAAAAATGCATATTTTTTATCTCATCTTCTTTTACTTGAATGTGACAATCATACTAAAAAAAAAAGGCAACAAAAGCCTTAACCCTTAACTATTTATAATTCATAAAATATGTTTAAAATTTTTTTACCAAAATTACAAAATAGCCTCTGAAAAACAAAGCTTTAAATTAGGCCTTTCTTTTATTATACACTATCGAGTCAAACAAAGGCAGAATGAGCAACACAGCCAACTCAATACCTAACCGAACCCAAATTATCCACCTTTTTTTTTTGTTGACCAGCCCAATTAGCCAAATTGCATCAAGCACACGGGCTACTGTACACCCCAATCATGGATGTGTTTACATATATATATATATATATATATATATATATATATATATATATATATATATATATATATATATATATATATATATATATATATATATATATATATATATTCTCAATGCATTAAATGTTTTAGGATGGAATAGCTTTTAACTTTTATATACCATATAGAAGTTTCAAAATATATTAATTCATAGAAATAATTTTTTTCTAACTTTCTTTACTGCAGTAGCGGATCTCTCTTATATGTTTCTTACATAACTAAATGGATTAAATATAAGTTTTCTGATATTTTTAAATCATCATGCAAGTTCCATATGTTTTTAAAAGTTTCAGGTGGGTCTCTATTGTTTTTATAATAGTTTTAATTTAATTCCCTTTTTTTCCTGTTTTGTAACTATTTTTTCTTGCAAATATCATGGTAATTCTCTTTTTTTTTTTCTTTCGGTGTTATTACTGTCACAGGACTCTCCTACTTTCTTTTTTTGTGGGACGATCTCAAGAAAAACATACTCCCACAATTCCACGTCATTCTTTTATGCACCCAATTCTACTTAATTAATTGAGATTGATCCGAGAAATATTTGAAGTATTAATTTCAAAGATGAGTTATTGCTTTGTTATTC
Organism: Erythrophleum fordii; assembly: GCA_032878935.1. Classification (NCBI taxonomy): domain Eukaryota; kingdom Viridiplantae; phylum Streptophyta; class Magnoliopsida; order Fabales; family Fabaceae; genus Erythrophleum; species Erythrophleum fordii. Next base: position 2,279,569 of record JAVQMF010000021.1, read on the forward strand.
TTTTTTTTTTTAATTTTTTTATGAGGTGATGAACATGGTGCAACTAGACAGGGAGCAAAGAGGCCACATTTTTGTTGGCTATTTGTTCTACCTAGTATCCATTATTTGTTTGAAATTTGAATTAGAATCACATATTCACACTGGAACTCTGTTCGATTTCTTTTAAAAAAACATATATATATATATATATATATATATCCTGCACCTCACTCTCTCTTATATCCTGCACCTAAAACACTCAATATTATAAGTATCTTAAATATTTGAAAACCTTTAAATGTGTGTTTGAATTGAAGAAAAAGAGAAAGAAAGAAATGGATCCCAATACTTTATTTGAACATTTTTCATTTAAATGTAATCAAATAATTCTCTTTTTTTTTTCTTTTTACTCAATCAAACAAATCTCTTTTTTTTCTTCCTTTTACTCATTGTCTATTCTTTTTTATTTTAAATAATTTTAAAAAATATTAAATTTAAATCAAAGAAAATATCTAGATTATTTTTTTTTTCTTTCCTTCAACAACCTCATCAATATAAACACACCCGATGAGTACCAACTTGGCTACTTCAACCTAACAAACCTAGTAACAATTTGAAGACTGATTCTTAGGAGACTAGGAGGCCAAGCCTAATCCATGCAACCTCTATTGCCTACAATACACCTTGTCATCAGAACAACTCCCATGCAGCGAGAGACAGGCAAAAAGAAGAAAAGATTTGTCTTAAGGTGGTTCGTTACAAAGTAAATGTCATATATTTATATATCTTGTACCATATTTATTATATTTTTTAATTATTATTTTAATTATCAAATTACTTTTATAAAAATAAAAATATAAAAGTTTCTTTTTATTCTATTTATTCACTTTTTCTTTTTTAAATCATTCAACCAGACGAATTCTCTCTCCCTGCTAAATGCATCATGGTGGTTAGAATTAATCCAAAGGGTTTTCTCTCCGTCAGAACATTCTTCACCTGGGAGACCATGTATGAATGTTTTATAAAAAAATTTTGACTCTCAAAAAATTGAATATTTTCATTGTTAAATGCACTTTAAAATTCTTACCAATAGATCTCAGAAAGCTCTCATTCCAGGGGAACAAGATTTGCAAAACGGAGCGTCTACTCATCGCGAGCCATGAGCACCAAAACCTGCTCCTCAAATCCTGACCGTTCCCACCATCGAACGAGAAGAAACACGCCACGTCGCAGAAACGACCAAAAGCAATCTCAGCTGCTCATGTCGCGTGATCTGGTCCGTCCATAAACAACCCCAAAATGCTCCATGTATGCAACGGATGAAATGCAACAAAAACGCTGCGTTGGTCACAATCTTCTTCAACCTCTGTCCGTTTCATATAGCATGGGAAAGCAAAGACCATTAACATGAAGCTTGGGTATTTAGGAATGGACTTCAACATCTAGTTTCTTTGCCAAAAGCTCAGCTGGAGGCAATGCTAGTACAAATAACACTCACTGCCACAGTAATCATATGAACTTCCATACAGCCACGCAAGCAAGAAGCCGGATGAGAAGTGTTTCCACATTGAGAAAATAACCAGAGTCTTTACAATTAAGCCTCCAAGCAATTTCTGTTTGTGTCACTCAAAATGGCGGGAGCCACTGTTATTAAAGTACTTTGATCAAAAGGAAAAAATTGTGAAAGCATGTAAAATCAGATTTCAAATATGACATTTTCATACCATAATCTAAATTGAAAACGTTGGAGAGGAGAGAAGCCGCAGCTGAAACCAACACCCGGGACCAGTTTCGGCAACATAGATGAGACCGAGCTTGTCAGGGAAGAAGACGAGGAAGAGAACGACGAAGGGACATGCGGATCAGGGAAAGAAGAAGATGAGAACGCTGCGTTTGGGGAGGGATTAACATACTCTATATTCACGGCGTTTCTGTGTTGTTTATGGACGGACCAGATTTCGCAACGTGGACGGATAAGATTGCGTTTGGGGATTTCCTCGACGTGGAGTGTTTCCTCTTGTTCGATGACAGCAACGGTCAGGATTTTTATGAGATAATCCGCTCACATTGTACCCCACTTTGTGCTGAAAGTCTGAAACTGCAACCCAAGAATCTAACCAATTAACAAAAGGATCTAATCAATTAATTAACAACCGTTGACTGAAAATTTTTTAACTAAATTATGATACATTTTATAATTTTTTTAATAGAATTAAATTTAAAAATATTTTTTTATCTCTTTATAATCAGAATTTTTAATAAATATATAGTTTAATTAGATAATTATATAATTTTTTATAAAGATCATACACTTATTATATTTTAATTAAATAATTATACAAATATCATATTTTGATTGGAGAATTTAACAATAAAGATATAAAGAATTGTTTACAAGGATTTTTTAGGATTTTTTTTGATAAAATTCTTGTAAAATTTAAATAAAGAGTGACACAAAAAGTAGAAGTATTGATGAAATTTATTTTTCCTTTTATCCTCCCACTCTGTATTTTCTTTTTTCTCTCTCTAAACTGAACTTTACAATAAAAGACTATAAAGAATCAAAACTGAAGAAACCACATATAAATTTTTTTTAATAATAAGATAATAAGTATATAGTTTATTATATTTTAATTAAATATTTAATAATAATAATAATACAAAAAATTATATCTAAAACTAATCGTGTTGATAAATGGAGGATCCTAACATCCTCATTAAAGTGCAGCCCAAAACATTTGAGGCCCAACGATTGTTTTTGGGGGGCGGGGGTCAAAAGCCCATTGACCAGGTACTGAAATGATATTTTAAAACAAGGCCTCAGCTGCGATTGTAACGTGAAAGACAAATGTATTAAATTTAAAACTCATCGTTCTGGTGTATTCCCATGTTTCGATTACAGTGAAGTATTAATCACCAGGTCAGTTTTTGATTAGGGCATATAATTAATTTTATTAATAGACTTAACGTAAAGCCTTTATTAAAACCTAAATACATCTTTTGAAGAATGAAATAAGAAGTCAAATTTTGAAAGAGTAAGATAATGTGTATCTATCAAAAACTAAGCTATCAAACCATTCTAAAAGAATTGTAATAGAGAAGCAATTTAGGTTTGGCCAAATCTTTCAATAAGTGCTTTTAGTAATATTAATAATTGAGATTATATATATATGATTTGATCAAGATTAATTTTGTTTAAAAATTATTAATTTCTGTCTCTACATTAAAAATTTAAAATTTTCGCTTCTCCCACAATGGAAAAATATATCATATTGCTATTTAAAAGTAATTTTTTGTGTTGACAATAAAAACACACTTTTCTTTAATAAGAAACCAGTTCTTTTCTCTTACAAAAAGATACTTAGTCTATGTTTAGATTAAGAAATAGAGTTTTCAATAAAAGGAAAGAGATTTTTTTTATTTTTCAATTTATATTAAAATAAATTTTTCTTCCTTTCATCTTCTTCATTCTAACATAATATACGAGAAAGGAAAGTTAAATTTATATCTAAATTAAAAAAATAATCAGAATTATAAATATATATTTTTCCTCCTCTTTTCTTTGTGAGTTGTAACTCCAATTGAAACCTGAACTGCTTATTTACTTGAGTAACTTATCACCTTAATTCACTGCTCATAATAATTATGCAACTTCCACCTTCAATCTCTTTTAGCCATTTGTATATTATTGCAAAACTTCACATGAATTATCAGTCTTTTGGACCCAAAATCAAGAACATATACAAACATGAAGGCAGGAATTCTTGAAGTACTTCTTGTTAATGCTAAAGGCATTAAACATACTAACCTTATTGGTATATATACTTTCTTTTCTTTTTTACTCTTTTACATATCTTTCCCATGCCCTTTTCGGTATTTATTTGATGTATATTTTAAATCCAAAATTAATGTTTATATTCTTCTCTTTTGTCTATTTTTTATTTTAATTTTAAAAACTAATTGTCAGGAAAACCATCCTATTATGTGATTATTGAATGTGGAACTCAATGTCAGAGAAGCAAAATATCATCAGGTATATTTACCTTTTTTCTTTCTTTTCTTATATGCTTCACTATTTTTTAACGGGCAAGATTTAGCTAAAATTTTTATGTATTTATTACTAAATTTTTCAATAAAAACGTATCCTGTAGAAGAAATTTTTTTCAAACATTTAATTATTTGGTCCTGTGTTGTAAAAACTCTCAGGTTTCATGTTTTTATTAAAAATTTGATTTGATTGCAAACATTTGTTTTTTTTTTTTTTTCTGGTTACATAACGAAGTATATATTTGAATTTAAGGTTTTTCTGCCAATAACTGGCATATCTTCCTCTAAAACCCATCAAATAATTTTTTATTGAATAGTTTATAATGTCAGTTCATTTAAAAAAAATTAAATAATGAATGAGTTGTGCGATGCAGGAAAGCATGAGAAAGCTTGGTGGAATGAGAAATTCACATTTGAATACTCTTCATTTGATGATAGCAAGAACTTAACCCATCTTAAGTGTACGATCATGGACACAGAACTCTTTACAAATGGAGGATTTGTGGGTGAAACCAGGTTATATTTCTTTTTTTTCCCCGTGTAATATCATTTTCTTAATAAATTCCCATATGAAAAATAGTAGATAAAAATTGAATCTCTTAAAATACGGGGTATTCTTAATTAAAAGAGTAAAATTCTCAATAATAATGGACGCTAAAAATAAAGTTATAAATTACGCTAACCTTTCTTGAAATTTGATTAAATTACACCTAGTACCATACCTTTAAAAAAAAAAGTCATATAGCTTCTTTGATTTTCAAAACATATTATAAAAACCTCCTTTATTATTTATTTTCTATCAATAAAACTAATTTTGTACACTATATGAGATTGTCATTTTATTCTTAATACAGCAATAAATGCAATAGAGTTAATTTTAAGTTTTAATATGATATTTTGATTTTATTAATCTTAATGTGGTAGTAAAGCTAACTAATTAAATAATTTTTAAAAGAAATGCGTATGGTGTAAAAAATTAATTTCAATGACAAAAAAGTAAATTGGAGAAGAGGTTTTTGTAATATATATCAAACATTAGAGGAGCCAAATGGTATTTTTGAAATAAGAGGGGCAGTGGATATAATGTAGCCAAACTTCTAAGAAACTTAGTGTAATTTATTCTAAAAATGATAATCATCGAAAATAATTTATACATCTATAAAAATGTAAACGATTAATGTTTTAGCAATGGCTCATAGTTTAAATAATTTTGTTTCATTTTTCACTGAAACAGAATTTACATAGCTAGAATAATCTCAGAAGGGAGAGAACGAGGATATATAGAAATAAAACCAGCTCCTTACAGTGTGGTGCTTGAAGATGACACCTACAGAGGACAGATAAAGATTGGATTTAAATTCATTGTGAATGTAAGCGTTACTTTTTCAAAAATTCATGAAAGCCATATCTTATATTTTTGCAATTGAAATTATGTATATGAAAATGCTCAGAATATGTTAATATATATAATTAGGAGCTTTTGCAGAAAGAAAAGCATGTGATTGAGACAAGAGAATTGATTGCTGAAGAGAAAGAACGAGGCCATTCAATGCTTGGATCCATTATGAAGTTGTGGAGAATATCATGGTGGAAAATCCTGTTTTTCTATAATAAAAAGAGCACCGAAGAAAAAGATAAGAGAAATAAGGATTATCATTTTGTGACAAAAACATGATCTAGATAATTAATGGGATATTAAGAAAAAATTAGGTGAGTTCCCTTGAAAGGTTTTACGAATTTTTGTAATCCTATATTTCAGGAAGAGGTAGTTTTTTTCGAAGTAAATTATACTAGCCTTTCTTAAAATATAATTAAATTGTATTTGATACCTCTCTTGTATCAAAAATTATATTTGACTCCTTTCTAATTTACTTTCTATCAATAAATTTAAATTTTTATAGAATGTGTTCATACCAAAAATAAAATTAATTCACTTTTTTCAATTATCATATTAACAATAAAATCATATATATTCTTATTTTAGAACTTAATATCAATTTAATATTGCCTTTAGTATTATATTAAGAATAAAATTGTTGTCTCATGTAGTGTAGAAAATAATTTCTTTAACAAAAAATAAATTGAACGAAAGATTTTTACAATATATATACAAATATTAGGAGAGCAGCTAAGGGAAATTTTATTTTTGAAAAAAAAAAAAGGAGCGGTATTCATGTATAACTGAACTAAAATTCAAGAGATATTAGTATAATTAACTCTATTTTTCGAAGCTGACATATTATGGGTATTCTAATTAATATAAGCAAACTATCATTTGCCTTTAAAAGATTACTATGCTAAATTAAAACAGGGACATTAGTTCATATAATACAAGGATATTGCAATAACAAAAAAAGAAAGAAATCAAAGGAAGAAAATAAGAAATAGAAAGTAAAAGTGTGTATCAATATATCTCATGTGTATGAAAATAAACATTAATTAGTATAAATAAGATAACTATATTAGATGAGTTGTAAGTTGAGACATAATCTCTAAATAAATTTGCAAATAACTAAATCTATTACATATTATCCATGATACATAAACTCAGTTTATTTAAACGATATTTAATACAAAATTAATTATTTGATATTATTAAAATATAATATATTAATTAACCTAATAATTAATTAATACTAATTTATAAATTAATAAATATTCTAACATATTTTTTTCACCATATTAATCTTTAAAAAATATTATTTAATTAATCCAAAATCCTTTTAAAAAATGCATCAATCTAATACTGTTGCTACTGTAAACTCAAGTTAATAGAATTGCATGCATGTGAGCCAAACTTGTCTAATATAAAATGTTATTGACTCAAACGAGTGGTTAACAACAATTAAATAAAAATAAAATAGAAAACCTAAAGAAGGCCTTTTTGGGTTTTAGCTTAGGGATAAAGCAAGGGCAACGGGTCACATTCGATATCCCTGAACTGCGATCCTTTACCGCTTGATCTTCTGTAGCACGGTATTGTTTTGGAGCTAGATTATTTAGATTTGATATGAACGTTTCATTTCTTTTTATTTTTGTAAGATTTAATATTTTTTTGTTTTAAATGTAGTAAAATGTAAAATAAGAATAATTTTTAATTATGAATTTCAAAAAATAATCACTAAGATATCAAAACTTTAAAAAGAAAAGGTTATTCAGATTAAATCTAAATAATCCAAAATAAAAAGCAACAGAGGATTACAATTTGTAACTCAACGTTTTACGTCAAAGAAAGTTGATTCACGCGAAGTTTTCATAGAGCTAATGAAACTCACAGTATAATCCAATTAAAAACTAAAGGTTCGTTTGGTTTGATTCAGGGCATCGCAAAAATATTCTTTTTGTTAAAATATTTTTTTATATAATTTGTATAATATTTTTTATATTTTTATATTTATTATTTTATTTATTAAATTATTTTTTAAAAAATAAAAAAATAATTATTTTTTATTTCACTTATTTTTATTTACTCATATTTTATATTTTTTTTATTATTATATCCTTAGATCAAATGGGACAATAAATTACCTTTATTACTGCATGACGTGCAATAATTGAGAGATAAGAAGCGGACTGGGCCCCACTTGAATGGTGAAGACATCTCTTTACCTCTCTTTTTCCATGCAGTTAAGAAAGAATATCTTCTTTCAATTATTTTAGAAATATTTATACTAATTTACTAACAAATATTTTTCAGAAGTTAAACTAAACATGCATTTGAAAATGATAGTTTACTCTTGTTATACTTTTATTTTTTATTTTTTCTTTTATCAAGGGAGAAAAAACTTCTAGAGGGCTAGAGAATATGTGTTTAAATAAATAAATGTATTAGAGTAAGGCCTAGAAATGAATACTATGTAAAAGTATGTTGACTTCTAATCTTCAACTAGCGACCATATATTCTCGGTGATCTTCGTCAATTATCAAACTATTTATATATATTTTGAGAGAAATGGGGTGCACGTTTTTCAGCATGTTCAAGATTTTTTAGTTCTCAAAAATACATACTTTATCTTGAAACAAATAAAAATTAATTAATGTATAATGATTAAAAACCTTTTTTTTTTTTTTGCTATAACATACATTAATAATAGTCCATCTCATGTTGTTATAATATTAATATGTATATTGACTCATGAACCTGCATCATTTTCAACCAATTAAAAATTAATTTTTTTTTACATCAAATTTAATACTTGTTCACATGTATGCGTTCCTAGTTAACCTCCGACAAGACTACCCAACCAGATGTATTAAATTTCCACCAACAAAGGAAATATGATAAATTTCTCACGAAGATTTGAGTAGGTTATCTTTTTCATATCTATAATTACGGAGATTGATTAAATATAGCCAGCTAAAATGGTCCTTTTTTTCTTATTTACATTAAAAGATTTAAACTCGTGACATTTCACCATCACTTATGTCTTTATTCAAATCTAAACTCTATTTATTGACTAAATACATCTCATAAGTTTAAGGAAAGACAAAAAGAGAAAAAGACATAAAGAAAGAAAAAAGATTCACTCCTCTTTATCTCTTTTCGATCAGATCTTCTGCAATACTACACGGTTAAATCTTTATTCTCAACACCCCCAACTAAAAATGGTCTTCTTCTAGTGACTAATGTCCCAAATTGAGTAATTACTGAAGTTCAAAACTAAAATTTTGAAATTCTTACATCTAGCATGCTAGTGTTTGGATTAATTAATTTCATTCTTGGTTCAAGTTGTAATGTAATAATCTAACTTTCAATATATACAAAATATATATATTTTATCATTTACCAAAAACAATTTCAAGACAATAAATACAGATTAAAGTTATTTTATTTACTTTTTCGTTTAAAATATACTAATGTTATTAAAATGAAATGAATTTTTTTTATTGATATTACGGGAGTAAACTAAATCATCAACTGTCTAAACCCAGCGTCTTCTTGTTCATCTGGTTCCCCTGCAGCCATATCAATCTTTACCATAAGTGATCAAACAGTTTTTTGGTTAACTTTTTCAAAGAAAATTGTTACGAATGATCTTAAATTTATAAAATTTATGATAAAGAGTCATATTACAATTAGAGGTTTTTGTAATATATATCAAACATTAGAGAAGCCAAATGGTATTTTTGAAATAAGAGGGGCAGTGGATATAATGTAGCCAAACTTCTAAGAAACTTAGTGTAATTTATTCTAAAAATGATAATCATCGAAAATAATTTATACATCTATAAAAATGTAAACGATTAATGTTTTAGCAATGGCTCATAGTTTAAATAATTTTGTTTCATTTTTCACTGAAACAGAATTTACATAGCTAGAATAATCTCAGAAGGGAGAGAGCGAGGATATATAGAAATAAAACCAGCTCCTTACAATGTGGCGCTTGAAGATGACACCTACAGAGGACAGATAAAGATTGGATTTAAATTCATTGTGAATGTAAGCGTTACTTTTTCAAAAATTCATGAAAGCCATATCTTATATTTTTGCAATTGAAATTATGTATATGAAAATGCTCAGAATATGTTAATATATATAATTAGGGTTTTTTGCAGAAAGAAAAGCATGTGATTGAGACAAGAGAATTGATTGCTGAAGAGAAAGAACGAGGCCATTCAATGCTTGGATCCATTATGAAGTTGTGGAGAATATCATGGTGGAAAATCCTGTTTTTCTATAATAAAAAGAGCACCGAAGAAAAAGATAAGAGAAATAAGGATTATCATTTTGTGACAAAAACATGATATAGATAATTAATGGGATATTAAGAAAAAATTAGGTGAGTTCCTTGAAAGGTTTTACGAATTTTTGTAATCCTATATTTCAGGAAGAGGTATTTTTTTTTCAAAGTAAATTATATTAGCCTTTCTTAAAATATAATTACATTGTATTTGATACCTCTCTTGTATCAAAAATTATATTTGACTCCTTTCTAATTTACTTTCTATCAATAAAGTTAACTTTTTATAGAATATGTGTTCATGCCAAAAATAAAATTAATTAAATTTTTTAATTATCATATTAACAGTAAAATCATATATATTCTTATTTTAGAGCTTAATATCAATTTAATATTGCCTTTAGTATTATATTAAGAATAAAATTGTTGTCTCATGTAGTGTAGAAAATAATTTCTTTAACAAAAAATAAATTGAACGAAAGATTTTTACAATATATATACAAATATTAGGAGAGCAGCTAAGGGAAATTTTATTTTTGAAAAAAAAAAGAGCAGTATTCATGTATAACTGAACTAAAATTCAAGAGATATTAGTATAATTAACTCTATTTTTCGAAGCTGACATATTATGGGTATTCTAATTAATATAAGCAAACTATCATTTGCCTTTAAAAGATTACTATGCTAAATTAAAACAGGGACATTAGTTCATATAATACAAGGATATTGCAATAACAAAAAAAGAAAGAAATCAAAGGAAGAAAATAAGAAATAGATACAACACACAAAACCTTGTAGAAGGTAAAAGAGTGTATCGATATATCTAATGTATATGAAAATAAACATTAATTAGTATAAATAAAATAACGATCTAGATGAGTTGTAAATTGGGATATATTCTCTAAATAGACTTATAGATAACTGAACCTATTACAAATTATTCATAATACATAAACTCAATCTATTTAAATAATATTTAATATAAAATTAATTATTTGATATTATTGAAGTCTAATGTATTAATTAAGTTAATAATTAATTAATACTAATTCATAAATTAATAGATATTTTAACATATTTTTTTAATCATATTAATCTTCGAAAAATTATTATTTAACTAGTCCAAAATCTTTTGAAAAAAATGCATCAATCTAATACTGTTGCTCTGTTAAACTCAAGTTAATAGAATTGCATGTGAGCCAAACTTCTCTAACATAAAATGTTATTGAGTCAAACGAGTGGTTAACAACAACTAAAAAAAAAAAAAACAAAGAACTAAAGATGGCTTTTTTGTGTTTTAATTTAGGGATAAAGTAGGGGTAACGGTTTACCATCTATATCACTGGACTGCGATCCTCTACTGTTTTATCTGAAGTAGCATGCTTTGGGGCTAGATTATTTACATTTGATATCGATGATCAATCTCTTATTTTTTTTTAAGATTTAATATATTTTTTTGTTTTAAATGTAGCAGAATATAAAATAAAAATAATTTTTTAACTATAAATTTCAAAAAAGAATCATTGAGATATCAAATTTTCATTAAAAAAAAGATGACATTTAATCATTCAAATTAAATCTAAACAATCTAAAATAAAAAGCAACAGAGGATTACAACGTCAAAGAAAGTTGATTCACGCGAAGTTAACCTAAAGCTAATGAAACTCACAATATAATCCAATTAAAAACTAAATTACCTTTGATTACTGCATGATGTGCAATAATTGAGAGATGAGAAGAGGACTGGGCCCCACTTGAATGGTGCCCACATCTCTTTTCCTCTCTTTTTTTCCATGCAGTTAAGAAAGAATATCTTCTTTCAATTATTTTAGAAATATTTATACTAATTTATGAATAAATATTTTTTGAAAGTTAAACTAAACATGCATCTTTAAAGATCAAAACGATAGTTTACTCTTGTTATACTTTTATTTTTTCTTTTATCAAGGGAGAAGAAACTTCTAGAGGGCTAGAGAATATGTGTTTAAATAAATAAATATATTATCTATATGCTAAAGAACGAGAGTAAGGCCTAGAAATAAATACTATTTAAAAGTATGTTGACTTCTAATCTTCAACTAGCGACCATATATTCTCGATGATCTCCGTCAATTATCAAACTATTTATAAATATTTTGAGAGAAATGGGGTGCACGTTTTTCAGCATGTTCAAGATTTTTTAGCTCTAAAAAATACATACTTTATCTTGAAAGAAATAAAAATTAATTAATTAATAATGATTAAAAACTTTTTTTTTTGCTATAACATACATTAATAATAGTCCATCTCATGTTGTTATAATATTAATATGTATATTGACTCATGAACCTGCATCATTTTCAACCAATTAAAAAAAAAAAATTTCACATCAAATTTAATACTTGTTCACATGTATGCATTCCTAGCTAACCCCCGACAAGACTACCCAACCAGATGTATTAAATTTCCACCAACAAAGGAAATATGACAAATTTCTCACGAAGACTTGATTAGGTTATCTTTTTCATATCTATAATTACGGAGATTGATTAAATATAGCCAGCTAAAATGGTCCTTTTTTTCTTATTTACATTAAAAGATTTAAACTCGTGACATTTCACCATCACTTATGTCTTTATTCTAATCTAAATTCTTTGTATTTATTGACTAAATACATCTAATGAGTTTAAAGAGAGACAAAAGGAGAAAAAGAGATAAAGAAAGAAAAAAGATTCACTCCTCTTTATCTCTTTTCGATCAGATCTTCTACAATACTACACGGTTAAATCTTTATTCTCAACACCCCCAACTAAAAATGGTCTTCTTCCAGTGACTAATGTCCCAAATTGAGTAATTACTGAAGTTCAAAACTAAAATTTTGAAATTCTTACATGTAGCATGCTAGTGTTTGGATTAATTAATTTCAATCTTGGTTCAAGTTGAAATGTAATAATCTAACTTTCAATATATACAAAATATATATATATTATCATTTACCAAAAAAAAATTTCAAGACAATAAATACAGATTAAAGTTATTTCATTTACCTTTTGGTTTAAAATATATTAATGTTATTAAAATGAAATGAATTTTTTTTAATTGATATTACAGGAGTAAACTAAATCAACAAGCGATAAAGAACATTGAATCTTGTCTAAACTCAGCGTCTTCTTGTTCATCGGGTTCACCTGAAGCCATATCAATCTTTACCATAAGTGATCAAACAGTTTTGTGGTTAACTTTTTTAAAGAAAATTATTACGAAGGATCTTAAATTCATAAAATTTATGATAAAGAGTCATATTAAAATTAGGTCTTATCAAAATTACCACTAAATTTTTTTAAAAAATAATTTTTACAAATTGAAGTCTTTAAATGTAATTTTTTTCTCTTTCTTTTTTTTTTCATTTCGGCCATCCATTATGAATTTTTCTTAGAAACAACATAATTTTGTAATCATTCATAATTCATAAATAGTAATTTATTGAAAATCATTAATCTTGGATGGCAAAATACAGCAGAATCTTCGTCCGTGAGCCAGAAAAAAATAACATAAAAAATTAAATCTTAAAGTTCAATGATTTCAGACTAAATTAGTGAGCTTTGTTGCTCTTCGTGGTCAGAGGTATCTTCAAAATATTTTTTTATTACTTATTTTATATGTCCATAAAAAATAAAACGCGAAGTTGTATTTTTCCAGTTGGATTTACTATCCCAATTACAATTTCTTCAAATAATTAATGTTAACAATTAACACAATAATCTAAACTAACCATTTTCAACGTAAGTATGAGATTATCAAAATCTTCTCATTTTTTAAAATTCAATCCCCTTACAATCAAAGTTCAATTTAGACAGTTAAATACAGTTATGTGTTTAAAAATCACTATTGGCAAAGAACATCAAGGTGAAAAAAGTACAATGTTGACCCACAAAAAAAGAAGGAAAAACACTTTTATATAAAGTTAATTATATTTTTATTCTTATATTATTTAATCAAAATATGATAATTATATAATTCTCCAATAATAATATAAGAAGTATATGATTTTTATAAACAACTGTATAGGTTCTTAATTAAAACATATTTATTATTAAAAAATTATATATTTATAATATTTTGATTAAAAATTTTAATAATAAAAATATAAAGAATTACTTATAAGTTTAGCTTATATAAAAAATTCTTTTATTTTTTTTAAATATAAAACTTCAAGTAATTCCTTCAATCAATTTTTTATTAAAACAAAAATAGTTAAATTGTACATAATTTTATAAAATTTGAGTTATATATAAATAATTTAATAACTTTTGAAATATGACAACGAATCTTTTAAATTTTTAAATTTATATAAATAACTTTATTTTATTAGTTAATCCATTATTTCACTAACATAACGTAACATGTTAAAGGAATTATTTTTATATGATCTAAAATTTAAAAACATTATTTGTATATAATCTAAGATTTAAAAAGATTATGTGTACCAAAAAAATTAAAAAAAAATTATTATTATTTATGTATCACATTATGTTAATAAAATAATAAATTAACTAAAATAAAAAATATTTGTATACATTTAAAAATTTAAAGAAATTTATTATTAAATTTTAAAAATTAAAAAAAATATTTGCATATTACTTAAAATATTAAAAAATTTATTCAATTTAAACAAATTAAAAATAAAAATATTAAATAACATATGTTTGATAACGATATATACTATACAGACAAGAGAGAAGACTGGAATCTCAGTTTCATTTCCAAGTCCGCAGAACACAGCTTGCATGTCTTAATCCACCCCTACTTTCCTCAACAATGGAGGAATCTCGCCATCTCTGAAACTGGGTAATCTTCCTTCTTCAATACGCCAACAATTTCCCCTCTTTGATATTGCTTAAGGAAAAGTTTGCTTTTTTGTCATGGAAAGTCGTCATCAGAGAAGGCGATACAGGCACAAAACGCTTCAGAGGAGAGGAGGGAACTGTTTCAAATGCCTTTTACGTTTTAGCTTCTAGCTACTGTTCTAATTCAAATAAAGGTAACTTTGAAAACAACATAAAAAATTTGTTAGCGACCGTTGCTTTTTTTTCCAACCGTTGTTGTTCTTTTTGAAGTTTTAAAATTTTCAGTTTGTTTTACTTTCAGAGGGCAATGAAAGAGTAATGCTTTCTCTTTTTTATATATGTAGAGAAATTTTGCTGTGCTTTTTCAGTCAATTATTTTAGGTCTCACCAGCAGGAACATTCTTTGGGAAGCTTTTTTGCTTGTGTTCTCAGAAGACAAGAAAATTTTCAAGTTTTCAACTTTTTCTTTTGATCTCATCGCCCTTTTTTTTTCTTTTTCATTTATGTAGTTTAATTTCAATGTAAATTGTGCATATATGTTATAGTCCTACCAAATTTGTATATCTCAAGGTGATCATGAAGTTCTTAAATCGAGAACCCTAAGAGTCTAGAACCTAATTTGAGACTCAATTATCATGATTATGTGCAGGTTTTGAGGAATTTGACCATAGAATCTTGAGCTAAGATGGACAATTTGTCAAATTTTGATGGAAACTATGATGTTGGTTATCAGCCTTCACCTTCTTCTGTAGATCAGAATGATCAATCAGCCACTGGGTACTCCACATTGAGTGGTGATTCTTTTGCATACTTCCGGACTAACTCGGAGGCCTCGAACTTCTCAGAACCTATCGATGACAATAGCTCTGCTAGTGAACCTTCACCTTCTTGTTGGCTGACACCAAAACCTGGTGTCAATCAAGCTGTTCTTTCAAGGTTAGGGATGAAGCCAGGCAGGCATTCGTTGGATAATAAACTCGACGACATAGATCTCTTAGAATCAGGTTGGTTTTGCAGAGGTTGTGCAGTTATTTGTAAATTTTTTTTCACCAAGTGGAAATGAGTAGTAATTGGCTTAATGTTTATGGAAAATTAGCAGAGCTCGAAATGATGAAGGAAAAATTTGCGAAGCTTCTGCTGGGGGAAGATATGTCTGGTGGTGGGAAAGGTGTCTGCACTGCAGTTACAACCTCAAATGCTATTACCAACCTTTATGGTAATTCTTTCATAGTAATTATAGCACAATCCGGTTGAAATTTCATTCGTTATATGTTAAATTTAGAGCAAACTTATGCATGTTCATCAATTTGGTCCTCATAAGATAATTACCGTCATTTAACTCCAAGGTCCAAACGGTTTTGGAAATCCATCAATATGGTCCAGCTGTGGCCTAGGTTAGGAGCTACCAGAGCTCACTCAAAGATCATGTTGATGGAATTTTAAAATTTTTGGAGTCAAATGATGATAATTATCTTCTAATGACTGAATTGAGGCAAGATGCACCTTCCAGGGACCTAGATGGTAGTTGATTTTAAATTCTAATGTCTGCAGCAACTGTTTTTGGACAAAATTTGAAGTTGGAGCCTCTGAAGCCTGAGAAGAAGGCCATGTGGAAAAGAGAAATGAATTGTCTTCTATCAGTGTGTGATTACATAGTAGAATTTGCCCCAACTGCACAATATTTAGATGGCACAATTGTAGAGGTGAAATTTCGCTAAAACCATAACTATGAAGTTTAATGGAACTTGTTTGGAATCTCTTTTTGTATCTGATTTGATCCTGTGATGTCACTCAGATGATGACAAGCAGTCCGAGGCTGGATATTTATATCAATCTTCCAGCACTGCAGAAGCTTGACACAATGCTCATAGTAAGTCAAACTGCAATTGCTTCTTGTACATAACAACTCTGTTTCCTCTGAGAAACCTCATGACTTATGAAGATTGATAATTTTTACAGGAAATACTAGATAGTTTCCAGGATACTGAATTTTGGTATGCAGAGCAAGGGAGCATATCGGGGAATTCTATGCGTTCACGTGCAGGCTCATTTCGAAAGATTGTTCAGAGAAAAGATGAGAAGTGGTGGTTGCCAGTTCCTTGTGTTTACCCCAGTGGCCTCTCTGACAAGTCAAGGAAGCACTTGAGAGCAAAACGGAATTGCGCTAATCAAATTCATAAAGCAGCCATGGCTATAAATAGTAGCATTCTTGCAGATATGGACATCCCAGAATCATATATGGCTAGTCTTCCCAAGGTTGGTCCTCTTTGGTGATCCTCCGGTTAAAGAAAACTTATGTTTCTGGAAGTCTTAGTTTGAAGTCCTAGCAGAATAAGTTTGCATGATCATTAACCTTGATTCTGTCGAGAAATGATTTAGGCAGGATTCCAATAAATTGGATCTTGTATAATGAATTTCTTAGGATTTGCTTATTGAATTTCAATAGGATTTTATGGAAACCAACGTTGACAACTGAGCCTTGAAGAGAATGAAGAGAACAGTTTGGTATAAATTTTTATGAGGCACTAGTGACATTTCTTCTGTTAGTGTGCATTTGACTTTCAAAATTGATTTTAAAAAAAATCAAGAAATAAAGCTAGTGCAAGAGAAGAATTTTTTGTATCAAGAACCACTTCAACCCAAAAGTTTCATAGCCACTTCATATTTACTCTAATACCATATTAAGGACCAGTTGAACTCAAAAGCTAAAGCTGTCAAGCGAAGGCCTATAACTAACTTCTATTACAATCATCTGACATTTTGCATGCTATTGAAAACTCTCAAGAGTCAGTGCAGAGTTTAGTTTCATAGAATGTATGGAATAGCATTCACATATTATTGTGAAAATGACTATTATGTTTATCTGACTTCCTTACTGTTTCAAAATAAATCTATGCAGAGTGGAAGAGCGAGTGTGGGAGATTCAATTTACCGCTATGTGCATACTACTGACAAATTCTCAGCTGATCACCTTCTTGACTGTCTCAACATAAGTTCGGAACATGAAGCACTCCAGCTAGCAGACAGAGTTGAAGCGTCAATGTACACATGGAGACGTAAAGCTTGTCTAAGCCATTCAAAATCATCATGGAACAAAGTAAAGGACCTCATGTCTGATACTGACCGGAGTGACAAAAACTATATCTTAGCTGAGAGAGCCGAGACTTTATTGTTTTGCTTGAAGCAAAGATACCCTGAGCTTTCACAGACTTCCTTGGACACATGCAAGATTCAATACAACCGGGTAAGTTTCAGGATCTATAAATTCATATTCAGCACTGAAAAACAGAAACTAGAAAGTTATGACATGGTTATTTTCGACAAAAACTCTATTTTGGTCCTCAAAAGATGGTCTTATCAATTTAATACTCCATAGTTTTTTATATCACTTTAGATGGTGAGAGTTTGATTTTGTTTCGAACCTACTGAATATTTGATCTTCGAAAGATTGTGTAATATCATTTTAGTATCTCTAGAAGTGTCAAATTGGAACAAAATCATATTTTTAGGTATTGAAGTGATACAGAAAATCCTTAAAATATCAAATTGATAATCACATCATATTTCAAGGACCAGAAGAACACCGATATTACTATTTGCCACTGTGAAGGGTGGACAAGAACAAAAAAATTTGAACTAAAAGATATGCGATTTGCAAGCTTATCGACTAGAGAATGGAATTATTTTGCGCAGGATGTAGGGAAAGCAATACTAGAGAGCTATTCAAGAGTATTAGAAGGCCTAGCATTCAACATTGTTGCTTGGATTGAGGATGTTCTTCATGCAGATAAATCAATGAGGAATCAAGATGCATAGAAACCCCAAATGGGGTTTTCAGCAGTTTTTAATATCTCTGCTCTTATATTCAACAATTTTCTGTTAATCATAACCTTAGAAGAATTAGTACATGATATTTGTATGAAAAGCTTTCACTCGCAATTCTATGAAGCTTAGTTGTAATTGTACTACAGAGGACAGTTTTCAAATCCAGTATAAGGATTTAAGCATTTTTCATATTAGCTTCCTTTCAAAATGAGGAGGAAAAATTAAAAAAAAAAAGTCACAAAAGACTAACCGGTATATGTGATTGTCTGATGTGAATATTCTTCATTCTCTTATTAGAAGAACAGACTAAAAGTATTTTTCTTCACTTGTATATAATAATATAACATCCTCAGCCGGGAAAAGAAATGGCAAATTTAAAATGCTTTTATGCAATATAGTGTTAAAAGGAGATTTGGTCTTAAGTTTATCAATGTTATATCTTGTAATGATCTTAAAGATAAACAGCAAATAAAGATATTCACAAAGGCTCTTAAATATATTCGCAAATTGGCAACGTTTCGTAAAGCATTGATAAACAAGGAAATCTGAGCAGTATAATAACCGTTTTACAGAAAAGGAATGTTGCAAAAAGAAGAGGTCCAGTGAGAAAGAGAAATGCCAGAGAGAAGACGTAACAGACCGAATTTTTCCCCCTCTCTCTCTTTCCTTGCTACTCATATATCATGCATCCCTCAATTTCCACGTACTCCTCCTCACACGCATATTACGCCTTAAGCCAATATTTCCTTGTGGTCCCTCCTCATCATTTGGCTCTCCCACCGTAGCCTTCTCATTTGCTAACACATCATCGTTTGATAACACATTGCCTTCCTTTGCATATGCCACCTTCCTCTGCGTTACACAGTCGTCCCCTTGAAGTTTGACCTTGTCCCCAAGGTCAAAGGATGGATAATGCTGCTGAATAGTGGCTAAAGATTCCCAAGATAAATAACCCATACTATTCTAGCGAATGAGCAACTGAATATCGAAACGATCACCTTGAGAAACTTGACGCACATCTACCACTTCAATAGGTTGAATCAAGGGTCCCTCAATGACAGTTAATAGAGGAAGAGGGACATAAGGAACAATACCAGCACCCTCGAATTTCTTGAGGACAGAGACATGAAAAACTAGATGGATTCGAGCGTCACTCGGTAACTCCAATCGATAATCAACAGTCCCAATCTTTTGAAGAACTTTGAAAGGTCCAAAGTACCGAAGTCCCAGTTTTTGATTCTTTTGATGAGTAACCGAATGTTGTCGATAGGGTTGTAACTTCACCAACACCATATCACCAACCTGGAACGTAACTTCCCTTCGACGCTGACGGGCTTGTCGTGCAACCCTCAAAATAAAACTAGGTTGATCTAAAAATATAGCAAGTGGCACAACCTAGGTCATCTCCCTTGGAATTGGAATTCAATGTTCAATTAGGTTCTCTAAGTGTTCTAAGATCCTAGAACTATCTAGTTTGGGGGATTTTTGAATGAATTAAACTATCCTAAAACTAAATTGAATCAAAATTCCTAAATTCTACCTAATTGTGTGAATTGTAAATGATAATGACTTGTGACTAGTTTAGGAATTGTCTCTTGGTATCCACTATCCTTATCCTATTCTAATTGTGATTAATTCTGGCCTAAGAATTCCTAATTAAGTTCATTACAAGTTATCTTGAGTTACCACACAAGAATCAAGAGATTAACAATCTAATGTTGAATTGAGACCTCAATCCCGCATTAAACCGTTAACTCTTGTCTTTAAGATCAATGAACATCTAATTTGATTGATTAACTGATTAATTAACCTCTGATTCATCATCCAAAAATGTTTAATTAACCAACTAAACACCAAGGAATTCTCAGATAGACATTTAAGCACATAACCTCACTCATGTATTTCATCGAACACCTTCGTGACGTACATGGGAGATTAGAGAGAATAATGAAAAATCATATTTAAATCCAACCAATTAATCAACAAAAAAGGTTTCCTAATCAGTGTCTAACCAGCCACTAATTAATTACACAATTTCCTAATCAAATATAACTCAACCGAGATTATACAAGAAAAAGAAAAAAGTGTAGGAAAATTAAGGAATCTTAGCCAAAACTCTGCTTCTTCTCCAAGGATTCAAGCTTCTTCAAGAGCTTCTTCCTAGCTAGCCTCAAGTTGAATCAAAGCTTCATTGTGGTGGTATGGAGATGGAGATGGAATGGAGAATGGCGTCTCGGATGGACGAAGGGGTGGAATGTGTGGATGGAGGCGTGGGTGAATGCGTAGGTATCCGACGGCTAGGGCTTTTGTATGAATAAATAGACGATGGAATGGGGAGAAGACGTGAATGGGCTGGAGTGTGCGAGGTTGTGAATGAATTTAGACGCTGGATGGTTCTCATTGAAACTGCCCTCTTTCACGTGCTTCAGATTTAATCATTCACGTGCTCTCTTATTTGCCAATTGCCCGAAGTTATTTTCCATCTTTACTTATGTGAATGTGGGCCCCAACGTCAATATAATAATCCACATTTTGCTTCAGCGTTTCTGTTCTTGTGGTTTCGTGCATGTTTAGCTCCTGCTCCACGTAAATTCTGCATGTATTTGGAGCCTTCATCACGTGCTTTCGTGGCTTCATTTGCTTCTTCATTTAGTCCGCTTTTCTCCTCTGTTCTACCTAGTGTTGATCTTCCACGTACAATGCTGCAGCTTAAGCTCCACCACTGTTCACGCTGCTTTCCAGACGTAGCTTATTCGCGTTTTGTAGCTGCTGGTTTGTCTTGCCACGAGTCTTCTTCTTTGTGCAGTTCCATGTTAGCTCTTACTTGTCTTCGCAGACCACAAGTTGCTTCTGGTTTTCTTCTCTGTTTCTGCTGGTGAACTTGCATGACAGCTGCTCGAATGAGTTCTCCACATGGTTGCTTCCTTCACGCTCTACTCCATGCCACGAGTTAAGATCACGTTGCTGTCCAGCCCCTTCTTTGTTCAGATCAACGTCTGTTCCTTGCTTCAGCTTGCTTTTCTCCCATGCAGCTTCTTCTTCTACGGATTCCACGTTCTGGACAGCTCCACTGTGTCTTCACGTAACTCTTCTCTTAAACAGAAACTAAAGCCTCTTCTGCTGCTGCCACTGCATGTGTGTATGACGTTAAGTGGACTACCACATGGTTCTTTACATCACATGGATTTGCTACATGTGTTTAAGTGGATGAAGATTCAATTTCCCATTCAAAGCTCCAATTTTCATATTAAAATCCTGTACAAAAGAGTGGGAAAAATCAAATGGGCATATTTACAAAAATTGTTTAAGATAAAATGAGTATTAAAAACCAAATTTTTGCAAATTAACTCCTAAAATATAAAAATGGCTATTGAAATAAAATCTTATCTAATTAAAGCCCTAAAATCATATTTGGACACTAAAATGCCTAAGTTAGGGGATTAAAATATACAAAATATCATGCTTATCAGACGCCTATCTGCAAATTTCTTCATACGCTCTTGAGCTTTCTGCAGGTTTTGCTTTAATTTGACCAGAGCAATATCTCTTTGCTGCAACTGATAATGAATATCAAAGGGTGTATCTGAAGTCAAGGTAGCTTTAAGAATAGGAGGTGGCTCTCGGCCATACACCACCTTAAAGGGAGTCATCCCCAAGGAAGAATGATAAGACGTATTGTACCAGAACTCTGCCCATGGTAATAATTCTAACTAGCGTCTAGGAAAGTCATACGCAAAGCATCTCAAATACATTTCAAGACATTTGTTCAATGCTTCAGATTGGCCATCTGATTGCGGGTGATATGCAGAACTCATCCTTAACTCTGTTCCCTGTAACCGAAACAAATGGCGCCAAAAAGAACTAGTGAAGACCCTGTCCCTGTCCATCACAATAGATCGAGGGATCCCATGTAATTTAACAACATGATGGAGAAAAGCCTTTGCCACTTGAGCACTAGTATAATTGGGCCGCAAGGGAATAAAATGACCATATTTGGATAACCTGTCAATTACCACCATAATGACAGAGTAACCTTGAACTAGTGGTAAAGCAATGATGAAATCCATTGCTATATCTTCCCATATATTCTCAAGAATGGGAAGAGGATCAAGTAATCCAGCAGGAAGCAATTGAGATAGTTTAGCCTTTTGACAAATCTCACATTGACGCACATAAACAGTGATATCTTTGCGCATATGAGGCCAATAGAAAACAGAAGCAATTCGATGGAAAGTACGCAAGGTGCCAGAGTGGCCACCTAACTCAGTGTCATGGAATTCTCTTAGAATCTTCTTGATCAGCCCATGATCAATGGAGGGTATAACTAGCCGATGTTTCCAGAACACCAGACCATCACGAGTTGAATATCCAGGCATGGAAGTAGGATTATCTGCAATTCGTTTGGCCAGAGTCTGAATGAAATCATCAGCTTGTACTTGATCCACAAAAGTACCCTGCACAGTAGAAATAGCCATTAAATTGACTCTAGAAAGAGCATCTGCTGCTTGGTTATGTTTGCCAGGTCGATATTCAATTTAATAATGATAGCCCATCAATTTAGGAACTACCACTTCCTGCTCTGGAGTTTGTATAGCTTGGTCATTCAAGTGTTTGAGACTCTCTTAATCTGTTCTAATGATGAAGAAATGCCCATATAGGTAGTGTCTAAACTTTGCCATGGCCTCAGTGATGGCATATAGTTCCCTTGCATAGGTAGATTTAGCCTACATTCGGGGTGATAGTTTCTTAGAAAAATATGCCACCGGGTGACCATCTTGACTCAGGACTGGCCCGATGCCGATACTGGATGCATCTGTTTCTAATATAAATGGCTTATTAAAGTCAGGAAGACAGAGAATGGGTGCTGAAGTCAATGCCTCCTTAAGTCTATCGAATGCGTGTTGGGCCTCTTCAGACCATCTGAATGCATCTTTTTGAAGAATTGTGTTAATGGGCTAGCAATCTGGGAATACGCCTAAACAAATCTTCGATAATAGCCAGAGAGCCCCAAAAATCCTCTGAGCTAAGCTATATTTTACGGTTGGGGCCAATTCTTAATAGTTTGCACGTTTGACTGATCCATTTCTATTCCAGCTTGTGAGACGATATGGCCCAAGTATTCAATGTGTCGCTGCCCAAATGAACATTTAGAAAGCTTTGCATACAACTGATATTGGTCCAACTGAGCTAATACCATTGCAACATGTTCGATATGCAGAGGCCATGTGGCACTGTAAATCAAAATATCATAAAAAAAAATGAGTACAAACTGCTGAAGAAATTATCGAAAAACTTCATTCATAAGAGCTTGAAAAGTTGCAGGCGCATTGGTAAGACCAAAAGGCATCACAAGCCATTCATATAAACCTTGATGAGTTCGAAATGCTGTCTTTTCTCGATCCTCTGGGCACATAAGGATTTGATGATACCCAGACCTGAGGTCAAGTTTAGAGAAAAACTCGACTCCATCTAATTCATCAATCAACTCATCCATTGTAGGCATTGGAAAAGAATCTTTGACTGTAACCGCATTTAGAGCCCGGTAATCAACACAAAACCTCCATGTGCCATCTTTTTTTTTTTGACCAACAATACTGGGGCAGAGAAGGAACTATTGCTTTGTTGAATAATGCCTTCTTTCAACATTTCAGAAACCAATCGCTCGATCTCAGATTTTTGACTGCAAGGGTACCTATAAGGTCTTACTTTGATAGGCCCTTTTCCTGGTTTGGTATTTGGCGTTGGTAATAGAGGTGGTAATGGTGGTTTAGATACCGATGACGCTAATATTGTGGTACTGGGTCCTCCACTCAAGCTAGTCTTCATGTTGCTCCCTGTATTCGAATATGATATCCTTGCTTTTGGCAGAGCAGCTTGTCCCATATTAGAGGCCAAGGTCACTTTCTCATCAAATAATTTTGCCAAAGCAACAGCCCGAATCAAGGTAGTAGGTGACTGTGCGAGCACGTCCCTCCTAATTTCTGCCTTCAAACCACCAATGAAATAGTCGAGTAGTGCATCATCTAAAACTCCTTCAGTTCTATTAGCTAGAATCGTGAACTGTTGATAATATTTGTCCACAGACTCCAACTGTTGAAGCTTGAATAATTGTGTTCTGGGGTTCTCAAAACAAGATGGGCCAAATTGTTCCTCTACCGCTCGAGCCAATGTAGCCCAAGTAGGAATCTGATTATTCTTCTGTAGCATTTGAAACCAAGGAACCACGAACCCATCCATGTTAATGGATGCAATAGCCAGCCTCTGAGGATCTGAAGTCTCGTAATACGTAAAATATTGTTCCGCTCTAAACAACCAATTCAATGGGTCAATTCCATCAAATCTAGGAAAGTCAAGTTTTACTTGTTTGTGCTGAGGTGCTTGGTAGGTTGTGTTCGGCTAGATATTCATATTTGCTGAAACGTTTGAAGAATTTGAACCGAAGCCCCTAACGACCATGGATTGAGTTAACATTTTGATGTTTTGTGCAATCGAATCCATGCCTCGGTTTAGTTTGTCTATGGTCGATTCCACAATCTCCATTCGGCCATTTGCCTTTCCCTCGAGCTTTTGCACATGATCAGATACTCGCTTCACCTCTGTCGCTATTTCTTTTAATCTCGTATTCTCTGCCATGAGTTTTCTATCTCAATGAAAGCACCTATTTGTGATGATCTTAAAGATAAATAGCAAATAAAGATATTCACAGAGGCTCTGAAATATATTCGCAAATTGGCATAGTTTCGTAAAGCATTGATAAACAAGGAAATCTGAGCAGTATAATAACCGTTTTACGAAAAAGGAATGTTGCAGAAAGAAGAGGTTCAGCGAGAAAGAGAAATGCCAGAGAGGAGACGTAATAGACCGAATTTTTCCCCCTCTCTCTCTTTCCTCGCTACCCATATATCATGCATCCCTCAGTTTCCACGTACTCCTCCTCACACGCATACTATGCCTTAAGCCAATATGTCCTTGTGGTCCCTCCTCATCATTTGGCTCTCCCACCGTAACCTTCTCATTTGCTAACACGTCATCGTTTGATAACACATTGCCTTCCTTTGCATATGCCACCTTCCTCTACGTTCCATATCTATACCAAAAATATAGAGTTTGAAAAATAAAAACTTATTCAGTGTGGATACTTGAAAAATAAAAAAATGAATGTGTCTATATTTATTTATTTATTTATTAAAGAAATTATTTGAGTTAGCAAGTGGAGATGTGATCTCTCCCTATTAGCATATGTTCAATTCCGTATTCTAGAAACAAGATTATTAATGCACTAGGTCAATATATTAGAGTTAGAGAAGAGTGAGTCTCCAAAGTAATACAAGGTAAAAATTTAGCTTGACGACAACTTTGATTGTAATACCAAGAAAGAAAGTTATATCTATGTATAACATGTCAAATTCGTTTATTAGAATAACGTGATTTTGTAATGTACACGTAGATATTTCAAATTTTATTGTGTTCCAATGTGTCATTGATTCTTAATTAGAAACAATGGGAATAACGTCAGATATATAACTATTAAATTTGCATTACTCCCAAAAAAAAAGAATAAGTTATAGTAATATCCATTAAAATTTGGTTACATTACACCCAGTACCCTTCTAATAAAAAAAAAATTATACTTATTTTTCCTTTAATTTATTTTTATCAATGAAATTAATTTTTTACACAATATTCATTTCTTCCAAAAATATATTACATAACTTTTTTTCCCTATCTTATTAAGAAAGAAATCAAACTTTTATGTTGAATTTTAACATCAATTTAACTACTTTTATTGTCATATTGATAATAAAAATCATAATCTCATGTTGTGTAAAATGTTAACTTCTTTAAAAGAAATTAAATTTAAAAAAAATATTTTTGTAATATATATTAAAATGTCATGGGAGGCGAATATACTTTTCAAAATAAGGAAGATATGAAGCATAATTTAATTAAATCACAGGAGTTAGCGTAATTTATTAAAAAAATTCTAATTAATGATATTTCTTATATAAAATCATTCACCCAGCAAACTGAGACAACAAAGCATCCCAAATGATAAGCGACACAAGCTGGAATATCAATGTCAAATTTTTGAAGCAAAGATATACAACAATCAATCAAAAATAAATAAATAAATTTAATTATTAATATATATAATTAAAAAAATAATTTTATTAAAATATTCTTAACATATATTTTTATCTATAACTAGTTCTGCTTAGAATCTCTTTTTCCCTTGAACAAACTAATTGCAGTAAATAATTATAGTGAATGGGGGTGATCATAACCCAGCCTAACCACATCAAACCAAATAAATAAATAAATAAAAAATACAAGACACGGCTACCCTTGTTGACCAATGAGCTTGGCCTAGTCAGATTCTCTTAATTTTTTTGAAAAGAAAAATATTTAATAAAGATTTATATAAATTGTTTTATTGACCAAATATTTTTGAGCACTGGGCTTAAATTCAGCAACCTGGTTAACCAGACACTAAACTAACTTAATGCCTAATCCAAGGTGACCCATAGTTCGTTTAGAAGTATCAGCAAATGAAAGCCAACTTTCACAATAATGTGACGATTGAATATAGGGATATGCTTGTATCACTTTTAACAGTTGATGGCATGGAAGGCAATGGAAGTAGTAAAAACCCCATTGTGCCCTTAAACAATTTTTGGGACCGCAATGAAAATTAGTTCTTTCAAACTTCACATAAATTATTTCGCATATCACACTAATAAAAAAAAATTAAGGATAAATTATTCTCCCTTGATTTTTTTAAATATAATTTATTAACAAGTTTATTTCTTAAATTTTTGTTTTAATATTATTTATTTTGTGTTCAAAATTATAAATTTAATTTATTTTAAATTAAAAAGTGACTATTTTATATTGATTAAATAAGTATTTAATATTTTTTATACTATACAAGTAATAAATATAATAATAATTTGTTCAATATAAATATAAATATAATTTATTTTTTATTTCAAAAAAAATGTTTGTATATATTTTTATAATAAAGAAAAAAGTTATATAAATTGACTTTTTTTCAATAAAAGAAGAGTAATTTACTCCAAAAATTAAATTTGAGCAAAAATATAAAAAATCTCCTTAAATTTGAAATTACTTGCAAATGATCTCTTAAATTTTCAAAGCTAGAAAATAAATCTTCACACAATCATTCAAAATATATTGACACAACTACTCAGTATTTGCACCCACAACTAGAAGATATTTTTTTAAAAAAACTAAAATATATGCTTTTTAAATGGACAAATTTTTATCATAACATTCATAATGTCTCTCTTATTTATATCTGGTAGTGACATTAAAATATGCTCATCATATAATACTGAATTTTTAAAAACTATTTATTCAAAATACCATCAACAACTAATTTAAGTGAAAAATCTATTATTCCACTAAACAAGTCAAAGCTAAAAACAATTCAACATCTTAGGTTTTTTTTTTTTTTTAGCCCTAACATAATGAGTTATCGGAAGATAATCCAAACAAAATTTTATAACGTCTAGAGATATTTTAAAATATATATTATTAATTTGAATATTTATCTTTATTTTAAAAATCCCATCTTTTTATACTATTAATATTATATTGCTGGATATTTAAGTTATAATAAATAGAGAATAAATATTTTTCTTTTTGCATATGACATAACAAAAACTCCTTATTATGATTTCATAAAACTATATAAGTTATTAATTTTATTCTCAACTTATTTTATAATCAATAATTATATTATAATCATATTCAAATACAAATCCTGAAGTATTTATCATCAAAATTTTTGATAAATAGATAGTATAAAAATATTTTAAACCTAATCATGATGAGATGTCGAGCGAGAAATCATCCAATCATGTCTTTTTTGTTTTTTAAATAAAGAAACCTGACAAACACCTAAAATCTTTATATAAACTTTTCCCAATTTTATAATCCATTAAACCACACATTTTCACATGCAAAAATCAATCTTTTACTAGCTTTGCGAGAAAAAAAAAAATTCAGTCAGAATTGAAACCATCTCTGGCCAGTAAATAAAATGAATGCTGCATTTTATGCTCCACATTAAGCACACACAGCTTGGTCAATCTTGATATATTAAAAAAAAAATGCAATGGTTAAGTGCCCTTAAGCGTGCTTGTGAGTCTTGTCCCGGAGGTGTATATTTAGACGTAAATAATCAAAGAACAGCTACAAATCACTTGATATATTACTAAGATCAATTGAAGCTGTAACAGCCATCCCTATACTTTATCGAGTTTTAGAAGGGGGGAAAAAATAATCCTATATATACAACAAACCTCGAACCGTGCTGGGAAATGCACGGTCCAGTAGGGGTTAGTAGTCAACCAGGCCAGAACCGACGGTGGGCTGTGCGAGCATATGACCTTGGCTTCGATTCAACAAAAAGAAGTCATGGCAACTGCCACCGCCATCCTCCACCTTCTGTTCAAAATAATAACCCCTCAATTTTCCTTCTTCAAGGCGAGAGCCGAGAAGGGCATGCACGAATCGGCATCTTCATGCCAGTAATGCATAGATCATAGTGAAACACCAGATACACCTGTAGAGGGGTTTGCTTACTTGGAACCAATTAAAAATCATGTTAGAATTAACTCTCGTCATCCACAGCACCGATGTATGTAAGGTCCGTCCGTCTCACCCTTATAGCCCCCCTAAGCCAGCAATTAGCCCGAAGATTAACATGGCCACCACTTCCTACATTAGCAGTATTACTCACAGAAGGGCCTGATCCGGTCCCATCTTCTAAAAGCATCCAAGGGTCGACTTCCAAATCACTGTCCTGTTGTTTTGACTTCCCGGAAATGGTAGCCGCAGTTCTTGATAACGCAACTGTACTCCTTGCGTTTAAACTGCTGGAGTTAGATACAGGGTTTGCAATACTGGGTTGAAGAGAAACAAGAGCAGAAGTTGGAACGGATGGCGGCTGGCAGGAGAGAGAGCAGCGCACAGAGGGAAGAAGTACTGGCATTGCAGCTTGGATACGCCACCGTATAGAGTCCGGCAGTTGCATATGATCCAAGTCATTCTGTATCAGACAATGGACCATTAGATAAGCAAAAAGACTATCTAGCGTCATCTTATTAATTTCATCCTATAGGTAATATCAAAATTATAGTATCATTATTGCCAACTCTAAATAAGATGAAAAGCCATTGATTCAGGGTTAAGTGATCAAACCTGCAAAGTCTCCAGCAACTCCTGATCAAATCCAGACATATCCCTGGTAGGTTCATTGGTCGTCTTTGAAAAAACTGGCGACCTAAGCCAACTTGGAAGACAACTACTCAATAATCCATGCATAACCAACAACAAATGATCAAACAGACCCTCAACAGAAAAATCTACAAAACCAGTAGAAGCTTTGGAAGATGACTCCATCTCCCTC
This sequence comes from Erythrophleum fordii, assembly GCA_032878935.1. Classification (NCBI taxonomy): domain Eukaryota; kingdom Viridiplantae; phylum Streptophyta; class Magnoliopsida; order Fabales; family Fabaceae; genus Erythrophleum; species Erythrophleum fordii. The sequence continues at coordinate 2,309,364 of JAVQMF010000021.1, forward strand.
TTTGACAGAGAACTATGCATGGCATTCACCGATATGTCTGCATCCTCATACACAACCCGGCTACCAAGGAGACGAAGAATTACGGTGGCAAGTGCATGTTTCATGTTCCGCACAGATGGCTCTCTACAAAATTCAACATGGAACTCAGATAAACTCCGTTTTGGTATGTGACAGTTCAGCCAAACAAGAACTACACTTGAAATTCTAATGTGGCACACTTAAAAACAAAGTAAATCCTTTTGTAGCAACAAATATCAATAATTTCACTTCTATAAAGGCCATAAGTTAATTTATTTCCAACACCCAAAACTTTATTCTTCAAACCGTTATGATACAACAATAAACAACCTATCATCACTAGCGCCAGCAGTTGGGACCCAACATTTGATAATACAGCACATATACATTTAGTCTTGAAGAAAGTGAGAAAATATAATGCATTTATCTCCTTTATGCCCTTATTTCAAGGAAACTGAAAAGGGTATCTGAATTAAAGGGCAACAGATGTAGTAAATGTAAAAGAGGCACAACTCCATAAACCTTTTTTCCCTGATAACAACCTCTTCTCACACGTTTTAAAAACAGTAACACATCAGGAATGAGAAATCTATCTCAATTTTTTTTTTAAAGCACATAAAGATTACAAATCTAATCTTTAATTACCCATCTGTGCAAAGAATAGGAAGAAATCTCATCAGTAAGTGCAAACGTAATGACATAGAAGCTCGTAGAGCTGCAGGTGAAGGTGGAGAAGAATCTGTTACAGCTATTTGTCGTCTAGCCAATCCAGGGCTGCCCCCTCTTATAGCTTTGCGGCTATTTACTTTATTAGTCTGACCTTCAGTTCCAGGAGTATTTCCAGCTTGCTTGCTTACCCCACGAGTGATTGCAGTTATTTGTTGCTCAATATAACTCAACTGTTTAATCAAATCAGTTGCAAATGAATTGCGAGATTCGTCAGAGCTTTGATCTATACAAGGAATAATTAACTCAATAAGAGCCCTCTCAGTCACATGCTGCTGGTTAGTGCTTGAGCTTTCTGAGTCATGCACTTGAGAGAACCCTTTTAAGCACCTTTTCAGCTCCATTCCCTCTTCAACAACTTCTCCTTCTTCAATAGATGCAGCATCAAACTTCTTCTTGTCTACTTTGTTAGCCACCAGTTCAGTACAAGGACTACACCAACCCCAGCACTCCCAATACTGGGCCTTAACAGAAAGGCCTTTACTCTCAGCAATGCTATTTAGCCGTTGCCTAATGGTCTTCCGACCAAAAAGAACACCTTGGCCAGCCAGGAACCATTTGGCCTGCAATAACATTGAATCCTCTAGTGACCTCCCAAAAAGATGAATCAACTCTGAAAAAAGGGGTGCAGCATCAGGTCTGACCAGTAACCTGGTGAGGATTATTGCAATAAAATTGTTCTCATTCTCAGAAGCAGAAGCAGATTTCTCTAGATTAGGTGAGGACAACTGTATAGCATCAGCTAAGGACATATCATGTGCTTCTAGTTTCTCAACAAGAGCTTGCTCATTTAAAAGCAACCTCAGTTCAACCCATTGCCAGTGAAATTTAGCAGGTTGCAGGGTATCTAAGACGTGTACTAGCTTATCCTGAAGCTTAGATTCACTATCTGTAAACTGAATTTTAGATTCACTGTGTCCAGAAATCCGGCTTCCATCATCCTGTGTAAATATAGATTGTGGCATCTTACAATCAATCATGCCATTGAGAAAAAGCCTTGCACGGAGAGGAACAAATGCCTTAGATTTTGAATGCGTATCTGAGCCATTCAACTCTAGCAAGGTTGCAAATTCAGCATCACTTGCATCTGCAGCCATAAAATCATAAAGACCCTGCGTGTCTCTCAAGCATACATCTCGAAAAGGCAAATGTTTTATTGCATCATTTATGGCCATGGCTAGAGACTGATAAAGTTTATTCATGTCTTCACGGGCTACAACATTAGAATTCAAAATGATGGGCCACCACATAACAAGGGCAAATATCGAATAGGCAGGTGGAAAGACTAAACTAAGAGGGAGCATATGCTGCATCCTTGAAAGAGCTATAATAGATGGTTCACCTAAGAGTTCCACCACTAATCCATCAACAATGGTTCTGCAGTTCCCAACAAGCAATCTAAACCAATGGACAAAAACTTCAATGGAACTATCAGACTTCAAACCCCCAACTGAACGTGCATTTCCATTTGAATTAGATCTTGTGCTTCTTACAAACTGTACTACATCCAGCCCCTCCTTCAACCGGAGGACAGTTACCATTCTTTCCAGGCTGGAAACACCACATATAACAGCACCAAGAAGAAGTCCAGAAACAGCAGCAGCAATTTTCGTTGCTCTCCCAAATACAGCTTTACTAGGGTTGTTTATGCCATCATTTGAAATACTGGTACCAGTATCATGGGCCTCAGGAGACATTTGAAATTGAGCACGAGATGCTTTGCTAGGAGCAAAAACTCCAGCAAGAGCAGTAGAAGCTTCGGTAGCAAGAGCAATCTCAAATACACGGCTTTGGCGTTCTCCTAGGGCTTCCTTAAGCAGGCATAGACAAGTTATATGCATTCGTAGAATGCATCTAGCATATTTCAATGAACTTGCAGGCAATGTTGTACTTGAATGATTATTTCCAACTGAAAAATCAGGCATTTTTGCCATAGTTGGCCCTACACTGCCAACAATGGCAGAAACAGCAGAAGAGACCAAAGAGGGATCCCCTTCTTGAGCAGCACCACCAGTCTGCCTTATGCAGTCCATTAAACCCATAGCTATTTGTTGAGCAGTTTGATATCCATTATCCCATTTTTCTATAGCACGACTGTTTGGTGCACCAGCTAAGAGCTTTCTCTCCTTTCCAAAAAGAGAGTGCAATGCATCTTCTACATTACGTTGCACCACGTCTCTCATGCCCAATCCTAGTCTGGATAACCGGCCACCACTTATCTTTTGACGGAGAAATTCATCAAGGTCCTCAACTCCTGCGGGAACTCCAAGGAGAAACCCTAACTCTCCATCCGCTGACTGTCCAGAATCAAGTTCAGAAGAAAGTCTCTTATCACTTGTAGCCTTAAAATTTTTCTCCCACTCAATGACACTAGCCACATTGCGATATTTTTTCAATAAATAACGAGCAAAAGCTAGGGCTCCTGAACCTGAAATCCTTCCATTAGATCCCATAATGGCTGCAGTACGATGCATTGCAGCTGACAGAGCTTCAGGAACAAGATCTGCTGCAGCTAGAATGTTCTCATACCTGCACCAAATGCAATGTTGGAAGACAGGCTTTAAAAAAATTACTTCCAATCCCAGATATCCAAAAAGGGACAGTCAAACACAGGAATAAATATAAAAAGGCAAATACTCACAGAGCACTAATGAAAAGATAAAACTAATCCCATGAAAAGAAGAAAGGGAGGAAGCTCATACAAAGTCATAGACACCTCACCAGCGGTTCAGCAAACTAAAATGAACTAGCCTACTTATTTTCAAATTTTCAATTTGTCCTTTATACCTTACCAAGATGAACATTCATGTTACAAGTGGGTAGATAAAGGATTGTGCTTGTACGAATCTCAGTAACTGGAATGCAATGCAGGCTTTAGTGGCAGAGCCCTGATTTATAACTTAGATGGAAAAAAGAGGAGGAAAAGAAGTATTAAGACAAAACAGCTTGCAAGATGCTTTTTCAAGGAAAAAAAAAATTATTGAAGAATATATAGTATATTGCTTAAGGCACAGAAAGTTGAGAAAAAAATTCAGGAAATAAGTTATTAAAAAGCAACAAACACCACATGAATTGACAAAGAAAAAGAAAATCATATACAAAGAACAAAATTATGTTTTAGCACCAATTACAAGCGTAAACTATTTAAATTGAATTCAGTGAGTGTAAACCTTCTCACTGACGATAGCAGAAAAGCCTCTCCCACATCACAAACTTGGCTTTCCACATTCCTTGGTATCACTGGAACATTCCTTCCACTATGAATTGCAGAGTTGGAGCTATTGAGAACCTTTGGCAGCAACCAGAGAAGGAACTTGACAGCTGACACTAAATCATCAGAGATGTCCACCAGATAAAGTATAGTAGAAAGTTCCTCCTCCCCAAGTTTCCACTGTATTGAGCTTCTATCATCAACAATAGCAAAAGGCCGGCCAAACTGGCCAACTTGACCAACATTCTTTTCAGCCTCCTGAACTAGCTGCCTAACTTCATTCATCAACCAAACTGTTATTGCCCTTTTCTCAACAATGCGAAGCTGTTTAAGAGCTTTCCCAATTGAGACAATATCCCCACAGTGAATTGTTCGGATTCCATCCACTGATTTTGGCATATCTCCATCCATTGCAGTTCTATGGTAAGGGCATCTTACCTTGTTATCACATACATGGCTTGTTGATGCCCCTTGGCTACCCTCAATTCTAGCAGCTGCCAGTTGAGCAAGACTATGGGTTTTAGGCACATTCTTCTGCCGACTCTTGATAGCTTGCTTGGTTGACTTGAGAGGTTGATCAACTTTGAGAGACTCCAAGGATTTCAGCCCCTTCTTCATCCACCAAGCATCTTCATCAGATAGAACTATCGAATGACCTTGAACAGATGAGCTTCTTTCCTCACTTATTTTCTGTCTCTTTGTCCTTCTACATTCTTCACACCCAGGTGTACCTTCCGCTGGATCAATCTTGCTGTAAGGAGACAAAGTACTTCTTTTAACACTGCCTTGAGATTCATCCAATCCTGTAGAGCTCAAATCAGACAAATTATTAGGCAGCTGTAATAGTACTGAGATGGTTGCTTTCAGTTCTTCAACATCAGTGTCATCCTTTTCAGTTCTAGATGAAATTGTGCCAGAAAGATTAGTTTTCAAATGATCAATTAACATTGTGGAAGCCCCATCCTTTGTGGGAGATGGATCATGCTTTTGCTTCGATGCAGATAGATTGGCAGTAGCATCATTACGTTGATAACTAAGAGAACTACGAAGTATAAGCCGGCGTTCATTCAAGTAAATTTGCAAAGCTTCCACAAGCTGTAGTCCTTCAGCAATCCCTGATTCTTCCAAAGCATCATGCAAGAAGCAACCAGGAAGCTGCTTCAAAATTCGATAGTGTCTCTTCTGTCTCTCCAGGTCAACCAAATTTTCATTCCTATCCATGATCCCACTAACGATTAGCTGCCGCACATATGCCAAGGGGTTAAAGATGCCTGCTCGTATGAGTTCCACTATAAACAGATGTAGACGTTTGAGACCTTCCCCTTTATGTACTACATGCTGATCAATCCAACAAACTATGATATCATGCAAAGGACCTGAGCTTTCAAATATAACTGAAGAACTGGAACTCCAGTCCACATTTTTTGAACTAGATTTTACTTTCGATACATTATACGTAAAATTGTGAGTAGTCTGCTGACTAGATGATTTTGCTAGATTACTGATTCTGTTAATGCTTCCATTCTTTTGTCTTGGTGAAACATACATATTCCTCATCTTCATCTTTAGAAGTCTAGCTGCTATATGCACCTGAGAAACATCTTTCCTACCTGTGAATTTTATATCACATGGAGGAGCAGTCCGAAAATCCCTGACATCACATGTTGCCCACTCACAAAGGAAAAACACTGAATATATAAATGAACTATTTATGGTCCCCACCCACTTCAACGATAACCTTAAGCAAGGGCTAACTTTTGCAAGCCAACCTTCAGATACGGTTCCATCACAAAGATCTTCAAAAAGGAGCTTATAGGTTCCACATATATCACCCAGCACAAGAGATTTATCCAAAGCTTGCGCAGCTTTAGCCAGACAATGACCTGGATAGCCTGAGTTTGCAGCCTTTGCAAGATCATCTGCACACTTGTGAATGCATGAAATTATGTGATCAAATGCCAATGATTGATATTGCGCATCAAGTCCTTTACTTCTAAATATACAGACAACATCTTCTGAACTACTTTTTATCTTTCCTGCAACTTCAGATGCTTTTAGTACAAAACTCCCATCATTTACTGAATGTGAAACTGCAGAGGATGGTAAAGGAAAGCAATCCAAAGAAACAAAAGTATCCGGTGCTGCAAATATTAAATATCGGAGCATCTCAATCAAAGCATAAGTTGTATATGCCCTCCGGGAATTATCTACAAGATCTGATCCACCTGGCGCAGGATCACGGATGATACGAAGAGCTATTCCAGCAAGAGTACGCACATATGTTTGAGATAGAACAACAGTTTCTAAAAAGCCATATATAATAGGCAATAGCAGCTGCAAAATCTCAAGCAATGCTTTTTCCTGAAAGTAGCAGAAATGAGAAAAATCAGAATTGGAGACATGAAAATGAGCAGAAGATATAAAATGCTCACTTCTCTTTTCATAAGCATATAAGATCAGCTGTATGCAAAAGGAAGTATTCAGAATAACTTAGGTAACTTCATTACCTGTAGTTGATTCAACACCCAATCAATGACAAGGGAAGGAAGAAGCAGCCCTTCAGCATGATGCCATTGCAGAAGCCGCACAACATACCACCATTTAAAATGTACAGATGGCTCTCCACCATCGGAAACTGATGACATGGGATCACTTCTGTGCTGTAGTGATCCTGCAGGTGAACGATCTCGGCTATGAGTGGTAGGATTAAGAGCATTTTTTGAGATAAATTCATCCATAAGAGATTGCAAGTAATCAACAACATCTTTGGTCCAGTGCTCAGAACGAGACAGCTGAGCTTTGTCAGCAGCAGTCCCGGAAGAAATACTGGCAGAACCAGGCCGAACCTGCAAAATTCAACCATAATCTACCTTCCTATGTTATAAAAAAATAATAATAATAAAGTAACTAATGGAATGTACGATTTGAAAAAAAAAATACCAAAGGTAATGCATCTCTACCTGATTGAGGTAGGTAACTTTGATAAACCAAGTTGCCCTCAGCAATGGCACATTATTCCTGATAAGAACCTCCATAAGCAATTTCTTTCTAAATCCATGAGGAACATGATCAGCCAAAGAGCGTAACCGTTTGTGCTGTTGAGACAAGCCCTGTAACAAAAATTGAGTTTATGTAGAGCTAGTAGTCCAAGATAATATAAACAAAACCAAGTATAATTGAAGAATACACTCAAGGATTTAACAGGCATATCAACGAAGACAACAAAGAGCCTAAGTAATTTGTTATAGGAAATGGCACCTCTGAGTTCTTGAATGGCTAATTAATGGAATGAATATGCATCATATAGCCTGTACAGGACTACTCAGCATATAATTTATCCTGGACCCAACCATATTTATATGCTGCCCCAACTAAGATCAAGACTAAAACCCTCTACCCAGAAATACAACTGATTTATGCCCTTGGCCTATATACATTATCAAGAACTTAAAAGAAAGAAATACCAGTGGGCACAATTGTTACAAAGGGAAGTTAAACAACCAAAAAAGCCATAGGAACAGGACTTCCACTGGCATAGCTCAATTCATTTCTTTCAAAACTTTCTTTCTTATCAGAAACTTATAAGAAATAAATAACAATGGGGCACAATTGTTATAAAGGAAAGTTAGACAATGAAGAAAGCCGTAGGAGCAGGACTTCCACTAAGAATACCTCAATCCATTTCTTTCGGAAGTCTTCACCACATGGCCTTTGCTCAGGGAAGACACCAGGCCTGTTGAGTTGTGATCCTGAAAGAGCCACGCCATAGACTTGACCAGCCTGTCAATAGCAAGAACTATCATGCAGATCAAAACCTTCATAACAAACTAGGATAGGTTATAGCTAGAGCCCAATGAATCATCAACAAAGCAAAAGAAAACACAGCTATATATAAATTGTGGCAGCATAATTTTCTGCAAGCACAAAAAATAACAGACCGAATAAAAATTATTACCTTTCGCTTCTGAACACGAGATTCATTTATGGCCCTAAGACGTCTCCTAACAGCCTGGAAAGAAGATAAAAGAGTTCAACTACATCTACAACAACTTCCAAAAGTACATGCAAGAAATGGAGAATTTGCAGCGATTTCATGGCATAGTTCTAAAAACAATAACAAATGGAATGGGCATAAGAATGTCAAAAAGACAAGGAAGTCACCTCTTTGCAATTTAGAATAACCGCCTTGTTAAAATTCGAAACCTGAGTCAATGAAACTTCTCTAGCTTCCTAACAGACACAGAAAGAAATGTAAAATCAGAACATAGCAAACACCTGACAAAAGGATATTTACAATAGTTGCTAGTTTATCTGTTCTATAAGAAAGCAACACTTGATTTTCAACGATTTATCAAGGTAAGGAAATTGTTGAGAATGTACAAATGTTTGTACCACTGTTTGAAGTACCTTGATCAGTAGGAGATCCCCCCCCCCCCCAAAAAAAAAAAATCCAAATGCAAGATTGACTTTACTAAAACAAGCACAGATACCACAAAGTACAACCATATGGCAAGTCTACAATACCACTTGTAATTCAAGTGCCATTGATACCACTAGGCAGAATCAAACATTTAAAGAAAGAAGAACAAGCAAAAGAACTCAAAGAATCCAAATTCCAAATCCTTCTATTGGGCAGGGAAGAACCACAGAAGGGGGCAAGAGTTTCCAGCATTAAAGCAAATTCATCAACAATCCTGTCATTAAGATTTCTAGGAAAATGAAAATCCAAGAATGGTTAATACGACTGGAGTTAACCATTTATTGTAAGTGACTAACATAAAATCAAGTAATGACAAAGTAAATTCATAGTTGTTAATGTCAAGAATGTTATCAATACCCCATTATGTTTGATTGTATGTTAAACTTGGCCACAGCCAGAATGCAGTCCAAATTTAACAGATTCAACAATCCAGAATAAGAATTATTAACAGCACCCTTGCATAAAATTTGCATGTATAATGCCAGACAAAACTAAGGTATTTGATTTTGACACCACACCACACTGCTTTTAGATCAACAGTTATGCAGTCACTCCCTATATTTGGAACTAAGGTGTGAAAGCAAAAGTAGCATTAATGGAAGGAAGGATGAAATGAAAAAGACAGCATGAGAACATGTATATATTGAGATTACTAAAGCATTGTTAAAGAATCACAAAGATGTAAAAGGAGGAGGAGGAGGATCATGATCATGATCAATTTAAGTGCTAGGTTAGAATCTAACTATTTTCTTGTGGGATGAAGAAAGAAATTAATTAAAAGAAGAAGCAAGGAAAAAAGAAGCTACAACAAAATTTTTTTAAAAAAAAAAAAAAAAGCCAGGATATGGTTTCAGTATATCTCAAATATATTCAAACCAACAAAATGTTTCAATGAATGGGGAAGGCTGAAGAGAATATCTAAAATTTCAAATCTTAATGATGAAATCAATAAATTGATAATTAGATCCCAACCACTCAAAAGCTAAATTACCACTTCTCATTATCTGATTTTCTATAATCAATATAAATAAAAGGATCTACCTCAAGGCCCTCAACTGTCTCCCTATATCCAGATTGCACATATTCTCTCGTCAGAGTCTCCTCAGAGCAATTTGGTGTTTGGGGAAAAAAGTCTGCTGACCCAAGTCTGAAATTAAAATAGTGACATTTAATATTTCAACATGCAGCAGGAAAGACGATATGGACACTCAAAACAAAACATTTAATAACTAATTTGTTGGCTTCAGGGTGACAATAGCAAAAAAAAAATTATACATACATATATATATATATATATATATACACACACATGCAAATTTAACCCCAAAAGAAGCCTAGGATGACCATTATTTATGACCTAAAAATAACAATGAGTTGAAAACAGGCACCATTATCAATAGGAAATACCTGGCGTTTAGAGACTCTTTCTCACACTTCAACTTGTATGGGGTTAGTTGAGGTTGTCGTCTGTAAATACAAAACCATTTTATCAAGAGAGATTAGCAGCATCAAATTACTGATTTAGCATAACATTAGCATTTAGCAATTTAAAAACAATTAAAAGCAATGCTTCAGAGGCAAAATATATTTGTTTTAGAATTCTATTCTCATTAATAATTTGGTTAGATTAAAATACAGATTCCAAACCTCCAAGTTCTCCAATCTAGTTTTATATCTAAAGCCTTTAGGAGCCCATGTTACATTAGCAGTTCTGGAGTGAACAAAGATCAATGAAAAAGCAAAAGATCCACACCATCAATCCCATTAACCAAAACTACGAGCTATTAACCAAAACTACGAGCTTATGGTTCACACTATTTAGAAACTATGAGCTTATGGTATGAAAGGTTCAATCCCAAATTCTTCTTCATGAAAAGTAAGATAACAATGGTTTAAAATGATAAGAAAACAGACAACTCATAGTCCAAAACACAGAAATGAGGATCAAGGAAAGATATACCACAACTTTGCACAACCACTGACACTTTTCTCTAATTTTGACTTTTGATAGATGAAATTATATTATTTCTCCTAATTTGGAAGATCAAAAACTACTTTACGTTGTTCCAATCTGGTAACGGACAAAAGGAAGAGATCTTTCAGTTATGAACTGAGCAAGTGGGCAGGTGTTCCCAGTGATGACAAAGTAACTTCACGTTAACCAAGTTTACCTTATTGGAAGCCAAGTTCAAGGCTTCAAAATGATCCCAATCTGAATATAAAATGCAGTATCTTGGAAGGGTTTAAATTTTAAAACTTAAAATCATGTAAAGGCACTTGAGCAATTTTTTTTTTTTAAAGTATTAACATGCCAGAAGGATCAATATTTACCTTCTTCTGTCATTTTAAGTATAATAATCTGATGAAAAATAGAAGGTATCATTTAGAAAGTTGAAGATGAAAAATAGGTTTCAAACTCAAGGCGTATAACACAGAAGTAGAAAGCATAGGTAACGTGGTGATATTACTAAATCTGAAGTATTCATATGTAATTTAGAGTGTCGTGTCATGTCTAATATGAGTATTTGACATGTGTTACACATGCACATGGCTCCTGTTTTTCCTAGTGTCAAAGCTAAATAATGGAAGAAGTAGAAAATTTTCAACCCTGCACTCACCATTTTCTCACAATTAATACAATTTATAATGACAAAAGCATCTAGATTACGAGCCCTTGTTAGTGGCTAGGCAACCATATATAGGAAACCTATTTTTACTTCCCCTTCTGACCACCAAAATGGAACATTAGAAGTAGATAGATTAACAGAAAATAAAACCAAACCAAGGAAAAAATATATTTTGGTTAGTTATAGGCAAAGGAGATTTTAAGAGCATATTGGCCAGTAGGAAGTTCTCTTACCTTGAACTTATGGAGTAGTTAGCAGGCAGGGAAGATGAATCGGCTCTTCCAGTGTCCCTAACAGATGGCCCACCTATTGCACTATTATTAACTGCACTAGTGCAGCTGCCAGTATGATACCTTTGCATTTCCCCCAACAATTATCAGCATACTGCCCACAGCATCAAACCAATAAAAGTAGCTGTGACAGCTAGACTGCATCATTGAAATGTCCACCAAGTCATTTCCAAGCAAAGCCAATTAAGCAAGCTAAGAAGAAAAATCATAGACAAGGAAAAGAAATTAATAACTGAAGATTGGATTAAAGAAAATATCCTCAGGCATCAAATTTATGCATCATCGGACTTCAACTGCTGAAGGATATATGCAGAAATTGTAGTGGATCAAAAACTATGTATATCCCAAAGATGAGACTTGACTCGTGGTACCTAGTGTGCCAAAGTGTCACCATAGGACTTGTAAGACATGGACCATTATGAAAACTAGGAACCAACCATCCAAGGGGTGCAACTCAAAGGCACTATGTGTGGCCCACCGCAAACTAAAATTTTAAAATATAGTCTGCAGATTTAAATTAACATGTTTGGCATAAGACATTTTTCTGGATGATAAAAGGAATCAAAATTCAAAACTCTAGTCTGCATTTGACACTGAGTCTAGTTCTCACACCCAAAAAAACCTAGCCTGGGTGACGTAGCCAAGAAAAAATATGGACAAATTCACAATTATTTTCCAAAATTGAAGTTAAGGATCATTTAAATCCAAATAAGTTATAGCAAAAATGCAAACAGTAAAAAGCGGGCAAGCAATTAGAAAATTTTTAGAAATATCCTAAAAAAATGCATTTAAACAAGATAATAAAAAGTGCTGTAAATAAATAAATGTAACATTGGACATTTGAGATAGAGTATAACTACATAAAGTTGAAATCTTCAGTTATTAAAATTATTTTTCTGAACAGCAATTCCAACAAAAATTAAGGGCGAGGAGAGGCAGGTGCAATATATAATTATTTTAAGTGATAAAACTTGCACTAAAATACAAACTTCTCGCCCAGTAATTTGTAACTGCCACATTTTATAATTCCAACTCATAACTAATGTTTTTTAGAGACAATAGAATGATGCATAGACTAATCAAATCCCTTCCGATCCACGAGCATACACCCAAAACCATAAGAAGAAATACCCTCATTTTGTCCTTTTGCTCTCCGAACTTAAGCCGCCAAATAGTTCATACTACATTTGAAGTAACTATATCCTTAAAGAAACTTTAACATGTAAGAGATAAATTGGACACAACCCACCCACTGAATTACCCAAAATTTTGAACTTAACGTTAAATCCAAACTATATTCTAAATGATGCAGAATATAATTTTGCGCAACCCTATAAATCATCTATAATGCTAAACAAATGCCGAAATATGAAGTTTAAAGCACGATCCGAAGCTAGGGTTTTTCGACAAATTCTAGTTTTTTAACTTGAAAAATGCCGGCGTGAGCTGATTGTGGAGCTGAAAATTGGGTCCCCTGACGTGAACAAGGCTAGGGTTTTTTACTGGCAATCCCACAACAGGCAAGGACTCTTGAAAAACAAAATAATGGGAATAAAATTGAACATCAAATGAAAAGTCAGGGCACACCTGGCAAGAAAATTTTGAACTGTGAGAGAAGAAGTCCGGAAAGCGTTGTGGTAGAGAGAGAAAGTAAGAAAGATACGAAGAAAGAAGAAAGAAGAAGGGTCTCGGGCTATGAGGGCTTTGACTCTTAAATGTTTGCTGGTGATGACGACGATGCCTCTGTTGCTTCCTGTGATAGAATAAAGGCCGAAGAAGAAGGGATCTAGTCGTTATAAAAATATTAATATTAATTTTTACTTCTTCTTCTTGTTCCTTTTCTGCCCTCATCATTCCGACCTCGTTACCCATAAACTTTGAAGATAAAGGGATTTCAGTGGGGGTAAAATTGTCAATCAATTTTAAAATGCAATTTACTAAATGTTAAATAATCATATAATGTGTTTTTTCCTCTTTCCAGTTTTTCAAATTGATGGCAACGCAGATGTTAGGAGCCAAAGGGGAAGAAGAACGTTGTTGGATTCGTATGTGCTACCATTGCGACAAAAACCAAAACTAGAGGACTTGAAAGTGAAAATACAAAAAAGACATTGATGTAAGTTGTTGTGTGAACAAAAGTTAAATTTCCTAATGGTGACCCATGTTCTCCGAACCGGATCAGATCGGCCGGTTCGACCGGTTGGACCGGGAACCGATCCCTGGTCTGGTTTGGTTGAGTTGAAAAATCGGTCAAATAAAAAATCGATCAAGAATCGGTCAAACCAGTCAAGAACCGATGAAAATCAGTAAAAAATTAGTAAAAATCGGACTGAAAAAATCGGTTAAACCGGTCTGAAGCAATTTTTTTTTTAATTTTTTTATATAACAGAATAATTCATTTTAAATAATTTTGACAAATTAAAAATAGAAGGTAATAAAAAAGATGAGGAAGTTAAAATATGATTTTTTTAAAAAAATAGAATATAAGAGAAATAAAATGTGTATAATTAATTATTTTTTATACTTACTTTTTATCATGTTCAATTTCCTAATAATATTTCTCTCAAATATCAAGATACTTAGCTAAAATTATTATTTATTATTTTATTTTTTAATAATAAGTAGAATCTTAATATAATTTAGAAATTTTGAAAATTTAATATTAAATATTCTTAATTTTTAATCATAGATAATTTTTATTTTAAACTAAACATTAATTTTTGTAATATCTTAAGAAATGTTAAATTAGTAATCAAATATTTAAAATTTACTAATATTTATTTGTTATATTAAAATTTTAATACATAAAATTTTTTTAAATAATATATTTAATTATCACCAATTCGACCACGGTTCGACCAATGAACCATGAACCAGTACCTCCACCGGTTCAATAACCGGTCCGGTTTTAAAAACATTGATGGTGACTCCAAGGTTTGACTTCTAAACATTTGTTATAGCTGTACAAAATATGTTTAGTTAAAAAAATGTCATAAATAATAAAAAAATTATAATTAAAGATCTCAAATTAAAAATACTTATATTAAAAATCTTAAATTTTAAAATTTAAAGATAAAAAAATGTTAACTTAAGATTATAAATTGTAATTTTTTACATAATTAAAATTAAAAAAATTATATAATTTTTTAATATAATTATATACTTATTATATTTTTATTAAAGAATTATGCACTTGTTATATTCTGATAGAAAAATTTTAATAGCAAATATATAAAAAAAATATTTAAGCTTAATTCTTAAGTCTTTAAAAATAATTTTAAAATTTAAAATTTTTTAATATAAATATCTTTAGTTTTAAGATTTTGTGACTTAAGTTTGGAATTCAGATAAAGCTTTCCCAAGTCTAGTGCATTTATGCATGTCTGAAAGCCTAAGTATTTATTCCTAGTATGATGTTGTCTATTTATACTTGGCATTTTATAGCTTCACAAAATTATTACCCAATAATTGCTAACAAGTAATAATTTATTTAGTAATATATTTACTCATAAAATGAAAAAGTTAAAATTTTTACTATACTAATGTTTAAAGTCTTTCAATGTGTTTTCAATAATACATTTTAAAGCTCTGGTGCTTTTAAAAAAATTAATAGTTTTAATATGCAAAAGGATCATAAGCAATTGATGAATCATCTCAATTGAGAGGATTCATTTTGAGCTTTTAGTCACCCTATACATCAACGAAATGATTAGATATGTTTACTATTTATTCTTAGACCAATATTTTCTAAAATTGTTGTAAATGTCGTTAGGTTTTCTTTTAACAAAATGTTTGTCTAGACCTGAGGCATTTTTATATTAAAAAAAGGTTTAAATTTTAGTATTTGCTAATTATGGTATTTTTTAAATTATATTGACATTTATCTGTATTTTGATAGCTTAAGTAATTATTTCATTATATGATGATATTTATTAGTGTTTATTACTTGGAAATAATTAATACAGCTTCCATTTTTTATTAATGACGGCATAAAGTTTGAATCTAAAATCTATTGCATGTTATTTAATCTCACACTTCTTAAATCATATAATGATTTTACTTTTCCTTCATAACCATGTAACATATTATACATGATTTAAAAAAAAAAAAAAAGTGGTTGTCATTGTACAAAGTTACCATAGTGCTATTTTAAAAAATTATTTAAAGTGGCTGATGACACTTATGAAGTTGTAATGAATGCTTAAATTGTTTTTAGAAAAATATATCACAAGATTAAACCTCCTATGACTTATGGTGTGTTTGGTTCTGCTTTTGAGAAGCTCAAAATCACGTTGGCAAGGAAGCAACAATTTGCTACTTCTACACAAACATGATTTTGAAACTGGATTCCAAACACGTACTTATACGTTCTGGGGACATGCAACTAGCAACAAAAAAACGGGGGAAAAAATCACTAAAATGAGCATAAAAATTAGTTGACGATAACTTATTAAAATATATGTGCCAATAAAATTTTTGTATATACTTATTTTGATATATTTTTGTTAAATTTTTATATTTATCTTGAATACAAGAAGTATATAAAAAAATAAAAACAAAAATCTGAACAAGAATGGAAGCCATCTGAGTCAGTGGACATGAGGGACATGAGGCATCATCTGATCTTTTTCTACATAGTGAGAATTTATTAGGATTTTTTATTTTGCAATATTAGGATATTGTAAAAAATTACAAGCATATTATTTGTGATGATTTATATTTGCTTTTTTATTCTTTTAAAAAAGATGTATTAGCAAAATGTTGATTAAAGTAGGAAGACCATATCTGATTATGTTGAAAAATTGTTGGAGAGTGATGCAAGTGGAAATAATATCTATTTACAATGTGATGGCATTTTGTAGATTCGGTGAATTGTGCGTCAATTTGTTTATTCAGGTGGTATATTGTCAAGGAAAAATTACATTTGATAACTTCAAATTAAAAATATGTATATTAAATCATCTTAAATTTTAAAATTATTTTTAAAAATTCTAAAATTAAAAATTGTAACTATAATTTTTTAATATAGTTTAGATTTTGAATTCTAAAATTTTTTAGAATAATTTTAAAATTTAAAATATTTTTGTATAAATTGTTTAACTTAAAATCCTCATTTGTAATTTTTCTTCGAGAGACATGCGTAAGTGGGGGCAACATGATTTCGTATTGGATCAAATTTGATGCACCCCTCGCACCTGAAAGGATTTACAGTGGTTCCCAACTTACAATACTATATTGAATATTGGGACATTATGATAAAGGCTAAATTATTTTAATCTTTTAATTTTATGATAGGTTTTATTTTGATCTTTGTTTTATTTTAATATTGTCCTTCAATTTTTCAAATGTAATTATGTTAGTCTCTCTTTTTAAACCCCATTATTTTACTAGTAAAAGATGCTGAAATGACTTTCAATTAGGACTGAAAATGTATACTTACACTTTTAAAAAGTGCAACAGAACTTTTTATTTTCAAGAAATTACTCTTCACTTCAACCAAAATTAAAAATATATATATTTTTTGGCATTAAACGCTGCATATAGGATAATACCCTAATATCACAAATCCTTGTATTGATTTACTCCATGTTGTAGAATCCTTTGAAACACGACAGATTCCAAGAATTGGAATTTTCAGTATCTGTAAAATAGTATAGATGGATTGGAATTTGGCATTGCTGTGGAATTAGGATGCCTTGGATTTGACATATCTCAACGGAGACAAAGGGAAGGACTAGTGCCAACAGTTATACTTAGTTCCTCGTTCCCCCTACTGATCAATGGCTAATGTGCTGTCACACCACTCATTTCTAACTTACATGGTATACTTCTTAAAACAATTAGACCAATCAACTATCTATGCTGAGATATTTGCAAGCTTGTAATATGAACTCCTGAACTCCAAAGAGGAATATACTTGTGTCCTTCAACAACCATCCAAAGCTCTGAGGCTTTGAAGATGTAACTGCCAATTGTTCAATCACACAAGCTAATTGGGGTGTTTATTAGGTCGTTAGATTCTAGAGGCTCATCCTAACTTGACTTAATCAGGTCGGATCAGCTCAGGGTGAAAATATAAATAGGCAAAATTTTAAATAAAACTATATCAGGTCGGATTGATCCACGAGCGAAGACATGTTCTACTCAACCTGTCATAATAGTTACTTTTTTTTAAATTCTTAATATCTTGTTATCTTATGTATATATATATATATATATATATGATTTTCTTTACATAATGTAACATTTATTACCTACCTAAACCTTCCTTACTTTTTAATTATTTTTATTATTGATGTGCATGCTTACTAATATTTCTTTTATTGAATAATAAAAAGACATATATTTATCTAAAACTAATTATATTAATATAGTTTATATTTTACTTGATAATACTAAACTATTTTTTATTATTGATAAAAACATGAGAGTTCTAAAAGTCCATTGTTTTGAAATATATACCAATAAGTCTGCAAAAAGATATTTTTATATTATAAGTATCAATTCATTAAAAAAAACATAAAATTGGATTTGTTCGGGTCGAGTCGAGCCACGGGTATAAAAACAAATCTAATGTCTTAATGAGATGGAGCATCAGGTATACTAAATATTCGCGCCTGACTCTACCCATGAACAACCCTATAAGCTAAAGCTCTTTTAATTCATGTTCTTAAAACTGGACTAGACCAACTAGTTCA
Source organism: Erythrophleum fordii (assembly GCA_032878935.1). Taxonomy (NCBI): domain Eukaryota; kingdom Viridiplantae; phylum Streptophyta; class Magnoliopsida; order Fabales; family Fabaceae; genus Erythrophleum; species Erythrophleum fordii. The sequence continues at coordinate 2,327,414 of JAVQMF010000021.1, forward strand.
ACCGGTTGGACCAAGAACCGGACCCTGGTCTGATCCGAAACACTTCCTTAACCGATTCCTTTAAGAACCTATCAACTCCGATCAAGAACCGGGTTTGACTGATCGGTTTTAGGCAAGAATTGGCATAAATGGACTAGCTTGGACCAGTTAAATGGTTGCTTACATTTTTTAACAAAAGTTGTCTCATCTATCATCGAACCGGTGACCTTGGGAAAAATCTGAACACACTAACCACTATACTGCCTTGTCACTTTTGCAAGATATATGCATAATATTATATAAATATATTTATAATATTTCATTTGAAATTTATAATATTTAACTTAAACATTTATCAACTGTTTTTTTAAAACATTATATTCAAATCTTCTATAACTAATTAAATTTTATTATACAAATTTTAAAAAAATATAATAATAATAATAATAAATTAATGTATTAAATAATTAATTTTTATAATATATTGATTTCAATACTTGTTTTACCAAATTAATATTTGATATTTATATTTATTAATAAATAAATTATTTTAGACTCAAAATTTAAAATTTAACTAAATTTAAATATTATGTTATATTTGATTTATTTTTATATATAGTTAGTAATAAAATGTTTCAAATTTTATAAATATTTACTTATTCTTATTTATTTAATAAATTTTTAATGTTAATATATTAATATATAATTATTATCAGTTCGACCATGATCCGATCAATAAATCATAAACCAATACTTTTACCGGTCCAATTTTAAAAACATTACTTTTAATACCCTACAATAACAAATGATGTAGACATTCCACTTTTGTCTCCAAAACCAATAAGTCTAGTTGAAGCACCAGCCTTCTAGAATAAAAATTTGCAACCATTAGATTACAATAGTTAGTTTTGTCAGTTTTTTTAGTTTTGTCTCCAACCATTATCGAATCGCAACCTTTGTGAATCCACACTAAATTCCATCCCGTCTAGTGCCAAAGAATCTGTAGATTTATTTGCTGATGTCCACTTGCTCTTATATCAAAATCATTCCTATTAGACCAAGCTTTAAAATAAACTAGTGTGGGTCTTTTGTGCAAACGCACGGGAACCAGGGGAGTTTAATAAAAAAGTGATTACATTAGTTACAATTTAGGAATATTAATTAGAAACTTTATTTTTATATATATAATGATACAATGCGTTTATTGTTGCACTATTCTAATGCATTTGACAAGGCAAGATTTCTGTACTAGAAATAATACTGCATTTCTAGTACACCATACGACATAAAACTAACGTAAGAACTCAAATTTACGCAACTAGGAAAATAGAGTACTTAGTCTAAGTTAATTTAAATTATGGGGTATATTTTAAATTAAAGAAATTTAAAGTAAAGAAAACTCTTGGCTTTAGAACTTCCTATGGAACATTTGAATTCAAATTAATTTCTTTCCTGACTATTTTATTTATTAGTCTTGTCTTATAAATTAAACTTTCCTTCTTTCTAATTTACATTTTCATTTACTTCATTGCCATCTTCTCTCATTTTACCCCCCTTTTTTGCCAAATTCCCTCAATGCCATTATTTTTGTTCAATTTCCCTAATCACCCTGGGGTCTTCTGAATATGTAAGCCAAGAAGCTTCCTTCTATCTACTTCATTTCGATTTCAGCCCCCCCTCTCTCTCTCTCTCACACGCACACACATTCATGCGCACGCAAGTGTTTTGCACTTTCGTGTTTTGTGTTCGGTTACTCCTTGTGCAGTCACGGAGCTCCTTTTCTTGTTCTAACTCTGTTTCTTTTACTCCACCTGTGTTTCTCTTCAGGTATGTATGGCAGCTCCTTCGTGAATTCCATCAGCTCTTTCCTCTGTTCAGCTTCTTCCCCTTCATCCTAACAAGCTTGCAACTTTTTCTCCTCATTTTCACTGCTTACTCTCCTATCACAACAACATCCCTTCGCCCAACAGCCATCAATCTCGAATTTCCTTCAGCTGCAACATAGTTAAGGTGTTGGGAGATGAAGCTGAGTAGTTATGGGAATTTTGGAGGTCTTGAACCTCATTTGTCTTGGTAAAAATCATCATCCCTCCATTTATTGACTCTTCCATTTTTGTATTCAAGGAGAATCTCATTTTCATTATCTTTTGCCATATCTTGCGGTGACCTTGAATTGTGATTGTTGAGTGATTTGGTTCACTTGGTCGACAGTGTACCTACTAGCTCAATTTCTCAATTTTAACCCTATAAGATAAATTCTAAATTCACTTGATGTATTCAAAATTAGTTTTAAAAAAACAAGAGTTAAGGCTAGTCCTAGGAACAAGACGTTAATTATATGGTGGGGTAACAGTAAGGAGGGTAAAGGAATTAATTTACAATGTAATCACTTTTTGGAAGTGGTGATAAGTAAACGGACACATGGTAGGATTAGAAATTTCGTGTTACCATAAAATAAGTGTTAATTAATCGAGTCAATAGAAATTGATTCTTATGTTGTTGCTATGTTAGGAATCTTCGGGCACAATCCCACATTTGGTAGTTAGCTGGGAAAAGGTAGTAGAAAGTATTACAACATTATAGTTAATCAATGAGTACTAAGTAGATAGCATTCCACGTTATATTTTCTTAGCATATGGTTTACATGCTTTAAATTTCAAAAATTTAAATCTTTCCTTACTATGCAAATAAACTTCTCTCTTTGAACTCTTATTTAAATTATACTTATGCCAAACTAGGGGACAAGTTTATATTATACTTTACCTCTCTAATTTTAAATTGTTTAATACATGTATAGAATTAATTAGAAATAAATGTCAGATTTTAAAAATTTTCTGTGTTGGATGGTGGTGAAAAGTGTTTTACCAATGAATGAAACTTGTGTATTTCCATACATGATCATGATATTTTCTATGAAGGACATAACTATCAAACATCAGTTGCTAATAACAATCTTATTAGACCTTGGTGGGCCTTAGCTTGAATCCCAACTAGCACGGGGTACAAATGATGTTAGCCATATGTACTAATCATATGGGATAGAGAGATGAGATCAAGTTGGATGCTTGCTAATTGTGATTTATCTTATGAGTGGTGTACTCATAACAGATTTGGTTATTTACCTATGTAAATTATATGCTCACAATGGATTTTGGTTACTTAACCATGTGAATTGTATGTTAATAATAGATAAATCATTCTAGTTGAAGTCTTTCACAATAATGAAGCTTTTAAGAATTTGAACTTGGAAACTCTTTTGTTGCATATTCTTTAAAAAGAATTGGTGCTATGGCATATCATGTAATATCCTAGAATTTTTTAGCTAATTAATTAAAATTAAAATAATTGTTAGAAATTATTTAATATGAATTCCTAATGAAAGTTTAAGTAATTAAAGGAATTATGATTTCAGGACTTTGAATTTTATTTAAGCATTAGAAATTTTTAGGATTTTTTGGAATTTTCAAAAATTATTAGGCATTTATTTTAAAAAAATTGTAATTAATTCCTAATTAGCAAATAATAGATTAACTTGGAATAAATACTTAAGAAATGAATTTCCAAAAATTCATTAGATCCTTAAGAGTCTACAAATATAAGAAAATTATTTAAGAAATAAAAATATTTATACAAAATTTGGAGGTTAAAATATAAATATTAAAAGTTTATGATTTGAAATAGAATTTCAATTAAGGATCACATTACAATTTTCTCAAAGCCAAATTACAATTTTCTCCAAATTAAAAATAATGGAGTTAAGAAGTGATTTTTATATGAAAATGCTCATCTCGATAATCAAAACAAATTTCTCAATTAGAGCTCATGGCAAATCAAAGTCAAATCCTTGAAAACTAAGCCAAACTAAGTCAATTCTTAACTTACTCGCATGCTCTCTCTTTCTCTCTCTCCACAAAAGAAAAGTATGAGAAAATTGAGTAGCTTTTCTGAGAAGTTGAATTCTTTCCTCACCTTATTTAAATAAGCCCCCTCTCAACTTACAAACTCACTCACATACACACCTTAACATTACTCTATTGAAATATATATATATAGAGAGAGAGAGAGAGAGAGGGAAAGAGAAAAGAAGAGAGAAATAGAGGGAGAGTCATATGAGGAAAAGGAAAGTAGCTAAAGCAAGAGGGAAGCCATCTTAATTCTCTATACATTCCACACCGCTTTTAAATGCAGAGGGAACCCAAAAAGGAGAAAGCAAGAAAGAATAAGAACACCCACTTTGTTCCTCTTTCTCTTTCTTTTTGTCATCTTTGGTTTAAATGAGTTAAACACTCTATTTCTACTTTCTTGCATTCCTTTGTTGTTTGTTAAGCTTTGATGGTTGTAGGAAACCTAAGAGATTCATGAGAAGCTTGTAGGAAACCTAAAACCATGAACTTTGCACCAAAGCCTCTCATAGGACCTATAGCTTAAAAATCTTATCCTAAAGTTTGCATATCTTGTTTAGGGTCATTTTGGCATCCTAATGAGTCTACATATATGTAAGAATGGCAAGAAAAATGTTAGAAAATAGTCGAATAACAAAATAAACCTATTGTTGGTAAAAGCCAAAATTGGGTAAAAAATTAGGCCTAGGTGTTCAGGGGATAAATGGGGTTCAATTGAGTTGAAATTTTAGTATGTTGGGCTTTCCATATTGAAGATATGGCCTACCAAATTTTGTAAATTTTAGAGTTCTTTTGTTCGCTCAACTTAACCTTGAAATTGCACCTTTCACCAATTTGGTCCTTTTCTTGGCATTTTTGCAAAAATAAAGAGTTGAGTTGTTATACAAATCCTTTTTAATGTAGCCTTTTCCTTACACTTAAATAACACTTAGAAGTAGCTCCTAGTCAAAGTTCATGAAGTTTGGATGTCTATAGAAAAAAATTGATAGAAATTTGAAGTTAGTTGCTAGAAAAGGACACTAAATAGAGCCTGAAATGCTTTGTTGATGCCACAATGCCCCTGTGTAGCACGATGGAACCATTTGTTCTATCTAACATGTTTGGATAGCCTAAAGTTTGACCTAGTTGTGGCATCCATGAATTGAGCTATGACACCAACCCATTTTAAATGTTTTATGCACTTTTTCCTACATATTTTGAGTAATTATGATATTATACACTAAAGACAAGTTTAGAAAAAGTTAAATGGCAATTAAATAAGTATAAAATGGCTAGGTAAGACCTCTGATTTGAGCCATGATTGCTCATGTACCCAATATATGCAAGGTTGTCCTAGGGTATCTTTGTATTATCAATGATGTTTGCATGGAATGTTTTGCAACTTGAATTACTTATGCATGTTTAGGAATAGTTGGACTTAAGGAACCTTAAAGTTAGTAAGAAGACAAGGAAATAAATATGTTCTAAAATAAAGAAAAGTATATAAATATACATACAATTAAGTATATTTATATTTAAAGACATATAAGATTTTTATATAACCATGATTGGAATTGGATCCTTTTTCTAGACATAAATCATGACTGGACATGGACTTATTTGTGACCCAAATGATTAATATAGACATAATTGTATCCTGAGACTTAAGAATGTGAACAAAGACCTTAAAAGTCATTGAAAACAAAAATGTCATTATAAGAGCTATAGTTCCCCAAGAGTTTACTGATCTTAGATATTTTGTTAGTAACCCTACGAGCATGTCTTCATTTGTATGATCAAACCCTCTTTGTATATAAGTGTTGTTAAACATTATGATGATGTGTGTGTGTTTGTGTATGTGTATGCATGTTTACATCCTAATAAACATGTGCTATTTTTTATTTGACAATTACAAAGAAAGGATATTCGTATCCAAGAATATGACTTAGATAACCTATAATGTGATGTAATTAAGAGAATAATTATGCATGTGATGCCAGTACTAGTAGATATATCATAATTATATATATATATGGCCTAGGTATATGAATGTTGATACGTATAATGCACATGGATATTGACTTGTTTGATTATATATCTAGCATAAGCATGCATATGAGAACAGTTCCTGTAGGTGAAGCATTTTTAAGATGAAAGATAAGGCTCTCAAGGGATGAAATCCCAATAGAGACTAATCTATATAGAAAGAGATAGCTCTTCATCTATATAGAAAAGTAAATGTATGATCATATAGAAATAAAGGGGTCAGAGTTCTTCTTAAGTTTATATCCTATTCTCCTTGATACAAGGTTTTGATAAGGGATCAAAAAGGTTACAAGACCTTCATATGACTTTAGGTTTCAAATTATAGTTTATGGATCCATATTAAAGGACACCTTAGCTATGTTTACTCCTATCCATGATGTTACATCCAGATGATCATAATGACTAGAAAACAATCTTCCTTTTTAATAATGCTAAAAACATAGGTCTCACACCAAGTAGTAGGGGGTGTTTTGCAGATTACCTATGATATTAAAACTTAAGTCTACATCAAGTAGTATGAGATGCTTAGTACAAGACTTAAGAACTAGTTTTCTCCAGCATAAGTGCTTTCAAGGTGGTATCACTTGTATTTACTTAAAAAGGCATATATAGTGGCTTAATATGTTAAAGCATGCCACTATGTATCAAAACTGGTGAACCTCTTTAGGCTTTATGTCATGTGACTTTAGGTTTCTACACACATAATAGCTGGGGTCATTACTAGTTTTCAAACTGGTGAGTGTTCTTATTGAAAAGGTAAATTCTCACTACACTTGGTAATGCATTCAAACAAGATTCAAGATCAGCTGATTTAAAGCCATTAGTAGACCAAGGTGCTAGCCTTTGAGAATTTAGAAGATAGTATTATGAGGACTTAAAGACTTTACTTCTTTTATCAAATGGTTATAATAATAATTAGGAGATATTATCCTACTTTAAGTAATCTAAACTACAAATAGATTGATAATTTATGCTTATATTAAAGTATTATCAAGTTTTTTTAGTGTCATTATTAATGAAATTTTCAATTGTATGGCATCATAGGATGCATAAGCTCAATCATATGATATGCATGTTTATAGATAGTCTTGATAATGGAATAAAAGTGAGAAAATAAATCAAATAAGCGAGATTTTAAACTCTTAAAAAAAATCAGTACCATAAGTAAGAGGTTTAGTAGTGCTCTATATAAGAGGGTATTACATATCACCTAGCATTGCCACCTGTGCTATGTTTCATGTTCCTATGATGAGAAAATATCTATCCAATCCCTCCCATGTTACAAAGCCTTAAGAGGTTCAATTGGATACAAGGTTGATAACTATTGTTGATAGGTACATTAAGAAGCTTCATTCAAAAGAGGTCACATCGATAAAGATGGTGTAATGTAACCATTCGTAGGAGAAAGCTAAGTGGAAGGTTAAAAGTGAAATGCTTGCTAAGTATCCTTACCTTATTTGAAACTTAAGACTTGGGTATCAATTTAAATTCAGAACTTAATTTTTCTAAAGTGGGGGAGGGGAGAAGAAAGAATGTAATAGTCCAATTTTATACAACTAGGAAAATAGAGTATCTAGTATAAGCTAATTTAAATTATAGGGTATATTTCAAATTAAAGAAATTTAAAGTAAAGTTACATGAACTTTTATGTTTAGAACCTCTCAAGGAGCATTAGAATTCAAATTAAAATTTTGCCAAGTTTCTATAATATATATGCACTTAATAACTAAAAACTTAAGTATGAAGAATAGAAATAATGCCATTCAATATAAAATAAATTAGTTTGGGGTAGAAAACAATACTAAGAAGAAAGCTCAGAGGAAGAGAGGCTATTAGTGCAAGTATACCCTGGAAGAGAATTCTGTTGAAACTAATTAGGAAACTAGAATAGATTATTTTGCATTAAAGAGACAAGGTATAGAACTTACCCCAGAAGGTTAAAGGATAAGTGCAACTACTCTGATTTCTTTTGTCCAGATCGTTATCTTATTACTTTTAAAGAGAGAAAGGAAGCAGATCAAATTTCTCCTCCTCTCCCTTTAGAGTATATTCAGAAACATCTAGAACTTATGATGTTTTCTGATTGGTATCTTTCTGAAGAGGATATTCATACGTTGGAAATTCTTCAGCACGAGAGATGGAAACAAAGGTTGGCCGATCTTAGGTCAAGGCATACGAACATGGTATTAGAGCCTCCTCATTTGTAAAATAATTAGATTAGATTTGCTAGTAAAAGAGAGTAAGAATAGTTTGTTTTAAAAATGTCATCTACTAGAAATTCTTACGAACCAGTTCATCTTTCTTCTTCCCTTTCTTTACCTATCTTTATTTCTTCTTCTTGTATATCCCATGCCTATAATAAAATAGATAATCTTGTAGAAATTACTCATATTCTTAAAGAATCTCATTTAGAAGAATCCATTGCCTCTCTTCTTAATTTATACTAACTCTATCATCAAAATTGTTCTTTCACCAAATCTATCCGTAGAATTCTCTCTCCTAAAACACTCCCATCAAAGAAATTGTCTAAGGTACTAAACTTGATCAGTGTGGATTACAATCTACCCAAACTGAACAATATGTTACTATGGAAATCCTAATAAGCTTTATCTCCCACTGGCTTTGACAAAGATATACTCACCTCCATCTTAGAGCTACAAGATTAGTCCTCACCCTTCAAGAAAAAAAAGGGATTATGGCTACAGCCCTTGTCTCCCTCCTTGATACTGCATACATTTCTTTCCAAAATGCTCCTATCGGAGCTGCTCTTGTTACTTTAAATGGTGGCAGTGTGATCTTTACTATTGTTCTAAATTTCAACATTAAGTTGACAAATCCCATTTTTCCCACTAGATCAAAGGTACAAGTACAGATCATTGGTGCTGAACAAGTTCAGAATACTACCCCAACAACCCTCTATCACCAGATGATTTATTATCTTCAGAATCATTCAGTTGACCTTCAATTCTAGAACACCACTGATGATGTTCTTTACATGGTTTCTAATAGACTGGACAACACCACTATCATCTAGATCCTAAAGAAAATTGCTAAAGAAGATCTGCTCTAACTCATGTCTCTTGAATGGGTTACCAATTATGAAAAAGAGTTTCATAGTGAGCAGAAGGCTTGTCATACCTCTGCCCTTCTTGTCCTTGAAAAACTCTCTAATGGCATTGTTAAATCCATCTTCGAGAGACCTAAATTTGATGAAGGTATATCATTTAGTTCCTTTCATAGAATTCTTAATCAATCTATGACGTTGACTTCTGTTGTCTCCTAGAAACAAGAAAAATGCCTCATTCCCATTCACTAGTTCCACCCTGACGGGTCTTATGCTTATGTCGGACATATCAATGGTCACTTCCTTTGGAATTGTGATCCATCTATGTGTGACACTGACTGTAGTTATTATGACCTTGAAAACTAGGAAAGCTCAGAAGATAATGCATAAGGACCTTGTGATTCTTCTGCAACATATTGGAAGAAAAAGCATCCATAACCATATTGGAAATCTAGGTACTGTTCTCACAAAAAATATGATTCCAATATAGATGATGATGATAATGATGACCAACCACCAAAGCCTAAATGGGTTGGTATCAGAGAGCTAAAACCATGGCCCAAATCTATCCATGAGTTTAAGGAATTAGGTCATGATGACCTTTTCCCTCCTCTTCCACCTGAACCTGAATCAGTTATTCCAATACAGATGCAATCTCAGCCTGTCCCTTGCATGATGTTCTCATTCGCATCAAAGGCCTATGACTTTGACTTTTCACCCATCAAAAGAAGGACCAATCCTAAAACAAATATCACTTATAAGTCATTTTCTATCCCCACAGAAGTCACTCCAAGTGGGACTATGAGGCTAGTATTACAAGCTGAAGAAGTTCTCAACTGACACACTCATAACGCAATAGCGCCAAACAAGGTTCTTCAAAGGATTGATTCTCGTTTGGAGAATCTTTCAAGTTAGACAATTCATACTAATTCCTGACTAGATGGACTATCTACACATGTCCAAGAATTGTATGATCGCCTCCAATAGCATGTGACCTTTCTAGATGCAGAACTCAAAAGCTTTATCACTTATAGTTATATGGGTCCAACCTTTGGCCAAAAAGAATAAGAACTTAGACAATTAAAATCTCATATTGACTAAATTGAAAAGGATATGGCAAGAGACCACTCCAGAAACATATATGAACATTTCCCTTCACCCTTCACGTCCTCATATAATCCCTATCCTACTCATCCATACTTACCTATCCTCAGGAAGCTTATTATTCAAAATAAACTATAAAGTCTTCAGAAAAAAGGAAGATTATCTTAATCTAGCTCAACTGAAATAGCTTCAATCCAGATAGCCTTCACCTCCCAAAGAACCTCAACCTCTATAGAGACCTCCTCCCTTTGCCTCTCAACATATAGCCTCACCTTCATGGACCAAACCACCTGAACAACCTCCTTCATTAAAATCTTTACAAATTAAGACACCACCTTTTTCACCAAAGAACACCCAATCACCTCCTCTTAATCCTACCTATAAATAAGTCCAGTCTGAACTACCTTAGTCTTCTGGAATAATTACTTTAACAACCTCAATGATTCCTTACAATTTTGATGATTCTGATAAGTCTATTCTCATTGGTCTTGAACTAGTTAGTTCTGATGATAAACCTATTGGTTATCCCAAAATCATTGCTTCTTATATGGTCAACCCCACTCCTGTTGAAGAATATGATGAATGTAACATTTAACATGAAGATCATGATGAATATCATCCATCTTATACTATTTCACCTGACCATGCCCAGAACTAAGCTCATCCTTCTACTAGATCATGGTTTACATTTGATGATATCTCTTTTGAAAAATGGAGAGACAAATTGCATGAGTTTTCAACATTGATTGATCTTTAGATGACTCAACCAATAGCTAATCTTCAAGAAGTCCTTACTGAGTTCACAACTGGATTTACAAGCACTCTTTGAGAATGGTTTCAAAGCCTAAGGGAGTACAGGCAATGTCTTTACATCAATGCTGCCAGTGTGAATGAACTCCTTGGATTCTTCCATAAAGAGTTCCTTGGAGACTTTCATCTTGTTGATAAATAGAAATGTCAAGAATATTTTTAGATATGTTGTTGTTCTTTAAAGAAAAAAGATCATTATTTTTACTACCAAAGGATGGCAGAAAGATATTATCTTCTTAATAGATTTAATGATGTTAATCTCTGACATACATTCATCACCTCCTTATCGAAAAAACTTTAACCAGAACTATTGCGAGCTATTCAGTCTCTTAAAAGAGATATGATCGATATATCTCTAGGAGAAATTTATTAGCTTACTCTTGCTACTCTGAAAAAGCTATGTAAACAATACAAGATATTTGATTCTATGATGGATGGAAAACTGGCACTACAAAAGGTTTCCAAGAAGCCTTACTTACAAATCAAATGCAAAGATAAAACAAGGATTCTCTTGTTCTACAAAAAAGAAATCCCATTACATGTATACTTAGCCTAAGTCTTACCAAAAGAAAAGGTATAAGAAACCAATTTGGTTTTTCAAAAAGAGAATAACTCAATTCAAGAAATAGGGTCGCTGTTATATTTGTGAAAAAAAAGGCCATTTTGCTAAATATTGTCGTAAAAAAACAAAGAAAGAAGTAAAACTCCTTCACCAGCTCCAAGCTAGCATTCCTTTTTTTGATCACGAAGAATTTGAAAAGCTCTTTTCAGAACAAGAAGATGCTAATGCTAATACTATATTTGCCCTACCTGGTTTACAACCTTTTGGACTTAGACTTTTCTGACTCATACCATTCAGATAAACATTTTGATGGCTATATTTCTCACAATTATTTTGTGCAACCTTGTCATCAAGCAAGTAATAAAGAGTTGCCAATGTCTTTATGTATTGGTGATTATGTTCTAGGGCAATTATTGTATTGCAAATATTGTATTTTATTAAGAAATACGAGTTTTCTTTTATTACATTATTATATTATTTGCATGTTTTATATAATAATAACCTTAGATAAATCGTACAAATTATCATAAATATCCCTAGTCGAAATGATGATGAACAAAGACTAGTATGATTTTGATTAATAATTAGTGTTAATCATATATATAGAAACGAATCAAAATCCTAAGCACTCGTTAGGGAACAGGATGCTGAATCGACCCATTATGAGATAGCTATATGGATTAAGTCATAAGCATATCTCATATATAATAATATCACTGAGCCTTTAGACTTGAGATCACCATAGTTTCTAACATGAGAAACACTATTTTTTGGCATAGTTAAAAGTCATCTTTAATCGAGTGATCATAAAGGCTATGATCGGGTATAGTGAAATTCATGTAGAAGAAGATAAGTGATCAAGCTAGGATTTATCCCTTTGATTAATAGAGAGATACTTCTGGATCCCTTGATGAGTGAAACTGAGAAATGCATGGCCATGCTTGAATGGAAGGGTTTCCATTTGTACTATCAGTCTACATGTAGGTCAAGAAAGCGACAATCAAGTAAAATGATGATGAATTTCCATGCCTTATACTTGATCTAGATATTGTGTCACAAAAGGGATATAATAAGGTTATATAACAGGTTGCATCAGATCACTGATCCCTATATGATTTGGATAGTCATAATGTCTTGCTAGAGACCCTTTATGACTTGTGGGTTAAATAGTATTATTAGTCTACTGCCAATATCATATAGGCCTACAGGGTCGCACAAAAGAATGAGTCAATTCGAGCTAAAATGTCTAAATTCATTGAATCTGAAATTGCGTTTAGATTCAATGAATGTCATGTTCAATTTAGGGTAAAAGAATTTTATAAATAAATATATATTTGATATATATATATAATTTATAAAATTCAAAATATATATATATTTCGATATTCATATATTTGAAATATATATATATATATCCTTTAATTAATTTAAATCAATTAGTTTTAAATTCAAATCTATATGATAATTTAAATTTAATTTATGAGATAAATTAAATTTGAATTAAGTTCTAGATTTATATGAAATAATTAGTTAAATTTAAATCTATTAGTAAATTTAAACAAATCTATTTGATCTGATTTGATTTAAAATAATATTTTTAGATTAATCAAACATATCTGAAACCCTCATAGGATACCTCTATAAAAGGGTAGAAGGCTTGGGTTTACTAAAACTACATAACAAAAAAAAAATCCTAAAAAGAGAAAGCGTACAGACAGTGTACGTAAATTGTACGGACACCTAGAGAAAGAGAGAGAGGAAGGGAAAAACGTCTTCTCTACCAAGAATATGTATAGATATTGGTAAGAGGCACTAGCATGCCGTTCGAGTTGAGCATCTATTCGTATGGATACCGGTAGAAGGAGCAGATCTGTAGATCAGTTCCTAAGATCTAACAGAAAAGGTAAATATTCTTAGATTTACTCAATTTAAATAGCATTGATAGATCCATGGGAAGGGATTCGGGATTTTAATTTTCCACTGTGCATCCTTAAATTCCCAATAATGCCTTATATCCATATGCAGATTCTAAAGAGTAAGTATCACAAGCCAATATTAGTAATTGCCTACATGAATACTAGTGCCTCCAAAAGTCTCATGAATCCTGTGGTGCTTCCTCCAAAAGCATGGACTATGCATTTTAAGTACTTTAGTGCTGCTAATGGAAAAATATTTAAAGTTGATTTTATTACCAAGAAAAGAATTGGTATTAGGATCTTCCCTAACTGCATCATTTGGACCAAGATACTTAGTAGTAGTCTCCCAGATAAAGACATTCTCATTAGCATGGATGTCTATTGCCAAGCAAGAAAGCTTCATATCCTCCTTGAAGGAATTCAGTATAAACAGTAATTCAAGCCATACACCACCATTCTCAAGGTGTTTGAGCTTTCTTAAGTCCTTCCCATTTATGAAGACATTTGTGATCCATTTATGCAATATTGTCCAGGGACTCATGATCAATTTTCAAACTCCTCTCCACTTTGGAAAAATCAAGAATTCTTCATCCAACTTCCCTCTAAAAGAAATGAAGATGTCAATCCAACAAAGGCAACTCACCCTGGCATAAATCCTAATGATTACAATTAACCAGGAAAAAAATGTATAGCCTTGCTTAAATAAGGCTTAATAGAACAAATAAAGTTTGAATGCGCTTGCTAAGCCTTTTATGTGGAAAAATGCTTAGAGCAAAAGTGTGGCAACAAAAGATTAGTCATTGACTACAAGCCTCTCAACATGTTTTTACAAGATGACAAATTTCCATTGCCAAATATTAGTTCACAGCTTAGCTTGTTAAAAGAAGCTAAAATCTTTTCCAAGTTTGATCTTAAAGTAGACTTCTGACAGTTAGGAATTGATCTAGTATATAGGTACAAGACTGCCTTTTGCATTCCTAATGCTCAATACCAATAGACTATGATGCCATTTGGCCTAAAAGTAGCAGTATCCTTATTTCAAAAAGCCATGACAAAAATTTTTAAGCCCATTCTCCACAGTACACTCATTTACATTGATGATATCTTATTTTACACAAAAAATGAAGCAGAACACAAACAACTCCTCTAACCGTTCATGGATCTTACAAAGTAGTATGGAATAATACTCTCAGCCAAGAAAAGCCAATTGGGCCAAGCCCAAATATATTTTGTTGGGATGCATATTTCCAATGGGCATTACCAAATAGGCCCACACATTACATAGGAACTACTTACCTTTCTTGATGAGAATCTTTTCGTAAAGGAAATACAATAGTTCCTTATCATCATCAACTTCCAATATTTTATTCCAAAAGTGTCTAATCACACCAGCTAACTATCTAAGCTCCGCCGAAAGGATCCCCCTCCTTGGAGACTAGTACAGATAGCGCCAGTGCGACACCTTAAAAAGGTCTCTCAAGTACCTTTACCTTTAAAGATTCCTGATAAGGGTAAATGAATACTCCAAACAAATGTCAGTGAAGAATTTTGGGGTGCAGTACTCCTTTAAGAGATTGATGGGAAGAAATACTAGTATGGCCATGCTAGTGGACACTTCAAAGACTCTGAAAAGTATTATCATGCAATCTACAAAGAGATTTTTGTAGTAAAAAAGGGGATCAAGAAATTTAACTTTCATTTATGTTCATATAAATTTATTATGCAGATAGACAACTCCTCTTTCCTTAAGATTTTATAGTATAAGAAAAAGGTTCTACCAGATAAGCAATTGTTATGTTGGAAAAACTAGTTTTCCCGCTATAAATTCAAAGTAGAACATATTAAAGGTCACAACAACATCCTTGCAGATTTCTTTTCCAGACCAAAAACCTTAAGCTTGATCACCCCTGCTAAACCTATTCCTTTAATCCATATGGCTTACTCCATCCCTGAATGCACTACCTATTATCCCTCTCCTCAGCTTAAAAAATACTTCCCTTCAAGAGAAATTAAACTAACTACTCCTGTTGAAATCCAACAACTTGCCCAGAAATCCCTATTTTACTACCTCCATCATTACCTCAAAGATGCTCCTCCCAATACCATCCCTCCCTCCTTCAACTTGATACAGACAACCTTCCTGATCTTGCTAAAGATTTATACCTGTGTGATTGATGATGCTCTCTAGTATCTTTAGGCATTAACAACCCTTTACTTAGGATCTATTGAGTTTTTCCCTCTTTTAGTCTTTCAACACCTCACTACCTCTGAGAAAAGGGATTCCAATCTTTGAACCCTTCTTGAATAGTTCTCACTACTCTGTTGGTGGCATAATGAGCTTAACATAATCATAATGTAGCATAACCTCTGGCATAACCCTAAAGCAAATAAAAAAGTCTCCAATGTCTTCATCCTCCACCGTCCATACTAGATAAACAGACAGAATATGCTCCTCACGAGAAATGATGCTTATGAGTGGAATATATCCCTTAACTGGCCAAAATAGTCATGTGATCCATTAAAAGCTTTAAAATTATTTTTATGTGAAATTAATAATTAGCAGGACAATAAATTTATCTTCTATACTTCACTAGGTTCTTATCTTAGAGAATTCATCTTTGGAGAACCCAAGCTCCCAAAAGTGAATCTTCTTAATATTAAGATATAGACTCCTACGCAGATAGCCAATTTCCTTAAAGGAACTAGTTCTCATATCCCAGGAGCTTCTACTTTAGGCACATCCTTATAACTACCTCAAAATGTTCAAATGCAAGACTTACAGAATTCTAATGATCTTAGTAATCTTGATAAATTTAAAGAGTGGTTCTCCACCCACTTTGGAAAGTCAACAGTTGATGACCCTAATGCTATTGAAACTAATGATGATCAGAATCTGTCGACATCCTATGAACCAATAAAGACAGGATAAGACTTATCCTTGCCAGCATGACCTTTGTCGCCTTGTATAATTATTGTGTTTATTATTTTGCATATGACCTGCTTTTCAGTCTATAAAAGTTACTTTATTAAAGGTGTTTCTGTCCTTTTACCCCATTATTGTAAAAGTTGTTTGTTTGTATCTCATAGCCTTAGCTATAAGTAGTGTAAGTTTCTTTAAAGAACACAGACTTCAGAGACACTTCCAGTTTGAATAAACATTCCAAGTTTTCCAATGTCTTCTTTCTAAGTCTCTCTTTTCTGAAATCTTTTATCAGTAAATCTCTTATGATTATCTTGTCCAATATAAGTATGCTCTATACTTGCCTCATATAAGGATCTTATGTATCAGAAAGTGTTGAAAAGGAAATAATCTAATAGAAGTAATCTCCTTGTGCACGAATTCTTTAGTAAAAAGATTTTCCAATAAGATCAAAAGAATCCTTTATCCTTACAGGCTAGCATAAGAAGAAAGCCCAGAGGAAGAGAGGCTATTAGTGCAAGCATACCTGGAAGAGGATTCTATTAAAACTAATTAGGAAATTAGAATAAATTATTTTGTATTAAAGAGACAAGGCATAGAACCTATCCCAAGAAGGTTAAGGGATAAGTGCAATCACTCTGATTACTTTTGTCCAGATTGTTATCCTATTACTTTTAAAAAGAGAAAAGAAGTAGATCAAATCTCTCCTCCTCCCTCTTTAGAGTATGTTTAGAAACATCCAGAATTCATAATGTTCTCTGACTGGCATCTCTCTAAAGAGGATATTCACAGGTTGGAAATTTTTTAGCATGAGAGATGGAAACAAAGGTTGGCCGATCTTAAGAGTTACATTGGTATCTATTTGGTATCTAACATGATACTTTTATTTCTTATTTGTTTAGTACCAACAAGATACTTTTATCTCTCAAAATATCAATGTAAGTTGACTTTCAAAACCTAAATTTTTGTGAGATTCTTATTTCATTTTTTATGTATAAGAACAATTGTCCTCATACTTCATTTTTAATCCCAATAAAGAAATTTCTTGTACCCACTTGTTCTTTTCTTTTCCTTTTCCTTTTCCTTTTTCTTTCTTTTTCTCTTATTTCTTCCTCATTCTCTTAAGTGTTTTGTGACATTCCTCTCTAAAGTGCTACATGTCATGTGCTTTGTCTAGCCATAAGCTTCGTCATTCTTTGTCTTCACATCACTATCATTGTCCCTTTTCTTTGGCATGTTATGTCATTAGAGGTCTTCCATTTGTCGCTACACCTTTGTCTTTCTCCTATCTCTTTTTTACTATTTTGGTTATGGATTTTAAAAGTCTACTAAAGGTTAGTTTTTTCCTTTTATATTCATTTTTTTCCTTTACCATCCTTAATTGAAGCCTAAAAATGTTACTGTTTTTCTTCCTTTAAGCTTGTTTGAGGATGAGCTCTTAAGTAGGGGTTTTCTATTATGAGTTCTTAAAGTGTGAAGTCTGTACTTCAATCTTCAATTCTCAAGTCCATAATGTAATCTCCAAACTTAATTTAAGATTTGAAAGTTTAATTTGAAAAATCTAGATCTATAGCTAGTAGTGATGATAGGGAAATAAAGATAAAATTAGGGCTTTGGATATTAAAGGACATATTTAGTTAAATTGATAGTAATAGATATCAATTGAGTGGTTAAGTTGTTAATTTTTTTTATTAAATATAATTTTAGGTGATATTGAAAATCCACTTTCAATCGTGGTTCTATCTTAAGTTGGTAGGAGAAGAGACCTCCATTATTGGTCGTTATCAGTGAGTATATAAGTAGCAAAGTGGCACTTTCATTTATTCCATGAATATGTTCTCCTATTCTAAATCTTGTTCTAAGACATTCTTATTTTGCCAATCTATAGGGGAGACAAATCCTTGATTTTTTAAAACCTTCAATAGCATAATATACTGTAAATTGATGCATTATGAATGTGGTAAAATGTGATAATTGAATTCTTTGAGTTATTGCTAATTGCATATAAAATTTTATAGGTGGGACATAGGCAAAGTGAAAGTAGTGTAATATGCAAAGTGAAAACCATGTATTATACAAAGTAAAAACTGTGTGATATATGAAATGAAAATAATGGTGTTTCTACATGTGCAAAGTGAAAGTAATGGTGTAACCACTAAATTTAACCATATTCTTCATCTTATCTTTATTTTTACCAATGGAGTTTTATTTAAATTTTCTCTTTTATTTATCTTACTAATTTATTGTTCATACATTTTCTCAAATCATTTTCTTTAATTGACGTCTTCATGATTGATTAATAGTCGCTTAAATTATTTCTTTTAATTTATCATAAGTCATTTAATTATTTTATTTTATTTAAAAGAAAAGGTTATGGATGGGAATATGGTTAAAAACTCTTAGCTGTTAACAAAAATCCTAGGTGCACCTAGTTGAGATGTTATATACATTGCAGTGGCATTATGATGTGATAATAAATGTGGTGGCACTTTGTGATAAGAGTTGGAATATAATGTAGTGGCACTCTATGATAGTTCTTTCCCATAAAACCCACTCCAGATTAGTTTTTAGGTTTTTTGAATTGTATTTTACTTGAGTAGTTTATTATTAAAATGACTTAGTGTGTATTAATGCACTTATAGATTAATATGTTACTTATTTTCTTATTTGAATAATTGATTGTGAAAAAATTTTGTATGTGCCTTCTTTTTCATGCACTTTGTTATTTATAACTCACTAAGTCTATGTGACTTAGTCCTTTTATTTATATTTTCAAATCCATAGGTAGCCAAATAAAGTGCTCTAGGACTCATACTTCTTACACATATTGTGTAAGCTCCCTTGTCATATGTTATGTGTTGTCAGGCTCTATGTTGTTATGGCTACTAAGTGTCAAGTTGTCTTGTGTAGAATAGGTGTTATGGCATGTTGTAGGCCTTGTAATAGCCACTGAGATACAGTGTTGCTTATTTTTTGAGAAAAGTATTGTTACTAGATTTTGACTGATTGTACGAATTAGAAATGTCTATTTTTTAGGGGACATGTTGTTGGATTTAAAGCACCCGAAGTGGTTTTTGTGAAATAAAATGTGTGATTTTAAGGTATGCATCTATTATGTATTCTTTGGTCTTTTCCTTGGTTAATTTAAGTATGTTTCTTTAGGCTTGTTAGGTTGGCTTAGTCTATGCGTTAATTATGATTAGAGGATTTGAATCGTAAAATTTTCTTATTTAATAGTCTTATCCTTTAAATTTAAGTTCCTTGTTTCCATTTTACTTTTTCATTTTCTTCATTTCCATCTATATCCTACCTTTTTCTTCTCCTTTCCCATTTTACCCCCACTTACTTTGCCAAATTCCCTCAATAATGACATTATTGTTTTACAATTTTCCAAATTGCCCTTAGGTCTTCTAAATGTGTAAGCCAAGAAGCTTTCTTTCTCCTTTATTTTGATATCAGCCTTCTCTCTCTCTCTCTCTCTCTCTCTCTCTCTCTCTCTCATGTTTTACACTTTCACACTATTATAGTTATGTTTCATGTTCGGTTAGTTCCTTATGCAGTCATTGAGCTTTTTCTCTTAACTCTATTTCTTCCTTTCCAATCATGTTTTCTCTTCAGGTATGGCAGCTCCTTCATTAATTTCAATAGCTCTTTGCCTTATATAACTTCTTCCCCTTCATCTTAACAAGCATGCAACTCTTTCTTTCCATTTTTGCAACTTACTTTCCCATCACAGCAAACTCAACAACTCTAGATATTAGGGTTTTAAAATACTAGTGATAAGTGTTAACTTTTATATATTTTTTTCACATTTATTATTGTTTTTAATGATTAATTTGAGCTTAAATGGATTTATTATATAATATTTGAATTTTTGGTCAATTTTGGAAAATAATATAATTTTGAATTAATTAGGAGAATTTTTGGGTTTAAATTAATAATATTTTATTTTTCATATTTCTTTGATGGGTTAAATATTTCTAATCTTTAAAACATTTATTAAATTTGTGCAGATTTTTTAAGATGAATTAGGAATCAATAGTGAAGACAATTTTGGGTAAATGAATTGAAGATTTAAAGTGAATCAAGGGTCAAGATTAGAGCAGAATTTTTATTTTTTATTAATTACTTGATAATGGCATTTTTTGTAAATAGGATATTAGATTTTATTTAGTTTTCTTATGGAAAGAGGGCAGGGACGCCTCTCTCTTACTGGCACGATATTTTTTTATTCATCTTTTCCCTTCAGACCTGGACGCACAGGACGCCAACACTTGGAGGAAGAGAATTGTTGTTTTCGTCACTTTTTCTGGTCTTCGTACTGCACGCAAAAGAGGCGCACCTGGAGGGAGGAATTGGTTCTTAATTTGCTCTTTAGCCTTTCAAACCGATGACTTTTCTCTCTCGCTGGACCAGATTTTTATTCATTTCTCCTTCTCTGAACTGGAGGCAGAGGATGCCTTGCTACTTCTTCATTTTTTGTTCTCTGGACTTGACACAGGGAAGGCGCCGAAACCATCATCATTTACACTCATCTCACCAACACGTCTCCCTCCATATATTACCACCATCATTCATCTCTATTTTCCTTCATCATCTCTTCATGGTAGAGAGCTTGAAGGAGTGTAGAGGATCAAAATCCATGGAAGCTTAAGGAAGGGTGGTACCAAGGTGGAGCATGGAGGAGGAAGGCTTGAGCTATTGAATTACATGGATTGAAGACTATCAGGGAGTTCTTTTCTTCCTACTTTTTCCTCTTTCAACTTCAAGAACTTAGGGATTTTCTAGTTTTAGGAATTTCTATGTGGATTTAATGTTGAGACCTAGTTTTAGGTTGGACAATGATTTTATCTTGGATTGTAATTGGAATTGGTGTTATTTGGGATTGGAATTATGTTTTGTAGTTGCTGGAATTTTGGTTTCTAGACCTTATAATGTTGATTGGATTGATGTTTGAGTTCTCTTGCATTAATTTGATTAATATTATGATTTTAATTGCATATCTTAGTCTCTTACGCTACTTGATTGTTGAATTGGGTAGTATAATTGCTTAGTTGTTCAATTAAGTAATTAAAATCAAATTTTTCAGAATTAATTGAATCTAATTGTTAAAGGATTTGATGAGTTTAATTGGCTTAATTACTTGCAAATTACTTGAATTAGCTAAGGGTTTCCTAGTTAAGTCAAGTGATGTGCATTTGAGCCTAGGGTTTCTTATCCTTGGATTAAGTTAATTAAATTCATTGATCTACTATCTAATCACTTCTCTTGGTCTCAATTAATTTTTGGTAAGTAATGAGAGTCGAAATCCCCTTACAAAACTTTGGTTGCCTCCTGTTTGTTCTTTGCATTTTCACAATCACTTTAATTTTAATTTAGAGCAATCTAGTTTAATTACTTATTTAGTTTTTTCTCTTTTAATTGACATTTAATTTCTTAATTAAAACCCCCCATTTGCATGCATTTAGTGTAGAGAGAGTTTTCTAGAATTTGTATAACATTTTAAGCATCAAATAATTACCTAAAATTAATTCAAACTAGCCTCTAAATTGCTCCTTGGGAAGAATGACCTAGGGTTGACCCATACTATATTAAATCAATCTTAGTTTAATTGAGTGCTTAAGCGACTAAGGCATCATCACTAGGTTAGGTAAGGTAAGGTAAAAAATGAGGATTCAATTCAATTTTACTTACCTAACTAGTTCAAATGAGTCATTTAATTGACCTTTCTTATAGAATTTAAATTCAAAATCTATGATAAGAGTAAATAAGCTGGATTGGAAAAGGAAACTTATGAGATTCATTATTTCTTCTTTTTTTTCTTTAACTTTAGTTTTACTTCCTTAATTGAATATGGATAAGCTAGTGAGCTTCCAAATTTCTAATCAAACATACATTTATAGTTTGGGAATCCACAAAGAGATTTTACTTTATAGATAAAGATAAAAGGTTAATGGTTCAACATAAGATACTGGCTCTAAGCACTTAGTTCTAATTTAACTTTTTTAGAGGTAAATTTATACTTCTTATTATCTAAAATTTACCAACAGATTTGAAGACTTATATGTCAACCCTTATGACAAAATTTCAAATAAAAACTCATTTATTTGACCTTTCAATTAACTTGATTTCTATTGTTGTTCTTTTTTTAGCTTCCAATGTATTCTTACAATTTTAGTGACTTTTGAGTTAGCTAAACAACTTGAAAAATTGTTAAACTTTCTAAAATTCATTATAAGGGTCCTAACTATATTCCATTCAAATTTAGGAGAAAAAGAAATCCATTTAATACCTAAACTATACATGATATGCAATAACCTTCAAAATTACCCTATTTTGTAACTAAATTTAGCCTCTTCATTACTTTTACTTGAAAGTTATGGGAAAACATTACAAGTCTTAATAAGATAACAATATCTTAATAATTGGAATAATTCATAAATCATAATAACAATGAGTATGAGTACTTCCAACTTTCGCAACAATTGAATCAAGTATTTTACTTTTGCCTTAAAATATGAAAACGCATATCATAAATATACTAGTATATAAAGTGCAATTTTTCAATCAAGAAAAATTGCCTAGCATGTAATATGCAAAATTCTTTCTTAAAAGAGCATGCGTAGAAGAAGTGCAACTTGCTAGCCAACCTTAGGGACTACCTTTCATCTTACTTTCTCCACACATAACACATCACAAACATATTCCACAACCAAATTCAAGCCAGCATATACTACAAATAATCTAGATTTTGTAAAATACAAGATAATTAAGTTAAAATATGCAGTAACAATTTCATATTTCCAAAGAAATGCACATTAAACTCATTCTTTGCAATGTTAATTACCTTAATAACTTGTTCAAGACTTGGTTTCCCTTCCTAGAACTTTTCTTCTTCTCCCAAAATGGTACTTTATCCTTTACCTAGAGATGTTTTTGCTCTACAATACAATTAACAACTCCACAACTTGCAAATTAACTCAATAGAATGCTTACCAAGCCAAAAAGAATTTTTTCTTCACTCACCTAGTTAATTGAGCAAATTAAGAAAGTAAGACATGTAAAGCTTTTCTTCTCCTTCTCTTCTCTCTTTCAAAAATAATATAAGCCTCTCTCTCTCTCTCCCCCCTCTTGACTATAGAAGGGATTCTTAAGAATGACTTATGGTGTAGGATGTTAGAAATTTATAATGGACGATGGTAGGTGGAAGAGAAAATGGATAAAAGTGATATAAGTGGTGGAGGAAGAAGGGAAGTTAAAGAGAAAAGTAAGTCAAAGTAAATAAGGGAAAGAGGAAAGCCTCTCAAGTAAGAAGGAAGAAAAAGAGCTATGGGTTGTCTTAAAGTAGTTTGGATAAAATTACACTGTTGCCCTTTAATATTTTAAAACATTTTATTTAAGTCATTATACCATTTCCATTAAGTCCTTCCACTCTACTCATAAAAAGTATGAAAGGCAAATATCCAAATATTACAACAACCATCAAACTCAAATTTCCTTTAATTGTAATGTGTTTAAAGTGTTGGGAGGTGCATCTAAGTTGTTAGGTGAATTTTAAATCTAAACCTCATTTGTCTTAGTAAAGATCATCTGCCTTCCATTTATTGACTATTCGATCTTTAGGTTCAAGGAAAATCTTATTTTCATTCTCTTTTGCCATATCTTGCAATGATCTTGAATTATGGTTTTTCAGTGATTGTTAAGTGATTTGGTTAACTAGGTGTTTAGGTGAGCTACTTACTAGCTCAATTTTTCAATTTTAGCTCCTTAAGGTAAATTATAAACTCACTTGATGTATTGAAAAATAGTTTGAAAAATAACATGAGTTAAGTCTAATTTTATGATTAAGAGTTAATTATATGATGGGGTAACTTAGTAAGTACAATAGTGGAATTATTTTATAGTGTAATAACTCTTAGGTAGTGGTGATAAGCAAGTGGCTAAATAGTAAGGTCAGAAACTTGGTGTTACCATAAGACTATAAGTGTTAATTAACTGAGTTAGTAAGTGTTGATTCTTCCTTTGTTTTTATGTTAGGAAGTGTGATGACCCTAATTTTTAATTATTGTAATTAAGGTTAAATACGTGATTAATAATCATAGATTGGGGTTACAAGGTATTACGACCAATTACATTGTGAAAATACAGAAAAATTTGAATATTAATGTTATTAGAGTCATCAACCATACAATTACAAGTATTTATGTACATAAGAGAAATAAATATTTATTTATAAGCCTTTGATTCTATTACCTATCAATTATAACTCATCTCAATGTCTCTAAATCATCCCTTGAGATTACCATATGAAAAACTAAGGTTTCTTAATTAATATAAGGGTTTCAGAACGTTCTCCGTGGCCAAATTACACTTAGTTGTAGCCAATTTCTTACGGTTTTGCCCCTTACTTTGTCACTAGTTTTGCCGCGGCTAACCTATTTGGCGCCACGGCAAAGAAGCCTCCTACAACTTACCTCGCTCACCTCTCGCTATTGGTCGCGGTCAATTCTCTTGTTAGTCATGGCTAATTCCTCTCTGGAACATTTGGAACATTTTCGCAAAAGTTCGTCGCGGTTAAATTACACTTAGTCGCGGCTAATTCCTCATGGTTTCGCCCCTTACTTTGTCACTAGTTTCGCCGCGGCTAACCTACTTGGCGCCAACGGCGAAGAAGCTTCCTGGAACTTACCTTGATTGCCTCTCGCTATTGACCGCAGCTAATTCCCTTGTTAGTCGCGGCTAATTCCTCTCTAGAACATCTGGGACATTTTTGCAAAAGTTCGTCGCGGCAAATTTTCCTTTGGATGACTCCCAATTTAGCCTCTCACATTTCACCGCTGCGAATTTCTCTCTGGACTCCCCCTGGGCAAATTCGCCTCTATTGGCTGCAGCTAACTTCATTTTAGCCGCGGAGAATTGCTTTCTGATCCTACAACTCCTAAACTTTTATCTCATATTCTCCACTCTCCCTCCAATAACACCCTAGGCCCTCTAACCTTAATTGTGGGGCTCGAATAACTTTCATTAGCCTAATTTATCTAGCTAATCTATCCTTACTAGTTCAAAATTTAAAGGTCAATTTCTTTTCTCTAATTACCCTCCATCAGCAAGTTTGTAGAGTGACAATAATAGAAATTCATGAACTATCAGCAGTTATCATTTGATACACAATCAGTAGGGGTTCCATACCTTAAGGGTTCATATCAATATTTCAAAGATTACATTTCCAATAGTAAGCCATATCATAGTTCAACAAGGCTCACAGTAGATATCATAAATCCATACATCAAATGTCAAACTAAAGTAAGGCCTACTCCTTAATAGGTACACATTATATTATCAAAATATAGACTCCTACACTTGGCAATATAGATACATGATGATGCTATATAGATGTTAACAAAATTTAGCATCTACTCTATTCCACTCAGACCAAGTGTAGCTCCCCATACCAGGCCTCAGCTCATGGATGTTCATCCACTTGCTTTCCCTTATCCTTACTCGAGGAACCTTCACCTGAAATTGTAATCCCATAAAACGGGGTGAGATATGAATTTCAGTAACCAAGGAAATTTCCATTCATTATATCTAGTTTAATTAACATATATGCATGAATCAAAATCAACATCAGAATCATATCTGTCATATCATTAAATGAAACAATTAGGTTATCATGATTACTATCCCATACTAGCAACTATATTTTTACATATTAAAGGCTAATAACACCGGAAGAGGCCTGTCCACGGCACCTACTCCCCATTGAGCACAACCAGGGCTCAGTGTATCTGGAGTTTGATCATAATACGGTGCCCGATCAAAGCACATGCACAGGTGGCAGCTGCACCATGGCTCCACCATTGACTCACAAGGTCCAATCACAACACAATAGATAGCCAACCAATTCATTCAGCATTTCAAATCATTCATGTATAGCAAATATGAAATTAACATAGATATATGCATAAAATTAAAATAGTCCCGGTTACCTCACTTGTAGATAAATTTACAACAGTCACCAATGGTACAAAAATTCTCCTATAACTATAGTATCAGAGAATTACTACCTTAATTCATCATTTACAGTAGCAACAAGTACCCAAAGAATTTAAAATGCTAATGACCACCTAGGGAATACTTACCCAGCCACTACAAGTCCCCAAATTCGAATTGAAATGTCCTCCACCAGAAATTTCAATATTTCACCTAAAATCTTAAGCAAATTCGTACAAAATTAATACACATACTATAATCCAACCATTGGGGTCTCAAACTAACAGAAATACCTCAAAAAGAAGAGTTTATACTTACCTAAGGTTAGCCCTAGCCTCAACCTACGAATTTTCACCATAGAAACACTAAATGGCAAGTTTCAGATTTTGGGTGTAGGTGAAAATACTCTAATTGGAACATTAATTAGTTTAAATTAAAGAAAAAGATGACAGGATTAAGTTATATAACTATTACCTTGGCTGAATCTTGCTCTAGATGTGGGAAATAATGAATTTCTTGCCTCAAACCCTAGCCTCCCTCCAAACCTCCAAAATTCCTTCTTGAGTTTCAGCAAAACGGAGAAGAGGCTAAAGTGTTTAGGGTTTTAGTTGGGTTTAAGTTGGGTCTAAGGTGGGTTATGGGCTGCTCCAAGATCTGACTCCAAATGGGTTTCAGATTTTAGCTTTATTGGGCCAGTTCTCATGTATTGGGTTGCTGAAATTCAATTGGGCCATACCTAGTTTTAAGAACTCAAAGGTTTTAGGTCTGCACAAGGGTTATTGGGCCACTTATAAAAGCCTATACAAGGTAGATCTTGGGCCTCTATCACATTGAATTGGATTGGGTCTGCACCTAACTCATTGGGCCTCCATTAGTCTCTTATCATGATTTATTAATTTGGGTCTAGATGAAGTTTCTATCCCAATTAATTCTCAACTCATATTATTAATTTATCTCTCAAAATTTCTATTCACTTAACTTACTCGATTATTCCATATTACTTATTCTTAATTAACCCAAATCTATTATTAGTACCTTAATTAATTTTTTGAGTGTTATAGGAAGCTTCAAGGACAATCCCACATTTAATTGTTAATTGGATGAGGAAGTAGAAAGTACTATAGCCTCATAATCAATTAGTAAGTAGATAACATCCCATAATATGTTTTCTTAGCATATGTTTTACATGCTTTAAATTTCAAAATTCATATCTTTCCTTATTATGTAAATAAACTTCTTTTTTAAAATTTTAGATTTTAATTATACTTGTGCCAAACTAAGGAACAAGCTTTCATATTATGTTTTACTTCTCAAATTGTAAATTGCTTGATACAGATATGGAATTAATGGGAAACAGGTCAGATTTTAGAAAATTTCTATAATGGATGGTTGAAAAAAGTGTTTTATTAATGAATGAAATATGTGCAATTCCATACATGATTGTGATGTTTTCTAGGAAAGACTTGGCTACAAAACTTTGGTTGCTAAAAGTAATTTTGTTGGCCCATGGCATGCCTTGGCTTGAAACCTAGCTAGTAGGCATATAGGTGATATTAGACCTATGTGCTAATCAATGCATGTGGTATGCAAAAAGTAGATCAAGTAGGATAGTCATTGATTGTAATTTATCCTATGGTTAATGTGTACTCATAACAAATTTTGTTATTTACTCATGACCAAGTGACTTCAATTCATTGATTGTCAGTCTTTTTATTTTGGTTGTTGAAGTACCACCAATCTTATTTTTAAAGGCTGTCTACATAACTTGTATAGTCAGATATATCTTACACTCACACATGAAGTTATCAATTATATTGCTTAACACTAATATGTGAGCAATTTTAGTTTTTCCTTTTTCAAATAAAGATTTCAAGATCTGTTATTTATTGAGTTGTATTTCTATATATACGCTCCTATATGATATTATTTAATGGTTTCTTAGTGCCTTATTCTATTGTTTTCTAGGATGTAAGAACTTTACGATGTCAAATTTCTTAATTGATACCATCTAATTTGTTACTCTTATCAAGTTAAGAAATGATGTTTTTGATAGCCATAACACAATCAAATCTTTCCATAGACATAGCACAAAATGATTTTATGTATTTATAATAAATTTTGACTAGACCAATAATGACATTATTAACTTTATGATCAAAAGTTTACATTTGTATTACTCCTATTACTTATGTTCTAAAAATGTTGTTATCTTTATATTGAATTCATCTACAAATATCATTTAAATTATAACTCTTTAAATAAGTCTCAAGCTACTAATTTAAGAATTCTCACTTAATAGAGTATATTTTTTAATTTTTTTACTTTTAAATTAATCAAATTTAGTTATCAGATGAGTACAAGTTTGCTAATCTAAGAACCTTTACTTAATAAGATATTTTTTATATTTTTATTTAATTTCTTTAATTTGACACATTCATAAATTGTATTAATATCGAAAAAAATACATTTAAAAGGACCTTCCTGTAAAGATGCTTATCTTCATAAAACATTTTTTATTTAGCCATCATAGCCTTAGTTTTAATTACCTTTGGCCATTACATGCTTATTTTCAATTGCAAAAGTGACTTTAACATATATGAAAAAAAATATGATTCGCATGTTTTATCAATGTCTTATAATGAATATTTTACTCATATACACTATGCCTAAAGCATTCTTGTATTTCTTTAAAAAAATTCAAGATGGATCAATAACATTCATGGCATGATGTTATTTATGGGCTCTATCTTTGAGCACACTAATTAAAGAACAAATTCTGTGTTTTTCTTTGACATCGTAAATTTCTCCTTAAAATTCTCATTAATTAATGTCTACCAAACATTATCAGAGAGTGTGTTGATCAAATCTAAGACCTAAAAGAAAATTGATTTACATATTTAGGTTTGTTTTTTTAAAAAAGGTATCCTAAGTATCTATCACGTACTTGAATATTACCAAATCATGTCTAAATATACCCAAATCATATATTACTATGTAGAATATGATTTTAGTGGTTTTTAAGAACAAAAATCACTTTAAAATCATGTAGCACATGCCCCCACATGTCTTAGGAAGTGTCAAATTCAAATATTGGCTTAAAATTGAAAAAAATGTGGAAGCCTATGTGCTTGAGCCGAGCCCTTGTTTAAGAAAAATTAATTTTTTATTTAATTTAAATTTTTAAAAAATTTTAAATATTATATATCTTTATTTTATTACTTATTAGACTCACTTTTTTTTTTTTGTTTTAAATACCAAATAGTATAAAAAAAATATGATACAAAATTTAAACAATTTAGAGTATATATTAGATAATAAAACTTTTTAATATGATAATTTTTTTAATAATATTATTGATTATTGATTTATTTTGTTTAAATTATAATTTATTCTTAATAATATATTATGTAATAAGTGAAAGTAAAAAAAATAATTATATATGTTATATAATTTTTTTTACTTATATTAGTAGTTATAAATAATTTTTCTAATGATATTATTTATTAATAATATATAAAAAATAATTATAATATGAACTAAGTTCAGGTCGGACTAGATTTGAAAAAAAAATTCAAACCTAACCCATTTTATATTTGAATTTTTTAAAAATAAATCTATTTTTTATTAAGTTTTTTTTTAACTCATTTATTTTTTTGTATTAAATTTTCCGACTCATAATCAATTCTAATTATAATGGAAATAGTATAAAAATAAAAAAATATAATATAATAAAAAACATAAATACTTTTGATTAAAAAGTTAAAAAAATAAAAATATACTTATTTTAAAAACTATTTCATTTAACCAAAAATATTAATAACACAACCAAAATATTAAATATTAATTTTTTTGGGCACATAACCAATTCAAAGCGCACCACTGCCCTGTAGAATGCTTCCCCATGTTTCACTTCTGAGTATTCTGAGGCGGAGGCTCAAGCAACTACGGCGACGACGATTCAAAGTAGTGGCAACAACGATT
Source organism: Erythrophleum fordii (assembly GCA_032878935.1). Classification (NCBI taxonomy): domain Eukaryota; kingdom Viridiplantae; phylum Streptophyta; class Magnoliopsida; order Fabales; family Fabaceae; genus Erythrophleum; species Erythrophleum fordii. The sequence goes on from JAVQMF010000021.1 coordinate 2,357,670, forward strand.
CAAAATTGAATCTCAAGCTCTGAGGTGGTGGCCCAAGTAACTCAGATGACGGCAATTCGAGGTGGTGATAACGGGCGATTCGAAATTGAATGTCAGGTGCCCCATTTCCTATTCTTATGCACCTGTTTGTGGACTTTGATGGCTGAAGATTTTGATTCCTCCACATGGCTGAAGCTCCAAGGCGATGGCTCAAGTATGTGTGATGAAACAGTTCCCTCCTTCACATGAATTTGCCTTTCGTTTCCTTCATTTTTCTTCAATTATTATATTACGATCTCTTGCAAAATGAATCAGTGTGTTTATCTTGAAACCTTTTTTTTTTGTTACTTAAAACAGAACGAGATGTTGGAGGATGAGACAATGGAGGACGAAGACAGGCTCTGAGAGACAGGTTGCTTTAGCAAACACCAGGGCAAAATCAACTTTTCTCCACATCGGCGGGATGCTCTCCTTCCATTCATGGGCTACAGTGCCAGAAACCTACTCCGAGCATTCTCTTTACCAAGCAAGATTTGCAGATAATTTCATTTCCATTACCGTTTCAATGTTCAAACCAAATATGCCATAGGTGTGGTAATAAGTTTTCCTCGTGTAAATGTCACATATAAGGATTGGGTGCAAAAGAAAAAATTATGTGAATTAAATAAATGCTACATTCTCGTCTGAAAATGTCAACAAGGACGAGACTACTCCGTTTTTTTATTAAGGAGGGGAAGGGAGGGAAGGTGAATGGGAGAAGAGCGGAGCGAGGTTAAAGAAGGGGAGGGAAGTCAAAGAAGGAAGAATTATTGTTTGATTAAGGCGAGAGAAAGGGAGAGAGATAATTATATTTAAATAAATTTATTTTTATATTATTTTAATTTTAATTTTTATAAAAAGATTATTTATATCAATATTTTTTAAAAAATTATGAATTTTAATTTTTTTTAATTTTTAATAAAAAAATTATTTTAATTTTTATTAAATATTAATATATTAAAAAATTAAGAGATAATAAAATAAATTACAATTTAAAAAATATTCCTATCTTCCGAAAGAAGAGAAATTTGCCTCTATTTTTCTCTCCTCCCTTCCTCTTCAATTTTATCCCACCAAATATCTTATCATTTTTCTCTTTTCTCCCCTTCCCTCAAAAATCTCCAACCAAATACACTTAAGAAAAAGAAATTAGATTGTAACCAAAAGTAAATTTCAAAATACTAGGTACAAACTAAAATATTCTCTATCAAGTAAAGAAAAGTACACCTACTTTTAATCACTTTAAGAAAATTATTATTATTATATTTCTTTTATTTGTTTGCATTTGACATTTTTGAAGTATTAAATGAAGCATTTAATGAAAGTGAAAGACAAAGGAAGAAGCTCTTCTCATGTCTCCATGAAAATATTTGTGATGTGAAGAAATCAAGCAAAGAAAGCGAAGCAGCTCAATCTTTTATCAGTCCAAGTCGAAAGCATGCTGCCCCTCCCTCCTCTAGTCCTCCTCAGAACATCATGAGCAACCATTCAAAAAGGCTACATCAAATAGTGCAAGTTGAAGAAGACATCTAACGAGTAGTTCTGAAGCTCCCTCTATAGAAAGTAAGATGAAGTAAGATGAAGAAAATAAGGAGGACTGCAACATAAATTGGTTTTTCTTTCTTTGCTTCAACTACAGAGACACACATTTCTTTTTAGCGTGATAGGTTTATAGTAGGTACTGAGTGACATTGCAGTTTTTTAATATGGATATGTGCACAATAACAACAAAAGGCATTCAATGAACAGTGATTAATGGAATGTTGTAAGTGACTGGTAGATGAACCAGCAGAAACTGATATAGAGGGTCAGTATAACCTCCACCGTTAAATTGTTGAACATGATACCTTTTTGCAATTTTGTTGATGTTGCTGATGATGAAGACAATACAGAACTGGATAGCAGAGCTAGTGTCTTTTCTAAAAGGAAGGCATTGCTTATTGCTTCATTTGAACTCGTCTATGCTGGGAAATAAGAAGCAAAAATAATACTCGCTATTTGTAGTTGTTTGGCTTGTTTCTACCTATGAGGATGACTCGTGTAATACATTCTGAAAATGTTATCAAGCAATTCATGCAATCCAGTTCTACGCCTCAGGAGGCTAATGGCTCATGTATAAAAATAAAATTGTGGGATGTGCCATTGTTTAGATGTACATAATCTCTTGTGTAATTGGAATACTAATTTTGGTGAAGAAATTGTAGAAAAGTAGATGCCTCCGTTGTAGGTGGTCAGTGAATTTGTTTGACCAATTTTTTATTTATTATTAATATTTTTAATTTTTCCTTTTGGCCTTCAAACGCTACCTATGCCTTGGCACTTAGAGGCATGACAGGGAAAAGTGCGAATATTCTAAAGTGAGGATCCATCTGAAGTATTTGAAGTACACTTATTTTCCATTTATTTTTTTAAACTTTTTTTAGTAGTGAAATGCGTACTTTTTGCGGATCCTTAGAGGATCGAAGCAAGTGGTGGGAATTTTTATTAAATGAATGCATAAGTACATTTATCCACCAAATCTACAGGTAACATAAGGCTCCAAATCTTTTCATTTTTCTTCCCTTAGAAACTGCATCAAGCTGAACTCAATTTATTATTTCCAAACTTGTACTGTTAACCTACAATAGGATAACAGAAAAGGGATATAGAAGGATACCATCAAACAAAATAAGAACACACCACTCAGCATATCAAACTCTACAAGATCTAAAATTAAGAACCTTCGTCCCTTATAGGGCAATTGAAACACACTGATAAAAAATGCTACTTTCTGGTTGTAAACAACTTGTGAAAGACAAGCCTTGTAGTTTTGCCGGAAGCAATCGCTATTGGGTTTTGCTTACTTGCAATGCAAGGTACCTTATTTGATAATCCTCGTTCAGATTATTCTATCTGATATCAGAGAAGTCAAATATAGCAAAGATAAACATTGTCATGCGCCAAAGAAGATTATTAGTGTCCATATCTTTACCTATTAAATTTCCATTTCCCCATATGCGTCGTACATAACTTCACTTTCCTTCCACCTCACTTAGATTTAAAGGGGTCGTATGAACAAACGCAGTCAGTTGGTTTTTACACGATAGTGCTGCTCTTCTTGTCCTTCGATTCACATTGAATCTCAAAACATTTACTTTCTAGGCTTTCACTTACACAACTCAGTATTGTATCTTCCATCAGTTCTGCAAGAATGGCTTCACCCATTTCAACACCAACTTGTTCGGCATCAAATCGAAGGTCCATCCATGCTCCACTTCTTGCCATGTCTTTCCTAACAATTTTGTCCAACGTATGTGGTGGGGATAAAGGAAGCAAATGCCAGCACACTCCTTCCCAGACTTTAAGAATAACTGTATTCATATTTGGGGTTGGTCTTATACTTCTAGGTTTTACAAATGATACAGAGGGTGAGACCCCAAAGTAATACCAGCAAACCTCCATGAGAACTTCATTGACACAGTCGAATAGGAGCTTCTGATTATAGCATAGGTGGTTTGAGAAGAACTCTACCTGATCAGACAATGATGGATCTAATATCTGGTCCGAGAAAACACACCTCATCCACAATTGATCTCTACTGAAGCCAGAGGCTTGCAGTATTGCTTTAATGTAGTCAAATATCAACTTGTTTTCTTCAACACACTGTTTTCCTCTATCAATTTGATCCATATGTAATGAGTCATGTTCTTCAAATTGAATTTGTAGTGGCTCTATTTGGTTTTTAACTGAAAATCATGAATGAATTTCATCTCAAACTTAAAATCAATATGATCAATAAAATGGTATGCAGCCATGAAAGTTATAAGATGAATGGTCAGCTTTTAAAATCAGTTCCACCCTTTTTCAGTTGCTGAGAAAAGAAAAAGACGAGAACATGTGACCAAACAAATCTGTTGAAACTATTCTAGATTCATTAAAAATATTGTATGATTTAGAGAACCCCAGCAACCAGCATGCTGTTTTCAATATCTGCTTAGACGGTTAAATTATTGGAATCACTTTGTTTCCAAGTTCTGGTTTTCACAAAGGCAGCTTAAAGAACATTTTTTAAAGGCACATCAAGGCTCTAAGGCATGACTACCTACCAAGTTGGAACCTGGTGTTTTCAGGGCTGATGTCATCCTCAAGGAATGGTGTATCAAGAACAGACACAGGACTGGGCCGCCCAGCCATTTCTCTACCAGTTTCTATCTCTTCAATTTTCTTAGTGATGGAAGAATGAGAAGGAGATGACAGTGGAGAAGATGGTGATTGGTTCTCTTCTGATACCTATAAAAGATCAAATGATATTTTAATATAATCTTACAGATATGGGGTATCATTCCAAGGCAAAGCCATAAAATGATAGAAGGGCTTCCAAGAAATCTTTGGAATCTTTTATTACTTATTTTGACCACATTTCCAGCAGTGGTCAAATTATCCCTAAAAATGATTGATCCAGATGAAAATATAACCAACCACAAGCATTTTTAATCTGCATAACAGAGTAAAGAACAGAATTTTTATTAGATATCATAAGAAACAACAAGAGACATTACCTGATTCAAACATTGAGAATGTCTTGGACCATCAGGAAGTTCAGCAGAGACCTCACAAATTTGGTCATTTTCTACAATCAAATCTACTGGTTCAGAGGAAGGATCCAAAATATTTATTTCTTTAGGAGATTCTACATTACCTGCACCAAGATTATTAAAGGCTAAACATCAAAGAATATAAAGAGCAGTCACCAAATTGTATTGTAACATCTGTAAATCAAATCATGTAGTTAGAACATAATACCTTCAGGAACTATCTCATCTCTAACAGGATGACAGGTTGCATCTGCCTTATCATCATCAATAAGGTCATCTGTGAAATTCAGCTCTGATTTAATTTCTTGTACTTTACTATCAGAGCAATCATCACAAATACTCGGCTGCTTCTCTGGACTGCTTGTTTCCTTCTCCAGATGAACCATAAAGGTGGCTTGTTTGGGAGACAACAATCTTGTCTGTGCGGTCACAAATTGATGCTCCCAATCACGTCCAGGACTTCCAAGGGGAGACAAGTTGTACTCAGGAAGAGATAGAATTCTCCCAAGGGTTTTGGAAACCTTCCTACCTGAAAAGTCCATGTTGTCATCTTCATTGGGTCGCATTTCACAAAGATGTTTCTTAGCCTCAATATATATGTTAGAAACCCTTTGTCTGGGATAACTACCGTTTTCATGTTCCATTATCACTTCAGAGTCTTTCAATGTACCATTCTTGTCTCCTTTCTTATCAACAAAAGTGGGTCTTGCAATTTTTTCAATTAAAAAATGGTCTTTATTAGGAGATTTCATTCCAGCATTGTCTTTACCAATGATTTTGCTGCCTTTCCCCTTATTTTGACATTCAGCAGGAATTTTTTTTGTGATCCTTTCGGAGTTTCCATCCCTCTCCTTTCCCATGGCATGTTTTAATTTCTTTTTTATCTCTGTAAGAGAAAAATGTGAACTAACTCTCACAGAAGAGCCTTCACAAGAATCTAAGGATGGGGAAAGATTGCTTTCAGCTTCAGAATTTTGAAAGCCCATTGACCCAGGCTTCAGAATAACAATCTTATTTGAAGACTCGGTATTCTCATTTCCACTTGTTTCATCTTTTGCCAGAGACTTTGCCTTTTTCCTGAAAAAGTTACGCTGCTTGTGGTTGACAATCTGTCTAGTCTGTCTCAAACTACCAAATTCATGTTCAGACAAGTTGAAGCCAGCAACTGAACTGCGTTCTTTATCGTCTGACCCCTGAGTATTGATCAACTCTTGAACATATTTTAACAATAGTGAATTTGGGTCTTGCAGAAGCCTCAAAAACAATTCCTTATCTGAACTTAAAATTTGAAGTGCATCCATGAACTCATGGGAGCAAAGGAATTTTCTAGCTTCTGCCATATCTTTTCCATCAAATATCATCTGATTCACAAATTCGAGGATTGCACCTCTTGCATTGTTTTCAGCAATAACACGCTTCTGGTTTGATTGTTCATCAACTTCACCACCATGGTCATGCATCACAGAAAAAGCACTTTTCAGATGACAAAAATCCTCCAATACCTTGTCCAAATCAAGATCACTTTTAGATTGTTGCCTTGAATGCTGATTGTGTGAGAGATCTGATTTCAAGGTTTTATCTGAATTTAAATCATGGGTGTCCATATCACAGCTTTTCTTGCGAGATTTCTTCTTTCTTTTGGAATCTATCTTCAGGGTGTCTTCATGCCCTAATCTAGATTCTTCTGATTTTACTTTCACATTACCTGTATCCTGGTCAATGAACATCTCTTCTTCCATGAGTTTCTTTACACTGGGCTTACCAGCCTCAGCTGTCACTCTTGGTCTTTTACCCTCTCCGCTGTCCTGAAACATTCGTGACGTAGTAATATAAATAAATGCACAGACATCCTGTGATTAACTTAGTTCAACTAGTGTCCTAGAATTATTCAAGTCTTACAAAAGTTTCAAACTTTCAGAATTCCATAAGCGTATGCATGAACAGACTTACAAGATTGCCTTGACAATCTTCGTCCAAATTGCTCAACATCTCGAACTTATTTTTTGAATGTATAGAACCTGTAGGGAAAAATATGAAATTCAATAATTGTTCCAACTCTTTTTACTGAGTTCAGTTCAGCTGGACAAACTACACATATATATTCGAAAGGAAAGCATATTTTGATGAAAATTTTCAGCTCAACATTGTTTTAGAAAAATCGCTAAACATGCAGACATCAGTCATAGCACAATTGCTTCTGAAACTGAATGTGGCTCCAGCAGGAAAGATGTGCAATGTAGCACAATATTCCTAGTAAATAATAATCACCATTTCTTCAGTGGTTCAGCACAAATATATATACATATATACATGTATATATTATGTATTTAGTATATAAACACACTCGGTTAAGATATAGATCTATGTGTACAAACATAGTTGTCAATCTTGGAAACACTGATCTAGATGTTAAACACAGTTCTTACCAACAGCATGCTTGCTGCCACGCCTTTTATCTGCAATCAACTTCCGAGCAGCACGGCCATGGCGAAAATCGAACATACTGATAAAGCCCCACATACAGCCTGACTGATCTTTCTCATACCGCACAGAGCGTCTTTGTGACTTCTTTGCCATGATGATTGGGTACTTTTGACTTCCTTGTGTCCTCTTTTCCCCTTCCCTAAGGCTTCAAACGTAGTTTTGCCCTTATTTTGCAGATGTTCGTCCAAAACAGCTCACCAGTATGGTATTGCACAACCTGGTTTGATGAACAAAATAATGAAGTAAATAAACGCAGTTGAAGATCGTCTAAAACTTAAATCAACACTCCCTGTGGTTCTCCAAAAGTCCAAAACTACAGTTCATGAACAACAACCCTGTCAAGAGGGGCCAAATGAAGAAACAAATACATGCATAATAAACAATTATTTGTACGATAACAAATTTGGTAATCAACTCATGCAGAGAACTTAGCCATATGCTGACAAGATTTGAACCTAGTCAAGCAGTTGATCTTCTCAATCAATCATCAACTCCTGGGAAATTTGGGCTTTTCAAGGAAAATGGTAAAAGATGGAACTAGACTAAGTGGTTACCAATTTGAGGCAAATAATGAGACGCGTTTTGAACAGAACAATCATAAGAAAATGAAATTTCTGAAATAATAAGCCCCTCTTAATCAGAGTTTTTTTTTTCTTTTTTTTTTTTGACTCAAACGTGGTAAAGAAGTAGTAGAAGACAAAGATGCATCCTGAAGAGTTAGTCTACTTACATAGCATCTAAGAATTCCAATTTCAGTCCCTCAAGTTTCCCAGATGAGTGAAGCTCACGGCGTTATAGCTTCCTTTGGAGGAGAAGGTATCAACACCTTCTCTTTCATGCACATGCCTTACCTATTAGCTTAAGTTCCTCAATCCTCTGAGAAAGCTGAAAATTCCAGTTAAACTTCAAAGAAAAGATCTATTAAAACCACTATATTTTGTGGGAGGCTTCAGCTTTTGTGATTGACAATGAGTCACAGATTCACAGCCCAGAAATTCTTCACCCTCTCTTTCGATTAAAAAAAATAGTCAATGATCTAACGTAGTGAAAAAGTTTGATAATTACATCAAAAGCTTGATACTCACAAAAGCTTGGCTTAACATGGCAAATCCAAATTCCATAATCACCAAGTGAGCCAAATTTCACCACTACTGCATAGAGCATCCAAATTCCAGTTAATACCAATGTACCAGATGCAACTTTTTTATCAAGTTCAACCATAAAACTCAATGTATCATTCAGTTCTCTACAAAAGTCATTTCTCCAAGATATCCAATACTCACTTCTCTAGTTTGGCATCTAAAAGGCTCGTGGGGAAATTGCCATGTGAAGCGTCCAAATGACTATAGATTGTTTGGATAATGTTGGTAAGAAATTGGCTGCAAATTTTACCAGAAACTTGACCAGAAAACAAGACTTTTGCTATTGGTATCTTTTTCACAGCCGAAAGGGGAAGGAAATGGTTATCTAGCACCGACCCATGTTTTTTTCTAACACGGAATTTCGGATACGGGCAGCCATTAAAGTCTCAGAAAAGTGGAAGAAAGGAAGATGGAGAGAGAATCGGTGGAGAAAGGCATTGTGGGAAAGTAAAAAGGGAGAGTATTACCATGTCTTCTGTAGGATTGGCGTGGCTCGCTGTGGCTCAACAATTCCAAATTAATTCCACTTTAACCAAATCGAAATTGACTTATCAATTAGATGAAAATTATATAAAATTGATTAAATCTGTTTGAATGTTTAGATGTTCAATTCAAATTTTTAAGCTGATCAACTAACTCAAAATTATACAATATTTAAATTTAATATTAATTAAACTTCAATTTTAATATAAGTCTTGACTTGTTTGTAAGTGGATTAAATTTTTTTTAAAAAAATTATAGTTTAGATTGAAGGAATATTTAATTCTAAAATTTAAAATTTCTTAATTCTTTTAAATTAATCATTCAATTCAATCTAAACTAATTCATAAGGCTGGATTCCATTGATTCAATCATAATTATTTAACTAAATTGATTAAATAAAATTTTAAATCAAACCTCCTCTGGCGTTTCTAAGTTGAGGGAAGCAATGGGAAGAGGATTGACATGTATGCCACTGTAAACAAAAACCTTATGCCTTTTGAGTTAGAGATTAAGTGATTATGAAGATAACAGAACGGAAATTAAAAAAATATATATTTGAAGAGAACATTTAGATTGGGGTAAAGTTTAAGAATATCATTAATTGTAGTAACAAATAAAATATTCTTTTAACTAAAAATTTTAGTTCAGTTAAGATACTATATTTTGATTTAGATTCGATTCATCACCGAGAGAAAAATAACTTATCTGGACAAAGCTAGCCTCCTACTGATAATTCCAAGGAAAAAAAGAAAAAATATATTAAGTTAAATTTTATTCTAAAAAATAAAAAATAAAAATAATTATGAATAAATATATGAAATATGTTAATATACATCTCAATAAGACTCATTATTTATATTAGTTGCTTGATATGCACTAAAAAGTATACTAATTTTTTAATTAGTTTTTAATATTTTTTAAATAAAAACTAATATTTTAAAATTTTTGAAATTAACCACAAGAACTAGTGGGGAAGTTAAATTACTTTTCATTCTTAATTTGGGAGACTAGAAGTCCCAAACACATACAATAGCACTTTAAAGGTTAAAAAAAAAAAGGCAACTTTAAACCATAATGTTGATACATTGTGTATAATTTATTAGTGTGATTGCATTTTCTCATTGAAATAATCTAAATTTTTTTAATTAAATGCACATAGATTCTTATAAATATATCAAGTTGATGTGAGAGGTATGCTCTTAAATTATCTTGATAAAGAATTTATCCTTGATTGATGTGTAACCTAATTTGAGAACATTCTTAATATATAACTAAAACATAAAAATAATATATATATATATATATATATATATATAGGTCAATATAAATATTTTGTATTGTTTTATGGAAAAAAATATAAAACATTATTATACCATGTGAAATGTTAGGGAGAAAAATGTTGAATTAGGAAAATTAAAAGAACTTCTACATTTTGTTTTATTTGCGAACAAAATCTCAATAATAATCTTGCTGTGAAAATTCATTTACCAAAATGAATTCATTTTTCTCCATGGTAAATTCCTATATATATATATATATATATATGAAATGCAACGATAATAAAAATATCTTTAGAGTGTATAGTCGTGAACTCTTTTTTGGAGGGACCAGAATTGTCTTCCACTCCTTACACCATGATTAATTTACCTTTTGGGAGGAGACAACTCGAAAAGTAAGTATTGGCCCAAAAAAAAAAAAAGTAAGTCATTTAATTTTTTTTTAAAATTATATACATAAAATTTATGAATTTTTATTTTTAGAGAGCAATTGTTAAATTTATGTATATAAATAGTTACATGTGTTCTAGTTTGCTAAAGATCAAAATGTAAGTCCAACTAGATAGAGGGTAGCTACTCCTATTTGTTTATAACTAGGTTCGTCCTTGGGCATATCTATCTTTGCCTCGAGAAGAAAAGTGTCATTTTACTCATTTAATTTCAAAGATGAAAATATCAGTATTTGGCTTCTTCTATTATTTTGTCTCAACTTTCTCTCCCTAATCAAAATATGTAATAAATGATGTATATATCTAATCCTCTTGTAGCTCACATATTGTGGACTTGTTCATGAGCTAAAATAAATACATAAGATCCAATGTCTATTATTATTATTATTATTATTATTATTATTATTATTATTATTATTTTCTGAAAAGAAATGTACTTGATCTATCAATGAAAGGAAAAGTTTCATATATAGTTAATTGATAAACTTAAAAAAGAAAATATGCCTATCTAGTTATGATGAATAGTTTATTGAATTCTTGATATAATATGCTAGCACATCGTTTGTTCTAATTGATGTAAGTAATTTTGAACATATATTGTTTACCCAATAACTTTGTTCACCACTATGATAATAATGATGGTGTAGTTTTCAAATTTGAAATTTGCATCTTATGAAAAATAAAGCTTAATAATAAGATAATATCAAGAGGTTGAACGATGAATTGTGAATTATTCTTTCATTTTAATTTTCCAATTTCAACATAGATAATTTGTCTTATTAAATAAAAAAATAATTAATATACACACATGCGATCTAAAGGTGATCTCCCTTCACGAAGAGGATATGAGATTACCTTGTTCAATGGTATTGGAATTCCATCGTCATATATAAAGTTTAAAAGAAAAATAAAAGTGAAAAAGAATATAATAGAGGGGAGAAAAGTTCCCATATGGGTCCTCTTAAGATGAAGATTAACTCAAGTATTAAATGCCTTTTTGATGAATAAAAACATTTATTTTTTTAATTTATTAAATTATACAATTAGCTGATAAAAATATAATTATTAAAAAAATATATTGTAAAAAATAACTTTTTAAAATTAAATAATTAAAAAATAATTAATAGTATTTGATTTCAATAATAACATGTGTGTTAAATATATTAATAAACATAAGTATTGTTAAATTTAGTAAAATTTTAGAATAAATTAAATTTTTAATTTTAACATAAATTAAATAACATTGAAATAAAACTTTAAAATAATTTTTTAATAAATTATATATTTAATAAAAATAATATTATTCTACAAAATATTTTGATCATCTTTTAGATCTAAAAGGAGTTTATATATATTTTCAAAATAAATGAAAGAGTCATATAATTTGGAAATCTCTTAAAATGGGAGGATAATTTACCTTAATTTTTTCTTTTAAAGAATTCCACTCAAAAGCAGCTTAAATAAATTTGTATATCAAGATTTATATAGGGAGAGAATAAGTTAAATATTAAAATAAGAATAATAAAATAATATATTATTATATATTTATTTATAATAAAAAATTATACGGTATATCATAAAAAATATATATATCCATTTTCTTTTTTCATTTAATGTTAGCTTTATTTGACTATGATAAGATAAATCCTAATCCAACTAGATATCTTAATATTTGAAATAAAGTAATTTGAATTGAGATATTAAAAAATTAGTTATTGAAATAATCAGTAATTGTTTTAAAAGAAGTTGAAATATTTACTTATATGATTATTAATATTGAAATTTTTAAAATGGAGAGTTATCTCTTATAAGTTGGATATATCTTATAAATTGAATAAGAGTTTAATCTTATTAAAATTTTACTTAAGAGATTTATCAATGAAACTTTAAAAAGTTTTTTTTAATTAACCTGCTATAAAAATTATCTGGTCCCAACAATTATATCTTTAAATATGTTTCAAACGTAACAAATTGATACATGAATATTACGGGTACCTTAGAGCTTAATTTAAGCTTTTACTGCAAATAAAGTATTTTAGTTACTATAACATTAGCTGAATTCAAAATATTAAAAGCTCCCACCAACTCAAGACTGATCGGAGTTAAATTAAAAGAACTCCCTTTTTAGGAAACTAGTATTGAATAAATATGAGAGCTATTCAAAGATGGTATCTGCTTCTTACGTTGCTGCTAGGATTTGTTGTACCTAATGTCTTTAATTTAGTTTAGAAAAATATATTTAAAGTTTTCCTTAGTGGTTGTATCTTTTATCAACCAAGTGGGTCCGAATTTAATCATATGATAAGTTACTAGTATTTATTATCAGCTTACGTACAAAAAAGAAGTTAATGGCGCAGTGAAATAACTGTGCACGTGACTTGAGAAAAATAAAAGAAAATTCAAATTTTTTTAATAAAATAGCATATTATGAATAGCTTAAAAATAATAATTTTACAGAAAAAAAAACCTTTTTATTATATATGTTGATTTTATAATTTGATTTCCGAAGAAAATTTTTAATTCTCTTCAGATTTAATTGAACCAAACATTACAAATTAATGGACGTATTTCTTTTTTTAATTTAAGTTGACACGATGCATATAATTTAGAAACTAAAAAATTTTTTTTAGGGTCTTTTAGCCCCTTTGGACACCAAAATAAATCTGTAGTTTACTCCTTAATTATTTTGTTTTTACTGACAATAATTTATCTAAAGCTGAACTGAGGAGCCATACCGTGCGAACCTTTTTTTTTATGACCCATTAAAAAAAGTATGAAAATAAAAATAAAAAACAGATAATTTTGTAAAAAAAAAAAGACTTAAGTACTCATAATTTTTAATAATTAAAAAATAATTAAAAAATAATATTGAATAATGATTATAAAAATAAAATAGATATTTTATCTAATTTTTCATTCCCATTTCCTTTTTCCACCCATACCAAACAACCCATATTGTCTGAACCTTTTTTTTATGACTTATTTAATACACAGAAAGTGAAATATAGAAATGAAAATTAAAAAAAATGTGATTTTGTATAAAAAAAGATCTAAATGCTTTTAAATTTAATGGTTAAAAAATAATTAAATAATAAAATTGAATAATAATTACAAAATAATTATAAAAATAAAATAGATATTTTATCCAATTTTCCAATCCCATTTCTTTTTCCCACCCATACCAAACAACCGATATTGTCTGAACCTTTTTTTTATTTCATGACTTATTTAATACACAGAAAGTGAAATATAGAAATAAAAATTAAAAAAAATGTGATTTTGTATAAAAAAAAATCCAAATGCCTTTACTTTTAATGGTTAAAAAATAATTAAATAATAGAATTGAAAAATAATTATAAAATAATTATAAAAATAAAATAGATATTTTATCTAATTTTTCATTTCCCTTTACTTTTCCCACCCTCTACCAAATAAGAAAATTCGATATAAGAAAAGGAGAAGAATAAAAAACATTTGAACTAACCTTTCAAATTTTTTCTATTATAATTTTAAATTCTTTCAAGAGAAATCAACAATTAAATATTACGTTATTATTTATTTATAAAACTGTATATAAATCAAATTATTATAATTAACTATTTTCATGAAAGATAATTTATGTTAGAGTATATTATAAATATTTCATTACCTTGCTAATTTTACTCGCCAAACCAAAGAAAAGAAATATTATTCAAACATTCATTCTCTTCCTTTTTATCTCCATTCAGTCCCACCTTCAAATCCTATCCTAAGTTTAATTGTTATCAAACTAATGACATATTATGGCGGATCCAAAATTTTTGTTAAGTGACAAAAATGAGAGTGCAACAATTTGACACATTTTATAAATTTTCTTGTCTTGCTCTGCACTTTAAATTTGACTTTTATAATGTCATTTACAAATAGGGGTGATTAAGACCTAATTACAGTAAATTAGATTAAGTTGAGTCAAAAAAATTTTTAAATTGGATTGGGCTGGTCATATTTATCAATTTAGTATTGTCTATCTCAATTTTATTAATTAAAATTTTTTAATAGGAATTTAAATAAAAATTTTATTTTTTTAAAGTCAAAATATAATTTTATAAAGATTTATATAAAAATTTTATTTTTTTAAAAGTCACTTTATAACTTTTACAAAAATAAAAAAATAAAAATAAAAATAAAAAAACCTGGAGCCAATCCACCTTAACATGATACTAAATTGAGCTAGACATAGATACCAAATTAAGTAAATGCCCATTCCGATTCAAAGTTTATATAGCCCTATTTATGACTATAAAATCTATATATTGAATTATAAAACAGGATTAAATAGGTCCCCAAATTAAGAAAATATTCAATTTAATCCCTCTATTTTAAAATCAAATAATATTATCTTTCTTTTTTTAAAAAAAATTAATCTATACTACACTTTCTTTATAGTTAAGTGAGTTAGCCGACTTTGCCCATGTACACAGCCGTTAATAACACTTATGTGCTATAAAGAAATTTATGTAAATGCTGCGCGCGAGTTAAATTCTTGCGTGTATATTAGGTGCACGCATATTTAATGATTTAAATTTATTTTGTACAACAAACTTTATATATATAGATTAAACTTTGACCATTGAACGTAGGGCACTTAGTGTCCTCTATAATTTTTCCTATTATTGACGGCACGTTAATACACTTTGTCGAGTCGTTAATAGCAAAGTGAGACGAAAATAAAATTAATAAAAAAATAAAAGAATAATATTATGTGAAATTGTGATATTCTATAATAATATATTATGCATTAAAAAATAATATAAAATAATAAAAGAGTATATAAATTTTATTTTTATTTTTTATTTTTCTCTAAATGTATAGAATTGATTTTAAAATAAAGAAACCAAATTAATTTTTTTTAAGAGCTACTGGGATTAAAAGTGAATTTAACTCTATTATTAAAAAAAAAAAAAAGTGCCTCTGATGGGCAGCTATCAAATCAAAAGTAGGACACCGATTTTGAAAGGAATGGACAATTGACACGCATGCCAGAGTCAGAAAGAGTGTTTTTGTCAACGAAGCATGTGAAAAGAAGTTGGACCCCACTCCCATTTCTTTTTAAAAATTGTCATTAAATTGAAAATATTTATATTAAAAAATTTTAGAATAAAAATTTGAATTTAAAATTTAAAATTAAAATTTTTTATCCTTAATTTCTTAAAATAATTTTAAAATTTAAAAAAATTTAATATAAATATTTTTAATTTAAAATCTTTAAGTTTAATTTATTTTCTCTCGTTTGTTTTTTTCCAACTTGCATGCTGATTTATTGTCCATTCCATTGTCGTGGCTCCTGGCTCCACATGAGACAAAAGGTGTCGTTAATACAAATTTATGTAGCATTTTTATTTATATTTTAAGAAACAAATTATATTTATTTAAAATTAAATTATACAATTTTATAAAAAATTAAATTAAATTATATAACAAAAAATAAATGACAATAATATTGAATACTTAATATTATATAAATACCCGAAGTCAAGTCTTCACCATGTGACACAAAAGACACTTCAATTAGTAGGTAATAAGTTAAAAGACATAGGGCAGTTTTATTTTTTAATTACTTAGGTGTCTATGATTTGGAGATATGGAGTAGAGAAAGAGTAAGCTCAACATCTTATATTATTTATGAAGTTGAGTCACAAATTAATGAGATTATTTGTAACTCCAAGGATTTGATGTTGTTGTTGAAAGTTAAAATTCTTGAGAAATTAGTATTTTTATCTTTATATAATTATTTTTGTTCATAGATTATTATTTATTAAATAAAATAATGCATACTGTTAAACAAAAATAATAATTTAATAGTGTAAATACTCTTTGACCAGGTTGCACTATCTATAACAACACTTGTGAGAATTTTGTTATGAAAAGTTCTATCTATTATTCGAGCTTTGAGATTTTACCTTTATTAAAAAGAATTAAAGCGAAAACATCAAAATTGATTTAAGGATATAAAAAACATAACCTCTGGGGCAGTAGAAATCTCCAAAACAAAATATTAATTATTGAATCTCTGTAAATTAAGCTTGCATAAAAATATTTTGAGGAATATGAGAATTGAACTTAAAACTCACCCTAATTTTAAAAAGTGAAAAGAGGTAAGTTATCAATTTCCTGACAACATCGTAACAAATTTGTTTCTTTGTACTCGTCCTTTTATGTCATTCATGGTTCTTAGCCATAAACAATAACGTAATAATTAATAATACCAAGAAGCAATAAATTGTGTGTCAATGTATATTTTGTTGTTTAGTTGTATCACAGTTGTGGAATCTATTGAAGCCATCGATATAGTTTTTTTGTTTTGTGTGAGGAAAAGATCCAATGTCAACCCCCAAATTTGGGACCACAGATATGGAATCTAATTTTATATATCCATTACTAATTATAAATTTAGATTTTTTATAGTAATAAATTAGCTACATATAATGTAGTTGGAAAAGGATTAAAAGAAATAAATGTAAAAAAAAGAAAAAAAATCTCATACACACTTACTCCTCTTTGTATCACTCCCTTTTAAATAAATTAACTGCATACAATGTGGTTGAAACATGTTTATCCTATGGTGATTTAAAGTGTTGTATTCCTTTCTTTTTTTTCTTATTTAACTCCTTTATAGTTTGTTCTGTGGCCAATTAACCGATTTGGGGTACTTCTTAGTTTTATTTTCAATCAAAATAATTACATTAAAGTTAAAATGATCAAAATGTTTATTATTGGTAGTATATTTTACTTATATATTGAACAATTTTATAATCATTTTTGGCTATTATTAAGATTAAGATGACATTTCAAATTTAAAATTATCCTTGTAATCTTAGGAATAACTTCTTAACAATATGAATATTTAACGTATAGTAAAACAAATATCTAACAATAAAATTATTTATCACTTTGATACTTGAGTGATTATTTTTGTTACAAATTGAATGTAAAATGTTATAAGATAATTAAGTGACAATTGAATAAATCACAAAAATATTGAATAATACATTTAAATTATGTATAAAGACAAATTCGTTTTATTATAACTTACCCTTCAAATTTTTATTAAAACTCTAAAGCCACAACAAAGAATACTCATATTCAAACTTTTCAATTGTTAGATGAAGTCCCATAATTACTTTTATAGAGAGAAAAATAAAAAAAAGGTTGCATGCCAACATTGGGAAACAACCTTTTCCTTTTCATGGCTTGCCCTCAAAGGCATTTCAATGAAAGTGTGGGGTGGTGGTGGGATAATTATAATCATTCACACTAACTTTTCAATCCACATGCAAATAAAGACATGAGGGCCATATTTACCTTTCACTAGTATTCTTCCATGTGAAGCAAGAGTACAAGATGTGGTAAACAAGTTTTAACTGCCTTTGAAAATGATCAGGTTTCATTTCATAGCCTCTGATCAAGTTTTTTCTTCCTTTAATTTCCTTCTTTAAAAAAAAGAAAAGGAAAGGTCTTCTTTCGCACATTTGTCAAATCAATTCATGTACTTTAGTCCCTTTGTGTTGGCCCATACTCCATAAGACATTAAGCTGGTAGTTAGATTCTTCATGTGACATCTTGTCCCTCATGGCCTTTATTTTTTACTATATGTTTATGAAACTTGATATAATATGGAATAAATTGTAGATGTGATTTGATTTGAGATGATTTTTTTAATTAGAAGTGTTTTATTTTATAGTTTTATGGTTTGTCTAATTAGAACTTTACTATCTTATGATATTTCATATCTGAATTTTACTTAAAAAAATATAAATATTAAAACAATAACTAATTTTATGAATATTTTTACATATAATGAAGCTATTATTAGAATTAAAAGAGTAATTTTAACTTTGAAATGTCAATTTAATTTTAATAAAAATATAAAAAGATTATTAAATTATTTAAGGCATAAGTAAAATATACCTTTAACAACGAAATTGTTTACATTTTAAAATTTACATGAATGTTCTATTTAAATTAATATTGAAAATGCTCACAAAAAAATAAAAAATGAAAATATCATAAGGTGATTGAATGTAATAGAATAAACTGAATAAGAGTTGAATGAGACACCTCAAGGACAAACCAATTTTTGACTAAACTACAATTTACCCTATAATGTTTAAATATTTATTATCAGCATCTTTAGTCAAAATATAAGACATGATTTTTTTTAAAAAAAATTAACATCATATACTTGACTCTTTCAAATATTTTTTAAATGTCATAATTTAATTAAAAAAATTTTAATGATAAATATCTACAAAAAATAGCATGCAAATTTTATGTTATATTAAAACAACTTGAAAATCAGTCATGTCTATGTGATTAAGGTTTAGTTTCTAGTTTGAGGTTAGGTGATGTTTATAAAGTTATGAGAAGAATAAGTAGCTAGATTGATTTCTTCAAGTTTCTGAAACATCTATGAATTTTTCTTTGCACCACATATATAGAGGCAGTGGAACTAATAATGAAACTTGTGATGGAATTAACTTCACATCTCCTCCATATCCCACCACATTGCCACCCCACCTTTTTTTTTTTGGGACTAATAATAGTGGATAAGCTAACCTCAACCACTAGCTTTTAAAGAATTGGTCTTTTAGGTGTTTTCTTAGAGAGGACTGAGTCCCCTATTTAAAAAAATATAATGAAAACTTGTTTATAAATTTAATTTAATAATTTTTAATAAAATCAGTTGATAAAGAATAATCACTTAAACTTCTACTATATGTATTAATAGATTAAGCCTATGCAGAAATTTTTGAAATGTAAAAATTGCACTACACAATAGAATTATATAAATCCTACTAAAATTTAAAAATACCAGATATTATACATTTATATTAAAAATTATAATTTATTGATTAGTGAATTCTAAATAATTATTTTTCTATGAAAAAGATTTAATTCAGTTGGTAAAAATATATAATATATCTCTTTATCAATAAGGTTTTTTTTTTAAATGCTTTAGATTAAAATTCTAATATATTGGGCCATATATAAATTAAAGAGTGCGTTTTTTAAATTATTTAGAAAGGAGACGATGCTTGAAAAAAAGTTTAAAGATATTGCTAATGATTAAAAAAAATCTTTCACAATTACAAATTCTAAAATTTTACAATCATATCACAAAATAATATAATAGATTCAATTTTTCTTCTCGTACTTTACATATTTTATATGTTAAAACTTAAAAAACAATTACAACTGGAGTTTATATATGGTCTCTTTTTGTGCCTATTCATATAAAACCTTCCTTGTATTAATATGAAGACAATTCTACATGATGACGATAAATTGTTAATTATATGCTAGCCTGTGGCCTTATATATATATATTGTGTCGCAATCCCAACATATGAAGACAATATAGCTGTCACCAAATTAATGGGGATAAACAAAGGGATTGTGCACTAAACAACATTTTAGCAGTTCATCATTCATTGTAAGGGCAGAAAATGTGAAGAATCTTTATTCAATTGGGTCTTTCGTCCTCGTAGCCTACGTTTGAAAACTATGATAAACAAGTGACGCTTATCTATTGAAATAACAATAGAAAGAGGGGATATTACAATTTTTTGTCTTGTGGTTTGGCACCTAGTGCACATAAACCCGACTATATAATTAATTTTTTCTCTTCAAATTATGTATGATTTTTAAGATAACGTTAATGATTAAGGAAACAGGAAAAGAATTATATCATTTGGGTGCTTTAGGTAGCATATATTAATTCTAAACGCTGACACCTTGTCTTCATAATATCTTATTTACTTTGTTTAATGTTGGGAACCCCCCATGTTCTTTTCTTAATCCTGTGTTCTTTGTCATTGACTTTTTATGTGTGTGTGTGTGCTTATTTTTTTTTAAATTTTTGTATTGAAATTAAGTAATAAATAATCCTCTGCCAAATTAAGAGATTTGCAAGCAAAATCTTTATAATTAATTTTTTTAAAATTAACATGATTAAGATTCAGACAAAATTGTATTTATATTCATCTTGATAATTATTTTCAATTATAATTTTGTTTCAAAATACTAATTTTTATAATTCACCCTTGATTTATATTGTCTATTACAACATCCCTCGTTGTTCCTTTTATTTATTTATTTATTTTTATAAACCCTTAGTATCTTGATTAAACATTATTTTCGATTGAATTAACATCACATTCGTGGCATATGAAAATTAGTTATCTATTCAGATCTTATCTTCCAAGATGAATGAATTGGTTAGATGCAAAAGTAATTAATTGAAAGAGAAATTACAATTACAAATAAAAATTAAAGCCAGTATATGTAATTTAATCTAATATTTTTTGGAGTAAATTACAAATAGAAATTACATGTTGACATCTATACCTAAATTAACCCCTTGAAATTGTTAGGGCGGGAAACCATGAAATAATTAGTAGATATTTTTCAGTTGGCTTTAGTAATAAATTATACTCTCAAACTTGATCCAAAATTTTAAGACATTAGATCTATAAATTGATTTATGTATATAATCTTTATCTAGTGGATTTACTTACACTGTGATATTTCTATTTACACTGGTTAAAAAATAAAAGAAAATTAACCTCTTGCATGCCTTAAAATGGCTTCAAGCAACTTTTAAAAGATATAAGCCAACAATTGAAGAAATTTCCATGCCCGAGACATAAAAGTGCAAACCCACTAAATTGAAACAAGGGACAATACAATACAATACAAATACTCTTGAGAGTCTTCCACGTACTTACCTGCATTCAGCTTTCGACAAAGTTGTATTGGAGTGGAGTCCCTCTCCATTGTGGAACCCATGTTTAGATTAGATTGTCTGTCCAGAAGGGTACCCTACAAAACCAGAGAAAAGAGAGTTCAACCGACAAAATTCACCATTATTAATCCGAAATAGAACAATCACCATTCACAACTAACTACAAATAAAGAACAGCTTTGGGTGAGGCTCCTCATCCAACCCCTCATTGTTTCTTTTTGCCCAAGGAAAACCAAAACATTATTTTTTGAAAAAGAAAATTACATTTAAAGCCTAGAGATGAGGCAAGTTAATTAATAGACGTACTACTGACCATCAGGTTTGGAGGAGATGATGGAGAGTGTGGACCCTTAATATTGTTAAAAAGCAGTAAACGAGGACTCTCAGTTTCGACTTTCGACCATACATATCTCAGCGTTTCTTGTGTGTTGTATGCGTGTATGGACTTTTTGATAGACCATCTTACGAAAAATTGCTAGACTTTGTCAAAAACCCAAGGAAAAAAAAAAAAAAGCACAAACAAAAGCAAGAACAAAAACAAAAAACTAACAATGAGTTATGTAATAAATTACTAGACTCATTTTAATTGTAGCCTATACAAATGAATAAGTGCATAACTTTTCAAGTAACACGGATGGAAGAAACAGTATCAATAAATTTATTAATTTAGGCTAACCCATGCATTTATCATTTTTTTAGATCTAAAGTTAAATAAAGGGAAAAATTCGTACAGGATCTGTTAGAGATGAGAAATTAATTGCCCAAAGCCCTAATCGAGGCTGCGTAGACATTCATGTAATTTTGAATATTTAGGGATCGAGATAGAAAAAAGATACAAATTTTCTGATACATTGTTGCAGGAACTGCACTAAACCAACCAATCCAACTTAACCCGAGCGAATGAACCCAGTAAAGAAACATCACACAATGGGTTTCTTCTGCGTCTTCAAACATCTAATTGCACATGCACAACCCAGAAAGTGGCATGAAAAAGGAATTCTGATTTCGCTCATTAACTGTTATTTAACTGAAACCATAGATTGTGACAGGCGTCAGAAGTAGTAGACTGGACTTTCTGTTTGCCTCTGTTCGTACAAAATAAGCTGTGTAATTAAGTCAGTTTACCCAAATAAATAAGCTGGATTATGTTCCAACCAACCTCTTAAAATTATGCAATTTCACTCAAGTGAATATATATATATATATATATATATATATATATGAAACTACTCAATTTTAAGCAGCATTCAGTATGATGGACCTACATTACATATAATGAACCTTGGATATTTACAATTGGCCGACAGCAAGTGATAAGAGGAAAAGTAAGGAAATATTATTGAATGAAAAGTGCTCTTTCTCGAGGAAGGGATCCCAAAAGCTCCTAACAAAGTATCAGATAACAAATTACTTGACTCACCTACTGACTTATGTAACTTCCTCTAACAGAACTACAAACTATAATGACAAGTGTGCTCTTTAACAGGCGTAACAACTCTCATGTTTTACGTGCATGTGCCTGCCAACTTATGGCTTGTTTAGTATGTAATCTTCTTTTCTTTTTTGGTAATATTAGTATGTAGTCTTTAAACTTGCTGGGTCTGGTCTTGCTTCTGGGCTTCCTTTCTTGGGCCGGTTCATCGTTGCCCTTTACTCGATCTGAGATTGGGCCTGCTCCCGCTGTATTATTATTCATGTCAGCAAGAAGTATGATAAAAGGAAATCACAGCTAAAAAAATGTACCTTTAATTGATAATTACGGTATTACAATGCTTTCTCTTACGCCTTCTTGCTTCCCGCAAAATCCGTTCACTTTCTTCCTTCGCTTCCTTTGTCCAATTTCCATATAGGTCTTCCCATGGAAACATTTATTTCGAGCAGTTAATTCCCATTTAAATGATGGTTGGTTATTTATAGACACTATAAACAAATAAATCTTATCGAAGAGTTATTTATTTTCTACTAGACAAATCAACAAAGACGTTAAACTAAGATAAATAATTAGTTCGCTATCATAGAATATAAAGCAAACACAAGTAAGAAGCATTAATCAATAACTACACACAGTATGAGAAATATCCTTTCTTAAGATTTTCAATCATATTTATGTGATACTAAGTTGTAGCTATCATCTAGTTTAGACAGCCAATAATCTGTGTGACTAATGTCTTTTAGAAACCAACATGAATCTGGAAGTTAAATTCAGTCCTTTCATACTGGAAAGGGAATTACTAACTTTTATGGTAATCCGGTTTCAAACCATTCTGGAACTTGAAGAGATTATTTAGATGACAAATGTGGACAATGTGATGTTTACTTCTGTAGAATAGTTTCTAAAGAAAAAGTGTAGCCAGTAAATATAGACAAATAAGGACTAATCACTCCAGCTCCGCCAACTACCTGTGCTTTTTTGAGACAGGCATGAAAAACTTTCATCGGCCTCCTCATCCGATTCAATGATAATTCTACAGTCTCTTCCTCCCCTAATATGCTGCCATTAAATCTCAAACAATTATCGGAAAATGAGAAAGGCTATATACAAATTTTTTAAAGCAAACAAGCAGAATTTCTTATGCATGAAAATGAGAAGTGACAAATTTCTCTGTCAGTTGCATCTCGTATGACTGTCTTCATAACATATTGATCATTTACAAGAAGCCAGGACACAACAATTTGTTTGAATTAGAAACTTAGAATAACGAATGGCTAGAGAAACAAATTTTAGAAACACCTTTTCTGTGTAAGGCCCATTTTGCTCGTGCTCTTTGTTAGACAATCTATCCGAAAAAGCAACCTTTTTGACCGATTTCCAGCCTCCATGTCCTGCCTCTGGGGCTTTAGTAGCTTGTACACTAATTTTAACATCACTGAAGTCAAGAAAAATACCTCTAAGTTTCCATGCCCCACATGCCAGTTCCAAAATAACTACTCTAGCAATATATAAAAGCATGAATGCACTGGGCCAGATCGAAGCAGAATGATATAAAATGTATCATTACGCTTCAGTAGACATGGATATTTACAGCCCATTTGTGAAGTTGGACGAGTTATAACCAACACTCATAATTCGGACTGAAAAAATTTGAGTCGATGTTATCACTTGTTTGTCGTGAAAGAATGGGAAAAATTGCATTCTATAAAACGCATGGGTGAATAACGTTAAAAAAACAAGAAACGAATTTAGCCCTTTAGTGGATGGCACTTTTAAAATAGATCAATTATCGAGAAAAGAGCCACAAGTTAAGAAGGTTCTAGCTGATTATTTCTAACACTCATATATTTAGTTCTCTCCTTGAGGGAAACACTTGAAGTTTAGAGACATGATAGAAAGCTACATTAACGGATGAACCTACATCTTATCCTTTCTATGCATGTATATTGACTGCTCTCCCTCTGGGGATCGTGTGATGTTTAAATCTAGATCATATAGAAATTGTTCAACAGGTTAATCCTGTGAAAACTGAACACAGTGCTGGTCACCGGATAGGTTTTAGTGTACCCTTGAAAGTTATGAATGGAAATTAACATTTGTCACTGCCCAATATCTTTCAGATTAAATATCATAAAACATTAAAATCATCCTGCAGCATATTTACCCTCATTTTTGGAAGTGAAAACTATATGAAAATGTTTCTCTGAGAAAAGATTCAAGTTGTTTCATTGAATGAATCCTAGCGAGATTGACCAACTTATAATGTAGAGAAATGGATGTATCTTTTCCTAATCGAGCAGAAACACTAATAGTAAAAGTTATGAGGCAAACAAACCTAGCAAGAACTTGAGGCTTTTTTGGTATGGTAACTTGATTTCCAGTACTCTGCAAACCAACAATATATCAGTTTTTATTCCCTGAAACCATTCTTCTCATCATGCAAAATGTCTGGAACGAGTAATTGGTTCAATAAGCACCTTTGTCGTTATAATAGACGGAGCCAAATCTTTTTGGTTGAGGCTTTTTAGGCTGCAAGAAATTACCTACAAATACTCATTGACAAAGCATCAGTTACTTGATAGCCTTCGAGGAGACTGGCCACTGAAAGCTCTATATGAAAGGAGAGACCCAGAAGCGTTGGGGGGGGGGGGGGCAGAGGGATGAAAAATATGGAGGAGAGTTTTGAGCATTTTTCGCGTGGATAAAGATATGTAATTAAACCTGAACAAAGTCAAAAGTTATTATCTTAACATATTTCAGGTATCATTCATTGCCATATTTTACGTGCCTGCATTTCCTTGGTAAAGTTGTTTTGTAGTTCCTTCTGCAGATTCTGCAGAGATGCTTCTATTAGCTGCGGCAATGTTGAAACAACGGAAAATGTTTCCTGTAACTTCTCTGGGCTTGTGACCTTGCTCACTTGATCAGATAAATATTTCAAGCTCCCATCAATGCTTGTTTTAACTTCTTCTTGTCCTTTGGTCTAATTGAAAACCGCAATCTGAGTTAAGTGAATGTTCACATACATTGATGCTTAAAGCATTCATCCCAGTCTAGATCTCATGATAGAAATTAGGTTATTACCACTAACTGAAGTGTGCTATCTTGAGCGATCAACTTCTGCCTCATGTATTCCACTGAATTGAAAGTTAGGAAAGAACAACGCATACTAGGTTATAAGAATTATACATGCAGTAGACCTATGAGGCGAAGACATATGCTTGGATTATGATAATTTTGAAACTGGAACGTAGAATGCAACAGGATCAACCAAAGACCAGATTGAACAACACAACATCAAATACCTACTGAACTGTAAATCAAGCTAGACATCAAAATTTTTAAGTTCTAGACTAGAAATAAGAGACCTGCATTTGGTTGTACTGTAGTTTAAATACTGAGTGGAAAATGAAAAATAAGAGGAGAATGAAAGAAGATGAAGGCTATGCAAGATTTTATCAGGACTGTTGGAAAAATTGATTATAATGACACAAATTTGAAGTTAGCGAAGAATTAATATAACATTTAGATTAATTTCCCCTGGATTCACTGTCTTCGACCATCAAATACTTGTGTTGATCAGTAAAATACCACATCCATAAATCTTTTTCAAAATATTCTCAGCATCTAAGGGATGAATCACTTACTCTCCAAGGTAACTTCCTTTGTTCCTTTGTTTACTTGCATTACATCACTTTGAATGGAATCCAAGATCATTGCAAACCTGTTCAATGAAGTTTCCATTATTCCAATTCGGTGTTCAAGTCCTTCACTTAACTGACCTGCCAGAGCAGATAACATTGAGTATCCTTTGTAAAGGCTTATACACATGTAAAACGACACTAAACTAATTGGCCTTCCTACTTTTGCATGGCTTCAATAAAGCGATATCAGTTCCAAATATGTCAAGTGTAGACCCTTAAGATTTGAGCAATAGACTTATAAATCATACTTTCATGGACTGCCCTTACTTTTAAGATCAACAGGATTCCATTTGCGCATGAGATTGGCAGAAGATCTGGAGTTAGGCGGTTGACTTTCTTCCCGTCCATATGTAAGCGAAGGCAAGCAAGAACGCCTTCTCACAGAGTTCTCACGTTCCTGAGAACCAAGTCTCTGGAAGAATTAACAGAGCCCAATAAACATGAAACCAAAATTTCGGATTGCATATATCTATGATTATATACTTATGAAAAGGTAATATACAATTCAAACAAGATATTATGCTTTTTTTGGTTCAGATATGTTGTAGTTGGATGAAGGAAAACTGTACTTGGTAATCCTATAATGCATTTCAAAAAGCTAGAGAATAGATGCAGGGTAGAGGAAGTTTCTTTTCTCAAATTTGCGGACACAAGTCTTACTCAGGGCGGCCCACCATGGAATTTTTACCCATTAGTGATAGAGGGATTTAAGAGGGCGAGCCTTGGCGCAATGGTAAAGTTACTGCTGCGTGACTTGGAGGTCACGGGTTCGAATTGAAAACAATCTCTTTGTAAGAAAACAGGGGTAAGGTTGCGTATATCTACCCTCCCCATACTTCATCTAGTAAGAGCCTCGTGTACTGGGCTCCCTTTAGTGATAGAGGGATCTAAGTTAACAAGTTCAATGTTTCATACACATAATTCAGGAAGGTAGGTGAACACCAAATTAGAATTTAAGTAGGAGGGGAGCTTTTACAGCCAAATGTTTTGGAAAATTTGTTTTCAGTGTTTTCATCCAAGACTTAACAAGAGGCCAGGAAAGCAGATTAAGCTGTACGGAGTAGGGCAACAGCACGATTAATTCCCTTTTCACAATGTGTGCTCCTTTCTTCTTGTTAGCAGTAAGGTTCTCCAACGTCTACTCATAAAGTGCAATCAAGTTTATGCGAAATTGATACTTATTAAAAGATTTTCAACTCAAGTAAACATATAATTAAAAAAATTAAATTATATATCAAGAGACAGAAATGGCAGAAGCAAGGAAACAAGATATAACCTGATCATTTGTCACGGCCTCATCAAGAGAATTTTGAGAGAATTGAGATAACAATGCATTCTGTGACGAAAGTCCATGAGAAAATGATTGCTGAGATGGACCAGATGGTTGAGAGCGAAGCTGTGATGTTTGCAATCCACTTGGCACAGTGTTTGAATTCCTTTAGGTTGTATTCCAAATCAAACAGCGTAATAAAAATTATCAACACCATCATTCTATCATGGAACTCTAGCATTTTATCATATTCAAACACAAAATTAAAAAATGGACAGATAAACTAAAGAAAATCAACTTTGAATGCTAACATTGAGGCAAAGCGTGGAATTCAAAGGCAATAGTGTCTAAAGAGCACAAGGTCATAAGTACAGTCCATAAGAGTTTGTGTTATAAGTAACTTGTTCCTCCATCCTGTATTTTCAAAGGATCCAAAACAGAATTTCTGCAGAATTATTACAAATAAAAATCAAAACAGGCATAGTTGAAGTAAAAGCATCCTCAAATATATATATATATATATATATCTGGGGAAACTTCAAATCTACAATTTCTCTCTGTTCTTTTTTATTTTTTAAAATTTTCAGAAACGGCAAACAAAATAACATTCTTTACGGTAGTTAAGGTCTTAATCCAAGTCTACCACAGGCATTCTCTCTAGTGTTTGAAATGCGTTTGATCCCGTCCAAACCAAACTGTTACCGCAAATCTTAACCCAAAATAATAAAACTATGCGGAACAAACGGAAGTATCAGTCAGAATAATGAATAAAGAACCGAGATTAAGCAATCCAGATAGTTCATAATTTTTTCCCCCTTTCCTTTGGCATTTTGTGCAACAAATTTAGAATTCCTGCCAATTTTCCAGCGTTTTCTAGGGATTCAAATGGAATCAGGTAGTAAGAATTCGAACCTTGTGTGAGGAGGAAGGACGGAGATGGAGCTGAGATCGCAGGCCTTGTTGATCTTCATCTTCATTTGGAAGAATCGGTGAATGTGAAGGCTAAATCGTAAACAATGATTCTCCGATTCGAAGACGAAACTTTAAGTCATCGTCGAGAGAATCGGTTCGTGAATTCAAATAATCAATACCGAATACGCTTTGAGAGAGAGAGAGCTTGAAGGAAGGAGAAGTAGCTCTATGAACGGGAGGCTCTGAGAGTACCCATCAATCTGCGAACTGCAAAGGCGGGAATGAGAATTTAACAACCGTTTTCGGGTTAGAGCATACGGGTCGGATCACAGTTAAATAATTCCGTTTAAACTGCTCAAATTGGTTTTTCTTTTGGTCGGGAAATTAAAAAAATCTGTTTAATTTGTCATAAATTTATGAATTCTTAATAAAAATACATATATTAAAACTTATAAAATTAAGAAATACTTCAATATTTCATGTGAGAAATATTTGTTAAGTGCAATTCTAATGAAGCTTTAATTTAATTGATTGTCTTTATTTAATTTCTTTCTTTCTAATATGGTTTTAGAATTTTTTTTTGGTTATCTTGGTTCCACTAAAATATAGAAAAAAACTAAATAATAAATTTAATATAAAAATGTGTAGCACCAATTGAGAAATATGTTATTACCAATAAGGACGGAGAAGTTATTAACAACTTGTAGTGGAGAAATTATTTGAATTACAAAAAGATAAATAATATTCATGCTAAAGTTAATTTTTCAGTAAATTAATAATAAAAGTATAACAACATAAGCCAAATTACATCAAAGTTCTCATTTGGTTTTATTATATGATTCAGTTAAATCCGTACTGCATAATTAACTTTTCTTTATACAATTCTCTTTACTAAAACACTTCAATCTATGGTTATCTATCTATTTATGTTAAATTGCCTCTCTAAAATGCCAAGTGTGTACATGCTAAACTGTCTTTCTTTCTCTCTGTTCACTGTAATCAAAAGAGGCAAAAATGTGGGAGAGGATCACTGCACTCAACTGTTGACCCAAGGTTACAAGTCCAAGACTTTGGTGATAATAAAACCTAACTCAAATTTATGTAAAAAGCCCATTTAATATGCTTTGACCCATTAAAAAAGTTAAAACCTATCTACACTTCGATAAAAGGCTTTTGTGTAAAAATCAAATTCAACTTTTAGCCACAAAGTCCAAAAGAGATAATGAGCTAAATAACAAATTAATTGATGCATTAATGACAAACAAGTCATAGTCTTTGCATATTCTGAGAATGAAATAGAAGAACTTTTTGCTGCAAATATCTCTAATATTTACAAATATATAAATTGCCTCTCCAATTCATGTTTTGAGCCTCGTAATAGCATTTATGATGAGCTGATTAGATGAGCTACATAGGAGAATATCTTTGCCAATAGAAGTTTGCAAATGCTGAAAAGTTTTGAACATTAAAGACAGATCGAGGATGCACCAGCCAAAATGAACCTTGAAGTTCAAAACTCTCTCTAATAGCTAGATATGGCAAAAAGTCTATAAATACAGAGCAATATCAAATGAATGAGATAGAGAAGTGAATAAGAAAAACACGAAATATATTATTGTCAATCTTGCTTAGTGTCCAATTTTATTTGTTTACAAGAAGCAATTCATATCTTGAGCTTGAAAATCTCTCAAAAGAGAAAGAGTTGTTTTTGAAAATCAAAATCCTGAGTGATAAAAGTTGAAGATTAGCTATAGAAAACCCTAGTGAAAATCTATTGTAAAGTGTTGGTGGCGATCATGGAGTAAAAACCACCTTTTTGTAAGTTTTCTATTCATTAGTGGAAAAAATCCTTAAATTTTTTAAGGGGATTGGACATAGGCCAAAAGGTACTGAACCAAGATAAATTTCTATGTGCTTTATCTTCATAAATAAGTTTTTTAAGTTTGTGAAGTTGGCCTCCTCTACTTTTAGAGGACTACTTTAAAATCATATATTTGCACAGTACTGATTGTACTTGTATTTTTAATAGTTCCTCCACTTCAAACAACAATTTATCTTAGTTTACTTTATAACTTTATTTGATATAATTATTGATTTTGTTTGTTCCATACATTGGTCCTCCACCTTTCGTACATTAAAGGAGAGGACAATCGATCCTCTAGTTTTGTAAAAGTATTAAAATTATATTTTTCGCACAACACATCTATTTACCCTCTACTAGATGTGTTTATGAATTAGTATAAAAGCAGGTTTCTCTTGATTGTGTGCCTAACAATCTTGAGAAAAGGTTCATCGTTCTATTATACAGAAAATGGGCATCAACATGCTTGAAGGAGCATATTTCCAAGAAGGCTTCTCAATAGTTAGACCACCATATTTCATAGGAAAACACTTCTTGCACTGGAAAGAAAGAATGACGATATACATATGCTCTATTGATTACTTGGTGTGGGAAGTCATTATAAAAAGACCAAAGATGCCCAAAAAGGTGGATCTGACAATAGGAGCTATCATAGAAAAATCCAAAATTGAGTAGACTAAAGATGACATCAAATTGGTATAATGTAATCGCCATGCCATAAATATCCTAGTATGCTCCATCAACGAACCATAATATGACAAAATCTTGAGTTGTGAGATGGCCAAAGAAATGTGGGAAAAGCTTATTGTTACTCATGAAGGAATGTCTAAAGTCAAAGAGAGTAATTTGAATGTGCTCGTATACAAGTTTGAACTTTTCCATATGAAAGTGGATGAAAGTGTTATAGAAATGTATGACCGGTTTGCCAAGCTTGTAAGTGACTTAAAAGCTCTAGATCACAAGTGCTGATTATGAGTTTAACAGAAAGATTCTCATAACTGTACCTCAAAAATGGCAATCTAAAGTGAACTCTGTAATGTCCAGTTTTCGTTAAACGATGGAAATGGGCATGCTTTCAAAGTAAGTCCCCTGAGATGAGTGATTCAAAGCCAAATAAAATTTGGATAAAATGTTAAATAATAAAAAATGAGGATTTGAGCCTTGAGTTGCCCAGAAACCGGGGTCGGAGTGATTCGAAAACTTTGCCGAAAGGCCAGTGGCATTTTCATAAATAAGTGTAATTTTGGAAAAGCACCTAGGAGGGCTTTTTAAATGAAAATTTTGAGTTGCCCATGGTTCTCAGAGGCCCCCAAAAACCATGAGAAGCCCCGGGACCAGTAAAGACTCTCCGGTGTAAGTTTTTCAACGTCGATTGACCCGAACTTTGATCGATTCGTTCGGAAGGGTTTTAGCTCCAATTTGAGTGATTCTAAAGCCATTTTTATTAATTAGGAATCTAGATGTTATAATGGAAAAGAAGATTCTCAAAAAGGAGCTAAAACAAAGGAGAAACAAAAAAGGCAAAGTATGAAGGGCAAATGAGAATTTTTAAAAAAGTCACTTTACCCTAGCTATATATAGGTGGCACCTCACACTCTCCTTCATTCACTTCAGAATTTCTAGCCCCAAATCAGAAGCAAATCCCTTGGAGAGTGGCACATAAAGAGAAGGGAAGAAGGAGGAAAGATTCAAGACTTTAGGTAGGGAATTTTGCTTGTTTTTCATGCTTTCTCTCCACCACTTTCTTCTCCTCTTTTTCCCTCTTCTTCTCCATGATTTCTCTGAAGTTTTAAGGGCTGTTTTGAAGGGAAAACAGAGGGAAAAGTTCGAATTTCAAGTAAGGAGGCCAAGGAAAGCAAGAACAAGCAAGAAAATCTAAGGAAAACAAAGTATTTTGCAATTCTTCCACTTGGTCTTCTTCCTCCCTTCCTTGAGCATTTCGACCTACACTTGGATAGATCTAAGGATTCAGATTTTTAACCAAACCAAAGGTGATTCTTAGGTATTTGATGGAGAGGAATAAGAATATGCAAAGAAAACTAAGAAAAAGGCATTAGAAAGCAAGATGCAAAACCTAGGGTTTCAAGTACACCTTTCAATTTTTGAATTTGTAGGATGCTTCCTAGGTCTAAGTTAGAGTATAAATGAGTTCTTGAGACACCAAAGATTCTCCCCATAAGCTTCCCCCTTCAAGAAAACCAAGCAAACTCCATGAAGGCCATTAAGCTCCATAGCCTCGGCCTAAAGAGTTTCTCATAGCTAGGGAGAGTTTTAAATTTTTCTAAGGCCATTCTTGAGTCATAATTGATGAATGAAAATGAGGGGAGGCCTTAGAAAAAATTTAGAACTCATGGAAAGTAATTTGGTGTCTTAGGTTCCATAATATGACCTAAAGAAGCAACATGGTGCTAGGCCATTTGTTTTAATGATGTGATGACTCCAAGAGGCTTAAAAGGAGTCAAGAATCATATTTGAGAGTAAAGAATGAGGCCTAGAAATCATTTGAGGGGTGTTGCTTCATTAGGTGCCAATATGTACCATAATGGAGGTTGTAGAGTAATCTAGGGTTTAAGCAAGTTGCATGGCCATAGAAATTGTTTCATGAACTTAATTGGCTCTCATAATTTGTGTCTAGGCCAAGAGACACTATTTCCACCAACTTGTGGGTGTGTGGCTAAAAGAGGAGGAGGCTTGAAAGCTAAGGAAAAAGTGTGTGTTTGTATACAAGGTAGCTCTCTCCACCTTCTCTCATGCATAGATGTGTGTTTAGCTTGTTTTAGAATGTGTGTATGTGTACTTTCAAGCTTTGAAAAGTATGCTAGCATACCTTTATATGTCATGATCCTTGATGCCATGTTATGTTTTAAATGAATCCATCATGTTTGTATGAGTTTGCTTGAGTTTGGAAAGGCCAAGAACTCTTCCATTGGGTGAGGATGAGCCAAGAACCCTTAAGCTTGGTTAAGACAAAGTAAAGAGTCTCCCAAAAACAAAGTGGGCTCCCAAGAGTATGGTTGAGTCCAAAGTACTTAAAGAATAGGTAAGGCAAGTACAAAATCCATGAGGAGAAGTGTGAGGCCAATCCAAACACTTAGTGAGCTCTTGAATGTCTTGTATGATTGATTCACATGCTAAGGTTGCTTTTAAAATGCCTATGATTTCTACTTTCTCTATGCATGCATTTGTGAAACTTGCTTGCACATATTATGTGTGATGGAATGGGAGATGAGCTATTGAGATTCTTGAATCTCATCCCCTCCTCTCCAATGATCTAACATGCTAGGTGGACCAAGCAATTGTGGTGAAGGGAGCCAACAACCTTGAAGGGGGATAATTGACAAGCTTATGTCTTGTTTTGTCTATTTTGGAACCATAATGATGGTTTATAATGTATATGAGGTTGTATATGTACTATGAACGTTGAGACATATGTAAACATACTATTATGTGATGTTGAGATGTATGGAAATGATATATGACCATTAGCACACGTTTTGAGTATGTAATGTCATAGTATGGAGGTTTAAAGTTTGATGAATATGTGTATAAATGTGGGTTAAATGGCCAAAATGAGATGCATGAGGTTTGAGACCATTTGGACAGCTCACACAAGTCTTAAATAAGCTTTTAAACTTGCCCAAAGGGTGCCAAGACCAAGGGAAATCCATTTGTCAATTTTGGTACCCAATATGGGGCCAAAATTGACCATAATGGAACCCTATGCCACTTTTTGGCCAAATGAGTTAGTCTTGATCTAAAATTTATCATAGAATTAGTCTCATTAATATCTTTTTGGGAAGATAAAGATCATAATTTTTGTAGGTCTAGAGAATATTTGATGAATTTTCAAAGTTGGGATTTTTCATGGATTCTGGTATGGGTACTGTTCATACTGGCAGTTTCGAATTCTGTGTCACCTGATGACCAAATGGTGTCCAATGCCTATGAAATTTTATATGAATAAACTAGAGGTCATAATTTTTCTGTGGCCACTGAGATCACCTCATTTGGAGGTCTTAGCAGAGAGTTATGCATGTTTGAAGTTAACTGTCAGTATCAATAGCGCCCCAGGAGCTCAGTTACTGTTCTATCAGTTCCCGATGTCTAAACGTATCTTTTTCATTCTGAAATTATTTTTAGTATCAAGTTAACATTTTTAGATTTCCAAAAAGACTGAATTTGTGATTTTGATTTTTATAGAATTAGTTATGAATTTTTGAAGTTGGTATCAGTAAACTGAACAATAGCCTAGGCAGTCAGCAACATCAGTAGCTTTTTGGATGTCAAACATCCTGTGTGATGAATGTTGTGACTTGGACATATTTTTAGTGTGAAGTAGACATCCTAATCGTTCCAGAATGACCAAGATTTCATGATTTAGAATTTTCTAGATTTAGTTATGATTTTCCAAAGTTAGGTTAGAAAATGGAGCAAATCTGGCCGAAAATATGCTTATTTATTTTGAGTTCCATTTCGGTTTCCATGGGTTGTAGGCATGTTTTTGCGATATAAATGAGTTGTAATAATGGAATTAAATATGAGGAAGTATAGTATAAGCTCACACGATCCACGTGACACCGAATTGAATTTTTTAGATACGACGCAATGCGAAAATAATCATTATTTCTTTAGCGTTTCCATGGAATATAATATGATTCATGATATTATGCCACTTGAAAGCATGAGATGAGCTAGAATTTATAGTGTTACAAACTCTACCGAAAGTAATAATCTAAAAGATCTCTCATTTGATGAACTACGATGAATGCTTATAGCCTATGAGGAAAATCACTTGAAGAGACATAAGCTAGAACATAGAAGAAAAATGATGGCTCAAAAGATAGCTATATTGGAGGAACTTCTTATTAAAGAAAAGGAATTAGATAATCAAGACATAGCCTTTTAAAGAAAAGGCTAGACAAATATGCAAAGAAGAAGAAGGAGCTTTGGAAAACTAAAGGGAATATATCCAAAGGAAACCAGAAAAAGGAAGAACCAACAAAGAACGCCATCAAGTACTATGAATATGGCAAAATTGGGCATAAAAGGTTGGAATGTCCATTTCTCAAAAGGAAATCTACCAAGTTATATGGAAAGAAGAAAGAAATGGCTACATGGAGTGATGATGAGGAGGAAAAAGAAGAAGAGCTTGAGTAAGAAATGGCCAATATGTGTTTTATGGCATTTGAAGACAAAAAGGTAACATCCAAAAATTCTTTATCTTATAATGAACTAGATGAAATATTTAGTGAGCTACTTGTAGTCTTTAAAAACTTGTTTGCTAAATATGAGGAACTACTTTAAACAAATTCTAAGTTAGAAGAAAAAGTTCAAAAAATTAAACTAAATTTAGAATTTATCTTACAAGAAAATACATATTTGAAACAAAAAGTTACTGATCTTATAAAAGATTTAGCTAACTTTGTTAAAGGTGAAGAAAATTTAAATATGTTGTTAGGAAAGCAAAAATATATGTATGATAAATCTGGAATTAAATATAATGGAAGATCAAATGTTAAAATGTACAAAAACTTCTTTGTTAAAGCATCATCCTCCACTACATGTTTACATTGCAATAAGATTGGTTATACTTGTTATAAATGTAAACTCAATAAGGGAAAACTTATGTAAGTTCTAAAAGGAACTGTTGTTTCTAATACTAATCAGAAAAGACCTACAAAGGTTTGGGTATCTAAGAAAAGTTGAAACTTTTTAGGTTTGCTTAAAAGGAGGATCTCAAGGTAGCAATTGTGACGATTCTAACTTCTAATTATGGTAATTAAGGTTAAAGATGCGATTAATAATCATCAATCGAGATTTAAAGTCATTATGAGATTACATACATTAGGAAAATGTGAGGAAATTTAAACCTTGATATTGTTAGAGTCATTAACTAATCACTCATAGCCATTTATGCATATGAGGGAATCAAACCCACAATGATAAGCTTTTAATCCTATTAGCCATTAATTCCAACTCACAGGAACTTCCTACAAGTGCTTTTAAATCATTCCTTATCATTTCCATAGAGAAAACCAAAGTTTCTAGGTTAATATGAAAAGTTGAGCACCTTCACAAATTTTGCACATTTTGCTGCGGCGAATTACCCTTTGGAACACTATCAGATTTGCCTTACACAATTTGCTGCGGCTAACTCCACTTTTTGTCGAGGCCAATTGTTCTCTATCTCCTTCCCTGGTTAACTTTGTCACTTTTGCTTACGGCTAATTTAATTTTGGCTATGGCCAATTCCCTTATGTTCCTATAACTCCTAAGATTTTATCCCATGCTCTCCAGTTCTCCCTCTAATAATACTCTAGGCCACTTTAACTTAGTTTGTGAAGATTTAGTATCTTTCCTTTATCTAATCTACCTAACACATCTATCATTACCCATTCAAAACTCAAATGTGGATTCTTAATCCTCTAGCCATCATAAACCAATGAGTTCATAGATCAATCACAGCAAAAAGTTTATACATTACTCATATTTCCATTCAAACATAAATCTCAATAGAAATTTCATACATTACAGTTTAAGTTGATATCTAATGTATCAAATGATTATAGTCCCTATGCTTGGCAATTCATGATGCATTGCAACAATTACATAAAACTAGTAGTATAATTATTCAAATACAATCTGACAAGGTTTTCAAACCTACTTACTACTAAACCATATAGTAAGCTTCCATTAATTTTTTTCTTGCCACTAAGAGGTCTAGTCCCTGAAAATATTAGCCCACAACCAGGGTGAGATATACAATCTCAGTAATAAGGGAAAAATTCTATATATATGTACAGATTAATCAATACAATGCAATTTCATGTCATTAACACCAGAATCGTCAATTCATTTTGTAAATGAACTAGTTGAGCTACTAATGACTACTATCCTATACTAGCAATCACACACAACATGTTAATGGCCAATAACATTAAGAAAGGTCCATCCACAGCACATACTTTATAATGAGCACAACCAAGGCTTAGTATATCTGAGGCCTAATCATAACCTGGTGCCCGATCAAAGCACATGTACGAGTGGTGTAACGACCCTAACTTCTAAACATTCTAATCAAGATTAAATATATGATTAATAATCATAAGTTAAGGTTGAAAGTCATTACAACTAATTACATTTGGAAAATATAGGGAAATTTGAACTTTGATGTTATTAGGGTCATTAACTAAACAATCATAATTATTCGAATGTGTAAATGAAATTAATTATCACTAAGGAGCCTTTGTTTCCTCCTTCCATCAATTCTAACTCATAAAAGCCTCCTACAAGTGTTTCTAAATCATTCCTTAACATTACCATAAGAGAAACTAAGGTTTCTAAGTGAATATGAGAAATTGAGCACCTTTACAAATTTCGCACATTTTGTCACAGCGAATTTTCTTCTGGAACACTACCAGACTTACTTCACATATTGTGCCGCGACCAACTTCCCTTTTCGTCACGACCATTTGCTCTCTATTTCCTTCTCTAGGCAACTTTGTCATGTTTAGTCGTGGCTAATTTCATTTTGGCTGTGGCTAATTACCCTCTGTTCTTATAATTCTCAAATTCCCTCCCATGCACTCCAATTCTTCCCCTAATAACACTCTAGGACCACTTTCCCTTAATTTGTGAAACTCTAATGGCATTTATCTATTTAATTTACTTAGCTAATCTATCATTATCTACTTCTACTCATAAAATTATCATACATAAGCAAGTTCCATAATTTAGTGATAGCAAAAGTGTTCCGACCATAAGGAGCATAGGGCCAATGCTTAATGTTCATATAAGATCAAGTCACTCATCCATTGTTAGCCAATTATAACCATAATATTCAATTCCATGATAATTATATCACATGTACAATTATATCACATGCAATGCGACAATTATATAAAACTAGTAATCTAATTACACAATACAATCTAACAAGGTTTCCAAACCTATGTGCTACCAACCCATAATAAGCTTCCATTAATTTTTCCTTGCCACTAAGAGATCCAGTCCTTGAAAATGTTAACCCAGAATCAAGGTGAGATATATAATCTTAGTAATAAGAGGAAAATCCTATATATATTATATATTAATCAATACAATGTAATTTCATATCATAAATACCAGAATTATCAATTCAATTTATAAATGAACTAGTTGAGCTACTAATGACTACTGTCTTATACTAACAATCACACACAATATGTTAATGGCTAATAACACCAGGAGAGATCTATCCATGACACCTTCTCTATAGTAAGCACAACCAGAGCTTAGTGCATCTAGAGTCTGATCACAATTTGGTGCTAGATTGAAGCACATGCACGGGTGCCAGCCACACCACAGCTCCACCATGGACTCACAAGGTCCAATCATCATAATAATTCAAATAGTCAACTAATTATTTAGCATTTCAAAATCTAGCATATGTAACAAATATCATATTAACATAAACATATACATGGAATTAAAAAAAATAACTCTGGTTACTTCAATAAAGCCAATTACTCATCCTCTAGCTACTATTATGATTCAAAGCACACTAGGCCTAATATAAGCATAATCATCATTATTCAACTACCATTAGTAAGGAATTTCTTTATTCATAGATTAATCTTAACAAGGGTACATTGAGAACTTCTTACCTAAATTTTCTAAGGGTCTACTGCACCAATTCAAGGTTACAACAATAAGAACTCACAATAGGTCACTTCTAAAATCTCTATTTTCGCATATATAAAAGCCATGCACCAAAAGTTAGTCCAAATGATGGAAATTTAGTATATATAACAC
The DNA here is from genome assembly GCA_032878935.1 of Erythrophleum fordii. Taxonomy (NCBI): domain Eukaryota; kingdom Viridiplantae; phylum Streptophyta; class Magnoliopsida; order Fabales; family Fabaceae; genus Erythrophleum; species Erythrophleum fordii. Next base: position 2,396,851 of record JAVQMF010000021.1, read on the forward strand.
ACAAGAGAAAGGGGAACACTTACCCATACACCGAAGAGGTCAAATGGACTGGGTTGAGCCTCAACTATCAAGAACACACCATGGGTCATTCCAAAATTTGAATTTAAGCCATTAAACCTAGAAATTTCATTATTTCACCTTCATCTCCTTGTAATTTCACATAAAATTAATGCCCATACTATAAATCAACTATGAGGATCTCTAATTAGTAGAAAAAGTATCAAAATGAAGAGTTTATACTTACCTAACAACACCTCTAGCCTCAATCTTCCAAATTTCACTATGAAAACATTAATCAACAAGTTTTAAATTTTGGGTGTGGGTGAAATGCTCCAAACAAAAAACTAATTAGGTCAAAATATAGAGAAAGAAGAGAGGGTCAAGTTATATAACACTCACCTTGGTTGAATCTTGGTATAGATAGGAGAAATAAGGCCAAGAAGGTGGTGGAAACCCTAACCTCGAAGAGACCTCCAAATTTGTATTATGTGTTTTGTGTCTCTGCATAAGGGAGGGGAAGGTTGAATATGTTTAGAGTTTTAGGCTGACCCAAAGGCCTAATTCCAAGTGGATTAAGATTGTGAGTTGAGTTGGGTTAAATCTCATAAGTTAGGCTGCAGAGTTGTAGTTGGGGTAGGCCAAATTTCAAGAGTTCATTTAGTTTGGGCTTGCATATGGAATGTTAGGCCAATTATAAGAGTTTATGTAAATAGGGTATTGGACCTCTATCTCACTAAACCCAATTGAGCTAATGTTAAGTGGTCTCTCTCTTGGGCCAAGTCTCAGAATAAGAAATTAGGTCTATACCTATATTATTCAGCTTCCATTAGTCTCTAATTATAACCTACTAAATTTAATTTGGGCCTAGATGAGGTTCCTAACCTAATTAAATCTTACACCCATATTAATAATTTATCTTTCTATAATTCCCATTCATATAACTTGCCCAATTATTTTGTAATAATTATTCTTAATTATATCTAACCCATAATTAATGCCTTAATTAATTTTAGGGTGTTACAGGTGGCAGCCGCACCATAGCTCCACCATGGATTCATAAGGTCCAATCACAATAATAATTCAAGTAGTCAACTAATCATTTACCATTTCAAAATTATACATGTGTAAACAATATCAGATTAATATGAACATATATATGAAATCAGGAAATTAACTCCGGTTACTTCAATGAAGCCAATTACTTTTCCCCTAACTACTATCATGATTCAAAGCATACCAGGCCTAATATAAGCATAATCATCATTATTCAACTACCATTAGCAAGGAATTTTCCTATTCATAGATTAATCTTAACAAGAGTAAGTTGAAAATTTCTTACCTAAACTTCCTAAGGGTCTACTGCACCAATTCAAGGTCATAACAACAAGAACTCACAATGGGTCACTTTCAACATCTCCATTTTTACACATGTAAAAGCCATGCACTAAAAGTCAATCCAAATGATAAAAATTCAATATAAGTACCACACAAGAGAAAGGGGAATACTTACCCATACACCCAAGAGGTCAAATAGACTGAGTTGAGCCTTAATTACCAAGAACACACCATGGGTTATTCCAAAATTCAGATTTGAGTCACCAAGCCTAGAAATTTCAGTGTTTCACCTTTATCTCCTTGTAATTTCATAGAATAGTAGAACCCATTATGAAAATCAATCCTTAGGGACATTTTCCAACAAATAATACACAAAATGAAAGGAAAATGCTTACCCAATCATCCCTTCAACCTTCAACTCCAAAAATCTTGTAAGGAATTATCCAAACACTAAATTTTAGATTTGAGAAGGAGTTGAAAATGCTCAAAACCAGAAACTAATTAGACTAAAATGAAGAGGAGAATCAGAAGGACATGTTTTATATAGATTACTTTAACCAAATCTTCCTCTAGAAGTGAGAAATGGTGGAAGAATGTAGAAAAACCTTAGCCTCCCTCTAAACCTCCAAAATTGTGTTATGTGTTTTGTGTTTTTACAAAAGGGAAGGGAAGGCTGAATATGTTTAGGGTTTTGGGTAGGTTTAGGTTGACCCAAAAGCCTAATTCCAAGTGGGTTCAGCCTTTAAGTTGAGTTGGGCTAAATCTCATGAGTTGGGCTACAGAGTTATAGTTAGGTTAGGCCAAAATTTCAAGAGTTTCTTTAGTTTAGGCCTATATAAGGAATGTTGGGCCAATTATAAAAACTCATGTAAGTTGGGTCTTGGGCCTTCATCTTACTAAATCAGATTGTGCCATTACTAGATGCTCTCTCTTGGGTTAAACCTCACAATAAGAAGTTGGGTCTACACCCATTGTCATTGGGCCTCTATTAGTCTCTAACCATGGCTTACTTAATTTAATTTGGGCCTAGATGAGGTTCTAACATAATTAAATCTTAAACCCATATTAATAATTTATCTTTCTATAATTCTCATTCATATAATTTGCCTAATTATTCTATAATAATTATTCTTAATCATGTTTAACCCATGATTAATGCCTTAATTAATTTTAAGGTGTTACATCAATGATTTTTAAACAATGACTACTCTAGATATATGATGGGGGATTCATCTTAGTTTTTATTGTTCACAAGGAAAGATGGAGGATATGTCACAATTGGTCATAGAGGAAAAGGTAAGATCATATGTATAGATAAAGTAGAACTCACTAAAGTTGTTGCCTGGATAATGTTTATCTTATTTTTAGTTTAAAGCATAATTTACTTAGCATTAGTCAATTATATAATTGAGGATATAGAGTAATTTTGGATCCCATACATTGCACGGTCTATAATAAGAACAAAGCCTTGTTTGCTAGCTAAAGATTTGAAAACATATACATTCTTAATTCTAATTATCTTAGTTCAAAGAATGTAATGTATCTTTCCTTAATATGTAATGATCCTTAGGTATGGCATTGGAAACTTGGCCATACAAGCATGCATACTATATCTAAACTGTCTAAGTTAGATCTTGTAAAAGGTTTACCTAAACTAGACTTTTAAAAAAATCAACTTTGTCATGTATACCAAATAGGTAAACAAGTTAGATCATGTAACACCATAACTTCTAGCTCATTTTACGTCATTTATAAGCTTTATATCATCAATCCCATAAGAGCATATGAGAAAGGGGATAAAAATAATAGACTTTT